>CM040402.1:104557921-106965421 GCA_022702515.1 Ilyophis sp. 1 JC-2022 | reverse complement strand
CTGATTTTATTCTACCCATTTGTAATTGTGTTTCTTTGCCGCTCTTTCCTGGACCCTTTTGAAAATGAAATGTTACATCTCAAGAGATTGCTTCCTGCACATCTCATGTCTAAATAAATTGCAAATAAAGGTCATGGCAGAGCGGTTAACACAGAGCTTTGAAAGAGCCCAAGAGAAGAGGACAGCCAAAGAGGAAGTGACAGGAAACTGATCAGGTTTAAGATCAGAAGATGTAATGGTAAGCTATAATAACTTCAGCAAGGGCAATAGAGGCCTGTGAACCACGGGGGGCAGGGGTTCTATATTTTATCGCAGCACTAAAGTGAAACAGAAAAAAGATCTATTGTTTCCCTACATTATTAATGTCATGTGATAAATAAAGTGCTTCAGCAAAGCTTCGGCTTTATCAACATGAAGAAACGATTTCTTGGCCCTTTACTTAAATGGCATAGTGTGTTTGTCGCTGTTCCAAACCCAAAAGACTAACATCCCGATGTAATGTAACAAGCATGCCTGACTTCATACCTTTACAAAGTGTTTTCCAAGTTTTATGTCTATATTGCATTTGGCTCTTGAGCATGTTCAGCTTTTTATCTGCAGATTGAACAGCTTGTAGTGTTTGGATGCACTTAAAGTGGTTAAGAGAGCCTGTTTGTTCTTGCTATTCATCGAGTCCCAATGTTTTTCCATTGTTAAATATGAGATACTGTCCAGACGCCCATTTGAAAGCAATCTCTCCGGGTTACAGGTTACAGATTGCATATTCTGATTAATTTGTATGTGTGGAATGTTCCAGATGGGTGCCTGGGAGGAAACACTTGGGACTGTATTGAACTTTTCCACCATTCTAAATGCAATCCAGCAGATATAAGATGGTCTTTCAGCCACGCAAAAAAAAAATCCAGAGGCCACCATCTCTGGCAGATTTATTAACATTTTTAACTGTTATTAACTTTTTCAAAGAAAGACGGTGAATTAACAGGCATTGTGCTTAACCTGTCGTGGATCGTTGGTACCATCATCATCTTTTACAATTCTACCTCTAAAAAAAAAGGACTGATTGGCCAAACATGCTTAGAAAAAACTAATAATAGAATCTAACTTATAAGCAGTCATTGAACTTACATCTTTAAAACTGCATAATATAATATAATATAATAATAAAAGTATTTCAAACCAACGGTAGGCCAAATAGTCATCCTTACTTGTCTGGTCTACTGTGCAGAAGTAATTTAATGGGATTGTCCAATCACAACACCTTCAATAACATTTTGTTTGAACATTTAATCGTCTTGGCAAGTGAGTCAAGAGATGAAGCAAACAGAGGCGATAATGGGCAACCTGGTCTAGTTCCTCTTTCAAGTGTAAATTAAGAAGACGTTATATCATTCATAACAGCCGCTGCCTTGGGGGTGCTGGAAACACATGTCATCCGTCTTATGAAGGAAGGACCAAAACAAAGATTTTGCAGTGTGTGAACAAAATATTAACATTCAACTCGATCAAATGCTTCCTCAGCATGGAGTCAAACTACTTGTGCAGGGAAATGTATAGTGGGTTGTGTGTATACTCTTCATCTTAGTACAGAATGATTCACAAAATCATGCCAACGCCCTCAGAGCCCAAAGTGGTTTCCTCACAGCATGAATCACAGTTGTGGAAATGGCTCATGACAAAATGAAAAATGATTATTCGACTGCCATCAGGTAATGTAGGCCAAGAGCCTTATATAGTGTTTACTTTATCATCACTTTGCGAACTTTTAAGGACGGCAGTCTCAATTCATTGCCCCGGCTAATACATGGACCAGGTGTACGGACAGGTGTGGAGGCCAGGAGTTATGCCCCTACAGGTACAATAAGACATCTGGTCCTTGGACAGCTGCTCAAGCAATGGAACCATTGCAGATGGACAAAAAATAATGTGAACACAACGCCATCACAATGCCATTGGAAGCCATAGAGAATTATATATTTTTTCCATGTAAGTAATGGCAATGTCATAGCGGTAGATGATGTTTCATGCAACATAATTAACCCCCCCCCCCCTCATTTATGTGCCATGTAATTATGTTTTCACATTTGTTTCACCATAATGTAATAACCCCTTTGTTAACTACACAAAATATGTAAATTTCTATTTACAACGGTCTCATACTTTAACATTCGGATTATGCTTTAAAAGTCATACATGGGCAATGCTTATTCCTCTCGTGTTCATGTCCTTTATATGTCCTTGACACGGCATACAGAACGGGCTCCTCATGCTATACATAGGATCATAAACAAAGAAAATGTCATACAGGGAGCAGTCACATAATCACAATCGAATGGTGTCTCTGGTTCCTATATGTTGGAGTCAAATGCCAATGCAGAAGGTTCGCTCAGAAATGGAAAAAGTTCTGTTGAATTTACATGCAAACTGATGAAATGATACATCTCTTTTTCATCCATCAGAATTCTAAAGTATTGGTGTAAATACTTTTGTATGTGCTGAACTGCAGCTTCAATGCTGAGATGTACACTGCCTGGCCCAAAAAAAAGTTGCACACGCTAATATTTCATTGGACCGCCTTTAGCTTTGATTACAGTGCGCATTTGTTGTGGCATTGTTTCGACAACTTTATGCAACGTCACAGTTTTTATTTCCGTCCAGAGTTGCATTACTTTTTGGCCTAGATCTTATCTTGATGACGGGAGAGTCGAACCACTCCGTAAAGTCTTCTTCTGCACATCCCAAAAACTTTCAATGGGGTTAAGGTCAGGACTCTGGTGGCCAATTCATGTGTGAAAATGATTCCTCATGCTCCCTGAACCACTCTTTCACAATTTGAGCCTGATGAATCTTGTCATTGTCATCCTGGAATATGCCCATTGATGGAATAACCTGGTCATTCAGTACATTCAGGTACTCAGCTGACTTAATTTTATTGCTGCATAACGTTGCTGAGCCTAGACCTGAACAATTAAAGCAACCCCAGGTCATAACACTGCCTCCAGAGGCTTGTACAGTGGGCACTATGCATGACGGGTGCAACGGCAACTTTTCTTTTGGCCAGGCAGTTTATAATTATGTCAGTGGCTATTGAGATCCAAATTATATCAATTGGTCAAACAATCAGCTTTTATTTTATGTATCACTCAATGTAATTTGATGTCCCAGAGAGCACTTGACATAAAACTATTCACAAAAACACATAAGGTGGGGACAAATCCGAGTGGAAAAAGCTGGGAAAATGATGGCTTAACTCTATGACCCTTGCAGAAGTATGTTGGGAAAAAGGCAGGATGTTACATATGTATAAGCCATTACACAACACATGTCGGTGGCACTCAGCCCACCGGAGAACGTGATGAGAGGGTCACTGTTCATATCCTCAGGGGCTTGAAATGGATGGTCCAGTGCGTAGTGATACGAGAATACGATGGTGCAGGGACGGTTTTGAGGGTCAAATCCCCAATGCATGCATGCATAATTCACTGGAGATAAAAGTACCAAACAAACCCATCCAGGAACACTTGGAATCACAAATTAGGAGCATATATATGACCTAGACCACTCACCCCCCTCAAAAAAAATAAAATGACACACACACACACACGCACACACACACACACACATGCAGACGCATACACATACACACATGCAGACGCATACACACACACACATGCACACGCATACACATACACACACGCACACGCATACACACACACACACACACACACGCATACACATACACATACACACACACACACACACACGCACACGCACACACATACACACACACACACACACAGCTCAGAATGACCACACCAGTCTTAGAGCAACATTAACTGTGAGGACAGTACAGCCTCCAAGAATCAGGAAATTGCTGCCAAGAAAGGTCACACAACTGATTTTAAAAAAAGAAAGTGGGAAAACACCTCTCCCTCTGTTCCTGTGTGGTGGGTCCATATAAAGTTAATGAGCTGGAAGCAAGCTTCCGAGGGAGCGGGATAATCAAACTAAATAGAACAGTACCTTCTTGTGTACAATAAACACTCACCATTTAATGCATTTCTCAACATATTGAGGGATGTATTTATTCATTAACTATGCTAGAAGCAGTATATAATAATAATAATAATAATAATAATAATAATAATAATAATAATAATAATAATAATCCATCTGCCATTATCTAATCCACTTATTCCTGGTCAAAGTTACAGGGAGTTTGAACCAATTTATATTGGGTGAAAGGCAGGAATACCCCCTGGACAGGTCGTCAATCCATCCCAAGGCTGACACACCATTCACTCACACACTCATGAGCAACACTAATAATAATAATAATAATAATAATAATAATAATAATACATCAACTAGTTATTATTATTATTATTTATATATTTTTTTATTTTTTATTATTATTAATATGCAGAGTGTTTTTTAAATACACAAAAAGCTTTATTCATTGTTTAAAAAACAAAGGCAAAATATGAAAAACAAAAAAAAACAAAGCATAAATACAAAATGTATGAAGAAGGCACAAAACTAAATTAAATTAAGAAAAGACTAAATGACAATGAAATAAAATAAATAAAATGAAAAGTAACAATCAAAACATATATGATGCTATATACATTATACAGAGTTAAGCTCAGAGCTAGTTTATTTAAGTAAGTCTTTGAAACGGATTTAAAAACAGACAAAGATTTTTCTACACTAATCTTTTCAGAAGTCTCTAGTTTTTAAGCATTGTCTGGAGCAGTCAGAAGGACTTAATTAGACCTGAGATGTTGTACAGATTAAGTCTATGGTAGTCATGCACCACGTGTATGTCTGTAGACTGCTGCTTTCCTTTCACTGCCCGTCTAACTGGATACTGCATACCCTGAGCTGGATTTGAACGGGCAGATCACTCTGTACCCTCCTGGCACTTTTCTGGCTCAATAGCTTCGAGTTTCTATGCACACATACAGTATGTGGCATGCTTTATAACATTAACTAACAGTTGTAATATTTCTCTTTTACAGAATGGAAAACAAAGTTACAAACATTTCAGTTTAAAACTATGCCCATTCTTGGGGGTTTGTATCTTAGGTTAGTATAGCTAAATACAGTATTTATTTATTATAGTATATATTGTATTCCAGGTTTACACCCACTTCAGGATTCAGTTCAAAATGATCAATTGTTTGCTAAACCCCCAGGTTTTCTAACCAATTTTAGTTTAATGTCATGATCAAGACCTTTTTTGACTGCTGCTGCCAATGGTCAGGTATCTCCTGAATAAATAAAGGTTAAATAAAAATATGTAAATAAGAAAAAGTAGAGGTCTTCAATCTAATCCTTGTGGGACTCCTCTTCCCATTGCTTCTTGCTCAGATTCCTTCTAAATGAACGTTTTGTATTCTATCTTGATGCTCGTTTTTTCATTCCTTCAAACTTTGTGACCCCTTGATGTGAGTCATTAACATTTGTGGAAGTCCAAATGTCATAGGTCTGGTCTGAGTCAAAACACCTTTAGTTTCTCCAAATAGGTCCAAGAGGTTTGTTAGGCATGACTGCCCCCTTTAAAACATACGTATGTTGGCTTTTCATGGATATATGGAAGAATGGTTCCAAATTGTTTCTAATGAAAGATTCCAGTATTTTGCATCTAAGATACGCTAACCAATAGGCTGTAGTTACCTGTATCAGAACTGTCCCCCCTCTTATATTTCAGCATTATGTTCATTTGCTTCAAGTCATCTGGTATTTTTTAAGTCAGCATCATTTTGTGTGTGTGTGTGTGTGTGTGTGTGTGTGTGTGTGTGTGTGTGTGTCAGAATGTTTCATGAATGCGGCTTTTTCCAGACCTAGACTGACCTGAAGGTGTGAAACCAATGGTGAGGCATGGTTTAGTCATGTGCATGACTGTGTGACCTATTGCGTACTCACCACATGTTACCATGTCAGAAAATATGAAAAACAGTGGGACCTGGGTAAATGAGGGTTCCCAAGTACAGGTAAAGCAGAGATCACTTCTCAAGTGTGTCTCGTCCATTCAGTAAGCAAATAGCATGCAAAGCTGCAAGAGAAGACCTCAGTGACTGATGCCTTTGGCGAGAAATTAGTTAACCTAGTAAAAATGAAAGGGCCTGCAATACTGTAGACACATATTTGATCCAGGTCTGTGCATAAATGTTTGTGGATCTGAGGAAAGTCACTAATGTATTCCGTTTGCCTGTGTGTGGTGGACTTTATCATCCAACTCCAAAGTAGTCTGAAGATGAAAACTCAAGGTGAAGATTATAACAAAACATGTAAGAGTCCTACCTTCAAAAAAAAAAAAAAAGTTTGCATGAACTACATATCCAACGCAACAAAGGCCAGCCGTTCAAAGATTTTCCATTAAAGGTTGGCACCAAGGTGATTAATGCACTTAAAAAGAAGATGGATGACAAGCAGTTCCAACCTCTCAAGAAAAATGGTACTCTGCAGGTATGCACCTCGGAAAAGAATGAATCAAAGGCTTGAATATGACACACAGGAAAAGCTGAACCAGGGACAGGAAAGGACATTAACAATAGTGCATAAATTAACTCCAGACTGCTGGCCTGAGCAATTCTCCCTTTAATATTGTTAATTCTAGGTAGGAAATTCAACTCAATACCATCTGACAGCCTTTCTGCTGAACCAAGGAGAAAAATACTATACTATAGCATTTCAATAGGTACCTCACTTTTGCAGTATGATGAAAAATTAAACGCAATTTACTGCATGTTACGCACGTATTTGTGCTTGCATTTTCGAGGGTAATGAATTAACAGCAGAGGACCTGTTGATGTTGCACACATGCACCAAACAGACAGCCTCCCCCCCCCCCCCCCAAAAAAAAGAGATTGCAGTGAGTCCAATTTGTATGACTTAATTTTTATTGACTGGATATTCTACAAATATGGATGTTCATTTGCTCAGGGAAAATTATGAAACATGGTTTTCGGTCGAAGGAAAAATTATATTTGAAGGTAAATGGAGAAAGGGGGAAGGCCTAATCATAAAAAGCTCCATTTTACAATGTAAAGTGGATTAAATTCTAGTGGTTTAAAAGATCTCCCGACTAGAATTCTCACTAGAATGTGTCATGTGTCTTGCATCATTACACAAACCTCAAGCAGTAAATGCCTTCAAAATTAGATCCAGCATTTACATCTTTTTTGCTCCTTTTATCAATTTACGATGTTCCTCTTACTGAAGATTGAACACTTCTGGATTTGTGGTCTTCTGTTCTTTGTTGTTGCATGGTGCCTACGTAATTGAGATTACGCATTCACAGACAGGCGAACATAGAAGCTCGCACAAACACGCACACAAACACAGGCACACGTGTGAGCTGTCAGTATGACTCATTGGCCCTGTGCTCATTCTGGTCACGCTGAGACCAGCTGAGGCGTCGAGAGGATGTGGGAAGTGAGGAGAATTCTGATGGAGAAATGAGACTCTAAACTGTAGAATTGTGCGCAGCTCAATCCAGTGGCATCTAGCATCTACAGTCTGTTTATATGTTTTTAGATAGACAAATCTGGGATCTGGGAATAAGGAAGGGAAGGGAAGGGAGGGGGAGGAGCCCTCCCAAATGTTTATGGTTTTGTGGTCCTAAGCCCCCCCCCTCCCTCCTTGAGTCACCAAGGGCCCCTTAGAACCAAAAGAGCCCAAAACTACAACAGAGGAATGGAATATTTTATGAGTCAACACTCAAAGATAAATGACTAGTCTCTTGCTCTCACTCACTCTCTCAATGGTATTTATAGATTTTTAGATTTTTTAGTCTTGAGCGTTTTTCCGATTTCTCACTCCGCTCTAAGGACCTCTGTTCATCTTCCCTCCCTATTGTTTAATTTATGGCTCACCTACTGGTGAAACTGAAGAAAACATATTTTGCTGCCCATTCTGGATATAGAAAATATATGATCGTTCATCTGCAAACTTTATCATGGCAAGCCTTGTTAATTTCCAAAATGTTGCTGTGAAATTGGACTTTTTTCCCTGGTGTAAGTTAACTACTAAAAGGTTTCCACATATCAGGCCATAAACCACTCCCAGCAACAGCAGTCTGGCAGGCTTATAGTGCCTTCATCAGGTTCAAAGCTGTTGTTTAAATCTGCAATATATATCATACCATTATAGGTTATTCCATAAGTCATTCACCAGAATGTTGCTGCAGGCAACAGTAGCACACTGTCCACTGTGTTGTGACTACAGATGAAAGGAGTTTATTTTGGACAGGGAAAACATCATGGTGTCATTGTAGTTTCATGGTGAACCCTTTACTGTGGACACTTATGACAGCTAGTTTAGATAAGTGTGTTTGCTAAGCCACATACTGTAGATAATATATAAATTATTATGTTCTTCCTGATCAGGGGCCATGTGAGCAGAAAAGGGGCCCTCAGCCTTGTACACAAGTTGATTACCTTGGTTCTTGAACATTAAAATAACTTAAACATGAATTTCTGCATCGTTATATAAGCTTCCAAAATATAGTGGGCGTTAATAATGAAATAACTCACACTGCTCATTACTCATAAGCTAAACATGCAAAGTGACACGTGACAAAATGCAAAGAAATACAAAAAAATAATTTAAAATATATAGTACACACAAACCCACAAACACACACACACGCACACACACACTGTACTGTAGTGACATGTCTGCAAGGTGTTCAGTTGTCCAAGTAACATAAAAAAGATGTAGAAAAGCACAGCATTGCTTTGGCATATTTCCTGTTTAGTTTCTGTGAAATATATTGGTGAAAGTCTCGTTGTAACTTGGCAGACTTCTGGGAGTTTATTTTACACATGTATAGAGTGTCTGCTTTGCATATGTGAGCAACTTGCCTTTTTTTTTTACATTAAACCTTTTTGACATTCACACCAGCCAATGGTTGCCGAAACCTGGTCCTGGGAAACGAGAAGGTGTGCGGGCTTAAGATACGGTGGCCGAGACAAACAAAGCAACGCGACATTATCACAACATGACTGCAAATTGATAAACACATTCGTTAATAAGAAAACGCAAATACAAATACGAAAACACAACGACATTAACAGAAACGCGCGCCATTTGTTGAAAACACAAAACGGCATTAACAGAGACGCGCTGCAAGATGAAAACACAGCGAAATTAGGAGAAATGCGTGACATTTCTGTGAACCCACAGAACTCTATGGTTGGATCCACAAAAATTTACACCTGCGCGATAACTTAAATGTGAGATTTACGTTCAGAGCAAATATCACGCTATTACAAACTATCGCGCTATTACAAACTTACCTGACAGCGGTGTAAATACAGGAGTGAGTCCTGGTGCTCGTTCATACTTGTAAGAACTTGTATGCGTTCTCGGTCTTCTAAATATGCCTGTGCGTACGGACACAGAACATGAGCGTCTCTAGCTAATAACTTTGGTTGTCGAGCCCGAAAATGGAAGTGTGAACGGGGTCGAAGAGAACTAGCGCTCACTGAAGATCTACAGATCCAGGATTGGGAACCTCTGATATAGACCTACCATCATCTACGCAGATCAGTGATCATGTGAACACTGATGGAAAAAAACGACAACAAAGGCTACATCTAAGCCACTGCTCTGTAATATTTCTAGGATCAGTGATGGATGGGACCTGTATGTACAGTAGACAGAAATATTGACTGCACAAATTTGAAGCCTCCGTGGCCAGTGAATATTTTATGTTAAAATCTGCCTGTGCCATAAATTACATCCTCTCAGCATTTTCAGAACTCATTTTAAATTCAAACTTATTTTAAGCAAGTAACCATCCCCTCCTTCCAGCATCATGTAGAGGCTAATGATCCACCTAAGTAATCAGTAATTATAATAGATCAAACAGACATTAGATATGTAGATGTGAATACTCGGAAGTGTTGTTATTTTTGGTTTGGGTTGAAATCATGTCATAAAATATATAAATTTGACATGCCTTTTGTCTGTGTGCATCACAACCTAAGGACTGTTACATAAGAAAAATGCCTTGAAGAGAAAAAACATTTCTTATATAATCACATTCTTACAACTTATGAATCTTCCATGACAAATATCTTACTTAGTGCTTGCTACTTAGAGGAACTGAATATCTTCTAATCCATCTATCCCCACCTTAGTGCTTGCAGGCAAATAATTGTCTGCCTCTTATTTATGATCAAAGTAATTATCAGTTTATTCTGATAATTGGTGATCAAAACTGTTTGGAATTGGACTACTCTGCTTTGCTTGGCTGCAGCTCTTTCTGTGAATTCTTTCCTTGAGTTATGTTTCCATGCATTTTGATGCTCAGATGCACTGCAGATTCAGTGATTCTTAAAATATTAAATCCTGACTGGAACATCTTGCCCATTCGCTAATCGCTATACCCCAAGACCAGTAAATAAACGTCTGTTTTGCAGAGCATCACACCACAAAACATTTTAAATGCAAAATCTTGGGAAGTATTATTACTTTTTTTCAGTATCTATCTGCCTAGCTATCATGAAATAAATCCTGTTTGTATTGTACTACAGGAGACATAGCGCTGATGGGAGGGGCAGCTGGTACCCTGTGGGAAGAACAGGGGTCCACCATGTGGAAAAAGTAATGACTGACTTGAACCCTGGTCCACTTGAACCTGCTTCCCATCAGACAAATCAAACATCATTCTTTGCTAATGATGTAGACAAGACTCAAACCTTTGATGTTTAAGATAGAGGGTCCAACCTGCACTCATGGTGAGATATCCTGTAGTAATTGAGCCACGGTGGACCCCCCCCCCCCCAAAAAAAATAAAAAAAATAAAGATTTTGGGGTTGGGTGGGGCATGTGGCATAATTGTTATGGAACTGGAGATCTTCATTTAATTTTAATCTTAGTCTAGGACTAGGCCTAATCCATGTTTGTGAAACCGGTCCAATGGGTTTAAGAGGAAACGCCCCTTACCACTATGCAGAAAGATAACATGGACCATTGATATTTTTCATTATATTTAAACCTTTCACTTGTGTTAGTTTGGGTTGGAGGAAATAACACATGCAGTTGTGTTTTTCATATTGCATACAATACTGGAAGTATTACATTTTAAGCAATATTAAACTTAAAAGTTTGCATGTGTTGATAATTGCTAAAGTGAACACTTTTGTGTGTTCTGGCTTTTATGCAAATGTTATTTAAAAAAGCCCTTGTCTGTCTATTTTTTTCAAGGAGGAAAAATTGACACATTTGCCAATATCACTTGAAAGGTTATTGGCATTTTGGCAGAGCAATGTGAAGATGATTTAAATGGCTGCCAATTTGCCCAGAATACTTAATGCATAATCATTTCTGCATTACAGACCACAACACAGTAGGTGACAGTTTCAAGGTAAAGTGGATTGAAATTTCACAGCCTCATATTAGTTAGCCACAGTAGTAATTTAATGTTTTAAATTTTATGTGATAGGTTTATAGCTTTGTCAGGCACAAGCTGGAACTTAAAATCTAGTACAAAGTTACCTTGTATTTTGTTGAGTACGAAGCTGGGCATTGAAAAATAACAGTTTTTTTAAAATTAGGTTTCCAACGTGGGGCTGGGCATATCCAATTCCCACCCCAATTTGGAACAGCCAATCGTCTGTAACCACAGCCACATACATGGCAAGAACCGGACTGCCAATTCAGGAGAGTGTGGACATCCGCAGTTCTCCTTCAAAACACGCGGCGTCGTCGACTGCTTTTTTTTACGGGCGCCCAATCGGCCAGGAGGAGTCACTAGATAGCAATGCAAACAGGGCCCTTTTTGACTGAACCCTCCCATTCCCTGGCCGATGCAATCGCCAGTTGTGCATCGTCCTATGGAGCTACAGCTTTTTTTGGGAACATCCGTTAAAAGCATCTTTTTGGAGGTGTGTTGGGGGGGTCCCTTTTTCACTTCATGGCCTAGGTTGGCTTTTTATGGAGATAACTGCCATGTTCAAATTACATTTATATTTTTCTGCAATGAACTAGTCTGGTATTGGGCATGGTTCTCTCAGTCGCAATTAATACAGCACAAGAAGACACAAAGGGCGTAATGTATCTCTACAGTGGCATGAATAACTCATTTTTAGTGCCAAGTCTATAGAACATGGAAAAGCTATCCTTCCCAATTCCAACAAAGACTAACCACCCCCCACACAGCCTGCTTCTCCTCAACCTTGTGTGTCAGCATATTTTTGATAACATCCCTGCGCATCAAACAACATCTAAGATGTCTGTCTTCTCTCTAAATCAGGACGGCTTGGCTGTCATACATGCACGTTAAAGCCTTCGAGAGCGATGTTGCCTTCTTCACTTTAGAAAACTAATATCCAAACTTAAAACAAAATGGTTAACCTTTTATTTAAAAAGCAACATAGTAATTTTACAGAGATGAACATTTTTATGTCTCAGCATGTACTTAGAAAAATTAAAACATTGGAAAAATAATTGATTTGATGTTGGTGAGCTATACAAAACCACATTCTATGAGTGTACCTCTGTGTCATAGAATCTCTCTTTCTCTCTCTCTCTCTCTCTCTCTCTCTCTCTCTCTCTCTCTCTCTCACACACACACACACACACACACACACACCCTAAGTATAATAAGTTCTCCCCTCAGGCATGCTGGTCCAGTCCAGCAGCATAGAAGACACTGGAGGCTATGTCCAAACCACCGGCAGTAGTGCGGTGTTAAGCACAGAGTCCCGGCAGACCTGTGGAGACAAGGGCAAATGGCGGTAAAATGGCAGCATACTGGAGCACCCGAGGAAGGTGTGATGAGGCAGAAAGGGAAGAGAAATTGAGGGAAAAACAAGGTCAGATCTGATAAAACTTCCCGACACTCGAGGGGCCTGACGGTTGAGCATCCGTAGCTCCTGTCACTGTGATAGCAGCGAGGTGATGAGATCCCTGCGGGTGCTCACTCCACCGAAGAGAAGAGCGAGGAGCTACTCAGCCAGGGTCAATGTGGAGGCTACCAGTCACCCCAAGCTGGGCCCTGCCATCAGCATGACACAAGCCGTAATTCCTGTTCTACTTATGCTGCATAACACATTTAGATTTTTGCCCAAGTCAAAAACAAACAAAAAAAATACTAACCATTTTGCCTTGTTTTTTTAACTCCTCTCATAACTCAGCTGATGGAGAGCAGCATGAGGAGAAGCAGAGCCTGTGAGCACACTTTTCGGAGGAAAGGAGGCCGTTAGCCGCTGTTGAAGCAACAAAACGAAATATCTTTGTAGGATGAGCCACTCAGCAACCCCATGTCAGATTCTTGAAACAGGGCTAAAGGATTTACGGGAAGGGAGAACTAAATTAATTAACAGTATTCCGTTTTCTTGTCCTTTATAATGAGCATTGTGAGTTAGCAGTGAGGGACTCTTTTTGAAAGTTTCTAATTAACAATGAAATACATCAGCTGTGGAGAAACCGTACCCTTTTTCAAGCAGCCTAATTTAAAGGTTTGGAATACGTTTTGAGATAGGAGTACCTCTGAGGGCATTTTTTTACAGTCCGGGAGCTCGAAGTCATCTCTGGAAAAAAAACTCTTACTTGTTCATATTCTAAGTGTTTATGAATTTACATCAATGGGAGTGGGATTATTTTTCCCCAGGATGAAATGAAGCAGTAGAACATTACACATGTGGGAAAAATATGCAATGCGAGTGCACCAAAGGTTTATTTTATATAAATGAACCCATTAGAGCACAATAGCAAGCAGTTCTCTCACCACAAAGTATTCTTGAAGGAGTATTTTGTCCTTGCAGCTGAAAACAGCAAGATAAGCACTCATTTTGACTCATTGCAGGTTAAACATTTAAATGCAGCCATTTGCAAACAATTCACATATGATCTGAGCTTTCTTTCCTCAGGTTTTTTGACCTGCTGGTCAATTTCTTTCAGCAGAAAGTGATGTGCCCACAACTCCAAAGTGTATTTTAATTACAAAGACAATCAAGCGATAGCTGGGGTCTTTCAAACTTGGTGACATTTTACCAATATTCACATTTCTTATATAAAAATAAATGTAGCTGTACTTATAATAACTACATGATTGCCATGCTAAAATGACTCGGGAGTTACTCCAAGTGAGCAATAGTCAGGGATCACCAGAGAGCCAAAGGAGTTTTTGCATGGCTGTTTGACTCAAGCTGCTATATAGCAATGATGAAAATATGAAGTATGTCATTAAGACCTTTATTTGTTTCTCTCCGAAGCATGAACATGACCCTGGGTGGCATATGAATGGAGCATCACAGATTTATGCAATGCAATTTAATAGAAGATTTAAGCAGGGAATGTTTCTTCACCCCAATCAAGCCTGGTCATTTGGCATCAGCATATCACACCGCCGCAGAACTCAAAATTCAAGCGAGTGCACATTAGCACCAGTCAAATTCAGCTGGCACTTATTTTCACTGGTGAAGGGGGTATGCAGGTGCCCGATTGGTCTGTGATTGAAGGTAAAAATGGGGGATACCCTTTTCTTAACCCCCCCCGCGCCCCCCCCCCCGCCTCCACTGTAGCCAATTGTGTAGTCTATTCCAAGCCACAGTCAGCACCAGCACAGACCTGCACATCTCTGGTTCTTATGCACCCAATATATATGTCTGCCATTATTTGAAAGAAGAATAAGAAAAGGACTCTGGATATTTTTGCATGGTACTCATAATTATCTTTAAAAGAAGCAAACTTATTCACAATGCTCTTACTTAGCACTCACTAAGTGATTTGTAACCAGAGGCAGTATGGAATAATGATGCATCTGGGATTTAAATCATTTTAAAATAATTTTTGCAAGATACTTTGCATGCTTATGTTCATTCATCTTAGGTAAATAATGAGTCAAGGTCAAGATAAAGGTATTCATGTTTTAATTAAATTTGATATAAGTACATGAAGAAAACAGCTTCTTACAGTATAACACAATGAAACCATGGAGGTGTTTGTGTTATGACCGGTGGAAAATAGGAACCCAGTAGCAGGCAGGAGTACAAAAAACCCAAGTTTAATGTCTGGTAGCAAAATCAAAATCCAAAGAAGAGTACAAAAACAGGCAGAGGTCATAAACGGGAAGGCACGGCAGAGGTACAAAATCACAGTCCAGGAATCAGGGTCGCGAGAACACGGGCAGAAGTAAAAAAAAACGGGAAATCAATAAGGCACGAAAAAAATAAACAAAAAAGAACAGACGAGGAACAAACACAAACACTAATAGAAACTCAAAACAAAAAAACTCTGGAAAAACAAATATACAGAACACTCGAAATATACAGGCAAAAGACAAACGCGCGAAGAGTGACTAGGATGACTGGGTTAAATACGCAAGGAAGTGGGAGGGGTTACAAACAACGTAAGGTGAACACATTAGGAGACAATAACTCAATAACAAGGAAATCACGAAAACATAGAAGGGACTTGGAAACAAGCATTACAAACAACGGGCTCAAGTAGGAGCGGAACGTGACTAGAATTAAGGAGGCGTGATCTCAAAAGAGAGACAGCTGAAACGAGTTAACCAGCATCTCAAGGACAGCTTAGTATCGCAGATAGAAAGGATACAGTGAGGAAACTTGTTAATTGTTAGTTCTAACTAAACAGACAATTAGTATGTTAGTAAACATTTAAGGTAATGGTTTTAGTAATGTGCATCTAACTAATAAACACCCGAGTGATTGTTAGCACGAGTTAGTAATATAAACAAAATAAACACGGGAAACGTAAAGCAGGAAGTAAACAGAAAACGAAGCTTCGGAAATACAGCGTGAACCGTCTGAAAATCCCGAAGTCACCCAAACAGTGCGTACGCGAGACAGGGTAAACAAACACACAAATGCGACTCGGACAACCCACAAACAGAGGGGAATGAACTGATGAAATGAAAAGTAATAATAATGAAAATAAAAATACAAATCAGACAGAACTCAGACATTCAGAACATAACTGTTTGCACAAGTAAGCTAGTTTTTATTAATTTTTTTACCTTGCTTGATTAGGTACTTACTACCAGGCTCACGGTGTCTGTTCTGTAGGGTTTTTTTTCCCTATCATTACTGTTCTCACATGACATACCTGGTTAAATAAAGTATTGTATAAATATTTCAACTGATTGGTGAGGGCTCTTACCACTGTCAGTCAAGATTAATTGAGCAGTGTGTGTGAGGTTAAATTACAATAAATATACATTTTTTGTTGGTCTTAAGACAATTGTTATTGGGGATCTTATGTATAATTAATACACAATGCGGGCTTATAATGTGTTATGGATATATACGTATGGCCAGAAGAAACCGCGTGGTCTAATTATGGTTTGAAATAAGAGGTTGTATAGAACAGGGAATACACGCTTTTATTTGTTCATTTTTTAAGCCCTGGCACAGCAAGTTCTCTGCATGCACCAAACACAACAGTTAAAACAGATTAAATGGGCCCATGTTTTTTTGTATTTCTGTGTATAGAGTCTTGTAGTGAGGCATGTAAGAATTGACAACCCAAGAAAATTTTATTAAACTGAAGTTAACATTTGCTACAGTGGTATTCAATTATAGGATGTTAAATTACATTATATGAGGTTTTATGCAATTATTACACAATGTCGGTTAATAATGTGTTATGGTTATACAGTATATGGTCAGAAGAAACAATGTGTTATAATTAAGTTTTGAACAACTTGTGTAGAACAGAGAATACTTTTTTTTTTTTTTTAAACCTTTAAAGCAGTTTTCACAGAAACTTCTTTGCATGCACAAAAATAAAAACAAAACAAACAACAACAAAAATAAAAATACAGATAGGCCCACGTCTTTTGCTAATTCTGTGTATTGAGTCGAACAGTGTGGCATGTAAAAAATTGACAAACCCCCCAAAAATTTGCTACTGTGGTATTACATTATATGATGCTGTACTGGGATTCATTTTCAACAGTTCATACGGGATTAAAATGGTTAAATGATGACATCACTCAACACAAGTGCATAGTTTGTGGTGGCATTATGAAACTGCTGGGTCAGGTGATTGATATTGGCACTGTGATTGATGCCTGGCTTTATGATTGTTTTAGCAATTAAAAAAGGTCAATGCTCTATTTTTCATGCTGGTCCTTTGTTTTTGCTACATCCACGAGAGACAGTAACGAACGTAAAAAGCCTAGCAATTACCCCTGATAAATGTGCCTAGAGACAGACTGGAGCAGCCATAGGTCACGATGATGAATTAAACCCGAGATGACAGTTCTTGTACATGACATTGAGAGTTCCGTCCTCAAGTTAAGAGTTTTAAATCACTACAATTCCCTGTATTCAACTAAACCACGAGAAACAAGATCAAATGTCTGGTCCATCTAGTGATAAATCTCTGCTGTGTATTCTGGAGCAATGCATTTTTTACACATTGCAGTGATGATGTACACTACATGGCCAAAAGTGTATGGACACCTGCTCATCCAACATCTCATTCCAAACTCATGGGCATTAATATGGAGTTGGTCCCCATTTGCTGCTATAACAGCCTCCACTCTCCTGGGAAGGCTTTCCACTAGATGTTGGAACATTGCTGCAGGGATTTTCTTCCATTCAGCCAGAAGGGCATTAGTGAGGTCGGGCACTGATGTAGGGAGATTAGGCCTGGCTCACAGTCGGCGTTCCAATCGATCCCAAAGGTATTTGGTGGGGTTGCGGTCAGGGCTCAGTGCAGGCCAGTCATGTTTTTCCAGACCAATCTGGACAAACCGCTTCTGTATGGATCTCGCTTTGTGAACGGGGGCATTATCATGCTGAAACAGGAAAGGATCTTCTGTTGCCACAAAGTTGGAAGAAAAGAACCATTTAGAATGTAATTTTATGTAGTGTTAAGATTTGCATTCACATGAACTAAGGGGCCTAGCCCAAACCATGAAAAACAGCCCCAGAACAAGGGATGTACTTTTCCCCATATAGTGTAGATTCCAAATTTGAGTATGAAAATAAATAGAAAAAGCATTTGCACTACAAATATGTAATTACATGAGGCCTGATGTAACTGGGGAAACATTAACTGCCACACAATTCTTGAAAAATGTTGGCAGTAAAGGACTGGCATGAATGTATCACCATTATGGCAGATTATGTTTTAAACGCATGCTTCCTTCTGTGAGCCAGTTTGTGTCTGCAATCTTTCTGTGAGCCAGTATGTGTCTGTGATCCTCCTGTGAGCCAGTATGTGTCTGCGATCCTTCTGTGAGCCAGTATGTGTCTGTGATCCTTCTGTGAGCCAGTATGTGTCTGTGATCCTTCTGTGGGCCAGTATGTGTCTGTGATCCTTCTGTGAGCCAGTATGTGTCTGTGATCCTTCTGTGAGCCAGTTTGTGTCTGTGATCCTTCTGTGAGCCAGTATGTGTCTGTGATCCTTCTGTGAGCCAGTATGTGTATGTGATCCTTCTGTGAGCAGTCTGTCCTTAATGTTACTGAGGTTCTTACCCATGCAATGTATTACAGAACATAACAACGTTAGAATACTCTCATATAAATGAGAAAGTGCCACAATCTCATCAATGTGGAAGGATCAGGATGGCATAAATTAATCTTTTTAAATTAATTTTAATTGCAGCGGTGCATTATGTACAAAATCAGAATGAAGTAAAAAGTTGAGCGCAAGCTGAATAAAATGTTATTTTTTTTATTTAAAAAAAAAAAATTCCAATTGGTATGTCACGGCATGAAGCAGCCTCGAATATGAGGTGGCGTAAGTGTGAAATGAATATCCTTCACCATGTGTAAATAGTGTTTACTGACTAATATTTTACTGTTCAAGCTTTTCAAAAAGAAAAAAAAACCTCCACTTGTCATTTTTTATATTTCTTTAAGTTAAGCGGTGTCCTTATACGGAGACTTTATTAATAAAATATTTGTTCTCAATGCTGAAAAGGTGAAAGATTCAAAGGTTCTGGCATTCAGACAAAATGGTGTTACATGCTGATGGCGACCTTATATACCCCAAACATTATTGCACTTTGATCTACACACTGCGTTTTAACCCACAGGCAGAAGTAAGAATGAAATCTATTTGTATTTGAAATGTAATATTAAGGGAGAAAAACAATGACCTCTTTTTGATGCCCCCACCTCAAAGGAATAAAGAAAGTCAAATCCGTACCACTAATGCTTTGTTTGCAGGCTTGGGCTGTACATGTATCTATTTATTATTATTATTATTCGTATTATTATTAATAATAATAATAATAATAATAATAATAATGATACATCACAAATAGTTGGGTTTTAAATTCCCCAGAATATTGCCTCCTACCAGCCTTAAATGAAGAACTACACTCACAAGGGACACTGACTCACGATTGCATACCTATATATTTTCCCATGGTCATGACATCCACTGAAGGCAGACAACGAGGTTTTTGAAAATGACAAAACGACACACTCTGGATTGTGAACCTAATGCCACCACACTGTGCACTGCAAGGGAGAGTACTCCTCCGATGCCAGAAGCTATTTCACTCTCTGCAGTCCACGCTCTTTGACCTAGTGCAGTTGCCTCTCACTGACTTTTGGTAACCAAAAAAAATAATTTTAATAAATCAAAATAAATAATAAAATTTCTTAAAAAATACATAAAGTCTCCATCCCTGATTTTTTTTATTTCTGTCGAGCCTTGTAACAAATTATACCTTTCCTGATAGGTGCCTCCTGTACCTCATGAATAGTTAATACACCCTCAACCTGCCATTAATATGCACTGGTTGCTCCTACAGCTGGTCTGCGGTGGTCCCCCTGGTGAGAGCTTTGCATGAATTGAATGCCCTTACTTTCCCACCAAAGTGCCTGGGAACAGGGTAAAAGCGCACGGTTCATTTTTATTTAATAAATAGCCTCATAACGTTGCTGACCTCACAAGCAGTCCAAGGTCCTTAGCAATATGCATTGGCAGCACAGTTAATTTTTATTGAGCAGAGTGACTTGAATAGCATGCGCTTGAATAACAATAATATGGTTGCAACTGGAATAAAAATACATTGAATGCCTCAAATGTACATTTCAAGGTGAATAATAAAAAAAAAAGAATATTCAAATGCTTAAGACAGATCTGAACCACTGAGGCTTGCATTTGTGACGTTGTTTTCCCCCATCTTTCCCCTATTAGTCAGTAAAGATGACGGCAAGTGGATAGAAAAACTAGCAGATCTCCAATTGTAGTTGGGAATGCCATGTTGTCGAGAGGGGTCTCCCCTGAATGTTGGTTGTCTTTGGTTGTCCAATCAGCGAGCAGGAAGCCATGACCTGTGGACCATCTGAATATCTGTGTGATGTAAACAGGAACAGGAAACTATAGGAAAGGCTTCTCGTCTCGTACAAAAGCAAAATTGTACATTTTAAAAAGGAAAATCTTAAAATATGAACCTAAATATTCAAGCTCAAATGAGAAATGCACCTCCTCTCAGTGTTTGCAGGATTGAGAATAACGGGCAGATTTTGACTTAAACTTAATCATTTATTTGAAGACTGCTTTCTTGCCTTTACTGAGGTTCTTTTGTTTTTAGACAGTCCACAAAACTACAGTCAGTGCCATCTGCCAAAGCTCATTTTGCACTGTAATAGAATAGTAATTCCTCCCCAAGCATCACCAGTCCTGGATCATTGGCACCATTGAGTTGGTGTTTATGGGCTCTTAAATGCAGGTCTAAAGTACATTAGACAGTAACATAAAAATGAAAAATGCTGAACCCTGTGGAAACAACTAAAGTTTTGAGAACAGAAAAATGGCTGCGTGTAATATGTGTTTTTTATGAGGGCTGTCTGAGGGCAAACAAAAAGGACAAACGATCCACTTCAAATTTAAACTGATACTGAGGTGACTGGGCGCAAGCACTGCCAGCAGCAAATGAAAGACATAGATATTGAGGGGGCGGGGGGAATGAACCTCTTGGTGGTTTATCTCTTTTGATTTGATGAGTTTACACATTCAAGCCTCAGGAGTTCGAGAATTATGTGTATTATTTTCACCAATTAAATAAAAATGTGCACACAGCCACAGCAACCAACTGTCACTCAGACTCTGTTGCTTATTTGGTCATTTCGCCTCTTAGTCGAAACCTAGAGTTGTGTTACTAAGGTGTTAGTAGTGTGTTACTAGGGAATTTGAATCAAAATGATCAGGTGGACTGTTAATAAGAGACGGGTCATGTTGGCCGCATTCCAAATTTGACCATGATTTGTAGACATTTGACTTTTTGTATAGTTATAAAAAATCCACTTAAAGGGTTTTACCGTACAACGTTGAGATGAGGAACTCTTTAATGCACACCTTGGAGTGGATTATTCCACTTATACCATGGTCAGTTGCAAAAGATTTAAATACAAGGAGGGGCCATTAAGATTTTGGGGGAACTTCAGTTGTCAATTACTTGTATTGTTTTTCACTTGGTTTCTATTTTATCTTCTCCATTTTCTTTTGTCTGCTGCATCAGACTCATCAAATTATTATTATATTATATTGTTATATTCTCCAAATAAAAAATAAAAAAAGTGAAAATCATAAATTGTTTTGTGTTTATCTTCTGTCGATTGTTAGTTTGTTACAAAGTTGTTTACCAGTAGGCTTGCTAACGTTTCAGCATGTTGCTATGGTTCTATAGGTTGGTTAGCTGGCCAGGCAGGATATACATTTAGAAAGGTGATTATACTAGACCCAAACTACTTGTGTGTTAAACTGTTTTAACACACACCCTCCAGACACTCAGAATCAAGTATTCACCCAGACCATGGTATAAAGTAAATTTAGTTTGGTTTATTGAAGTGTAACCATGATTTGTATGATATAACCATGAAATATATTAGATGTTTTAAGTTCTAACATCTATTATAAAGTGGATACTTTTATGCTCAACTGAAACTTGTTACTGCCTGTTGTGCATAATCGTGCTTAGAGGTCAATGTTAATTATCTTGCAATGTATCTGGCTGCATAATGAATAGCCAACAAAACCTGTATTGACTGCACAAACAGACATTGTGAAGTGTAACAAGAACAAAGGTAGTGTAGTTGTTACTCTTCAGTCACAGCATCCCCGTGATGTCTGGAAGAGGGCAGGTGGAATACACACAAACAGAAAAACAAGCTATCCCTATAGCCAGATTTTAAAACACCTGTCTGCTGTCAAATACCAAACAGCTTTCAGAGTTGCCACATAAAACACACTCAGGGACAAAGTAAGAATACCAAGCACAATTAGTGTTGCTTATTGGGCATCAGATGTGAATGCTAGCTATGCCATATTAATGATTGATTCACTATTATGAAGTGTTGATGTAAATCAAGTACCCACGCCCAACTAGATAGCGAGTGCAGTTAGTGATCATACTAAACCACGTGATGAAGACCTTGTGTGGAAACAGAAAACATTTCAGAAAATGTGTTCTGTTGCTGCCTTCCATAGAGCGTTTAGGGATGCTGTCCCATGCTCTGAACTCCAACCGCTATTCATATTCTACTGCTATGTTGGCTATAGCTCAAAATAACTGACCTTTTAACTCACCTCTCAGAACAAATGGGTCTCACAAGACGAAAGAACAAGACACTGGCTCACAAGTACAATGATGTGTTAAGTTTTGAGTCTCGAAACATGGCTGTCAGACCAGCTTTCGTAATAAACTTTTTGTGGGTCCTGCCAAGTGTCATCTTATCTGCTGCACTCCATCTCAGTTATCTAAGCACAATTTACATTTGTATTTATTTATTTATTTATTTTTGAACTCAAACCGGGTCTCGATGTCAAGTGATGACTCAAAAACATTCATCGGAAACTTGGAACTAATTTTACACTTGCATGATGTAATGTAAACAGAAAATTTACCCGTCATTTTACAAGTGATATTTCTTTCGATGATTTTTTTCTGGTACTAACAATGGGAACAACGTTTAAAAAAACCTTTTAAAACCTTCCCCCCCCGGCCCTTCTCTAAATGTTAATGTAGCACCTGCTAAAACAGTGAAACATGTGTCACTTTATGCAAAAACAACTAATGACACAAAATAGCAAGCAACACTCCCTTCTAATTATAAATATATTTCAGTCTAACATATAGTTGTCTGCATTTAAAAAAACTCCAGTGTGGCAAAGTTGAGCAGAGCACCAACTGGCAGATCCCCCACCTGGTTGATGTCATTAGCTTAAATTAGCATTCCGGTGCATGTGATTAATAGCATTGGATTTTTCACAAAAAAAGCAGGAAAAAAGAGTTATGCCATTTGTTAAGTGGTATTTTAAGTTAAATTTAAATCTACCCTTCAATTGTCTGCAGATGAAGAACTATTAAAATATAAAACAGCCTGAGAAATCAGTGTGAGAAAATAAATATGAAATCGTTTTTTAGTTCAGTAGTGTAGTAGGGTTGTTGAGCAGGGTCGTCTATTAATGTAAACTGTCATTACATTTTACATGTATACATGCTACACAGGCAGTTTAATAGCACGGGTAAGTGTGGTTGCTTGCAGCTTTTGTTGTGTAGTAAATCCATATTTAAAACCTCACTAAAAAGGATGAATCACTTTTTTTGGGAGCAGAAACTGATCTGTAACCATTTTCTGCCCCCTATGTATTAAACAAGCCACATTTGTTGTGAAAACCATGGACCTGATAACAATGAGGCAGAATAGCCCAAGTATAATTAAAACATATTTACATTACAACTCAATCACTCCAACCACACCTATAAAACATTTTGTGAGGCAAGGAAAACGTGTTGTAAAGCCTTTATTTACTTACTAGGTAACAGTTATCCAAATGGTTGAAGAGAGAGAACTCCTGTAATTCAATAATTGATTAATTAATCTTCTGTGCTTAGTGTACATGGAGAGAGAGACAGAGAGAGAGAGAGAGAGAGAGAGAGAGAGAGAGAGAGAGAGAGAGAGAGACCCTCCCACTCCAGCGACTTAAATATAATAAGCATTATGCAATACAAATTACATGGAAGTCGTAAAACTAAAACTAATCTAAAACTGAGAGTGGAAAGATATGCTGTACATGTCTTCTCACAAGCCACTCACTCGACTATTTATAGATGAGTGTCCCCGCCTCCCATTGTAAAGTGTGCTTGGATGAAATATCTTCTGTGCTATGTTTGATTATCAGGAGGGATGACAGTAACACAGTCTGGTTATTTTCACCATGTCTTGCAGTCAGTGTTCCACGCTCATTGGCGCTACACCCAGACGTTAGCAGTGCTCCTTTACTTTTCACAGTTGGATGTCAGGAGGCTACAGTTTGAGACGTCATAAGCTAGAACTCAGTACAGCAGTTGATTATAAAGTTAACTTGCCACACCTGGATTTTTGGGTTTGAATCGACGGTTTTAAAAGTGAAAGAAATACCAGGAAAGTCTATAAGGAAGCTGTTACAAATGTAAAAGTGGTCTAATCATGAGGTTTGTGGGCCTCACACCTATGACTTGATTCACGTTTGATTTGGTTTGATGTGGATCAAATAAAGCAAGTCGAGACCTCTAGGGAGAGGTGTCCGTTTGAGAGTGAACTCTGGGGCATTAGCTCCCATTTGTGCAGTGTGGAAGCAAACAAATCCAAATCAGATGTGTGTACCACTCAAAATGAGCAAGCACAACCCAAAAGTGATAGTCAAACAGAACGTATTGTCAGTATGAACCAAAGCAAAAAAAATTTATCTGAAGAAATACATTGAAAGTAATATTCACGTCACGTGGCGCTGCAATGGCGACGTAATCCAGCTGTCTCTCGTGTTCGTGTTTGTTAATTTGAATTTCTTTTGTTCTGTCGGGCTTTTGTCTTTGTTTTTTTTTATGCGCTGTGTGTCAGTGGGACGGGGAAGCGGGCTGGAGATGTTTCAGGGCAATCTTGCTGCTCGTTTTGATAATATTGATGAATTGTCTAGTCGATATAATTTTGTTTGTGGTCGTCACCATAGAGACACATTCGTAACATATGCTCGGCAATGTCCGTTGGATCTGGTGACTCCAGCAACAAAGTTACCATCGTTCTTCACCGGAGTTGAAGATTTCGGGACTGATCCGGGAATGCAGGCAATCTTAAATCCGGCCATCATTGCAATTTCCACTGTTGGTCATAGGTATGAGAACATTAGAGAACTTGCAAACAAGCAATATGAAAGCAACAGAACCGGAACCACAAATCCAGAGTGGAAATTAACTTTCATATGAACTAAAGTGCTTTTTCTTAGTACGCAACCAAGAGACCTAAATGATAAAGAAACATAATTTAAGAAAGTCCCTGTTGGAGTGAACTATATATGAAATTGTCATATATAACTTCAACGAAGTACACCTCCATTGAGCCTACAGCTGCCCAGGAATACTGGGAATCTCAACATAATTAGATATTTTGTCACGTTTTGCTTCTTTGAGTCTTCTGACACTTCCCATTGGAAAAGCTAAACACCAGACTGGGTGTGACAGGTATATCATAAGATATTTGCCTCGTTAAGATATAGTGACAAGGCAGGCATGTGACCACTATTGAACACTGGGCTTTTACCATGTGATCATATCACTGCTTGAAGTGTAAGACAGTGGTTAAGTTCTCAGCTCTAGTAAGTAAATTATTCATCTATTCCAAAAAGCCCCTGTATGATTCCTCTAAATTCCCTGTTAACCTCCGCAATTATAGATGTTTGCCTTCTTGAAAACCCCCGCTTGTGTTGTTGAAGACCCCCACTTGTGTCATTGGATACCCCCCATCTTCCTTGCTTGAATGCTCTTACTTAGCTTCTGAAAAAACTCCCGTTTTTCCTTGTCAATAATTGCTTCTCTTCAAAACGCGCTATAATACTATTGCTTGCCACACTGTTGTGTGCTGAAGTAGATACATGCTGGTGGTTGCCGTGATCCAGTTTTATGAAAAATACATTTACTTTATGTCATGGTCTCCATCATGTTTATTTTTTTGTCATTGCAAATGCTGTGGTTCTGTTGGTTTACATAGGCTTGGTTTACAATAATGTAATAGTGCTTCCCACTGAAGCTACAATTCCTCATTGTTAAATTAGTCTAACCTTTGCGTTCTGTCCAAAAGATTAGTGTGGTGGCCATCATACCCAATGCATCATTTTTTAAAATTCATAATGACACAGCCTGTCTGTTAAGCCTCACTGTCACCAAACTTCACATTTGTGCTACAATTTTCAAGACAAATGCGTTGAATGTCAAAGATCCTTCCGTGATGCAAACTTTAGAACATTTATCATTTTCATATAATTCCCTATTTATATGACTGATCATAAGGCGCATGCCACTGAACACACTGGAAAGTTGATCCTGCAGAAACATGTGTGGCTAGCTGAGCACAGCTGGTGTTGGCACGGTCCAGATTCAATCAAACCTTAGGATGCCCCACTGCACAGCAAAACGGCCTCAACTGGGCACATCACTTCAGTCCGCAATTAACATTCTTAAAACAATTTGCACAGTTTGAGAGCATCAACCCTGATTTTAAATCTCCTACAGGGAAGTGCCAAATTAATAAAGGCAATTTTAACTAAATTAAGATCAGTTCCCTGGTTTGGTAATATTAATGAATAAACAGAATATGTTTGAACAAGACTAATATAAATATTAATATGGGGAAGAAATAGGCTTTTTATTTCACTTTGTTCATACTCCATATCTGTGGGGCAACAAATGGAAATATCATTCCTGTAAACACTAACATTTCAAACATTTGGCAATACAGTGCCAACTAATTAAGTTTTTCCCTTGGAGACACAAGGCTCTCTAATCAGCCTGTCTTTAGCGGAGTTAACATTCCATCTGTGCCCCTCTTCCAAGGACACATAACTCAGCTCACGCTTACAGCTTACATCTCACTCCTAATTCACTTCATCAGCGAGGTCTACTGCCAGTCATTTCTCTGCTTGTACTGTCCAGTGCCCTGTAACAGCCATCGAGTGCTCAAGATTCTCTACACTAACCAACTGTCCCTGCTCTTGTTCCTTCATCTGTACCTCCATTCTATAATAAATTAGTAAAACTAGCATTTAGTAATATGAGTTTCTAATGCTACGTAACCATTGTTGAATATTCAGATAGGTGTGTGCCCAAAAAAATAATATTAATTCACATTCAGCTGTATGCCTGGCCATGTCCCTTAATAGAAAGTTGTAAGATGCCCATGTCGAGAATCTGTTATAGTGCAACACTAAAGACTTTCCTAGTAAATCATTTTTGACAAAGGTTATTCTTAAATACGAAATTATAATATAATCAGTAATAGTGGAAGGTGAACATTACTCAAAAAAACACTGCTCATGTTCCATGGTCTAGCTGTGGCTTGAAGTAACGGTTGCATCGCCAATCCAGAGAGGGTCTCATTTGGCAGGGTGTTCTCTGCCTCATTGCGCACTGTTGACTAATCTCTGGGTGATTGGATGTCAGTAGCTTGCCTGCGCAGCTGCTGCACTTGTGCCACTCAGCTGGTCATTTGCACAAAAGAGGTTGCTGTCTGACTTTTCTGTGGGTTTCAGATGTTAACCGACGTTCACCAATAATGTTGTGAGGATATGATGGGACAGGCATATAGATTAACTTGGGATTCCACCCCCCCCCCCCCCCCCCCCCCCCCCAAGTACATATTGTACAACCTTAATACAGAGTATTCTATCACATTTATTGCATTGGTATTGAATAACTATGGTTGATGCTGTCTCCTGTTGTAGATATGATTGCTCTTTGAGATCTAAAAATAAACTGTAATTTGCATACCATTCATTTGTGTGGAAGTCTGGAACTGTAGTGTTTTACACTGGGAAGACAATTATATCACGTCTATGTGACTAGTGTATGCACACTGATGTTAATCTAAGGACTATGGCAGATGGCTCTCTACATTACAAAAGCAACATTAAGATTCATAATACAGCCTAATGCACAATCTAACTGGTTTCTCTGAAGAAAGCCTTCATGTAAACCTTTATCCAAGGTCCTCGAAGTGTAGGCAGTACAGCATTATTCCCTATCCACCTACATTTCCTGTGTGTGCAATTTTTTTCTCCCCGTTTTTTCTCCTAGTTTGGAATGTCAAATTGTATTTAATAGGCGTGTTCCATTGTTGCAAACTCTTCTGTCAATGTGGGTGATTAGCATGTCCCTGAAACGGCATGGTGCTTTTTTCTCTCAGCAGTCATTCAGTTATGCTGTCATTTTACTGGAGAAATACACTTCAAGCACAGCTAGGACAGACAGGCAGCAGGTGCCTGAGGGACCACGGGAGTCACTCTGGTGTTACTGAAACCCTCGCCCTCGCCCTCGCCCCATGGGACCACAGTTGACACTGGTTTGGTCAAGATTAAATACCAGACCATGGGGTGGATCACTATACTGAGAGCTTCAACAAGACCAACAACACAGAAGCAATGACGTGCTGTGATGTAGTGCTGCAGTGGCCTGATGAAGGCCATTATAGGCCAAAACCTTCTTTATTTGATAATGAGTTCCCTGAAAGCATTGAAACAGTATGAGGGTACATTCTTCTTCTCCAGGAACCACCCACCAGCACATGAATGGAAAATTTTTGAGTATAAGTGGAATTCAATTGTTTGATAAAAGGGAGTTTGGAGGGCTTACAGGCACATTATACCTTTAGATGTAAAAAATATCAAAATTGCAATGGAAATGAAATCCCCCTCACTCCCCCCAAGCACTGCGGTTTTATCATCCTCTCTCTCACAACAAGCTACAGCACCTTAGTTGTTTCCTGCATTCGTTTGTTTTTCCCTTCTGTGAACCTGCCAATTGCCAGCACTGCATCAGAAGTGAGCAAAGGGCATCTGGTAAGGTCAGATTTCATACTGTGGAAGTACTGGGCAAATAGGGATATTAACTTTGGACTATATGTTGAATTATGGGAAAAGAAATAATACATTCTGAGTATTATCCACTCAAGTTCTCGTCCAACTCCATTTTCTGCAATTGTCTCATAATTGCACAACTAATCACGTTGGTTCAAAACTCTAATGACAGGTCTAACAAGCCATATTGCAATAGCTTTACAAAAAGATGACGTAATGGCTTAGACAAATACCATCACTGACAAAACTATACTGACTTCCACGTTTAACAATTCTATTGATTGATTTGTTAATTCATCCGCCTGTATCAGCATCATAATCTGTCATTTTACGCTCCCATGTCCTAATCGTGAGCGCATTATGGATATGTTTCTGCACCATCAACATTTCACCTTTATAAACACGCACTCACTCATCTATTTCAGTCCAAGTTTTTGTCCTGATCATATGGTGACCAATTTCATAGGAACAAGAATGGCGTGTGGTACAATATCACATTATACATTTTCAGACATACTTCATTGCATAAAAAATTTATAAAATTCAACCACTAAATATGTGGACTAATGTATTAAGCTACACAGTACATAGTTGTAAGTCTGTTAAAATTTGTGGGACTGCAAAGCAAAGCTGCTTCAATAAGGCTCAGAGAACTGTGTCTGTATTATAATTTTTTTAATACAAGCATGACTGTGTTTTAAGTGGCCCTGGTGACATTAATGTTCTTTAATTGCAGTAGAGGGAATTGGCAAGCGGTATCTGCTACCATCAGTTCAGAAATAACGCATTCACGCACAAAGCCTGAAAGCAACACCAGCTCTGCTGTACAATATGAATGAAAAGGCCTAATCCCCCGCAACATAGTGCCAGCCCTTTCAACCAGACTCTCAGTGGCTTACCGCATGTTTAAGAGGATAAGGAGAAAAACTCACAATGACAACTGACTTAATTAAGAGACAAATAATTGCATCAACACGTTACAAAATGTCAATGCCAACATCCACATACAAATGCCTGAAAGAACAGTCAAGACAAATGCAAAATGGTAAAAATACTCAAACGTGCATCCTTTGCCCTTTATTGGCCCTGAAAGTCAGCATGACCTGTGTTTGCAAGAGAACAGCTGTCAGTCTGTTCTGAGAGAGAAGTGTGTGTGTATGTGTGTTTCACTGTTTAAATATCTAAGGGAAGAGGTTCATAGGAAGAACCCCAAAAAAGGCTCACCTGTTTTCCTCAAGAATCCCAATGATACAACATGGGGATTTCACAAACCTCATATTGCTTAATTAGGTCTCTATCAGGCCACGGGGTCACAAACGTGAACACAGACCACCAAGAGAGATAGATCAAAAGTTAAACAGTGTAGTCTAGTGCTTGTCTGTGCGCTCCCTAATTGGATGAGAATGCTGTGTGTGTGTGTGTGTGTGTGTTTGTGTGTGCGTGTGTGTGTGTGTTTACACAGGCATTGGAAATAATATTGCCTTGTGGCTGATTTAAGCTGAAGGAATCCCTAGCTCATGATTTTCTTGGTTTGTCATTGCATTTTAAGAATAATAATTCATGAGCTTTGACTTCTCGATACTGTAGAAGCTGACTTTTGTGATTGATATATATACTACTGCATTGTCTATTGCATATGGAACATTTTGTGTTAATACAGCTATTATTTAATTCTGAGCATGTATGAAGATGGGAGACAAAGTACAAACATGCATGATAGTGCTGATTTAGAGCATTCTGATTGGACAATCTGGGATCTGGGATTTAGAGAATCTTAATGCGCATTCTGCCTGCCAGGATGATAATCAGGCAACCAAATGTTATTTCCAATTAGACAGACGTCCCTAATCTGTGGCTATAATGAATTCAGCAGAAAATATGGAGTAAGCAAATGTAATATACAGGTAAATGTAAGAGTATTAGAACAGAAATAATTTCTATTGTTTAAATTCTGCACTCCAGCATATTGGACTTGAAATAAGACATATGCAATTTCATATGCAAAAGTAATGGGACAAATTACAATCTGAAAGTCATTAAATGTAATACTTGGTCCCAAATAACTTAATTTAACTTCATAACTTCATTTGACGACTGCCTGAAGTCTGCAACCCAGAGACAGCAACACATGCTGGGTAGGTTTTATGGTGATGCTCTGCTCTGCCAAGCCGGTACTGAAGCCATCATCGGTTTCTGTTTGATCCTGAGGCTTGCATGATGGATCTTATGATGAACCCTGAGGTTATATGAGTGTAGTCTTCTCTTTATGGTCGTCTTTGACACATCTTTGCCAACATCCTGTCTATTTGAGAGGTTTTTCTTCATAATGTAAGTATGCTTCGGTCATCCTCTACAGTGGTTTTCGTGGTCTACCAGGTCATTTGCTATTGCTGAGCTCAGCAGTGCGGTCTTGTTTCAAACAATTGATTTTGACATACCCAATGTTTTGGCTAAGTCGCGGGTCGATTTATTCAGATTTTTCAGCCTCATGATAGCCTGCTTTACTGGCATTGACAAATCATCAAATTAACGAAAAATTGGAATTCATCATCTGATACACCTGACTAAAAAACAAAAACAAACGTCTGCACATGTCTCATGAATCCAAATTTCTGTAGGAACTTTTCTAGAAAACTAGAGTAAGAATAATTTAAGACAAGTTTTGTGAATGAGGCCCAATGTATCTACGTATGTATTCTCCGCCCTCAATTTTACAGCTATACCTCGTCGGTTATTGCTGTGCCGTCTACACCCTGTGCAAGAAAAACAGCATATGTCTCTGCTTTCCTCCAATGCCTGTTCCTATATTACACCCTACAGGACAGAGTAATACAGTAGAGTGAGTGCTTATTGAAGGATAAACTTAAGCCCACTCCGTGCCTGTTCTGTTGTGCTGCTGCAGAACCCCTGGTCACAGTCAGCAGATGATTGAGTTCACAGGGTTCAGAGTTCACTCATGCCTCAACTACTGGTCATAGCCGGCAATTGTGATTGCCGCCTTTAGCGACTATGCCACTAGGGGAAGCATGAAACAATGTTTTGTAATGAACCAATCAGAGCTTGGCTTAAGACGCTGGCCACATGACCTGTGCAATCTCATCGGTGCCTATTATATCTAAGCCTTAATGAGAAATAAGCTGCCTCTCACAGAATGGGATTTCAGTTACACATTATATCTTTTGCTACTTTACCAGGAATCCACACATCACCAGAAATGTCCCTGACAGCAGCTTGCTCTATATGCTTAAAATAGCAACTACAGAGGGGACAAGACACAAGTGTTAAATATGTGTTAGTATTCTCTATAGGTACAGTGGGGACCAAAGGTTTGAGGGCAGCGACACAATTTTTGTTGTTTTGGCTCTGTATTCCAGAACATTGGATTTGAAATGGAACAGTGACTATGAGGTTAATGTGCAGACTTTCAACTTGAATTTGAATAATACATATCGGGTGAACCGTGTAGCAATTGTAGCCCTTTTTATACATAGTCCCCCCCCATTTTAGGAGATGAAAAGTAATTTAAAATCCAATGTTCTGGAATACAGAGCCAAAACAACAAAAATTGTATCATTGCCCTCAAACTTTTGGTCCCCACTGTATATACCATTACATAATAATGACACCTGTGCCCTGTACAGTGGCGTAAACCTAAGTTGTTTTACTGGATGCAAATGGTATGCTCCTTCTTTTGATCTGTGGAAGGAAGAAGTGCCCCTCCCCAAGCAAAGACAGAGTGACCCAATTAACTGTGAGCAGCAGAAAGAAATACACTTACTGCAGATGAAAGGCTATGACCAAGCTAATGTTACCTTGTCACAATATGCTGTAAACCGTTTTTGTATTGATAGAAACTAAACTAAAGATTCCACTATGGTTGTCACAATGCGCACACATTTTTCATAATATTATGGAAACGCTAAAACAAAATTGCACAATCTTGTTTTACAGCATTACTGTGTCACGCATTGGTGCTATTTATTCAGTGCTACATTAAAATGCCTGCCAGACATGAATGCATAAAATGTATTCAGATTTGCAGTATACCCAAGTGAACTCAAAACATATATATTTTTGGTTTCAATGAGGGAGCGGAGCACAAGTCAAAAGTACAATGTGTTCCTGATAAGGATTGTATGTAGATGAGAGCTGCCTCTAACTCACACTGCAAAAAAACGAATCTCAACAAGCATTTTAATCTCATATTTAGGCTTTAGAATTTTATTTCTGTAAGTTTTTTGCTAAATAAAACACACTATCTGCCAGTGGTGTTAGATAGTTTTACTCATTTCAAGATTTGCCAGTAGGGTAAGATAATTTCACTTGTCAAGAAAAAAAGTAAATTAAAACAAGCTAATATATTCCACTTTTGAGAAGATTAAAAAAGTATCATTACAAGACTAAAACACTTGTTAAGACAAAACATTCAAATGTTCACATCACAAATCAACATTTTATATTTGTAGGCTAATATCTTCATGTTCAAAATAAATATTCTTACCAAAGGAATGAACTTATTTCATACTATATAATCTTTCACACATATTTCCCCCATTTGAACAGAATATAAAGTGACACATTAATGGAGTTACACTGGATTTTTGGCATTACTGATTGCCAGAGAAATCTAACCTCTACACGGAAAATGCTAAACTAGTCAGGGCGAAATCTGATACGACTAATAAACCACAAATACAATTTAGCTTATTTTCATTCTGTGCTTGAACATGTAAGCTGACCCGGCAGAGAGTACAGCCCGAGTCGATATGTCTTAATGGGTTTTAAACAAAGTTACGCCTCTTTCACATATTGATTAGACACAGCAAACATACCGAGATACCATTACATGGCCAAAGTGAATGGGTCATTTCCTCACCCTGTGAAATGAGTCTAATTTGCAGGCCCCGTGTAGTCTGTGATGGGGATTTTCAGCAACACGCTGTACAGCAGTCAAATCATTACTGCTTTTGTGGTTTTGCTGAAAAATGCCCCCCAAAAGATAGTATCAGAAGAATGTCAAATAATTAAATTGCAAGAACAGGCTGTGTAGCCCATCTTGGCATGTCATGTGTTCAGAGTGCATCCATCACAAGTCTTTAAAATCTGATTCCAACCATATCAGTAAGAATTCTAATATTTATATTTCATGCATGAAATATCCTGCCAAGCCATGTAGTAGAAGATAAAAAAGTAGTTGTGGACTCATATAAACACCCTAGGGTGTTAAATGTACACCGGTAGTGTTAAATTTACACCAGCATTTTTGCTGTGGACTTCTATCTATCTATCTATCTATCTATCTATCTATCTATCTATCTATCTATCTATCTATCTATATCCATACATTTATCTATAACTATCTATCTCTTTATCTATCTTTCAGACTGTGCTCACACTGCAGTCAGGCAGTGATGGAAACAGGGCTGTACTTTCTCACAAAATTTGGAGATACCAGGACATCAGGGAGAATGTCTACCGAAAATTCATAAAAATGTGCCCTGAATTCAACAATAGTGAAACCTTTTGGCCACCGAAAGCTTCCTTATTTATTAGGGGAACACAGAAAATGTATTACACTTGTGGCAAATTATGCTACAGCTTGCCATAAACAGAGGGATAACCAGTTAGGAGATTAGATAGGTAGATAAGATAGATAATAGTTTGATAACAAATCAAAAAATTTGGAGTAGGCTACAGAGCCAAGTCAAGAAAAAATATGTTGTTGTCCCAAATATTATGTAGGGCACTGTAGATGGATACATATACATATTGGAAAAAACATAAATAGTTGATAGATAGATAGATGCATACACTAGATAGATAGATATGGTAGTCACTTGAGACAGAAGTCTCATTTGCAAGAGAAAGAAAATGAATGCTTTTAAAATAAAGCATTACAACATTCAAAAATAATGAAAAGACTGTTATTCTTGAAAAAAATTCCCTTGTTTTTAGAGAGACTATTTTTTCTGTTCTGCTGAAAAAAAATTGGTCCAATGGTTTGACAATCCATAAATTGCAATGACCCCAAAATGTCTCCAGCGTAGCTTTTTTTCACAGCCATTGGTAAGACCCATAGTGACCCAAACTATTTTGCTTCCCAGTTTAGAAATATGTTCAAGCTTTTTTTGTTTTAAAGTTCCAGTTAAAATAAATAATCCAGTTGAAAACTCAGGGAGGAGGACATGGCTGAGAGGCCTGTTCTCCTCAAACATTTTTACTGTCAAATCTAGCCTCTGCTTTTCTATCACTGCCAGTCCCACTAAACTAATTAATTTGTTTACTGAACACATCCATTAATCTGTGTGAAAAACTAGTATTGGAGCTAAATGAACCCTTCATTAATTTCAACCTGTGCTCCCTTGTCAGGGCCACAAAACTCAATATAGTATAAATGCAAAGAAAATAGACCAATGTTTGAGAAGACATAAATTATTTACATTTTGTTTTTCATTTCAGTCCTTCAGGAAATTGAAAGTCATTGCAACAGGACGGAAGCTCATTTTATAGAGTGAAACCTCTAATGTGCAGCGCTGCGCTTACCCCAGTTCTGTCCTAACTCAGAGCAGCCCCTGTGAATAAACATCATTGTACATATTTTCTGTTTTACAAGGTGTGAATTAAACAGAAGATAGGGGGGGGACCAAAAAATATAATCCTTTGTGATAATTTGACCATTGTGCTTTGGCTAGTGCTTGACCAAACACTTATTTAATGCCTTAGACACATTAACATTGACTTATCACTATCCATTGGCGAGCAGCAGCCTCACCACATGGCATGACATAAAGTCTGTTTGCCTGCAGGGCCACTACAGCTACATAAAGCTTCTGAATGTTCTTTCTTCTGTCACCAAAGCAGGCCCTCAGCCCCATAGACCTCCATAGACCTCCATAGACCTTATAGCAAAGGCTGGAGCAAATCGATTGGAGAAATTATGCCATTATATTATATTCTATAATACAGACCCTGATACTATTACTGTCCTGTCTTGGTGTAGGAGGAATCATGTGAATTAATGGCCAAGGTTTTGTGTGGTTACTTGTTTATAGGTAACCATTATGTTTGAGGCTCTTTTCTCTTTACAAGCCGTCAATACAATTATTGTCCGGTGATGTGTGTGCAATCACTTAACCAATGACATCAGCACTCATTGTAAGAGAGATTTTTCACCAGGCGGTTTCTCGTGGCCTTCACGAGCCCTCACTCCACAAGGAAGCATTGGCTGTCTGTAACGCCGACCCAACTGAGCGAGGCAGGCTCACCTGCCCCCGGCTATCAGCCATGGAGGACTGGAGATGAGACGCAAGGAGGCATCGCGAGCACCCTGTGGTCAAGAAGAACCACTAAGCGGACCACCACACACCCACTGATCCTGCAGCACAGCACCGCCGGTGAGTCCCCAAAGAGGCAAGCGGTCTGCACCAGAATCACGCTGCGTATTTTGGAAAAAATAATGCGACCGGTTTCATTACCTACCCCTACAAACTGCAACCCTGACAACGAAAGAAGCCAGTTCCAGAGACCCAAGATGAGGCGGCCAGTTCCCCTATCGCAACCCTGCGAACTTGCAACCACAGGATCGGGCGACCGGCTTTCCCCTTTTGATTGTGAATGTGCAATCCAACGGAGGAAACTATTCAAGGGACTTGATTCAAGTAAGGCTGTAACATGGGCATAGCATATCCGTTAGCAACTGTTTGTGACTGGATGTATGTAACTGCTATTGAATGGTTAATGTAAAAGTTTTGTGCTATCATTTTACTTTGTGTGTAATGTGTAATTGGCTTACAGCCATCCACTGCGCTGTGTTAGTTTTAATGCATCACGCACAGACAATATCTTGCATGTGGTCTGTTTTAAACACACACACTCATGCATAGTGTGAGTCCACATAATGGTGTGAGTAGTGCTAGTAAGCATAGATCGTTTCAGTCCTGACAGTGAAACAGTTTGTCGTAAACTGCTAGCTTGTTAAGTGCAACACTACCCTAAAATAACAGGATTTATAATTTTTTTCCCCCATTCATTAAATGGTTTTTCAATGGCAACATTGCTGCCAGTCTTTTCACCATTTTATAACACTCCAAAACATGCAAATCTCATTTAAATACGGCTGTTAGCGGCGGAAGTCATTTACATAATGACTTAGTTGATCAACCGCAAAGTGTGAAATGATAACATGCGCAAATACTTTTGTATTTATACTTAATGTGGGCATGTGGTTGTGAGGACGGGTGGAAAGAGGGACCCAGTAGCAGGCAGGGAGTACAAAAAACCGAAGTTTAATGATGGGGGCAACGGTACAAAAAACTGAGTCCAAAGAGTGGTCACAGAACAGACAGGGGTCGGAACCGGGAAGGGTCGCGAGAACACAGGCAGGAGTCGAAACTAGGGAGGCGTAATGGGAAACAAGAGAAAATGACAAAAAAAAAAAAAAAATTTAAATAAAAATAAAACCAACAGGAAAAAGCTTGAGGGATAACAAAAAAAACTGGCAACTCGGAATGATACTAACAGATAACTAGTACGACGGAATAACAATCTGTAAGGCTGAAAAAGGGATTATCAGTCATAAACCCTTGGAGCTGGTGGCAACTTCCTTGAGGGTGCAATAAAACAATTTACCAGGTGGCCTGAGAAGCTTTTTCCTCTGACCTCTCACGGCCTCGTAAACTACAGCTGGAATTGAGCTTACAACTGGACATCAGAAGGAAACGGCATTCCTAATGACGCTGGGAACTCAGGCCTGCTCACAGGTTTTTTACGGCCTAGGTTCTGGACTGAATGGCTCTTGGAACATATTAAACAAAGCTGTATATGTATCTTGCATCATATGTATGTGCATGTAAATTAGTAATTGTGGAAGTATAAAGTAATTGTGGATAATATGATAAATGTGGTGAACCTGGATAATACTAATTGAAGTGTGCGGTATGTGAAAGTATAGGAGGGGGAGAAATAAATAATGTGAAAGGAGGATTGTATAGGTTATCAGGGATGCGCTTGTCCATATAAGTATCTGGAACCTAGAGTGGCCATCACTGGGACCTCACCTGATATCTAGATATAATAGAGAAGATCATAAGATCACGCGCCATCGTTCAAAGAGTCTTATTACTATCACTAGATTGGGAGGGGTAGACTCTGTTTCTCTCCCTGGAGGGGGGTCCCTGGGTGGTGAAACATCTCTTCCTGCCAGATCTTATTTGGACAAACAAAGAGACTTGTGGAGTGTGAAAATCCTGTGCAAGACTGCATTTAAGGGAAGCCCAAAGGGATATTCGGGGAGAAACTGCTTAACAGTTCTCCTGGTACCATAGTCACACCGTACGGAATCACTTGGTTATATACTTTGTTAGTGAACTTGTTCATGTTTATTTGTCTTAGCAGCATGTTATCCTGTGTTTAGCTATAGGTATTGAATGTGTTAGTGTTTGCTCTCACAGTCTTAACCAGTGATTATTGTCATTAATAAATTACCATGTTTCACATCAACTGCATCTTTCTTTTAAACCCTTTTTTCCAGCTTCAATTGCCTGCATGATCTGAGCTGCAGTGTTCCAAGCACTGTGGTGTGCATGCTTGAGTCTCAGAGTCAGAACTCCTGCGTCTCACTCAGGGCTAATTCTAAGCTAATGACCTCCCTGCCTGTTATTCAATTATTTTTATACTTAACTTGCGTGGTCTCCATGACTCTCATCCATCTTATACCCTTTTCAGCCTACATTACGACTGAAGACTCAGGGGGACAATTCTGACCAAGGACCGACTGATCAGCGGCCTGGTACAGCACGTCTTTAGTGGTGTTCTCAAGTTGGGAAAGGCAGTCAAGTTCTGCCTGCAAAAAAGGGTTGGTAGTGTATGGTTCTGGTGATTTGATGTGAAGAGAACCCATGGGCGTGCTACGCCGGTTCTTGTCAAATTCGCCTTAAGGAGCCCTCTAAATGCACTCTGACCTGGGCTGGCAACTATCTATGTCTAATATTAAACATGTATTGTGTTGGCTAGACCCCCAACCTCTGCGTTCTCCAACGAACTGAGCTTCAGCAATAATGCTGATTCCGGCAAGCATATGTTGAAGTAATGGTGGTACCTAAGGACGAGTTGAGTGTAACCACTCCGAGCTCCATGCATGTTTAACCCAAATTCTAAATTATAATTATAAATTGAGTCAGATACACAAGTAAATAAAATAATAATATTCCTAGTTCTATTTTACCTTTTCCCACAGCAATAGTGGAATACATCACACTTAAACCTTTGCTCCGAGCTATTCCCTCATTGGTCTAGTAATTGTGGATTCTACAAAATGGTGACGAGGAGCAAAGTATAAATACACTGAGGGAGACAAGAAACAATGAGGATCAGGTGTGAGGAACCGGGAAGGGCAAATGACAGACAGGTGCACGTAATAAAACAATGAGGAGAGCAGATAATAAAATAACAAGGGAACACATAATGCGCGGACCGGATTCACACATAACACAGACTTGAACATGAACTGGGCAGTAGGCAAGTGCATACAATTAGAGAATGGAAAGTGGAAACGAGGGTCAGCTGTGGTAATAGAGGAACCAAATAAAGAATTAGTGATAGAACAGGTAGAAAGAGAGACAGCTGCAGTGAGTAAAGAAGATGACGTTAGTAAGTTAGTAGATTAGTAGAAAACCCTGATTCTATGGCGTTAGTAGATTAGTATTAAATACAAGTTAGTCATTAGTAGATTAGTAGACCCTAATTCTAAGATGTTAGTGGTTGTTCGTTAATTAGTATTATTTACAATTAAGTAATTAGTAATGAAGTAAGTGCATGATAGAGGAAATACAGAGAAAACCGAAATCCCCACAGATTCCCAAAAAAGTGTGACGAAGACAGGGAGTGACAGCAATACAAAACACAGAACAGTGAAACCACAAATAAACAGAAAAAATAAACAAGTAAAAAATACAAAACAGACAGACAGAATCTCAGAACATAACAGTGGTATTACATTTATGCAACACACATATTTATTAGCAGTTCTTTCCAAACAGTCACAGGATTTCTAAATTCATGTTCAATGTCATATTGTTTAGGGTATATAGGGTTTTGATGAGGTGGGGTACAGAGCTGGGTCTCCCTGTTATTTGACCCAAAGGCATACTTGGATTGCAGAAAAAAGGAAAAATATATCAAAATAAATGTGCATTCATCAGAACATCACAAAAACAACTCAATCCATTTTTAAAGTGATAGAAAAAAGTTGACGAGGGTGTTTGTAGATTTTCTGATAAGCCTCACACCAGTCTATTCAGCAGTGCTGACAGCTGAAATATTGTCAATAAAATTCACTTTAAACTATTCCCTGCCTTAAAACTACAGCAGGCTTTTTGGGCTCCTTTACTTTCCTCTAAAATCATTTCTTCCAAAAAGGCCCTTGGTCTATGAAAATGGGCTTTTCTGATGGCTGTCCCTGTGCCAAAGATCTGGCTTGTCTACTGTCAGCAATAAAATAGTGAGCACAGTTAGGGCAAAGTGGCAGAGGATTAAAAACGGCAGCAAAAACAATGTTCTTTTCAGTCATGAAACTTAAACTGAACTATTAAACTTAAACTATGTGCCTCATTTCTACTTCTCACATTATCTGTACTCTTAATTAGCACACCAACCTTGAAAATAAACAAGTTGACATGGTAACTGAACTCAAAGAAAGCAAACAAAGAGTAATTTCAAAAACCAAACCAAAAGAAAAGGAGCTTCAAAAAGGGTATAGAAAGACACCAAAAGAGAGTACCCGACAGAAAGTTACAAAATGCAAATAGAAAGAGGGTTCCCTATGACAGTCACTGAAATTGACCTCCAAAGGGGCAACCTAAAGTAAGAATATATCTTGGACAAAACTTAAAAGGCAAATTACACTTCTTTGATCTTTTCAGTTCCCTCGACTAACCTGAACCCCACTCTATCTTTCAGTAATGCATTAGACTAGCAGGCCTAAAGGGGCAGTTCAGCAAAATGTTTTATTCTGATAGATACGTTTCTACATAGGCCTACCCGGAGCGCTATCTATCCTGGGCCCCATTTCCCAAAAGGATTTTAGATAAAGATCATCTCAGGCTATTTTGTTTTTATATTAGTTTCATTGTTTGTTTGTTTTTTTGTCTTTCTCTCTCTATTTTTATTATTTGTTTTATGTAATATCAGTAAATTGAAATAATTTCAATCATAAAATTCAGACAGCACAAACACAAAACATTTAGGATGAGCACAAACACAAAACATTTAGGATGATCTTAACTCTAAGATGCTTTTGGGAAACGGGGCCCTGGTAGTTTTGCTGAGAACTCACATGTTTTGTAGATATCCGCTGCAGTTCACCGTGATATCACCCTGATAGAACGGACCTCCATGGTATAAAGTTTGTGCCACTCAAAGCGCCAAAATGCACGTTCCAAAAAATCAAGAGCAACGTCTCTTTCCAAATATAATGACACGGTTACTCACAAACATCCACAGACCTTGTTGTGCACAGTTTTTTCGAAACTAGTTTATACCAAAGTACGCCAACTGTGTATATCTGCACAAAGTATCAACCAAAGCACGCCAGTATTCTAGGGTGCACTGTGTTGACATAAGCCCCAGAATACTGGCGTGCTTTGGTTAAGACTTTGCGTGTATCTACACAGTTGGCGTCGCTCCTTTGGTAGAAAGTCGTTTTCAACAAAACCGTGCACAACAAGGTCTGTGGATGTTTGTGAGTACTGCATCATTATATTTGGAAAGAGACGTTACTCGGGATTTTTTTTCCAAACGTACACAGGGGTTACACCGGCCTATCAGCATGCATTTCCCACAAATAGCCTGGGACTTCTGTTATGGGCCGATTATATCAGTCAACCTCAAATCTGAATCCCCATATATTATGAAAAATGCTGACACCTTCCCTTTCTTTGGCATTTCCATTCTGTGGCAGGAGTGCAGAAAGAGGAAACCCTAACCCCAACCCTAATGACTACTGGAGAACACAATCATCAGTTATGTGCTTCATCCTCAACCTTGTGACCTTATTAACCACACTAGCTAAGAAAGATACCTACTCACCATGCATCGCTGGAAAAGAAAAGTACTGGTAAGTCTCCATTTTCAGAAAAGACAGAACTCACAGTCTCTGCATTTGCGGCAGTGGACTATACCTGCCACTGCATACTAGTTCCCAAACAAATAACTAAACTGTGTTATTTGAAATGCCCAATTGTGCCTCTCGGGTTGCTGATGGATCAACCTCACCTGCACACCAGAATGACTAGTATGTGTACATAGTGTCATGGATCTTGCCTTCCTTCTCTTATCTCCGCGTCCTCTTTATTCTTTTTTGTTGTTACCGGTAATCTATCGGATTTTCCTTTGTTCTGCGACGGGGTTTTGCTTTCGCCTCGTCATTAGTAAGTTCACCTGTGATTAATTTCCATTGACTATTTATACTCCGCTTCCTGCCTCTCTCGTTACTTCCATGTTATTCCACGTAACATTCGAGCCGGTACAAGAGGTATAGGAGGTTAGTTAGAAAAAGCTAGTTTAAAAAGAAAGGTTAGGAAGTTTAGAAAGTAAGTTCTCTTTTTTCGCTCTCAGTTCAGAGCAGAGGCTTTTCGTTTCTTTTGGTTTTCCTTTCTTATCTGAGAGTGCTCTTACCCAAAATGTTTGGGGTTCTGTTGAGCTCTCTGTGTTTTCCTTTTTGTTTCGCTCCACTAACAGGAGTTAGATAAGCGTATAGCTTATTTCTTTGTTTTCGCTCGGAGATCGAGTTCCTCGTTCTTATCGCGAGGTTATTTGTGTTTTGTTATTTTCCTCTATTCCACTACGGATTATTGTCCGTCAGTGGTGTTCTTTCGAACATTTTCAGTTTGCTCAGCTATCGCATCTGGACTTCCAATATTCCCTCTGTGTCTCTGACACAGAGATCCCCCTACAGAACATGGAAGCCACAGGGGAAGTTCCAGCGATAGTTGCAAATATGAAAGGAGTTATAGCTACTCAGGAGGCAGTCCTGGCGGAACAGAGAGAGAGTGTTCGTTCTCTGCAATATTCGCAGCAAGCGTTGCACGAGCAGATGCAACTGCAGACAATAGCTCTGCGAGAATTGTCAGAGAGTATCCGGACTCTCTCTCTCAGGGCAGATCCACCCCCAGTCGCACAAGCACCTACACTGGCCACTCCCCCGTCATTTCCACCTAACGCTAGGGAACCGAGACTCGAACTCCCATTGCGATATAGCGGGGAATCAGGAAAGTGTCAGGGTTTTTTAACGCAGTGCTTAATTTTTTTAAAAATACAGCCCTCGCGGTTTTGTGCACAGGAATCAAAAGTCGCTTTTATTCTGTCTCTTTTAACTGGAAATGCTCTCGCATGGGCTGACCCACTGATCAGGGCAGATTCACCAATCATGAGTAACACAGAGAGGCTTATGGCGGAGATGGTGTCAGTTTTTGATCAAGACGTTCCTGGCAAGGAAGCTGCCATGCGTTTGACCCGTCTTCGTCAGGGCACCGACACCATGGCGGCCTTTGCAATTACTTTCCGTGCTCTCGCGGGGGTGACAGGATGGGCCGATGAGCCTCTTTGTGCACTGTTCCTGAATGCACTCAATCAGAACCCATAAAAGACGCCATTGCGGGTATCGAACCACCCGCTACATTCGGGGCTCTGGTATCTGCAGCTATTCGGTTAGACAACCGGTTTAGAGAGAGAGCGAAGGAGAGGGCTGATAAGGGTTTTAAACATCGCCCAGCCCGTTACTCTTCCTCTCCCACGCCAGCGCCGTCTTGCTTTCCGTTTTTAGCTCCCACTAAGCAGGAGGAGTCCATGCAGGTCGATGGCTCCTCCATGCGCGAAACAGGGGATGCTAAGTCTCGCGAGTGGTGGTGTAGGTACTGTAAGAGGAGGGGTCATTTAAAGGACCACTGTCCCAAACTTTCGGGAAAAGAGGGGTCTCGCTAGGGGAACCGAGTCGCCTAGCGGGACAAAATTTAAATTACCCTCGGACCTTCCTCCCGGTTGAATTACGCTGGAACGATTGGCAGATTCACTGCAAAGCGTTTATTGATTCCGGGGCGGTTGAGTGCCTCGTAGATTCCGACTGGGTTAAATCACACAAGATTCCCACCCACCCTCTTTCTCTTCCTCGCCTTGTTACGGCTTTGGACGGCCGCCCGCTAGGCACAGGCACTATTTCCCGGGTTACCGCCGCTGAGGAGGTAAAAATTTTTTTAGTGGAGTCCCCAGCTTATCCGCTGGTTTTGGGTCATTCCTGGCTTACTCGCCATAACCCACATATTAATTGGGGGGGGGGCGGGGCCCGTTATTCGTCAATGGGGGCCCGGATGTAAACGCCACTGTTCTGCCTCCAGGCCGTTTCTGTCGGGAGGAAGGGGTGAGGATTGTGCTGAGTCTGACTCAGAGAGTGATGACTCCGTTAAACAGGAGTTATTTTATGCTCCCTCCGAGAATGGAGAGGAGAGTTTAGATTGGGATCACTCTGCAGAGCAACCTCATGCGTGGCAGGAGTTGACGTCTGAATCAGAGATCGACTGGGAGATTCACTCTGTCTCGGACACGGAGGAGTTTGAAGTGGGAGGGGCGCTCGAATTTCAGCTTCCCGCTAATGTCCCTAAACTATACGCTGATCTTGCAGAGACATTCAGCAAACAACGGTCAACTTCACTTCCACCTCACAGACCTTATGACTGCGCCATAGAGCTATACCCGGGCACTACCCCCTCTAGAGGGTCTCTTTACTCCTTATCCATTCCGGAGAGCACATCTATGCGTAAATATATTGAGGAGGCCTTGGCTAATGGGTTCATTAGACCTTCCACCTCGCCTGCAGGGGCGGGTTTTTTTTTTGTTAAAAAAAAAGATGGAGGTCTCAGACCCTGTATTGACTACAGGTCCCTTAACGACATAACGGTGAAGAACAGGTACCCCCTTCCTCTTATGAACTCCGCCTTCGAGCGTCTTCAGGGGGCGTCTGTCTTCATGAAGCTGGACTTACGTGACGCCTATAACCTCGTTCGAATTCGTGAAGGCGACGAATGGAAGACCGCTTTTAACACGCACAGCGGCCACTACGAATATCTCGTTATGCCGTTCGGGCTCACTAGCGCCCCCTCTGTGTTTCAGGCGTTAGTTAACGATGTGCTGAGGGAGATGCTGGAGAGATTCGTCTTTGTTTATCTTGACGATATTTTAATATTTTCGCCCGATCTTACCACAAATGTCGGTCACGTTCGTCAGGTTCTTTCGGCTCTTCTCAAGGCCCAATTATTTGTAAAAGCAGAGAAGTGCATCTTTCACTCTGGCTCTGTGTCATTTTTGGGTTTCATTGTAAAGGAGGGGAAGGTACAGATGGATCCGGAGAAGGTTTCCGCGGTAAAAAACTGGCCCACGCCATCTTCCATAAAACAGATACAACGTTTTTTAGGGTTTGCGAATTTTTATCGGCGATTTATTCGCAATTTTAGTGCGGTAGCAGCGCCTATTACTGCACTTACTAAAAAAAATTGCGGCGGTCAGTTCCAATGGAATTCCAAGGCGGGGGCAGCTTTCACGGAATTGAAGAGAAGATTCACTTCCGAACCCATCCTGGTCACACCCAACCCCTCCCTTCCCTTTGTGGTAGAGGTGGACGCCTCCGAGCTAGGCGCCGGGGCCATTCTGTCCCAATGCTCGCCACTTGACCACAAGATGCACCCCTGCGCGTATTTCTCTCGCGTCCTAACATCGGCGGAGAGGAATTACGACGTAGGGGATCGAGAATTGCTTGCGGTCAAGTTGGCTTTGGAGGAGTGGCGCCATTGGCTCGAAGGAGCGGAACATCCGTTTACGGTTTGGACCGACCATAAAAATCTGGAGTATGTTCAGCTGGCTAAGAGGCGCAATTCACGGCAAGCGCGGTGGGCGCTGTTCTTTTTAAGATTCAATTTTATCATTACATATCGCCCCGGGTCCAAGAACGTAAAACCTGACGCTCTCTCACGGATTTACGACCGCTCTGAGACTGACTCTGTTCCTGAGCCGATTATCGCCACTGACCTCGTTGTTGCCCCGGATATATGGGAGGTTGAGGCAGCGGTGCAAAGAGCCTTGCGCTCGGACCCAGGTCCAGGTGGGGCACCGGCCAACTGTCTTTTCGTGCCTCCTCGTCTTAGGTCTCGGGTGCTCCAATGGGGTCACGCCTCCCAACTCACTGGTCACCCCGGTGTTCATCGTACTCGGGATTTTTTATCCCGGCGTTTTTGGTGGCCTAGTCTGGAGAGGGACGTACGCTCATTTGTCGCGGCTTGTCCAGTTTGCGCTCGCAGCAAGGCCTCTCACCTTCCCCCCTCGGGTCTTCTTCGTCCCCTACCTATTCCCACCCGTCCCTGGAGTCATATTTCCCTGGACTTCGTCACAGGGTTGCCGTTATCCGCAGGCAATACCACCATTTTAGTGGTGGTCGACCGTTTTTCTAAAGCGGCTCACTTCATTGCGCTGCCCAAGCTGCCTTCTGCACCTGAGACAGCGCAACTTATGATTGACCATGTGTTTCGGCCGCACGGTCTTCCGTCGGATGTGGTGTCCGATCGCGGCCCTCAGTTCGCCGCCAAGTTTTGGCGGGCATTTTGCTCTTTGCTGGGGGCTTCGGTTAGTCTGTCTTCCGGTTTTCACCCGGAGACTAACGGCCAGACAGAGCGTACGAATCAGACTCTGGAGAGTACTCTTCGCTGCCTTGCCGCGTCCAAGCCCACCTCCTGGAGTCATCACCTCGCCTGGGCTGAGTACGCTCATAACACGCTGCGTAACGCCTCCACCGGCCTCTCACCCTTCGAAGCTCAGCTGGGTTATCAACCACCTCTTTTTCCTGAGCTGGAGAGGGAGGTGGAGGTGCCCTCCGCAGGATTTTTCGTTCGGAGGTGTCGGTCGATCTGGAGACAAGTGCGTTTGTCTCTCATACGGGCATCGGCTAAACAAAAAGCCACGGCTGATAGGCATCGTCGAGCCGCACCACCCTATAGAGTTAGTCAGCGGGTTTGGCTTTCTACGCGTGACCTTCCGTTGCGGGTCGAGTCCCGCAAACTCGCCCCTCGTTTTGTGGGACCCTTCAAGATCATAAAGAAGATCAATCCAGTCACTTTTCGACTGCAACTGCCGCGCTCAATGCGCATCCACCCCACGTTTCACGTCTCCCGTTTAAAACCAGTGCTCGTCAGTCCCCTTGCCCCGGTGGAGAAACCACCTCCGCCTCCCCGACTCATTAAGGGGGGTCCGGCTTATACCGTTCGGCGCATTGTGGCCGAGAGACGTGTGGGCAGAGGGTGGCAGTTCCTCGTAGACTGGGAGGGCTACGGTCCAGAGGAACGTTGCTGGGTTCCATCAAGAAACATCCTGGACCCTCAGTTAATCACCGACTTCCGCAGAGATAAGGTTGTGGAAACGTCCGGTGCCGTTCCTTAGAGGGGGGGTCCTGTCATGGATCTTGCCTGCCTTCTCTTATCTCCGCGTCCTCTTTATTCTTTTTTGTCGTTACCGGTAATCTATCGGATTTTCCTTTGTTCTGCGACGGGGTTTTGCTTTCGCCTCGTCATTAGTAAGTTCACCTGTGATTAATTTCCGTTGACTATTTATACTCCGCTTCCTGCCTCTCTCGTTGCTTCCATGTTATTCCACGTAACATTCGAGCCGGTACAAGAGGTATAGGAGGTTAGTTAGAAAAAGCTAGTTTAAAAAGAAAGGTTAGGAAGTTTAGAAAGTAAGTTCTCTTTTTTCGCTCTCAGTTCAGAGCAGAGGCTTTTCGTTTCTTTTGGTTTTCCTTTCTTATCTGAGAGTGCTCTTACCCAAAATGTTTGGGGTTCTGTTGAGCTCTCTGTGTTTTCCTTTTTGTTTCGCTCCACTAACAGGAGTTAGATAAGCGTATAGCTTATTTCTTTGTTTTCGCTCGGAGATCGAGTTCCTCGTTCTTATCGCGAGGTTATTTGTGTTTTGTTATTTTCCTCTATTCCACTACGGATTATTGTCCGTCAGTGGTGTTCTTTCGAACATTTTCAGTTTGCTCAGCTATCGCATCTGGACTTCCAATATTCCCTCTGTGTCTCTGACACAGAGATCCCCCTACAGAACATGGAAGCCACAGGGGAAGTTCCAGCGATAGTTGCAAATATGAAAGGAGTTATAGCTACTCAGGAGGCAGTCCTGGCGGAACAGAGAGAGAGTGTTCGTTCTCTGCAATATTCGCAGCAAGCGTTGCACGAGCAGATGCAACTGCAGGCAATAGCTCTGCGAGAATTGTCAGAGAGTATCCGGACTCTCTCTCTCAGGGCAGATCCACCCCCAGTCGCACAAGCACCTACACTGGCCACTCCCCCGTCATTTCCACCTAACGCTAGGGAACCGAGACTCGAACTCCCATTGCGATATAGCGGGGAATCAGGAAAGTGTCAGGGTTTTTTAACGCAGTGCTTAATTTTTTTAAAAATACAGCCCTCGCGGTTTTGTGCACAGGAATCAAAAGTCGCTTTTATTCTGTCTCTTTTAACTGGAAATGCTCTCGCATGGGCTGACCCACTGATCAGGGCAGATTCACCAATCATGAGTAACACAGAGAGGCTTATGGCGGAGATGGTGTCAGTTTTTGATCAAGACGTTCCTGGCAAGGAAGCTGCCATGCGTTTGACCCGTCTTCGTCAGGGCACCGACACCATGGCGGCCTTTGCAATTACTTTCCGTGCTCTCGCGGGGGTGACAGGATGGGCCGATGAGCCTCTTTGTGCACTGTTCCTGAATGCACTCAATCAGAACCCATAAAAGACGCCATTGCGGGTATCGAACCACCCGCTACATTCGGGGCTCTGGTATCTGCAGCTATTCGGTTAGACAACCGGTTTAGAGAGAGAGCGAAGGAGAGGGCTGATAAGGGTTTTAAACATCGCCCAGCCCGTTACTCTTCCTCTCCCACGCCAGCGCCGTCTTGCTTTCCGTTTTTAGCTCCCACTAAGCAGGAGGAGTCCATGCAGGTCGATGGCTCCTCCATGCGCGAAACAGGGGATGCTAAGTCTCGCGAGTGGTGGTGTAGGTACTGTAAGAGGAGGGGTCATTTAAAGGACCACTGTCCCAAACTTTCGGGAAAAGAGGGGTCTCGCTAGGGGAACCGAGTCGCCTAGCGGGACAAAATTTAAATTACCCTCGGACCTTCCTCCCGGTTGAATTACGCTGGAACGATTGGCAGATTCACTGCAAAGCGTTTATTGATTCCGGGGCGGTTGAGTGCCTCGTAGATTCCGACTGGGTTAAATCCCACAAGATTCCCACCCACCCTCTTTCTCTTCCTCGCCTTGTTACGGCTTTGGACGGCCGCCCGCTAGGCACAGGCACTATTTCCCGGGTTACCGCCGCTGAGGAGGTAAAAAATTTTTTAGTGGAGTCCCCAGCTTATCCGCTGGTTTTGGGTCATTCCTGGCTTACTCGCCATAACCCACATATTAATTGGGGGGGGGGCGGGGCCCGTTATTCGTCAATGGGGGCCCGGATGTAAACGCCACTGTTCTGCCTCCAGGCCGTTTCTGTCGGGAGGAAGGGGTGAGGATTGTGCTGAGTCTGACTCAGAGAGTGATGACTCCGTTAAACAGGAGTTATTTTATGCTCCCTCCGAGAATGGAGAGGAGAGTTTAGATTGGGATCACTCTGCAGAGCAACCTCATGCGTGGCAGGAGTTGACGTCTGAATCAGAGATCGACTGGGAGATTCACTCTGTCTCGGACACGGAGGAGTTTGAAGTGGGAGGGGCGCTCGAATTTCAGCTTCCCGCTAATGTCCCTAAACTATACGCTGATCTTGCAGAGACATTCAGCAAACAACGGTCAACTTCACTTCCACCTCACAGACCTTATGACTGCGCCATAGAGCTATACCCGGGCACTACCCCCTCTAGAGGGTCTCTTTACTCCTTATCCATTCCGGAGAGCACATCTATGCGTAAATATATTGAGGAGGCCTTGGCTAATGGGTTCATTAGACCTTCCACCTCGCCTGCAGGGGCGGGTTTTTTTTTTGTTAAAAAAAAAGATGGAGGTCTCAGACCCTGTATTGACTACAGGTCCCTTAACGACATAACGGTGAAGAACAGGTACCCCCTTCCTCTTATGAACTCCGCCTTCGAGCGTCTTCAGGGGGCGTCTGTCTTCACGAAGCTGGACTTACGTGACGCCTATAACCTCGTTCGAATTCGTGAAGGCGACGAATGGAAGACCGCTTTTAACACGCACAGCGGCCACTACGAATATCTCGTTATGCCGTTCGGGCTCACTAGCGCCCCCTCTGTGTTTCAGGCGTTAGTTAACGATGTGCTGAGGGAGATGCTGGAGAGATTCGTCTTTGTTTATCTTGACGATATTTTAATATTTTCGCCCGATCTTACCACAAATGTCGGTCACGTTCGTCAGGTTCTTTCGGCTCTTCTCAAGGCCCAATTATTTGTAAAAGCAGAGAAGTGCATCTTTCACTCTGGCTCTGTGTCATTTTTGGGTTTCATTGTAAAGGAGGGGAAGGTACAGATGGATCCGGAGAAGGTTTCCGCGGTAAAAAACTGGCCCACGCCATCTTCCATAAAACAGATACAACGTTTTTTAGGGTTTGCGAATTTTTATCGGCGATTTATTCGCAATTTTAGTGCGGTAGCAGCGCCTATTACTGCACTTACTAAAAAAAATTGCGGCGGTCAGTTCCAATGGAATTCCAAGGCGGGGGCAGCTTTCACGGAATTGAAGAGAAGATTCACTTCCGAACCCATCCTGGTCACACCCAACCCCTCCCTTCCCTTTGTGGTAGAGGTGGACGCCTCCGAGCTAGGCGCCGGGGCCATTCTGTCCCAATGCTCGCCACTTGACCACAAGATGCACCCCTGCGCGTATTTCTCTCGCGTCCTAACATCGGCGGAGAGGAATTACGACGTAGGGGATCGAGAATTGCTTGCGGTCAAGTTGGCTTTGGAGGAGTGGCGCCATTGGCTCGAAGGAGCGGAACATCCGTTTACGGTTTGGACCGACCATAAAAATCTGGAGTATGTTCAGCTGGCTAAGAGGCGCAATTCACGGCAAGCGCGGTGGGCGCTGTTCTTTTTAAGATTCAATTTTATCATTACATATCGCCCCGGGTCCAAGAACGTAAAACCTGACGCTCTCTCACGGATTTACGACCGCTCTGAGACTGACTCTGTTCCTGAGCCGATTATCGCCACTGACCTCGTTGTTGCCCCGGATATATGGGAGGTTGAGGCAGCGGTGCAAAGAGCCTTGCGCTCGGACCCAGGTCCAGGTGGGGCACCGGCCAACTGTCTTTTCGTGCCTCCTCGTCTTAGGTCTCGGGTGCTCCAATGGGGTCACGCCTCCCAACTCACTGGTCACCCCGGTGTTCATCGTACTCGGGATTTTTTATCCCGGCGTTTTTGGTGGCCTAGTCTGGAGAGGGACGTACGCTCATTTGTCGCGGCTTGTCCAGTTTGCGCTCGCAGCAAGGCCTCTCACCTTCCCCCCTCGGGTCTTCTTCGTCCCCTACCTATTCCCACCCGTCCCTGGAGTCATATTTCCCTGGACTTCGTCACAGGGTTGCCGTTATCCGCAGGCAATACCACCATTTTAGTGGTGGTCGACCGTTTTTCTAAAGCGGCTCACTTCATTGCGCTGCCCAAGCTGCCTTCTGCACCTGAGACAGCGCAACTTATGATTGACCATGTGTTTCGGCCGCACGGTCTTCCGTCGGATGTGGTGTCCGATCGCGGCCCTCAGTTCGCCGCCAAGTTTTGGCGGGCATTTTGCTCTTTGCTGGGGGCTTCGGTTAGTCTGTCTTCCGGTTTTCACCCGGAGACTAACGGCCAGACAGAGCGTACGAATCAGACTCTGGAGAGTACTCTTCGCTGCCTTGCCGCGTCCAAGCCCACCTCCTGGAGTCATCACCTCGCCTGGGCTGAGTACGCTCATAACACGCTGCGTAACGCCTCCACCGGCCTCTCACCCTTCGAAGCTCAGCTGGGTTATCAACCACCTCTTTTTCCTGAGCTGGAGAGGGAGGTGGAGGTGCCCTCCGCAGGATTTTTCGTTCGGAGGTGTCGGTCGATCTGGAGACAAGTGCGTTTGTCTCTCATACGGGCATCGGCTAAACAAAAAGCCACGGCTGATAGGCATCGTCGAGCCGCACCACCCTATAGAGTTAGTCAGCGGGTTTGGCTTTCTACGCGTGACCTTCCGTTGCGGGTCGAGTCCCGCAAACTCGCCCCTCGTTTTGTGGGACCCTTCAAGATCATAAAGAAGATCAATCCAGTCACTTTTCGACTGCAACTGCCGCGCTCAATGCGCATCCACCCCACGTTTCACGTCTCCCGTTTAAAACCAGTGCTCGTCAGTCCCCTCGCCCCGGTGGAGAAACCACCTCCGCCTCCCCGACTCATTAAGGGGGGTCCGGCTTATACCGTTCGGCGCATTGTGGCCGAGAGACGTGTGGGCAGAGGGTGGCAGTTCCTCGTAGACTGGGAGGGCTACGGTCCAGAGGAACGTTGCTGGGTTCCATCAAGAAACATCCTGGACCCTCAGTTAATCACCGACTTCCGCAGAGATAAGGTTGTGGAAACGTCCGGTGCCGTTCCTTAGAGGGGGGGTCCTGTCATGGATCTTGCCTGCCTTCTCTTATCTCCGCGTCCTCTTTATTCTTTTTTGTCGTTACCGGTAATCTATCGGATTTTCCTTTGTTCTGCGACGGGGTTTTGCTTTCGCCTCGTCATTAGTAAGTTCACCTGTGATTAATTTCCGTTGACTATTTATACTCCGCTTCCTGCCTCTCTCGTTGCTTCCATGTTATTCCACGTAACATTCGAGCCGGTACAAGAGGTATAGGAGGTTAGTTAGAAAAAGCTAGTTTAAAAAGAAAGGTTAGGAAGTTTAGAAAGTAAGTTCTCTTTTTTCGCTCTCAGTTCAGAGCAGAGGCTTTTCGTTTCTTTTGGTTTTCCTTTCTTATCTAAGAGTGCTCTTACCCAAAACGTTTGGGGTTCTGTTGAGCTCTCTGTGTTTTCCTTTTTGTTTCGCTCCACTAACAGGAGTTAGATAAGCGTATAGCTTATTTCTTTGTTTTCGCTCGGAGATCGAGTTCCTCGTTCTTATCGCGAGGTTATTTGTGTTTTGTTATTTTCCTCTATTCCACTATGGATTATTGTCCGTCGGTGGTGTTCTTTCGAACATTTTCAGTTTGCTCAGCTATCGCATCTGGACTTCCAATATTCCCTCTGTGTCTCTGACACAGAGATCCCCCTACACATAGGGTCAAACCCAAACCTACATAGGGTCAAACCCAAACCTACATAGCGTCAAACCCAAACCTACATAGCGTCAAACCCAAACCTACATAGCGTCAAACCCAAACCTGCATAGCGTCAAACCCAAACCTACATAGCGTCAAACCCAAACCTGCATAGCGTCAAACCCAAACCTGCATAGCGTCAAACCCAAACCTACATAGGGTCAAACCCAAACCTACATAGCGTCAAACCCAAACCTACATAGCGTCAAACCCAAACCTACATAGGGTCAAACCCAAACCTGCATAGGGTCAGCCATTAGGCAGGAGAAGTCTACAATGTGGTAGGTGGCTGGAAATATGGGCAGACAATTTGATTGTTTACATAGCAGTGTAGCTATAAATAAGATAGCCAACAATACTGCTTAATACAATTTGCAATTCTTTAACTTATACAAAACAACAGCAGCAAAAAATCCACCTTCCGAAACAAGATGTAAAACCCAGATATGCAGATTTAATTGAGACTGCTGTGTTGCTTCTGGATTTTTATGTTTTGTCACTTCTCCGCTTTCACTTTTCCACGATTGCTCAAGCAGTGTCTTTAATGCCCCTCCTTGCTGCGTTCAGCTCTTCCCGAAAAGACATAGAGACATAAGCAGACAAGCATCACAGGGGGGGATGCAGGGGACTCTCCTGATTGTTGGTGCTGTTTGTCCTGATTGTTTGAGATTGACGTACTGCTACCCTTTAAAGCTAGCTGTCAGTTTTTCCCCCCTCCACTGAAAGCTCAGCATATTATTATTCAATAAAATAGAGAATTTGCAGAATTTCAGCATGCAGAGATTATGTCTTTATTTATATTATCTTCTCCAATGCCACTGCACTGAGAGTTTAGACAGTAGAAGCTTTTTGGTTTTGTATTTGTGACATGACAAAAAATAACAGCAAAATAAGCAAAAATAAGTACTCAAACAATCATTTTCCTACACTGACAGTGATGGGGGGCTTAAACTGAAAGTCAATTAGAAACATTTTTTTGTTACATTCTCCGAGCTCATTCAAATCTCAAAATTGTGTAAGGAGTAATTTCTTAACCTAGCAGACTGCTTGGGGCATATTAAATATCGTTAATCTTGTGTGAAATCTTGACTGAGGCACTGAGGCAGTTCGTAGGCAGCCCCACAGTGTGGCACATCATTGGGAACGTCGTATCGGGAAAAAGGATGCATGGCAGGGGGACTGTCCCTCTCTCATTGCACAGCAAGGACTTATCTGGTCAATTGGGTGCTTGCAGTCTTCCTCAGCCAGCTGAACGACGCGCACTCCTCTGACACAGTGACTGCGTTTATTCAGCCGATGGACCGAAAACAAACATGGGCTGCGGGGCAGAATCCCCCCCGAATATACTGAAGGTGTAGCAGCCATCAGACAGGTCTACAAATATGACTGCATTCCACAAAAAGCAGAGAATACAAATGAGCAAATCAAAAAAGAAAGGGATAGTGGCCTACATAAAATTCGCAGTGCAAATACGGGATACTGCAGCTAAATCTCCTATCAAGTTCAACCTGGTGGAACTTAAAGACGTGATTCCTCCCAGAATGCAGAGCTCATTACCACCCTGAAAGGAAGTGACCTTTGTTTATTGCTTCCTAGCGTACCCTTTGCCACTTTTAGGGTCCTCATTTTACTTATAGCCATCACAATTTATGTGACGCGGTATAATTATCACTGTGCACTTTATGTGCTACTGTGCAGAAATGATTGCTTAGATGGCCTCATTTCATTTACTAAATGGAACAGGGGAAAATGTAAAAAAAAATAAAATGCAGACAGCACTAGGCTATATTAATCTGTTTTGTAAAAGAAAAAAATACCTCCACTGATTTATATTTCATATTTCTGCACTATGATAATGCGCTTCCTGCTTTGCAGTCCCTCTAAGGAACTGAATAGGCAGGAGTGATGAAGTTTGAGAGAAATTGAGTCTCACTTTATACTTTGAGCAGTGAAAAGTAAAAAGATGTACAAGGCATTTTTGATAAGCTGTCTCATACAGGGTCTACAGTTATAGTACTCCCACCCACATTTGAAATGAGACAACTTGCAGCATTTTATCGCTCGACTTTTGACACTATAGACCAGGGGTAGGCAAGCCTGGTCCTGGAGTGCCGGGGACGTTTCTTGTTTTTGTTCCATCTGAGATCGACCACTAGAGTATCATGACTGATTAAAAGTCTGTGCGTGAAATGCTGAGTGCATCCAGCACATGGTCACCTGCATTCATTAAGCATGATTAATTAAAATCAACGAGGTTATGTAGTTATAGGTTTGGATGGAGCAAAAACCAGGACCATCTCTGGCACTAAAGGTCCAGGGTTGCCTACCCCTGCTCAAGACAAATTCAAAATGCAGCCATCTTTAATCTAAATGTATCTGCCTTTGGTGGTAGTTTCTCATTGAGTGCTATATCATCAGTTTTAATGTGTAGTCCTTGCCATGGCTTAGTCTGTCTGCCCCCCTCTTTAGCCGCCCGAAGCTATCGATATTTCATTATGCTGTCACTGTGAAAACAATGCAAATGGCGGGTATTTTTGTTTTTGTTTTGTGTTCTATCAAAGGAACACCCCTACCGAGAAGTTCTCCGTGGCATTTATTTCTGTGATTGAGTGAGTCTCCTGAGCTAGGATGCAAACTGAATGATCTCACGCACAGCACAGAGGGTTAAAAGGTACCCCGGCTTGCAGCTGCTGCCAAATTTTCATAAAACAGGCAAACTTTTCCCCAGGCTAATAGCAGAGCTTCTTCTAATCTCCCTGAGTTGTGTATAAATGCGTATTATATTCACATTAAAATTGAATCTTATGTGGGCCTGTTGCCAGTAAGAAATATTCACACTATTGGTTGGCTTTGAAAAATTGCTCTATGTGGGGAAAAAAAGGTATGGAGGTACTTTACAATTACATGCCCAAATAATTTTTTTGTTATCTTTCCTGACCAAGTCCAGCATAAGTTGTTGAGGCTCAGTTTTAACTATTTGTAGTTACTTTTCGCATCACAAGCAGTGGAAAAGTATTTACCCTATACATAGTAAATAATTTTAAACACTGAAAACTGAAAGATGAGTGCTGTAATATCTGTCTCCCATGCAGCAGAGCTAAAAACATCCCAGTGTCCCCAACGGCTGGGGTCTCAGTGGGTGCCACAGGAGGATAGATAGCATTCTAGTCCAGTGGATAAGAAATACCTCACTTCAGATCTCCTGGGAATGCTGCAATCAACAGTAATCTCAGGTGCAGTGGTTTCAGCTTTGTCCTGTTGAAACTTGAGACGAAGAGAGAGCGAGAGCGAGAGCGAGAGCGAGAGTGAGAGAGAGAGAGAGAGAGAGAGAGAGAGCATGGGGGAGAGAGACATGGATGTGGATGAGCAAACATCTACGACTGACTAGGCTCAGGCAGTGGTAATTCTGGTAGGTGGGTTATTAATCATTTAAAGTATCTCATTATCACAGTTATTTTAATGAGTTGGATGGTTTTCACAGAGCAGATTAAGTGACATTTATTACCAAGCAAGAAAGCTGGCAAGTCTGCAAAGCCTTACAGTGTGCTGTATCATGGGTGGTGGGTATGATGGCAGTTCTTGTGTGTGTTTGTGCACGTGGGGAGAGTGAATGCGGGAATGGTTATCACATATACTCATATAATAATTATATGTTAATATAATATATAACCATATACATTTTCATGTATTAAAATATGTATTTGAAAGGCCAACTCTTTTGCTGGCCAGAAAATGTGGCTCGTTTTACTGTTACTCACAAATATGCTATGTGTTGCATTTAATCACTGGGTGCGTTTACATGCACTCAATATTCCGATAATATTCGGAATATGGCTGTTATCGGATTATTCAAAGTGTCATGTAAACGCAATATTCCGAAAAGCTTTTTCGGAAAAAAGCAGTTATCGGAACATGAGAATTCCGATAACTACACCTGTATTTCTGCCGTGTTTTTCGTTTTATTGGTTGCATGTAAACGCTTATTCCGATCTCTGTCGTATTTTTAAATCTGCGCATGTGCGTGTTTGACAGCAACAGCCATTCCGGATATTGTTAGTAACGTAACGCTAACGTCAAAACAGTTGAGAGAGGTCTGAGAGAGATGTCAACCAACGGGAGAAGTCATTTCTGGAGCGAGGAGGAAACCCTCCTGATGTTATCAGAAATAATAAAGAGGAATATACTTCATCTCATAGATGGGAAAAAAGTTAGAAACGCGGAAATAATGAGCACGTTTACATGCACTCAATAATGCTCTTATGGGTTTCGTCGTCACATGGTAAATTAATTCACCGATTCAGAATGGAGAGGCAACTTCAGTATGGCTCGGAGATCATTTATGAAACTTTGTGGTTTGGTACAGAACATAATGAGCCCTGACGAAGTGACAGTGCGTCCAGCTGTACCTGTAGCCGCGAAATCCAAATAAAACCTTATTTTCCGGCTTCTGCAGGACGTAGGACTTGTGTTGTTCTAATGCAGTATTTCCACACGTGCCTTCTGTAGCTTAATAAATCAAAACTCCGGTACTTAGCATCCACATAGCATCAACGAGCCAAGTAAAAAATGAAAACAGAGACGGTTTATTTCACGAAAAACCAATACAAACAATTACGTCTTCACATGGAGTCTTTATCATACCTATACTTGTCGGTATTAAGCATTAAAAGCAAAAAACGAAACGGTCAGAAAACTGTTGCTCCACGCCCTGTTCAATAGAATTACTTGCCACGATCTGAGACGTATGGTTTCCTGTGGCCTTTCCAATAGCAGTACAGACTAATGGAGCAAAGATAGGCTATTACGGAAAGATACATCAATACTAAATAATATCATTGAGCATCAGAACATTCTAATAATAATTTACTCTTAACTAAACAACCCATTACTACAAACTAATATTTATACATTCCAAATTACATAATAAAGATTAGCTCAAGATTCAATTACTGACAACTATTCATTATGCAGATAAGGCACAAATACAACATAATCTTCATGTTCACAATGGCTCTCACAGTACCTCTTCAAATGCGAGTCATAGCGCTGTACAAACTCGGTAGCTGCGGGGAGTACAGGCTGATAGCGAACCAGTTTGGTGTCCACAAGTCTACGGTCTGAATCGGTGAATTAATTTAGCACCACTCTCTCCCACCAGTCCTTGCTCCTAATGCGCATCCAGCACGACCGGGAACCTTCGTATGGTCTTCGGGTCAATCTGACCCGTTTTAAAATGTCAACATCAAGGAAAAGTATGTTAAAATATATTTTTTTCTATGAAACTTCTTCTGCTTGGCTCATTTACTGTACTAAACATGTGATATGAAAATGGTACATTTCATGCGTTTGCTTCCCCCCCCCGCATCAACATATAACACACATGGTCTTCGGGTCAATTTGACCCGGCCATTGAAAGTGGAGGCTAAAAGGGACCAGAAGAGAGAGAGAGACACACACACGCACACGCACACGCACACACTCACACACACACATGCACACACACACACGCGCACACACGCACACACATGCACACACACACACACACACTCACACGCACACGCACACACACATATACACACACACACACACACACATACACACACACATATACACACACATACACACACTCACACACACACATGTACACACACACACACACGCACGCACGCACGCACGCACGCACACACACACACATGCACACACACACACATACACACACACATATACACACACATACACACACTCACACACACACATACACACACTCACACACACTTACACACACACACACGCACGCACGCACTCACACACACACACACACACACACACACACACACACATACACACACACATACACACACTCACACACACACATGTACACACACACACGCGCACGCACGCACGCACGCACACACACACACACACATGCACACACACACACACACACATGCACACACCACACACACACACACACACATACACATACACACACTCACACACACACATGTACACACACACACACACGCACGCACGCACGCACGCACACACACACACACACACATGCACACACACACACACATGCACACACACCACACACACATGCACACACCACACACATGCACACACACACACACACACACACAGAGAGAGAGAGAGAGACACAGACACAATGTCTGTGTCACTAGAGTTCACAGTAGGTTATGATACTTTGTTGCTCTTGCACCTGTGTGGGCGGAGTTGAATGAATAAATAAATACATAAATAAATAAATAAACTTGAGTAGCTCTTTATTAAAATGAAGAACAAACTATGATTAGTTGGATTTTTGGGGTTTATAACGACTTTAGAATGGTTGAACATGAGCCGGGTCAAATTGACCCGAAGGCCCTGGGTGTGACTAAAAGACGAAGACCATACGAAGGTTAACAGTGCTGGAGGAAGGCCTATTCCGGGTCCAATAATCAGCGCTTGTTGTAACGTTAAAGCTCTTCGTCGTCTTCTGCTCATACGCTAGAAGGACAGTGTTAGTTGCCAACCGCAACCATAACATCTGCCATATGATGACGAAACCCATAAGAGCATTCCTGTCTAACGTTGCCATGTTTAACGCTCCTTTCTTATACGTTATAGGCTACTGTTCTTTCTTATGTAACTAACGTTAGGCTATAGTTAACGTGTTTACTAATTTACGGTTACGCATACCAACCCGCGTGCTGTTTCTAGCAACCCAACAGGAAGTATAGTCACGTTATGTATAAACGTTAAAATATGTAATTTATAATATATAACGTTAGGCTAATATATGTTTCTAATTTACGTTTGAGTTATACCGCGTTCAGGGAAAGAAATCGGAATATTGACAGAATCATGTAAACCTGGATTTTTCCCATTATCGTATTACTTAAGTGCATGTAAACGCATTTATCGTATTATTGCCATGTTCAGAATACTCCCAGTTGTCGGAATATTGAGTGCATGTAAACGCGCTCACTGTAGCCCAAACACAAGAAATTGGATATGGATCGGTCTTGCCTTTTCTTTCCTATAGCTTATAATTTCTCTGAAATGGACACACTATAGGTTATTGTATGCAGTTTGAGAGCACAATATGGATAGTTATTTATTTTTTACGACAGGCAGGTAGGTCACTCTGGACCTGAAGTGTCACAATCGCAGATTATCTGAATCTGAGTTTTAAAAGACTGAAAATATAGTGGGAGTGGAAAATTTGGTCATTTTCTTCATTCATTTTTGTGATCACCAAACAGCTTTTGAAGAAAAAAAAGAATATTTTCATGTATGTGTATGTGTATGTGTATGTGTAAGTTAAAGTTCAAGGCCAGTGTTGATTGAACTGTGTAACTGAATAATACACAGCCAAAAAGTATTACTGTGCACCCGATGTTCACATAAACTCAAGAAACAATGTTAGACTATTGTTTTTACAGTAGAGCCAATTAAATAAGAGAGCTTTGGTGATTGGCTGCTTTGGTGTAACCATGCCGATTCTCTGGCGCTTAACATCGGCCCAAGTTCTTGGAATTGTGACAACTCAATCTGACACCAAGTTTGAGGTGCTCTGACATAAGCCCACCTGATTGATACGGGTTCAGCTAACACCGGTTCAACCATCATTGACAATTGATGGAGACTGCGGAGAGTCTGACAGCAGGCCCTGACAGGTGACACTGGTATTAAGTCTCATTGGTCGGCCCAAATCATGATGGAGCGAAATAACCGGCCCCTCAATTATGTGCTAAACACTCAACTGCAAATAATTGCTGAATAGACGTAATAATTCCAAGCCCTCGATCCATCCAAAGAATAACTACAATTTCTGTTTCCCACCATTTATAAATCTTTGCGTATATTACAAACAAAAATTATCTTTGAATTTCTGAAAGAATAATTAAATTCATAGTGCAGGGTGTAGTTTCATCACTGTGCATGTCTATAGAGAGGTTATAGCATAACATATTTTTCCCATGCATCAAGAGACCCATTGCAATGCCTCTCACGACCGAGCACTTGGTCCTTACCCACAGTTTGAGAACCACTTTAAATGTAGTAATTCAATGCAATTTAATAATTAGTATATCAGACACATTATAACAGTGCCTTAACAGGATGCGCCACCCAGCTACCGGTTAATGCAGTTTTTCAAAAGAATAACAACATTTTATGGTGATTAAATAAAAAGCCATTGCGCACAGCAGCTGGAGATTACACTAAGGCTCTGACTGCATCGCATGCTATTTATTAGTATCTACTGCATTTTCTTTGTAGACCCCCTTATCCAGCACTTTATATGTAACTTTATTTCTGCGCATGTTCTCATATTGTTGAGAACATGAACCATTTTTGAAGTAATTTAGGCTCCATGCCTTGCTCAAGGACACAATGGTTGTGACTCACCTGGGATTTGAACCTTTCAGTCTCAGGTCAGACAAACATCTGTCCCATCTCATCCTGATTATTTCCCTGCTGTTTACTTATACGTAGTGAGATGGTGATAGGGCAACACATCATACACACACACACCTGTTTGAACACTAACATCACTGTTTGATATTCCTGAATTAATTCAATGTTTCTCCCTTCCGGAACACTCTGCAGCCCATACGGTATACACCTGAGTATGGTCGTGTCGTGTCAAAATGTTAACACAAAACATCTGTCACCATGGTGGACCCATAGATTTAAAACCATAGATATGACATATCATGTATTGTAATAGTAATTTGGAATTCTGAAATGGAACAATTTGGCAGCCATCTTACCTGGGTACAGCTATAATAGAAACCTATGGCAAAGTGTCATACACTTTCTAACCCACTGTGATGTCATAATCGAGCCCCAGAAGCCAGATAGCTGATGATTTGCTCATAGATATAAAGCCATAGTTATTGGCCACCAATTTTTAAAAAAATGCATCCTTTAGTTAACGTTAATTTATTATGAGAAAAAAAATTCCCTCATCAAGAAATCATTATTTTTAACAAAACCATGTTGGCCACAATTATTGGCACCCCTGCATTTATACATAAAAGAAAGTATAAATTCAGTATAAGTTCAATAGGAAAATTTGTCAGGAGAAACAACCCTTAAAGTGATCCATCCATATCTACTGCATATCTAGCAGCAGAGTGATAGTTTGAGGCTTGTTTGATACGTCAGAGCCTTGATGACTTAGAGCCATTTAGCCAACCATGTGTTCCATACTGTTCCAGTGTAATTTACAGCTAAATCTAGTCCCACCCCCCAATTCCCATAGAGATCCATTCAAATGCAGAGACATTTAGTGTCACTTGTAAGAGTACCAGAAAATAAGATATGAAGAGTCTTTTGATGTTGATGGGTCACAGACATCAGGAAGTCATGGCATGCAAAGGATATGCGACCAAATATAAAAAATGTATACTTTATTCTATATATAACTGCAGGGGTGCCAATAATTGTAGCCAACATGGTTTTGTTAAAAATAATAATTTCTTGATGAGGGATTTTTTTTTTCATAATAAATGAACGTTAATTAAAGGTTGGATTTTTCTCATTTTTTCAGCGTGAGATTAAGCTAATTCACCAAACAGTGAATTTTCATAACCCTTTTTACTCATCTTTACCAGGGGTACCAACAAATTTGAGCACGTCTGTATGTCACATCTCTGGTTTTTATATCTATGGGTGGACCACATAATACCTCAGCCCTTTGGTTATGAAATAAGCAACTGGAGCTGAAATGTATTTGGCTTAATTAACATGTTTAGTGCTGGTGCTTTACATGGGGCTTGGCTTGCAATCACCAGATACGTGCATGATTACGCAGACTTATGACAACGTCGTCTTACTCAGTTTTAATGAGGTTTTTGTCAGCCCGTACTGACAAATGCCTCAGTCAAAATGTGTCGGCACTGATTTTTATATATATTTTTTGCAATAAAATAAGTGAGAATTTGAAGTAGTTCTTTTTTGCAGTGAATGTGGGTGATGCCGCACTAAGTGTCAGATGGTGGGTTTCTCATTGCTCATGTCTTCACCGATGTCAGCTGCTGTGCTCATCATGTCCTGCATTACCTTCGCATGAATTCAGATTTGAGCGATCAGTAAAATCTTCTCTCTCTATAAAAAATGGACCTGTTGGGGAAAGGACGATGCTGAATTACATGTACGTACTGCTTCTACTCAGATGGATGGCTAATACTGTGGCATTTAACTTTAAGACGAGGTTTTCTAAAAGTTGGCAATTTGACAGAATTGTCAGCAATTGTTAGCGAGTGTGGACCCTGAAGTTATAATGGGGTGATATAGCAGGGGAGCACTGTACATGCAAGCATGACCAAATCATTATATATCAGTGATCAATGAAAAACAGTTTTACAGTCTACATACAGTATCTAATCATTTCTATAATAATATTATCACGCATGTATAAATCAGGCATGGTTTATTTTATTTGAAATAATAGAAATATGCACACATTGTTTTCTGTTTTTGCTGAAGACTCCCTTGTACTCCTCATGGACCGAGTTGGTTCCGAGTTAGAGAACACTTGGTATGGAGTATAGGTAGTGAAACGTGATCTTGCAAAAACTTTGCACAGTACAAAAAGGCCACCCACCTAGCACTTAGAAAAACATTGAGGGAAATAATACAAGATCAATAAATGCAAGTCTTCCAGAAGAAAACATCTTTTTAATGAATTGTGATCCCCAGGAAGAATTTCCATCAATTGCATGACAGCTAATGAAGTTGAACATAAAAAAAGTAAAGAAATATTTTTGCAGGACAATTTGAAAAGTTTAATGGTTAGTGTTGAATGTGTCTAGAAGAAAATAAAGATCATACTCTATTCAAATTAAACCAGCAGGAAGCTCCACAGACAAATGGAATCTCTCTGGAACAGTTGCCATGGTAACACTAAAAGTAAAGTGAATCAAATAGCATATTGTAGTACAGTTAACAGTTTGTCCTCCACAATAACAAAATAACAAAGTGAAGTGCAATGCAAATGGAATATAGAACAGAGCAAGCAGCCTTTCTTTTGAACTCTCCAGATTAGATTTGCATGACTGGGTAGCTTGTCCCCTGGAAGCGCTTGTGTTCACACGATGCATATGCACATCTTCTATACATACAGCTATGTGCCATGTCACTGGTTTAAAATGATTCCATAAGCTGAACATTACTACTTTATAAACAAGGTGATATATGGCTTTCTTGAGTGTTGGCCATTCTCCAGGTTTTTATCAGTCATTGCTAATTGCTCCCTTTTTACATTATTCAATATGTATCATTACGACTAGCCATTAATCAGCCAAAGTGTCAGATTCTGTTTCATAATCAATCCTTTTGGTTTTTTATCTCCTGCAATTAGAATTTTATTTTTGCTGTAATATGGCCAGAAGTTATGGCCTGTTTTTAAACTCTAAATCTAAGTGTACTTCAACTGAAACTAAGTGGAGATGTCTCCTTTCTCAGGCTTGTTCCATGTAGCATTTAACCCTTCTTAGCCACCCCTGGGTCTTATCTACTTTCGTTACCCTCACCCAAATAGCAATGCTGTCAGGCATGTGTACTAAAAGTGCCATCATGGAGATGGGTGTCATCACTGCCTATAAAAATGCATGAATTATGCACCGTGAAAGAAATAGATTGCAATTACAGAATGTGTTAGATTTTTTTCAAAGTACAGGGTAAATTGAATTTATCTCACTGATATCAGAATATGGGTCAATTATAAATTACCAAAGCAGCACGGCCAGGTAGTAATACATAATAAAAAGTATACTTTCGACATTTTATAGCATAGAAAAAACAACAACAACATAAAACACCAAACAAAAAATAATCAAACGGAACAATCAAAATGTACACATAGAAGTTGGGAATTGACAGATCTTTATAAAATAAATTTGGAGTGAAAACCTGGTACACCCTGCAAGCACATGACCGCTTATGGCTGTGCAGCTGAAAAAGCATCTGTGTGTCCGCTTGAACACTGTTGGAACTTGATTATCTGCGCCAATGGGATCACACAGCTCCTGACTTGTGGTGCATTACATCTGATGAGGTTATATCAGAAACTCAGAGTGCCAGCTGCCCCGTGACCTCAGAAGGCCTCGTAATAATTATTAAACAATTATTATAACGTAGCACTTTGGCTTAGCAGACTAATGGAAGAAATATAGAAATATATATATATATATATTTAAATATATACTTATTTTCTATAATGTATCACATGGTAATAGAAAGGTGACTGAAGTAAATGACTGTAAATATATAGAACATTTCTATAAAAAATTTGTAGGCCACGCTATTTTTGTTCAGCTGAGTTTAAAAAATATATAATAATAAAATTTAAAAAACCTGAAACCCTACTTTATGCTGCCTGACTCAGTCACCATTAATGTGGCTATGGTCTGACCAATCGGAGGGGAGTAAGGGACTCTCTTCAATGACACCTGATTTAGCTGCTGATTTACACATCCCAGAGCTACTTTAACAAGCTCGAGCTTCTTACCTCAGGAGATGGTACAACGGGGTGTGAATCTTAACCTGGTTTTGCCTGTGCAGAGCCCTGAACTGGAGTCAACTTGCCAGGCATCATGGGTAGTGAAACTCCCCCCACCCAAGGTGCAGGCTCAAACTGGCTGTCAGAAAGACTGCTCTTCCCAATTATAATATCCGTTCTGGATTTTGCTGTCAAAATAGTTATGGGTCTAAATGTGCTATCAGGATTCAAGAGCAGGGTCGGCTCAAGGGAGGCTGTCACAGAAGCATCCGAAGGGCACCGATCTCAGGCGACATTATCCTAGTGGAAACACCTGTCACCTGCAACTCAGTAAACCACCGGTATTCAGAAAGTGCCACAGCCTTTTCCACAATCTGAACTGAATTAGACAAGGAAAGCACTCTGTTTCAAGGGCTTTGGCTTAGCACTCAGCAATTAAGTTTCAATCAACCCCTAAAGCAGGGGTTCAATTATTTATTTTGCAGTGTGTAATGAATTATTCCATCATTTTTTTTTAAAACGCTACCACATCCATTTTAAGAGCTCATATGGTTTCTGATGATCAAAATAGGATGTAATATACCGCATGTCTCAATTAAGGGGAAAAAAACAAACCCAAACAGGAGAACAAAACAACTCAAATGAATTTGCAATCGTTTTGTGTAACAGATTTTATTTTCATAGTCACACAATAAAAACATGCCTTGAAGGTCGGAGTAACAAGCTGTGCACTCTTTTTAAATTCTGCCACAAGCCGATATTTATCAACTGCACTGTCTTAAACAGGGTAACATCTCAATTCATGTTTAACAGATATGTCAACATATTTTGTACTTGTTTATTTGACCTCCTCAATTAAATAAAAACATAATATCAGATTTTTTCAAAGTTGGCTTGAGTTCTTTATTTAGTTCATGCAAAAAAATCTACACATTTTGAAAAAGGATTTATAGGCTAAGAAATATAAATGCAAATGGGACTGTAAAATATAATCAGCTGGCCAGTCCATTTACTGGCTGCGGTGGTCTAGGGCTTGAGCACCTACTGCTTGAGTGGGCACACACACACACCTGGGTTACGTTGGCGAATCACCCCAGATGGGAAATCTGTATGGATAGAGAGAGAGGCCGAGAGAGTGAGAGTCAGAGAATGAGCTGGGCAGCTGAGAAGCAGAACGCTTTCGCTGTGTTTGGTTTGTTTTCTATGTTGTTTTAGTTTATTATCTCTCTCTAAATGAAACGCTGGTGAAAAGCGTAATTGCCAATTCTCCCTATGACCAGGAATTACTATGTCCCTCCCTGAGAGGTAACTCAGTGTGTGACATTTTGCTGAAATCCAGGAGTGAGCAGTGGCAGCCAACCCAAATTCACCTTGGTTGCATTCTGTTGGTGGAAGAGTGTGGTGGTCCGGGGCCATGCCTATTGGTTGAGTGGGCACACACATCTGGGTTGCACTGGCGAATCAGCCCAGGGCTTAGCCCTTTTCATGCAACTCAGTTAAACATCAACATTGAACAAGCTTACATTATGTACCTTTATTATAATAAGCTAATACACTAACTCGGTCTATCATCTTTTGTTGTCCGTTGTGCAGCAAAAATTTTTGATATGTGTAGTTTTGATTGCATCTGAAACACTTTGTGTAACGGTAAAGTTGCATAAGCCTCCACAACTCGCAACTTACTAACGCAACCCAGTTGCATGAAAAACACAGGCCTTTAAAGGTGTGCTCATTTCCCACAGTGGGGAACTGAGACTGGGGAATCCGCAGGCAGAGAGAGAAAGTCAGAGAACGAGCAGAAAAGCTGAGGATATAGTAGTAATAATAATATTAATAATAATATATCACTTTTTCAATGGTGTGCAGCCCACAGATGATCACTTGCATTTATAAAAAATAAATAGATAAAACAGAGAATAAAAAAATTCATAAAAAGAAACATAATAACAAACAACACAGTGATAAAAGGCAATGAACATAAAACAAGAGCATATTAAGACATATATAAAACATAAAATAAAAAAATCCCATATAAAATCCATAATAAAACTAATATACAAATTAAAAGCCATCATAAATAAATACATTTCAGCTATGTTTTAAAACGGTCAACTGATGGTGCAAATCTGATAAGTATATTCTGGTAGAGTGTCCCACAGCTTTGGGGCATAAAAACAAAAGGCTACCTCTCCACTCCATTTATGCTTTACTTTTGAAATCTTGAGCAGTCCAGAGCTAGGAGATTTTAGTGTTCAATTCGGCACATATTTAGATTAGCAGTCAGTCATATACATTACATTGCAAGTATTTAGCAGACGCTCTTATCCAGAGCGACTTACACTTTTTTAGCACATCCCGCTATCGCCGTCCATTTGACTTGACGTTCCGGTGCCTTCTTGTCATTTCGATCTGTTAGCTAACAGCATAAAAATGCCTAAAAGTTGTTGTTTGGTGGGATGCGCTAAAAACAAGGTAAAAAACCCAGAATTGCGATTCCGAACGACCAAACATAAGACGAGAAAAGTATATCCGAGCAATAAAACGTGAGGCGTCGGTGGACATGCTTATGTGTGCAGCAGGCTTTTTTCACAGGTAGCCTAAGTCAAAAAAGTTCAAATTCAATTGTCAATTTACGGTCAACTATATTGCTGTCAGTAATGCTAACACATTTTGACCATATGCAAATTGTAGTGGAATGTGGATAAATCGGAGGGCTATAACGTTAACGTTAACAGTAACGTTTTCCCGTTGGTGACACTGTTTCATGCGGATTATTTTCCCCCGCGATGGGTGTGGTTTTCAGAGTATGATGTGTGGCGCTCTGTCTCTATGGTTAATTCTGAGTTGAGCATCACATTTTACCCTGCCCAGTGATTTGGGAATGAATGCATACAAAGACACAAACAGAGACAATTACAACAGCAAGATGGATAATAATAATTATGATAATTGCATCAATTTGACAATCAGACCTTTATTATTTTGGTCACATTTTATTTGAAGTTCATTCTCATTTTCCGAAGTTCGGATGACGCAAAGACACGGGCTTAAGTATGTATTCGTACATTTATAGCATTCTATTGTAATGGATAAATTAACTGAATAAATAAGTTGAGGGCTGTCAGAGGCTACCTGCAGGTCTGAAACTACAGCTGGCCGTTTAATATTTCTCTGCTCCCACATCAAATCAATGTATTTTATGTTTTTAAGACATGGCAATAACTATTCATAGCTTGTTTTGAACTAACAGTTCACCCTGTATATCAGCATCTTTCAATAGCTTTCAGTTTCTTTGCAAATGACACATTGGCTGCATTTCTTTATGACATTATGACAGTTTGTAATGTTTTTGACAATTCAAGGAGGGTAGCGTTTTGCTATTGTCAACTATAGGCAACTATTATTATGCTGCATCATTCGGAAAGCCATTGAAGAAGAATAATGTCCTTATCTAGATATATATTTAATTTGATTATTAGTTACTGAATAGTTACCAACTTGATTGTTTTGTAGCTAAAAATGAGAACCTGTTCAAAAAATGGCTAGGAAACTCAAGTGACCATTCTAATAAATTATTCAAATTAAAATGTGCGTAATTTGACTTAAGTTTTGAAAGGCGGCATGTTACCATAACCCCTATCATCCTGGGCCTCTTTTGTGAAATATTCAGCAAGTTATCTTTAAGAATAATTCACAAAATCATATCAATAATGAGAGAAAAACAGCTTAGTTAGTAAACTGCTTTTCACAAGTGCTCATTGGTTTCTGTATTTGTAGGTTAAAGCCTGAACTATGTCACTAACTGACAGAAATCCATTGTGGTGGTGTAAAATCTGTACTATCAGTATAGCAGTTGGGTTACCACTGCACTCGTGCCTCCCAGCATTGCTGCAGCTATCAACAGGCTCCCAGTTTTCATCAAAGAGAGATACACTGCTGCTCCGATTGGTGCTGACTCTCCTGTAGTTCTCTGTACCTTATTAGTTGACCCTCTGAAATTGTAGGCGTACCATCAAAACAACAAAATAAGTCCTCTGGACATGCGGAAACGTGCGATTCTTAGGTAAACTTGCTGTCTCGCACTTCTGATCCCACCTCTATCGCAAGAAGCAGTTGCAGGCAGACCATCTGCGATGATGACTACATGGCTAACAAAGAGGTGTCTGCTCCACCTCTCCTTTCATGGCACAAAAAAATGAATTATCGAGGTGCCTAATCTCCTTCCAGGTTGCTCGTGTCGGTTTTCATCCCAGTTAAATGATTCAGTGGTATTCCTGTCATCTCCTGCATCTCGGGTTCCCACTCCGGGGTCTCTTTTTCCTTAGGATTCCTGACTTTCCACCGCTCTATCCGCTCACACACCCCTTCAGTCACCACAGGTTTCTATTCTAATCTTTCATTTCTCTCCTGGCTGCTTCCAGCCCTCCTTGCTGTTCTTGTTTTTGTTTCCGGCTTCGCTTGTTGAATCTCTTATATCTACTGAGAGGCAACATTAGCTGACATTACCTGAGAAAAGTCATGGCTAAAACAACATTGAAAAAATCCCCCCTTCCCCCAATCCGTAAAGTAACCACAATGGAAATAAGTCTAATATATGAGACTATTTTTGAGGCGATTGTATTCCATTTATTGTTACAATGTATAGATCTTCTTTTACTACTGAAAAATGTAGAAATTGTACAATATTATAATTTTTTTATATTTCATAGATTACATGCACGTCCTTTATAGTTGTGTGATTATCGTGATGAGTAAATATGCAAATTTATAAAATAAAAATATAGGAATGCAGATTGTGCACACCAACATAGCATTGAATCTACCAGCACATGTAATTCTGCAAGCAGGATACAGCCTCCTTCCTCCAAGAAAGACAATGATCTCATTATGAAATTAAGCATAATTAGACTTTCCATGTTCGCACCGTGAAATGAAATGCAGTTTTTGCCCTCCTCCTGCGTTGGGAATTTTCTTCCATAATTGCACGACAGAAGGTTCAAGTTTCACAGGGATATCGCCTCTCATTATTCACAGAAAATTACTTTCATCAGGTATTTTCAGACAAAATCAATTAGATTTAGAACATTAGATTTAGAACATAAAAAAGGATGATGCAATGCAATATATCATTCAGCAAGCTTGAATAAGAATATGTTAGATTCACGTAAATAAATAATGTAGTGAACGAGATGCATTTCAAGTGACGAGCCCATTCTTATTCTAGCCATATTCAGTAAACCCTATGGAGCTGTATTTGGTAAATTGAAAACTTTGAGGTTGCCACTTGCTGGCACCTATTTCCTTTTTTTCAGCTCTGCTGACAGAATCCATCTGTCAGGGCTCCAAATTTTTCAATCTTTTCCAGTGGCCTCTTGTGAGCAGTTTGAAGGGTTTTCACACTCGGGCAATTTTCCGAGTCCTCTCTGCTGTTTTAGTTGGGGTGGGGGCTGGGGGATATGAGGAAACCATAATGAAATGAGCCAGGAAGTTCAGGGAGATGGTCCTCCATTTGTCTATTCATTTGCCCAATCACAATGTCCGCCCTTACACCATCACGGACAGAGGTGTGTTCCCGATAAGTCCGCGAGGGCTCAGGGCTGACCCGCTGTAAAATCGCCAAGTGCATGAGGGCTTTGTTACGGACTTTTCAAGCCCTTTTGCGGACTTTCAGCAAGTATACAATCCTGCAGACTTTGCTGAGGGAATTACCCACAGTTCATAGTGTCTGTGACGATAAACACAGCTGGAAACATCTCAAACATTTTAAACAAATGACACACATGGCAGAGGTCCTCAGCGGGTACACACCTAAAAGCCCTAATGCGGCGATTGTAATAAATATCTTGCATGCGAGACAGGCATCGTCAAGGCAACATATGACATTGCAAGGTGCTGTCCCATTTCTCATATTTACCATTTTGAGCCCTTGCACTCTCATGCACTCACGTATTTACACTGGCCACACATGTGATGTCAACCAAAGTCTATGAGGGCTCTGGGCGGACATTGAGATTGGGCCACGGTTTCAGCTTTTCATACGACTACTACAGGTGCAACAGATGGGAAATACTTTGTTAGACAGAAGCTGATATGACTTGACGGGACATTGTGATGCATTCATGCCCTCCCAAAGCATCACATACACAGGTATAATCCTATCTTTTGCAGAAGAGGCGGATTCACCAATTCCCCGAGTTGAGCTAGCATTAGGCTTAATGCAACCAGCAATTACTAGTAATGGAAAGTTCAGTAATAACCGCTATTAAATTGCCAACTGCACGAGTGGGGAAAAAAGAACGCTTACATTTATTGGCAAGTTAAAGTTTCGGATAAATGTTGATTGAATCCAGGCCAAAGTATGAGTGCGTTAGCACATTAGCAGAAACCTTGAATTTCCTTTTCCAGGGTTGCAGCCAATTTGAGTTGGTGTAAATTGCAGTAAACTATGTGCTTGTATGATAAGATTCACTATCAAAAATTTTTTAGATAATGTTTATATTGGAGAATTTTGACATGGTGGGGGTAATTTGCCTTTGTTGGTTGCTATGTCTAACTATGTATGGTTGTTTTAATTTTGCAGTGGAAGGAAATTTCCATTTTACATTTAATGAACAATACATATTTATGATATTTTATCAGCCCTTACTTAAGCATGTGATAGTACCAAAAACAAAGTTACACAATGCTTTGCATAGAAGGGAAAGACAAAAGCAGCCGCCTGCTGTCCTATAGATAACAAATACTTGTAGATACGTTCCAGTTCACCGTACAGTTCTCATAATAAATACATGTTCAAAACAACTGGACAGGCTGTTCAAAACCTAGCTTCAGCCACAAAAATACGAAGCCAAAAAGCATGCATCATTTCTTCAGATACAAACACAAGGGCATTTTTCTGATCGATGCAAGTGGATGATGCAGTGAGCTCTAGCACAATAGTTTACTGTTGCAGTCTTAAGACCCTTCCACTGGACTACACTACCAGCTGTGCTGGGGCTCTTTGAAGTAGGGTGCTAGTCAGCTGACCATGTTCCTCTTTATCATGAATGTTAATGGGCTGTACTTCACAAGCAATGCCAGGGTTCTCACTGAAGGGTATGCAGGAGAGGGAAGAACCACGCACATTAAAACTCTAAAGACGATCGTAAAAAGGTCTATTAGTGAAGGTCTATTTCTCAATTATAAAAAAGTAAAATTCTTTAAAAAGAGGCAATTGTGGAATGGAGAATAATTGTCATAGGGAGTGTCCTCTTGAGAAAGATTACAAATGGATAGCAGAGCCACAGAAAGCAAAGGTCTGGATTCAACAAACCTTATATCTCTAACTTACAAATTCATTTAAATGCTACTTTCCCCAGTAAAGTTTTTTTTAAAGTTAATTTTCATATTTTTGAATGAACTCAGCAAAATAATGTTTGCCAAGTGAAAATCTTGCATTTATCTGTCAAAGTCAATGTCAAAGTTAAAGATACACATTGAAGTCCAGGGAAATGTACTTTATATTTAAGATTGCAACACGCTTGAATAACAATGTCTGTTACATCAGTCAATCAAAACTGCAAGTGCTCTCTAACTGGCCTCTGTGGAGTTTAGAAGTTCATTTTTGCCTTTTCATAATGCACAGAGCAGTGTGCACAAAATACAGGACACTTTTGAGAATAAATTCTGACTTTGGAAGTAAGGGTCTGTTGCCACCTTGTGGTTTTACCGTGTAAAGATGTGAAGATGAGTGTAAAGAACGGCTGAATAAAAACGGTCAGCCTGTTTCTGTTTCACAACAAATCCTAACAAATCCTGCTCTTAATGATGGAACACTAGTTTTCATCTAAACAGATAATTTGCCTATTTTGCTGTATCATTTGGTTAAACCACAAATTTGCATACACTATTACACCAGGAGTAAATTATATCTAATATAACTGACCATTTGTCTTTAATGTATTTCTTTTCCCACCTATGTCTTCTGCCATACACCTGTGACTTTCCCATACAACTGTGGAGGCTTAATGTTGTGACTACAGAATAAATTAAAAACTGCAAATGAGGTTTAGGGGTGTGCATACAATGTCACAATGTGTACATAGTATACCTTCACAGCCCTGCACCCTTGCAGACCTGATGTACCACTCCAGTCAATGTCACAGTACGTAAGACCGAAGTCCGCGAGGGTTGAGTCTGCTAGTCTGGAGTGAAGACATTTGGATTCAGCGTAAGAGTGTCTGAACTATAATGACCTATAATGTGAGGGGTGGTAACAAATTTAAGTGCCTCCAGCAACGTGATACTAATTTGATGTATTCTTTAAAAGCAACCTCTTATCCAAGGAGGATATATTTCTCTCTCTCTCTTCTTTTAGTAGTTTTCAGCATTTTGCATGTCTCTTTTTTATACTAAGAAAATATACCATGTTTTTTCCTGTGCCATAAACTATGCAAATAGTGCATGCTGTAGGCTAATACATATTGCTTCTATTGCTATGTATTTACTAGTTTGACTTGATATATGGACTCTGAAGCTGTGGGGACACGATATTTAAGCCAGATTTGGCGATGATTTGAGTCTGGTAGACCATACAGGGTAGTCGCACTGCATAGTTACAGCTTTAATTGTTATGTGTGTGGGCGTGAAACACTCAAATCTCTCTCATGCGATATCATACCGATGGGCAACGGCACAATTTGCTTGTCAAAGACCCAATCACAACTGGAATTTTCAATAGCCTATGGAAATTAAGTTTGCGACAGAAGAAGAAAGAGGGGGAAAATATGGAAGTAAACATAAGATCCAACTTGTGCGATGGCTCAGCCGAATAAACGTGTTTTCTGGAGTGCTAAAAATGAGGAGCAACTTGTGGATTTGTGGCAGACACATGAGTGTCTGTACAATGTCAACACTGCAAGTTACAACAAAACTGACAAAGTTGCAAGCTGTATGGGCTCTATGTCTGTTTTGGTTTCAAAATATTGGGGAAAAAAAAGACATTCTCCCGATTGCAGGTAAAGAAATCACGTTTTTGCGAGAGAACTGTGTCCATCTATTCTCCAACTTTATATGTTTGCTCCTCAAAGACAGCTGTCCTTAAATGTGCGCTGCTCACTCTTTTCACTGTCGCTTATGATTGGCCGGCTTAAGGGAGACTTGTTATTACCTTTATTTATTGAGTCACTCATGGCTACCTTATCCTATTGACCTAAGACAACATATACAATTCTACCCATGCATTACACTGAGCTATCAATAGATGGCACCAAAACCAACCATGGGAATGGTGGAATTTTCATTGTAACATTCACTGAAAACCCGAAGATGCATAATTGATTGAATAGGCATGTACACTGTAATTTATCTAAATTTTGTGATTAAACTTTAGATCATGTTGTAATAAATAATTCAATTTCAATGAACATATCCCACTACAAAATCTATTTAGGCTTGATACAAAACTCATATAAAGTAGTGAATTCATGTTTGTCACAAAGGCACAACAAAGATGTACAGTTTAAGGCCATATTTTAAGGCAGATTAATACAAATTGAATGAGCGTCTCAGGAAAAAAATGATAAAATAAAATGAAAATAATAAACACTGTGTAAATGCTGGCCTCTGGTGGCATGGACTGCGATAGCTCACCAGACTGCAGAGGCAAGTTTACTCTGCTGGACTGTTTATAGATTTAAATTCAGGAAATTACATCTGGAAACAAGACAGAATATGTGTAGAACATATAGATCTTTAATTGACAGCTTGCAATGGAAAGTATGAAAGAGAGAGAGAGAATAAAAAAATTGGGAAAATAACCCTGCAGAAATATTTCAATTAAAATTCTCCAAAAACATTTTACACACTCAATGCACTAAATAATGCCTGCAGAGCTGAACTGGGCCTATTCTGTTTCAGTATTCAAATTCAAAAAAGAGAAATACAATTCTGGTACCACTTAGACCAGGCAGACCAGCACTCACTGAAATATAAAGCCCTACTGAGCAATCGGTTCTCCCAAGACAAGGACCACCTGAATCAACTGGCTCAGAGGCTCATTAAACAGAGCTGCATCTAAATACTTGAGCCCCAGAACCAAATCAGAAATCAAAACTGTCTCAAAAATATATTTACAACAATAGATTTTGATTTGAAAAACAAATACAGAAAAAATAGGAAAAATGAACCAAAATCCCAAAACACACTTAATTGCTATCAGGCCCTAAATATAAATATTAAATTCGCAGCATACTTTAAAAATGAAGATAAATTCTTACTAAATACAGACTTAGTGACCACAGCCTTAACATTGAAATAGGCATATACAAAAAATCTTGACTGCCTACAGAACAGAGACTGTGTTGTCATTGTGAGCTAAAAGAAACTGAGACGGAAATCCACTTTCTGGTAGCTAAATATACGTAAAGAGTATTTCCCAAAATTTGTAACAATTATCCAAAAATTCAGCCTCCTACCAAACATACATACTTTCCATCCTATTAGGAGAAAACGAACACACCATGACCCTGGCAGCTAAATATGTTTCATCCTGCCATACACTGAGAGACATTGGATAAATAATTCACATGATGTGTAGTATATGTATAGATGTGTATGTATGTATACATGTATATGGGGCATTCTACCGAATTAGTACAAAGTGCGGTCCCACAACAAGAAAAACGATTTAACAAAACAATTAAGTCTTCAGACATAGATATTTACTAAGAATATGTTATGGTCTATTTAAACACAAGGCATTAAATTAGATAGTGATAAGCTTAATATACACAAAAACATCATTTATAGGGTACTTTCTATTGGGAAGTAGCTGTCCCAAACCCTGACATCTAAATTTCAATTTCTGTAAATAACACTTAAAACATTTTTTTTTATTTTGTTCGATGATGTATTTAGAAGATCTTTATGATTACGTTCAAACAGAAGTTGGAATATTTAGATTTATTGTGGGTTTAATTTTTTAAACTATAAACTATACTAAAAAAATCATGTCCCCAGTTTTCATGTCACTACCGAAACACAAGGTATTTTAGTCCAATGGCTGAGCCTGGTTTTTAGCCACACCCCTGCATTTTTGACAAGACAGTGACAGTGCATCCCTGTCCCTCATGGCTGAATGGTAAGTAGCTATATCCCATACTTTTGATATAAATCTGTTCCAAAATCTGAAAATCGGCGTGTAACCTTAAGAATTGTCACTACCGAACACATATTCTCTTCTATTAAGTAAACTTTTTTGGGGTTTTATGCAAAGTATTATGTTTTTATGTGTGTAAACCTCTTCAAAGACATGTATGCTAGCCATGTACTTGCTAGCATTCTTTAGCTATGCTCAAACTTAGCTAGAATCGTCACTACCGAAACAGTCACTACCGAAACATATGGTTAAGTTTCGGTAGTGACATGATCATTTCGGTAGTGACAAAAAGGAATGGTAAGCAGGTTGTTTTGAAATAAATGTTTTAAAGGTCTCCTATTATACTATTTTTAAGCATATATTATAGGTCTTGGATATATAAAAAACATGTCTATGAAGTGTTTTGCTCAAAATACCAAGCAGATTACCCATTCTAGCCTCATCCCCCTCTATTTCAGCCCTGTTACTAAAGTGCTAGCTAGGGCTACATACCTAAGTAGTGTGACCACAGTTTAGTCTATGTCTTCTGATGTAAGTAACTATGTAGGCTAACATTAGCTAGGCTATGTTTTGTGGACTAAAGGTTAAACATGTAGATAATGCTAATTTCTGTCTGAAATTGTTCAGGGAGAGAGAATCATAAGACACCAACATGCCAAAAGGAATTAGCAAAAGTGGAGCAGAGAGGCTGAGAGAATACAGACAAAGAGTGAGGGATGACCCACTGAAACACCAAGAATATTTAAGAAAGGAAAGAGAAAGAAATAAAAAACGAAAGGAAGAAGGAAAATTGAAATGTATCAGCGATTTATCGAACAGGGAACAAAGGAAGGTCCGAAAATCATGGAGGAAAAGACAGCAAAAAGCACAGGGTGTCTGTGATTCTAAATGATTCTACTGACCCCAAAACATTTGTGTTTGTAATATTTCCAACATAAGGCATGTAATGAGTTAAGATTAAGCAATAAGGTTGAGGGAATATGATACAACCTTGAGAACAAAATACTGTGGTCACTACCGAAACAGTGCAGTCACTACTGAAACACTGGATGTTTTGTAAAAAATAAAGTATATTGAGTTATCAACTAAAATGATATGATACTGATTGGTTTATTGTATGTTCAATTTCAACAATCATCAACTCTGGAATCAATATGATCAGTATTATGAATTTTACAAAGAAAGATTGCATTAAGATTTTGATGAATTGTATAAATTGAACTTTGAAATTTGATTAAAAATTCACTTTTATTGATTTAATTGTGAAAACCTTCAAGAAATATTTGTTTAAATACTATTTACAGAAGGGGAGGTAAAACAATCTTAACAGGTTAATATAATACTTTTTTACTACAGTGTATTTACTATGTTTCGGTAGTGACAATTTTTGGGAGAGGAAGAACATTCCAATACAGTCTGAAAATACGATATAAAAATGTACGGTTCTTTTACTAGATATGTGTAATTTAGATATGGTACAAAATATATATGGACAAAGTTTTGGGGAAAAAACATACAAAATTTCAAAATATTTCCAACCTGACTTTGATCCAATTCAGTAGAATGGCCCATATACGGTAACTGTATATGTGTGTATATATGTTATATGATATGTACATCTGTATGTACGCGTATATAGTGTTTGTATATATGTATACACAGTTATATAGTATTTCATTCTTGTTATTTATTGCTTTTTTTCATATCTGTTTATTGTTATTAATGTGTACTATGCTTTGGCAACACAAAGTTATTTGTCATGCCAATAAAGCTCCATTTGAATTGAATTGAATTGAATAGAGAGAGAGAGAGAGATAGACAGAGAGATAGAGAGAGAGAGAGAGAAAGAGAGAGAGAGAAAGAGAGAGAGATTCTGACCTTGTATTTTACCTTTTAAATTGATTAATTCTGTGCACTAGGCTAAGCTTGTGAGCTACAAAAAAATACGGCCACAAGCAACAGATTGGCTTGATATCAATTACACAAGCATCCAGAATGATTTGATTGGAACCATTGTGTCATCAACCCTGTGTTAGATTAAATGTGTAATCAAGCAGCACAGGCCCTTCCTCACGTGGCTATCAGACAGGAATGCGATATAATTATCTGTAATTTTCTTCTTTTCGTTTTTTTGAGATATGTGGGTGAGAAAGGTTGCATTAAGGAGTTCAGCGTGGGTTTATTTGATTTGACCTGAAGGGAAAGGAATGTGCAGCTTGCTTTTATTCAAATTAATTTGGAAATGTTTAATTTTGGGAATGCTGAATTTATGCTGGAAGAGAAATTAGGTGGCACAGAACTGTGACATGGCAGCTGTCATGGTATCAGAGTTAAAGAGGGCACAGGGAAAACAGAGAAAACAAAATGGCTGGTCTTCATGTATTAGTGTTCGCACACATTTCTTTACGCAGTACTGCACTCTGCCTTATTTTGTGCATGAATGTGTGCATGTATGACTGTGCACATACATTGTGAATCACTGTGTACATGCATTAAAACAGGAGTAGGCTACAAAACTTTCACAAGGGTCGCATTTGTTGTCAAAACATTTCAAAGTCATAACATCCCTTTAACAATAATGCAATGAACCATTTACCATTTAGTCACCCAACTCACTAAGTGATGGTTTTGCTAAGTTCTAAGTCTAATGTTAACTATCTTCCTGATGGTTCGTGATTTGCAAAATACTTAATTTTTAAAAGATTGTTGAACAAGGCTAAGGTTACCCTCTATCACAAACTTAGCTTGTTATGTTCTGAGATTCTGTCTGTCTGTTCTGTATTTTTTACTTGTTTATTTATTCTGATTATGTATTTATGTTTCAGATTATTTGTGGCTTCACTGTTCTGTGTTTTGTATTACTGTCACTCCCTGTCTTCGTCACACTTTTCGGGAGTCTGTGGGGATTTCGGTTTTCTCTGTATTTCCTCTGTCATGCGCTTCCTTCATTACTAATTACTTCATTGTAAATAATACTAATGAACGAACAACCACTAACATTTTAGAATTAGTTTCTTGTCTCCCTCAGTGTATTTATACTCTGTGCTTTCAGTCCTTTGTTGCGAGTTCCTCACCGTTTTATTGATTATAGCTTTTTCGAGAAATCTTCCGAGTTGTCCGTTTATATCTTCCGAGTTGTCCGTTAGGGTTATTCTGTATCTGTTGTTCAGTTTTTGTTATCCCTCGTCCTTTTCCCTGTTGGTTTTTTTTGTTGCTGTGTTTTTCCGTTTCTCCTCCCTGGTCTTGACTCCTGCCTGTGTTCTCGCGACCCTGATTTTGGACTCCGTTTTTGTACCTCTGCTGTGCCTTCCCAGTTCTGACCTCTGCCTGTTCTGTGACCACTCTTTGGACTCTGTTTTTGTACCGCTGCCCTGTCACTCATTAAACTTCGGCCTGCCTGCGACTGGGTCCCTGTTTCCACCACACCTAACATAGTTACCCGGTACTCGGCTAAGTTAGACGTTTTACAATAGGACCTTTCTGACAGCAAATGGTGGGGCCGGCAAAACATGTCGCTTGGCTGGTGTGGAAATTGTGGGCTGGGGTTCATAACTAATAAATAAAAAAGTATATAAATAAAGCAAGCTTGTTTTACTCAAACACTACATTTGACATTGATGGCTAGCTGAATGATATAGCTAGCCAATTTTATAAAGACCCCTGATATAAACGTATGCCGAGCTCTAGTCCCAAACAAGGTTAGCCGAGCTCGGGCTACAAGATATGTTTGTCCCACTGTCAAATTTGGTGATCAAGATATCATAAACAAAACAAAAGTCAGATCACACTGAGTTTGTGTAATGTTAGTCGGACTGAGGCATTATCTGGCTAAATTACAATTGGCTGGTAGGAAGAAAGTCCAGGCAAGGTCCACATTTTCAATTACCTGTCCAATAGACACAATGCAAGCTCCACATCTGTTTTCAAACAAATCTGCCCCCGAACAACTCGCCACCTTTTAAATTTGAGGGTAATTCTCACAAAAGTTATTTCTATGATTGCTACCAATGACCGTTCCCCAATATAAAAAAAGTTATATTTAAAAGCTAATATTACTATACACCATACTATACAATACTGTGTTAATATATTACTGTGCCCAAGCATTTTTTTGTCACAATCTTCTGAATGTATGCATGTGTACTGTATATAATATTTAATAATATTTGTTACTATAATAATATTAATAATGTAACAAATATTTTTATGAACTTGATCTAATGAATTGTAAAATTGCATTCTGGCAACAATATGGTTTCACTAATTTGGCCAGCTTTTAAGTGCACTAATTTCCCTTCATTGCAGTGACAAGCAGGCAGTTTCCAGGGAGAGGCAGATGCACAAGGGAGCACTTAGGAAGTGCACATGTTAGTAAATGCTGTTATTCCTGCAATATTGTTCCAACACCTTGGCTTTTATAACCGTTTTCATACTTGTCAGGAGAGCTAATTGCACGTGGAGGTTTCAAAACCCTTTGCTTTGATTAGCCAATCTGGTGCAACTCTATTATTGTAGACCAGCTATCACACTTGGTGGCTCCAAAACAATATTGAATACCCACTGTAACAGTCGCACTGTGCTACATTTGCACACACACACACACACACACACACACAACCAAACACACACGCACGCGCATACATACACCATGTAAAAATTTTTTGTCGTAGAATACCAGTAGCTTGCAACGGCAAAAACATTCAATATTTTCCAAGGAAATATAGTTCTCAACCTACATCACAGCTTATTTCCCCTTGATAAATAAGGAAACGCAATTTTTTTTTATATACCGAAAGCTAAAGAGACTGAAGCAGGAACATACAGTCTAATGGGGATTATGAAAAATACATATGCCTGATATGATATAACGCATTTGTTTTATCTCCAATGCCTTACAGCCCGTTTCTAGAGTAACTGTAGGTTTGCTAGGCTGAAATGAATGCAAAGCCTTCAGCTAATGCCTCAATGACATCTTGTTTATCCAATAAAGGGGTTTCCTGGTATTCTCTGTAATTAATACAGATCACACTTATTTACACAGACACAAACCATAAATAAAAAGTAAGCTGTAGAGATTGACAGATTGTCCATTCTCTTCATTCAACTTCTGTTAAAAGCACTCTTTGGGTGTTGCCAGGTAATTTAACCAACTGGGTCAAATTGTCACATTTGTCTCGTCCCATTAGAGCAGTGGTTCTCAACCCTTTGGACAGTATGGACTGTGTCCAGAGCCGGCTGCTGAAATAAACACTTTATGCAGTCACTTAGGGCCACAACCATCCCTTGGCCACATGATTCAAGTTTAAAATGGTGGGGGTGATTTATGTTGCGGCACATTGGGGCCACAAGAACATTCTTGTTTAGGACCACCAAAACCCTCGGGCTGGCTTTGATTGTGTCCCCCAACTGCCACTTCAGAGATCAGCAGTCACCACTGGTAGCTTAATATCCTCTGCCTCTGATTGGTCAGAGACATTGGCTGTTGGAGACTTTGTTTTGGCTTTCCACCGACGCAAGACTTTATGTTTATGAAACATCCCTTCATCGTTTGACAAACGAGTTCACCCCATGTTTTTGACGGTATCCCCTGACTTTTTGTCCAAAGCAATCCTTTTCGCTGTGTTTCAGAAGCTCCAACAGCTTTGCCCTGTGATATTTCTGTGCTTTTTAATGGAATGGATAGACTGGAGCATTTGGGGGATTGTATATCAAATTTGCTACATGTTTTCAGAACTGAGGCACCACACAATAACATGTTTACTGCCACCAGAGCAATCCACAGCCTTTTGTTAATTTCCCCAAATAATATTTGTTCTTGGCAGTAGGTTAGATGCATTCCAGTAATATTATATCCACCCACCGGTGAAAGTTCAGCTCCTAACTCTGTGTGTATCTGAAATATTAATAAATTAAACTCTCAACCCTCATATTTGAAAACCTCTCCATTAGAAAATATTTAATCACATTCAAGTTGTGCAGTAATCCATATTATTTGCCCACAGTGCGGTAAATTGTCTACGTTTGGCACACAATAGTGCAAAAGATGATGTCACAGTCTAATATTGAGTTCTTATTCAGGAGTACTTGAATAAACTCCATGATGGTCAATATTGTATTGATCAGTATTGCAGTTCCCCATTTTAACTTCCATCAGGGCACCACATACTGGACGCCATTTAAGTATTTAATTTAAGCATATAGTTAAAATCCATATTCATGTTAAAATGACATCGAAAAAGTGAAAGAATTCCATAGAATGTGGCAATCTTCTTGCACTTCCTGGAAACTCTTCAATAGCATGCTGATGAGCATAGATGTCATTTACGCTGGGGACGCTGGGGACATGTCCACACCACTTTTTGAAATGGCCAATTTTGTCCCCACCACTTTTTAAAAGTATAATTTGTTAAAAATGTTCAGAAAAATTGCGTGCACAAAAAAATGTAATACATGAGAACGCTTTGAGAAAGGTTTATTTGTACAATAAGAGAACATACTGTACAATGCAATGTGAATATAGAAGAAACAAATCTGTGTGTCCTAAGTCCTATATGATAGGAAATACAGGTTGATATATTATTATTTGCTATAGGTCTATACGCAAAATGAATTGATCACTCTGTGTGTGTGTGCGTGTGTGCGTGCGTGCGTGCGTGCGTGCGTGCATGCGTGCGTGCGTACGATTGATGGAAGAATCTGAATCATAGAACTGTTGGTGGAGGTGGGACAGTATGTGTGTGCTTATGCCATTGAGTACTGTAGGCTGTGTTGATATTGTTGCAATCATGTGGTGTAAATCCTGTATGATAGAAGATACAGGTGTTGATTGATATTGTCCTGAAGGTTGTGATTAGGCTGTAGCCTCTCAGTGTAAATCCAGGTGTTGCTAACAGATAGTATGGTACTAGTGTATTGCACATGGGGGGGGGGGGGGGGGGGCTTCACTGAATGTTTTTTTTTTTTTATCTGAAAAAAGTGTCCCCACCACTTTTCAAAACAAAGTGACACCCTTGCTGATGAGTAACATAGTTCTCTCAATGTACAGATCACATTTTCAGATAACAATTTCCCTTTCCTTTTCATATAAATTTGCAAATCTTGTATGAATATATCTACAGGTGTTGATATTGTCCTGAAGGTTGTGATTAGGCTGTAGCCTCTCAGTGTAAATCCAGGTGTTGCTAACAGATAGTATGGTACTAGTGTATTGCACATTGGGGGGGGGGGGGGGGGCTTCACTGAATGTTTTTTTTTAAATCTGAAAAAAGTGTCCCCACCACTTTTCAAAACAAAGTGACACCCTTGCTGATGAGTAACATAGTTCTCTCAATGTACAGATCACATTTTCAGATAACAATTTCCCTTTCCTTTTCATATAAATTTGCAGACAGCTTACTATCAATTCATAACTTTTCAAAACACATTGACATCCAAATCAGTAGTAATCTATACACCCACATTGTCTATCACTGTTAATGCCTTTCAGTAGTTTATTAGCCAAGTTTTCCTTTAGTTAGCCTTTAGTTTTCTGCCCTTTGGAATATTGTGAAATGTATCTGGTGTGTGTGTGTGTGTGTGTGTGTGCGTGTGTGTGTGTGTGTGTGTGTGTGTGTGTGTGTGTGTGTGTGTGTGTGTGTGTTTTTTCAGTTGTATTATAAGTAGGCTATGTACTTGTATAGTAATATAGGATGGTGAGAGGGTTTGTGAAAGTTAAATGAGAGGTTTTATTCTCTGTTGATGTCTATTGTTCATTACATTTCAAAAGCCAATAAAACATTGTTTAAAAAAAAAATACATTGAAAATGTTAGAATAGAATTTTATGTAAAATCAATTGTTACTGTTTGTAATGCCATAGGGTCCTGCCTTGGGTTTTGTCACCAATTATGTAGTAATATCCAGAAACTGGACAGTTTTTCTTGTTCTTTATTCAAACAAGAAACCAATGCCCTTTGATCCCTAGGGCACGTATTTATGAAATATCTTTGGTCATATGCCAATATTGATACACTACAGTTGGTGCAGCCAGTCTCCACTGAGATTAACATATGTGACTAGCGCAGAACTGCATTGTGGATATGAGAATTAGCATATTGTAGCTGGGCCTCTAAAGTGCCTACATTTTAACATGTAAACTAAAAATGGCTGTTAACTATACATTAAAGTTGCTTTTTATTTATTATTTATTTCCCTCAGGGAAATTATGCATTTACCAAAAATGTATATATAAGAAGTAAATATTATAGAAGCCAAGATATAATACAACAGCATAAATATCTGTCTGTGGGACTATGATTTTTTTTATTTATTGGGAATCATATTCAGGCATATGTCATACATATCCTGTTTCATGTTCACCAATTGTAATAATTTCCATCAAGGCCCTTTATTGCAACTGGGGTCAAATTGGTATTGTGCCCACAGTGTGACTTGTGCCTGAAGAGAATGTATTTTTATCAGAAAAACATGAAATTTTATTTTGGCCTTCATCTGTTAAACCACTGACCAGCTGCTTCATATCCCACTCCAACCCATCATTTCATTTAGTTACACAATTCATATTTTTTGGAGCAAATCCAGTTATCACAGACCCAGTGAGGTTATATATTGCTGCCATCCTTGGAGATAGCTTTGGTATATCTTGAATGCAAGGTTATAGTATATCAACATCAGGTTTATGGGGGTTTGTCTTGTATACATTTGTGTTTGCCAGTTCCCCTCAAGGAATTTTAAATGCTTCTGATATTGTGATGCAAATGTAAATCCCCATTCGACCGTTAATACTGTATGCAACACACCCATGTGTCTATAATATTATTGTTTTCTTGTGGTGACATACAGCATTTAATGCAGTTTAATCTCTGCAAATCCCTCTGGAGTAGAACACCTGTCAAATCAACAAATAAGACCAATGAACAACAAGAAATCAATGTAAAAAAAAACCAACAACAACAAAAAAAACTGTCCAACACAGTGCAGTGGATTCAAAAGCAGGCTCATGATTGGTTGGTTGTTCTACAGGCCAAATCAGCACAGTGACAGTAGCCTGTGCGGGAGTTCCCATTAACATAACGCACGGCTCATTACCTACATAATGCAAATCCCGAGACCCTAATATCCAGTCTCATTCCCCATCTCTGTTTACCTCGTATTAAAAGGGAATGGATCTAATAAACAGCAAAGCATGCCCTGTTTACACAGCAGGGGCGCAAGTTTTATGACGAAAGAGACACAGTTGTCTTGTTACTGTATAATAGGAACTTAAAAAACACTTTCCAAGTCATTATATTTATATGTCTTCAGGGATCTATTCTGAACTTCAAAACAACACTTTCCATATCATTATATGTATTTGTCTTCGGGGATGTCTTCTGAACTCCCGCCCTGAACAAGTACAAACACATAGAAATCCCTATCACTAATATCCGCCATCATCTTATCCTGCGAATGCGCACAGGTTTGTTTTGAATAAACAATTGATGAAAAGGACAAAGGCCTTGCAAGATTCTGTACTCATACCATTCCTGTACATATGCTGTATTTTAAATGAATTAAGTCACTACATTTATGAAGTTTACTTATTTCTCACTGTGCTCGCTACGCTTTCCACCAAGCATAGTTGTTATTGCAGGCCATTACTGCTCACTCGATGAGTCCTTATCTGTGAGGATGCTTGTCATGTTAGACCTATCCACGGAAGTATGGACACTTGCCATAGGCCTGCCGAAGGTTTTCCACGTTTGCATTTTTTTGGCCTCATTCAGTGCTCACAGGTCGAGCTCAAAGTCAAATAAAACTCCCCTTTTTAAGGAAGTTGAGTATTACTCTGGAAAAAGTCTATGCAAGCAACAAGCAAAAGAGTGTCTCACGCTAATCTGACAAAGCTCATTACAGGGCCCTCTGAGGAGGGAGCTGAACTACCCGCCCGCTAGATAAAAGAGAAGCAGAAGACACTCAGCAACAAAGCCCACATCAGGCTCTTTGAAGTATGGAAGCAGGGGCTCTTTTAATTAATCAAATCAATGTGTTTAATACATGAACTACCAGTGCACTCCTGCTCTGGCATAGCCCTGTGACATAGCTTGGGATCTATCCATGTGATTATCAACTTTTATTTTTATTATTATTTTTATTATTTTTATTATTATTATTATTATTATTATTATTATTATTATTAGTAGTAGTAGTAGTATTAGTAGTAGTAGTTGTATTGTGCAATAAGATTAATATATAGTATAAAGCAGCTCTTTCTTATGATCTCAGGGTTTTTATAGTGATAGTGGTGGACTCGTCTCAGTCACCACCAGTATTTTATTTTATTTTATTTAACCTTTATTTAACCAGGTAAGAAAAACACAGAAGTTACTAACAATACATCATAAAATAAAGTACATGATAATGCCTGGATAACTGGATGATACATGGTGGTCATTTTGTACCAGAATGCGGATAAACATATAAAGAAGAAGGGGGCATTTAAACTGGAGGAAGATTATCTGGCCAGATTGAGAAAGCTGGGTAAGGAACCAGGCCAGGACACCAGTGTATCCACTAGTGCCATAGGATCTGTGAACAAGAAATGTGGTAGTAAGTATATACGGGATACCGTCATATGTATTATAACTAAAGGCTGTTTGGTACAGCATATACAGTAGTCAAAATCCTCATTTTACAATTAGCATATGATGATCCAGGTGCTTTAATTGGATAATGAGAAATCTGAGGTAATACAGTTAAGTTATATGCAGTTCTTTAACTACATGCTCAATGGGGGGCAGTGCTGTATTAGACTTGTGATGATTCTCTATAATAGTGAGTTTTCAGTCAAAAAAAATATTTCTTATTATTTTTAGGCTACAGTTATTGCTCTGAAAACGCCCACCATTCTTCTTTCATATGGGCAAATTGTGCATGCAACATGGCAACCAGATGAACTGCAGGAACTACAAGACTCGGCACTGAACAAAGACTCCACATTGTATTCCATTTGATTCTCTGCTAGAAGCTCGGTAATGTGTATTCAAGTTTTCCAGGCGTTTTAACAAGCTAAGAAAAATTGTGAAACACTTTTGATGGTGGTGGATCAGTTTAATCATCTGAATAAAGCTGCACTTTTATAAACTTTGACTGTGTGTGCCCTTTTATGTTATACATCTGAGAAATCACCTTCTGAAATGTTTTCAGTAACTAGATATACAGTTGAACAATTAGGACAGGGCATTCAGTCCATCAAGTGATCTTTTTCAAAAGGCAAACCTTAACTTAGCCTACCCTAAACAAATCCACCCCTGCTAGTGCATATGGCATTCACTGGTGTCTGGATAATTACCAGTCTTCTCAGTATTCTCTAAGTAATGTTTATCTCAACATTAAACACCACATCATCGGATTAAACCTCGGCTGACAACCTCAGCTGAATTGTCCATTGACTTCTTTTGTGCGGACTTGGACAAATTAAACGTTTAAGAAAATACAGGGTCCATGTACACAGGCTGTCTAACAGCTTGTCAAACCCAGCTGGAATTTAAAATGATACCTTTTAATAAACAGCAGGAAGAAAATTATGTAAATAAAGAATTGGCTTGAGCCTTCTCTGCATTGGATGAATGGATATGATATTCTGTATGATATGCTCATACAATTATGGCTTAAAGGAGATGCCTTTTTTCTTAAAAAATAAATTATAAAATGGTGTAATAACTATAACAATTTTAATCGCAGTAAATAAACCAAATAAATGATTAGACCTGACAGAACAGAGAGGCTTATTTACAGTATGATTACCATGTAGGTTTGATTTCACACGTCCAGGGTTTCGCCACGTCGCAATGACATTTAATTTAAAAGCACCAGAAGTTTTGTTTCCGGGAACTAAGAGAAGGCATTACATTTTAATACAACTTTCTAGCGAGCACACTTTGATATATCGCTTCACTTAATGTGCTGCGCATCTCTCTGAAATAAATGACATCAGAACTAGATTGACTTGCTTTATCTAGTATTAATGACGACAAATTTATGGTTCCCCTGAGTCATATTTCCCACAGTCTGAGCACAACTGTATTGACACAATGTGCATATTTCAAAATAAGTGTTTTTTTTTGCATGTGAAGTATGATTTTTCTTTTTTTGAGTCTGGCAGTGACTGCTTATGGTCCAGATGGTCTTCAGTTTGACTACAGGCAGGGGGAGTGGATGATACAATGTCGCCTCTGGTTATATACGGCAGTTTCATCTTCACATGTACCTCCAGGTAACTTGCCAGGACAAACCTGCAGCCACAAATCATTGTTCTACAAGGATGTAAGCTTTCCCAGGTGGATGTCGGTAAGCTGCCTCTGACACTAAGAGTTGTAGATGGACTGGTGGGTGGGTGTTGGGGGAGGGGAGACTCATCAAAACTGCAAGCTGAAAAGTGCTTAGTCATGTCTCAGGCCCAGACAGCGCCTTGCTTTTAACACCGTGTCATTTCAGAAATCATTTCAAACCCTTTGCTTGTACCTACTGTGCAGGTACATTTATTGTCTTCTTTCAAAATCACTTGTCAAAAACAAGGTGTTACAATCACTGGTGCTGGAAAGGCAATGGGGGCATCGCCCCTCCACTTTTTAACCTCCTCACGCATCCCTGTATCCCCGCTAATGCCCATATAATGCAACATCCGTACACTTATGGCGAAAAGATGTTGCATGCATTCCTGTCCTCAGATTTTCGGTAAAATAAAGCATGCAAAACTGAAAAAAACGAAGAGTAGTCACTTTTTAATCCAATCCAACATTGAAATGTTTGTTAATTAATCGCAAACTTGCAGGTGATATGTATCGCATTTGCCGCAAACTAAATTGTTTTCCACAAAATGTTGCCAGAGGGTTGCCAGAGGTTTGTCCGAGTTTGCCAGTAGTGGTGAACTAAAAACTTTGCCAGAAGTGAATGGCAGTTAGCTAATTTGCATGTGAAAATATGAGCTTGCCGCAAACATGTGGCAACAATACCAAAGGTTTGCTGCACATTTGCTTGAATGCCAATATTTTTGTAAGGGATGAACAGGAAATTAAAACAATATACATTTTTAAATACAATATACATACTTATTTTCAACATTTATGTAATAGTGTAAACAAGACAAATGATTGCATGAGCCTGACTAAGGTTGGATGCTGAGGTAGCCTATGTTAATCGTTATTACAAAACACTTTTTTAATGCTTTTTGTATTTTTCTAAAAATATATATTTTATGTAACAATGTAAAGAATAAATGTTTAGCACAGTGTGCACTATCCTGGCTACAGGTGCTTCAAGTAGGCCAACAATCTCGGTAGCTAGTTAGACGGCTTGTGTTAGGAGGGACAAGCATATTCAAAGGGACACATTTATATAATTCTTTTCTATCCTATCTTTCCCGATTGCTGGTGGCTGGCTTTCCCTATCTTCTTCGCAGTCTCCCATTTTGAAGTCATGAGAAGAGGCCATTTTGTGGGTAGTCAAGTAACTGAGAAGAGGCCATTTTGCAAGCAGTCAGGTGACTAGGGAGACGGTATAAGCCCAGTTTTTTTTTCTCTCTCTGGTTGCTACAGGCCTCAAATGCTTGTTAGCTAACATTGTTTGGAGTTGACTGCCTTGAAGAGTTCCTGCTGGTCTGGTGTTGACTGGCCAAGTTTGGTTTTGTTTTGTGTTGTTTTGTTTTGATGATTCCAACTAAAGAAAAACCACTTCTAAACCTCTTCAGACACTTCCTTATAGGGAAGCTGGAGCTGGTCGCTCACAGTGGAAGCACACACTTGAGATGGCCTATGTATTATTATGTTGAATTTGAGAAAATAAGTCATATTTGTATACAAATATCTTCATGAAAAAATCTTTTAATTTACAAGGGCATTAGCTAGCTATGATAGACCTGGTTTGCTAATGTTACTTATTCCACGCGCAATTTTGTCTTTAATCTCTAAATTAATGTTCAGAATAACGTTTGCTAAATATTGAACAAGCGCACCATTTGTTCAGCCAGACATTTAGAGCGCTGAGCCGGCTGAATTTCTCACTGCCACGGTTTAAAACAGGATGCAGGCATGAGATCACAAGCCTGCAAATGGGTTTGATACAGTTATGTAAGTAAGTAAAAATTGTTCGACCTGGAGTGGCAGGCATGTGGCTCACTTTAGCGGAGTGTTTTTTAATTATTGTGGGAGCTTGATGTTTTGTGTCATCCACTCTCACACCAGAAACAGTAGCCAGCATGTTAAAATCCTTAAAACAACGATATCCCCAATTACAACTGCGTGGGAAGGCTGCAGATGAAGCAGGGGTCAATGTGATAGGGGAGCTGAAAACTTCAAAACAATTTCAAAAGTGTTTATTTCTTCATTATCACACTGTCTAATTACTGTTACCATCCATATTTAAATTTTATTTTCGCTTGACATTTTGCTTGCTGCGTGTTTCTTGCCAGTGTTTAAGATGTAGGAGGAGACTTTTTTGATTGTAAACACAGCAAAGGTTAATAATCTTGCATCAAAACGTGGCATATTAACCGTACAAACAGTCATTCTAAATGAAATGATGGATGATAAATGAATGATATGATTCCGGCATGCCCGGTCACAACGTAAATGTAAAATGGCATAAAACTAAAGTCTTTGCTTAAGAAAGTGCACTTTGTATTTACAACTAGTACAATCATTCACACACATCCTTTTTAAGCTCGAGAAAGCAAGGCAATTGTTTTTTGATTTTCTGTTTAATACATTTTGGAGTCTCTGCTTAGCGCACGTTGGCAATCTAATCATGCTTTCTAACAATAAATGACTTCAGAGTGACAAATGAGAGAGAGAGAGAGAGAGAGAGAGAGAAAGAAAGAGAGCGAGAGAGAGAAAGAGAGAGGCCATGCTGAATTAAGTCAGCCTAATATGGAGATTGCAATTTGGCCAGACTAAAAATAATCAGTTTGAATATCCTCCACACAGTCTTATTTCATAAACTGAAGTCAATTAAATCATTTCATTTAATTCTGGATGGGATTTTCACACCAATATTAATCATGGGGACAGATAACATTCCACTGACTGGTCCAGTTCCACTGAGGTCTGTTCGGGCAAAAAAAAAAAAAGGAAACAAAAAACATCTAGAATACGAGGAGTGTGTGAAATATCGGGTGCCATCTCAGACACATCTATACAACAAGTACAATGCAACTCTTATTGGAATATCTCACTAACTGTAGCATGGTTCAAGCTCTCTCTTTCTCTCTCGCTCTCTCTCTCTCTCTGTCTCTCTTTCTCTCTCTCGCTCTCTCTCTCTGTCTCTCCTCTCTCTCTCTGTCTCTCTCTCTCTCTCTCTCTCTCTCGCTCTTTCTCTCTCTCACTCTATTTCTCTCTCTATCTATCTCTCTCTCGCTCTCTCTCACACACACACACACACACACACACACACACACACACACACAAATTCAATTAACTCAAAACTCAATAAGGTTTGGAAGTAAATCTCCAATGATTTAAATGCATAAGCAAATTAAATAATAAAAATGTGTTTAATTGGACTGTGTAATAAAATATAACTGTCTGCAACAAATTTCTTCTCTGGTTTGTTTGATCCAGGTTTGCCAGCTGACGCCCGCAAGGCTGGACAGCGCTTGTTTTGAGACCGTTTTGAGATTTATTTACAAACTATGACTGTGTGTCTGCAGCAAAAAAAACACCGTTGGCTTCATCCTGCTGCAGTAGGGTGGAAATCTGAGGTTACTGCTGCATGAGCAGCCTGTGGCTACCTGCTACCTACAGACTGCCAGTGTTCATCAGTGAGAAGCACGCCTCTCCTCTAGGATGCCAGCTCTTCTCTAGGATGCCAGCTCTCCTATAGGATGTTAGCTCTTCTATAGGATGCCAGCTCTCCTCTAGGATGCCAGCTCTCCTATTAGGCTAGTGACAATGCTCCCAAAATTGTGCGATACCCCTACCGGAGGTAGAACAAAACACAACATTGTTTTTCCTCATCTCTAAGGTCTCCCATATATTAAATGGATTCTTGTATAAAAATATTTTACTGCAAAAATGGTTAAATTGATAGATATTGTTATACACCCCCAAAGGCAAAAATAACCAAAATATAGCCTGACCGTATGGGAGTTGAGACATATAAACTCATGTAGATTAATAATACAAGCTCCAAGAGCTTTCAAACTTGACTTGCTAGCAGTCAGACAGTTGCTTAACCTAATAGAAAAACCTGGATGTGAATATCTTTATGCATGTAGGAAATATAGACCTATGTACACATACTTAAAATAAGCGGAAATGTAAAAAATGAATATCTATGCAGAATGTTCTCATTTACTTTGTAGTAGCTCTGCCAAGGATTGTCATAGAAACACAGATGAGGGCTTGTTGGAAAGGTGTGGTTGTGCTGAATCCATCAATATCACATGTGTAAGTATAGCATGCATGGTCAGGGAGTTACATCAGTAAATGTATGAGGTGCCCGCCGCCTCTCTTCCCGATGAGCTCAACACCTTTTACGCACGGTTTGAGGCGAGCAACACCATCCCTATTGTAAGACTAGCTGAGGACCAGGATGACTGCACTCTGGACCTATCTATGGCTGACGTGAGGAGAGCTTTTAAAAGAGTAAACCCTCGGAAGTCACCAGGGCCAGATGGCATTCCAGGCCGTGTCCTCAGAGCGTGTGCCGACCAGCTAGCGAAGGTATTCACCTCTATATTCAACCTCTCCCTGAAACAGTCTGCAGTCCCCACCTGCTTCAAACAGACAACCATTGTCCCCGTACCAAAGAAACCTTCCATCACCTGCCTGAATGACTACCGCCCTGTAGCACTGACCTCCATCATCATGAAGTGCTTCGAGCGGTTAGTCAGAACCCACATTTGCTCCTCCCTTCCTGACACCTTGGACCCCCTTCAATTCGCATACCGTCCCAACAGATCTACGGATGACGCCATCACCCTGACAGTGCACACCCTCAGTGCACACCCTCTCCCACCTGGATAAGGGTAACACATACGTGAGGATGCTGTTTATAGACTACAGCTCAGCATTTAACACAATTGTGCCCGCTAAGCTCATTCCCAAGCTCAGGATCCTGGGTCTTAACACCTCCCTTTGCAACTGGATCCTGGACTTCCTAACGGGCAGACCCCAGGTGGTGAGAATGGGTAACCGCTACTCCTCTGCACTGACCCTGAGCACCGGAGCCCCTCAAGGCTGCGTACTCAGTCCCCTCCTGTACGCCCTTGATTGATTGATTTTATTTTGGAATAAACAAGACATCTTCCAAGGGATAAAAACATGATAAAGTGCAAGCACTTATTTCCATCATGGTCCCTGATATTGGGAGACAGGACAGACATCAACATAAAAACATATTGTTATGTTCTGAGTGTGTTTTTGTTATTCGGTCATGTATAGTATTGTCAGTTTCGGTAGCATACACTTTTCCATGTTTTCCGCAGCCTTGCGTTCTGTGCTGAATCTCTCGCTCCCTCTCACGGAGTTTTACTTTCGTTTCTGTACACTTCGTTTGTATTACCCTGCACTACTAACATTTATATAGGACTTATTAATTACTAACTGGCTAAACACGGGGTGGTTAACTAATCTACTAATGTCAGGGTTTAATAGAATTATTACTAACACAAATTAACAATTTAGTTCTCATCACGTTTCCACAGCTGTTTAGTGTTTCCTTACGTATCCAGTCATTGTCTTGTTAACTAATTTACTAACGACAGGGCTAGGATAGGATAATTACTAACGAATTACTAATTGCCTTGTTAAATGTCTTAGCTCTCTCGCTGTTTTCCATTTCCTGCCATTCTCGAGCTTATTGTTTGCACCTGTCTACACATGCATTTATACCTGCTGTCTTTGTTTCTCGTCGCGAGTTCGTCATTTAAAAACGTACTAATTGTAGCTTGTCTGTTTCCAGTATTTTTCCCGTAGTAGAAATATCTGTTCCGAGTTTTTGTTTTCCGTGTTTCTAGTGTTATCTGTTTTTCCGAGTCTGTTCCGTGTTTCGAGTTTAGGTTAGTTTTGAGTTTGTTTGTCAGTTTTTGTAGTCTGTTCTTTTGTTATTTGTTTTGACGGATTTTCTGGCTTCGACCCCTGAACGTGTTCTCGCGACCATTCTTTTGGATTGCTATTCTGTACCACTGCCGTGTCTTCCCGTGTATGACCCCTGCCTGTCTTGACTTCCCCCTGGACTGTGATTTTGTTCCTTCTGGAATTAAACATCGTTTTTGTTCACTCCTGCCTGCTATTGGGTTCCTGTTATCACCGATCATCACACATATATCATCATAAAACATTAAAAATTCATTTACTCCCCATAAAACATCCTAACTATAGATAATAAAAGAAAAAAGAAAAAGAACAATACCCTACCCTCTCTTTCCTACACCGATAGCCATGTTCGTACAGACTTCTTAAAGCTAGTTAAGCTAGGGGCCTGTTTAATGCTGCTGGGCAGGCGGTTCCACAGTACTGCAGCTGAATACAGGAAAGTCTGCTGGCCGTACGAGATAAGTTTGAATCTGAAGGGGACCATGTTTGTCTCTCTTCCTCTGGTTTCATACCTATGATTGTTTTTTACATAGTGAAAGTAATTGTTTAGGTAACTAGGCACCTCCCCTTTAGAAATCTTAAAAACTAAACATAGTTTCTGCATTGAGACTCTCTTGTCTACCCTGAGCCATCCTACGCTGTTAAAGTGGGGCTGGTCTAAATGTGTTCGAGTGGGGAGCTGCAGAACTATCCTAACTAGCTTGTTTTGAGCAGTTTGAAGTCTATTTTTCATTTTTTTGGGAGCACTATCATACCAGGACATGCAAGCATAGTCGAAGTGGCACTGAACTAACGCCCCTGCTAGTGCTCTAAGAGCCTTCCTGTCCATGTATTTCGCATTTCTTGCTAGAAATTTTATTCTGTGGTTGACTTTGGCTACTACCTTCTTAGACATGCTCTCCCCGGAGAGTGTGTTATCTAATGTACACCCTAAATATGTAACTGATTTTTTATCTGTGACAACAGAGCTACCCAGCTGTACCTTGAACCCTTCCTGGTTTTTCTGTTTCCTTGACGTAGAAAATAAAATTGATTCTGTTTTGCCTATATGGAGAGACAGTCGGTTGTCTGAAAGCCATTGGCTGACATTTTCTAACTCACTGCTCAGTCTGCTTTCTATCACTATTTTATTTTTGTTAGACACCATGAGGGCCGAATCATCTGCGTAGAGGAAGAGGTCACATGAACAGGCTGACTGCATGTCATTGATATATATTAGGAAGAACAGAGGCCCAAGTACACTGCCCTGGGGGACCCCACAGTCCATCGTCCTCAGTTCAGAAAGGACCCCGCCTACCTCCACTCGTTGTTCCCTTCCCCTTAAGTATGAGCTGGCCCAGTTGGTGGCCATATCATTGAAACCCATCGCTGTTAATTTCCTCAAGAGGATAGAGTGGTCCACAGTGTCAAATGCCTTTTGTAAGTCTAGCATCACCATGCCACAGAGATTACCTCTGTCTATCTCTTTCTTGATGTGATCTGTTAGAAACAGAAGACAGGTGTCTGTGGAGTGGGATTTTCTAAAACCTGATTGAAATTCATACAGCAAGTTTTGGGATGTGATATACTGATCAATTTGTTCATATATAATCTTTTCAATTATCTTGGACATAACACACAAGATGGAGACAGGACGGTAGTTTCCATGGTCTTGTTTGCTGCCTTTTTTATATAATGGTATTACTCTTGCCAGCTTGAGCTCACTTGGAAACTTTCCAGATTCGATGGAAAGATTCACAATATGTGTTACACTGGGGGAAATAACATGAGCTTCATCCCTAAGGAACCTAGCGGGCACTTTATCTACTCCTGTAGCTTTAGTAGGGTTAAGCTCAAGAAGCTTTTTAAGCACTGTCTCCTCTGTCACTTTTTTAAAGGAGAAGGCATTTGTCTGAACCCCCTTTTTGGCGTAGTGATCCTGTATATGGGCTTCCCCAAATCTGTCTGTCTGTACGGGCAATTTTGTGACAAGGTTTTTGGCCACTGTTGAAAAGAACTCATTCAGGCTGTTTGCTACCTCTGTTTTGTCTGATGTGGTTTTCCCATCTATCTTCAGGCTTATGTTACTAGTTTTGGTGTTTAATCTGTTACTGTATCCTATCAGTTTCAGGGTTTTCCACATTTTGCTTGGGTTGTTTCTGTTCTCCATAATCTTGTCATTAAAAAATGTCTTTTTAGCATCATCAATTTTTTCCCTCGCTTTATTTCTCAGTTTCTTAAATTCAGTCCAATGCTGCTCTTCCTTGGTCTTCCTAAATTTTCTAAAACAAGCATCCCTCTCCTTGATGGAATTTAAAATGTCGTCATTAATCCATGGTTCAGTTCTTTGTTTAATCCTGACCATTTTCTCTGGTGCCAGCTTGTTCACAGACTCTAAAAACATGGTTTTAAAAAGCTCCCAGGTTTTGTCTACCTCTACACATCGCAAAACAGTGGTCCAGTCTGCTTCACTAAGGTTATCTATAAAAATCTCCTTGGAGTTCACACACGACTGTGTGGCTACACGCAGCTCCAACGCCATCCTTAAGTTTGCAGACGACACCACCATCCTGGGTCTCATCTCCAACAATGATGAGACCGCCTACAGAGAGGAGGTCAGCATCTTAGCAACATGGTGCCAGGACAACAACCTCTCTCTCAACGTCTGCAAGACTAAGGAGATGATCGTGGACTTCAGGAAGCGACAGGGGGCGGGGGGTCACGCCCCCATTCACATCGATGGAGCTGAAGTGGAGAGAGTCTCCTGCTTCAAGTTCCTCGGTGTGTTCATCAGTGATGACCTCTCCTGGTCCAGGCAATCGGTCGCGGCAGTAAAAACTGCCCAAAAGCGCCTATACTTCCTGCGGAGACTCAAGAAGTTTGGCATGTCTTCCAAAACTCTCACCAACTTCTACAGGTGCACCATTGAGAGCATTCTCACTGGCTGCATTACTACCTGGTACGGCAGCTGCTCCGCTGCTGATCGCAAGGCCCTTCAGAAGGTGGTGAAGACAGCGGAGCGCATCATTGGCTGCCACCTCCCCTCTGTGCAAGGCATCTACCACACACGATGCCTTAAGAAAGCACGGAAAATCATAAAAGACTACAGCCACCCAGGCTATGGACTGTTCTCGCTGCTGCCGTCTGGTAGACGTTACCGGAGCATACGGGCACGGACTACCAGACTCACAAACAGTTTTTTCCCCCAGGCCATCAGGCTTCTCAACCAGCAACATTAACCTCATTCATCTCCCCTCATTGTATGCTCTAGGCACTTCTTATGTACATTCAATGTACATCACCTTAATTTAATTGAATTTATTGTACATCGGCACCTCCACACTTTATATTTATAATATTTAATACTCTTACTCCTACTGTCCATATCTGGAACTGCTCCTAGTGTTTTACTGCTATGTATATGTATGTTATTCTTGCCCTTATTTGACTCTTTTTAACAATTTAATATATATATATTTTTTGTTTTTGTTTGTTATGCCTACTACATAGTTGTTGCTTGCCATGTCCTAAGAATTTCATTGTTCAGAATGACCTTGTGTTATACTGTGCACTTGATAAATAAAAAACACACACTTTGAGGTGTCCTAAATGAAAGAAAATGAAACATTGACATAATGAAGTCTTCAGTCCAAAGCTCATTATCAGTGGTGAGAAGCATGTTGACAATGTCAATGTTACTGCAAAGTAAAGTCACTTGAGGTAATGTTCTGGTCTATAATGTTAATATATTGATGATACATTTAATAAATGATACATTTCATATGATACCTTATGATACTTCATATGGAAACGAAGATCCAATTTAATCAGGTTGAAATTGAAATAGAACACATTTATTTCAATCTACAGCAACACATCACCGTCACTCATCCACATTATCATCAGTGACAAAATGGATCATATTTGGGCAGTCAGGGAAATAGCAAGAGCAAAACTCAATGCAAGTCAAGCCCACTGAAAGACATTGGCATTTGCTGGCATCATTGCAGTTTCCATCTTTACAGTACAGGTGGGTGATGTCTCGAACTTCCTTAGGTGCCGGTGCTTTCTAGAACAGCACAGGTTCAATGGACCCATCTTCTCTGAGCCTCCACCCTCTACTAACTGGGTTCCAGAGAAGAGGCTTGGCCAGATGGCTGTGACACCACACTGCTGTTTGGTACAAGGCTCTTAACACATGTTGCTGGAAGGCATCTTCTGTTGGGGGTAGATTTGCAGCTGATGAATCTGTGGTAGATGCTAGTGTGTACCTCAGCTCATCCAGGTTGGTGCAAGGACGTCCATTCTCCTTTTTCTTTTGGCCATACAGGAGGAGGGCATACTTTCTTGCCACAGGAAAAGCCTCCTCTAGGCTTTCAGACAGTCCAAAATTGGCCATTTCTTTTAACTCACACAGATGGGTCTTCAGTCTTGTGAAGGCAGTGGACTTCCCAATTCTGTACAAGCTGCTTGTGGTATCGCAACCTGTGAGGGTGTGGCATACAGGCAAACACTCACAAAGTGCTGCTCCAAGCTTCAGAGCGATGGAACAGACTGGGACAAATCTTTCCTTTGGGCCATGTCCAGAGTGCATGAACACTGTTGAGGATCCAAACATCCTTTTGCTTGAATAGTACACAAGCAAAACCAGTACATCTGTATCATCACATTTGACAATGAGACGAGAATGTGACTGTGCAAGGTGTATTGCATGTAACACCAATCTTGTGTTAGCCTCCTCCTGGTCACTATAAAGATCTGTCAAGCAGTCAACACCTGACTTGCTAACCATCTTAACCTCCTCACTATTTTCAAAGCCACCTGCCAAGATAACTGTGTTCTCTGAAGAGATTCTCTGTGGCCCTGTATTGGTTATGTAGTTGCTGACAAAGCTACATAGAGCAGCCTTGTTCCCACTGATCCTCAGGTATTTCCTGTAGTTAGGAACACTTGATTGTCCTGTGATAATATGTGTTGGTCTGCTGGTTTGGATGGTGCCTCTTTTTTGCCTTTCAAGGTCTTTGATTGAGTATTGATGGTCATATCTGTCAAACACTATAACAACGCAGTTGATGCCTTCCTTTCCCGTTAACGTTCTGATCTTTTTCCAGACACACTCACTCAGATCATTGTATGTCTGAAAGCCTGAGTCAGGGAGACTCTGTAGAAGGGTCCTGTGCGCTGGACCCCATCCCGTCGGCAGTCCTCCAGTCAATATCCGCTGAGCTTGTTCCATATCTGTCTTCTATTATCAACACCTCCCTAACCTGTGGCCATGTTCCTGCTGTTTTTAAGACTGCCCGTGTAACCCCACTCTTAAAAAAACCTAGCTTGGACCCCTCTGATGTCAGGAACTACCGTCCTGTATCTCTCTTGCCCTTCCTGTCCAAAACCCTTGAACGAGCTGTACATAACCAACTGTCTGTTTTTCTCCACCAGAATAACCTGCTTGACCCCCATCAGTCCGGCTTCAGAACCGGACATTCCACTGAAACTGCTCTCCTGGCCGTGACCGAGGCACTCTCCAATGCTAGAGCCTCATCCCTCTCCTCTGTCCTGATTCTACTTGACCTGTCTGCAGCATTTGACACGGTCAACCACAAACTCCTGATCTCTACACTTTCTGAGATGGGAATTTCTGGGACTGCCCTCTCCTGGTTTGTATCGTACCTCACTGATAGATCCTACCAAGTCTCTTGGAAGGGTTCTGTTTCTGCACCCCATCCCCTGTCTACAGGAGTCCCGCAGGGATCTGTACTTTCTTTCCCTCCCTCTACCCAACAGGTGAAGGAGAGGATATCTGCTTGTCTGGCCGACATCTCTGAGTGGATGACTACCCATCACCTGAAGCTCAACCTCGACAAGACAGAGCTCCTCTTCATGCCATACAAAACCTCCCCGCTACTTGACCTCTCCATCACCGTTGACGGGACCGTGGTGGTTGCCTCCCGCTCTGCAAAGAACCTGGGGGTGGTCCTAGATGACCAGCTGGACTTCAAAGACCACATCAGGGCGACGGCACGGTCCTGCAGGTTCCTCCTGTACAACATCAGGAGGATTCGACCGTACCTGACCACCTACTCCACCCAGCTTCTGGTCCAGACTATGGTCACCTCACGCCTGGACTACTGCAACTCCTTGCTCACAAGCTTACCAGCCTGCGCCATACTCCCTCTTCAACTGATCCAGAACGCAGCTGCCCGGCGTGTGTTTAACCTCCCGAAATTTTCACATGTCACCCCCCTGTTGAGGTCACTCCACTGGCTGCCAGTTGCAGCTAGGATCAGGTTCAAAGTTCTGACTCTGGCCCACACTGCAGCTAATAGGACAGGCCCCGTCTACCTGCAGGACCTGATCCAGACCTATGTTCCTGCTCGACCACTTCGCTCATCTACAGCAGGGCGCCTCGCACTTCCCCCCCTCCGTGTCAATGGCACTCGCTCCTCCCGACTGCGGAGCTTTTCCACCCTAGCTCCCCAGTGGTGGAACGAACTTTCCATTCCCATACGCTCAATACCAACCCTGCCTGCTTTCCGTCGTGGCCTGAAAACACACCTTTTCAGGCTCCACCTGGACTAATACTTATCTAGGACCTCATGGTATGTCTTCTTGTTGAACTGTGTACTCAAGTTTATACTATTTAGAATAGAATTGTAGTAGAGATGATTTACCCAGTTCACTGTGAACTGCACTGTGTTCGTTACTAGGGATAGCTGATACTGTATGGGAAGAATGTGCTTTCTTATCTGTTCTGTAGTTACTTCGATGACCTTTCTATATGCACTTACTGTACGTCGCTTTGGATAAAAGCGTCTGCTAAATGACTGTAATGTAATGTAATGTAGAAGAGCCATGCCATCTATGATATATGCTGATGGTTCTGCAACATTAGGCAGCTGCTGTATCTCTTCAACTACAGACTCCAGTTTCTTAGCAAGGTCAGCTTTTGTTGTCTTCCTCATGCTTCCATCATCATAAAACAAAGAGGGGGGGGACAGCAGCGAGTTCATGAGACATCACAGTCTCCATGGACACCTCTCTTTGCTTGGAGACAGCAAGTAACCTTCGAAAGAGCACATCTGAGTCCATGTGAACCTTTCTGAGTACACTGACTCCAACTGTTGTTTTCATGTCTTTGAAGGTTGCACACTGTTTTCTTTTCTCGGGCTCCCAGAAGCTCTTAGTTCTTTTGGATTTTGCCAGGCGTTGTTCAATAAAGATGCCATTCTGCTCTGCACCATCTTGGAGGAAGCTTGAGAGCTCTTTTGGAACTTTCTCAGATGCAAGCTGACCACTTGCAATGTTGATCAGTTCCTCAGGAATGCTATCGAGAGCAAAAGGGTTCTGCTTCTGCTCCACTGCTTCCATTATCTTCTGTATGTCTCTCTCATCTCTGTCCATCCTGGATGCTCCATGCTCCTGGTGTGCCTTCGGGCACTTTGCATCGGTGTCACAAAGCTCTTTCATGGCATCCACATATGCTGTGGTCACATGTCTTGTCATCAACCATCTTGTGAGAGCTCCCTTTCGTAATGTGAAGCCAACAACTCCACCCTGACTCTTGCCTTCTCGGTTGATGGTTTGTTCCAGTGCCTGATCAGTAGCGACACAGTTGAAGTTTCGATCCTCAGACCGGCGAACAACAAATCCACCTTGTTGCATGAATGTGCTTCTGGTTGTTCATGTTCAAGAGCTTTCATTTATGAAACATAGACTGGCATGTACTTGGCATAATTGGTCCTTCCAGCAGCTCTGAACCAAGGCATAACTTCACACATGCAATTCAGGTGAAGTTGAAAGTCAGCTTCACGCTCGGAATGAACAATCCTTAGCAACAGATCAGCACCCTTTAGGAACGTTAACCAGTATCCAAAGGTTGCTGATTGCTTAACTCCCTCATTTGTGAACATCTGGATACTTTTCTGGATCTCAGGAAGTTCAGTCTCCACCTCACCGATGAGCTATTGAGCAGTGGCCTTGTCATTATCATGAAATGCATGCTGTACATCTCGTAGGAGTTGCTCTTGTGCTCCAGTCATTGCACATTGGCCTTGCTTTTCAAGCCATGATTGCATGGCTTTCCAGAAGAGCCGGAACAGGGCCTCAGAGGCTAGCTTTATGCTCCTTACTCCTCTTGCCAGCTGTTTCCCTTGAAGCAATTGTTGAGCTGTTCCCTCTGCATACACGTCTGACTCAGTTAGTATGTCAGAGTCCGCCATCACCATAGAGTTTTCCGATGCTTGCAAGGTAAGCCATCATGATATGCATACCTCCCAGTCTCATTGTGATCTTTCCTTGTAAGGGTGGTGGTTTGCTCCACACGATTATTTTCTCTATTTCAATTTCAACCTGATTCAATTGGATCTTCGTTTCCATATGAAGTATCATAAGGTATCATATGAAATGTATAATTTATTAAATGTATCATCAATATATTAACATTATAGACCAGAACATTACCTCAAGTGACTTTACTTTGCAGTAACATTGAAATTGTCAACGTGCTTCTCACCACTGATAATGAGCTTTGGACTGAAGACTTCATTATGTCAATGTTTCATTTTCTTTCATTTAGGACACCTCATACATTTATTGATGTAACTCCCTGACCATGCATGCTATAATTACACATGTGGTATTGATGGATTCAGCACAACCACACCTTTCCAGCAAGCCCTCATCTGTGTTTCTATGACAATCCTTGGCAGAGCTACTACAAAGTAAATGAGAACATTCTGCATAGATATTAATTTTTTACATTTCCGCTTATTTTAAGTATGTGTACATAGGTCTATATTTCCTACATGCATAAAGATATTCACATCCAGGTTTTTCTATTAGGTTAAGCAACTGTCTGCCTGCTAGCATGTCAAGTTTGAAAGCTCTTGGAGCTTGTATTATTAATCTACATGAGTTTATATGTCTCAACTCCCATACGGCCAGGCTATATTTTGGTTATTTTTTCCTTTGGGGGTGTATAACAATATCTATCAATTTAACCATTTTTGCAGTAAAATATTTTTATACAAGAATCCATTTCATATATGGGAGACCTTAGAGATGAGGAAAAACAATGTTGTGTTTTGTTCTACCTCCGGTAGGGGTATCTCAAAAACGAAAGCCCTTTTTGACAGTTTGTCACTAGGCTATATAGGATGCCAGCTCTCTTATAGGATGCCAGTTTTTGTATAGGATACCAGCTCTTCTATAGGATGCCAGCTCTCATATAGGATGGCTTGTTGTGCAGAAAATGGACTCTGACACTGGAGGAGTGCATCTGTTTAACAAATTCCAAAAAAGGAAAAATATATAGTTGACAAATTGGCATGTATCACAACTGAAAGATGTTTTACATGCGTGCAGAGCATATGGGCTAATGTATAGCTACACACAACAAAGAAGGCAGATATCATGTATAAAAAAAAAGAAAACTGGCTCATGAAATTATAATGTTTGAAAAATTATTCAGATGGTTGGCCAGAGAACAAAGCTTTGTTGGTTCAAAGGCTGCCGGTCAGCCTTAATGATTTCACACTAGGTAAAAAAGGAAAAAGAAAACATTCCACTGGCATCTCATTTCCCCATATTTTACCTCTAAACCAGTCCAAAACAGTTTTCACTCCATAATACAACATTTATCAGGATTTATATACAGCATTTGTTTGAACTTGGCACACTCTTTTTTTTTTTTACTCCAAATAGTAAACAAAGACATATATAAATGCCAGTCTGTACACAAACAGCATCAAGACTCAAGACTTGAGGCTGTTTGGCATTACAACATATACCTTCTGGAAAACTAGATACTTTTTTGCTCTCGTTTCTGGATTATGCATCACCTAGTGGGGTTGCCAGCAACAGTCAATGCTGGTATGATTCAGAACCAGAACATGGGGTGCATCACTACATTTGCAATAATTGTCTTGGCTTGATGAGGCACTACATAGCCCTATACCAACGTAAAGTAATGACATATTCCCATTATCTCAGACCCATCTCTAGATTATTGTGGAGGAAGAAGACACTGCAGACTGGTCTCCCACCTGCATATTACAGGAACATTTTTCCATTTCCACATCCATATCTATTTCACACATTTCTCAGGTTTTGAATTAAGATGCCGAGAACAGTGTTTAGATTGAGTCCACTGATTCCAGACACTTTTTTGATACTGTCCCCTCTCTATGTCCAATTGTATTCACCATCACAGCTTATTACTACATCCTCTGCAATTGGGAGAACACAGACCAGCATCACACCTTAGTTGTCACGCCTTAGGCCCATACTGACATTAGTCAGAGGAAGGCACGTCATGTGCAGGTAGACTGTAGGTGCCCGACGGGCAGATGAGATGCTGTTATTCAACTGACACCGCTGTTATTCAACGAAAAGCCTCCCCTCTCTTGGTGCTGCTCATGCCAACTGTGTGTTGCCTGTCCGGCGGTCACAATGAACCCTGGCGCATGCTGTATTTGATACCAGACTGTAGGGCTCATCCAGGCACTCAAACTGTGGCTTTACACGAGCCACCCAGCAGCCCCTCCCATTTCTGACACTTAAAAAAAAAAAAAATGCTGATAGTCTCCATCTAATTATAAAATATAAAACTCTCCGCTTCAAGGCGCGGCAGACAGGAAAGGTCAGATTTGACACAAAATGAGTTTTATGGTCAGTCACAATAGGCTAAATGACAAGTCCCAAAAGAAATATTGATTACAAAAAAAATAGCCTAAGAAAAGTGTGTAGTGGGAGTAGGCTTGTCTGATTGGCAAAATATTCCTATAATACACAAAGGCATGAGGCTGGGTAGCTGCGTACACAGTGACTGAACACTGTCCTCTAAAGCTGTAGGATGCTTCTCATTTGGAAGGGTGGTGAGTTGTAGCATACCCTACTGGGATAGAGAATATGACTGACCTCACCCAGGTTCTCAGTGGAATTTGACAGATGTGCTTACAACTGTTTTAAAGACTCCAGTGGGCTATGTCAGATCAATACTATGACACAGACAGAGGAATACATAATCATATAATTCTCTCCTCTGACCTATTCTGGAGAGAGCAACAGTAGAAGATTGATTATCATTTAAATGACCTTAATCCCCACTACCTTCAAAACATTTTCCAAACATGTTAGTGAATGTGCATCAGTGTGAATATCAGAATAATTGTCAAACATACATTTGCAGGCTGAGAATATTTTTTAGATGTTGAGCAACCATTATTTGTGTGCAGTTCCCTGTTTGCTTTCCTGCTAATCATTACAGGAGGAGGGGACAATCTCAAAGAGACACAGTAATTATTCTCTACAGTGTACAACAAACTGGTGGAAGCAAGACTTGCAGAATAAATAGAGAAACATATTAAAAATACATTAAAAAATCAATAATGTAGACTCCTTCACTCAAGCATAACATTTGCAGGGCAGGTTGATTAAATGCAATGATTTCTGTTGGCAACTAGAAAAGGACCTGCACAGCTGTCATCCAACACACATACATGCAGCGATCCAAACACCAATGGGATGGCACAATTCTTCTCTCCGGGCCCTATTTTCGCAATTGTCAAATGCTGGCGGTAATTCAAGGCTCTGGCGAATTGGGGTGTGTCCAACTCAATTTTGATAATTTGTGACTCCAGGAGTTTGCGCAACTGCGGTGCAGTTGTAAAAGAGGCTGGTACGATATGAATAAATTAACTGTGGGTGTGATTGGGGTTTGTTGTCATTATTGCCAGTTTTTCCCTTTAAAAATATGTGTTAGCCAACTGCTAATTTCATCATGGCTGAAGATCAAGGGCGTTATGAATGTTACGTGTGTCTCGATGAACCATTACTCGTGATATCAAAAAAAAAGGTGACGCTGAATAATTAATATTTATTTTCCAATTATATGCCAGTGCTAAAAATACAATAAATGCTTCCAGTGAACAATTCCGCAGGGTGAATATTCTCAGATTGGCCAGGAGCAGAAGGCAGCAGGCAAAGACATTCCCCAATCGGCCTCTCCATCGCTACTGTTACAACTTGGCAGGCATTGCTATTGTGAACCAGATAACGAGAAAGTAGTTTGAATTTACTATTGGTTTTGTGTTTTTTTACTGTCGATTAAATACATTTATTTAAAATAAACTAAATTCACCAGTTCAACTAAGTTACATTCATTTCAGACATGCACTTGATAAAATTAATGTACATTCACTAAGGAAAGAGTTCTGTAGCCAAACAGTTTCTGCTCTCTCGTCCATTACATTACATTACATTACATTACAGTTATTTGGCAGACGCTTTTATCCAAAGCGACGTACAATTAGTGCATATTGAAGGTCTTAGACACAATCTACAAAGCAAATCCAACAAAGCACAACTTTCTCACAACATAGGCGCTATCGCTAGTAGTCAACAGAATACAGAATACAGTCAGCTATACCTTCTAAGCTATGAAATAGCAAAACAAAATAGAAAATAAACAGAAAGAACATACTATATATTTGGCCTTATATAGGTAGTTAATCAAGGTGGAGTCTGAAAAAGTGTGTTTTCAGACCACGACGGAAAACAGACAGCGTTTCAGCAGAGCGCAACGGAGTGGGGAGTTCATTCCACCACTGGGGAGCTAGAGTGGAGAAGCTCCGCAGTCGGGACGAGCGAGTGCCGTTGACACGGAGGGAGGGAAGTGCAAGTCGCCCTGCACCAGCAGAGCGAAGTGGTCGAGCAGGAGTGTAGTGCTGGATCGTCCACGGTCTGCCACTGTAATCTCCATCGCAATTCACACATGTGGCTCTGTCCTTCCCCATATTAAAGTCCTCTAAGTTGTGCTCTGTGAGGTCTATGTCACATCCAAGGCATAGTTTAATCATTTAAATATTTCATTTTTTTATATTTTATTTATTTTAATTTGGAATATTTTTTTTTCTTTTCATTATTTAATTTTAAATGCAAACACATTATTCAACACCAAATTTGCACAGCAATGAATGTTTCTATTGCCACATCGTATATTGTATCACCAAAGCAGGGGCGATTCTAGGATCAGACCTTTAGGGGGGCTCAGCCCCTAATGAAAATGTAACTGCATGTGTGTGTGTGTGTGTGTGTGTGTGTGTGTGTGTGTGTGTGTGTTGAGGGTTTTTCTTGGCAGAGATATGCATTTTGGCGGTACCTAGGCGAGCACACATACATTTCTTTGCATTCATTTTACCGTAAATACAGTTTTTGGAGGACAAAAAGCCCACGTCGGCTTTGGTTGTGTAGTACCAGTAGGGTTGTGTTTAAGAGTTAGGTTTTAGAAATCAAAGGTCATTGAAGCTTTTTGAATATTACACCATTTAGGCTATTTTGATGGCGCACAAATAGAAAAATAAATAAACAACACTCTAAAACAGAAATAAAAAATAGGTTATTTCTTTAAACGTAGGCTACAAAAGCACTGTGTGTATTTTAGACCCTAAAAAGGGCCATGCTGATGCAAACGGGTGCACTGCACACAAAACTACCAAACCTGGCACAGATGAATATTTCATCTGCAAAAGATGAAGCGAACAATTCCACTTATGCCCAGACACGATTGTTCTTGTGTTATCACCAAAATAGGGCCCTTCATGAGCTTTATCAATTTGATGCTTTTGTCAGCTGACCGGATTGGCATTCACAGTTTGTACAGAAGTTATTTTTCTCCTTTAATAACCTAATATAAAGCATACCCTGGAACAAAGGATCCCATTGGAATATAACTGAGAGCAAGAAGCAATGTTTAAGACTGCCGACTCAGTTAATACATTCACATTTTTTGAACAGTAATTATGAAAAAAGTATACATTTAGAATAATTAATCTTCTTTCAGCAGATAAAGCAGCCACCATAAAGCAATATTTAGAGACTCCTTTGTATACTAGTATTCAGTATCATTATATATTGTTTTTCCTAGTCATACTGTAAACAGCATACTAGATTTTTGTGTTTAACATGGAGGCATACTGATCATTGTATTGAGTAAAAGTAAAGATATAAAATTCAGAACATTTCCCCCTGAAACTCACTGCCATGCCCCTCGTAACATCTACAAAAATTACTCTCTGGCTCAAAATGAGTTGTCATCGTCAACATTGCTTAAAATGGTTTCTATCTGTATTGTTGTTGCAATGCCCAGGGTTCTTCGATCGGACCCAGAGAGAACCCATGATGTAGCATGAATCTGTGACTGCCATCACTGCAATAAGAGAACTGAAACATAATGCCAATGCTACCATATGAAAAAAATATATAAATTTGGGTATGTGTGACCTCATACCAGCTGCACCGTTGGAGCAGATGGAGCAGAGCTGGCTAGCATCATAAATATGTCAAAAGATAAGTGTCCAGCCTGTTCCCCAAATGTTCAGATTTTGATTTACTAAGGACCAAACTGAAATTATTTATGAACAGGCACCATAATGGGTTTAATTTTTCTACCTATGACTACACAAGGCAATATCTCAATTTGCCCTGTAATTGTGTTAAATATGTATGCATAACCACCTTTTCCTTTGTTTAATATCCTTGCAGCAATTCTCTGTAATTGCATGGCCTCGTGTCATGTGCCGTATATTATTTATCTAGTAGAATGTGTTTGCTCAGTGGATATTGATTCCCTCATTATTTTCAGATCATTTTCATATTCGTCTGGGCACATCCATTTATATTGTGCGTCGTCGTCTGCATTTCAGTTCATTATCACATTGCCAATAATGACCATTAATGAATTGCTGGACTAAGCCAGAGCTGAAATTATCCAGCAAACGGTGAGTGTAATTACAGAGCAGTTGAGTTCTCTCTGCAGCCTGGACAGAGTTATTGTGCTGCTGCTGGCTCCGCAGTGATCCACAAATTGTGTACCCCAGGTCCTGTTAGGATACCCCGATATACTCAGTAGAAACTTCACATGCACACACACACACACACACATACACACACACACAGTAAACAATTCACATGATGATATTCAAATGCTCTGTATGTGATGAAGCTTTGATAAAATTAGCCATTTTGTGTAAACATTGACACAAACTGTCATTTATGAGGTTTAATGGTTAACTCTATTCTCAATTCTCATGCCCTTTTTGTCATTTTGTCTGACCGAAGTGACCTCAAGAGATCAGTTTGTGTTTTTAGAGCTACAAGGTACTTCTGATTCCAGCGTACTGATGTGCCCCACGGTTTGGTATGAAGTCCTGACTGAGCGAGAACCCTGCAGGGAGAATCATAACTGACATCAACCGTTGAATTAAGAATAGGCACTTATGATGGTTAAGTGCAGGTACTTGCTCGTATAGCTGGCACTTGCTGGTATAAGTGTTCGACGAGGTGCACTTGGTTAATAAGGAGTCATATTTTACTTGACATGCTCTTAGTATAAATATAAGAAGACATAAAAAGGTGCTTAAACTAAAGGAACAATATTGAATATGATACAGTACTAAATGCTTAAAATGATATTTAGAATTAAAGCCCTTTTGGGGTGCAAACGTTTTGCCATACTCAAAATTGTGGAGTAAAGATTGAAGTGCACTGAGAACATTTTGTGCCTGATCGCAAAGGTGTATTCATATATTAAGGTTTGGCTTTATTAATCATATGTATTCATCTTAAACATGATTATATATATATTTTATAAGGAAGTATGAAGTTGTGTTAATGACTTGTAAAGCATCAATAACGGCACTGTAATTTAGTGTTACTCCTGTGACCCTACTATACTACCTTTGACATTCATCATGCAAAAGCCTTGGGGTATTGTTTTAGTATAGAATAATTGACATGACTTCACAGGGATAACTAATACCCTCAGTCAGTGGTTCCTACACTCATCATTAGGATTCCTCAGATAGATAATGAGAGGGGGTAGGGTGCGTAATCAGAGACATATGACAAAAACGTCCATGACTGCATATTACAGGCCTTCCTTTGCTAATGACACCAAATTGAATAATTTACTAGTTGGTGCACGTGCCTTTATTGAATACGCTTAAGACATTTTAATTGCAAATTTGAGCATTAGACCACAATTTTACAAGATGTAGGTCAGAAAAATGGACTAATTTTAGTGGATAATGGGATTTTAATATATGGAAAACACCAATTTCATTAACAACCTATGAAAACTGCCTGAATCACTGTTGACACTGAGTGAGGGGTTGAGTTGACACGGGGTTTAGAGTCAGATTGTGTGCAGAGGGAAAGAGTTATACAGATATTCTGCATGTTTGCACATGGCATATCACTGTTATACATTTGTCACCGCGTGGTTTTATGTAACATACATGCATCACGCACTATTTTCTACAGCTACTGTATATATTGCACTAGTAGAAAGCCAATTCAATGCAAATACAGTCAGCAAATTGTAATACAACAGCTGGCACACTAATGACAATGATAATGACAATGGTATGCTTTGTTATGAGTTGAAAGTATACTGAAGTGTAATTTACATTACAATTATTTGGCAGACGCTTTTATCCAATGCGACAATAAGTGCATATTGAAGGTCATTGACAGAACTACATAGCAAATCCGACAAAGCACAACTTTCTCACAACGTAGAAGCTATCCCTATTAATGAACATAAAATACAGTCATACAGTCAGGCTATACATTCTTAACTATAAAATAGCAAAAAACACAGAAAAAAAAAAAACAGGAAGTATGTAGAATTGGCTTTATATAGGTAGTTTAGTCAAGGTGGAGTCTGAAAAAGTGCGTTTTCAGACCACAACGAAAACAGACAGTGTTTCAGCTGAGCGCAGTGGAGTGGGGAGTTCGTTCCACCACTGGGGAGCTAGGGTGGAAAAGCTCAGCAGTCGGGACGAGTGAGAGCCATTAACATGGAGAGAGAGAAGTGCAAGTTGCCCTGCAGCAGCAGAGTGAAGTGGTCGAGCAGGAGCATAGTGCTGGATCAAGTCCTGTAGGTAAGAAGGGCCTGACCTTTTGGCTTCAGTGTAGGCCATGGTCAGAACTTTGAACCTGATCCAAAGTGTGACCTCAGAAGGGCAGTGACGTGTGAGAACTTCGGGAGGTTGAACACAAGCCGAGCAGCCGCGTTCTGGACCAGTTGTAAGGCAGAAGGGCGCAGGCTGGTAGGTTTGCGAGAAGGGAGTTGCAGTAGTCCAGATGTGAGGTGACTATGGTCTGGACAAGAAGCTGGGTGAAGTAGGTGGTCAGGCACGGCTGAATCCTCCTGATGTTGAACAGAAGGAACCAGCAGGACTGTGCCGTTGCCCTTGTTCAAGACCACCCCCAGGTTTTTTGCAGAGCGGGAGGTGGTCACCATGGTTCCGTCAATGGTGATGAACAGGTCTATAAGCAGAGAGGTCTTGTATGGCATGAAGAGTAGCTCAGTCTTGTCGAGGTTGAGCTTCAGGCGATGGCTAGACATCCACTCAGAGATGTCAGCCAGGCAAGCATATATCCTCTCTTTAACCTGTGGGGTAGAGGGAGGAAAAGAGAGGAAGAGTTGAGTGTCATCAGCATAACAATGGTAAGAGAAACCATGTGAATTAATAACCAAACCAAGAAACTTAGTGTAAATGGAGAACAGCAGAGGACCCAGTGCAGATCCCTGCGGGACTCCTGTAAAAAGTGGATGAGGTGCAGAGACAGAGCCCTTCCAGGAGACTTGATATGATCTATCTGTGAGATAGGATGTAAACCAAGAGAGGACAGTTCCAAAGATGTAATGTGACCATACACTGACCACCCAGTAAGCTGAATTTCCATTTAATTTAAATAAGTGGTTTGTGTTATGAATGCTGTCTGCCCTGCCTTTCATAAGCTAGTCTATCTTGCTGTTTGACTGTCCATTATGCCATAATATCAAGTATTCCTGCTAAAAAATAAAGAATTACAACCAGCATCTAAGGGGTACATCAGGATGAAGAGTTTAACATAACCATATTACATTCATATTACCAATATTACATATAAAGTTTTTCAGCAAACACCATAGCATTACGATTACCACTATGAGCAGACTCAACACTTCAGTATTAGCATACCAGCATTACTCAAAGGGCCTCTAACACAATTGCTGCTGGGTTATAACTGCATTTTAATAAACGGCGGGTATGTAACACACAGTTTGGGTAAGGTATCAAAAAGAGTAGCCATAAAGCATATGTTACAGCACATTATTCAGGCAAAATGTTAATTGGCACTTAATATTCAGAAATTAGTTGGCACTTAATATTTCATAGGAAATATTGAGAATTAAGTCAACGAATCATATAGGCAGTGATTGGTGGCACATTTAATTAAGCATAATTTGTGACACAGCCTCTGAGTACATACATTTGCATTTCAATTGATTGCTGACAGCATACTGGAAAAAGCCCAATGGTTCCGTGTGTATAAATGCATCTGACTATATAATAACACTCCCTGGAGATAAATAAGAGACGGTAGCCAGAATCAATGGAGTCAACAAGGCAATAATTACACAGACTCTGACACACTTTGACATCTGCAATCCCAAATTTTTCCACAACCTTTCATTGTCTCACTGAATGAAGGATACTTCAAAAGTTATGCAGAGGCAAAATTAAAGGATTAGTTTCATAGAGGAACCTGGCACTTGTTGTAGCCAACATACTGCACAAAAGGGTCCTTCAGAATGACCTTTATCATGTTTTATTTGAAGTAAGATCCGGTATTTCAGGATAGGCACTGATATTTTGATAAAAAAGTAAGTTTTGTTGTTTAAGAAGCAATTTTACAGGAGCCAACTTGATGTTCGTTTCAGGTAAAGCATAAACCAAATTATATGTAATACACTGCTGGTTGCACATCTCCAAATATAACCATGCATACATTAAAATTGATTGAAAGTCAAACATTGTTTTAAAAAAGAGAAGGGGAAAAAAACTTAATTAAATACTGAAATAATTGGTAAACTGCAAAAAAATGTATGCAGAGGAATCTGAATGAGTTAGTGGTAGGGATGCATTTCACCACTAAAGTGAGCTTTTCCAGTCAGAACAATAGAGCATTGTATTTGAGGTTGTATTCACCAGCAGCTCTTTATAACAATAAGTAATATCCACAATAAGTCTTGTGCATTCATATTAGGATTTCTCGCCACTGTTAGCCTGTGTACCACCAATTTTACATGTTGTGGGTGGTGCCTAATAAAGACACAGACTTCGATATTACCCATATTAATTTATAAAGGTCATGCACTACTAAAACTGCATTAACATGACTGTTAAATCAAAGAGTCTAATGTAAAATAAAATCTACAGATACAGCCAAAGCTCAGCATGAGAGAACATCTCTTTATTCTGTTATGTTTAGAGTTATGAATATGCATAATTCTTCATTTTAGCTCTGAGGATATTTAAAGGTTGTCATGGCAGCAGCATCTCAAACAGTGGAGAAGAAAACAAGACTGCCTGTTTTGCTTGCATTTAACTCTCTTAGTTGCACTTCTGCCACAGTAAAGAGGTCAGGTGAAAATAAATAAATGCTACTGTACCAAAAACATTCAGCATTACTGTAGGATTTTCAGTTTGGAGCTGTCTGATTGTCTAACCAGATTCAGATGTTTAGGAGAACATGGTGTGGTTTAAAAAGTTAAAACACAGTTAGCTAAATTAAAGAAATTTGAAGAGTATAGTCAAACTATTAAAATACATAGGTGCTCTCGATAGTGTTGATAAGCTACTTTTGATAGGATACTCTTCCTCTACTGGCAAAATATCCATGATGTTGTTTTAGTCTCTCTCTCTCTCTCTCTCTCTCTCTCTCTCTCTCTCTTTCTCTCTCTCTCTTTCTGTAAGTGTGTGTGTGTGTGTGTGTGTGTAAACAAAATAATGACTTCACGTAGCTTGGAAGCTTCCTTGCTGACAGGCTAAAGACAAATGTGTTTTTAATCGCAATGTGGCAACTGGTGTAGGATCTAGATGTATGGCTAGCTGAAAAGGAGCCCATGAGCTCAGGGAGTGTTTGTCTCAGCTGTATCTTCTACCCATCAGGAGCACTGCACAAAATGGCTCTCCTTCAACCAGTAAGTACAGTCTGTACATCAAATGGTGAGAATACGATTTCGGAATGTATCCACTATGTGCTCAACACAATTTTTAAAGTTACACGTAAAACTGTCATCAAATTTATTGGCTTGAATAAAGGTAGGCAAGATACTAAGTCTTGAAGTCTTTAGGTACTAAGTCTTTGTGAATACATATAGTACAGTATCCATTGTCCATTAATGGTTTATGCAGCAAAAAAGCTGGTATTAAAATAATAAGATTGCATAGGCTCCACATAAAGCATGAAAAGCCATCGACTGGAAAGGTGTTTCAAACACACTTAAGCATCAATGTGCTTTGTGAGATGGATAAATCCACAACATTTTACATTATATGGGCAACATATTTCAGGGGAAAATAAAAAATGGATTGTGATGCTTTTGCACCTGCTAAAACGTCACAAGCACCAGAATAAAAAAAATTGTGTGTGCAGTATGCGGCATTTGAAAGGCTTAGTCTAATATTCCAAAAAGCAAATGTATTTGAAATACTAACCGTTTCTTCAGAGCCGTGTTGAGCTTCAAGATTTTTGTCGGTGCCGTTAGCGAACGTGGTTCTGCATCACTCCGGTTGAATGATTATATGAGGTTTCTTTTTTTATTGTATACCCTACATAAAACATCATGCCCACTTTCAAACTTTGTTTTGTGCGACAACATTTTCGAGGTGGACTGAGGGGAAAGATTTCCGCTTTGGGCTGGGTGAGCAAGCCAATCGTCATTGATGTCATCACGCAAAAATACATTGTCAAAAGATTTGTTTTAAATTGCAATATTTTATTAAAAAAACAAGTGACTGATTTGAGTGTCATTTTATAGCAATTAGACAAAAATTGTTATCATCTAGTATTTCCAGTGTCGACTAGCAGGAACGTTTAGTCGGCTAGTAGCTTAAAGGGTAACAAAGCACTAAAACAACTTATTTTAGCTGAAAACTGATACATTTGTTTTTTTTTCTAAGTAGTACTGATTGATCCTGGTCCAAATCTAGACAAATTACTGCAGTCAGCGCAAAAAAGCATAAACTTTAAGAAACTGGCTCAAAAGTGACTCTAGTTTGGTACTGCACGTTCAATCTGTAATTGGCCAGAAATTTCCTCCAGCTGACATATTCCTCCCGGTGACGAAATAGAAATCTGTACAGCTACGCCCACCGATAGTTTGGTGGCTACACTCTGAAGATTTGAAGTGAGGGCGGGCAGGGCAGCGGTTGATCTGCGTGGAGAGGCGATAGAGACAGCAAGCGAGTGATATAGCTAGCTTGCAGTTTAGCGTTTTTGAATATTATAGTTATAGTAGCCTATTTATTTTTGGTAAATATTTTTTTTATAGTTAGCTTGATAGTCCCTTTTTCGACGAGGTAAGTAAAGCATCAATTGTTTAATTTGTGCACACTGTGCCCTTACTGGCCTGTTTATGTCAAATATGTTTTGTAAACAAACTATTACTCACGCTGCATGACACCGTTCAGTGTGAGCTGCAATGCTCACTGTGGACAACAACAGTTATTTACATTTTGTTGGTTAATGAAGTCACTTTTGAAATGGAAACCAATATTGTTGATATCTTGCATATAGGTGAACCTCTGGAGAGAGCTGCCCTTATTTTCATGCCTGCCATTATCTATTAAAATCATTAGCCACCACAGTTATTTGTCTGATTCAAGTTCACATTGGCCTAATGACTGTGTACATACAAATTCAGCAAGATGCTCATTTTCAAAAAGTTAAACAGTCACTGGGTCACCCCACACACTTACAACCGAGTGCAGAAGAAATACATAGATAGATAGCCTACCACAATTTTCTAAATTATCGTGTTGCATGAGCTTGTGGCACTTTTAATGCAGTTGTTCCTGTCTCACTAGCCTACATAACAGCTTTGATAGCCTAATTAAGCTACGTTAGCATTAATGTATGGTTAGCTCTCATCTTAATTTGGATATTTTTTTAGTAGCCTAACAGTTAACGTTGCTAAAGACTGCTAACTTAGCCATCAATTAATTTACAATTAAACTCGTAACTTCGCTAAATTGAGTCATAGCCACCACATTAAAAGGTCACGAAGCATTAATCTATCTAATTTGTGGGAAAAAACATATTAGACTAGATTTCCCATATCATAACCTTATACGCCCGTATACCTTCGAAAAGGTGGAAAACCCGCATAGGTTGACCCCTATGCTTGCAGGTAGTGTGACTGCCTACAGCCTTTGTAAAATGAGTAGCCTACATGCCATGGGTAAGTACTTGGACAGCGTGGGATTTTCTGTTTGCTGCCCGCATCATTATAAGCTCAAAAAGGGCTCGGAGAGAGAGAGAGAGAGAGAGAGAGAGAGAGAGAGAGAGAGAGAGAGAGAGAGAGGGGCCGCTGTGAGTGCTGTCTAGAGTAGAGCTGGAGCTCAGCCCCTATATTATTACCTTATCACGCCCAGATTTGGGCATTTTTCCAATTTCAAAAGGGGCGGGGTCTAGTGAAACCAGCGTGTCTTGTTTCCCTAACCGTGCACGCTCCTACTCAGCTGCTGATAAAAACAGCCTCAAATGTAAACTCATGCAACATAGACAAAGATGGTGCAATCCCACTCAAAGATATGATATAAAGTCTGATCTGATGACCCACATAGCGGTATGAAAGCCAACAGCAATGGACTTCACTAATGTGCTAAATTAGATTGGCTCTTTGTTTTTGACAGTGCAAATTCATAATTTATGGCAACGTGGGTAAACTCTCACAGGGATAGGAGGAGACAAGGGTGGGCATGCAGACAGGTCATATCTCTCTGTATCCACAGCCGATGATTAAACTGTCTTTCCACCCAGTTCGTGTTCTTTACCATGGACGTCACACATGAGCATATGAAACACAGGCATTCTTTTTTGGAGGGAATTTGGGAGGGAAATCAAGTCTATGTAATGGAATGCATTAACTGTATGTTTGGGATGAGACACAAAGAAAATAATGCTCCGAGCATTCCTTTTCTAAAAAGGGAATAGATTAAATAGAAAACATTATTCAAAAAAAAAAAAAAAAACCAGAAGCTCCGTCAAACTATTAGCCCCTAGCCCTTGGATAAATGAATGTTCAATAAATATTGGCATGCCTTTAAATCATGCTGAATTTGAAATGCGGTTATAGCATTATTAATTAACATGGTTAGACCCCTTTAGTATTTTTCACTGTATTTTTTGTTTTTAATCACTTTGGTACAATTATATACATACAAGTAAGAGTACCTGGATTTTGTATGGAATCCTACCCCCTTTATTTATTTTGTTTCATTGTCAATTGATGAAAAATTCCGTTGACTTGCATGTTTGCTGCTAATACACAGTAAAGTTTAATGAGGCAGGGGTACTTTTCAAATGAACCTGAGCGCTGTTACCCTATTATTTAATTGTGCATTGCTGTTAGTGGTACTGTGCTGTCTACTTCATTAAAGGTCTTTTTGGAAGTAAAATCCATTAGGACAACAGCTCTTCAAAGACAAGTAATGCCTCATTATGTTACAATACATTCATGCATTTTCTTAACATGGATCAGGTTTACTATCCTTGGATATACTGCATGGGCAGCAATTAAGCTAACTTCTTTTTAACTAATTGAACTCATTCAATTTGACCCATTTAAAACCAGGGGTAAGCAAGGCTTGGAGAGACGACATGTGCTCAGGTGACTGATTGGAAGTACAATCGACAAAGACACTGCTCCCCTTACTCATGACCGACTGCTTAACAGTGTGAGCATGGCAAGAGAGACTCAAAGAGGCCAAGACAAATATATATAAAAATATGTTTATACCAAATACTACCACCCATTATGGAGTTCCACTGAATTTCTATTTTTTCCCCCTCTTGCTCCAATTCCTATTCTGTAATGTTAACTTCTCTGCTGAGAGAAAAGGTGCGAAAAGCATAAGAGTGCTCATGATGGATAATACGTCCGTTTTTTTCTCTAAAATGGATCAGTAGGATATTCAGCATGAAAAGCATACTCAACCCTCTTCCTCAGTAAACAGTTTGCTGGCACAACGTGCAGCATGGTTGAGGTTTGGAGGGCTCCTGAGGGCTACATTGGGTTAGTAAACTTATGTGCAGAGCACCCAGCAGTCTCTATCAAACCATGATCCTGCCAGTGCAAACCCTATAGCACTGAGACCCACAGGGTGAAGCATCATAATCTCAGTGTGAGTGGGTTACATTTTCATGCATTTTCCCAAAATTGTTTGTAACTCCGAAATGTTCAGAACTTTAGTTATAGAAAAATACACCATCTCAATCCTTTCATTGAAATTGTTAATTACATCACTGAAGTTTTACAAATAATCTCATTTTGTAGCTATACATCTGAGCTTAATAATCAATAATCAAGCATTCATTAGAATCTCCTTTTTGAACAGCCATGTTCTTTTGGTCCCTGCTTGTCTTTTACTCTGAGCAATACGAATCTCAATTTCAATAACCTGCTATCTTTAAGTTTCAATATATTTTAAGTATATTTTTAACAATATTGACTGTTATGCTATTCAGCAATAGTGCCAAGACATGCACTTTCATTTAATCTTATAGTATTTTGATCAATGGTAATGTAATACTTGCGTATCACCTTTACGTATCCAGTTCCATGGATTGGCATAGCTACTGGTATAGTATGGTATGAAGAAAAAATACATATATTTCTCCCATCTAGCCAAGGCGCTTACACTTATATTTATTATATTATAATTTATTATACCCACAGAGGGTATGATGATAAGGTAAGAGTAAAAACTAATTTTAATTAGGAACTGATTGAAAACATTTTACATAGTTAATTTGTTTAACCAGAATCAACAACACTAGAAAATATTTGGAGGTTTCCTTCCCCTTATCTGGCTTCAGAAATATTAGCCATGTACATATGGGGTTTCACAGGATCCCAGCAATGTGCTCTGAGCAATGATCTTTCCCCAACAACAAATTGTATTGATATTGTCTTCCTTCTAATATCATTTTATTTTTCTATCAAAATGACATACATTCACTATTGGACACACAATGATTAAAAACATAATAATGAAATGAATGGTTTCAAGTGAACAAAAAGGGCCACGTCTTCAGAGGTTCCTCGAAAACACATCCTTGCTTGATTTATTATCCATGTATTATGAAACAAGTTTGTTGTAAAGAGACCATTACCATGACAAATGAATGTCTTGAATGCCTTAAGATGTCTTTAAGATAGATTATGCAGAAGAAAGGAGTAAAATCTGGCTAAAGTGCAAAGCACAGAGGCTCAGTGGGATTTCCTTTTAACCTCCCGTTATAAAAATTCTTACTGCTTACATAATCAAATTTTTTTTTATCCATGTAAATCGAGTAATAATAATGCCAGTTTCTCTTGCAGTGACAGCTGTGACACTTGTATCAGATAGCATGTATTATGTAGAAGTCAACAGGCACTTCAACTTGTACCTGAGTGGTTGCAGATTTAATCCCAGGTTGGGGGCACTGTTCAGCAAAGCTCTGTATTTAAACCTTGGTAATAGCCCTGGACAGAACACATTGCCTTGGATGAAGGTGTCTGCTAAGTTAAATAAACAATGTATTTAAATTCAATCTAGAGGTAATGAAGGGAGTTGCTACGAAAAATTTACGCCAGATTTATCAAACCGTGTGAAAAAGGTAGATTTTTTCGTTATCACTTACGATGCGTGTCCACCTTATTTTGTGATTAGCATAAATCCACTCCCATGAATTGCCTTATATGGAGGCTGTCACTTCCATTTAAAGGTCCATGCCTAGTCAGAATGGCCCAGAAAAAGCAAAAGGAATAATTATTCTGAAACTGAAATCGAAGTTTTATTAGCAGATGTTCAATCAAGAAAAACAAATGGTTTAATATTGTCAGTACCGGTGTCATGAACTGGTAAAGTACAGGCCTAGGAGGAGATAACATGTACTATACGAGCGCAGCCTGGAAATAAATTAAATGTTATTCATTTTGTAATTACCGGCCCTCTAGAGAGGCCCGGCTAGAGGAGTCTGCCGAATATGAAGAGGAGGGCCTGGAAATAGATGGGACCTCCCCAAATAGGCCGGGAGGGTATATTCCGGGGGCCCAGGCCGGGCCTGGGGCCAAGGGTATTTTAATATTAAGTATAATTTTTATTTTATTAATTATTTATATAATTTTTATAATTTTTTTTAATAATTTTTATATATATAATTTATTTTAACATTATATATAAAATTAAAATTTTAAAAATAAAATAAAGAAGAAAAAAAAAAGAGTAAAAAAAGAAAAGAAAAGAGAAAAAAGAAGAAAAAGAAGAAGAAAGAAAGAGGTAAGCGGTCGTTTTGAGCAGCAAATTACCCGAGAGTATTAATGTTCCAGCCCCATACCGAAGCGAAACCCGTGAACCCACGAAACGAGAAACGAAATTCAAGTCGACGAAAGAAATCGACGAACAAACGACAAAAGGTGAGGAAGAAGAGTGGAGAAGGAGAGAAAGACAAAAGGAAAAAGAAGGAAAAAAAATCAAAGAAAAAAAAAAGGAAAAGAAAAGGAAAAAAAGGAGAGAAAAGAAAAGGGAGAGAACAAAGAGGAAGAAAAAAAAAAGGAGGGGAGAAAAAAGGGGGAGGAAAAAGAGGAGGAAGGAGAAGAAGAGAGAGCGAGTTGAGGAGGGAGAGAGAGGTTTGGAGCCGTTTACTTGGGGTTTTTTTTTTTTGTTTTTTTTTTTCATTTTTTTTTTTTTTGGTTTTTTTTTTTTCTTTTTTTTTTTTATTTTTTTTTATTTTAATTTGTTACTACTTACTCGACTTACGTTACGTGTAACGTTAAACGTTACGTTACTTAGCCTATAAGTTATATTTTTACGGTTTTTTCAATTTTGGTATTTACGGTAATTTTTTTTTTTTTTTATCAGCCTATTTAGTATTTTATTTTGCTACATTTTTTTTTTTTTTTTTTTTTTTTTTTTTTTTTTTTTTTTGTTAATAGGCTACCGCTACCTCTAAGTTTAAGTTTTTTTTTTTTTTTTTACTTACTTAAAATCACTGTGGTGTTGTTTGTTTGTTTTTTGTTAATAATTTTGTTATCTTGTTAAATTTTGTGTTTTGTTTTGTTTGTTTTATGTGTGTGTATTTTGTTGTTTTTTTTTTTTTTTTTTTTTTTTTTTTGTACGGTAGGCTATGTTTGATGATTTGAATTTTTGTGGTATATTTTTCAATAAACTGACTGACTTGATCTTGATTGATTTAATTCCATTCAATCTTCAATCTGTATATTAATTAAGGGAGGCGGCCTCTAATATAGGCCGGGCCTCTAATAGAGGCCGGGTCCTACATGTGGTTTTGTAAATAGAGGCCGGGGGCCTCTATTAGCGGAAATACGGTATGTTAGGGTTCTGTGCATGTGAGTTGTGGTTTGAAATCTGGTAATCACATGGGCTACCTTATTTTAGAATCTCTCTGGTTGCGCGTGTCCCACACAGTAGCCTGCTGGCTACATTCTAACCGGTTAATAAACTTTCACTTTTAAATAAAGTTTATCCCAGTTTATCCGGTTTTCCCCCTGAACGCAAGACGGCGTTTCACCGACTTTTCAACAAAAACGTGCACTGGGGTGTGCAGTCTATGGCACCGATAACATTGGACAGGTTGGCAATTTTATAAAAACCCTGCTTTACCTCCACATGTCTGTGCATCTTGTAGGGGAACTGGATATATGCTGGTATTAGCTGGATTAAGCTGTTGACCACAATTGCAACCCTGGCTACAGACATGTAAGCCACTTTAGAGCACATTTCATGCATTGGTTAAATGTGTGTTATAGCATAGCCTATGTAAGGTCATGTAGAATAACATTTTTTAGCAATTTAGAAAAAATAGTAGGCTACTGGGAGCGTTCCTTAGACTACGTTATGGGTCTAATTAAACAGCTTCATTTGATTAATAGGCGTAATCTAAAGTGTTTGCTTTTTACAATCATAATTTATTACCTTTGCAATGTGTATTTCAAAGGCAACATTTAGTCTTGTGAATTTAACAGAAAATAAAAATAAATTCCTATTCTATCCTATCCTTTTCCAACGTTCCACCCTGGACCAGAAAATTCATCCATGAGCCTACTTTTCTCGCCGGTTCACACCGGCCCAATAGAATAACAACATCAAGGACCGAGAGCTACTCGCCATTAAGCGCGCCCTGGAGGAATGGCGACACTGGCTGGAGGGGGCGGAGGAACCATTCGTTGTCCTGAGACTGTCTGCTAAGAGCCTCAACTTACATTAAGTCTGCTAAGAGTCTCAACTCTCCCCAAACCCGCTGGTACCTGTTTTTTGCCAGATTAATTTTTTTTCTCACTTACAGGCTCGGGTCCCGGAACACGAAGCCCAACGCTCTATCCCGTGTCCACTCTCCAGATTGCCAGGCCTGTTGTCCCTGATCCCATCATTACTCCTTTCTGCATGGTGGCTCCGGTCTCATGGCAGATCGAGAAGGCCGTGAAGGCCACCCAGGTAACCCACCCGGACCCCCGCAATAAACCTAACTCATGTCTCTTTGTTCTTGACTCCGTCGGCTCCCAAGTCCTCCAGTGAGCTCATGCCTCCCGCCTGGGGTCCTATAGACAACCGCCTTAGTTAGGAGGAGTTTCTGGTGGCCCATGCTGAAGGGGGATAACCATGTTTATGTCCTCGCTTTTCCCATCTGTGCCAGGAGCAAGGCCTTTCATCAGCCCCCCGCTGGTCTCCTCCACCCCCTCCCTGTCCCAGGCCATCCTTAGAGCCACGTAGAGGTCGACTTCATCACCGGTCTTCCCCCTTCGGATGGTAACACCGTCATCCTGACGATTGTTGACCGGTTCTCTAAGGTGGCCCACTTCATCCCCCTCCCCAAGCTCTCCTCCGCCCTTGAGACAGCGGAGCTCCTGGTGCTCCATGTGGTGAGACAACACAGGATTCAGTCATCACCCGGCACCTGTCCTGCTTCCTTCACTTGCTCTACATTCTGCCCAACCCAAAATTAAATCCCTTGCCCCTACTCCGTATTGTGTTCTTGCCTTAATAAACTCTCCCAGTGAGCTTATTGTGAGTTCTGTCTCTGAGTCGTGCCTTTGAGTCCAGTTCCGGTCCAGGACCTTAACACAGAGGAGATCATAGATCTACAGGGGAATGGGATCAGGTGTATTGTTGCAGATGGGATGCATCACAGGCTGTTTTCCTCATGGCAGCGTGCTGCCTTCCCTGTTTAACCGGCTGCCTTACAATTGATCATAGTGCCTCCTGAGGGGAGAACAGGATTTTAACATTAATTCCATTACTAAATTGATGAATGTTAGTAATGTGTTATGGAGAAAAAAAAATGTCTGTCAGAGAAAAAATTATGCACAAGGTTACAACATGCACTAAACCTAATGCTGCATTTGAATGCCCAACTCGCCAGGGAAAGTTATAACCTTTATTTATAAAAGGAATGTTCTCAATGATCAACGGACATTTATGGTGTCAAAATTACCAAGACACAGGTTTTGTGATGGATTTAGTAACAAATATTCAAACGCAGAGGTGAGGGAGATCAGATAAGTCACCCACATAGGCGAGGACCAATAAGGGAGATATAACACGAACAGACGGGAAAAAAACCAGGAACTAATTCCTGACCGCTAAACAGCCAAACTAAATCTACCCACGAAAATAGGGCAAACTCGAATAGAATGAGTGAAACACAAATCTAAATCTCCCAAACTCAATACTAAAGCCAGAATAGGAAACTAGAAAACACAACTAGTTACTCTACAATGTCTGATGGAAGGTGAAACAAAATAAAACCACCAAAAGAAAACACTGTCTCATAGAGAACAGTACGGAAATAAATAGCGCAGAACGCTAACAGGCGGAAACACAATCCTATACCTGAAGAAGCATGTCCCTCATGAACATAAGCAAGTTACTATCACAAGGTTGCTTGTGTACAAATGAATGACAAAAAAGCACCAGGGACACGTAAGTAAGAAACTTAAATACCCCGCAGGTAGAAGTACAGGTGAAACGAATAACAAGCACAGGAAAGCAAAACCCCGGACTAGAACGTGGAAAAAATCTGATAGATTCTCAATCGGGAAACAGGACGAGAATCGCAGCAGAAAAGAAAAGAAAACCCACGAACCATGACAGGTTTTCATTCCTGTGAAGAAGAATGTTGAAAATGTGTGAACCTGTGAATTTTGGGGTGCTTACTGGGAAAGTATTTGGACTTTGGTCTAAGGTTGGATGATACCTGTATTTGACCCAGTAGCCCTTGACAACTTTCTGAAGGATTCATGATGATTCATTCATGACCACCGTCAGGTTTACTTTGAATCCTAAGATCAATAAAGAAAAAATCTTCAAACAGAATATGCTACACTATTAATAATGACTTCCTCCCCCAGTTCATTGAATGTAGGGGGTGTGTGGACAGTGATCTGCTTAAAAAAATATCCACATTGAATTTTCTGTAATTTACATTTATGTCCATCAACTGGTTTGTAGGTAAACATAATCAGAAATGGAGTCCAAACTGCTTGCACAAAACATTGCAATGGTTTGGAAAAAGATTTTATTGCGATGTCTATTGCATGGTAGAAAAACCTGTTTAGTCTAAATTCATTGCTTGTAACTGATTATAGGCACTGCCATACAACATTACATACATTCTGCCCAATTTGAGTAGGATTTATCACACTTTAAAAATGAAAGGACTTATTGCTGAGTAATATTATAGCTCTCTTGGGGCCTGATTTAATAAGACCTTTAGCATGTGCAAAGCTAATAACATGACCAATGATTGGTGATGATATTTATTTTGCACCAATCACTGGTTGTGTTATGAGTTTTTTTGCATGTGTTAAAAGGTTTTTTTCACATGCTAAAGGTCTTAGTAAATTCTAGTGTGCATGGAATAGATGATGGGCCAAAAGTGATAACCTGGAGCAATACTCAAAAATTATAAATGGCAGGTTGAAGCTAAGCTCATGCAAATAATTTACTACCTTAAAATAAATAAATTAAATACATTTTACATCGACAGCTCAAGAGGAATAAGAAGGATAAAAGGATTGAATCAGTGCTAATCTAATAAGGATTTCTCAAAGTTGGGTGCTAATGCTAAAACATTTAACGTGTTTAAGTGTCACAGCCTTTTCACATTTTGGGTGTTTTCCGTTCAGAACCTTTTTTACAGAAGTTTCTGAAGGCCAGTAAGCTTCAAAATGGCTGGTCTAAGAGAATTTAGGAGTTCATGGTCTAAAGCAGAGGTGTCTAATCTTATCCCAAAAGGGCAGATGTGGTTGCAGGTTTTTGTCTTAGACCAGCACTCACACAACTAATTAAACTAATGAACTAATTGTGGTCTTCAATCAAGTAGTGCTGGGGTAAAACAAAAACTCGCACCCACACCGGCCTTTTTCGGATAAGATTGGATATCCCTGGTCTGAAGTAAAAAAATACACTTCAAGTAACTCCAAAGCGGTTTATACGCTGACAATATATCTCCAGAGCTTGTATTTGTGTATATTATCAGATTATTCTTCATTAAATTATGTTTAATCTTACTATTGGTTGGAACAAATTCCTATGCGTGCAACCAGAGATTGCTGACTGATTATGAATGACAACTATAAAATGACCCTGTTCATACACAGCCTCTAGAAACATAATGTAGCTGTGCAAGCTGCTTTGGAGTTACCTGGTCTTCAGAAAAGCAGACTGGTCATCACAAACTTCTGTAAGTACCTAAATATTCTTCATTGCACATAAAAAAAAACCTCTGGGGCAATCAAACACATACACTAAAACTGAAATAATATCAGGAAACCCAGAGACTGAATTATTCCTTTAAAGGAATTTAAAGAAAATATAATATTTGGACATACAATATAAATATTCAATATGACACATACAAGCCTTATTTTTAAATGTTTGGTACATAAAAGCAAAAAGCTGAGTTTTATTTTTTTACCAACTTACCCAAGATTGACCTTTTTATGTATACTTAGAAAACACCAACGTATTTGCCTGCCTTGTAGTGTTAAACAAATCAATACTTCAATCTCTACTTCAATTATGTTTTTTTTCTTCCTTTGATCTTTAAGAGTTACTACATTACGATTGAAAATCAATTGGAAGAGCCGGCCGCTGGCATAAACAGGCTATGCAGTCATTTGGGGGCACAACCATTCCTGGGGCGTATAATTCAATTTCTTTCCCCTGGTCACAAAACACACATGTTGACAGGAAGGGCCATTGCAAGAAACATTGAGTGTTAAAGATGTCCAGACGAAAAAACAAAATTTTTTATCTGCAGCTTTGCATTTTGATCAAAATCCTTTTGTCTAAGAGAGAGACAGGCTCAATTGAATCAACGTCAATTTAGAGACACTACGGAGTTTTAAAAAAAGCCATACAATCCCATCACTACTTTGAAGTGCTCCTGTAAAGTTACATAAAGCCCCCCCCCCCCCCCCCCCCCCCAATTCATGAGATATCTAAACCTCAATTATGCAGCCGGAATAATTTATTATCGAAAACTTTTTCTTTCTTTTTTTATGAATAACATCAATGCAAATTAATACACAAGCACAAACCAAGCATCTCACCTCAGTCAATTTAACAGTTGACCTGTACCACACTTCACTTGTCTGAAGGGGAGGTGTTCATGTATTCAGGTCTTGGCTAAATAAAGACTTAAGCCACAGTGACAAATTCTGTCAAACAGTACACTTTAAAGGGCTCTCAGGGGTCAGTCACTGACAGAAAAATGTACCTTTATGTACCTGTGACTGATCATAAAGGTGAGAATCATAAAGTTCACATGTCCTAGGATGACAACAGAGTCTGGAAATCACTTAGCCCTGATCTTAACTATTTTAACCCTGTTTTTTTACTTTTCTTCCATCTGAAATACCAAATCACATTTGCAGACCCTTCCCATTGCTGCAATGTCCTCTAACATGTCCTTCTTGTGATCTGTGCAGTCACATCGGATTAGTACCCTTTGTGCATAGATGGCACAGGCGGACTGTGTGCATCTAAGCAACCACTAAGGAATCACTTGTGCGATCAGTCAAGGGCAGGCCAGCTAACTGAAGCCCTGTTAGAGCTGACATGGTTAGTATTCAAAACTAGATCATGGTGTGCTTCACGCACTAGAAAACAATGTCTTAAGAGGAGATGAGCCACCCAACAACTACCTCTGGCTAAGTATGCACAGATGGACCACTGGAGTCATGTCCTGACTGGAGTTTCGTTTACTCTGGTTTCTCCAGATTTTCACAGTTCATTTGATGCTACATTTATTGACAGAACGATATATTTTTTCAGGACAGTTATACATTTGAGCCACATGACACTACTTCAGGCTCTGCTTGTCAAAAAAAATAAATTGAGACTGGACTTAGACTGACTTGGACTGAGATAGGTGAAATGTGACTTTACTTGGACTTGACAATGGAAAACATGTTTTTCAGTAATTGGGTATGCTATTGCATCTCCTGGCCCCCTGTGGCACAGGCAGCCTTAACAGAACTCAAACTGTGATTCACCACCGCTCCTGTGCTCGTTCAACCGGACCCTTTTCTGACCTCCACCATGGAGGAGGATGCCTCAGATTTGGGAACTGTTGTATCAGTGAACTCTAAAAACCAGAGATTGCACCCGTGCACTTTTTTCTCTTAGCGCCTAAGCTACAGTACATTATTGATGCACTTTTGACTGCAATATTGGATAAGATCCACTGCAGTGTAGTATAGTGGTTAAGCAGAGATCGACATAAGCAATGGCCCGATGGCCCGGGACCAGTCAAAAAGTATTTCGGGCAAGTTGATTGGCCAGTCGCTGGTCCGTTCGGGACAGTGACGTTTCCGCTAATCACAGTCACGGGTCAGTTCACGTAATGATACTACTTAACCAAGTTAGCCAACGAGCTAACGTTAGCTCCATTCTCTAGCACGAACGTTAACAATTCTTTTGTCCAGTTCTTTTGTCCAGTTGTCCAGTTGTCCAGTTCTTTACTAAAATCCCGACAACTCTGGAATCAGTACATGCGCAGTGCTAGGGTAAACAGGGGACACTGAATTCACCGTAACACTGGCAATTCTCTGCCAAGGCCAACCGAGGGGGGTAGTTTTTCAAGGGTACTAATAATTACAGAAAACAGGCTTTAGATGCACATTACAAGAGCCGCCAACATTTGCAATGTGTGCTGGCAAAGCGTCAGCTGGGCCACTTCATGTCTGGACACAACGGGCAAACGATGACACAATCCAGTGGGTGGAGAAGTTCATCAACACCGCTTACCACATCGTAGAGAGTGAGCTCCCCTTCACCTCTTATGAGAGAACGGTCACCCTTCTAAAGAAGAACGGAGAAGACGTTGGCTCTCAGTACACCGCTGATGTAGCATGTCGAAGGTAAGTTACTCAGCTAGCTAATATGTTACTATAACTTTGCTCATAAATGATGGTAGACACAAAACGCCACTGCTTGAGTGTCATGTCAGTCAGTCAGCTAACAACCAAGCCACATTATGTAGCCAAGCTATGCTAAGCTAACATTACATGCAGCTAACCATCTGCCTAAGCGCAGGTAAGCTAATTTACTAAGAGACTGTTTAAACTTTAGTGTCCGTTGCGTTTAAAAAGGTAATGAACACTGAGGTATGAGTGAATACGTTAAACACATTAAATACAACCAATATTGTAGTTGTCCTAACTTGTCCTTTGTTTGTTTTCAGGTTTGTAGATGTTATATTTAGTGAGCTGTGGGAGGGCTGTGCAGCAGAAATCAAAGCAGCACATTTTTTAAGTGTTCTGTCACTCTTCAACTGACATGAGTGGCAGAGACCTGGATGGGGTTTTTGTGAGGATCTTGAGCCGTGGGAAGCCCAAGACCATGTTTATTGGTGTAGAGGAGCTCCAGCACGCCACAGCGCCTGGGCATTATGCTGCGATGAGCACTGGTAAGCCTGGCTATTGAATCTGTCATTTGTGTTGCTGTGTTTTCACTTAGCTTTCATACAATAGCTTTCACCCATACACATACAAAACATATGAATTAAATAAAAAATGTATATTAAAATCTTTAAAATGTTCTAAGAAGAAAATTAATCAGTTCTTTGTTGTTTGGACGATCATTACAATGTATATACGATTAATAAATTAACAGTTTTATGGAAAAGTGTTTTTTTTCTCTTTTTTTTTCTGGGCCAGTAAAAATATAGAAGGGGCCAGTAAAACTCTGATCTACTGGCCCGGGGGGCCAGTGGGAGGAAAATGTTACGTTGGACACTGGGTTAAGGAACTGGACTTGTAACCAAAAGGTTGAAGGTTTGATTCCCATGTAGGACACTGCCGTTGTACCCTTGAGCATGGTACTTAACCTGAATTGCTTCAGTATATATCCAGCTGTATGAATGGATAAATGTAATAAGATGTAATAAGAAGTTGTGTAAGTCCCTCTGGATAAGAGCATCTGCTAAATGCCTGTAATGTAATGTAATGTTTGCTAAATTGATTTAATGTACAATGTAGACATGGGGTCAACTGCCAAATGAGAGAACATGCAAGCAACATGATCATTTTAAAGTTATTCAGAAACACAGGAGCATACTTCTCTTTAAAGGAAAATTTGAAATCATATTTCTGAATTAAATAGAAATATTCTTGAAATCACATAACATGAGGGGCTTTTGTGATCTCCCAGAAACCCTTGAAATTCTTCTTGGAGTTGTGCAAAGTGCTTGTATGAGCTTCTCCTATAGATCACTCTTAGAAGAAGGAAATACTTGAGTAGAATCCTTAGATGAAGATTAAAAAGCCTGGTCTCTGTTAACATGTCCTTCTTTGACAAGGGCTCAATCCCTCTAATTTTCCAATGGAGATAACATATTGACCTGGATACAATCTTTCATTGTGAGTTTAGAAGACAAATGAAGGATTAATCACAGCCTTGCCCTAACTGAAACTAGCTGTGTCACAAGCTGCCACAACTATGTTTAGTCAATAATCAGCACTGTTTAGTATCCTAAGCAAAGCTTTTAAGTAAAGCAATTCAATTCCTTAAATCATTTTATAGTTCAGGGTCCAAGCACAGAACATGCTGGAAGCCCATTTAAATTATAATTGTATTATCAAATGTGGAATGCTTGGACCATGTAATTGCTGCTAACAGCTATGTTGATGTTGTTGAAGCATTTAAACACAGTAAAGAATGTTGGTAGAGTACTAATTAAATAATTAAAAAATCTACTGTATATCAATTGTGTTGGATGTTACTAATTTCGGCTCCTCCCAGGTTGTGCTGACACGCTTTGAATGACATATTATTACATTTTATGGTCAGGCATGTTATAGTCAGCTAAATACACACGTTAAAAATGGCATGTTAATTACACTAGGGCAGTGCCCGTGCCCGTACAAATTGTGCCTGTTCGGAACGAGCTGATTGCTTGGCCCCCGGTATTGATGGTTGCAGCTTTCTCAAGAACTTATTTTTCTTCACTTCCTTGGGTCCTGAGCAATACACCTAGCGAATTTCAACTTTGTACAGTGCCCGGTTGTCGAGCAAAGCGAAATACAGACACACAGACAGCAGACACACAGACACGATTGTTAGGTACCTCAAGGGAGGACTGGACCCAAATACAAGACTCAGAGACAGGTCAAGGGAAAACTCCACCAGGGAGGACATTTAATGGGAAGACAGGCAGGGGCAAGACAGAAACGGGTGAGACAGGGCCAGAAACTGGAACTGGAGGGTCAGGAACTTGGAGGGTCAGGAACTAGGTGTCGTGGTTCATGGGTTTTGTTTTGTTTTCCGCTGCGATTCTCGTCCTGTTTCCCGATTGAGAATCTATCAGATTTTTTCCACGTTCCGGTCCGGGGTTTGCTTCCCATGCTCGTTATTCGTTTCACCTGTGCTTCTACCTGCGGGGTATTTAAGTTCTTTACTTTCGCTTTCCCGGTGCTTCTTTGTCATTCATTTGTACATTGAGCCAGGTATAGCCAGTTTAAGCGACCTTGTGATAGTAACTTGCTTATGTTTATGAGGGACAGATTATTTCATTATTTCAATTGCAGCTTTCTCAAGAACTTATTTTTCTTCACTTCCTTGGGTCCTGAGCAATACACCTAGCGAATTTCAACTTCATACAGTGCCCGGTTATCGAGCAAAGTGAAATACAGACGCACAGACAGCAGACACACAGACACGATTTCTTCCTTTATAGTTAGATTTAAGTTTAAAAATCCCATTGAAATGAATGGTGGAATGTTGACCATTGTGATGTCACATCGTACTCCCTGCCCACTAGCAGGTTAATGTTTTAGCAACAAACCCTCTGCAGTTGATAATGGCTGTGTCTCAATTGCAAGGCTGTGACCTATAATGGCCACATCCTCCGTAGGACAATCTTTTGTAGAGAGGAAGGCTGGGCTGGCTTTTGAACAGCACCTGAAATTGGGACAGTCTACGAAGGATTCACGATATAATCTCTCTGCATTTGAATTGATTTATATGGAAATTGGGAGGGGTGAGACTAGATTAAGCTGTAAATTACATGGGAATAGTATGGAACAAATGATTGGTTAAATAGCTATGAGTCACCAAGGGTCTGAGGTATCAAACGAGCCGCAACCCATCCCTCTGCTGCCAGATATGCAGTAGATATGGATGGATCACTTTAAGGGTTGTTTCCCCTGACTCATTTTCCCATAGAGTTCAAAGGTCAGAGGAAACAACCCTTAAAGTGATCCATCCATATTTACTGCATATTTGGCAGCATAGTGATGGTTTGAGGCTAGTTCGATACCTCATACCCTTGATGACTTAAAGATATATAGCCAACCAAGTGTTCCATACTATTCCTGTGTAATTTACATCTTAATCTAGTCCCACCCACAGATTCCCATTGAGATCCATTCAAATGCAGAGAGATTGTAGTATCGCTTGTAAGAGTACCTGAAAATAAGATATCAAGAGCCTTTTGATGTTGTTGGGTAACAAATATCAGGAAGTCATGATATGCATATTATATGCAACCAAATATTAAATATGATAACTTTATTAAAGTTTATGTTCATTTGTTCAATTACTTTTGGTTCCCTAAAATGGCGGGGGGCTATGCATAAAAATGGCTACAATTGCTACACCGTTCACCTGATATGGACGTAAAAACCCTCAAATTTATTCTGAAAGACTGCACTTTAACCTCAGAGTCACTGTTCTATTTCAAATCCAATGTGCAGGAATACAGAGCCAAAACAACAAAAATTGTGTCACTGTCAAAATACCTATGGTCCTGACTGTAGATCAAACCACAAGGCAAATCACACATTGCAGCTAACTATAGCATTATCTAGTTAGGCAAATGTTAAATTATTTTCTTTTAACTTTACAATTTTCTTCGATGCAGTCACACCAAGTAATTTCTGAGTTAAATGTTCATGTAGGCTACCTTGTCATGCGAGTTCAGGACTTGAAACTGACATAAACCGATTTTCCAAGGGGCTTGTAAGGTAACTTGGTTGTCTTCAGTTGCCACTGGAAAGGTACTTAGCCTACTATTAGAAATTGTTGTGCGTTCATGAGGCTCAATCACAATGTTTCAAAGCACACATCAGTCTGATGCAGGTGCAGCCATCCATCGGCCAAATCCTAATGACCATACACAGTAAATATCACAAATGAAATAGTAAGTTGGGTTTGTAAATTAAAATAAAGGATCTTGTGAAGTAGACATCAAGTGAAAATGTTGTGGATACTGGATCCAAACCTGTCTGATTATGCCAATTTGTTGTGCATCTCCGAGTGAAAATATCTCAGAGTTGTTTTCAGAAATTTACCTCTCAAATTTCTCTAAGTGTTTAATCAAAGAGGACACGGCAATAATTATCAGAGAATACTAGACTTTATTTCATTAAACAAACAACAAAAAGTCCAGCGGAGTGCCCCCGCAGAGACTATCAAAAATGCCAGACCTTATCCCATATACCGCGCGATCAAGGTCTTGCAATCTCCCTAGAGACACTCTCAATTATTCTTGGTTTACAGTCCATCTTTATACAGTTTCTTATCAGATTGTACATCTCATTATTTGTCCATCTGACCTATTTGACCAAACAAACTCAGGCAATCTCTATCCCGCCTTTCTTCGAGAACTTTCCAATCTTCTCCACGTAACAGGTGTCTTGTCTTCTGAGGTCTCATTGGTTGTTTCCAGACATCAATCTCTGGCTCCGCCCTCTTTTATTAGCGTCATCCCGTGTCGAGAACCTTCCAGAACTTTCCTTCGTAGATTCCGTCACCCATCTCCAGCCCCGCCCTATGGCATCGCCTGTTTTTTAGGCCTGGGAAACCACCTGTTATCAGACGATCCTGGTTTCTTGGCTACTATCCAAGTTCTTTTTCAAATTCCTGGACTGCTGACGGACTCTCCGAAAACACCAGCCTTAAAATCCGCTTTGTTTAGGAACATCTTTTCTTATCAGACTCTGACTGGCCCTCAGCTCCCTCTAGTCAGAGAGACAGAGAAGATGTCTCTCTGCTCTTATAATATTTTACTGTGCTTATGAATGCATTTCTCTGTTCTTAATACATTTATACATTCTGTATATTTCTCTTAATACATTCACAGATACATATTCAAATATTATCAATACATATTATCACAGGTAATATAGTTTAAAGGTAATACATATTCAAATATAGTCAATATATATTATCACAGGTGACCAATAGATTTAATGGAATTCCCAACAATCCCCCCTTTGAGGCTAAATAGCCTCACCATTAGCAATTCCAGTATAAATATACAGTGCTGTAGGGGATCGTTCATATATCCGACCCCCTCGTTACCACGGTGTATGGCAGCAACAAGCGTACTCTGGGTACATATTTGCAGCCACACTAAGCACCTTTCTGTCACTGTCATAAAATAAGGGATGTATTAAAATACATACCTTATCTAAGTTTTACATACAGTTATAGTTGTACTGCAAAGTGTCTCTGCCTACAGGTATACTGCTGTACCCCTGCAGCAACTAAACAAACAAACAAAAAACAAAAAATAATAATAATAATAATAATAAAAAATAATATAAAAAATGTAAAAATATATAATTAGAAATATAAGAAATTGATTATGTTATGTATACTGCAAAATGAGATCAACTATCTCGCAGCCAGTAGTCCTTGATGCCTGGCCGCCGCTTTTATCTGATCTGGCGCTAGTATACATTTATATGATTATAAGAGTAAATATGCTTAATTTTGTACTGCAGGACTTTCAGCAGGCGGACAGCCGAGGGGTCTGCACGCAGTTTCAAAGGCAGTAGTACCACTCTGCCTTCCGTTTATCTCTGATGCACTGACACTTCCCGGCCGTCCATCCCGCTTCAATCCATGCAGCACTGAAGAAAAAAAAAATAAAATAAAATAATAATAATAATAATAATACATGAGTAAAGAATGTAAAAATTGATTATATATGGGGCCCATGGACACATTTATACAATGTTTCAATTATTAGACCCCAGTGTTCCCTGCGTTTTCCAAATTCTGCAGTGCCGCAGGGGAGCGTAGAGATATGCCACCAATCGCGGCACACAGCCACTCCCCCCCCCACACTTACAGTTTAATACTACCGTATCCTCGGTCATATCTGGAGCAGGTGTCAAGAGGCACGCATACTAAGTAGATCACTTAGATCTTTTCTAGATATAAATAAATATAGCTCTCTATCGCCCGTTCCAGAGGTGACTAAGGGCCCTGAGACGCACAACCAAAAAACCTCCCACTCTTGTCTAGGGAGGAGAAAAAGGTTGCACTCCTCTTACAACTCTGAATTCTTCCTATTACTCAGAGTAATCCTTTATCTGAAGAATGTTTCTCAGGACATGTTTCTCTGTGGCCTTGTTTTTCAGAATACAGGCTTAAGGTCACTCATTTGAAATTTAACTACCACAGACAAGTTTATACACTCTATTACAATATACTTTTTATAGCATTAAATGTTAAATTCCCACAATTCCCTCCTTTGATCCCTCCTTGGGATCAACACTATACAGCGGTATTTCAAGCTTGTATGGGTGATATCTTCACTCCATACCTGAAGCAGGTACACATTGCAAACCCAGTTTTCTTAATTTTATTTACTCTAACTATCAGGGTTATAATACTGGCACAGCGGTAAGCAATGATGTCAGAGCTCTTACTTAATCACCAGGAAAACCTCCAATAGGCAAAAACCACAGAACTCTAGACTGAGTCTGCTGCTGGTGAGGACATGTCTCTGTCCGATATCCATCTTAAGCGATACTCCTTCATTTTTAATACATTTTACTTTTTACACTTCTATCAAGAGGAAAGAAAATCCTAGCATTTTGGCAACAGTGCATTGGCAGCTTTTTCGAAACATTTTATCACAATATAGTTACATAGGGGTCTCTCCTCGGGCAGTTGGGGGTGTAGGGAGGTTCTGGTATCTCCCACACGGTTGGCATAGGCATAGTGTGCTCGTCACATGGTTCAATCAGTAATGGTAGTACAAAACATTTACTCGACTACCATACGATACTTTTAACACAAAATTATGTTGGCTTCTTCTTCTTTGGTCCAAGTAGCCTCAACGTCGGACCAATGGACAGAGGAGAGGTTACTAGCACATCACTCAGCCACGGTCTTTCTTTGGCAGATTATGTAATGCATCTCTGTGTGTGTATTCTCTCTATCTGCCATTGATGAGGGAGCACATAGCTCCTGGTTGTGTAACTCTTTCTTCGTGTGTGTGTATATTCAGTGTTAGTGTTACTTTAATATACACCCAATGCCCTGTTGGAAAATAATCTTGCACATTCTGGTTAAGTGTTACACATAGTTCGCTAGTTCCCTCTTGAGCTGTTCAAGCGGGGGTCCATTGTACGGACCTCATACAAACGGCATGGGCCCTCCTATGGCCGATTGTGCCCTATTGGGGAAAAACTGATACTTTCCAAATTATTATACATCACCACTTCCCCACAATCATACACTTCCCCCTTTGCACAATGGTCCTGCCCATGCGCATCCTTAATCACACTTTGCTCTGTGTGTGTTATCTGTTTATTAGTTGCTCGAGGTTGTGTGCTTCTGTCTTCTTGGGCCCAATATCTGTAGAGAAACCTGACAATTTCAGTTAGTCACACAGTACTTTGTCATCTCATCTCCAATCCCCTGTAATTCTTCACAGCAGTGATAATTCGTCCCTGGAATTATCATTGGAGTTCCTGTCATAAATTCAAAAAAGGGGAGAAATTAGCAATATTTAGTGGGGCCTAGTTCAGCTCTCATTGTCAGTAGAGCTGCTTGAGAGCCGCCACCCAGTTCCTGCTGGAAACAGAGAAGAACTCTTTATTAGTCTTTTCCCTTCACTTAGGGTACATTTTCACATACGGGGCATCGTAGGATTTATTTGTCTGTTCAGTTTATTTATTTATCTTTGTTTTGGTTGTGCATCTAAACTGACAACCCCTTAGGAGAGATCGCATTGCCGGGTTTCACTTTGATGGTTTTTTAGACAAAATCAAACAATTAAACACAAAACAAAACCACACAACTTAGGATGTAAATTAAACTAATTATTTATCTGCAACCGAACAAAAAACACAAACATTGGGAAGGTGGCCTTGCCCTCCACTTCCCCCAGCTTAAACTGTAAAGTTTCCACTCCTCATCTTCGCTTAAACATTGTTTCAATACTCCGCTGTTGCTCAATTATTTTCACTTGGTCCTTTATAGCGCCGCTTAATTATGGTTATGCACAGCTTGATACAGATGCAGGCGCGGGTGTTTGAACATTTTTAGCCTGTCAAAACAGAGCTCTTTGGCTCTTTTGACCATTAATAATAAAACCCAGAAAATTCGAAAGCAAACAAAACCCACAGCAAGAAGGAAAACAATATCCATTTTGCATGCTTCCACCTTATCCATAGCTGAACAACTCTCTCCCACTTTTTCTTTGATCAGATCCTCATAACCAATCGTACATAGGACATCTGCTTCTATACATAATAGAGATAAGGCATTCAGCCTGCCTTGTTGCATAGTTGTTCTGAGGGGATTTCCTAAACAAAACACTTTGATCCTAGTGTTTAACAAATAAACTGAAATAAATTTCATGATGTTCTATCAAAAAAGGCTGGAATAAACAAAACTAAATAGTACTGAAAATGAATTTATTCGTAAACTAAATGAATTAAAAATATCTCCAAGAATAGTATTAACCGTATTCAAGATATATAAAATGTACTTACATTTTAATCGATTAAACAGCCAGAGCTGAGTGTGCTATTGGACTAGTCATTATGCAACTCAAAGCAAGAATGAGGTAATGAATGCACATGCAATTAACACCGGTGGCAGTTGGCAACTCTAGTATAGCCACATATTGGTTATATTTGTGTAGCCTATATAAAACATGGTTATAGCATGGCCTCCTTAAAATAGCATACATTTATTGTGCTATTTCGATACAAAAGAAAACAAAAATGTGTTTTATTTAATCAATATCATTATTACAGATTTGAAATGGTTTAATAACGGGCAGACTTTCATTAACTAGGGGTAGTCTGTGGTCAGTACAGTTCGCTACAGTTCCTGACCGCTGATGTGCACTCAAGCATATGAACGAATCATTGAGTGATGATCCGGTACACTCAATTCATTTTAAAGATTCGTTCAAAAAGATTCGTTCAAAAAGATTCGTTCGTTCACGTACTGCACATCACTAAGACACGCTCGCGCATGCCCACTACACTGGTTAAAGAATGAGTTGAATCGTTCCTGACAGTGTTGTTGTTATACAATATATACACATATTCGGTTAAATCACACTAAAACACTTTCTATGTCTTGGCTGCTGGAAACTACAACTAAAGTTCCCTCATGGGAAAATAAGTTATTCTATCCTGTTCTATTCCATTTTCTTCTCTGGCCACCAAACAAGTCCCCTTTCCCTGAAAGACTGAAAAGTTAAATTCAAAGCGGGCAACGCAGACCCTCTCTCTGCATGAAATCTACTCGTACATGCAGAGAATGGCACTCAAAACGAATTGTAACATTTTGCTTAAACACTACTATCTACTTTCACTTCTGAGGTAATAATTACATTCCAGGTAGCAAGGAAACATCGAATCAACCTCGCCAGCATGTCATTGGCAACAGTATCGGTCAGCAACCAACTTTCCATGATTGAGCACCCACTGATGTATCAGTGTAATAATAACACTGAAGTCATACTGATGAATAACATTGATTTTTACTTTGATAAATCAAATTCAGATGCGCTTTCTTTTTTGTAAACCATGAGTTAGGCTTTCCATTCACTTTTAAAATCACATTCTTCTGGATTAAACAATTTGCAAGCATTTTCTTCTAAACTACTCAGCTGATTTAACATAAACACAACACAGCTCATACACAAATCCATGCAGCGCATTTTCTCATACTTGTGTCGACACACATTCATTCTCTGGCCAGCACTCACACAACCCACACTTTTTCTCAGACAAAAATGGTTTGTCTGGCTCGGGGAACCATCCCAATTGGTTCCACTCGGCTAAATATTTAGTCCATTTATCACGACGTTTTTTCAATTCCTGGGCACATAATTTTGTGCTCAGATTGTCCCATAGTTTACGCAATACTTCTACTGTAGTAGGCATTTTATTTATTCCGTAAAACGTTATTTATTACTTAGATATTGTCTCGTTTTAATTTCTACTTTTTACTTGATATGTTTGATTAGGACCCACAATTTAACAGTTCTAATTAAATTAACACAACCTTATTTCCCTTAATTATTCACCAAATGTCAGTTATATTGCAGTCATTGGCTGTGATCAGCTGCATTCAGTTACTCATTTTAATTTTCTCAATGCACGTCTGCATTATCAGAAAATATTTTCACTGAATCAGTATCACAAAGGCTTACAATGACACCCACAATTTTGTTTATCCCCTTTTATCATTTTAATACAGCAGATATACAACAGATAAAATAAAAAATAAAAAACTCAAAGAGCTGTTTATGAATCAAAACTGTATTCCATGAATCAAGTCCTTTTGTATGTTTTCACTCGTGGCTTTAGCGCCATTTTATCTCACCCGTTTAATGTCGACTATGTGGTTCGACGGACCTTACATTGATATCACTAGATCAATGTATCACCACAGTATTTTGCGTAAAATAAAATGTTAATTTCCCATTAATTCTTATTTTATTTTCGTTTTATTCCAATCAATTTATTCTCTAAATTATTTCACCACTTGCATTTATTTAAAGGCAGTATTCTATATTCCCTTTTTAAACATTAAACAAAAAGTTCGGAAACCCGTGCCTGGCAGACCACCCCTCCGCCGCAACAACGGCTCCCGGTAACAAACCCCACACTGCCGGAAAGCACGTCCACCCCCCCCCTGCAAATAGCACTCCCACCTGTAAGGAACACACACTCGCGGGACAAGCAGCACAGCCAAGAGCGCGGGCCATGCCTACGCAAAACCCGACAAATCCTCTCCTCCCATAAACGCATTCCCCCCACAAAATGGAGCACCACCCACAAGGGAAACAAACAGGACCCCAACGGTACAAAATTCACCGCAAGAAGCACTGCCACAACAGAGAAACAATATATCAAACACAAACCCCCCCCTTCCTTATCTTATGTTGTCCTTCAACTTGTTTTCCAAATTATCCGAGTTCTTCTTCAACACACTTTAAATGCTCAAAACACTTTTCGCGCTCAGACAGCACATGCCCGTTCAGAAAACAGACACATTTTCATATTATCACTTTAATTCTTATTACCTTATTTATTTATTTTTTATTACTTTCTGTTATTTCAAATCTCTGAACAAACCTTCCTTGTAATATCACTTTAATTTTTTTTTTCTTTCTTTCTGCGTGCTACTCATGCTGTGTATTTTCTCAAATACAAGTTCTGATTTTGTCCGGTTTATTAGCTTATAATTTTTTTTTTTATGACCTTATTTCCCCAATTTTATCCACAGAACAGATTAAGTTATTAATTTGTTCTACTATTTTCGTTGTCTTTATTAATTTTTATAACTGTTTATTAGTTCAAATTTTTGCATACACCGTCCGTGTAGCATTTGCCGTTAATTTTTCTTCATGTCACTCACTTCGCGTATTGTCAAGTGCAAGTTCTGTTTTTTTTTTTTTTTTTTTCACTAATTTTTTCTCTTGATCATATATTTAATTTGTTGTCTGGATGTACAACCTATCAGTTAATACACCTATCAGTTATGCCACCTCCTTCATGTGACTTTTTTTGTAATATACTATACACTTTATTTACATCAATTTAGCAAGAAAGAAAGAGAAGAAGAAGAAAGAGAGAGAGAAAAAAAATAAATAATAATAATAGTAATAATAATAATAACACCGCGCTAGACATACCCCTATTTCTTTATATTATTCACATTACCCATCACTGGTTTATTTACCCCACCAATTTATAAATATCAACCGTATGTCTTTGCACTGAAACAAGTTTGGAACTCCAACCGCCCCAAACTTACAAGTTTAACTCCGACCGTTAAAACTTTCAAGGTTAACTCCAACCGTTAACACTTTCAAGGTTAACTCCAACCGTTAACACTTTCAAGGTTAACTCCAACCGTTAACACTTTCAAGGCGTTTAACTATTCTATCCGGGGTACCCCTTCCTCCGCACGCCTTTCCACGGAAACAAGTTTTTGACTCCAACCGCCAAAACTTACAAGTTTAACTCCAACCGTTAACACTTTCAAGGCGTTTAACTATTCTATCCTCCGCACGCCTTTCCACGGAAACAAGTTTTTGACTCCAACCGCCAAAACTTACAAGTTTAACTCCAACCGTTAACACTTTCAAGGCGTTTAACTATTCTATCCTCCGCACGCCTTTCCACGGAAACAAGTTTTTGACTCCAACCGCCAAAACTTACAAGTTTAACTCCAACCGTTAAAACTTACTTACACCTATATCGCTTGCGCATTGATTCTCCAAAATTACTGCCGTCCTCTTTTATACAATTTCATTAATTTCTATTTTACTTTTACACAGGTTTTTTAATAGGCAAGGTTCTAGGTCACTGGGTTTACAGAATAAGGAGAGAAAAAAAAAAATAATAATAATAAAAAAGGGACCTTTCTTCCACATTATATCTATACATATATTCACCAAGGTCTTCTCAAGCGATCTAAAATTAACTTCGCTTACCTTGGTTTCTTTTAATCAGCCGGCTGGAAAAAAAGGTCTCTCTCTCCGTCTCCCGTTCACACCGCAACCGGTCTGAACCTGGACCTATTCTGCACGACTACGCCAATTTGTTGTGGATACTGGATCCAAACCTGTCTGATTATGCCAATTTGTTGTGCATCTCCGAGTGAAAATATCTCAGAGTTGTTTTCAGAAATTTACCTCTCAAATTTCTCTAAGTGTTTAATCAAAGAGGACACGGCAATAATTATCAGAGAATACTAGACTTTATTTCATTAAACAAACAACAAAAAGTCCAGCGGAGTGCCCCCGCAGAGACTATCAAAAATGCCAGACCTTATCCCATATACCGCGCGATCAAGGTCTTGCAATCTCCCTAGAGACACTCTCAATTATTCTTGGTTTACAGTCCATCTTTATACAGTTTCTTATCAGATTGTACATCTCATTATTTGTCCATCTGACCTATTTGACCAAACAAACTCAGGCAATCTCTATCCCGCCTTTCTTCGAGAACTTTCCAATCTTCTCCACGTAACAGGTGTCTTGTCTTCTGAGGTCTCATTGGTTGTTTCCAGACATCAATCTCTGGCTCCGCCCTCTTTTATTAGCGTCATCCCGTGTCGAGAACCTTCCAGAACTTTCCTTCGTAGATTCCGTCACCCATCTCCAGCCCCGCCCTATGGCATCGCCTGTTTTTTAGGCCTGGGAAACCACCTGTTATCAGACGATCCTGGTTTCTTGGCTACTATCCAAGTTCTTTTTCAAATTCCTGGACTGCTGACGGACTCTCCGAAAACACCAGCCTTAAAATCCGCTTTGTTTAGGAACATCTTTTCTTATCAGACTCTGACTGGCCCTCAGCTCCCTCTAGTCAGAGAGACAGAGAAGATGTCTCTCTGCTCTTATAATATTTTACTGTGCTTATGAATGCATTTCTCTGTTCTTAATACATTTATACATTCTGTATATTTCTCTTAATACATTCACAGATACATATTCAAATATTATCAATACATATTATCACAGGTAATATAGTTTAAAGGTAATACATATTCAAATATAGTCAATATATATTATCACAGGTGACCAATAGATTTAATGGAATTCCCAACAAAAACAACTGTGAAACAGCAGCCATTTTCAATTAAAATATGTTTGACCACTTTAGATAGACATTCGTCCAATGATTCACAGCCAATAATTTATACTTTTTGAAGAAGGCATATTTTAAAACATCAGTATTGACTGAAATTGAATGCAACACAGTACTCACTGCAGCTGTTGATTACTCAAATACCAAATGTCCAAATGTAGGGACAGAGGACAAAGAATATTCGGCCTCCTGACAATTGCACACTGATTGCATTTGTTTTCATTTGCATTGCAATGCCTTTATTTGAGGGTTGTTGAAAATCAGCTGTCAGATTTTACCACGGTAAGAGATACTTCAAACAAAAGAAAATCAATTTTAATCAAGGAATTACAATAGAGACTTGATGATTGAGTAAATACTAATATAGGATTTATTTTTTGTGCAGAATTACCCTGCCTACATGTATGATTTTTTTTGGCTTTCATGTTGCTGTAATAAGAATTCTCATGACAGTGAATACTGCCTTTTAAAAATCAACAATCATGAATGCCTAACCAATGAAATATAGCAGTGCATTCATTATGTCTAATGTTAATTTATTTAAAATGAGTCCTGTCTCATTTGGAAGGTGTTCACATAATATTTACATTTTGTCATTTAGCAGACAATCCTACCAAGAGTGCATGTAGAAAATATACAAGGTTAGGTAGGGAGTGATACCATATAATACTGAAGTATAACTGCAGTGATCTTTATGCCTATTTATATAAATTATATATAATTATATAGCACTTTATGCAGTAGATAAGTGATAATTGTTACTATTAATATTTAATGGTCATCATTAAACATACCGTACATTCCATGTTACAGCTTTTCCCTGCTTTAATTCTGAATTTATTTTGGGGCTACTTCATTTCATAGAGAATGCACATGGGGGAAAGCACATCATGGGAGGAAGTTATTCCATTCATAAAATGTCTGCACACAAGCTCTGCACTCCACATTTTTCAGTTAAGATGCAACAACATTTATTATTAATATTTCTTTTACAATTTAGTATTCTCCCTTCATCAGTGAAACAATGTTACATGTTACATGAAGATAAAGGCAGTATACATTACCATACCATAATACTGCCTTTCTGACTGGATTTACCTCTGTTTTTTAATCCTAAAAGGCTGAAATAGAGAGAGAGAGAGAGAGAGAGATAGAGAAAGAGAGAGAGAAAGAAAGAGAGAGAGTGCGTGTGTGTAGGACCTGATCCCATCTTATCTTCTAGGATTATCCATTGTCAGTAATCTTGAAAGTTCCAAGTCTTTCAAAATGTTTATTGTCAAGCATGTTACTGAAGTATACACATATTTAAGTGAAGTAGTTTCAGTGATGCAATGCTGCAGAAGACAATGGTAGGTTCTTGTTCTCAGCTTATTTCTTTGACATTGAATGAAGGTGTTTTTACGGAAGCCCTGAAGCGCAAGGTGAATTTTTTTTTTTAAAGAGCTATCTCGTTTAAACGAGATAGTAAGTCGTTAATATGAGTTATTATCTTGTTTATTCAAGATATTATCGCGTTTATATGAGATAGTAAGTTGTTAATGCGAGATAGTAAGTCGTTTATACGAGATAGTAAGTCGTTAATACGAGTTATTATCTTGTTTATTCGAGGGTAGCGAAACGTGAGGGTAGCGAAGCATGAGGGTAGCGAAACGAGGGTAGCGGGTTGCAAGGGTAGCGAAATGTGCAAAAAGCCACGTAGAATACTTGCATCTTGCTCTAAGAATTCTAGCTCATTTTGTAATTATAGCCGGGCTACATTTTTGCATATTATCTCTATAATCACTCATCCAATACACAACGCAGTCGACAATCTTGTTTTTGAGCCTATATTTTAAAATGTTTTGCCACCGCTCCCCATGTTCAAATGACAAACGAAGTAGACTACACAAGCAAGGACTCAAAAATGGCTTTAATTGCACTTAAAATGCACAAGTTATATCTCGTACAAACGTCTTACGATCTCGAATAAACAAGATAATAACTCATATAAACGACTTACTATCTCGTATAAACGAGATAATAACTCGTATAAACGAGATAATATCTTGAATAAATGAGATAATAACTCGTATAAACGACTTACTATCTCGTATTAACAACTTACTATCTCGTAGATAATTTCTCGAATAAACGAGATAATAACTCGTATTAACGACTTAGTAACAAAAAAAAAAATTCACCTTGCGCTTCAGGGCTTCCGTATGTTTTAAATGTATGCAATTCGAACAATTAATTTTCTTCACCACTGAAACAGGATTATCTATACATGGCTTTTAAGGTAATGTTGGTGGAATGTGTAATAGTTCTTGTAAAGCCTTTCTGTCCTCTGAACAACTTACTAAAATATTTATCAATTTCAAAATGAAACATTTATGCATATACCTTACCCAGCTATGTACACCTGGTGTAACTTTTGTGCCAAAATTCATCCCATAATCAAATTATTATTAAATTATTGTAAACAGATTATTGCCTATAAAGCAAGATTATATTTGGGATTCTAAAAGATAGAAAAAGGATTTAGCCTGAATGGTTACTGCCACACAAACAGATCTATCTGTACAATTCATGTTCCAGACTTTAGCATCAGGCCTTTGTTTATTGTGACATCACAGACCCTTCCTTTTCTATTTTATGACTCCAGATGAATACTCTGCTGGTTCATAAAGTCATATATTGCTGTGCTGTGAACTACAGGGAGTGGTAAAAAAGGTGTTCCTATTAGAAAAAAAAAATATATATATATATATATATTTTTTTTGTCATTAAGCCTCAGTGTAATGGAAAATGTAACACAATTTACAGTGTTATTACTGTTTCTATGGAAGCTGTTTTGATGAGGTCAAAGTGCTACTTTAATGTATGGTGTGATCTGCTCACTCAAGCTCTGCTGCTGATGCTAAAAGCCATGCTACAAGTGAAGGGGGGATTTTTTTATTGGGAACTGTGTGCGTGTGCGTGTGCGTGTGTGTGCGTGCATGCGTGCGTGTGCGTGTGCGTGCGTGCATGCGTGCGTGTGTGTGTGTGTTGCACAAAAATAAGACACAGTGCAGGTAGCTACTAATCAGAAAACAACATTTCGGAAGGGCTTACAGGTGAGGTTCAGTCGTTAACCAGTTTAACCAAGAACAGTTGGTTCTTGTCAGTGGATTGGACCAGTTTATTCTCTTTGCCTTGATTTACAGATGTGGTTCTGGCCCAGTGTTCACAAGTATGGTATTCACAGCCAGAAAATACTGTTCCACACTACAGAGCAACGGGACCAGAAGTCGTGCAGATTTTTAAAGCAAAATGTGACAAGAAGCCCAGAAAAGCCTCTTCCTCCGACAGCGACAACACAAAGGCTCTCAAACAGCCCCCAATCAACCTTGCTGTCTATCAAATGCTTCTAACTCTGATATGACAATATTTTACTAACACAAGAGCTTATGCCAGTCACTGCCACTTCCTTCAATCACTCTCGATTCAGACTGCCATGAGAGATCCAGTCACACACTGTTATTCCCAGATGTGCAGCTTCCTCTTGCTGTGTGATTATCTCACATAAGTAGGTGGCAAAATTAAAGGCCGTAAAATACATTTTCTTGGGATGGTAGGTCTGAGTAATTCACCTCTTGAGAATGGCCCACGTGAGACTCGAGCTTTAGAAGGTGCTTCCTGTACCTTTCTAATAATTCTGCTAAAATCTCACAGTTAAACACACAGCCATACAAACAGGGAGCTGATTGTATGAGCTGTAAACCTGTGAATATTGGAAGTCACCCTGATTAGTGGTGCCTCTGTTTACTTTATGTATTATGCATTTGTGTGTTTGTATGTACGCTAGTTGTAGATTGTCACATCTGTTAACTGCCTTAAAATTGTAGCCTTGCAAGCTTGTTCCATGAAAGTCTATCTTGCTAATAAGTTACAGTTGTTAGTTAATGACTTGTAGAAAGAAAAAAAACATAATGAGATCAAACATATCACAGTACATTCACAAGGCAGAATAGTGCTAAGTGACTTGTGCCAACAAGTGTTTAGACTGCAGCCAAATCAGTAAATGAATGTCCCTGAGTCAAAAAACTAAAATCTCTTCTATAAAGTGTAATCCTTCCGTAGACAGGCATTACACAGTGAAGAAAATCTGTGTTTCTCCTGTCATATTTGGTGTCTTTCCCTGTTGCTGGCTGGTGAGATGGTGCAGTCTCCCATTTTGAAGTCATGAGAAGCGGCCATTTTGTGGGCAGTCAGGTGACTGAGAAGAGGCCGTTTTGTAAGCAGTCATGTGACTGGGGAGAAGGGAAAAGAATGCCCATTTTTGAGTGCCCTGCCCTGTGTTTTTTTTTTATTTTCTTTTGGGGCAGAGACTCAGTTTGGAGCACATTGGGTGCTTTGGTTGCTACAGGCCTCAAATGTTGCTTAATGTTAGTTAATCCTGTTTGGGGTTGACTGCCTTGAAGAGTTCCTGTTGGCCTGGTGTTGACTGGCCAAGTTTAGTTTGTTTCAAGCTAGCTTCTTTCTTCTCTGTATTGTGTCCACCAACAGGCCTATATTAGATACACACACTCTTTGTTAGGGAAGAGCTTTGTTTGATATTAGGTTAGACCGCAGTGAAGTAGCTCCTCTCGTAACAGGAAGAATATTGTATAGTTTATTACAGGTACTGGAAAAAAATGGAAATACCAAGTAAAGTCACTTAACTGTGTGGTGCACCAATGTTTTGATTAAACCAGCTGCTCTTGCTCCAGGTTGAAATAATAAATACATGGATATCACATCACATCCTAGAGTAAGTGCTTCTGCCCAACATTGCCCTTTACTGATAGTTTCTTCCCCCGAGGTTCCACCTATAGTAGAATGGTTTACACATGGCTTGTATATGAAAACATGGCAATTTGTATGTTGCCCATGTATGATGCAAGAATCCAGGACAACTCACAACATGGCTGAACTGAAAAGCCTGTAAAATGCTAGAGCCAATAGTCTCATCACTACACATTGAGAGCTTACTTTGTGCGAAGTAATTCCCTCATATTTATGCATGGAAATGCGTCTCTGCGTGTGTTGGGCCTTTGTCAGGCTTTCCTGGCTCTGGTAAACGTGTGGCTGATGGATTGGCCACCCTATTCACCTGACACGAACCCAATGGAGCTCCTCCAGGATGCTCTGGATCAGCATTCGTGTCATCAGTGGCCACAGCTATGTAATCTCTCTGAGCTGCATATAACACCTCTCGTTCAGTGAAATATCATTTCCCAGAGAGGAATAAATGCTTGTGTAATGAAGCTGCCATGTCTCGTATACATATTTCGAACAGAAAGTGGTATGATGCCTGAGATATTGTTCATTGAAATTTTTTTTTAAAAAGGATGCTCTTTTGACTTTCTTGATGATGGGTTCGAACAATGTGTCGAGTGTCCCGGCATTAATATATTAACAATGTGTCGAGTGTCCCTCAATATATTGATTACAGTCCATACAGACTGTCATTTTTCAATGAGATAGCATTTTCTTAATGTGTATTAATTGGTGCAGTCTCCAATTTTTCTTCTGAAATCAAAAGCTTTTGGCCAGCCCATTGCCCAGAATTGTAATAAAAAGCTACATTTGGAAACGCCAACTTTGGGTATCTCGTATCCCTGGAAGCTGTTGGGGAGAAAGATCTAAGCATTCCAAATTTGACGAAACAAAAACCGTTAGCTAAAACCATTGGATTGACTGAAGGAGGTTAACACATGAAAAAGGAGAGAGGAAAACAAATAAGAAACAACTATTTTCAAATAGAGTCCCATTCACTGGTAGATTACATTTGTGGAAAAAAGGGCATTATTTCAATAGAATAAAAACAAATGCAGTTCGACAGCCAACATCGAATTGAATAATCAAAGAAATGCAAATCTGACACAGGTGATACAGGCTTAGATGGGGAGCACAAAGGCTGTGAAGATCCATGAAATGTGTGCAGAAGGCTAAAATAACAGTCATGTCGTCGGTGTTATTGTGCAGAAAGAGCAAGCATATCATTGGGCCTGAAAGAGGTTCAGTTGCATTTTGCTCACTGCACCATGTAAACACTCCAGATCATGCGTTTATATTATTATAGATTTTTTTTTCCAATGAAGAGTGTTGAAAAAATTCTTTACAACCGGAAAAATAGTTGTGACGCTTGGATTAAAAATGGTAGGATTAATCTCAATGCACACTTCTCAAGACCAATTCTTTGTTAGATGAAAAACCTGGCAAATAAATAAGCACACACACCTTTTTTGCAAAATGATTATATACTATAATAATGCACAGGGCCATTTTGGAAAACACACAGGCACTTTACTTCTTTTCCAATGGTATTTTCAGGAGGAAATGTATGGACCAATTCAGAACATCTCATTCTTCCCCACCCTGCCTGCATCGAATGCAGACAGTCATGGTGCTTCAGTGAAATGTACAAATGGTTGTGTAAGGAGAGACAAATAGAATACACGTTTGAATGTTCAGAAAACAAGACACGAAACCAAAGTGGAGATGTACAATAGTTTTCTGTGGGAGGACATCTGTACGTGAGGATTTGGTGTTGGCAGGAGCAAATGTACCATTATAGCATAATGCATTAATTGTGTATTTTCACACGACATTGTGATATTGTGCATATTTCTAATTGTAAAAAAGAACATTGGTATCAGTACTTTGTATCAGCCATTTTTTTAAACAGTACTTGGTCAGCCAAGGGAGAAATAGTATTGTGCATCTCCAGTGCCCATTTTTTTTTTTTGTCATGCTGTTAGTGAATTCAAAGATCTCCTCACATTTTGCTTTTTGCAATATGCAAGCCCCCATTTATGTTTTTGACAATGCTTGACAAGGTGCACTTATTTTGGTCTTCCATTTTAGGTCAATCTTTTCATGGGTATATGATATAATGGGATAAAGATGTAGTTATAATAAGTAGTTATAGTTAATAACTCAAACATTAATATTTCCAAAGAACACAATTTAGACCACAAAGTAAATAAGAGACCAAACTGAAGAATCAATGTAAGTTTAAATGCATAAAAAAGCTATTATTTACATGCATAAATTGCTTTCAATTTCTAATGTATGAACAGATTGTAACGTAACTTAAAAAATTTGACCTTCCCCAACTTTCTCTGTTGCGTATAAGAGCCTATGGTTTGATTTTTATGGAAAGAATGTGGGGATTTGGCGGGAAAATCATTTTTTGAAAGAAGTTTGTGACGTCAAAGCGTGATCCAGAGTGCGTTCCCTCTTTTCCGAGTGTTCCCCCCCCCCCCCCCACAGCACCACATAAGGACTAGCAAACTGAACAGTGTAACACAACACTAGCTAGCTGCTGAGAAATGGACCAATCAACTAGCAAACCACCGGTTCCTTCGTCAAGTCCACCAAGGGCGAAGATAAACGTTTTAGCGGCCGAAGCAGGCCTGCATTGCATCACTCTTGGCTAGAAAGCTTTCGATAGTTCTACACGCTTTGTACATAATTCATTGTTAGCTAAAATCAACACCGTTTGTCATAATACATAACGTTAGTCAACTTGTTGCTTGCTAGCCAGCTAACCTTAGCTAGGTAATAGCATAACGTTAACCCTTTCCCGCCGAAGCATAACCCGGGTTTCAATAAGGGTGCTTAGGTAGGCTACATTGGTTCCGGTTACTTGGCAGTAAATTTGTTATTTTTAACAACAAGCAACAATGTTTACAAGTCGAAACAATGGAGAATTGCTAAGATTCTGAAGTGAGAGAGCTCCTGTGCATTCAAGGGGAAGAATAGATAGCTAAGAAGACAAATTACAGGCACTGTAAAATATACTGTTATTTATGGAAATATTACTCGGCTACTTGCTAAAAGAGACATCCATTGCTCTCAGAAGCAAGTTATAAACAAACAGATAATAGGCAGCATTTGTTAGTACCCAGGTGTGAATGTATTGCGGCCTCCTCAGGAACTCGCATTGTGAAAAATTGCTCAAAGAATCTAAACTAATTTTTATTTGAAGCTAACTAAGTAATCCTGCTTCGTAGTATACCCCCTGCTTGTCTCAACCTACTGGGATAGAAAGAACACCACGCCAGACTCATAATGCCGACATATCATGCAGAGAGAGCGGATTATTTCAACATTTATATTCTGCTAGCAAGCTAATAACGATATGACAGTTTATAAATTCTATTTCAAAACAAATTATAGTCAACCTATAATAACAGTGCAACGTTAGTTACCTCATCTGTCAACATGACGCTGGTCATCTTCAGTCGGGAATGTCACTGTTATGGCTGATGCCCAGGATGTGTATGCTCCTAGCGAGTAAAAAAAAAAAAGAAAAAAAAGTGACCTTCAAATGTTGCTTGCTCCCGATGTGCGAGTTTGAGGAAGCGCACTACCAGCAGGCTGCTGGCTGCAGTTCACTTACGGCCACCGGTGTCAGTAATGAGATGGATTTTCTGAAGTTACGTATAGCCCCTTTAAGTAACAGACATCCTATAAAGATAGTAAGGGTAAGAGTATTTTTAGACTGATAAATTATAGGTAGCCTCACACGTTCTTTGTGTAAAAATCCTGTATGATAACTTAATGAAAAGGCAAACCTCCATTGATGAAGTGTGGTCTAACTTAAGCTCAGTGAAGGATATTGGAGAGAATTAGCTAAATTCATATTGATATCATGCATTTACCCAACAGATGGGAGGTTCCTTAGAGAAAAGGCAGGACAGAGACTGATCACAAAGGACCAGTACAGCACATACAGAGCGAAACAGCACGGTCTCTGCTTAATTTCAAATGCACCATTTGCTTGGAACAATAGGGCAATTCATAAGAGAGAGACATAAGTGAATTTTCATGTAGAGTTGCTTTTATTCTCTACTGTGCTCTTATCATTCAAATACTCAATTTCCTATCCATTCTCACCTGAACCTCAAGTTTTCTATCGTGCTATCTTGAAATCTCATGAATATGGAAGAGGGCTTATTAAAACATGTTAATCTCCAAAACATCTGCCTATTCATACTAATTTCACATTAATTTTGCTCTTTCACCACGGAACCTATCGTCTCTGTGGGCAAATAGGTCAATGCTAATAAATCTGATTATCATTAGATGGGTAAGAACTCTTCAGGTTTGTTTAATTACCCCCCCCCCCCCCCCCCCCCTCCACACACTCCATTTCCCTCCCCTAATCTTCACTTTACTGTCTGAATAAAACACTAACAATAATTTCCATATGTGAGATATTCTACTTTTTTCCCCTCCTCAGACTGATATGCCTCATCCCTGCAGAGAATGCATTCTTGGTCATAAAGCGACATGATATTTTCTAGGCAACAGAGTGGACCCAGATAAGCAGAGGTACCAGAGAGCAGCAGTGATTTCATTTTGCCACATTCAATTTCATATACCGATTAGGAGGTGATACATATTCTAAAGCCATCTAAATGAACTAAATTGACAGCACAGGTTTGGAATTGTGCACGTCAGCATATACACCTGGATCAGTAATGGTATCTGACATGCTGGAGGCCACGTTTATTTACACTAGAGAGATGGAAGGGTTTTAGACGATCCACCTCAGGACATTACCCGGCATAAACTCTTAATTTCCACAATCTCCCCGGAATTATGTTCTGAAGAATGTTTAACCGTCGTTGAATACTGCTTTGCAAGATGTTTGCAAAGGTGATATTACTATCAATAATTTGCACATTTTGAGAAAATACATTTGATAAACCTGATATTCTCAGATTAACAAAATACATTTCAATTAGATTCAGTGGAAAAAATGCATTGCGTTTGATGTGTTTGAACTTGACTTAGAGTCTGGGGACAGGACCAAGCCTGGCCATAAGGATGAGGTTCATGGGGAAGGGGAGCCGGAGGGATGCTGGAAACAGTTGGTGTGGTGAGGGTTCATAACATGCCAAAAGCGTCACCTCCCGTCACGGTAAAATTTACATTTTAATGCCAGTTAAGTATTTTCTGAACAGAACTGCTGTTGTGAGGGTATGAAAGTGATGGCCAACATGCAGTTATCATGCACATAAGCTTACTTTCAAATGGATTCAACTGTTTTTATTTTTTAACCCACAAGGTTAGGCTCATGATCAGATGTTAAAGTTTTATGACGGATGAGATCACTGCCGGCCCCATTCGAGGTTGGCTCTTAATACACATTACATTGCATTACAGTCATTTAGCAGACGCTTTTATCCAAAGTGACATACAATAAGTGCATACAGAAACGTCATCGAAGTAACTACAGAACAGATAAGACAAAGCACATCCTTCCCATAACGAAGCAGCTATCTCTAGTAATGAAATACACGTAGGAAAGCATGACCAAATGTTCCATAAATGAGGGCAGTGCACAAACTTGTTGATCAGGGGCTCTAAGAAAAAAAGGACACACAGTATTGGAGTGTGCAGTGTGGAGTCACCCCGTTGCGTAGATGAGTGTGTCCTTTGCCATGTTATTGGTGTGTAAGCAGCGTCGGGTCTGCTTGCCTGTGTAAGATTCTAAATCTATGTGACCCACTCAAACGCTGACAAATCAACCATGCGGTCAGCCGAATCAACCAACTTATCATAAATACAATGAAAGGTTAACAGGCAAGAGTAAGCAGACTCTTCGCCACTGATAGGCATAGTATTCAATTATAGGATAGCAGCTGGGAGTGAGTGATCAAGGCCTATTCCAACCAAGGAAGTTAGATTAACAATACAATAGACTGGTTCCTGGTTAGACCACGGGAAGTTGCACCTTCAGACCCCCCTACTCATGAGCAGACTGATTGATCTAGGGGAGCCAGACAGTGGCTTCCTTAAATCAATCACATCATTTTTGAATATACATTTCGGTTTCCCGCCTGTAGAAAACAAAGCCCGAAAACGGTATTTAAAGTGATACAATTCACAGAACAGGATTCAGATTGACTCCGCTGAATCCAGAGTGCATTGCTGTATCTCTGTCAACTGCTGTTACGAAGAATAAACTTTGTCATTTTCAACGTACATCGAAGACGTACATCCTTTTTCTTACACCTGTGTGCCTTGTGCTGTAAGAAGGAAGAGAAGTGCCTTATGGGCTGGAGCAGGGGGAAGGGGGTGGGGGTTGTGTGGTGTCCTGTGTACCCCGCGGGTTTTATGAACTGTAAAAATAAAGGATTTCCTTTGCTTTTACTTACCTGTCCATTCATGGTGGCGAGTTCTAGAACAGCAAAGGAACCTCAGTTAGGGAATTCCGCTCCTGACATGTACATGAATGTGCGACTGTTAGCACGTGATAACCATTAATATTAAGCACAATACGCCAGCTTGCTACACTTTTTATGCATTGGTTATTTGTCAGCACCTTTCGTGAGACATATTTTAAGAGATGTATCAGCTATGGCACAGTGTGTATTCAATGCAAATTTGGTCGCACAGCGTGAATACCAAACCGACCTGTGAGTTCATATGAATTTGGTCAGTGGAATTGTCCTGTGTAAGCGGTTCTCAGAAATTTTTAAGTCATTCTGATGTCTGAATGGTTCAGCTCTTCTGAATTCTATAGGCCGTCATGAAAGAGATCGTACCGGTCCAAGAAAACCAATACCGGAATCCGGAGGTGATATGGGCACTAATGACCACAGCCCTGAAGGGGGGGGGTATATTTTTCTCCAAAAAAAACAGTATTAACCAAAACAGAAATAGGTTTCTGGAATTTTAATGGATAACAAAAGGCAAATGGAAAATACAGGCCTTTGGAAGTACAGGGGCTGGGGAAGTTCAGAAACTGTGCAGTTTTTTAGTTTTCTGATAACTGCAAATAGTTCTGTTGATTCCCAAGCACAGAGAGGGAAATAAATAATATGCTTATGAACAAACGGACCGAAGGAAACCCTGAGTCATCTCACATTCAGGCTGAATGCAGCGGTAGTCATCCTGAGAATGAATGCACTGTGCTCAATATATTTTTTCTGATGCCTTCCATAAACAGAAAGTCTAACCAGACTTCTGGTCATACTGCTGAGACTCCTTAAGCGTAGAATTAATACATAAAATATAGAAAATTGTCATACAGTACATCCCCATAAATTATTAATAGCTCAAAAAAACACAGCGAGTATAAATATTGATTGCTTTAAGGGCACGATGGAATTCACTTCATTTTTTTTGGCAGTTGCAGGAGATGTTGGCCACAAGCTCTCATTCATAAACAACAGGATAATTTGCACAGCATTAAACATTCATGTTTCAAAATGCATTCCGAAAATGTTTTTCTGTGGCATTATGCTACCAACTGGAGAACAAGATGAAAGCACTTTTGTTCCCTAAGATGAATTGCCTTTCAAAGCTGTATATCATTGTTCACCATAGACTGGATCTTTCCTGTGACAGGCCATTGTGAGTGGAATATTGACATAAAAAGGAATTCTACCCAGTATTAAGGGCCCATATACTATAAAAATTATGTGATAATGATACCAATCAAAAGCATAAAACAAAGATATACATACTATATATATATATACAGAATTTAAAAGGTCATTGGCATAGCATAATATATTTTGGTTGGTATATAAAATATTGTAAATATTAAAAACAGTATTTTGTAAATATATTTGAATGTAAAAAATTGAAATGATACAAAGTGAAACCTATATCACACAAACACACAGACACACATTGTGTAATGTGTGCATGCTTTGTATTGATATAAAATATATTGACAGAAGTTCATATTACAAGACATGCATGAAAGCACATGTATTATTGTCCTTTCTAGCGGTACTATGTACTCTAAGATAGAAGGCCTTGAATGTGCGCTTGTACGTATGTGCGGGCAAAGCCAACGTCGTAACAAGGAACAAAGCAACTAATACATAAATAATAAATAAAACATTCCTATGGCTTTCAAACGACTCGCTACATTGTGTTACAGTGTGTGATCTACACCATAATCTAGCATTTCATCCTGACCATGTCAGTGGCAAATGTGGCTCACAGCAGGGCAGCACATAATTGTCTGGCACCCATGGTGGGAGGGTTTTAGTCAGCTGGGTTGTCTTTCTTATCCTGCAATTGAGACTTTTCAGCAGACATCATACATGATAGCCTATTATATGCCTGGGTAAAATGTTTAGCCACATTATGCGTTTCCTGAAGATGACACACACACACAGAAGCACAAACTAGTGTTCCTTCTGGCTTCTGACAAAACAAAGACTCTCTTATGTCTTGTGCCACAGCATACTATTACAAACGTTCCCCTTTCTCCACTGAATACAAGTTGCTCATCTCAATTCCATGACCTTGGACTCATAATTACTAGAACGTTGATATATTATCAGGGACATTCTTACCATATGGGCAAACCAGGCAATTGCCCAGGGCCTCGCCAGCAGGGGGGGGGGGGGGGGGGGGGCCCACAACACCCGTGCATTGAAACAAAGCTCATGGACAATGAGCTCATTACTTGAGTCTTTGACAACCAGCTATTTACATAAATGACTGTCAAAAAAACAAACACATTTTTTTTTTTAATCAACCAAAATTTCCACCCGATGTACCTTAATCATGATGTACCTTACCTACCTTTCCGGTATAATAACCTGTTCCCTACACAATTGTACGCCCCCTGATGTATACAAATTTGAAACTACTTTGACTGCTACCCAGAATGAAATGCAGCAACCCTCGCAGTGCTGAAAAATTTAAATGAAACAGAAAGAGAAGATGCAGTCTGCATATGGTCCCCTCTTACTTTAGAAACCACCCCACCTAATATATCTCATGACCAGTCCTTCTGCTGCCGCTGCTGCTGCTGTTACAGCAATGGAAGCTCAGCCTCCAGCTCACTGTGAGTAGCAATAGCATAGACAGCCTCACTGTGAGTAGCAATAGCATAGACAGCCTCACTGTGAGTAGCAATAGCATAGACAGCCCGGCTCTTTGGCCTGACAATAATGCTGAGGCAAAAAGCTGTGCAGTTGTTTGCAAAGGGCCGATAATTTGGTTAACAAACGACACTCTTTTGAGTGATTATTTTATTAATTTTTTGGAAAGAGTTTAGACAATATTTTTAAAAAAGCATTTTCTCTTGTGAAATGATTTCCATGCCGGCTGTATTAGAATGAGCTGGTGCAGGTGGACAGTCGGGGTCATATAATCAGGTGCACTCATTTAGAACATAATAACAGAAAAGGCGGAGCATAGAGGTTACCTTTATTGCTCATCGGTAATGAGTGGAAAAATTGAACGGTTTCAGTTTTCATTATATTTAATATGACTTGATTATGTCATAAAGGAAATATATTCTCATTATTACAATAACTCATTGTAAGATCAAGTCAATAATTTTTTTCGAAAAAAAAAAAACCCACAGTATTTAAATGCCTTTAATAAAGTTTGCATTAACCCTTGTGTGGTGTTCGGGTCTGTGGAACCCGTTTTTACTGTTTACAAAAAAAATTATAATTATACAATTAATTGTCTTTTCAACCTGAGACTCATTGGCCTTGGCTCATTTTCTGTGATGAACATGTAAAAGAACAAATTTTTATTGAGTGCACACTGTGACCCCCCTCTACACATTTATATTACATATGTTGTGTTCGGGTCCACTGGACCTGATGGTAATACAAGTGTAGAAATTGTAGGTGTAAACAAGTAAACATAGTAAAAAATAATACAAAAAGGTTTGCTGTGTACCTTCACTCTGTCATCCTACTACCTGGGCCTGCTGTGTGTGTGTGTGTGTGTGTGTGTGTGTGTGTGTGTGTGTGTGTGTGTGTGTGTGTGTGTGTGTGTGTGTGTGTGTGTGTGTGTGTGTGTGTGTGTGTGGTTGCTTCTTTAGATTTGCAGCATGTTTCATAGATTGAACACGATCCTCTCCACCGTTTTATAGGCATTATTGGGGCAAATGTCCCAAGCCTAGTCCCATCACCACCCCCCACACCTACCCAACCTCCAACAATGCACCCCAACACACACACACACACACACCCACAAGGTTTCAACATAGCACTGAGAACCTGTCTGCTCCCTCATTTTCTCGCACTCATCACTGTAGTGTGTGACACTACACAATGTATTGCAGGAACCTGCACAATGTTATCTAAACTGGGGCTGTCCAACCCTGTTCCTGGAGATCTACCGTCCTGTAGGTTTTTATTTCAACCCTAATTTGGCACACCTGATTCTACTAATTAGCAGCTCAATCAGATTTCTAGCTGTTGAATGAGGTACGCTTTGTTAGTGTTGGAGTGAAAACCTACAGGACGGTAGATCTCTTTTATTGATAATTGATAATAGTGTTCTAGCAGAGGTAAATGGTCAATAGTAAATATATGCGCTATATATTGCTTGTAATTGAGATGAAGTCAAAATCTGTTAAGTATCTTTACATAAATAATAAGCTTTATTGTTTTATTCACCCGCGAACACTGGGTGAATAACAAAAACATGAACACCACACAAGGGTTAAACATCACAGTTTTTTAGGGGCCACTTTATGGGGCACTAGGGGTAGAAAACACAACAACAACAAAAAACCTCGCTAAGTTGCTTTGCCGAATGGGCTGCTGTTTTTCTGATGCATTACTGGAGCAAATGCAGATGGGCATCTATATTTATTAAAATGAACAGTGAATGCAGGAGAACTACACAGAATTGACCTGGCTGTTCAGATCTATGAGAGACAGACGTGTTCAGGTGATTCATTATGGGGTAGCTTGGTCCACCGTGTGATGAAAGTGTCGGTCTGTTCCAATTTAACAGTGCTCATTGAGAGACAACTTGAGGAACAATGGGGGTATTATTTCAATGCATTATTGTGGATGAATATTATTTTCCGAGTTCAACTAATCATTTGTATGTTAATTATCCCCTCACACAAGTGAATAAATATTATCATCATACAATAAATTGTTGATGCATTACATGGCAACCAGCCACTGTTTGTTACAACCTCATATTTAATGACAGATTCTGGGAGAAGGCTTGCTGCAGTCTTAGGAAATTCACAATGCCATATAGGTCTATCTTGGTTATTCTGTTGGCAGTGTGGAGAAGGGTGAATGTTAATCTCATGGCTGTATTATAAATAACTTGTCATGGTTTCTCAGCCTGCTTTTCTCTGTTTGACCACTTCCCTGGGGAGCGCTCGTGTTGCGTCTCTTCTCTTTGTTTCTTTGTCCGTTTCATGTTTTTGGGTTTGCTACTCAGTGTATTCACCTGTGCTGTAGTTCCTGTTATTATTTAAACCTCGCGTCACCTGTGTTAGACGCTTCCATATTGCCATTCTTTTGGTCAAGGAAAGCCGGTAAATTACGGTGTAGTCCGGACACTAAGTATCGACCGAATAACCTCAACGTGTTGTGGTTCCACGGGACAAGGGTGCATGTGTTCTAGAGTTTGATAGAAACTTAGATTAGGTTAGCCATTTCTATCCTGTCTCTTTTTTTCACCCCTGTCTTCTGTCTTTGACAGATTGTCTTCTCCGTCGCTATACCTCTTGTTTATGTGTTTCGGCTCCCTCGTTGTGAGCTATAGGGATTTTCTTTGTTGTTTGCTTTAATATCTCGTGAAGAGTTTTTCGCCCTCTTCGGGTCGCTTTGAGTTGTAGCGGTATCCCTCCTGGTGTGGAGAGTTATTATTTTGGTGTATTATCGTTATTGCCTGTTTGCGGGGTTTCCCTCCCGCTCTGTGGTGTTCAGTCGAGCACTTTTTGAACCTACTGTCGCGTCTGGTCCTCGTTCCCACGCTACCCCTTACATAACTGACACGAAGACAAGAAACATCATCTCTCTCTGTTTCCATATTTTAGGGGACTTGGAAAATCTGTTTTTATTTTTTAAAACATTTTTCTTGGGTGTGTTATATATTGCAAAACTACCAGCACTCACTTGATTCAATACGAATACTTCATTTTCATTCTTTTTGCAGTAGTTCACTTGCTGAAGAAGGCACAACTGCTCAAATGGGTCCTTGTGGACTAATGCATGAAGAATTAAAAGAGGAAGTAAAATGAAGTGTTCTTTTTATATCGAATGAGCGCGGCCCATTTATTTTCACATTTTATCATCCCAGCCTTTCAGGACCCAGACGCTCTGTCTGGGTCAAAGTCAAACCAACTAATATATTTTCTAAATCTATTTAAATGTATGTAATGGGGCACTGATTTCCCCCAGAGAGGTTCCATCAACAGTCGTCTCTGATATAGAATAACTGAATGCTGGTGGTTTTTTGCTTCACAAACACAGTTTCACAAAAGTTGATTTTGGAAATGGTATAATTTGCCAAACTTATATTTGTGTGCTAAAATAAAACTTGCCTTTACCTCGCATGTCCAAGTCTATGAGTGTATACATCTGCCAAAATGTAAATGTTAATCAGTTCATGTAAATGCGATTGTACAATTTGCTGTGACATTTACTTATCATATCCGCAAATATTGTACCAGTATGTTATGGAAAACGTTGATTGCATTAACAATTATTTGTTTGAGAATGCATCATGTTTGTCAAAATGTTAATGGAAATGCAATAATCCATTTAACGCTTCTTCTTCTTTAATGTCTTGGTACAATGCTGCCATCATGCAAATTAACATGTGACTGAAAATACGCCAAAAAATCTAATCAAAATGCTTTATTAGATTTGACACTGTTTTCTTTACCTTCCTAGCACTACTTTTCCAAAATGAAAATGGATGCAATGCTATTTGGATTAAAGATTGAATTCCCTCTGTTGGTGCTGCTCCAACCCTGCCAAAATGTAATTGAAAGGTTTACTGCAAATTAGATGCTCGTGGGCTTGGTTTCTGAGAGGAAGGGGGAGTGGTGCTCAAACGCATTCACGTTTGACCCAGTGGATGAGGTTCATTGTCTACAGCTAGTTTGTTTGTTAGCTGACAAATACTTTTCATTAGCTAGCTATCTATCTATCATCTGTGGTGATAAGCCACAGCATGAGCCATAATGAAGACATCAGAGGGCAAGAGGTCTATGGGCAGCTTGAGAGGATCAGCTGCAGGCTCAGTGCAAGAACAGATCTTGGTTTGCTATTGCATGCCCGTCAAATACCACGGCTGATCTAGCGGGTGTCTCTGGATCACAGAAAGCGTGCAATAACATTTACATCAGTGCTAACATTTTGGCAGGTGTACGCTTCCATACAAATGGGGAGAAAAAACGCTCAGTGAATCCCATCCACTTTGATGCAAGTTAATTCTGTGCTGTTGTGTTTGGCCGCCTCAACCCAGCAATGGAGAAAACCCAGAGGGAACCAGATCCGAGTGCAAATGAACACTTACACTCCCAGATGTGTTGGCTCTAATAGCTGTGATGCTATGCTCTCGCCATATAATTATGTATCAGCTGGCCATTATCATTATTATGATTACCATTATTTTCACATTTCAAAATGCAGAGCGGAGTGAGAGTGACGCCCATAGGTTCCCTCGATTGGCATCACTGGATCCCGAATCAGCCCCATGGCTTTGTTGTTTCTATGCAATCTGCTTGTGGCAGGTTTAAGAGTATAATACAAGGGCATGGGTGGCAGTGTAATATAACGGTTAGGGAACTAACCATTGTAACCCACATGGTGAATGTTTGACCCCCAGGTAGGGAATTTGCGAATCCGTAATCATGTAAGTATGTATCCAGCTGTACGGATACTATGTTGTTAAAATGAAAGCTGTGTAAGTGGACTCGGGCACACTTGGCTCCAAATCAAGTACACATGATGAATAAAGGTGACATTGTATAGCCACAGCCGGTGGTCTGTCCCATTGACACACAAAGATGATGTATTGTATTGCGTCTCTAATGTCAGTACACCAACATTCCTCTCTTCAAATTATATTATTGCTTTATCGTTTGTAAATTTATTCATACAGTATGTTCTTACCATGCAGTTGTTGAATCCGAAGAGTGCACTTCAATTGGATATTGCTCGTTGAGGCTGCCTGCCACAGTTGGAACTGGCACAGTCAATCTTCGGTACCACAGGCCACAGGGTGTGCCACAGATTGGTGTATTAAGAGGTATAAGCCACTCATTCTAATCTTTACTGTATAGTGTTACAATTAGGGAGACAATACACACGGTTTTCCCAAGGGGATAATCTGGCTTTGCTGTTGAAGCTCACTTCCTGGTTTTGCTTTCTGGCGCCAGAGCGGTTGGCTCCAGTATAGGTCTTTCAGGCCTGTTTTTCAATGCAAGTCAATGGAATGGTATCAAATGCAGTCAAAAAACAAAGTCAATACATTTTTCCCACGAGAGCATGTAGAAGCAATAGGTGCGTTTTCTTCAACTAAGAAGAAGAAGCTGCGCTTAGTAGACAAACCTGACGTGGCCTGGATTCAATGGCAATATACACTGCCTGGCCAAAAAAAAAGTTGCACATTCTAATATTTAGTTGGACCGCCTTTAGCTTTAATTATGGCACACATTCTTCGTGGCATTGTTCCGACAACCTTATTACATTACATTACATTACATTATAGGCATTTAGCAGACGCTCTTATCCAGAGCGACTTACACAACTTCTTATTACATGTATCCATTCCAACAGCTGGATATATACTGAAGCAATTCAGGTTAAGTACCTTGCTCAAGGGTACAACGGCAGTGTCCTACCTGGGAATCGAACCTGCAACCTTTCGGTTACAAGTCCAGTTCCTTAACCATTATACTACACTTATGCAACGTCACAACATTTATTTCCGTCCAGAGTTGCATAAATTATTGGCCAAGATCTTGTATTGTATTCACAATTTGAGCCTGATGAATCTTGGCATTGTCATCCTGGAATATGCCCGTTGATGGGATAATCTGGTCATTCAGTACATTCAGGTACTCAGCTGACTTAATTTTATTGCTGAATAATATTGCTGAGCCTAGACCTGACCAATTGAAGCAACCCCAGATCATAACACTGCCTCCAGAGGCTTGTACAGTGGGCACTATGCATGACGGCTACTTTTTTTTTGGCCAGGCAGTGTATAATGCTCCCTACTGTGCAGACTCTGGCTCAAAATTTTGTACAACTTGGCAGCAGTTTTGCTGTTTCAAAACACTTTTCACAAGCCCATTCATTAATAGTCAGTTTGTGCACAATTTCCGGTCATTAACATGGCACAGTGTGACTGATGAATACTCTGAAACAAATGCTATTAAGTTTATCCAAACAACATTAGATACATAAATGACTACCTTTTGTATTATTTAAAAATGGACACGCCATCCCTATCCTACACCAACAGAAAGAACAGTGCCGCTAATGGCTTGCTTATGGAGTACTTCTGTATCAGAGGGCTTGAGTAAGAGTCTGAAGATCCAGCACATTCACATTGACACCAATTATGTTTCATAGAACTCTGGGCCACAGCTGGCAATAGTATGAGCTCAGTCCAGACTATCTTCCTGTCTGCAACTGCCAGTGTTACCGGGAGACAAAGCCCAGATTTGCCAAGTGACTATTAGCATGTGTCAACGAATGCGATCTGAACTTTGAACTATAGGATGCATGCAACATTTCACTCAATCAGGTGCTTGGCTTTTCAATTCTGCTGAGCACAATTTTTCATATTTCATCAACAGCCAAGCGCAGGTATAGGACTGCTACATCACAGATATGCTGTAGATGCGCAATATAATTCTAATATAACATCTAATTGAAGAGGCAATATTCAATGCTACCATGGTAGATTGAACATGCTGCATGAAACGGGACTATTCATTGATGACAGAATACTTTTATGAGGTGCTCTCTGGAGAACAGAATTGTACACGTAGAATGCATGTGAGAGCATAATACATACATTAGGCTGTGGGCATGAAGGAACAATAAAGCATTTGTTTTTGTGGAACTATAATTACTGTGTCCAAATGCATTTCATGTAGTACATATTATCCTATTTATGTTTTCTAAATCTACTTGTAGCCCTACCCCTATGCATATTATAACGGGTAGGGCCCTGGATTCGTTCACAATACCAATATGTTACTCTACACTCTTATGAACGTTATATTTATCTAGTTATTTATCTACTTTGTTATAATATCTTGGGCTTCTGTAATGCTAACTCAAAGTAAGTTATGAACCATTTACTTGAAATTAACTACTTCCAAATCAAAATGTAATTTCTCTTTACGTTTCCCTTATGTTGTAGTATTTTTTCACAATCTCAATAAGCGGAACACAAATATTCACAGTATTACACACACCATATACTAATATGTTAATATCAAAACACTAACTGTGACAATAAAACTGTGGGCCCACACAAACACACACTTTAGTTTTGTATAGCCTACTGTTAGACAGTAACATACAATAAAACACAATAAAATACAAAACCCTGTTGCAGGCCTGATTGATGCTTGTGTACGTTGTGACCCAAAACGTAATGGCCGCTTCACTTGTCTGCACATAAAATAAAAGGTGGTACTTCCGTATTCCGTTCGGTTTCAGCTACTCACGCACATTACCACAATAGTCCAACAGCGTCAGCCTTCGAGCCAAAATGGATTGCACTCGCGTTTTTCTTCCTCTTCTTTGCGACAGCGCCAGAGAATACTTGAGCGTCCCTGGTAGCTCAAACACTATCTGGTTCGTCAGCAACAGTCTCAGTATTGTTCCCTGTTCAAATGTAGCTCTTTACAGTCCAACTGTACTAGCTAAACTGCAGTAAGAGTCCATTCATTTTGCTAATGAAAATGCTACAAGTGAACTGAAAAGATAGCTTAACATACGTGTATATAACGACACTGCAAAACAGGGCTACATACATTCTGTACACATTTTACATAACATGTTCTGATTGTCTTTAGTAGTGCCATGTGTAAATATATCTACTGGAAAAAAAGAAAAGCCAGCACATCAACGTGTCTTATTAGACAGTATTTTTTTTGCTGAGGTTATCAAGGTAGTCGGTCTAATTTGAGGAGTCGTATTTAGCATTGCTTCCCATCACAATCTTCAAGGTGCAAAGCAGAGATGCGGTTGTCAGAGCATAAATATAAATTCAAGATGGCAGGGCATTGGGTATTACCAAAAGATGAAAACAAATTACAGAAGAATGTATTTGTATGATATCAACAACTGAAATTGAAAGAGAAGTTTTCAACGGCACAGAGAAATAGCAGTAGGGTGAAAAAAGTATAACAAATATCAAGGAAATCAAAAAAAAGAAAAGAAAAACAACATTTTTGAATACCAATTTGAATGAACTGCTACGGTATAATCCAAAAGGTCAAAACCAGTGATTGAGTCATTTGAACGGTGGTATGGCAGTGATAAAACAGTGGCGGAAAATTACTAGATCAAGAAGTGAGAAGCAAAACAGTCATCAGTTTCTCTTCATGCATAAACATTGCGTATTATGCCTGACTGGGATGTGGTGTGTCTTCATATAGGGTTTGCAGAACACTAAGTTCAGAGTGCCAGCTTTAATTTGAGGGTATGTATATCCATATCGGGTGATTTCATTTAACTGTATATCCAGAGATTGTTTATTTTATATGAAAGTAATCCTAAAAATGTATGTGGCTATTTGCAGGCTATTCAGGTGGGCAGCAACAAATGTGTAATGGGAGATGATGTGAACAAAGACCAATCAGGTGGTCCAAGCACCCTTGATATAAAAGGGCTTCTCATTTAAAAAGAACAAAAGACCAGTTCTTCACATGCGGTGAATCTTTCTTCCTGCTGCAAGCGTTGTGTTATTGTGTATTTGTGTGTGGGTGTGTGTTTTGTTCTTCTTATGCTGAGTTTATTTGTTGTGCGTACAACACATGCACCAACTGTGTAGTCTACCAACTGGGGGTTTTATTGCTTGATATTACTTGAACTGGATTAACATTGTGAACTGTTGTGAAAAAGGTGAGCGCATTTAAGAGTGAACACAAGTCGTCCATACTCTTGTCACCCTCTGGAATATTCTTGTCCTGAGGGACAAAAAAACCCACAGTGCATTTAGCTCAAAGGGAGGGACCAAAAATGTTTTGGTCAAAGATAAAAGAATGTTCTTGCCTTTAATGACCTGATCTCTCTGAGCTTGGGAGGTGTGGAGAGCGATCAAAGGATTCCTGTTGTGTCTAAATAATGGAATGTAGAGGAGAACGAGGCTTTGAAATCATGACGGGACATTTTCTGGAATATTAACAAGCTTTTGATCTATATAGGTGCGGTTGGCTGTTGTAAAGGAATTAAGAAGTATGAATCTGTCCGTTAAAGGAGAACCAAAGCAAACTTTAAGTATGTTGAATCCCTGCAGGTTCTTCTTATCATGGCCAGAGCTATATTCACGCTTTTCAAAAGTTTAACAGTGAAACTGTAGGGAATGGAAGAACTGCCCTTGGCATTCCTGTGGATATCTTAGTAACTTATTTGCATATGGAACAAGTATACTTGTTGCAATACATGATTTCATATTCTTTGGGAAAAAATATACAGTAGTGTACACACTGTGAAGAGACAACATTTTACAAATATAGCAAGCACCTTAATCATTTTCAATAAATATCCAAAAACAACCAATATGAAACCAATGAATAAAGAAATATGGGTATAAGGGTTAGTTGCTACCCGACTTGATGTTGTTGTATGATGTTATAACAGGATGAAGACAGGACTAGCTAAACTCCAACAGTCAGAAGATTGTCTTGCTCACATATTTTGCTGTCACATAAAAATGTAAGTTTTGGCTTGATCGGGTCAAGTAGAGTATGCATCTTGGCATCGCACAGCAGCATTAAACAGTGAGATTGATGTTGATTGCAATAAATAATCATTAAAAGCTATGTAGAAAGAACATGTCAATGAACAACCAGCAAAAGGATGTTTGCAATTACTCCATAGTGAACAGGTTGTGGCCAGTGTCGTCTCTTTGTGAATTCTGAGAAGCAAAGTAACACGTGTGGTTCTGTGTCCCAGTACTGACTACATTGTTACCTGGTTTTTGAATGATTCATGGTAAAATCAAACAAAATTTATTTGAATTCATTGATTGTTGTCCTGTATAAGGTGGGGCCTCGGTCAAGCTGACATTTAATTTGCATTTCAATGATCATTCATTGTATTTTAAATTGGTGGAAGACAGAGAGAGGGCGAGAAAAGAGCCTAGCGCACTAAAAGCACTTATCTTTCTAATTAATAATGTCCCATCATACGTATGTGCTCTTACTTTTGTTAAATTGGGGTCACCTTTATCGAGGGGGGGGTCTTGTTTTTTTTAACATAATCTTTCCATAAATTTCCATTCAAATACAACTAAACTGTGATGGCCACAGTGACAGAAGGTTATTTTAAAGTCAAATACTAGACAAACCAATATACCATAGCCATTTACACCATTAATTTTGTCAGTGTGATAGTAAATTCAATTAGCACGCTTGTGATATTCAGGCTGCAAGGTAACCCGGGGCCTTGTGTCACTCTTGCATCATGCAGTGAGAGGGGGAAAATATCTGGATTTCCTCTTGACTTATTTCTCCAGGTCTGCCAGTTTAATTCTGTAAAGTGGAGAAATCCAATTAAATTACTGAACAGAGGTGGACTGTCAATCTCAAATCTATCAGCTCGGTTAGCATTCTAAAACATTTAAAAATCTGCCATACAAAGAAATGGAGTCAATCATATAATGTGTTAGAATAAACAATATAATTCTTGGAGTATAATTTGACTGCATTCCTGTCAATCAAATAAATAATTCCAATCAACCGTGAGGATGCATACACTTGTCCCACCAGCAGGCACTATTGCCATCGCCGATAGGACATTGATGTAGCTGACTTAAAAAAGATCTTTAGAGTTTCATGTACATTAAAATATGTGGCAGTATGGCACTTGACACCAACTCAAATTTATTTTAAAGGAATATCTATTTCTGCATTTCTCGCAAAAAGTACGAACTGACAATTATTTAATTTCTCACCAATTAAATTTTTACAACCTCACACACTGCAGGTTTTTCCATTGATCTCATCTATGGGGGAAAGGATGGAGTTTTGGAAATGGAGTCAAAAAGCCAGCACAGTAGCTAACTGGCTGCTGCTCTTCTTGCCAGTTACAGAATGATATGATTATTAGTTCTAAAGCTGTGCGAGTAATTATTTCTTTCTGTCATAAACTGTGTTTGACAGTATGCCAGAAAACAAATTATTTTGAAATTCATGAAAATAGTAAAAAAAAACAAAAAACTTTTTATTGATTTTTAAACATAACATGCTTTCTTAACACTGTTTCTCAAAGTTCACTTTCTGGCAGCAGCTAATAAGAGCTGAATTATGTTAGCTCAGCATTTTCTCATGTAATACTGAATGTAAAAAGAAGGAAGTGAAGAATAAGAATGAGATTCAAAATCTACTGCACATTTTGTACAAAATCTCTCATCTGACAACAATCAACAATGGACATTTATTTTATATAGCATAACAAACATTTTCATGCTCTTTAACTAAAATAAATTCAAATGATTTTTTTTCCTCTTCATAAACACAGGGTAGTGAGCTCAGCGATAAAACATAGATCCTTGTTGCTACCTTTGGTGTATTGACTTATGATCGAGGTGCTAATAGCCCAGGACATCACATGAAGGATGAGAGTATAGACGGGAGCATTGATTGGTAGCACAACCAATGTAGGAATATAAGTAAATACATGATTTACTGAATCATACATGTCCCATTGAGATGGAGCAGCCCATGTTTTGGCAATGTCTTCCCAAGCCAATACTGGTAAGGAATGCAAGATGCACATTGTTGGTCCATTTGTCTTATGTCTAATTATTCTTGTACTTCACCACCTCTTATTTCAATATGCAGAATTGTAGATATTGTATGCATTTGTATATACGTATACTATATATACGGTATTTGTATCATATTCTCTGGTAAAGCTCTCTGTAAAGCAACTGTGAACGGTATCTGCAGTATCTTAATTATTAAAAATTATTTTTAAATATATATTTTTTATTTTGAATGCAGTTAACCCTTTCAGTAAGTGACTTTTTTTCAACGGATATTTTGGAAAAACGCTTTGGGTGGCGTTCCTATTTGGAAAATATACAATTAAAAGAGCCTTTTAGGTGAACTGTAGCATAGCCCTCGGCTAAAGCCCTTATCATTTTTCTTTCCAGAAATATTTGTGAAGTCAGATGTGTGAATAAAGATAAGCTGAGATCTAGATATCCAGCAAAGGCAGAGTGCAATGGCTCCCTTTTCACCATCCTGTTTTTTTGTTTATGTCCAATCAGTCAATGTCACTATTTCACTATTCACTATTTCACAATTACACATACTGTGGGCTGAATGTACTAAGTTACTGAAATGCATGGGCAACCATCAGCATGTGCAATGAAATACGTATCCGTATGTAGATCCTGCATTTACTGCACATGAAAGGTAATACAGTAAGGGCGTCTCGGTGGCATAGCCTGTGTAGTACTATCCACATGCTCATTGTGTGCTGCGATGGCGGCGGCTCAAATCCGACCGTGCGACCTTTGTCACATGTCTCTCCCTCTCTTTCGCTCTCCATTCTTACTGTCTCTCATACACTGTGCTGTCCATAAAAGCTCAAAAAAGCAGATGAAAGAATAAATAAATAAATGTCTTGAATAGCGGCTGCTGATTCTGCTGTGTGACACAAAGGATAGTTTGCAAGTACATGTGCATGAAAGGACTCAACATAATGCTTTTCTTTTCTTGGAAAAAGCAGTCTGGTGTTATGAGGTGTTGACTTTGGTTCAGCCATGGCTGCCCCAGACAATATATTGCAAGAATCATCATCTAACAAAAAGATTTAGCCTAATTTACACAATTAAATGGAGAGAGCATTGCCTTCTCAACATCCCTCCTTCAGAATTCAGAAAAAAAAAACATATGGGCTCACACAATATCATAAATGTTGATGAAAGAATACCTGAAACTGTACAGTCACAAACCCACCATTCCTACAGCTCTGACGCCACAAAAAATAGCTGTTATTGTTTTGGTAAGTTATTTTTATAGGAGTGGCCTGTAAAGTGTATTTCATTTTTCATGCTGATTTGTAATCATGACAGCGGTTTTCCTGCTGGTTGGTAATGATGCCTGAATCAGTCAGAAAGGCATCTTTACTCAGTCTATACAAAGGTTTACTGGAAATCATACAGCTCATTCTTTTTTTATTTTACTTCCTACATTTACATTAAAAAGGAGCAATACCCATTCAAATATAACTCTAGAAATATAGAGGGAAGCATAGAGTAGAAAAGGCTAAACGTTGGGATTCTCTAGTCATTGATTCTAGAGTGAAGAGAAAAAAGTTACAATACAAAATAAAGAATACATGTAGAGTGTGCACAACATTGTTGACATTTTTAAATTGATTCTCCTGTCCATAGCATTTCTCACCTTTTCAAGTAGAGCAAGAATATTGGCTTCAGGCATTTTCTAAAGGGGGAAACAGAAGTGAATATCAAACTAGACAAGCAAGAGCTATCTCTGAGGTGGAACATAGTCATTAACACGGACCTCACATTTTCTGACATAATACAGCATCATACGTTTTTATTATTATTATTATTATTATTATTATTGTTTGTTTTGTTTATTTTACTGTATTTGAGATAGACAGATTACATTTTTGGAAAAATAAAAATATTTAGCAAACCATTGTTGTCATAATGTGTACATTTTAAATAAATAGATGATCTTTAAATATAAAACTAAAAACTGTTATTTTTAGTTATAACATCAAAGGGCTTCTTTGGACACTAACTGAGACTAAGAATTAGTAGAAATACGGATGTATGGTCAATTGATAATGTGATGGATGAAACAGATGTAAAAAATGGCATTAAACCCATTTTATTTGAATGGGAATGCATCCTTCTAAATGAGGAATTGGGGAAATGCAATTCAGACTGCAAAAAGCCTTAATGACTGAGGTTTGTCTATATGGAGATTTATTTAAATTATTCTAATACACATAAGCTAATGCAGACCTTCTGCCAGTAGTGTTATTGGTATTTCATTCTCCAGAGAAAAATGCACCTAAATCTAATGCTATTTATTTTCATCTTCCGTTAAGAAAATAAACAGCCGTTACAAAAGGATATCGTCAGTATTACCTAAGACATTCTTACTTTGTTATCCACATATCTGTCCCAAGGAAGCATCTGTTATTATGGATAAAGTTGCACACAGGGGCGTAAATATAGACAGTGCGGTTGCACTGGGGGCCCATAGAGAGAGCGGGCCCTTGTGTTGGGCCGAGAATGGGCCCTTCCTTGCAAGTGATTTAGATTGCCACCTCGGAAGTACGCCTGTGTTCAAAGAAAAACTCATGTTAAATTAATAATGGTGCCATTTGGTATATATATTCCCTCGAAAAGGAAAACCCATCACCGTCATGGTTTTCATTTTTTTTGTAAAATAGTCTGTAGCAATCTATAACAAAATGATATGCTTTTTCTACGTAAACTACAAAAACTATAAATAAACTATATTATTTTTGTCATATACAGATATGCAATGATGATTGGTGGGTAATATGTATGTTGTTGTCCAATGTCAAGTTTCTATTTGATCATGTGATGATACGATATAACTAGGCGCAAAATCTGAACATCAAGACTGACAAGCAGAGTACATCTGCAAGCCGAGCGAGCAGTCATCATGCCTTTCAGTAAGAAAAGACGAGAAAAAAAACAGGAGAAGGTAGCAAAGCTCGCTAAATTAGATTCCTTTTTATAGCTCACGGACAACCCCCCTTCTAGCAGCAATGCAACAGTTCGGCTGGCATCAGCATCGCTGCCCTCAGTGGTGTGGCAACAACCATGCAACAGGTAACGATAGCAAGCTAGATATAACGTTAGTCCTAAATAATCGTAACGTTAAGCTATTGTTAGATATAAATCTTAAGACAAGTTATAGGCTACATACATTATGGTAGGCTTACTAGGCTACAAGTTGGGTAAATTATTGTCGCAACCAGGTGGATAGCCAGTCTATAAATTATGGTAAGCTCGGTAATAGCCAAGTTGTTGCTAGGTAGGCTATTCCTAGCATTAAATAACCCTTTGCATGATTAGGACAGCAACCTTGAACAAATTACTAAATTACTATACTCAAAATACTGTACAAATGATTTACACCACAACACGACACGTGTGCACTAGAGGATTTTGAATTGCAGTAATGACACATCAGTGCGTGTTTTGATCGTTACTTCTTTGAAAGTTTACATCGCCAGCAACAACAATTTCTCCCGACATTGCAATCATGGAAATCAGCTGATGAACAGCAACCGCACAGCAACAGGAAACTGCTTAAACTGACTGCAGAAACAATTTATCGATGTCAAAAATAAACTTAACGTTAGCTCTAGTTAGCTATACATATATACAATATAGTTTATAGGCTAGTTATCTAGCAACTCGCCTGCTGATGTTTTTTGTTACCTACATACCTTCCCAATAACAGCTATAGTTATGTAAACATTCCAGCTATAGTTGGTTGATTAGTTGACTTGATTTGATTGACTGTATGTTTATGTTACCGTGTGTCAGAGCGCTAGATGGTTTTGATAGCCTACTTCGGTTATTGTATTGGGAAAGTAGAGAGGTAAAAAAAAAGCTAACTCGACTGTAAAATCCAAAATTTACAAAAGATTTATGTTTGATAGAGAGTACAAGCTGAACATGTAGTGGTAACAACTGGTTTTTGACCTTTTACAGAGTACAATCTGTTGTGGTGTAAGTTACTGTCCCAGTGGAATCCTTTATTTTTTTAGCACCTCAACAAAATGAAACAACACAATATCAGAGGCAAAAGTCCTATTTCCATGCCACCTGGAGTTCTGAAGGATTTGGGAGGCTTCAAAGTTTTAATCTAGCTTGCTTGGTGGTCTATTTGATTTCTTCTTGCTTCTTCCTGCTCTCTATAAAAATAAAAAATAAAGAAGAAAATAAATAAATAAACATTTGAGATTTGTGTAGCTGTTGAGCATGGTATTTCACATTCATTGCTCTGAGCTAGCATTTATGTTAGTGGCCACTTTGATATGCTATTTGCTATACCACTAAGCAGTCCCAAATATGATATCATCCATTGATGTTGAATCATACTGATCATGTGTAAAAAGCTGGCTGATTATTTTCAGCTAGCAGATGGGAGTGAGAGGCAGGTGCACAGAAAAGTAATTCAGCAGGGAATACGTCTCTCCTTGCTTCCATTATCCCTATAGAGCCCTGAAGATGACAGTCAAAATTAAATTCCCTTCTAATCTGTACCCACAAATTACCATTTAAAATCTACAATGAATTAATTAGAACCTGCAAATTACTAATTGGAGCACTCAATTTCACAAATAATACCCTCAAATTACTGAAAGGAACCCTAATTTAAATCAGTAATCATAGTGTACAAATTATGAAATCTGAGGGTACTGTTTACAAAGCTGAGGTTATGAATGACTAAAGTGAGGGTTCAAATAATTCAATCAGGGGTACAATTCATGAAATGGAGGGTTCAAAGCTATAAGATTTGCAGCATTCAGCTACGTTTTTTTATACCTTTTGTTTTGCTTGAGGGTAATGCAGCTAATTTATGTTCATTCTAGCATCTCTTGTGCATGGTGTGTACACTGGCCCATAATTTGCTATGATAATTATCTGAGCCTTCCTGAACAAACACAAGTATGGTTTTAAAATCTAGAAAAACTGTCATTTTTCTGTCCTGTTCAAAAAAACACAAACGTATCACAATGCGACTTACAGTAGGATGAAAAAGTATTCAGCCCCCTTAGAATTTTTCATATTTTGCTGTGTACGAACATGTTACTTTCTCATGAGTGGACGGGACCCAAAGGCAAGACTCAGACGGCTCAGGGGAAACTCAGCCGGGGAGTACATTTAATGGGACACGTGCAGGGGCAAGACAGAAACAGACATGACTGACAAACATGGGTCAGGGACCGGATGGGTCAGGGACTGCCTGGACAGGCAGGAGCCGGACAGGTCAGGAACCAGACAGGAGGGGAGTGCCTGGGCATTAACCAGACTGACCGGAGACAAACAGGGAAAGACATGGCTTGGACGGAGCCAGGCGGCGGCTGGACTGGAACATGACTATTCCGTAGCTCAGAACGGGTGTGGACGGCCAGGGTCAGAAATGGACAGGAACAGGCGAGGAGCCCGCAGGCAGGTGCCATCGCGGAGGCCGCAGGGGAGCCATAGACAGTGCGGGGTGCCGCAGACAGGAACAGGTGGGAAGAGACAACGAGGACCGAGGTCAGGTGCTTCAGCCCGGGGGAAACAAGGCGCTTCAGATGAGACCGGTACTCAGACAAGACAGGAGGGAGCCTTGGATGGGCGAGGGAGCCTTGGATGGGCGAGGGAGCCTTGGATGGGCGAGGGAGCCTTGGATGGGCGAGGGAGCCTTGGATGGGCGAGGGAGCCTTGGATGGGCGAGGGAGCCTTGGATGGGCGAGGGAGCCTTGGAGGGGAGCCGCCGGGGGAACCGAAGACAGACCAAGACCAGGGGAGACAGACAAATCAAACACCAAGAACAATAACAAGCATGACAAGAACAAGGAACAAACTCGCAAGACGCGACAGGAACATGACGAGAACAGTAGGAGATCACAAGACAGTCCGGCCCCAAACACAGAATCGGGACAGAGTAAATACATAACATGACGAGGACAGAATGAGCTGCAGGTGGGGGAAGGCTAACGAAGACACCAGAGGGAAACACAATGCAGGTGCGGGGAGTGAGAACACAAGTGGAAGGAGAGAGGGAAAACACGGGGTGGACTGTGAGACGAGGGAAAAACCAGGGACGGAACACACGGACCTCACAGAACATTTGATAAAAATGTATTTAATCAGGCTTTTTTTGCTGGTATTCAACATAAACGATGTTAATTTTTGATAAGTAAATTGAAAACAATCAATTTCTTAAGTATTCAGCCTCCTTGCTTCGTTGTACTTTAACAGCCATACAGGCAAAACTCATAAAGTGCCTAGACATCATGTTTCGATTGTAATTAAGGACGTTGAACAAAATATATTTTTTAAAATGTGTGTTAATATTGTCTTTCTTGGTAACAATGCCAAGACCTGGTCTTTTCAATACATTTGAATGGCTCGGGATTTTAGAAAGTACAATGGACTACAATGGATCGCAATACTAAAACAGAGTTTATCTGATATTGTTTATTCATGGATGGCATTTGAGACCAGTCCCTGGGGGTTCAAAAAAAACATGTTTACTGAATCTGCACCTTCTACATTTTTGCATAAAGTGATGGAGAGGTGATGAGTTATGTTTCTTTGTTTTCTATGTTTTCAAAGAGGCTGAATACTAATTGATTGTTTTCGGTTTTATATTTATAAATAATTTGGAACAAATTGTAGATTTTACTTTTCACATTGACATCGTAGAGTTGTTTGTGTTGAATACCAGCAAAAAAGCCTGATTAAATACATTTTTATCAAATGTTCGTAGGCAAAATTTGGGTCCCGTCCCCTCACGAGAACGTAACATGTTCGTACACAGCAAAAGCGAGTAAGTGTAGCCAGAGAGAGTAAGAACACCAAACAGTTGAGAACGATTGCCAGCGAAAGCCCCATGGCTATATTTATTTCATCCCACAACAAAGATCATTACTAATTTATTTAGTATTTTTGACTTGAGTGCAGACTGATATTTATCAGATATGATTGAAAAATGAGGGACAGTGGGACATAGGGAATTAACTATTGTTTGAAAGCCACTAAAAGAACAGTCTAGAAATAAATAACTGCAAAATAATCCACGATATTCCGTGGAAAGGTACATGGAATTTTATACAACGAATCATAATTTGTCTATGTTTAAACGTGCCTCTGGAGTTAGTCCCCTCAAACAGAAAATAATCAGAAATGTCAATACATAAAAATATTATATGGTATATATAGTATCTCTAGGCCACAGGAAATCAGAATAACCATCCTGGTGAGGAGGCCTTTTATCCCATCATGACTTTCTTTACTGTGGCTAAACCAAAAGCAAACAAGTTAACAAGTATACTGTGCTCATAGATGCCATAAACTATAAGTCATAGCTCTTTTCAGACAGTAGATTAATTTAATTTCAACATAAAATATGAACTTTTTTTAACCAGAATACTAGAAGCTTCACTGTAGAAATATGTAGACTGTAGAAATAATAATAATACTAATACCTATTTTTCACTATTGACAATGGGGACTTGCCTTGCAACAGGGTCTCCAGACATCACATTTACCGAGAATGTGGGTAAATTATAAACCAAGATTGGCTTGTTATCATCATACTGTAACACAGTCCATGCAGTCAAGCCTGGCTTTAGAAAAATAATATTTTCAAGATATAAAATTGTAAGACCAACATGAAAGGGGAGGAACTTTGTATTCTGAAAAGGTAGTTTGTGAATGTCAAAGTTTCACCTTAAATCACCTTTACAGAACATCATCCCTGCTGTAATATCATTAATACCACCAGCCACTAAAAGGCTTCTGGCCAGTGAAGGTGGTGCTTATTAGGAGAATGCCAATGTAGATATCATAAAAAGACTGTAGTGATAGTGATTTGCGGTTGGACTTTCTCAATCTCTCCCACGTGTTTCTTTCATCGTGTTCTTCTTGAATATTTTGTATGCAACCACTCTGTATGGTAGCGTATGAGGACAAAAAGCCCCTAATGTACAGTAAACAGGTGTAACCTCTTAGTATCTGAGAAGAAATACAGCTGTGTTGCCTCAGGCTCAGGCAGGGATACTGATGAGGAATTGGGTTGTCATGGGCACCGGAAGAAAATTCTGGAACATTCTGGCAGAGGATGAAATTCTACTTTATTGCAACCCACCCTCACCACCACTACCCACTTTATCCTCCAAACAGGATCTTGTACATTTAACCATGTAACTGAAAGAGATTGTGATTCATTATGGAACTATGAATCAAAGTCAGAATCTAAAATATGAAACTAATGGTGTTTATGAAAATTGGTCACTCCAGTATACTTGATAATCCCATTTTTCTCTCTGATTTGAAATTACTGTGCCCCTCACAAGGAAAACTGCAGCAGAAGTGAATGCACACCATAAATGCACTCAATCAAAACCAGTGCCTATTTTCCGCAACGTGCACACACAGTACCTTGGAAGACCTTGCACCGATTTGATAAAAGCTGTATCTCACTGTTTACAACTGAGAAGCTGTATATGTCCCTACCGACTACGACTAGGAACCTGTGTTCTTATAGACTACAACTGAGAAGCTGTATATCTTTCTACTGACTACAACTAAGAACCCATGTTGCTACGGACTACACCTGTGGGCATCAAGAGCATATTTTGGAGGAAAGAATAAGGTGATAAGATGAGAATTTTATTTATTCTACAGTGCAACGCGTTTGGAAGCATATCGGATGTAGGAACAGCCAAAAATACTTTCATATTCAGAAACACTTTTCTAAAGTCAACTTTTCTCATGATGAGTAGGGCCTTCAATGATGAGCAAAAAGCAATGACATGGTTTTCAGGTATTTCGTACACATGTGAGGCACTGGGGACTGTTTTTATAACATTATTGAACAATCTGTTGTTGAATGTTGAAATAGTAATTCTATGGTTGGTTCCCAAATATATTTTTGTTCTTTCTGCTTACAGTTTCAACAATATCCCCACCAAAAAAGATGCTGAAACATTTGTGACTTGAACATGTGTTTTGAGTGTGAACATTTTACTACATATTACTATAAAATGACAGATTGATTAATTCCAGACTATTTTTCCAATTAATATACAATATGTAATAATGTACAGTAGGGTAATACTTGTTAGAAAAATTGAGAGCATCAATTGTTACAGCCCAGTCTAGATCAGACCATACTGAGAAATACAGGAAAATGGAAATTAATGGAAAATGGACAGTGGAACAGGCTACTGCTTTAGAGTAAGCAACTCTGATCTGAAACTACTTGGAATAAAATCTAAAGTCAAAGTCAATTTAAACAGAACGGGGTCAAACGCATAAAAACAAATCCACTTGGCAAACAAACTAGAAAGGCTAGAAAAGAATCACAGTCGATTTGAGCGAAACGGGATCACACACACAGAATCCACTGGGAAAACAAACTAGAATGGCTAAAGCCAGAATCAAAAGTGAACAAAATGCAGTCAAACACACAAAATTCACTAAGTAATAACAATCCACAAGTACCCAGCTAATCTGAAGAATGAGTCCCCACTGGTGAATGGCGAATCGTGTCTTTTCAAACAAAGTAACCGGAGATGGAAACGGCGATCTGATGACAAATCGGAACAAACAGACACACCTACACACGTCGCAATGACACACAAATGAAAGCTCGTAACACAATAAAAAGCACTGGGCTGTCACATTTACACTGGGATTCATTCAAATCATTTATGAATATTCTTAGGAATGTTTGCACAACTTAAAACTTGATTGAGACAACATGATAAATAATCCTAGTTGCATTTTTATGTATTCAAATACACAGAGTTATTGTTAAAACTGAACATTGTAACTTCCATAAAAGTGAATTTGACAATAATAGCTGCAATTTTTTAGTTCTCTCGAGATGAGATTTCCATTTGGAAAAAGGGTTACAAGTTTTCCTCCCAATTTCTTCGAGATGTTGTCTTTTCATAATGGATTGAGAATATAACTGCATTCTTCTGTTGCACATAAGTGGATACATTATTAATGTTGAAGGTTCTCCTTAAATGACCTGGTGACAAGGACATCTTCACAATGCCTGTAATCAGTGTCTCTTGCCACTAAAAGGCTTCTGGCTGCAAGGGAAGGACGGGTCTATTGTTAACACTGGCTGATTTAAGGTGAGCATTTGACATTAATTAACTACATACTCAGAATATATTAAAACAAGAAAATGTATTCAGTATACATATATACAAGCACCAAAAAATTAATTCATTAAATTAAATAATGATGTTGTTGGTTCTCTTTCAACCTGGGTCACTTTGATTCAGAGAAGCCGGAATGCTTTGTTGAGAGTGTCTACGGCAAGAAAGGCGCTTGCTGTTCACGTGTGCCTTACTTTTGGTTATTTTAATATATATTTTATGAAATACATTTAATGTATTATATATCAGTTGAATTTATTGTGCATGCATGTGTGTGTGCGTGCATGTGTGTGTGCGTGCATGTGTGTGTGCGCGCGTGTGTGTGTTACACCCCAACATTATGTTCTCAAAGTGAATTGAATTGTCACCTGTTTTTCCAAGGCCCTATTTTCCAGTGAAAGGTGCAGTCAATGATGCAGCGTATGAGGCACTGGGCATGGCTACTGAATTTTGTTCTTTTTGGGACCAGAAGTGAGGAGCGAACAGTGTGCTGAACCGATGGAAAATGGGCTGGATTGGCTGAATATTTATCAGTGGCTGTTTTGCTGATTGATTCAGCCAGTCAAATGACCGTCTTGATACTTTTCTCCTGTGTCACCAGGCGATTTGCATCACAGGTGTGCTGCATTATAATGGAGTGGAACCCCTTTCAATTCACATAGGTGAGTGGTTTGGTAGAAGTGCGTGCAACTGCACAACTGCGATTATTGTCATATCGTCTCTTTACAGATGGGTGTAAGCATATATAATACAGTAAGCTACCCCCAGGACCACAGTGTAAGAACAGCCATGAACAATTAAAAACAAAATGGCTCAAGGTAAGTCATAAAATTAACAAGCGGGCTCAGGCGCATGGCAATCCATGATGAAAATTCCACTTCACCGGTGTGATGGCTCGCCACTGGCAGGAAAATAAAACCCCAAGTCTCAACAAAAATTATATTGTGCACTGATATTTATGATATTTAAACCACTATCCAAGACTAATACAAAAGGCGCATAACTTTGTGTGAAGAGCAGAAAACATAGGCTCCAGAGAAATGGAAAAATTTAATATATTCAGCAAAATCATTTTCCGATCTCATGGGAGTCATTGGGTCCGATGATTGCTCTATGTGGTTGTATAATGGCCAAGGAATATGAAGCCGTTTTACAAGAGTAGGTGCACCCTATAGTGCAAACACTGTTTCCTCATAATGATGCTCTATTCCAAGATCATAATGCCCTACACACACTGCAAAACATCAAAATTAAGTCAAATGCCTTCCATGGCCTCCACAGTCACCATATCGAAATGCCATGGAAGTTCTGGAAAGCCGAGTGCAAAGTGAATTTCCATCTTCTGGAGGCTCTCTTTCTTAAAGAATGGTCCAATATCCCACAACACACAACTGATATATTGCTTAGTGTTTCCATTCATTTGTCCCCGTGTATATAGCCTGTCCTGCAATAATAGGACACCCTCAACACACAATTTTATTTTCCTGCCAAGTTAAGGTTAAATTAATGCAACAGAAGCCTCCGTGTGGAGATTCAGCTTCATAAAGATTAACATTAATAGTAAAAAAAAGATTATGACATAAAGGAATCTACACTAGGCTCTATATAGGCAAATTACCTGTTTTGGTGTATTTTCATGCCTGTATTATTACTGCACATTGCCAAATCAACAACCTCACTTGTATGCATCCATGTAAAGGCCTGTCCTTAACAAAATCTCTCGCTGGACGTAAATGTAACTGTTTATAAAACGACATGAGGAATTAAATCAAAATGTAAACCATTGTGTCCTTACGCACTGGTAGATTAAAACATTTGGCTATATCTGTAACAAACACATGCAGGATTGACCTCATCCTGGTGATGTTTCGTGCAATCACATTTTAAACGCATGCTATACAGCACTACAGGTAGTACGCTCATTTGCTGGTGAATGCATCAGGTGAATGTAAACCATTGGTAAAACTCTGGTGCTCCTTGGTGCAGATGGCACAGTAGGGAGAGCACGATTGGTGATTCCAAACTGTCTCGAAAACAAGTACGTGAGTGTTTGTGTATTTATGGGCATGCTTGCCAGTCAAATAAATAAATGATGCAATTTAAATTCAACATAGCCTAAAGACACTGTGGTGAAGCCGCAGAGGGAAAGTCAGTGCCAGTGGCTCCTCTTGCTTTGAAATATCAGAAAAATAAGCTTTTTTCTTCCGCCTGGTTTACTGGAGGAGGGACACGGTGTGACACGCAGGTAAAGGCCTTTCCTCCTGGTTATCTGTGGAGCTTTGCTGTTGTTTCTGTCGCATGAGCGTAGGCCTGATCACTGTGATCAGGAACATCTGTGGTGACAGATGTTCAGCGAGGAGAGGCGCCACGACGCTCTGATCACAATCTAAACGGGTCGTCCATCTCTCCTTATGCGTGCCGCTGGGTCACCCTTGTCACACTCAAGTGCATGTGCTTATACGTATCCTTTTTTTACAGTGCTTCTGCGTATGGTCTGTGTATGCCCGCTGCAGTCTCTGGAACCTATTAAAAGTGTACGCCATCGCAGGGACTCGCTTTGAAGGCACTGCAGCTTGCCAGATATAATGAATAATGCACTGCACTCAGGCTATCGAAAACCTGCATGGATTATCATTAGCTGCAACTATGTGTTACTTTTCAATGCATCTCTAATCCTCTCATCTAACACTTTATAAAGAATTTAATTAAGATGCAAAGTGCGTAGTATTTTATTCATTAACGCAATAATTTTTTCCTCTTGTACCAAAAAAAAGAAAGAAAAAAAAGGGAATTAAAATCATAGTGATAAACTCACACACTACGGGACAAACTGCATATTAAATATTCATGATGTCAGTGACATATGGATTGGTTTGGCTGCATTAACATTTTAAAATTAACTTGAAGTGACCTTTTGTCGATTTTCTGTCTTAACAAACAGTTCCGAGTAACTGCTACCCCATTCGTGAGGGGATTTATTGTCTTCTGTGAAAGTAACGTATTCTAACTTGCGATAAAAGAAAAGCCACAATCAGATGATTCATATTAATATTAAGTCAAAATTAAAATTCATCAATAAAGGTCAAACTACCTTGATTCCAGTGTCATTTTTAAACCCAAATGTCAGGTCTTTCAGTTATTTGCATTAGAGAATAATCTTCTGTCTGTAAAAAAAAAAAAAAACCCTCCATTTGGATTGTTTTGACACACGCAATATAATTAATGAAAAAATCATAGAGCATTGTTATATATGATGGACAGATACAAGGGTTCGGAATGAGCCATTTGGCCAATCCTGGTTGGGGAAGTTATCCTAAAAAAAGGGTTGAGGCAAGCCTGTTCAGATGGGAAAAAAAATTCTTACATGACATTATTTGCTTGCTCATCTGGAACAACACAGTGTCACAGCTTACATAATGCATATTATTGACGTGCACACCCAGATATGTGTTGAAGCAATTCAAGTTAAATACCTCTACAGTGTAACTCCACCTGGGATCCTACACCACACCACTTCTGCTTTGTTTAGTCAAAACAAATTGCAATAAATGGCTGGATGTGAAATAAACACTGGGCTTTCAGCAACATTTAAAGGGTAAGAAAGCACTAAAACCACTTATTTTAGATGAGAACTGATACATTTGGTTTTACAAGTGCTACTGATTGATTCTGGTACAAATCTTGACATTTTACTGCAGGATCTGGCTCAAAAGTGTCTCTAGTGGTAAAACTTTAGGTACTGCACGTTCAGTCTGTCATTGGCCAGAAACTTCATCCTGCTGACGTTTAACTCCCGGTGACAAAATTGAAACCTGTACAGCTACGCCCTGAGGTTTTGGAGCGAGGGCGGGCTACGCCCCAGCTATAAAAGCGAATCTCAGCGGTTGAGCTGCGTGGACAGGAGATTGGGGAGAGAGCGAGCAAGCGATATAGCTAGCTTACAGTTTCGTTTTTTTTTTAAATATTCTCGTAAATTATAGTAGCCTATTTTTAGTATTTTTTTAATATAGTTAGCTTGATAATTCCTTGTTTTTTAGTCTAGCTTAGCAAGTAGCTAGCTAGTTTATTTTAAAAATATATATATATATGTACTTGGAGTTGTAGTAAATGCATGCTACACGTTTACATTTGCAATGTCCCTACAACAGACATTATTTCCTGGAGAGTTCAGTACAGTGACCACATGTGCACCCATTGAAATGGAAACCAATATTGTTGATATCTTGCAGGTTGTGTGATTGCCTACAGCCTGTGTAAAATAGCCTACATGGTATGGGTAACTATTTGTACAGAGTGTGATTTGTTGTTTTGCTGGCCGGCGCCGCATCATTATAAGCCCAAATGAGGCTATGCGTGCCGCCTGCCTACCACTCCAAAACATTTCCCATCCTCTCATTCTCCACCATTGCTTCTGCCTCAGCAGCAGCTGGAGCTAGCGTGTTTGTTTGCGCGTATGAGTGAGAGAGCATGGAACAAAGCAGCCGCTGTGAGTGCTGTCCAGAGTAGAATGAGCTAAAGGCTACTAGCAAAATAAATTGCTGGGGCATGGTTTGATACCTGGAGCTCAGCCCCTATATCATGACCTTTTTATGTTGTGGACCCCAGGAAGAGTAGCTGCTGCCATGTGTGGCAGCCAATGGGGATCTTAATAAACAATTAAGAATTTCAAAAATGCTGATTGTCATGCTTTTACCCTTTAAAAGCATGACAATCAGAATCAGACAGATTCACAGGTAGCCAGAAACTCAAGCACATATCTTACTCTCCTTTGAGGAGTTAGCATTCAAAGCTAGTTAGCTAGCTAATTAAATTTTCTGTTCCATGAAAATTGCAAAAAAATGTATTTGTTTAAATCTATTCATTTGAGTTTATGAGGGATGCCCTGGATACAATGTACTGTACAACTTCCATTCAAAATGAAACACAAGTGTAACGGTCTTCTTTCACAAATACAGTTTGGCAGGTTATTTTTGGTGATGCAGTACTAGATTATTTCCTGACTGTAGATAAATTATGGGCGTAATTTGGTTTGAAAGGGGTGGTCATGTCCACATGCATTCCTATGCCTTTAAAGTGACTGGCAAACCTACCAAACCGAGTTTGAGAATGAAAGAAAAATTCATTTTATCAGGGATAAAGAATGTTGATAATAATGGTGAGTGAATCCAGGATGATGTCACTACATCCTTCCGTTGCAGTGCTATATGTTGAAAAGGGGCTTTCCTCTTTCTGACATCCTGCCATAGACTTGATGGATTGGGACCTCCAAGCTTGGAAGTGCTTGTCAAAAATAGACCCGCGGTTAATCTGTTTCATGGTTGAAATTGGCCACAGCATCTGTGGTGGTTTTGTAGCATGGATGGATTGCTGTTCTCTATTTTCACCTTTGTCACGTGGGAGACAGTGATAGATATGATGATTTTTTTTTCAAGCACTCATTTGTGATTGGCCAAAACACATCACATTGGGCTGTAGGGTGGGTCATTCTTTTAAAGCACTGTTCTTTGGTGCTCAGCAAAAAAAAGAAAAACATCAACAACAATGTGTGTGTGTTTGTGTGTGTGTTTGCATGCGTGCGTGCGTGCATGCGTGTGTGTGTATTTGCATGTGTGTGTGTGTGTCTGTGTGCGTGTGTTTGTGTGCATGCTTGCGTGCGTGCGTACATGTGTGTGTGCGTGCGTGCGTGTGTGTGTTTGCGTGCATGCGTGCGTGTGTGTGTGTGCGTGTGTTTTTGCGTGCGTGCGTGTGTTTTTGCGTGTGTGCGTGCGTGCGTGCGTGCGTGCGTGCATGCGTGCATGTGTGTGTGTGTGTGTGTGTGTGTGTGAAAAATCTGCACTCTAATCTGACTGGCTAAAAGGCCCCATTAACAATGCTGCAGTGTGCTATATTTAAAGATAAAAGCAATACTCAATTTATGAGTGCTCTTACTCACTCATGCCTACAAGTGGCTCGGTCTAATTGGCGAATGTTCTTCAGGGAGCATTTGTATATTCAGCCATATAATGTTTCTTTAGGATGCCTATGCTGAGTCACTTAGAGAAGACAAAGTGAAAAACAAACAATTGATTTATAATAAATATTATACAACACATAGTCCAAAACATTTGGTCAAACCAAATATGAAATATGAAAATAAAAATCAACAAATGAGGGATTACCGAAACACTACTTGTACTGCACTTTTTCAGATACATTTTTATTTGTGCACATGGACAAAATTTTGATCCATAAGAATCTTTAGGAGACATGTGTATCAAGACACTTTTGATCATGATGAATAAAGTTCATACTTGCAGTGACCCATCCAGTTAAAGTCTTTGTCCTTCAGTGCTAAAAAGCAGCAGATAAGTGGACATAGCATCACCAGTCTCCACATAACCTTCACCAGAAGTTTCCTGAAAAATAGTTAAAGAAACATATACAAACATAGTTCAAAAGGGAATGATTGTCCGACAAACACAATATCACATTAGAATAGAATAGAATAGAATAACTTATTTTCCCACTAGGGAACTTCAGTTGTAGCCCCAGCAACAAAAAAGACAGACTCACAACACACAAACAAACATATCAAACAAAGCCATCCAACAGAATCATTGCATCAATAAAGTTAATTAAGTGAATTAAAGTGCAATACAGCCATGATTAAAAATAGCCCCGCTGTCCCGAGATGTCCAGTGTCACCAAGCAGTCCAACACACAAACTCCGCCTCCAGAACTCTCCTCCATACAAGCAGCGCCACGGTCTCTGTACACCGCCAAAACGGAGCACCGAACTGCAATAAATCTTTCCAGTCGTCTCCTCACTCCTCCCCCGCATTATGCTCTCCTTTCCTGGTTGCCTTTTGAAGATTGCCTGCACTCCAGGATCAGTCCCGACACCTTCAACTCCGGTGAAAAGCGATGGTAAACTTTGTTGCTGCAGTCTGCAGATCCAGCGGACATTCCCGAGCATATGTTGCGAATGCGTCTCCATGGTGATGACCACAAACAAAATGATATCGACTAGACAATTCGTCAATATTATCAAAACAAGCAGCAGGAGTGCCCTGAAAAATCTCCAGCCCGCTTTTTCATCCCACTACAGACACACTGCGCATAAAAAAAACAAAAACAAAAGCCCGACACAACGAAACACATTAAAATGAACAAACACGTACACGAGAGACAGCTGGACTACGTCGCCATTACAGCGCCGCGTGACTTCAACTTTTCACACCTTAACTTTGAGAAACTGTTCAATTGCTTTTGTTTGAAAAGAAAAAAAACACCATAAAAGTTATTGACTGCCGAGATGCCTCAGTTCAGCCAGCTAATTTGAAATGTCATTCAAAATGTAACATTTTATGTTTAAATTCAGTCAGTTCCAACCGTGGCATCAGTCCTTTTTATAATTCGTAATAATATATTTTTTTGTTATATCCATGCACTAGCTCTACAACCAAAATGCACCATGCAGAATATCCATCAGGGTTGTAGACCCCAGTTGGTACTGCCATGGTTCAATACCAGACCATGGTGTGCATCTCCACTTGCTAAAAAAAATTGAAAAGCATTAGTTAGAAGTTGGAAAGAATTAGTGAGAAGTTAATGTAAATGACTTCACTATAGATGGTCCAGTCCCTATACTTGCAGCAAAGCTTTGACTGCAATCCAGGGTAAATAATGAACACTTTGCTCTTTCTTTAAGTTAAATACAAACACTTCATCAATTATTTTACCAAGCAGACTTATTTTGTCCACTTTTCCCACATTTTACCCTTATAAATCATACATATAGAACTACATGTTGGAGGCAATAAATTCATGACGGAATTCTGTTCTGTACAATCACATAACACAATTATTTAGCATGCACCTTATAACAGTCTTACTCTAAAGATTGTCTTCATCTTATACTAAATTATTGTAAAATGCTGGGAAATGATTGTGAGTGGTATAATTGTGACGGAAGGGACTGTTTAACAGATACGTCTGCTCGGGAAGTTGGGATTCTATGTTTGTCCTGCAGCTGTGTGCACATATTGTCGTAGAAAGTACTCATTGTCCCTGTTTTCTTTCTGTAATGCAACGGCCTCTGATTCTCACACGAAAACATGTTCTTTTGAAAGATTATAATTATCTGTGCACAACAGATAGAACGGTGAGCATTTACAGATATGAAGTGTTTTGTTAGCCTGAATACACATACATTTTATTATAAAGGGAGCAATGTTGTGTGACAGGACATCTTCGGCGCTTCCTTTTAGTACTGTGATCAAAATAGAGGGGAAACTTTGAAGGGAACTTTTGTTGACACTAGCAGCGATTCAGTCAGCATAAAGCGTGGATTGATTTTTTTTTTGGCTGCATTTAAAGGGAAAGAGGGATGTCAGGCACTTGGTCACAACACATGACACTTGGAAGCCTCTGTGAATATATTAGTGGCTTCAAATGTGTTTGCCATGAATTAATTATAATGTGTATTACTTGCATGGGTAAAATAAAATAAATCACAATCTACAATCTACAATGTAAATTGTACAATATAAATCCCCATTTTCATTTTATCCCATAACTAAGGCTTACCACCCTGACCAATATTGCCACGACAGCTGGTTAAGGGCTGTGAACATGCCCATTAATGTGTACTTAAAGATGTTGTAAAAACATTTTGATAGTCATCAATTGATGCGTTTCATAGATTCTATGAACTTCATAGATGACATGCGTTTCATAGATTCTAATCCAAATGTTTTTGCTTGTTTGCATGCACACCATGTATGCTGCCGGCCTGTATTTGGTCTCTCTAATGGGCTCTATCAGCATGTTTATTCACATACAAAGTCTTATGCACTGACTATTTAAAGTATGGGAAAGTATGGCAAACCAAAAAAAAGACTCAATACAATACAGTGCGATAGTACAATGGTTAAGGAACTGGCCTTGTAACCGAAAGGTTGCAGGTTCGATTCCCAGGTAGGACACTGCCGTTGTACCCTTGAGCAAGGTACTTAACCTGAATTGCTTCAGTATATATCCGGCTGTATAAATGTATAAATGTAATAAGAAGTTGCTCTGGATAAGAGCGTCTGCTTAATGCCTGTAATGTAATGTAATGTAATGAATAGGACTGCATATTTCAACTTAAAAAAACACTTGACTACATACGATTAAATAACTGCGTTTCTCAGAGGTGTGACATGTCTGTATACCTGTAGCAGCACACGTTGATACTGCTCCCTAATTAACGTGAACACTCACGTTCATGAAACATTAATGCTGCTCTTTGCGCTGACTACATGTATAGCAGTGACTACAGCACATGGACAGAGTGTAAATTGCCATCAGTATCCTTATTCTCACTTGTGAATTTTAAGCACACCCATGGGAGCGCCACCGCTTCTAAGCCTAAGGAATGCATAATATCACCAAAGGTGATTATATCTAATAATAATGAACTAAATGATGTATTTAAAAAAAAAAAAAAATGTATTTCACAGTTTATCCAATTTCAGGACATGAATCGTTAAAGGGCTTGGGGGTTTTTTACCTTTCCTGACCATAGGGTTAAGAGGTACTTACAAGCAAAACAATTGCCTATAAGGTAAAGCACACAAGGCACTTACAGAGAGCGCAAATTCACTCAATGCATCAACTGCAGTCACATTCATTGCAATCACATATATGTTTAAAGCCTCCGGCTCTGGGCTTTAGTTTGATATATCGCTGTATTTGCCTGAGTCCTCTCAGAAAGCCTGCATATCACTTTTGGGCTTTGCTCAAGCGTCCAATTCCTCATTGCGGCCCATTTAAAATGATTGATATGCGCGGTTTTCAAAGCTCGCGCTACGTGCATAGCTCGGCCTTGGCGTGGCTCATTAACGTTCTTGTTATCGCATTTAAATCTAGCATATTTTAAGTGTCGAAGGTCATTTCTGGGTTCTTTTAAGCAAGGCAGCCAGAGAACAGTGATTACATATGCCACCCTTTTGTCTGCTTCACTCCACATCTTATAAACAGCATGCCTGAAGCAATCCATCTAACATATTCCATGGTAATTTGTTTCTGTATGTGAGAGATGCAAGCCAATAGCAATTTTATGCTACTACTTGACTGGATTTATTTATTTTGTTTTTTTGGCAGTCGCAATTCTGTTCCTCTTAAAAAGGACTCTTAACAATATTGTGTCTGGAAATTGAACGCAGCACAAAAGGCTGGTTGTATATTGACTTTTAAAAAAAATCTTTCTTTAATGTCATGCAAATTGTTCTAGACATAATTTGGAGAGATGTGTATTTGATCATGTATCTGCATGGATTTTTAGATGCCATTTGACAGTAGAGTTTAACAGACAAAAGGCTATTTGTATAAAGAATGGCTGCTTTTACACAATTCACAATCAAAACGCATTGTACTTCTCTGATGTTGGTGTATTGTATCCACATCTGTTAATTTGGTTTAATTGAATTTTAAAAACAAAGAAGTTCAAGACAAGGTTTGTATGTACTGACAAACTTATCGTGAGAATGAAATGATGCCATTCATTTGATCTGGTGAAACTCAGATGATTAATGCAGAGGAAAGAAATCTGACAGAGAGGACACGGTATGATGCAACCAACACAAATGTCAAGCAATACTTCAGAGAGCATTACAGCATAAATTTCAAGCATGACCTGCCATTTCCAAAACATGTCATCATGTTGACAGGACAACAGGAGGTTTATTTTTGCGTATGCATATTGATTATTGTTTAATATTTAAAAAAACACGTGTCATAAATGTGATTTATTTCTGTACATTGTTCTCTTTTCTGATTATGTTTTTTTTTACTGTTTGTATCAGCAGGGGTCACTATTTAGCAAAGTTTAATTAAATAAAGCAGAGTGAACTACCTGCTTAACATTGTGATTACCAATACTATATAACATCTCTGCATTTCAATGGATCTCTATGGGAATTGGGGGGTGGGACTAGATTAAGCTGTAAATTACACAGGAATAGTATGGAACCCATGGTTGACTAAATGGCTGTAAGTCATCAAGGGTTTGAGGTATCAAACCAGCCTCAAACTATCACTCTGCTGCCAGACAGGGGTGTTTCTAGGACCTCAAAACATCTGGGGCTTAGCCCAATACATCTGGGGCTTTCCTCAGACTTTGTAAGGAGGTCCGGGGGCATTCTGGTCTTTCTTCCTGGTCCATTCTGGTGTTTTCTCTATTGCTGTATGTCTTTTTTCATGTCATCTTTTGTTGATCGACTTTTCCATCTCTGTGAGTCCTTTTTGTAAGGTACAACATACTGTTGGTCTGCCTAATTGCAAATTTAAAATTCCTTTCCATGATACAGATATGAGCACTAATGTTTTGGTATCAACATTAGTGATTATAAGGCCATAATTAATAATAATAATTAAACTTTAACTTTACACTCTCTTTCTCTCTCTCTCACACACACACACACACACACACAGACACACACATACACACACACACACACACACACACATACACACTTTACCTTTTTCCATAACTAATCCTGGCTCTGCTGGCTGCAACTCATCTTCACTGCCACTGGCTACCTGAAAACCATTAAATAAACTTAAACATTAAGACAACATACTCTGCCTAATAAAATATATATTTTGACATTGCTTCCCTTTAAATTCATATAATGTTCTTCATGACAATTATTTTATACTGTTAAAGACTGACAAGATATTACATTATAATCTCAAGGCTGACTGTATTACTAAGTAATTCATAGTATTCGATCGCAGACTACATCTTGGTGGTAAACAACAGGTGACTGTAATCAAATAGCAGGTGATTATCATTAAATGACAAGCATGGCCAAATGAGTTGTGGCCTTGTACCGCATTGTGTGGCAAAACACATAGATTCAAGATTCAAGAGGTTTATTGTCACACCAGTTTCATACTGTGTACAACACTGGGTGAAAATCTTCATTCAGGAGGCTTCAGTAACATAAAGTGATAAAAGTGATAAAAAGTGGGGGATAAATCCGAACAAAAACGATAGTGTACCAGCAGCTTCGCTGCTCGTTCCCTAATTATCAGTCCCACCAGGATCTCGCAAAGTTTTTTTGTGATTGTTTTGTGATTGTTGCGGCCTAAAATGCTTTTGTTAAAAGTTGCGATGCAAAGTGCGATGTGTTGTGTGTGTTTGTTGCGATGCAAAGTGCGATGTTTTGTGTGTGTTTATTGCGATGCAAAGTGCAATGTTTTGTGTGTGTTTGTTGCGATGCAAAGTGCAATGTTTTGTGTGTGTTTGTTGCGATGCAAAGTGCGATGTTTTGTGTGTGTTTGTTGCGATGCAAAGTGCGATGTGTTGTGTGTGTTTGTTGCGATGCAAAGTGTAATGTTTTGTGTGTGTTTGTTGCGATGCAAAGTGCAATGTTTTGTGTGTGTTTGTTGCGATGCAAAGTGTGATGTGTTGTGTGTGTTTGTTGCGATGCAAAGTGCGATGTGTTGTGTGTGTTTGTTGCGATGCAAAGTGTAATGTTTTGTGTGTGTTTGTTGCGATGCAAAGTGCAATGTTTTGTGTGTGTTTGTTGCGATGCAAAGTGCGATGTGTTGTGTGTGTTTGTTGCGATGCAAAGTGCGATGTGTTGTGTGTGTTTGTTGCGATGCAAAGTGCGATGTTTTGTGTGTGTTTGTTGCGATGAAGTTGCGGTAATTGGTGGAAGTCGCAAATAAAAATTCTGATTTCAAAAATATATATGTAATTCAATGGTCTTATGTAGGCTAGTTCAGTGAGAATGAAACAGTACTGTATAACACAAGTGGAAATATTGCGGAGCTTGTGTTCCAAGTAACCATAGCCTGCAAAAAAATGTCAATATAACAAAAAAGTTTTACTTTATTTGTAAATTGAAATGTGAAAATATTTTTTTTGGACCTGAAAAACAGATTTAACGTGGAGTAATTTGTGGAATTTTTCATGGGAAAGTTGCGGTGATTGGAAAAAAATGCAAGCTCTTGCAACTTTAGCGGAATTCCGTTGATTTTGCGTTAATAGTTGCAATCGTGACATCGCAAAATCCTGGAGTGACTGAATAATAGTGGCAATACTATACTATGAATACCCAAAACTGACAAACACTCCAACATTAGTTTACAACAGATGCGAACATTTGTGTAGCAGGAGGGCCTTCCAACAGTCTTGTTTTTATCATGGTTCAAGCTAATAATTTTAATTTCTAATAATTTATATCATTAAACTGTCCATGCCATCTTGTGAGGGAATATGATATTAATAGTTCAAAAAGTGTGTGTAAAAAGATAGTGAACAACCTGTCCATCAGAAAGAGGATGAGTAAAGATGTTTAGCCGTGTTAGCTTGCTAATATTAATGCATTAACGTTATCTGCCACGTGGGGAAAAACAACCTCTTTCTGCATAATCGCTTTTTTGATACAATTTAAATTGTTGGCTTATTTCTTTATTACCTTTTCTTCTCCTCTAAAAAAAGCCAAGAAAACTCATTTGTCTACATTGCGCAATGCTAAGTGGAAGTACAGTGCTTGTGTAGTGCTTTAATGCGCCCTCAATAACAATTGAAAGTTCAACTAAAGTTCCACTCTGCATTAAAATGAATGTCCTCAATGGTCTATTAAGTATACCCTTTGCATTGTTCTTTCATTCACCATGTTTTCATAGCTTGAAACCAACCTTGTTTTTGAAAAGGTTTTTCAACATAGACACTAAATATGACAAGGTGTGCTTTTGGGAGATTTTCCCTCTCATTAATTTCAGCAAAGGGTAATTTTGTTTGTGTCTGTCAATAATAATTCCCTAACTCAGAGGAGGCAAATAAATATGCAGATATGATTGTCAGGTTTTTTTTTGCTAGATCTACACCCAAAATGATATCATGCAGTTAAAAGAAAGCTATACTCATCTATGTAGTATGGGTAACTTTTGTGGGAACACTGAAACACACTCTTTTGAGAGACAAAACCATGGAATTCCACCCTATTCCCAATCACCAAGCAATGCTGACCCCTCCTACATGCACACACTTTTTATTCTCCATTGTGTGGCTCCAGTTGAGGTTGTTGCCAATGGATTGAAGACAGACTATGCTTTTGTTTAACTGTGATGTGGTTCCCAGAACCATTTGGCATAAGAATAGCATGATATCTGAGCACAAATAAAACCTAGGGATAGGCAAATAGTGGCTATAGTGTCCAAAAATCCATATATGAGAGCGCACAAATAATTTCAAATGGTCACACTACAAAAGAGGTGGGTAAGGTGTGAGGGGAAGTGTAAGGTTTAAAAGTTGTTTCTTTGTTGAAAAAGCTGTTTCTTGCATTTTTAAAATGAGTTTGGCCATTGGCTAAACAATTTTTCGCATGCCCATCAATTCAGGTAGATGTAATTGTCAGGTAGTGACCTCTTACAACAAGTTTGTATCTTTTTGATGACACAAAAAAGTCAAATTTGGGAGAGAAAGGTATCAGTAGAAGCATGGGAGTCGCGATGATGGGTTCAAAGTTTTGTCCTAGAAGAGTAGTTAAGCATGTGTGTGTATTAATCAGTGATTTAGCATAGCAGGTGAGGGCTGACCATTGGGAGTGATTTAGCATAGCAGGTCAGGGCTGACCAGCGGGAACAATTTAGCATAGCAGGTGAGGGATGACCATCGGGAATGATTTAGCATAGCAGGTGAGGGCTGACCATCAGGAATGATCTAGCTTAGCAGGTAAGGGCTGACCATCGGGAACGATTTAGCATAGCAGGTGAGGGATGACCATCGGGAATGATTTAGCATAGCAGGTCTGGGCTGACCATTGGGAATGATTTAGCATAGCAGGTGAGGGATGACCATCGGGAATGATTTAGCATAGCAGGTGATGGATGACCATCGGGAATGATTTAGCATAGCAGGTGAGGGATGACCATCGGGAATGATTTAGCATAGCAGGTGAGGGATGACCATCGGGAATGATTTAGCATAGCAGGTGAGGGCTGACCATCAGGCCTGGGTTGTAAAGTGTTTGGCCAGAGGGCAGAGGCCAGAGTGGACAGGTATCCGCCCCCGCCCCAGACATCTAGGTGCCAAAAGGTATCAGCCGTGACTAATAACGTGCGTTTATGAACAAAGCTTATGTTATTCGGGAACACAGAGATATGCTGTCACAGATATTGTCAACATGTGCGTCAAAATCAAAGCCTCTTGAGGATATATAAGCTTGGCTAGATGACCAGTGCGCAAACGGTTGCTGTACCACAAACTTGTGCTGTGTAACAGTGAGGGCTGACCATCGGGCCTAGTAAAGTGTTTGTTGTATTGGTGAATTCCTGCATTGTCCTGACTTGGATTATATAAAAATAAGCCGGTTCCTAAAAGGGAAATTAATCTGTTGTGCCGGTAACAGCTGGAAACAAGGTTGGCTGGCAAGACAGCTGATGGATGGGTGCCATTGAGATGTGGAGGATGGAAGAGAAGAGCTATAAAAATGACGGTCCTCATAGCACTCTGGAGTGGAAAGCTGATTGAAGTCTTCATCTCATTTAATTTATACATAAAGAAAAAAGTTTTATTGGCACCAGCAAACAATAGCCAACCTTCCATGATATGTTTATTTGGACATACATGTGACATTTACATCCACAAGAATGTACAACTAAACATGTGGAACTAAATGTTCATTTAAATGTGTGTCTTCTGTCTTTAGTTCATGTACCTCTGGACGGTGTAGAAATGCTTTTTTTTTTTTAACATCAATAGAAGATGAAGATAATTTTCTCAGATTCTTATTATCCATACCCAAATTTCCTTAGACATTAACCACGGGGGATGGCGGACTCTTGAAGTCCAGATATGCCAATGTGGGCACAGGTTTTCCCAGGAGGGTCTACATTTGTCCGCATGTAGAGCACAGATCACTTTGCTGGAATTCCACACTTAATCTGTAGTGTCAGTAGATATATACCCATCATGGATGCATTGCATGAAGTCTAACTAGCTGCAGTATCACTTATATTCTGTACGTGCATTCATTTTAAGGCTCATATTTTATGGATGGCAATGAGTACTCTTGCAAACATTCCCTCAGCAGAGTATGTGCTGTTAGGAAAGGCTCCTGTCAGCATTTGATAAAGCTTTGACATATTTGATCGATTGATCCAATCTCTCGAAATATTCATACTTTAGTGTTTGAGGTTCATCAACGGACTGACACCAACTGAATGAAGCTGCAACTGGAAAAGATTCAAAATGTTCAGTTCAGTGAAACATTAACAAACTAAAGGAATACTGGCTGAAATTTTTCAGTCATAAGCCAAAATAGGAAAACTGAAATATTGTCCTCGTCTTTTAAAAAGGCTTGAATTTATTTGTAAGTCAAAGTTAAGGACACATTCTGCCTGGATCCAAGCCTATATTTCTTCAGTAGGGTTGTGTGCACTTTAGAGTTTAGAAGATAAAGGTGCTTTTTACCCCCTAACAGAGAATTTTCTTTAGACAAAGAGTATCCATTTCCACTTACAAAGAATGCCCTTCCATGAGAATTTGGCAGAATTTCAGTTTTTTTTACTTTAAATCCTGTGATGTTCCCCTTGTGTCTGGAGCAGAAAGAGAACTGAATGTAACTGTAATGAGAGCTCTGCATAAGAAAGACTTACCAGAATATCATCTGCACATAAAGATATTAAACTTGATTCTGTTCAAGCAGAGGCCATGTATGCCTTTGTGGCGGCTAATTACTGCTGCTATGGCTTCTATTGCCAAGGCAAAAGGGTGATAAAGACACCCCTTGCTTTGTATCGCTTGATAAATTGAAAGGGTCACAGAATTGTCAGTTTATTTTTATTGAAGCAGCAGGCTAGCTGTATAGTAATGTAATCCAAGTGATAAAAACTTGGTCCAAAATAAAAATTAATCAGGGATATTAAGGAATTAAGTAATCCCATTCAACTCTATTGAACAGTTCTTGCAGCATTCATTGAAACTTCTTATTTTAGGAATAGTGAGCTTATTAGCAAGATGAATAGTATTTAAAAAAAATAAAACAGCTTTGGATAAAACCTGTCTTGGTCTGTGGTAAAACTTTTGAAGAATTTTTTTTTTAGCTATATTGTAATTCTAAGGCCCATATTTAATAAGAATACTCGGCAAAATGAGCTTCAAGGTGAAACATCTTTATCTTTCCCTCTTTCAATAATATGACTGTGAGACACAATGCACCTCGAAGGTGTTTCCAATCCAGTCCTTTTCTAATTATACTGTATCTGACAAAAAAACATGTACATTTTTTATCAAATTGTATAAAATATATATATATTTTTTAAAACCAATATTTACTTTTGTAACATTTGTAAACAGGTTTTTAACAATGTATATGAAGTAAAATGTTTATGATTATTGTTATGTTACCTAATTGCGAGGTTTTCAAGCCTTTAATTACATTTGCACAAACTGACTTTTGGCTTGATTTAAATAGATGTATTTTTATACACCTCTCGATTCAAGAAATTGGGCTTTTTTTTCTTCCTCTAATGACTGGCTATTGCTACATTCTGATGGAATTTATTTCTCTAGGGGAGGTAGGGTGATTTTAATATTGCATGCGCTATTCAGTTGTTTTACTCCCTTCCGGAGTGCACATGTTTGTGATCACCCCTCCTATCTCAGTATTAATTCCTGTCCTCCGATAATTTAAATCCCGTCTGGATGGACACCTTGTGTTTGAGAGTGTCTCTGAGTATTTGTGCGCAAAGAGCTCTGTCCCTGTTCTTGAATTTCATCAGATATGCATGCAATTTGAGTTTCGTGAGGTGTAATGGAGGAATTTGAAAAGGTATTCATTACGAACCCATTTACACACACACAGTCACACACACACACACACACACACACACACACACACACACACACACAGTCACACACACACACACACACACACACACACACACACACACACACACACACACACACACAGTCACACACACACACACACACACACACACACACACACACATACACACACAGTCCTACTTGGAAGAACATGGGATGAAAAAAAAAAAGCCCATAAGAGAGCCTAATGGGTTGTTGTAATGTCAGTTGTAATGTCAGCTATAGGTAAACATTTTGGTTAAAGGCTGCCTACCTGATTATTGTATGTGTAGTACGCATATTCAACACTATGATCTTACACAGCCCCCTTTCAAAAAGAAGGAAATCAATAGGCATTTGGAAAAACTAATTTCAGTATTTGCAGTTGTGTAAGTCCCAATCATTTGGTGATACCTGCACATACATGACAAAGCCTGTACTGTCTGTTCATTATGACCTGGACAACAGTCTCAGTCTCTACCGACCGTACTTGGACTGCTGTGAAAATATAACTTGCCTGAAAACCTTACATATTTTTTTAACTTTGGGAATGCCATGACTGAACATACAGTATCTTCTCCCGGAAGATGGCTCGCTGGTAATGTGAATATACTGAGAGTATGTCTCTGTAAAGAACCACCTTCTGTAATTTGGCACTGGCCAAAAGGCCGTCCGGAACGATGAGCATAATTAGAGAGGAGCACGGCTAATATTCTATCACCCGCCTCCCCCTGGAATATTAATCCCGTCCAAATGGGGCTTATGCCAGTAATTTCCCTGTACTTTCACCTTGTTCCATCTTCCTTTGGGATCTCAATGAAGCCAATTGTGGTAGATGGGGATATGTTACATTTTATTTCAAAAGCATACAATTGGAGAGGATTATATGTGCCTCAATTATTCTCTAATATCTCTCAAAAAATTTACATTTTGCACTAATATGTGTATTTCTTGATATATCTTGATATATTCCTAAAGTGTTTGTCTTTGAACCTGGAAAATAAAACATTAAGTTGCATTAAGTGTGAACCCACACACTCGCGCACACACGCACACACACACACACACACACAAACATGAACTACTGAAGCATGGCCAGTGAGGTTTTGAAGAGTGTTTAAAAACAGTGTTGCATAGTGTTATATAGTAAAATCTGAGCTAACAGTGACATGCACTGTTGGATACTGTACAAGGCCCATATGAGGACATGGTCAAAAATATTGTATACAAATTCTCAGTTTACTAATTTGTTCCCCCTGATTCATTTGAACCATCAAATAAATCAGAAATTTGTGAGGTTCAAATTAGTCATTGGATAAAACTAAAGGTCTGATTTCAATTGATTTTAACTGATACATGAATGTGCATATGAATGAGACAGGGTTATGGAGTGATACATCTCAGGGCATAGATGAATGGGGGGAAGTTGGGGATTTTGCGTTTCAACTTACTCAGCATGTTTATTTGTGAAATCAGTACTGCACAGTATATGAATGTGCCAGTATGTCTATAAAAATGCTTTTGTGTGTGTGTGTGTCTCATTTGTTCGTCTTGGATAAGTTGCACATGCTCGCTTGACAAAACTGTCTACTGTTTCTACAGTCATCTGCTAACAATTCAGAACTTCACGCTCAGTGTTATTTGATGAATATACTGTATTTGAACAGCGGTACCAATTCTACATGGTTACACTGAGACAAAAATGGAAAATTGGGTTGAATATGCACAGGCCTTACACCCCTTACTTGTTGTGTTCCCTGCACAAGGGGAAAACTGCATCACCCACAATGCCATGGTCTGCCCCGGGGGGTGGGGGTGAGGTAGGCCTTTATGAGGCAGAGATGTTCCCTTTCTTCTTACCTTTCCCAAAAGAGCAAGCAGCAAATATAATGCACCCTTTACATGTGTACTGCTGTCCACTGCCCTTGGGAACTTTCTAGAATCCACTTCTATGATCCAGATTGATGGAAATGGTTTCTTCGTACTAATAGAAGAGGGACCCAGAGTCTGTCTATGACATCATGTATTACACGACTTGGTTGTGTGGCTACTTGTTGTTTTTTTTAACTTAACAGCATGAGACACCCTGTAGTCCATTGTCTTGCAGTCTTGTTGTGGAGTTTTGTGGGTACTGTATAAATCAAGTTTATTATGAGTGACAGCACATTTCCAAATGTCAAATCCCTAGCTTGTGTTGTCTAAGTGTGTAAAGCATTAGCTATCTATAAATCATATCTGAAGAGTAAATTCCGTTTACTTTGTTAGTGAGCATGATGTCTAATTGTGTAATTAGCTGAACACATACCATCTGCCACCAATATCCTCTTATTGCCCTTCTGGTACAGCTATGCAGTCCTCCCACCTTTAGAGGAAGCACTGCTTTTTGAAAGACTGCATTTTCTGGATGCATGTTGCAGCAACCATCTTAACACTGAACCTAACATCCAATTAAATGTATTGCTATGCACTGGTTGACTAATTGTGACACTCATGCTTTCCAAAAAATAAATAAATTAATACATTTTATAATCTTATTTTTTCAAATTATTTTATTACTGTAGACAGTACATTTCAACAGAGCTTTTAATAGTTAAAAATCAATTGGTACTGGTGTCGGTTGGAGTGGAAACAGAGGTGTTTGAAATCTGCCAGGACTGAGAACTGAGATTAATCTGAAATATCATGGCCATTTATGAAATTTTAAGACATAAAAATACAGTCAATGTAATGTTCTTCACTTTAAAAAAGTTGTACTATTTTCTCTATAGATTCATGTTACCCTGTACCAGTATGACCCTACAGAAAACTTCACACTGTGCCTGGGTCTAGCAACGCTCTTATGTTAGTACTATTGGTTTCCTCTGAAATTTCAGCGAGTTAAATTCTCTGTGGGAGCTCTGATGTTTGCACTGTCTACCCAGCTTTAGAGATGCAGTCAATTCTGAATCAATGCATGAGGCAGTCTGCCCACGGTTTTGTTATTTCAGTGTTTTGGGCCGTTAAATATCTCTGTGTGTTCTTTCTGCAAAGTCCAGAGATCTCTGTGTTGACTCTGGCTATACTAATATATGTAAAATTATCGTCTCTTTTATCTATTATAAAACGTCAGCTTTATTTGGGTTTTGTGAGGTGAAACTGTTTGTAGCCTAGTGCGTAGTCCAGTGGGCCTGTTTATTGACTGATGCATAGCTAGGTGGCCCAGTGTAGCCTCAGTACAGGGAGTAACATATAATAGCCTGACAAAGCAATGGAAAGTCCTCTTTGTCTGTATTCATTTATGTTAATACTCATATTGCATCACATAGCCAAGTGATTCACTGTGTGAAGCCCTGTCTCTTTAATATTTGAGTAATGCTGAGCATGTTTGCTTGGATTGCATACAATTTATATTGCCTGAGCTTGTCAGTTAAAAAAAGCAAACAATAACATTTGGTAATAGTGCTTTTTACAATGGGAATGTGATTAGCCTATGATTTCTTGATGCTTGAAATGTAATGGGTCTTTAATGTGTCGGAGGTTCAAACGTGAAGGTGGGGGAATCAGAACAAGTCAGCTCACACCAGTGAGGACCAATAAATGTGGGAAAAATAATTTTAAAAAAGAAAGAAAAAAACAGAAACTGAATTTTTAAGGCTAAACAGCCAAAAACTAAAATCAACCCACTAAAATGGGCGAACTAGAAAACTAGTGAAATAACGACTAAATCTCCTGAGCTCACCTAATGAGCTAGAATGGAAAATCTAGCGAACAAAAGAACACCTTCGGCTACCTCAGCTCAGAGCCGGAAGAGTGTAAAACCAAAACAAATGCACAAAGAAAACCTGTCTCCTTGAGAACAGCAAAGGACAATATAAATAGCGCAGAACTCTAACAGGAGGAAACAATTATATACCTGAATAAATAGCTAATTTCCCTCGTGAACAATGTTTACTATCAGGAGGTCGCTAGTACCTGGCTATACCTGGCTCGAATGCAATGTCGAAAGACAAACAAGCACTGGAGTAGCGGAACTGAGAAACCTAAATACCCCGCAAGCAGAAGCACAGGTGAAAACAATAATGAGGACGGCAAACCCTGAAACGAAACGTGAAAAAAATCGGATTGATTCACAATCGTGAAAGCAGGACGAGAACCGCAAAAAAATAAAATAAATAAACAGCCATGAACCACGACATGAAATGTGAATTTGGACTGTGTCTTACTGTTAACAACATGCTGTGAACCGAGAACCAGGTAATAACAGACCAAACAACAGAAGGCAGTTGTGTACTTTCACAAGAGAACCTAGTCCTCAGCAATACCTTACATAATACCTTTACAACGTTGAAGGCCAGTGCTCACAGTGCAGCAAAAGCATAAAAAATATATATATATATAAAAAATTGAAAAACATTGAAAGTGAGGTCTTTCTCACAAAACTTTCCAACAAAACACATTGAAACAACAACCTTGACGGTGATATTTAAAAAATATATAGAACTATATCCAAACTATCATGTCTGTAAAAAAGTCCTAGAGGAGGCAGTCCTCAAACAACTCTCAGAATTTTTAACCTCGAATCATAAGAGCCTACAATTAGCATTTAGGCCATATCATAGCACCTAAACAGCTCTGCTAAAAGTTCTCAATGATCTTCTTTCTTCTGACCGTAACTCTGCATCAATTTTTATACTCCTTGATCTAAGTGTTGCTTTTGACATAGAGGACCATCAAGTTCTGCTTCATAGACTTGAAAACTGCGTAGGTATCCATGGTCAAGCCCTCTTCTGGTTTAAGTCTTACCTCACCGTCAGATATCAATTTGTTCACATTGATGGTGATTCTTCGCAACACTCACAGATGAAATGTTAAGTATTGGGTACTTTACTTTAAAAAAAATATTTTGCTACCACTGGTTGACATAATTTGCAGACATAATATCAGCTTTCACTGGTATGCAGATGATACAGAACGCTACATATCATAAATGACTGGATGACTGTCTTTGAGGCCTGTGTCACTCACAATGGATGGCAAAAAACTATATTTTACTCGATGGCGAAATTACATAAATGGCAATTCTCATTCCAAAAAAACCCAAAAAAACACCAATCAAAATGTTCTAATCTAACCCTAAAAAAATGTAATTCAATTTGAAAATTTTAATTAGTTTGCTCTCCATACAGGATGCTGAAAATTGGTTCATGCATTTGTCACATCCTGGTTAGGCTACTGTAATGCACTGCTCTCTGGCTGCTCAAATACTTCACTCAATAATCTGCAAATTGCACAAGATTCTGCAGCTATAATCCTGACAGGAATCAGAAGGGGTAGAGCACATTACTCACATCCTTGCATCACTCTATTGGATCCCAATACAATATTGTATTGAGTTTAAAGTCCTCTAAAGTCCTCCCAAGGCAATACATGGGTTAGCGCTGTCCTATTTGACTGACTTACTCAAGCCCGATATTCCAGCCCGTGTACTACGCTGCAGTGATACCGGTCTGTTGAATATGCCAGCATTTCCAAAAGGTTGGATAGGTCCTTCTGTTCCCTAGCTCCCACTTTATGGAACAGTCCTCCCATAGTGAGGGAATCAGAAACAGACTATTTTTCGATCACGACTGAAATCACACCTTTATATTCTTTCCTAAACCTAACTACCCCAACTGACCACCGTCTTTTAATATATCTGACAATTTATTTAGATCTGTTTCTACCTGTTTTAACTTTCAGTGTTTTGTTCAGTTTTTATCCGTTTTTGTGTAGTAATGCTCATTTACTATTGTATTCCATCATAGTCAACACTGTCTATTTAATATGTTTTATAACTTACATGTTCCAAACTCGTATCTGCCCCTCGTGTCTTATTTACACCCCTTGGTTCGTAAAGTGTGTTGTGACCTTGTTGTTAAATGCTATTTAAACTGAAATACACGTTAACTTATTGAGTTTAGACTGAATCTACCTCATAGGATGTTTTCCCCTGCTACCCGCCTGCTTCCCCCATTGAAGACAAAGAACATATATAAGTTTGACAATTCAAGGATATTGTGAAAATCCTCCCAGAAGGAGACATCTGAGACCGCTTTATTTTCACTTTCAAGAATTTCATAAATTAGACACTTTGCCAGAAAAAGGCAAACTGAGATAAAATTCCACAAATACAACTCGGGTAAAGAGAAGATCCGGCTAATAAGTTCAGTCACAAAAGAACAGCATGGAAGCTAAAAATTAAAACAAAATAAAATGAATAATTTATATCTGGTCCCATTTACGTTGCTCTGAAAGCATTTTTTTGTGCTAGAAAATGTGCCCATCTCTCAAAATGGCTTTTGTTCAGAAACTTAATTATGACAGTTCATTTGTCCATTTTTTTCATAAAAAAGCTTCCATAACAAATATAAAGCCCTGCCTTCACTTTAATCATCATATTGAAAAATAAATGTTCTGGTATGAAGGAAAAAGTATTTATTCGGTCAGTGACCATGCAGATAAAATTACATTTTTATGCTAGTTTGGTAGTGGATTGAATGGGGCTCTCTATGCCCAGAGACACGGAGGAAATATTGGAGGTCCAGGTGTCTAGTCGAACACCACTAAGATGGACAATAATCCGTAGTAGACGGAAAAAATAAGGAGAACAGAAAAAACCTCATGATACAACTAAGCGAGGAGCTCTATATCTGAGCAAACCAAATAAATATGTGAAACACTTATCTAACTCCAGTTGTGGAGCGTACAAAATAAAGGAAGGAGAAAAATAAAAGAACCCTAAACTTTAGGGCGAGAGCACTCGTAGGTCTGAGCGAGAAACAAAACCCATAAACCTCTGCTCTGAATAAAGAGCGAAAAGAAAAGCGCACATTTCTAAATTGTAACTGCTAACAAGTCCCGCGTTGAGAAGCAAAGCGTTCGATAGCAGCACAACTTCCTATACCTTTACCGGCTAGAATGTTACCAGAAAATAACATGGAAGCGACGAGAAAAGGAGGAAGCGGGGTATAAATAGTGAGCGGAAATGCAGTGGATATACTGTATATATTGTATATATTGCTTTAAATTTGATTAAAAACTTCAAAATTATGCACAGCAAATGCAACATAAATAAATAAATAAATATTCTACTGGGTATTTTCTGCAACTACTCACATGACACTATGTACCCGGAAACACCAAAATGACCAATAGACTGAATAATAAAAAAATATACAGTATATACTGTCGGCTAGGTGAGGATTAGGTAAAATGTGTATTTTCTGAATCCAGCGGTGCCAACAGTCAATGCCCTTGTCAAAATGTGCGGCACTCTGAATACTGAACACAAGTGATATTGCATGCTAGAACCCCTCACTTAACCTACACTCAAAATGTGTTTTACGTGATTTAATTTAATTATCATTATTAAATTCTATCAAATTCTTTGATAGGTAAGTCGAACAGTAACCTGGTGGATCAACCAACAAGCCAAAAAAAGTCTAAATCAGGTCTTAAGGTTATAATAATTTTATTAAATAAAAAAAAACAGTCAATTAGAATAATGACTTAAAATCATACATTTACTAATTAATGTAGGCTGACTAAACATACCATTTACAGAGAGGAAGACATTAAACAAGACATTAAGTAGAATATACCATCAAAAAGAGAGAGACCAATAAGCCAGAAATCTTATTTACCCTCCAGCTGAACAGGAACCAAAGGAACCACCTCCGCCAAAATAAGAGAAAAAAACTTCTTCTCCAAACCAAATCCAAACTGAACTAAGACTTCTCTCCATCGGCCTCGATAAATACCTTACTCTCCACAGGGGGGCATCTCTGCCCTGATTGGGTTAAGGTGTGGAGGAAAAGGGGTCATTTATGACAGACTGGCTTATCTTTGATGTTTGTGGGGGTGAGTGAGTGAGAGAGAGACAGAGAGAAACAGAAGGAGAGGGGAGGAGAGCAAGAGATGGAGGAGCCGGGTAGTTTTACCTATATCTAAATATTAGATATCCTACAATACAATGGCGATGGGGAGAGCGGGCAGATGAGTGGCAGAAATGATAATGTGTGCAGTGGAAAGTATACTGAGTGCCTTGGTACCTGAAGTCAGTACTGCTGGACCTGTGTTTAACAGTCCATGTAAGAAAGGGAATATCCCACCACACTGATTTGGTGTGGTTATACAATACATGGGCATACAAAACATTTCCGATTGTTTGGGAAATTTGATGCGCGTGCCTGTTTATTTGACATTAGGAAATATCCAGGGAGGTCGTTTGTTTTTTAAATTAACCCCTTTCATTGGTTTCAATCTCGTTGGTTGGAAACCGATCGTCTGTGCAATTTTAGGATAGGGTTTTTTGTTTCTTCAGGACCAAGAACCAATATTTTGTGGTATTTGTACAGAAAAACTATCATACTGTACTTGCATTTACTCATGAATATTGTTATGGGATGTGATATTTAATGAAATATGTTCTCCCAAAATGTTGAATTTCTCAGTTTCAAATGTAGTGGGTCCCGCAGCCTCAGAATTTCAGTGTATTCACAACATAAATATTATATAATATTATATATATAAATATAAATGTTTAATGTTTGTTGGATTTATGAGGCACATATCCTCTTTTCTCAGTAATAAAAAACACCCATTCGCAAAACTAAAATGTTTTATATCGTATTGTAGACGAGACCTTTCTGAGGATACGCTTATAAGAATCCTGTTACTGCTAAGTTTACCTATCTAGTCAAGCCAGAGAACTTCTCAGTGACCCTATTTGCTGACATAACCTGGACAAATCTGATTTGGACAATTGGGATGATATCAAGATAGGGGTTGGCCACAATGTGAATGACATCTCATTTCACCAATACAAAATCCCTTCTGGGGTTATTCGGGTTAGGGTTAAGGTTACAAGGTACAGAATGCCAGAATGTTTTGCGTTAGTTCCAATGGAATGGCCATTGTAATTACATTGTGGGCAGAAAGTTTGGGGCCTATGGAGCCATAAAAGGTAATCCAGCTTCAGGGACATGTGCAAACATAAGCCATCCATTGCTCTTCACAAACTTATCTGTGGGGTCTCTAAAGAGGCGCTGGCTCCCCAAGGCATGGTTAACCAAGGAATCCAAAAGCAGCAAATACGCCATTGCTAAGTGTTCGATTTGACTGCGCACTTGTGGATCTTTATATCAGTGTATTGTCATCAATCATCATCATCAGTCACTTTTTAACAATAATCAAGATGAATTGCACATGTTCCCAACAAGGGTATTATCACAGATGAAAACTAAATTTCATTACATTACATTATTGTAAACTGAAATTTAAAAGATAAATAAATAAATAAACTAGAAATCCTGCTCTATCAACATTTTAAATGAAATAAAATGGAAAAGTTGTGAAAAATTGTAATTAATTGAGTTCAGTTAATGTAGTTATGAAAGCAATAGCCTATTTATGCCTATACTTGTATTACTACTTAAATTGACTTTGCATGAATAATACAGTATTCTAAATAGAAACCTCTTCTATGTACAGGCCTTTATGCGTGTTTCACGTGTAGATTTTGAGTGTACCAAAAAACAAATTCAGATAAGAAAAATAAAAAGAATGCCGCAATGTTTGTGGAAATGTGATCTGAATTACGATCTGAATGAGGCTCAATGAGGGAGTTTGTATGGCTTCAGTTATGCTGAAATGTGACAATACGCAGATCACAGATTTATAACCTGTTTCTTATAGGCCATCTGTGGCATCTCTGGTTTATCTGAGGTCAACATATTTTATCTAGGACGATTTGTGGAGTGGAGGGTTTTTAAAGATTATACAAATATTTGTTCTCATGTCATCATAATAAATGTATATCAGTTTATCTTTACTGGACATACCTTTCCACAAGGTTACTATTGTTCTGTTATACAGAGGCTATCTTATCTGCAAGAACTGCAGAACTGTCAATCTACAAATCACCAATACGCCTTGTCATTGCAAATGTAAAATCATGTAAAACATAACAACGAAACATTTAATAACTATCTATTTTTGTGCAGTGTATTTAAATATGACATTATTACTGTAGTGATAGAATGTATCTGTGGATCTATTTGTGGAAATACAGCTGTGATGTGATGGACAATTTCTCCCTTGGCTGCATTAATAGTGCCATAAAAGACAGAAAAGAAGAAGAAAAACACAGAGGGCCAGTGTTTCGTGGTCCTCTTTTTCCCAACCCATGTTAATGCAAAACATTTATTGTGGATCACCGAACTACAAAACTCGGCACAGATCAGAAACATTTTTGAAGACTGAGTAACTCCACTGTACAGAATTTTATACTGTGGGGAATGAAGGAGTGTGCATTGAGTCCGAAGAGCAGATAAGGGCTGTCCCCGAATATTATCCCTGTCCCCTGCCCCCTGTCCCCTGTCCACTCAGATCCCTGTCTACTATGTGCCCTCTCCACTCACTTTGCAAGCAGTGTGCGAAAAAAACTAGTGAGGAAGTAGCTCGTAATATTTATAAAATGATTTATTGAGAATATCAATGTTTACATATGACAATGGTTTCAAAGTGTAGATTATGAATAAAAAATAAAAAGAGAGTAGTTTGTAATATGTTGTACTACCGCTGTTGTACTGCAAGTTGTAGTTTTTACTTCCGGTTTGCTTCCTGAAATTTTCAGATGAGTGTGCTCCTGCATCCCCTCAATAAAACCCTGGAAATAAGGGGTTCATCCTGAGATTTTAAGTGCCCCCATTTGTGAGAAAAGTCGCCCACTCAAAAGCTTTTTGATGAAGTTGACTCAAACATGCGCCCTCAAAGAGGTGAAGGGATCATATTCAGTCACGGCCAAGGTGTTTTTTTTAATGGGAAACCATGCAAATGAATAAGAGTACTGTAATGAATTGTCAACACCTTTGACCTTTGACCTCAGGTTCCTGAAAAGTTTCTGACGCATGGTCTGCAGTAACATGAGGGCAATTCTATACTTTATGATTTATACTTCTGTTGCTCTATTTTAATTATACTTGCAGGTCATCATTGGTTTTATGTCTGAGTAGCTTTCACCTCTCAGGAAACGTGTCATTTCCACTAGTGCATTCTGGGTTGATGGGTATGATGGCTGACACTTTGATAATTGCAGCTGGCATCCACGCCAAAGGGACAGATGTACTCAAAGAGGCTATTAATTACTATGTGGCAAGTAGAATAGTCAGAGCTGTTGTTTTCCATTGACTTGACTGGGCATGTCCAAGTAATACAGTACAAATACTACTACTACTATACTACTACTGAGGATGATGATGATGATGATGATGATGATGATTGCATTTATACAGCACCTTGCACAATCTCAAAGCTCTTTTTGATGAAGGGGGGGGGGGAACTCTCAACTATCACACATTTAATATATACAGTGCCCTCCACTATTATTGGCACCCCTGGTAAAGATGAGTAAAAAGGTTATAAAAAAATTTATGTTTGGTGAGTTAGCTTAATCTCATCCTGAAAAAATGAGAAAAATCCAACTTTTAATTGAAGTAAATATACTGCTCCAGTGTAATTTACAGCTAAATCTAGTCCCACCCACCAATTCCTATAGAGATCCATTCAAATGCAGAGACGTTATAGTATCGCTTGTAAGAGTACCAGAAAATAAGATATCAAGAGTCTTTTGATGTTGTTGGGTCACAGACATCAGGAAGTCATGGTATGCAAAAGATATGCGACCAAATATAAAAAATTATTACTTTATTCTATATATAAATGCAGGGGTGCCTATAATTGTGGCACACATGGTTTTGTTAAAAATAATTGTTTCTTGAGGAATTCTTTTTCTGAATGAATTGACTTCAACACTGTATATATATTTATCAACATAAAAATCTAAAAAGATAATTTATATATATGAACATAAAACCAACCTCCAAGTCTATGTTTGATTAAAAAAAAAGTTAACAAGATTTCTACCTGAGACAGACTAAGTCAGTCTCTCGTCAAACTAGAAATGAAAGCTGTTATCCATCGGTAACAAGATGTTTTGTGAACATTGGGTAGTAAAGACTCAGGCATTGTGGTGCAGTGAATATGACTGTCCCCTCACAGCCAGAGGGTCCTGGGTCTAATCCGGGCTGGGCCTTTCTGTTTGGAGTTTGCATATTCTCTCCATGACTGTGTGGGCTTCTTCCAGGTAATCCAATATGTAAACCAATATTTGTCCTGCTTAAAACATAACTACAATAATTATAAGTATCTAAACTGCATATGCATTGTATTGTGTAAGGAACTGGGGAAGCGATTTCCTATACTACTGTATATGGAAACCATTTTTTAGCTGACTTTGATCAAAATAATTTAAATATTTTTTTTTTTCAGTGACATAAAAAATGAAATGTATGCATGTAACAGGTTTCTCAACTTTGTAATGTCTGCAACATGTTTAATATTTTAATCTCTTCAATATTAGATTAATTTAATTAGCTTTATCGTGAACACATGGTAAGGAGACTAAGACGAAAGACAAAAGTCAATTTGATATTTTATTTAAAACAAGTTTGCAATTTCAGCTTGCAATTTAGATATTTGTTGACGTTTTACCAGTGATAAACAGATTTCTGAAGATGTATGATTAAAGAGCACGTAAAAAAAACTAGACAGATAAGAAAAAAAGAGACAGATTTATGAGTAACCTGATACGTTTCAGCTGTGATGATGAATTACATGGAACATATTGTCATTAAAGGATGCAAGACTGCTTCAGGGAAGGAAGGTACAGTGTTAGCAACACACACCCACACACGCGCACACACGCGCGCACACACGCACACACACGCACGCACGCACGCACGCACGCACGCACGCACGCACGCACGCACGCACGCACGCACGCACGCACGCACGCACGCACGCACGCACGCACGCACGCACGCACGCACGCACGCACGCACGCACGCACGCACGCACACACGCACACACGCACACACGCACACAGTTCATGGGAAAGACAGATGTTGTTTATAGAACACATCTGAGTGGTTCTTAGCCAACGGCTGCATCAGGTGATTGCCCGTCACCCTTGGGAACGTTGCTTTTAATGTCGGCTCTCCCAGGAGAATGAATGAGCCTTGCAGAGCAGCCCTGAGTTACCTGTGCTCACAAACAGACGGCCGTTTCAGGTAACGCTGGGAAGCAGGGACCAGGGGGGTTGGGGCACTGCTCCACTGAGCTGGGAGGAGAAGTGTGCAGGGTTATTTCGCCATCTAATTTTCCAAGAACCCTTCCAGCTGGAACCAGAATGTATTGCGTTCAAAAGAGTGGAACTCTCTCCGAAAACCATAAGCATCAGCATGTTAGTCCTCGGCTGGCCTCAAATTCAATTTTGAGCAAGGTGTGGAAAGAGCCATCAGGCCTTCTCTGGCTTCCTTACACAGAGTATGAGTACATCTACACTTGGAGAAAAAGTTAATTTTTTTTGCTGATCTTTCAATTATGTAGGCCAAAAGGCTGTGAAGGGTGACCTTGCAATGGCCCTCTGGCAATGTCAGGATAGTGTTGGCATTACACGATATTGGATAAATAAAGTAAATTCATGCATTTTCATATGTATTTAACTAGAATTGGACTTTCAACAGGATGACTTCCAAATTGTGCGTTGATTAACTACAGACTGAGTGAATTAGTGATAAATAAATCTGATCTTCAGCAGACTGAGGTTTAAACCATGAGCCGTGTTTAACATGTAGTGCTAATGACATTGAGTCTGGAGCACTGGGACGCAAATGGCTTAGTCCTGCCAGGAGAGTGGGTTTACACAAGGTTTACGGGTTCTTAGAGTTAACACTTCATTAGCTCCTTTTAGAAAACACCCACATGACACCAGGTTTCATGAGCGAGAGATATGGCACTCCTTTAATTGCATCTAGCTCTCCTGTAGTAATGTGGCCTGTTTTTGGTGGATTTTTTTCTGATTACCAGTTATTAGCCAGTCTGTGGCTGTGTCTGAAACCGCATACTACTTAGCATACTATGATGTAAAATTAGTATTTAGTATGTTTCTTGTGAGTAGTATGCTTGTTTTGAGTGCCAGGATGTAAGCTACAAGCCTAGACAGTAGAAGTTCTCAGTTTATCTAATACCAATTGCTAAATCCCTGTCTAGTGCTGTCTGTTGTTAGATCCTGTCTGTTTGTTATTGTTGTTCCTGTTTGTCTTATCGATCTGTCATTTGAAATTTTATTTGACGCACTAAATACCTGTGTATGATAGTCAAAAGCTTGCGGGCAGAGGCATGCGTGGAGTGCAGCTGAATCTGTGGCAGTACCCACATGTGTGTGGGAGGTACAGTGGTCACTTGAAGAGAGCATTTTGGCCAAATTACCCAAAAAATCTTGAGACAAATGTGATTATGAATATGCTAATTTACTAGTTTTGCTAGTTGACGTAAATTAATCCTCATTGTTGTTTATGAGCTCTATTTCAAAACAAACTATTTTACATAATGGTATAATAATGTTTTTAGATATTGGATGCAAATTTTCATCTTGCCATCTTAGATCAAAATTAGTGGCTTGCACAGAATCGTTAATGAAATGTGGTAATAACTGTTTCTCATGAGACCATTCCTGTCCCCTTCATAATCGTCATTTGAATAATTCAGAGGTAAGATTATTTAAATGACTACATCATTGTCACCTCATAATTCTCATAATTGTCATCATTTTAACAGCCACTTTTATAATTGGACCTGATTTTATGTGAGGTGGCTATTCTATTTCTCTTACATTAAAACCCTATAAGGAACTATTTAGAAGACATTAGGTTATGTAAATTGCTTATCAGTTTCATTGTTTCCATTAATGATACACTGTGAATGAAGTGGCACAAATTGATGGTGCAAACCTAGAAATGATCAGTCTGTGTGCCTCTTACTTTGATTAGATGTGAATCTTTCGCTGTGAACTGGGGCATGTTATGAATGATTAAGACTCAATTTATAGAAATTATAAACAGGAATAGGCATACAACCTTATTGGGAGGCTGGGGGAAAAAAGTAATAATTATGTGCAATATTCTGCACAACCCTACATGGACACAACATGTCCTCTGACAATTATTTTCTAGCCAATTTTTTAACAAGTTACTGTTGAAACAAAAAGGCAGGCTGTTAAATGTTTTTTGGATGTGGGGTCTTTGAATTATCTTTCCTGTGAAGTTAGTTTTTAGTGATTTTGAAATGGGTATCACCCTCTGATCTCTTTGTGCTAATTGTATAAATTAGCACAAAGTCTAAGACAAATTTTACTTCTCTTCAAAATATTCAAAGTATTTTGCACTTATATTTCTCCTCGTCCCTTGAGCTCTACCGCCTCATTTGGGTGATTTTAATCATTGATTTATTTGTCCCTGCTTTATACGTCAGGGGGAGGTTTTCAGGGTGTGGCTGTGACCATGCTGCATGATCTTCTGCTATTGTTCCTGAAGGAACATAACGTGAACATCAATGTCTTCATTTATTTTTTCCATCTTGCACATTTACACACAATGATGTGAAGTAAAAACTAATTTGAGATTATTTCTTTATTTTAACCAGTCTTTAACCAGGCAAGTTCAATGAAAACAAGTTTCCAATATCAATCTGGCCAAGAGGCCAAATACAGCAAAACACAATTATATAAAGATACCAGAATTTCAAATACAGCACCAACATTAAATTAAATCAAAACACACTAGACCTGAGTCTTTTGTAGCAGGAGCAATGTCCATGATAAAAGACTTAACAGCTACTGAGAGAAGATTTCCAATCTTGAAAAAAAAAGAGAAACGGCTCAGAGTAGTGCTGACCTTGGGGTCACTAACTGGATGTAGCTGGTGGATCTGGTTTTGTAGGTTAGGTTAGATCATTCCAGAAGAGATGGCAGGTACCGACGTGTCAGGCCTAGGAGGGATTTGTATATGAGGATCGCCCAGTGGATTTTTGTCTTGTATGTCATGATGAACAGTTTACAGAGGAGTAGAGCTAGCAGTGGTGTGTTCTTAAGGGGACGTTGGTAGCAAACCTGATGGCTAAGTGGTAAATAACATTGTCTATCAAGCGCAGCCTTGATCTTCATAATCCAGTTGAGGGAGAATGATGATCTAAATCAGTGTCAACTTGGCAGCATAGGTGAAAAAAATTACTTATTTTTTATAATTAAGTCTCGATTAGATTTTTGCCTGAAGCTTTGAGAAATTATGTTAAAATGAGAAAGGGGGGGGGGGGGGGCGGCTGTGGCTCAGGAGGTAGAGCGGGGCGTTGCAGGGTTGGCGGTTCGATCCCCGGCTCCTCCTGTCCACATGTCCACAAGGTATGTCGAAGTGTCCTTGGGCAAGACACTGAACCCCAAATTGCTCCCAATGAGCAGGCTAGCACCTTGCATGGCAGCTGCCGCCATTGGTGTGTGAATGTGTGTGTGAACGGGTGAGTGAGAGGCCATTGTAAAGCGCTTTGGATAAAGGCGCTATATAAGTGCAGTCCATTTACCATTCCATTTAGAGAGCAGAATCCAGCCTGACTCCAAGGTATCTATAAGATGTGACCAATTGAAGCTCAGACCCATTTACTGTGGTGATATAATGGGAGCAGAGTGATATCTTCCTCCACAAAGCAAGTTTATTATTTTGTTGACGTTTAAAAGAGGTTAAGCACGGAGAAACCATGCGGTATATGATTTAAGCTTTTTTTTTTGCAGAATCTTAATGGTGGAAAACCATAGCATTAAAAACCTGTGAAAAAATATCTTCCAATGACATAAAATAAACATTTTAAACTAAATTGTCTAATACAACATTTTGTATTTACTGTGTTGAGGGTGGATCCCCAAATACACTGACACCGCAAAGACAAACTATCACTATCATTGTATGAGGATGAGAAATAACATAGACCTACATTTCTATTGGTGTCAGAACATTCAAAAAAGTCAGTTCAGTTTAGCTTTTTAAAGAGGACTCATTCTGCATACTCCAGTGGTGCCAATTACATTGACACACAGGAGTTTTGACTGATTTCTCAAAACTCTTAATTTATCCCAGTTTTTTTTTGTTCTCCCCATCAATCTCTTTGCATCGCAACCTGTTGTCAGAATTCACGCTTTTAAATATTCACGGTGAGTTTCAGCACTCTCAGTTATTGACAGGATGTGACATTGGCAAATGCAGGCTTTCTCTGGGGTATGCCTCAAAGCAAGCTCTTTCATCTACACTGGAATGCAAGTGCTCGGCTCTCAGACCATACAATATGCCAGTCTCTTTGATCAAATAGTTTTTTTTGAGGTGCCTGCTAAATGCACTGACAGAGTATTTTACTCCAAATGAGTGACTTCAAGTAACCCCTGGGTTGTTGCATCATTGTTTTGAAGTGAAAGTGCAACAACATATTATTTCTATTGAAAACATAGAGTAAGTAAGTATGGGTGCCGATTTAAAAGGCCAATGCAAAGGTTTTTTACCCAACCTTTTTTATGCTGACTGGGAAATGTAGCTGGTACACGTTATTTCATGTCTCAGATCAATTCCTGCTGTTGTAGAAACCTGAATCGACTTCATCCGCTTATCGTTCATGGTCTGTATTACGAACATTATTGTTTGTTTGCGTCTGTCAGCGCTATGGGAATGTGTATACTATGAGAAAGTATTGCCTACCTTTCTACAAAATAGTTTTTTGCAGGTGTAAATTTTGCCTGTGAGAACTTTTGTCCAGATTTTCAAATCGTAAGAAGGCACTAATTTGGTTTGCCACTGGGAACCTTTGCAGATGTCCTGGAAGCCACACATCGTAGCATCTGGGTGCGACACCCATTGGTTTTCCTTAGAAATATCCAAGCCCAGAAAATGGTCTGAATTTGTTTTTTTTAAATTTTCCTTCAGCTTATGTACTGCATTTAATCCTTGTGTGACTCAATTTGTTTTGGCCATTTTGCATGACCTGCCAGCATAGAGCATTTTTTCAGGTAGAGCAACTGAGAACTTGCTGTGACAAGAAATCAAAGTGTGTAGAATCTTGGCAAGGCAATGGATAGGCTTGGATGAATACTTGATTATCCGGTGACCATGCAGGTGCTCTAAACCAAATTCTATCTAAATATGCCCAAACATACTGTTTGCATAAATCAGTATTATACTTCTGCCAGAATCTGTTCTGAACAGGATTCTGAATAATTTTATAAATGGATACCCCATTTCATATGCAGAATATGCTAACATATGCTGTCTATGTATTTTTTTGTTGTTGCTGGGGCTACAACTGAAGTTTCCTATTCTATAAAATAACGTCTAACTGCAGCCTTCAAAGGGGCCACATACAGTATATACAAAATGTGGGCACTTTACTGATGAAATTGTGTAATGGTATAATATTTTCTTAAAATGTGCCTCATACTGCTAAAGCAACCAAAGAGTTTGTCCGGGCCAAAAAGTGAAATGTTCTTGCCTGACCAAGTCAAGCTGTGTGTTTTACTTTCTGAAGACAAGACTGAAGGCAAAACACCCTATAAACACCCTATAAACGAACTGAAGATGGCTGCAGTACAGGCCTGACAGAGCATCACCAGGAAACATACCCAGCGTCTGGTGATATCTATGGGTCACAGACTTCAGGCAGTCATCGAATGCAAAGTATTTTCAACCAAGTATTAAATCTGACAACTTTGACTCTGATGACCTCAGATTATGTTAATTTGTTAGTGTGTGTGTGGGGGACATGTAATTCCTACACAGTTCACCTAATATGGATGTAACTACCCTCATATTATATTATATTTTATATAAATTCCCTCAAATATATCTATACATGAGTGATGCTCAGAGGAAAAGATTAAACATCAAACACTGGCAAAATTGGAAGATGAATTGGATTCTCAAAAATCTTGGCAGTCACATAAAGAGACCTACCCAGTGGCAGAAATCCTCCAGCACCGTTCTTGCTCTCTCCCGCACGTGAGAGCCCTGGGCCCTCCCTGGAGGATAGTGCTATGCCGCTGACATGAACATGTGACATTAAAATATCTGTGGAGCCTCGTGTGACGGCAAAGAAACGACAGAACAGACAGAGTACCACTGACCTTGGATCAGAGCTTTAGTGACAGAATCCGCTCATCCCCCGGTAACTACGGAAGGCCTCTTTTTGCACCTAGACAGCCTGGCAGTACAGATGCCTGCACAGCAGTGCATTCAGATCAAAGATGTTTCAGAGTCACGGCATACCGCACGAGGCCATCTTCCCAGTGAGGTGGAACGCTCCGGTGCCAAGCGACCATAGAACTGTCACATGTATTATGATCAGGAATTTATAACTACTATATTTCAGCCAATCAGTGCATTCCCTGGGACAATAAGCGGTGGCAGAAGCCAGCATTGCACTTTGCAATGAATCAAGCGAATGTATACTAGAGGGTATCCAGAATACTTCTAAGGGTATAATGCTGAATATGCGTATTCATGCCTTACATAAGGCCGGCTGTTTTGTGCTATAAAGTGGGATCATGCTGCTCTTTGGGAAAGTAGAGTTCCATGGATTTCACATCCTGAATATCAAAGCACCCGAGTCCATCTTCACCACTGTTAAAAAAAAAACTGGTAATGCTTTACTTGAACCCTTCGACATAAAGCTGACATAGCGCTGTCATACACATGAAATAGCAGCTGGTGTCCGTTCATGTCAAATGACATAACACAGTTGTCGTCACTTTTATTGGTAAATGTCATGACAGATGTTGTGACATGTTGACATAACAGCTTATGTCACTTGCAAAATCTAGGTAATTTTGCTAGCTGAAGGTGTCATACGTTTCCTGTCATTACAGCTGTCATAACACTTTTGCTTCAGCTAGCACAGGTAGCTGAATTTGGCAAGTGACATAGGCTGTCATATCATCATGTGACATAACACGTCATAACATTTACTGATAAAAGTGATCTTGTGACAGCTGTTATGTCGTGTGTATGACAGTGTTATGTCAGACTTATGTTGAGGGTTCAAGTAAAGAGTTATCGAGAAACTCACCCTCAGGACATTCATCTGGATGAGAGGTGCAATACGTTCTCCCCACAGCCTTGCGTGCACTAATTGTGGGGGGGGGTTTCTAAATAAATCTTGGGTGCTTCTTGTCCTCCTTTTAATCACATTGTAATTAGTTATACTGCGGGAGCTGGTGTGCATTATTACGCATGTACCTAAATTCCAGTTGACTAGATGTACATTAAATCATGTTAAAAGGATATTTCACCTTAGTGTGACATAAGTCATTTTGTGGAGCCTACCCCATTATATTTGCACAGCGTGAATATTAGCAACATCAGATGTCCCTGCTGACCGTTAATGGCATCCCCGGTAGTCCCGGTTGTCAGGGGATGGGAGTGAATGGGTTCATGGGAGTGAATGGGTTCACTCCCATTCATTTTCGAGACCTCACCAAAATTAATTGTTTTAAAGCACACACTAACTACGGCAGAAGATAAAAGAGAACACGACGGTGAAAGGGTAGGATCTCCTTGAATATGCAGAAGCTTACCAAAATGCTGCAATGGAAGACCTGCACTGCTAGAGAGGCGGTCGCTACATTCTTGAAGGCTGATTATGTGACGTGTTGCATGCTCTGCCCAAATTAAGAGCCTCTTCATTTTGGCAGAGTAAGTAAAAATTGTACACTGTCTTAACTAAACTGGAGTAAATCCAAAGGTTATGGCCTAGCAGTGGGGGCATAATGAGCCATTTGTAAGAGCCTACATTTTGAAATCTGGCTGAATTACAGGATAAACTCCTTTTCGCAGTCTAAGGCCATTTAGAAAACTCTAATGAGGAAGGTTGGCTTCTGACAAGATGGACGTTAATGAGACACAATTGTCAACACCGTTTAGAGTGATGAGACACCAGGCGCTGTTGTTCATGTTCAGAAGGAAGGTTCAATTTAATGTTTAGCCAAAATTATTTTGCACTCGCAAATATTTCTTCTCTCACGAATGCCTGCAAGAAAACCATAGATGTATGCCTGCGGAAAAACTGCACACAGTCACACACGACAAAGGCTTTTGTACAATCATTTATTCAAGCAATAATATCAAATATTTATTTTGTATATAACTAGTAACATAACACAAAGCCAAATTGTGGAAAACTATGCATTCTTTTCTTGAAGAGATAAAAAAAAGTCTGCAAATGATCTAGTTATGGTATATTACTCCCAGTTTCTCATTCCTAAGAACGACTGAGTTCCCGTGTTGGCTGATGACCAAAGTTATTTTTTAAGAACAGAGCTTATGGAAGCTATTAAAACTCCACTAAACTGAGATCTAAGGGTTGATCTCTGGAAATATTGACTTGTGGATGTTCAAAGTTGCGACATGAAAGCAGACAGGTAAATGACAATGAAAGGTAGGGACATTAGTATCCCTGTCCTTGGAGGATGCAAACATCAGAACAGAAAGGATTGGTGTTTTCACCCTATAATTTATATATTTATTTTTTGACAGACAAGGGCAGTAACCTGAACTGTCGTATTTTCACGACAGCCCTGGGCTTATGGATTAACAATTAGAAAATAAGACATTTTAACCTGCATGTACTATCATCCTGAGAAAGGCACATTGTCACTGTCAAATAAAATCTATGCTCCGATATACATTTTTTTCCCCATCAAAATAACAGACAGCTATTGCTGCATATACCCCATTCCAATGAAATTGAGTGGCTTCCTATTTCTTGGAATGTGGCGAGTCTTTCGATTTTTACCACACTTCACAAAATGAAGGTTAACTGAAAATGTTTGTCAAGCCAATGTTTCATCAAACAAGCATGGTATTAACATGGGTTCAACTAAGGCAGAACAGTCATGTTAAATTTGTTGCAGTTGATCTGACAAAACAAGATTATTTCATCGTTTTTTCGGGTTTAGCTAGTCCCTTCCTGATCCCATGCAAATCTGTGGTTAGCAGCAAGCTAATCTTAGTTCTTGGCAATTAGGCCATCCTTTATAATTAAAGTCAATATTTTTCTTGATGTGGGCCCAAAACAATTGTTAATTTGTTGGCTTCAGTTCCTACTTTGAATTTGACTGCAGGCACTGCTTTAATGTCTATTTATTCATGTTTCAGCATCGTACATTAATTGAAGACTATAATGGTGTGGGGAAGGGGGAAGTAAAAATGTATAGCCTAATATTGAGAGCTGAAAATTCCATCTGATATTGCTACAGTTCTGAGATATTGAGTTTTAAAGGTTTAAAGTTCATTGGTTTTGTCACTTAGGACTTCCTAAAAACTGGACTTACACTTAGATTTTAAACTTGCATTTTTAACACCACACACAGGTAAAGAATGATGAATATAAAAGTTATGTGTACACATTACACATTTTCGAAAACAAACAAAAAACAATGTCACTTAATTGTCACGTCACAATATATAAGTATATATAGTAATATATAAAGTAATACCAAAAAAAAAACACATTTTATGGTACCAGCAGAATATACTAAAGAACATGTGTACACTACATTTATAGAAAATGTCACCTACTTAACTACTTTCTTGTCCAATGTACTCAACAAGCATACACAATAGTATGGACGGGTGCTGATTCTGACACAACCCTAGTGTCAGGTGCCCTGCAGCCTTAATGATAGATGTAGGTGCAGTGAAACAGTTCACTTGTCACCTGCAGTCCTGGTGAGCCACACCAGTATCTCAGCATCTCTCTCCAGTGCTACTGTCTGTATTTTCTTTTTCAACTCAACTCTGTTAGGTGCAGCTGTGACTTCTCACATATAAATATTTGGTTGATGGCCTGAATCACATCCCTGAATATATTAGGAATAACCCCCCGATGTGATATGTTATTCTGCCTTCCTACTTCAATCTGTCCTACATATATTGTCATACTGAGGCTTGTGTGGCCATGTCTGAAAGGATATTCACCCCCACATTGTGTCTACGGATCGCAGGGACCTTGTTTGTATTTTTTGATGAGAACCATCAGTTCTTGTAATAATTGGTCATTTTCTGCTGCTCTGTGTTCAAATTTACATTACCTGACGGCATTCGTTTATAAATGACTCAGATATTTGTTTGAGGAAGAAGACAAACTGTCCTGTATTTGTGGAAAGCGTTTGTAAATGCGTTGTCACATCAAACTGAAAACCCTCGAGCCGTTTTTATTCGACAGGCAATACGAAATTAGAGAAGTAATCAGTGAATGAGGAAATGATGACTTCTATAAACAGTGTTATCCTCCCTGACCCTTAATTTACAATAAATCTGCTGATACTGATTTGTTGATGTTGCCATGTTTGCTCTGAAAATGAAGCTACGGATAATCCGTCCCGATCGGGCATGTGTCCTGAACAGGGAACATTCTCAGAGGCCCGAGGCTGACTTTCGCGAGCGGGGTTGCTCTACGAGAAACGGGCCATGCTCATTCTGCACACTCCCATTTAGCAAGGGAACGCACTTCAGATGGGCAGTCTATCCCTGGATCTCTCTCTGGCGTTCAAGTCACTCTCCAGACCGCGCTGCCACTAACAGCAGGTGTTTATTTACCACTGGAATTAATGGAAATGAAGATTTTCTTCAGCGCTTTTCAGGTTATGAAGACCTGCTGCCGCTGTTTATCTGCGAGCTGGTCGATGATGGAGGGGGGGAGGGGGAGAGTGGTGGCGGTGGGGGAGGGGGGGAGTGCAGGATATTTATATGCATTAAAACACTTGTGATTCAAAACACATACAATTTATAGGCATTCGAGGGGACTGTCACCGGGGTTTTGCGGCCAAGGCAGACATTGGACTTCTGAGAGCTATTGCGTGCGCCGAATTTTCAAGGCTGGGTAAACGCATTCAGCCGTAGGTTAAAAAGGCTCAGTGAGTGATGTCTCTTTTCCGTTACTGCAGCGACTGTGTTTCTGCACTGCAGTAATGAACACGACCAAGTGATTACTTTATAATGCCTTATGATGTAGCTTCTATGATGACTATACACAAAAGTAGCAATTTTCTGGGACATTTTTGCTGCTGGCTTTTTGTAATTTATTTATTTTCCATGATTGCTTGGCGTATTCATACTTTCTTTCCTGACTTACCTTGGCTTGAGAATTATTTTAGGAATGAATGCATCACATTTATAAAGAGCCTTCAAGTTGTATCGAATAATGCAATGGGGTTTTTATATATATATATATATTTTTTTTTTTTAACAATGAATGGGGTTCAACATCCACCTGGGAGATGCATTATGCTCCACATCCGCCCACTGGTTGATTGAGTTCCTGCAGTCAGCTTGCACAATATGTACAAGATGTACAAGATGAACAAGATGCACAGGAAGTTTACTGTTCCAATACAATTACAGAGCAAGTTCAACTAATGCACGGCAGAGTGAAAATAAGGAACAGCTGAAAGTATATTTTATTTATAGATTTTTTTTTTTTTAAAAAGAGTGCGTACTTATCTGCCCTCTCTTGGATTGTTGTAGAACAGGGATACTGAAATATGGCCCTTGAGGCCAGTAGTACTGCTGGTTTTTATTCCGTTGTAATCACGGACTGATTTGCACCTGGGACACCAGGTGAGTTGGTTCTGGTCAATCAGTGACATTAATCAGTGATATTAATCATGAATCAATCATCAACAAGGTAGGAAAAAAAACCTGCAGGGCCAAGAGTCTAGCTTGTAGGTTGTAGACATGATGAGAATAAATAAAAATCAGGGAAAATTGTTTTTTTTGTTTTTTTTTACTTTTTACAAATTCTTTCAGCCAACACACAGTTCTGCCCACAATACTAGGCAGCAGTGACTCATTGATTCATTGTACTTCTCTGAAATATGTACTCTGGAGAATCAATTAGTCTGTTTCTGAGTTTGATCATTACAAGCTGGTGATTGGTAATTGCTACGTGATTCAACTTATTATTCTCTTCACTGAGGAGAGGGGGCGGGGTTGGGGAAGAAACAATACTGGCTCGATCTCTAAAAAATGTTTCTGTTTCATCTCAAAACAAAAATATCATGCTTATTTTTTACAGGTGAGGATAGTACATTTGTTCCATTATAATGATACTATTCACTATTCTATATCATTAAGCTATAGTATTTCAGCCATACATTTTTAAATTAGGAAAATATGAGGTGCCTCATATGTCTATGCACACTGCAGATCCGCTCAAAAAAAAAAAGAAATGTGCCTGAATACAGATATTGACGGTGTGGAGATAAGTACACCGGTGTAGGCTTATGCACCGCATATCCTGGTTAAACCCAACACCACAACAAGCCTATTTGATAATAAAATGGGGTAGTTGAAAGGGTGCCAAAGTAAGGTTATGTGTTAAATCTAAATCTTAAATTGATTCAGGAGTAATCATACTAGGTTAAGCCAGCATAATGGCAAAATACATTGTATTTGCTAGCCAGCTGGCTACCAAACTAGCTGTATTAGCAGGAAAAATATGGACTTCAAACACGCTTATTTTCGCTTCTTGACACCAAAAACGTGACAATCATGTTCAGCAGTGACGTGTATGGGAAAAAAAACTTGTGGACCCAGGTGTGTGAATGGTGAGGACCCGATAGCTTACTTACCCGTCAACATAGTGTGGGGTGAATGGGTCAAACGTGGGTTTAACCCGTGTTCAATATCCCGTGTCAACCCTGGAATTTGTGTGTGAAAGGGGTATTGGATTGCTAGCTTAGACAAAGCATATTTTGCTGATAAGCAACCTAGAAAGCTAGTTTAAAGGCAGCTAGCAATGCATCTGCTAACAGCTAGATGCCAATGCAGTTTTCTAGCTAGCGTTGTGACAATAGTATGATGTGTGTATGTCACAGTTTCCTTCACATTTTTCAACATTGCATTGAACATTTATTAACGTACATTGGATTTGAAGAAACACCTTTCTATGGTTTGTATCCTGAATACATCCAGGATATGATAGTAAATACGTAATCTGAATTCAGGTTCCCTGCTAAAATGTTGTATTATATGAAGTAATTTTAAGAAACATTGAAAATGACTGCTGATGCAATGTATTCAAACTGACATTTTGAGGTGATAGTCTTAGGTAAGGTGGAGTCAGGGAAAAAAAAAAACCTGCACTCTTATTGGTCAACTGACATTAATATAGGTCAATTTCAATAAGGTATAACTGTCATATGATTGGGGAAAAAAAATTCTGCCAGTCATCAGATGGCCTTGTGCGTTCCATGCTGAATGATTTTGGTTTATCTGAGTTTTTCGTTTAACGTTTAAAATTTAATTTAATTATTTATGCTTATCTGACTGTCTGAGTACTGTGGCCGAAATTCCACTCAGAAATTAGAGTGAGACACAAAGTCTAATTTTTTTTAGACTGTTAAAGATGCTGCTGCCATGACTACCTCTGAATGTGCAGAGCTATAACAAAGCATTTTGCATATTCATGATCCATTAAAAAAAGGAATACAAAGTACTGTCTTGCTGAGTTAATGGTGTAATTCATGCTATGTCTCTTTGCTGTTTATAATAATCAATGTATTGTTTTTTTTTTTTTAAAAAGAGTGCGTACTTATCTGCCCTCTCTTGGATTGTTGTAGAACAGGGATACTGAAATATGGCCCTTGAGGCCAGTAGTACTGCTGGTTTTTATTCCGTTGTAATCACGGACTGATTTGCACCTGGGACACCAGGTGAGTTGGTTCTGGCCAATCAGTGACATTAATCAGTGATATTAATCATGAATCAATCATCAACAAGGTAGGAAAAAAAACCTGCAGGGCCAAGAGTCTAGCTTGTAGGTTGTAGACATGATGAGAATAAATAAAAATCAGGGAAAATTGTTTTTTTTGTTTTTTTTTACTTTTTACAAATTCTTTCAGCCAACACACAGTTCTGCCCACAATACTAGGCAGCAGTGACTCATTGATTCATTGTACTTCTCTGAAATATGTACTCTGGAGAATCAATTAGTCTGTTTCTGAGTTTGATCATTACAAGCTGGTGATTGGTAATTGCTACGTGATTCAACTTATTATTCACTTCACTGAGGAGAGGGGGCGGGGTTGGGGAAGAAACAATACTGGCTCGATCTCTAAAAAAAAATTCTGTTTCATCTCAAAACAAAAATATCATGCTTATTTTTTACAGGTGAGGATAGTACATTTGTTCCATTATAATGATACTATTCACTATTCTATATCATTAAGCTATAGTATTTCAGCCATACATTTTTAAATTAGGAAAATATGAGGTGCCTCATATGTCTATGCACACTGCAGATCCGCTCAAAAAAAAAAAGAAATGTGCCTGAATACAGATATTGACGGTGTGGAGATAAGTACACCGGTGTAGGCTTATGCACCGCATATCCTGGTTAAACCCAACACCACAACAAGCCTATTTGATAATAAAATGGGGTAGTTGAAAGGGTGCCAAAGTAAGGTTATGTGTTAAATCTAAATCTTAAATTGATTCAGGAGTAATCATACTAGGTTAAGCCAGCATAATGGCAAAATACATTGTATTTGCTAGCCAGCTGGCTACCAAACTAGCTGTATTAGCAGGAAAAATATGGACTTCAAACACGCTTATTTTCGCTTCTTGACACCAAAAACGTGACAATCATGTTCAGCAGTGACGTGTATGGGAAAAAAAACTTGTGGACCCAGGTGTGTGAATGGTGAGGACCCGATAGCTTACTTACCCGTCAACATAGTGTGGGGTGAATGGGTCAAACGTGGGTTTAACCCGTGTTCAATATCCCGTGTCAACCCTGGAATTTGTGTGTGAAAGGGGTATTGGATTGCTAGCTTAGACAAAGCATATTTTGCTGATAAGCAACCTAGAAAGCTAGTTTAAAGGCAGCTAGCAATGCATCTGCTAACAGCTAGATGCCAATGCAGTTTTCTAGCTAGCGTTGTGACAATAGTATGATGTGTGTATGTCACAGTTTCCTTCACATTTTTCAACATTGCATTGAACATTTATTAACGTACATTGGATTTGAAGAAACACCTTTCTATGGTTTGTATCCTGAATACATCCAGGATATGATAGTAAATACGTAATCTGAATTCAGGTTCCCTGCTAAAATGTTGTATTATATGAAGTAATTTTAAGAAACATTGAAAATGACTGCTGATGCAATGTATTCAAACTGACATTTTGAGGTGATAGTCTTAGGTAAGGTGGAGTCAGGGAAAAAAAAAAACCTGCACTCTTATTGGTCAACTGACATTAATATAGGTCAATTTCAATAAGGTATAACTGTCATATGATTGGGGAAAAAAAATTCTGCCAGTCATCAGATGGCCTTGTGCGTTCCATGCTGAATGATTTTGGTTTATCTGAGTTTTTCGTTTAACGTTTAAAATTTAATTTAATTATTTATGCTTATCTGACTGTCTGAGTACTGTGGCCGAAATTCCACTCAGAAATTAGAGTGAGACACAAAGTCTAATTTTTTTTAGACTGTTAAAGATGCTGCTGCCATGACTACCTCTGAATGTGCAGAGCTATAACAAAGCATTTTGCATATTCATGATCCATTAAAAAAAGGAATACAAAGTACTGTCTTGCTGAGTTAATGGTGTAATTCATGCTATGTCTCTTTGCTGTTTATAATAATCAATGTATTGTTTTGTGATACAGAAGCTCAAAAAAAATGTGGGGGACTTTCTGAGGTTGTGTCACCACCCATGCAGCTATAGATCGGTGGTATGCAGTGCTAATAACATTTGGAGACCCCAGATTTAACTGAATATGAAAGTTAAAGATTGATTTAGAATCTGACCCAAGGTATTATTGAAGTTGGCATGTGCCGACAAATGTAATTGGTTGCACATTAATTTATTCTATGGACATTCGCTATAATTTGCATATAGTTTCTATACAAACAAACAAGGAACTTTCATATTCATCATGCCAACATGGCCTGTCAGCCAGTTAGACAAAAATAATCAGACAATGATACTACTATAAATAAATCATTTATTTACATTTGTGCATGCAAATTAAATCTCTTATAAGCCTGCATATATTCATGTTGTCTCATTTTATATCCAAAGTAAATTGCATGTGGAATCAATACTGGTAACCAGTCAGTGCAATAAAACATTTTTATTTCATATTTTTGTATGTAGATTAGACACCATGTCACAGATTGGTTCTGACGGATGTTTTTCCTTCTTAGCCTGTCCTTCAAACTTCCTAAATAATGCGGACTTTCTTTACCTGACCATACCAGGTGATAATAAGCTTCATCAGGTCAGTATGTATTGTACTGCAATGGAAACCCTTTTGCCCTTCGATGTGATGGCTTTGTACATTCGGGACAGTTTAACAGCTAAACTGTGATGTGGGGAGTGATGGGGTAACAGAAGTGGGACTGGAATAAATCAGGTGATTTGTCTAGAAAACCTTTATCTTTTTAATAAATTTTACAGATTATAATGACAAATGATTCATGTGTTCTGGTGCACCAACATGGGGCAGTGTAAACTGTTCTCTAATGGAGGTGAGACAGAGTAAAATATTCTGTGTAAAATCTACTGAGAATTATTTTAACGGTAATGGAGTACATTTGGTCCCTACCGGACGCATACAATCTCTGATAGATGATTTCACGGCGAGTTTATTTTTCTTTTTCTTTTTCTTTTTTTGCAGTGCTGCAGGAGGCCAGTGCACAGTTGCTGTCACCTTAAAAATATATTTTTGAGAGATGGCCGGACGCAGACCTTTTACTGCAAACACTGCGTTGTCAGTTTTGTTGGGGTACTTTTCTCTTTTTTCATTCCTTACTCGGAACCACAAAACGGCCCCAGGTTTATTTAGCACGCAACAATTTTTCATACAACCTTTCAGTGTCTCGTCCCCAACCCCCCACACTTTCTGTAAACGGACTGATTTGCAGTGGAAAACGCCTCGGCAATGTTAATGGGAAAAAACAGATCCTCCCGAGTTGTTTTTATATCTGTTGCACGATGCAGGGAGTCTGCTGGCTTTCAAATTAGAGAACTGTAAAAATTGCTTCACCACCCACGCAAATATCCTTCTACGCTCCTGAGGGCTATTCCAGCCCACAGATGGACCAGGTCAAGAGCTAGCCCTCTCCTCCCTGTCTGATTACTAGGAGAGACCTTTCCCTGTTTCTCTTAAAGCTCTTACTGGTCCAAACTTTTTTTCTCCTAATTCCAGTATAATTGCAGTAGGGAAAGCACAAGACAAGTACTACAACAGCTACCACAGCTATAAAACTCTATGAATAATGAAACAAATTACAAATGTGTAGCAATTGCATTTACAAGCACTTCATCTTTGAGTATATGGGCCCTCAGAGGAATGGGGCTCTGGACCCAAAATGTCTGTAAAGTGCTTTGAGACATTGGTCCTTTGTGGACTATAGAATTACGACTAAAATTGAGTATGTTGCTGGTAAGATATGTATGTGTTCAGTGCACATTCAATCCAGGAGATAGACCTGGACATGTTATTGATTAGTGATTGAAGGCTGGTTTAGAGTTTATTCAGGGCAGAGCAATTCATTATTCACAGTGCAATTTAATTAAAGGGTGTTTAAGAAAAACATGGGCAAATACTGAGATGTTCACAACATCACAAGGTTAAAAATAACTAAATTTTTGATATTGGTGTTCTAACTGAATGGATCAAGCCATCCTATGTTTTTAAATCCACTATACTGTATTTAACTTTAGTCTTTGCATGTTATGGATATATTACTTCAAGCATTTCGCTAATACATTAAATAAATAAATATGAATCAATAATGGATTATACTCTAGTATATTTCATTTCGTAATGAGGCCTTGTGGAGCTAATAAAATGCAATAAATGATGCTGCAGAGAGCTCTGATTGTCAAGAAAATTAATCTTGAGTTAAGAAAATTAATTGATAACATCTTTACAGTCAATAATCTCTTTATTTTTTACTTACAGATAAATGCTGGTTCTCAATTTAGCATACACGGTATGGCTAATTCAACAATTACCAGTATAAATATATCAAACTCGGTGGAGAAAAAATAATAATAATAAAAGCTTGGTGTACAGTAAGTCAATGTAAAGGAGGACAAATGCTGAATGAATCCAGGCCCAACTCCCTTTTTAATTTATACTGATATTATTTGAATATGGGGATTCAAATAATTGAGTTTATCCGAATGAAAACCTTGCACCCAGGGAGGCTGCTGCTTATTTCCGCTCCTGCTGGGCTCAGAGCCTGGTACCGCCGGCACAGGCTTTGGCCACATCCCCATGGGGTTAATTAGGGGGCATCACTTCACTACCCAGACAGACATGCTAAAGCTACAGAGAAGCCTCAGAAACACTCAGCTGTGCTGCTAACAACTCGTCCTTTTACCAAGCATGACGCGTCAGATCCAAACCCAGTCATTAGTGAGACGGACCCTGCGGTCTCTGAAGGCAGACTCAAAGCACACTGTGTCCACAGTGGGACCAGAAAATATCTACTGCGAAACGCAGGGGGTAACCCGTTAAAAAAGCAGTGGGGAAAACTCACGGAATGTAATTGTTGTTTCATAGTTGTTGCTGTTTTATAGTTGTTGTCATTGTTGTTGCTGGAAAGTTTGAGTATTTATTTACTTGTTTTTTGTTTGTTTGTGGCATCATTCTGTGGAAATCTGTGTGAATGAATGAATTGGGCTTTTATTTATTTATTTATTTATTTATTTATATATGTGTGACAGTGGAACTAACTGTGTAAGTGTAATCCTATTCCTTTTTCATAACCTCCACAAAACAATTTTACCAAAAAAAAAGCACTAAAATGTCACTTCCTCCAAACAGACATATCTCATACTAGCAAGTAAACTGAAAATGAATACATAGGACATGCATGGAGCTGTATGGATGAGATATGGTTTCTTTATGGCCCCCCTACAATATTCACTTATTTAGAGTGCTTGGTCTCTTACAAAAATCAAGCGTTTGGGCAACAAAATGGCTCATGCAATGCTAGATAAGCCAGGACCCATCTGGCTTTGCATGGTGGAGAGTTGCTGGCCCCATTGCAGTGGGTCCTGAAGGTCCTAAAATTCCATCCCACAGCAGACACCAGACACCCTTATTATGGTGGATTCTGAGGTGGACATGCAAAGTTATGGGCGAGGAGAAGGACTGTGGCAATGGATGCAGTTGCAGCTGGTACTTTTTAAATGTTTTCCTTTCCCTCTTTCCCACCATTTCAAATGCACAATCATATTTTATCAGTGCATTTATGATTTATGAAAGGCATTGGCATCCCCATATTTCATACTTGCACCCTCTCTTTGCCAAGATAGCAGCACCGAGTCTTCTCCTGTAATGTTTGATGAAGTTGAAGAACATGTAGCAAGAGATTTGAGATCATTCTTCCGCACAGAATCTCTCCAGATCTATCAGAGTCCTTGGTCCTCGCTTGTGGAATCTCTTATTCAGCTCAGCCCACAGGTTTGCAATGGGGCTCAGGTCAGGGGACTGGGATGGCCATTGTAAAACCTTGATTCTGTGGTCAGTGACCCTTGTAAAAAATGTATATACTGCAGCATATTGTAAATATATCAAAATTATCTTCACAATATATTTAATATATACTGCAGTATATTACATTTCCATAAGGGGAACCAATTCTGTCCAGATTTTGAGGTATACATTGTCTGCGGGATGATCCAACCACGTACCAAGACACCAATTACTTATATCTGGCCTTTTTTCCAAGATAAAACCTTATGGAATTAGTCACATTCTGAGTAAAGCCAATGTATATTTCAGATTTAATTTGCCCTCAAACCAGTGTATTTTATTAATGTTTGAAATTGAAAAGGGATTTTCTTTTTTTAAATCAATATGTTTTCACAACATACCACAGGCTAAATTAAACTTTGATCAGAATATAAATAAAACAAAACAAAAAAAACATAACAGGGAACAGAGCCAATCATTTTTATATTAATGCAAGAATAAGAGTGGGCAGTAGCATGTTATTTAAACGCAGGTATTTTTTTTGCCAAAGTAACTGAGCTGCTTCACTGTCATGTTGCAAGGCCTTGAGGATGCCCCTGGCTCTGGCTCTGCTCACTTACTAATTAGAGTACAAGCATACAGGTAAAAACATTATATCTGCCTTATTTCCTCAGAGATAAATGCTTGATGTCCCGTGTCCAAGTTAAGTAATGTTTTTGTCATAAAAATTCAATTATCTCTGATTCTGCAGAATGAGTCAATTACGTACATTCTCCATGGATATTTCTTTTCCCTGGTCCACTTTTTTTAATTAGGCAACAAATGTGTGATGGTAATTATCACAATTAAGCATATAACTACTATAAATCCTGCCATCATAAAACCACAAACATTACATTTTCTATAGCAATAATCATTTTGGGATTATCTTCAAGACGAGAGCCTTCCATTTCCCAGCCTCGAGCTCACAGCTGTGAGTTAATGTGTCCAGAAAATTTGTATTTGTATATCTGTCATTTTGTCACTGTCTTTTGCTTTTTGACTATAGAATAGAATATAAAATAGAATAGAATAACTTTTATTTCCCGCTAGGGAACTTCATTTGTAGCCCCAGCAACAATATATCATGCTATTTCTGAAAAACATAATTTTAATCCCATGTGTATGTACATATATATTTGGAATTCCCAGTCATATTATAGAGACATTCTGTCGCTGCAACGTCCACCGTCAATTCCGGAGAATACAGTCTAGCGTGCACAGAAAGCACGTTTTTCACTCTGCAGTCAAACAGTGGGGCTGTGCAGTCAGTACATTGGATGTCACAGCAATTAATTTGCAGCTGGTCCTGGCAGGCTTCTAGCTTCTGGTATTTAGATGCAAGTTTTGTATCAGTGTAAGCACTAGAATCACATGGGAATTTATAAGAACCACACAGCAAAAATAAACACCATGGTGACACTGCAAACATGTTTAAAGCAGTGTTTTAATGCTCTTTAGTGCTGTAGAAGTGACACTACTGAAAGCCAGATCACTGTTCAGTTCATCACATCTTAAAGGCCTATTGTCTGCAGGGTTTCTCAGACCTGGTCTTGTTCTTTTTGTGTTTATATTCCCCCCCCCATAGTTACATGGTATGTGCTCCTGTAAAACCTTTATTTCAACATTTGAATGTTGAACTTCATGTCAGGATGACAAATAAATTAGCTTGTACTTACAAATGTGACTATAACTTTGCCTTCAAAAAGAAATGCCTGCATTGTAAGTACAAACAAGATTTTAGAACAGAGTAAGAATGTGTACACTGTACCTTCCTAATTACAATAGTCACACATTATTAGAGCAAGTTGTATAAAATATAATGAATTAATCAATATACATGGCTATTAAACTGATTAATGATTCCTATGAAAATACACCCCAGGCTGTGTGTGTGTGTTTTTAATTTGTTCTTTTTAATAATAAATTATAATTTATTTTCTCAACAATGCTCAGACTGGCTTGGATTGAGCCCCCTTGCTTGGTACAAAGCACACAATTGATTGAACCGAACAGCCGTAATGGAAAAAGAATGAATTAGGTTCTAGTAAGAACAGTTTGCAATATACTTGTTTTCCCCAATAGGCCGAACAGTCAAAAAATTATACTGTCTCCCCGTTAATTCACACTGTCTCCCCGTTAATTCGGATACAGCACACTGCAAACAATGTTAAGAAAATTTGACCAGTTTTGCCTTGAATTTAAGTCTTGAATTTGTTGTATATGTGAAGGATATTATAGTGTCATATTGATGCAAGCACAGAATAATAAACATTATTCTACTCAGCACACTGATTATTTTACATTTTGCATCTGCCCATTTATTTATTTTAAATTTTTTTGGCTTTTTATGGAACTAGGTCCTGAACTTAAATGTTCAAACTAATATCCACATTCTTAGCCTTTTTTATTGTAGTATCACTCTCCAGTTTGGAGTTGAGTGTGACTTTTGTGCCTGGTGGTGAGTGGATAAGTAGGACACAAATACCAAAATATGAACATTTCATATACAGTTGAACCTCGATCCAACGGACTAATAGGGGGGATCAGTTGTCCGTTAAAGCCGTTTGTCCGTTGCAGCGACGAAATCACTATAACAAGAGATATGTAGCGCACAACAACCAGGCAAACCGATGCTTGTACGCTTGTAAACAACACGTGCGCGCCGCCAAGCGGACACGTACTCAAGTAACGGTCTCGGTTCGCGGACGCTTACTCAAGTAGCGGTCTCGGTTCGCTTCACCCGGGAGTTTTAAACGTTCGGACCAGATATTCACTCGCGGATTGTGTCCGTTGGATCCGGAATCCGTTGCATCGGTGTCCGTTGGATCGAGGTTCATCTGTATGTACATTTCAGCTCTACACAAAACCCAAAAGTTTGAAGATGAGATTAAAAAAGCCATGTATCGACAACTCTGTGGTGTCTGAGCCAGACTAACGGTGTATGCCTGACAATAATAATAATAATAATAATAATAATAATAATAATAATAATAATAATAATAATAATACTAATAATAATAATAACGCAAAAGTGTCAGGTTTCATTTCAATCAACGGTTACATCAGTTTCAAATGTCATAGGCTAACTTACATATTTTGAACTTACATATTTATTACCATCAGCCCATTGCTTAATACATGCACTCCAGCAGTGAGGCCAAGATCGCATGCATGCTAGCTCCAGGTTAGCAACATTGTCCAGTCCAGTTATGACTACATCACAGTATAGCTCCCTGGAGTTGCCAGGGAACTACCACTGTCTTTATTGGATGTTGTTCATGATTCTTTCCATGAGAAACTGGATGTTTCCATTCAAATCGAAAGATGACAAGCCATGCATCATCATCAGCAGTTTCAGCCTGTGGCTCCCTCCAATGCATATGGTTCCTGGCAAGCTAAGTGACAACCTCCAGTCTTAGTTCCAAGTCACACATCTCCTGGCCTAGGTTCCAAAGTTCTTTACTTCGATTGACAGTACAAGTTTATTTTTTTATTTTATTTTTCTATTTATCATAAATATTTCCACATGGTGTGGAAAGTTAATTTTGGTGAGCTAAACTGTGTTAGTAAAGAAAGAAAAAAAAACTTGCATTGAATTGTGAGACAATGTTAAAGACACATATTGAAGGAGTCCATGCCAGAGTTTTTTGATCCAACCAAAAGAACGAGAGCTCCACAAGAATGGAGGGAACAGTTTGATGGATGAAGCTCGTGTTCAGAAAGACAGCGGAAGCGATGGCCCAGGAGATATTACACACTGGATATCTGAGTTGACAGGACATTTCAGTTTTACCAGGAGATTTAAATTGCCTGCTAATCCCAAAATAGGCAGATATGACATCATGCGTACGTCTAGTGATGTTGCCATGTCAGACCAATCGGAACAATGTAACGAGGGTGCATCACAACAGAATCAAATTGATGTCAGTCACAGCCATTCATACTGGAGTCATGATCTGTACAATCTGAAATGTATTCTAATAAAAAAAATTATGTATTAGGATGAAGTAACACCACAGAGTTTATGAACTATAGCATACATTTAAGATTTTCAGGACAGTATTTTAAATAGAATTAGGAGGAAATTGTGCTTTTCTGAAAGGATACATCTACCATGGAAGTATTGTCCATGCAAAAAAAAACATGGGACAGGTAGAACAGATTTTAAGCAAGGGGACCAGTTTGCAATCATATTTTTTCATGAATCAGTTTTGGCCACCTTAGTTAAAATTCGGGGAGCAACAGGGACAGGATGCAGCACACTGAGTCCATTTTTATAGAATGAGGTCTGTGCACAAGCAGCACTAGTATATATAGTTATTCTCAGAAAATAGAGCTGGCTATAGTCAAATACAATTGTTGGGGGCAAAAAGAAAGAATCAAAAACAAATAAGTTCAAATTTCAGCATTCTGTTACCAATAAACACAAAGGAAGCTATCATAAACGTCGTCCTCTACAAATTCTTCATGTATGATTTCTTCAAAGTTAAATATTTTGACATATCAAAGCGACATGGTCTGATGTGACACTCACATCGGCTCAGGTCAACTGCGTCATGATGCGGCCTATTACAAGGGTTCAGCCTGTCATAGTTTTTGTACTGTTGGATGTGTATGTTACCCGACACAAACTTCAGATACATGTCTCGCACTCGAGCATTTCACTGTAGACGCAAAAAATGTTTTAAAAATTACTATCTTGTCAAAATTGAGTGAATCGCATTCCTGAAGATCAAATCTACCACTCACCTAATTTTTTTCATTTGAATCATTGTGTAAATATGTGAAATTATGTTAAATATCGGGAATTGTTAGTCCTCGAGTGTCCAGTTTGGACATGCTTTTTAAGAAATGTAAATTGTGAGTTTTTTTGTGTGTGTTTGAGGGAAAATTGACCTCATGATTAATTGCGGCCAGCTCGGTGAGCTTATGATTTTAAACAATAGTCAGAATTATGCCGGAGGCGGTTTCAGGTTCTTTGCAATCAACTTCTCCATATTTTACGCATATTTCTGGCATTACAGCGAGATTCACCCCCCCAACTTGAATCAAGAAAGCTGGTGACGTGGTACAGACGTTGCCGTTTTAGACTGCCAGAGTGCCGTTCCAAGACTGTTACATCATATCAGTATAGTTTGCAATGAACCAGCATGATAAACATTTGGATGTTAAAAGCGCTACAGAATTACATGGCAAATATTGCTAAAGTATTTGTTATTTTCCGTTAACAATTAAGTGTACAATGTGGTTTCCTTCTGCAGAAAGCTTTGTCGTTTGTTTGAGCTGGTACTATTTTAGATTATTTTGACTACTCTAGAGGAGTTACAGTCGCGGGGCCTATACTACTTAGCATGAATGTTTACTTTGTTTAGATATGTACCTCGCCACCTCGGAAAAGACTTGTTATTGTGGTAGTCTATAACTGTAATAAATTCATACAGATTAAATGCAGGGTTCAATCCAAGATGCAGATATCATCGAAAAACAATAGATACAATAGCTGTACAATACAATATATGTTTGTATTGACAAGAAACAATGAATTACAAATAGTATTTAGATCAGATGGATTTTTTTGGCAGGAAGTTGTTACTTTCTCTTCTCCAGTCCAGCACCCAAGCGCTGGTGTCTTTTCTCCAAACAAGGGGGCTGCCACACCTGCAAGCACCCCTAGTTCCTACATCTTCTAAGATACCGGTACAGTACACACAGCCATCTGGCATTACAAATTGTTCTGCTCATCACAATCATTTTTGCGTCTGGTTGTGTTTCCAAACCCCTGGTGACCCAAGTATACATTTTAATCTATTAAGCAGACGTGCACACCTTCTCACACGCCCCTCTGTGGCTTGGCTGCCATTTTTTGTTGTAGTTTCTTTTGCCTTTATTTGGACTGGTGGAGTGCTCTCTGTATGCAGAACAAAATATTTATTTAATGCAGTGTGGTTCTCTCCCATCAAGTGTCTTCTCTGACATCGCATTGGCCAGTTATTGTTTTGAATATGACAGTGATGAAGTATTTGTCCGTAATATTTTGACACACTATAAAACATTATGCACATTGGTGTGGGGAAAGATTACAAATAAGTACCAAGCACTATTTCCAGTCACGTCCAGAAAGCTCTTAAGAAATTATACAAATATGAATGCGCGGAAAAGCCTAACAACTCAATATTTGCCCAATATGCAAATACATTACTCTTTTTCATTTAATTACATTATTTTTATATTAAAATATTGGACATTTCACTGTGCAACACAATTCCAGAAATGTTGTCTTGCTCAGTGCTTTTGCAAATCCCTTGTAGATTCAATCGTTTTTACATTTAAATTGATCCAGGAATAGTTTTCTTAACTGGTAAGAATAAGAGACAATTTAATTGTTGATAGTATACTTTTTATATACAGCTTAACTGTGAAGACGAATAAGAAGAATGGCACAGATCAAGCTACTGTACAAACAATTGATAAATAGCTTGGACCATTAACAATTTATAGTTAACTATAATTGTGTGCAGGATAGCCTGTTAGCTAGTTTATTACTTGTAATAGCACTAGCAGCCACTGTCATTTTTATAATTATAGATTAAAAACAATGGTTGCCGTGCTGGATGTTTGTTGGTTTAGGTCTTTTGGCAAAATGCAATGTTCATTGAGCGTTTCAATATTGTTGCACCTTTAAGAAAACATTTGGGAAATTACAAATTGTAAGCTGTCAACAATTACTTGGCATTTTAAAAAAAAAAGGCATTTAACATCTCACTTAGCTTCCTCTGGTTCAAGTGGGTGATTGGTATTCCACTTGATTCCACAGGAGAAAATAACCATTAATGTCAAAACCGCAATGAAGTGGGAAATGAATAAGATTCTGTGTGAATGCTAGCTAAATTCAAAAAAAAGTTTGCTCCATAACCAAAACATTTAGCATGCGGGAAGACACATCTATTTTTTATTTATTTTTTTACTTCAAATGGTCTTGTCTTTTCTGAGGTGATAACGATATATGTGGATTGGATTCATAAATTTGAAACGCAAGTTATATATCACTGTACAAGCTGTATAGAAGTTACTTGAAGTGTATTTTCTTGCTGAATACCTCGATGCCCACCAAAACTGGCACGTAATCTGGCACGTAAAATTATGTAAATACCTAAAATAGCCTTCTCACACAAAAGCTCTATAGTTCAATCAGAAATATATGCTAAAACTGAAATATTATCAACACACTCCAGAAGGTGTACTATCCATTTAGCATGACACAATGCACTTCTTGTAATGTTTTAAATAATTATATTATGCAGTAAAACTTGTGGTAAGTTAAAATAAAATTTTAACGAAGAAGAAATGGGGAGTGTTGCTGTTTTTGTTTTCACGGTGGTTGATTGGAACACTGCGAATGAGCAGACTTCACTGATGGGCGTATTCCTAATCTCTGCTATGCAATGCCTATTACTGATACTGCTGGGTAGTCCAAAGATTCCAGCTGAGATCATTTCCTGTCTTCCCTCTGCTCTCCTGCAGTATATTGCTGATGTGACCCATAATCGGCCTGGACATAACCTCCTTTGTAAACTTTTTCATTCATGATCTTTTTATTGATTTTTCTGCATAGTATTAGCATTACCTACATATTAGTCCACTTGGAGTGTTTCAATAAAGTAAATAAAATATGCGAACCATAAAAAAACGGAACTAGTTTTCTTTATAGGAATGTATTACCAAGTGACAGCCTCATTAATCAAGAAGAATGTTTTTACTCGTACATCCTGCAGTAAATCAAACCTGAACTTTAATAAAAAATAAATACATTTAAAAACATTATTTTCAAGTGTCCTTGGGCTCATTGATTTTATTAATTTAATTTCTGGAGTCCCTCTTCAAGAATGTTCCTGTTTGCAGAAGAGAAAAGTGGACCAAGCAATTAATCAGTCAAGCTGATGGTAATTTTACAACTCAGCTATATGCCTTGGAAATGTTATGTTTTGTTATGTTATATATTAGTTGCTGATAGCATCTGAGTCATACGGTTGATTTAAGTGGTGCATTTTCATTTTCATATTAAATGTTAAAATGGCTTTTCATTCATAAGACATCATCCAACAGCCTGACCTGGAAAATCAATCAAAAAAGCATGACCTTGCTTCGCTCCCATGTAGTAAAGTGACCTTGGTCTTGTGGGGAGCTGAGCACCCTGGTAATCAATGTCTCTCAGACAAAAAAAAGAAGAAAGAAAAACAGTCTACGCTGTGATTGGCTGACATGGTCATTTTTTAACGTTGGCTTTCCATTGACAGTGCTGACAATAATGCCTGTTTTTGAGTTCAGTTACATTCATTTATGAGATTCCCGTTTACGCTGGCTTGGCTGTTGAAGTAATTGATGTATAATTTTAGCTCTCAGGAACGGTGCCAGGGATTCGTAAAGCTCGCAGAAGGCCAAGCTTAAATCAGAAAACCCATTTCACTCCAGCCAGTTACCTGAGCCAGTTTTTTTTTTTTTTTTTTGGAGTGTGGGCTATAGAAAACAGCTTGCAGAGCATCAGACTGATCCCCCTCATGCCCTTATGCCATCACACTTTCAACAGCCAATGAAATCCATTATGTCCCAGAGTCCTCATTGTTTGAATTAATGGGAGTATAAATATCAGCTATTTATACTTACTGCAACAGCTTATTTTGCTGATGGTGCCCAATGGTGTGCCCCTCCCCCACCAAGCGAGATAATCACCCAATAACACGGTTTGATTGTATTACCACTACATGGCACTATTTGCTATACATTATATTAACTAAGTGCAAAATGATGTAGGGGTCAGAGATTCTGCAACTTGGAACATTGGATGGAGGGGGAGGGATATATAAAAAATATATATGACAAGAGAAGAGAGCAGGCAATGGACAACACAGTTTACAGGAACAGGAGAACCTGATCATCACTATTCATTGTGCTTATTGGAGCAAGGACAGACACGTTGCCTAGTTTACCTAGGTGGTAGTATTTATTAGTAGGTAAAATTAAGTATTTCCACTGGACTGTTCGCAGTATTTATTAATGTCTCTGAAAACCGGCAATTGCCTATTAATTGCAATACCTACACTTACAACACCTACAGTATATTTATCTTAGCACACACAATGCATTTTAAAATGCATCAGCAAAGTAAAGTGTTTGAGTGCGGTAGCTAATAATGATGTTCTGTCAGCTGGTTGAAATCCTTTTCTTGGTCATCATGCCAAGGACACTAGTACCATTCCTGCACGTCTATCTGTTACATTGTAATAAGTACCATCTATTTCTTGCTTTGAATTCAGATACAATGGTGGAGGCTGACAGAGCACCTTGCGGTGGAGCTAATAGTTCCACCATTGGGTAGGGATGCAGTACTGGAGGAAGTGTGGATTTGGGGAAATGTGCAATACACCAGCAGTCCAGAAGCAAAGGTAGACTGTATTTATAAAAACACTGCTCACTGGAAGAAAACAAAGGCTAAATGCAGATGCACCAGATACTGCATACAATTTTGTATACAGCTTCTCAGAAGGCCATATTCTCAGCCATAAGTCAAAAAGTAGCCAAATAATTTTCTAGTAAAGGCAACTTCCTGTCATAAGATGTTAGAAATTGAATCAAATACATGTACAATACCGGTCGAAAGGTTGCTTAGTGACAATGAATTAAACCAAAAAAAAATAAAACAAAAAAAATGAAAGGCCATATCTATACCATACCTACTTATACCTATGCTTATAGCGCTATTTCATTTTCTCACGTGGGGTGAGTGGATAAAGCCGGCCTGTTCTTTGTCACACTCATAAACCATAATCTGATATGTTTTGAGAAAGATCCTCCAGTTCCTTCAATATGAGTGAAAAAGATTATCCTATGCTCTTGTTCTTTAGGGAAGAGCTTTCCAGATGTTATTGTACACTCCAGTTAAATCATTTTGAAGTGAAAAGGAATTCCTATGGAGCTAGTGTAGCCTTCAAGAGTACTGAAAGATAATCTTTATAATAAAAAATTTGAAATGATTTCTGGGGAAGGGGATTCAAAGGTGGACACAATGGGAAATCCAGGCACCTGTTATTTTTTTCTCTTTATGTAATGATAAATCCATCCTTGACAATATGAGCTGCATTTTATTTTATTTTTTTCCTATTTTTTTTTTAAACACAATTTTATCATGAAAATCATAAACAGTTATGCATAAGCAGACATTTCTGTTGTTACATTTTCCACCCCCTTATTTTTCCACTCCCCCGTTGTTCCTCTAGCATTTTCTTGGATAAAGGAAAAAAAAACAACAACAAGATAGCAAGAACAAAACAAAAAAAACAACAACAAAACAAAAAAAAAAAAAAAAAAAGGGACTCTGCCTGAAGGAAAGAGGCACAACTGAAAAGGGACAGCTCCTCAGGACCAGAGGAGACACAACCACACAGACCTCCCTCCTCAGCCCAGGCCACCCTGCAAAAGGAGTTACTCACACCACTCTCCTGCAAAAGATCCACACACAGGACCCACTGGTAGGCATTACCACAGACTGGGGTGAGGAAAAATGAGGCCCTCCTGCTTAAGGAGCGAGAACCGCACCTGGTGCGTACTCATCACACACAGAGCTCAAAACCTGAGGAGCATCCCTCCAGGAGGGACCAGGCACACCTGCCCAGCTGGGACTCTGCAGCCCAAGAAGGACTCAAAAACTGCCAGGCCTCCTCAAAAAAAGGACCAAAAACCAGAGGACCTGGTTCCTGGGCCAGCTTCCCCACCCAAACCTGGCAACCAGCCCCCTCAGCGTTAAGGAAAAAAACCAAGAGGGGTGCAACTGTCATCACAGAGGGTGCACAAACCTGGGGACCTCACCTCCCTGGCGTTACTCAAAAACCCTGGTTTCAAAATCACTCATCAGCCCCTGGACTCAAAATCCCAATTCTTCAAAAAATGCACCCTCCACCCCCAGAACTCTCAAATACTCGAAAAATGCACCGTGCCTCCCGTCACTATCTTTCCCCTTTAATCTAAAATTTGCAAGAACTTTGTTATTTATCTTAATGTTTTAAATTTAAAATTAATTATGTAAAACAATATTATATTAAATAAATTAGAATAAAAAAGCAATAATTTTCTCAATATATAGAAATATAATTTAGATAAACATTAAAAAAAAAAAAAATAAAAAAAAGGAAATAGAAACAAACACACAAAAAAAAACACAAAAAACAACAAACACAATAAACAAACAATAAAAACATAACATTATAAAAATATATTAAACATTCAAATTAAATAAAATTATTAATTATATAAAATCCATGCCCATAGCTAAGATGTCCCCCGCATCCCACAGCTCCATCCACTTCAGCTTCCCCTCCAAAACATTCCACCAAAGTCACCTCCCTCTGTGCTCCACATACACTGTCACAAAGCAGTATTGTACATCCTTCGAACACTCCTCCTACAGAGCCTCCCCCCCTTCACCTTTCTCCTTTTTCTTCGCCCCTCCCCATCTTCCCTTCTCCCTTCTCCTTTGGCTTTCAATGTCTGAATGTTCTGATCAGTCACATCCTCGATCAGAAGTGATTTCAAACTTCACATTCAACGGACAGATCCGTTTGTAAAATTAGATGCACCGTCCAACAAACAAAATTATCCCCAATACACAACCCCAACACACAAATAAAAACAACCAAAAAAAAAAAGACAGACAAAATATAAAAAAAACAAAAGACGCCACCCCCCAACAAAAAACAACAAAAAAAAAAAAAACAAAAAAAAGACACAGACAAAAAAAAAACAAAACAAAAAAAAAACACAAAAACAAAAAAAAAAACAAAAACACAAAACAATTACATTACACAAACAACCTACTATGAGACATTATATCGCATGTATGTTGATATCAGGTAACAAATCAGAAGTAATCAGAAATACTTGAACAGAAAGAGACAAGAAAATTTAGAGTGGAGAGGTGGAGGGGGGGAGAGAAGGAGTGGGAGGAGGGGAGTGGAGTGGGGGAGTGAGAAGCATGAGATGATTCGATGTCTAGAGCCAAAGAGAAAGCAGAACCCCCACCCAAAAAAAAAGCAATGCAATGAAATGTGTGTGTGCTGCTTGTGGTGTTTTGTTTTTTTTTTCTCTGTGAATATAAATACATCATTATATATATATTATATATATATATATATATATATGTTGTGTGTGTTTGTCAAACAGGTACTATACATTTACCATGTACACTGATTACAGTTACTAGCAGGGTACTGTGCAGGTTGAAGCGGGTGAGAGAAGAGAAGAGAAGTTAATAATATAAGAGAGGGAAGAGGTAGCGCTTCCGAGTGGGCCATCAATGACTGGTTTATCAAAAGTCAATTAGTCGGGGGACAGAGATTGTAATCTGTCGAAGTAAGAGATAAGTGGTTGCCAGGATATGAAATACTTATCAACAGATCCCATGATTGTGAATTAGATGTTTTTCTAAAGTTTAGAAAGGACAAAAGGTCCTGCGACGAAGATGTGATTAGTGGGGGAGTCCCTGATTTCCAGTGTAAGAGCACTAGTGGGGGAGTCCCTGGTTTCCAGTGTAAGAGCACTAGTGGGGGAGTCCCTGATTTCCAGTGTAAGAGCACTCTTCGACGGGCAACCAATAAGGCAAAAGCAATGACACCGGCCTATTTTGAAGCTAAACTCACATTCTTCTAATGGATCTCAAAGATAGCAATTTGAATGGATAGGATGATGGTCACCTCCAGTACTTCAGAGATTGGATCAAAAATAAATCTCTGAAATCCAACCAACTATGGACATGATGAAAGCCCCCTGGTGTTTTTTCTGTAAAACAAGCACTGAATTAAAATGATAGATCATGCCCCATATCTTTTTTGTAATCCTTCAGGGGGTGGGACTAGATTTAGTTGTAAATTATACTTGAACAGTATGGAATACATAGTTGGCAAAACAGTATGCTGGAACAGTATGGAATACATGGTTGGCGAAATGGCTGTAAGTCATCAATGGTCTGAGGTATGAAATGAGCCTCAAACCATAACTCTGCTGCCAGATATGCAGTAGATATGGATGGATCACTTTAAGGGTTGTTTCTCCTGACAAATATTCCTATTAAACTTTATGGAAAAATAAGTGAGGAGAAGAAACCCTTCAAGTTATCCATCCATATCTACTGCATATATGGCAGCAGAGTGATAGTTTAAGGCATGTTTGATACGTCAGACCCTTGATGACTTAGAGCAATTTAGCCAACCATGTGTTCCATACTGTTCCAGTGTAATTGTTCCAGAAAATAAGATATCAAGAGTCTTTTGATATTTTTGGGTCACAGACAATATCATGGATAAAAAGTCATGGCATGCAAAGGATATGCGGCCAAATATTAAAAATTATTACTTCATTCTACATTATTATTACAACTGTCCAATATTTTTTGATGCCTGAAAATGGGGAGACTATGTACAAAAGGTTCTATAATTTCTAAACGATTAATCCGATATGGCTGGATGGATACACCCTCAAATTAAAGCTGAAAGTCTGCACAATATCCTTTAAAACTCAAAGTGCTAGAGTACAGAACCAAAATAATAAAAAATGTGTCACTGTCCAATGAATTATGGTGCTCACTGTATGTTTTTATGCATATGGTACATGAAAAATGTTAACATTGAAAAAGAAATATGACAAAAAAAGAAGAAAACAGATGGCTTGGCTTCTCTGGTGTTACATCTCATGTGTTAAACAATCTGCTGTCATCCTCTTCTTTAAAAAAATAACTTCCGGGTTTGGGCTTCCCTTTTCTGGCACAAATATAAGCATAGCTTTAGAATTCAGGTTGTTGAAGGATTTATGGCGTTGAGTGGAAACATTAAACCATTTAAAAAATATATATATATTTTAAATGCAGCAGAGGTCTAGTGCAGTGGTTGAGGAATTGGGCTTGTGGCTCAAATCCAAGGTGGGGCTCTACTGTCGTATTCTTAATCTGAACTGCTTAAGTAAATATGCAGCTTTGTAAATAGATATCTTGGTTGACAGTATTTATGATTTTATGAGGTTGTAAGCTTAGAAAATAAATATTTAAGTAATTTCATGTAACAAACGAGCATCTTTGACCAGAAAGGCTGTTACCTCCAACCATGCTATCATTCCAATATAGGGTTTGGATTGTAGACAAGACTTGAAACCAATTTGAAACTTGAATTCCATGAGTATCTCAGCTCATTCAGTTGTTTAAAGTGATGGTCAAGAAAATTCCGTAATATGCATATAACCATGTTATTTATGGCTATTGAGGTATGTATTGAGCACCAATTTAAATCTTCATTCCTGTATGCTGGAAAAAAAGGGTGGAGTCCAAATGGGTCCATGGTGACATAGACATGAAAACTCAACTAATACATACTTTGATCTCATTGCATAACTCCTCCCATAGTTTAAGGCGAATACAACCATCCTGTTCGACTAAAAGATTCTGTCTGAAGTCTGAACCGAATGCTCGTTTTGTTTTCCCTTGAGAATAGTTGTCCGCGTTAACCGCGTTGTCATTTGGATTTGGAATAGTTAGTTAGCTAAAGTGTTTATTTTTTCCCACTCTCCTTATCCCTATACCAATTTTATCCCTCTCCCAATCTTTCACCTTTTTATCCATCCCTCCGTGGTGCTAGCTAGTAACATTAGCTTGCTCCTTGCACAGCTCAGCATGGAAACAAACTAATCACTCACGTGTCGTTTTTACTTGATGCACTGCTCATTAATCAGATAATATATCGAAAATAATAGAAGATAATAGATAGATAGATTCTGCCAAATAAACCATGCATTGGAAATAGTTTTGTCATATTGTTCAGTGGCTGGTTGCAGTAATAAAAATACGACGAGAACTTATTATTTACCGAAGTACTTAGTTGCCATGCACGTAATCTTCGTTCGATTAGCAACTGAAATTAATGAATGGGTCTTTAAATTAATTTTTAAAACTTGATAAAAACCTACCATTATTTAATGATTTGTGTGGAACATGCATTTGGTGAAATGTCGCTTTGCAATTTAGCTTGCTTTAAATCGACTAATGTTAGATCAAACGGTTGCAATACTATGCTTAGAGTTTAAGTTAAGTTAACTTGATTGCGAGCTTGCGTGTGATCTTTATCTCTTGATAGCAGCCGCACTGTATTTTACTTTGAATTGATTGCATTAATTCCTCGCTGGGTTCAAACCTATGGTTCAAACCACAGAACTGTATAAGAACAGTTCTGTGGTACAAACATGTAGGGCTGGATGACGTCGATGGCACTTGGGTGGATTTAGACCACACCCCTACAATCCTGAGTCCTTTCAAGACTGAGTTTATCAGCTGACTTTGAAAACTTTTTTTTTAATTCACATTTTCTTGAAAATATATTTGGTGGGTGTGTAGTCAATACATCCCTCTGTGATATGATGTGGTTATTTGAAGTTTTTAGATTCCCTTGACAATCACTTTAAGATTCAAGACATTAAAGTTCAGTCAGTTGATGAACAGGCTGATACCACTACAGATGTGTCTCAGTTAATGATTATGTTTTTGTTGTGATTGGTATTGTATGTAATACATTTAATTAGAATTAAATTACTAGATAAACAGATTATTCTGTGGCCGTTTTGGAAGAACTGCCTCATTCTATAATTATATTGCAGTCCATTCCTGAAAATATGCAACTGATAAAAGTTTGTATTTGTAACCCCTTGAAGCTCAATTAACAGTGTGGGGGCTTAGATGCCTGCCATATTACGAGCCCAGCCCTAATTGGAATGCAATAAGTTTTATGAGAAATCATTAGCTTGTAATTAGCATATTTTTTGCATAATAATCCCATGGGTTGGCATTTTCATCCCTTGCCGGTTTGGTGCTTAGTTTCACCTGGAATGAGATTTTTTTCCCTGGAAATGCAAGAATTTATCAAGGCAGGAAAAGGGAAATGTTAGACCTGGGGAAAGAGCACCTTTTCACAGCCAGCTTAACAATGGTGGGAATCACAAGCCTGAAATATGCGATTAAAATGCAAAACAACCTGAAAGCAAGAGAATCCATTTAAGACGTGGACAGCCAGAAGTAATTAGTTTGAGCATGTTATGACAAGCTAAGGGACAGGGGAAATTATTGGAAAGATCTTTTTTTTCTCTCTCCAAATGGGGTGAAGTACTTCATGGAACTAGTTTGGGGAATTTGCTCAGAATCACTATTTTATTATTTGTTTTAAACGAGTGAGTCATTTGTATAAAGGCTTGGTTAAATGGAACAAAAGAACGGTATTGTAAGAGGAGTTATTTTACAGATAAGAATGTCTTAAGGGTATAACCAATGTATCCACCGATGGAACGGATAGTAATAGTAGTAATATTAGTAGTTGTAGTAGTAGTAGTAGTGAATTATTTAAATTTGATGTGCAAACAAACACAGGAACACACACATTTGTTGATGAGGTACATCCATCATTATTATATTATTTGGACTGGAAACACATATTTAAAATTCGCTTGAATTCGCCTATGAAAAACTTATACTAGAAAGTGGACGTTTTCACAGTGCAGCATAGAGGAATTGTACAGGTGAAATGCATTGAAAAGATACATTGTTATAATAACACATTCCCTCCCATTTAGAGTTTTAGACAGGGTCGTGGCTTTGTGAACACTACGATGGGGTCCACTGTTATCTACTGGCCAGGTGAAATTTTCACTTGACCAGGTTGGGTTATGAAAATGATTTCTATGATGGGCCTTTCTTTGTCTCAAGTGAGTTTGTCAGGCAGGAAGATATGTGTATGTAATTCGTTCATGGTTCATCCCTTTGGAAATTGAAAGCACTTTTTTGCGAGATGCGGGGTCACAGTGTCCTCTATGCTCAAAATGAAACTGCAAACAATGCACTTCTAGAATGAATCCGGCTGCTCAAGGTTCATTCAGGTGACATTGCAAAGATGATGGTGAAGATGAAGACAGACCAGCGCTAAGGAGTAAACACCAATTATATTTCTCTGCATATTCTTTTACAAAAAGCTATAAAAAATTATTTTCAGTATCCCTGGGATATGTCTGTGAAAGTCTAATCTAAAAAAAATGGGCAAAAAAATAAGGCGCTGTGGGTGAGAAAAAAATGTGTTTATTATTATATGGTGCATATAATGCATGGCAGAAAGCTTGAGACAGCTGTATTCAACAGATGTCCAGTTCACAGCGAAAGGCAAAGCAGCTTTTCTTTAGTGAGGTACAGTAGTTTATACAGCAATGCATTGTAACTGGTGTGGCCTTCAAGAGTTACTGTTATGCTAACTTTTAAAAAAAGCTACATTTAGCATGTCTGTTAAATCTGAGATAAAAAAACTATTGGATTTAGTCTAAATCTATTCCTTTTTTTAGCCTAAATTTTTTTTCTTTTTTGTTCAAACATCATAGCTTTTTGTGTGCTTTCAAAATTATCAACTGCAAACAAAAACACAGCAAAACACAGTTTCCGTAAACTAAAGGTAGTTATTTGTAAATGTATATATTCCTCATTCATATGGGGTGTACTGGCTGACCTGTGATAAACATGAGGTTTGGCTTGAGCCACTAACCAATAAAAATAAGCAAAGTAGGAGGAGAAAAAGTCATCCCATTTCCATGGCCAAAAAATAAATAAAATAAACTGCAAGAATTTACTCTTTTTTATCAATTGCTATTTATGTATAATTTATTTTAATTTACTTTTTTAACGCTTTTTGTAGCCCTTCTTCAGTGATTTGTTTAGTTGCTGCAAAGTTAAATATGGATATTCTTGCTACATTGTTATGGTTACTTTTTTATGGACTAATTCTGCTTTTATTTAGCCTGCACAAAAGCACTTACACATTTTTTTAAAGTTGCTATTGATAAGAATGTCAGCTACACAAAAAGCAATTTAGTGTAACGAGTCTACACTATGATTTAATATTATGGCTGGAATTTTATCTCCATTTTGTCTTTATCATCACAGATACAATTTGGTGAATTAACTTTGGTGATTCCTGAATTTGCCAAACTGAGCTTGTGAAGAAATAAACCAATTACTAGGAAGTAGGTCATTTCCCCCCAAAAGCAATAAACCTTGCCTGTCATTACTTCTGTTTGCTTCCAAGTAAAAAGTAAATACCTCGTATAACCCTGGGTTCTATACATTTTTTTTTTTTTTTAAAGACACCTTTCATTTATACAGTAAAGTTCTAAATGCACTGTGAGTATGAATGTTGAAGGTATTGTGTATTACAACTCTAAGGAAGTCCCCAATCACCACCTTACTGTCCATGGCTCTGTCCCAAAATGAAGCCAAGTGAAAGTAAAAACATGGAGTACTTTCTGCATTATTTCAATTACAAAAAGCTAGCACATCGATGGCACTGCCTTGCTTTCACTGCTCCTGAGTGCAACTTTCTAAGAGCTCATTCCTTCTTTTCAAACAGTGCCCTAGATTCTCGACTTGAATGGACATTGTAAGCATATGAAAAACACAATTGTAGTGGTGTATTGATTATTTTATACAAGGACCTCAGACCTCAAAGCCCATTCTCAGTGCTCAGAAAAAAGAATCACCTTGTCCTGTGAACAAAACACAGACGCCACGCACGCACGCACGCACGCACGCATTGAAAAATGGGTGAGAAAAATGGCTGAGAAACATCAAAGTTTAGGGTCTCCAGTCATTGTGTGCAGCTCCAGGTTACGTTTCCAGAGCATACCACATGTTCATGAAAATACAATAAGGAAACCGAGCACATCTGGGCATTTCAGCAGATGGTGAAACACTGTACAGAATTACAAAATATTGCGAAGTAAATCTCCTCTTTTGGGATTGTTGGGAATTCCATTAAATCCATTGGTCACCTGTGACAATATGTATTGCTAATATTTGAATATGTATCTGTGAATGTATTAAGAGCAATATACAGAATGTATAAATGTATTAAGAACAGAGAAACGCATTCATAAACACAGTAAAATATTATAAGAGCAGAGAGACATGTTCTCTGTCTCTCTGACTAGAAGGAGCTGAAGGCCGCAGTGTTTTCAGAGAGTCCAGAGAGTCTGATAAGATAAGAAGTTGAATCTCCGGGCACCTGGTATCTGATCACCATGGTTACTCAGTTCTCTATGCAAAATGTTGCTGTCCGGTTAGAACTCTTCTCATGGGGCGGAGCTGGAGATGGGTGGCTGGGAATCTGCGGGGGAGAGTGTGAGAACTCTTCTCATGGGGCACACGGAGCTGGAGATGGGTGACGGAATCTGCGGGGGAGAGTTTGAGAGCTCTCCTCGGTGGGCGGAGTCGGGTGGTTGAGAACCCAGGTGTGACCTAGATACAATCCAATAGGAGAGGCCCTACGAAGGAGAAGTTTGGAAAGTTCTCGAAGAAAGGCGGAGATGGAGATGGCCTGTGTCTGTATGGTCAAAGGGGTCGGAGGAGTCACCTGATGGGCAAAGATGGGCGGAGAATGGGATGGACAATCTGATAAGCAACTGTATAAAGATGGACTGTAAACCAAGAATAAATGCGAGTGTCTCTGCGGAGAGGCACTACGCTGGGAGTGTCTCTGCGGAGATGTCATGACCTTGATCGTGCGGTGTATGGGATAAGGTCTGGCATTTTTGATAGTCTCTGCGGGGGCACTACGCTGGACTTTTGTTGTATGTTTAATTAAATAAAGTCTAGCATTCTGAGAATTACTGCCTCATCCTCTTTATTTAAACACTTTGAGATTTGAGAGCTAAAGTTGAAAACTCTGAATTTTGGCAAGAACTCTGAGATATTTTCACTCGGAGATCCACAACAAATTGGCGTAATCAGGCAGGTTTGGCTCCAGTATCCACAACAGGATGTCTTTGTTTATGTATGATTATTTCATAAGAATAAAAAAAAGAACGCAGGGGGAAATTTGGAAAATCAACCCCCTTGTTAAAATATACAATTCTGTAAAATGAAACGCATTGGGTTCAGTCCAATCACTTATTTGCACTCCTTGCATCATTTCATCGTGTCCTTTCCTCGGTCCTTAGCTCCACCCAGGCCCGGACTGGCCATCTGGCAGGCCGGTCTGATTTTCTACTGTTTTGGGCCGGTGTAGTGTAGGCAGCGTATAATTTTTCTGGATACTTCCAGGTCCGTCACTCGAACAGGACAAATAACCAATCACTGCTCGACTACAAGTGGGAAGTTGAGCGATGTCCAATCAGATAACACTTTTGTTGTGCACGTTTATGAAAAGACAAGCTTAGCTATCTTTTTGAACCCATCCGTGGACAGTAGCTAGCAATTGTGCTACGTAATGCAAGTGTAGAACTCACTAATAATGTTTATTTACAGGCCAATTAAACAAATACATAGAAATGTATCAGTTCAGTGCTAGGTGCTAGTAGCTAGTGTGAGACATACAGTCAAGCAATGGACCTGGAAGTGATAAAAAGTTATACGCTGGGAAAAATTGTAGGCTACGCTACACTGGTCCGACTGCCTTGTTGCGAGAGAGAGATGGAGAGAGGAGAGGTAGGACAGTTATTATTTTCATATTCTACTCTATTCATTTGTGGCTTCGTCATATATTGATTGGTCATGTAAAGGCATGTAAAGTTGGCTGTGTGTGTGTTTTTTGGCTGCCGTGCCATGCTCGTGCGTGTGAATGTGTTGACATGAATTGCATCGGTCAAAGACACATAAATAGATGTAGGCTAAATTACATTATTCTTTCTCAATCATACAGTTTTAATGCCGCGGTTTCCACTTCTGCTCATTATTAGCGTAGGACAAATCATGTGTCTGTTTGTAAAATTATGGCTGAAATGTAATTGTTAAATTTTTATTTTTGGTTTAGTAGAGGAATAAATTACATGTAGCCTACAGGTAAATAAATACAACTTGTAAACTGTAATTTGTTCCACTACTGTTTCAGAACAAGGGCCACCTGCACCTAAAAAACTGAGGGGGCACAGAGGAATAAATAATGATAGGAGCTGATAGCAATATCCTGTTTGGATAATAGATTTGAGGAAATATACAGTCATGTTACAGTATATTTGGACGTATAATAATATTTGGAAATAAAATAAAACAGACTTATTTATATGTAGATAGATTCTGAGAAAGCTTAATCTGAAATCTGGCCAAATCGAGGACACAACATAGTTTGCAGTAATTATCTATTTGCTAGCTACATCAATGTGAATGTGGTTACAATGGTTTAAAACATTATTTCCAGCATCAAGGTAGTAAAGCTGTATCCCGACTGTGAAGTTGAATATGATCTCTAAATTTGACGTAGCCTAGCATGCAGTGCCATATATTTTTACTGCAACCTTGGAGTGTGATTCCAAACACTAAACCTGTACAACGAACCTGACAGCTTTTATGTCATTTCTTTGATGGCTCAAGTGTAGGATCAAGCGTCTTACAAGTCGATGGGTTTTTTGATTGTTTCCAAGAGCACACAATTCTTCAAAGTGCACCAGATTAATGCATTTAACTGTTAAAATTTACAAGATTTTCATAAAAATTTGTAAAAAAAAACACACGGAATGATATGGGAAACAGAAACGTCAGTATGCTTACACACATAACTAATGTGTTTTAGCCTCTTTTTTTCATGAATAAACGTGGCTTTTGCTCGTCCTAAAGAATGAGTGTTGTTATATGGATTAAAGCACTTTAGAATAAATGAAAAAGAACGGAGATTGGAAAGATTGGATTGTGTCTGCCTGACTGCAGCAAATGTATAGCAATCGCTTACACATTATAGTTTAAGACCCCAAACCCCCCAGCCCCCCCTGCCAACAAAGAGTGTTCCCCTTGTTAACATTTTACAATTCAAACCCTGTATATATATATATATATATATATATATATATATATTTGTACATTAAACTGCTCAATGTGCTTTGTGCATTGTGAGTCACAGGCATACGCCCACAAATCAGACCTTCTGTGTGAAGTTATAAATGCTAAAAGAAAAGGTTTTTAATTTAATGGATTAATAATGACTTATATGCCATTTCAACACTGTAAAACAGCATGATGTCAACTGGTGCTACAGACAGTAAATAAGATAAATAATTTAAAGGCATTAAATCACCAATTAATCATGGAATGTGTATTTTCACAGAATCTTTGTAACAGGCCTTGGAAGTTTGATGTAACGCATTTGCCCAAATGTGGATTTCCGGATCAAAGGGCAATTTACCTATGGAGAAAATGTCTGTGATTTAAGATGCCGTTTAAAACATGGACATTTTTATCCGCACACATTTCTCTCTGAACTGGCACTGGATCCACTGAATTCCAATGCCGCTTTCCAACCTAAATAATTATTTTGCTAATAGCAAGCTAACACTGCTGTGCATACGTCACAGCTAGCGATTCCGTGACGAGCACAATTTAGAACCAGAACAATTTAGAACCAGAACAGAAAACTTTGATTAGAAAACAAGAATTAACATTTGATAATTATTATGTAACATGGCAATGCCAGTATGTAATGTCAGTTTGTATTGCTTCCATAGCAATGAACAGATATATTGAACACTAGCCTACAGTTGGCTATTAGTTTTCAAAAGTAGTCCACATGCTGTGTAGGGATATCGTATCTGCTCAATGTAGTTGCTGTTATATTTTGAATGATGGCAAGGATTAGGCCAGTTCAATCATTTTATTTGTGACTTAGGGCGGGATACAGTTCTACATGATTGAACTTGAACATCCTGTCATAATTTCTTAGGCCTCAGGCCTCACACTGAAACATTCGCTATTCAATTATCAAATGTAGGCATTTGGCGGACTGAAATCAGTAAAGTTTTAGACTTGCTCTTTGCTACACTAAGCAAAGGGGTTAATATGTTATGGCAACAGTATACATTTCTGTAATAAACATGCCTCTGCTATATGCCTTTCAGGTAGCACCTCCCATGTAATGCTGAAGACTGTATTGCCATCAAAACATAATTTAATATCTCATAAGACACATTTTATTCAGTCAGTTTTCAACACTGTATATTTGTCTCAATTTACATTCAACTGTTCATTATTTGTAGACCAGTCCCATCACAGCAATGCTTTCTGTCAACTGAGAGAAGACATTGCTCCCACTGGTATGTCAGTTCAGTCACTGGTATGCAATGAGACAAGAAAAGTCCCACTGACCCACCCTCCCTGGGATATGCTACGGATAAATTATACTGCACTCCAATGATCCATCCTGTCAAGCCCATTTATAACCGCTTTCAATTAGTGCCCCTGAACGTTCATTTTCAAAAAGCAATTCACTAGCTTGCCAAAACTTGTTCAAGAAACCTATAGATGTTATATTGCGAGTTTTCAGTCTTTGCTGAAAGTTTGCAGTGAATTATGGGTACTGTACGCTTTCAAGTTTACTGTTAAGGGCCTCAAAAGTGATTCCCCTGAGTCAGGTTTGTGAGGGTGGAACAAATAACGGATTGGGATGCAGCCCTAGTCTGACCTGAAACAAATGTTCAATTTGAGAGAGAAAAAAAAGAAAGAAAAGTTTGCTAGGAACCAGAATGTGTAGCATTTTCAGGTGAACTTGATGTAAAAGCATCCCACGTTGCATACTACATGATAGCAATGCGGAAAGAGATTCTGTGACATTCTCAACCATGTAGTGCAATCCAGAGGGATGAGGTAATGTAGCTATATTAAGGGACACTTTCATTTGTCATAAAGTATGTTGTTGGAGATTTGTACCTCTGGTACAAACTACAAAACTAATTAGAAAATGTCGCTCTCTTTAGAATCCCCCTATCTATTTGATGTACATCATAGTGTGGAAAAATTTACTTTGAGATATAGAATATAAATGGTCGCCTAGTCTCAAAGCTCATGCAGTTCATTTTGCACATATTCGCTAAATATATATACTCATAACTAAATAAGTCACATTGGTACTGGTTCAGCAGTACAGGAAACTTTGTTAGGTAACCTTCATTGGTGCACACAGTGGTTATGGGACACTCACTTTTTATGGTAGTGTATCACCTATAGTGAGAGATGGCAACTGGCGTGTCAATTATTCAGTGGAGTCAACACAGGCAAGTTTTTAATAGGCATCCGACCATGGCCATTTTGCAATATGTCACGACACAGTTCAGAAGCATATATGATAGGTCATATCTTGTTCGTCAAAGGCAATAATTGAGCTGTGCTGACATCTGTGAAGACAAATGTATAACCTGAATCATAAACTGGTAGCACAACACTGCACGTAGGTGACCGCAAGACATAATGTGCACATGTGCAGTCCTTTCACCTGTCAATTAGACACAAGGTTATTAACATTACAAAGGATAATAAGGTCACCACAAAGCAACATTCTGACTGGACGTGGGATAACTTGTCAAACCCTCTCTACACTGGGCATGGCATTGTATGTCTGACAAAAAAATTGGCAAAATTTTGAATATGTTTTATGTGATGTATGTTTATTCTAGTTTTTGACCACTTTAGCCTGCATGTCATAATAAGGTTCTACATCAGACAAATATACACTTAGCTTTTAGTCTAGCTCATGAAATGTTTATGCTGTAAATGTCTAGCCATTTAACAGCATGGAGTTTTTGCCACAAACCTATTATGTCCTATTAAACCTGCCACTGAAATGTTTTGTGGCCAGACTAACAAATGGATTGACTTGGATCGACTTGCAAAGTTTCAAAAAAGACTGCGCACTGTTTATGTATGTGGGTGTAAAGTAGTTTAAGCCCATGAGACCCACAGACAGATAGTGAGAATCTATCCCCTATGTGTTTTGATGTACCAGTTTTACAGTTTAATGCATATGAAATGTCCATACATAGTTGCATTTGTTTTGGAAAATGTATATCATCACAAAAAAATATAATTTATCACAAAAAACACACTTGTAGAATATATATACACATAATTATCTGTAAAGATAATCAGCACTAGGATTGGATAATGCTGTAGCCTGCCTTTTATTTTAAAAGCTGAAACAACAATTTTGTAAATATCTTAATCAGATCTTAATTTAATCTTAATGTGTTAAGCACATGGTTAGTTAAACCCAGCGGGTAAGAATTTAGTGAAATTAATGGTAAGAAATCCATGCTTTGATTTCACTGACATATACTGTAGTTAGATTATTGAAAACACGAGTAAATACAGTACAATGAACAATGACCACAATGTTTTAGATTGTTTTTTAGATATGATATGGACATGAATCACACTATTTCCCATTAAAAATCAATATCTTGTTGCAAGAGAAAATGTGTGAAAATGCAATCATTCAAGTGCCCCTTCCACAGCAAAGCTTTGGCACAACTTATAAATGTCCACCATATCATTTGAAAATGTTTACTGAAGTATGCAGATATTTCAGTGTGATATGCACTTTCTCTAGAAAGATCTTTGCAGTGCTTTTTACACGTTAAATTCTATAATAATTTGTGCTTATTTGTAACACATTGTAAGGCTGGAAAAAGTGTTATCAGTCCTAAAACTTTGCAGCTGTTGGTGATTTCCTGGAGGGTGCAATAAAACAATTTACTTGGGGGTCTGAGAGCCTGTTCTTCTGACTTCTCACGGCCTCGTAAACTACAGCGGGGGTCGAACCTACAACTGGACATCAGAACTCACAGGACTTTTACAGCCTAGATTCTGGACTGAATGGTGAACATATTAAACAAAGCTGTATATGTATATTGAATCATGTGTATGTGCATGTAGATTGGTAATTGTGGAAGTATAACGTAATTGTGGATAATATGATAAATGTGGTGAACCTGGATAATACTAATTGAAGTGTGTGGTATGTGAAAGTATTGGAGGGGGAGAAATAAAGAATGTGGAAGGAGGATTGTATAGGTTATCAGGGATGCGCTTGTCCATATAAATATCTGGAACCAAGAGTGGCCATCACCGGGACCTCACCGGATATCTAGATATGATAGAGAAGATCATGAGATCACGCGCCGTCGTTCAAAGAGTCTTATTACTGTCACTAGATTGGGGAGGGAGACTCTGTTTCTCTCCCTGGAGGGGGTCCCTGCGTGGTGAAACTGCTCTTCCTGCCAGACCTTATTTGGACAACAAAGGGACTTGTGGAGTGGGCATATCGGCGCTGAACTACATTTAAGAAGATCCCCAAGGGAGACTCGAGGAGAATCTGCTTAACAGGTCTCCTGGTGCTATCGTGGCACCATAGTCATTTTTCATATAGGAGAATCTGCTTAACAGGTCTCCTGGTGCTGTAGTGGCACCATAGCCATTTTCATATAGGAGAATCTGCTTAACAGTTCTCCTGGTACCATAGTCACACCGTACGGAATCACTTGGTGATATACTTTGTTTGTGAACTTGTTCGTGTTTATTTGTCTTGACAGCATGTTATCCTGTGTTTAGTTATAGGCATTGAATGTGTTCGTGTTTGCTCTCACAGTCTTAACCAGTGATTATTTGTCATTAATAAATTACCATGTTTTCATATCAACTGCATCTTTCTTTTAATCCTTTTTCCCAGCTTCAATTGTCTGCATGATCTGAGCTGCAGCGTTCCAAGCTAATGACCTCCCTGCCTGTTATCCAATTCTTTTTATATTTAACGTGCGTGGCTCTCATCCATCTTATACCCTTTTCAGCCTAAATTACTACTGAAGACTCAGGGGGACAATTCTGACCCAGGACCGACTGATCAGCGGCCTGGTACAGACGTGGCATAACACAAGTTGGGTAGACGGCAAGTGACGGTCCAATTGTAAAGGTCGGGTTGGTGTATCGGTTCTGGTGATTTGATGTGAAGAGAATCCATGGGCGTCCTACGCCGATTCTTGTCAAATTTGCCTTAAGGAACTCTTTAAATACACCCAGAGTAGTGCATGGTTCTGGTGATTTGATATGGGAACCCATGGGCATTTATGCCGGTTCTTATCAAATTTGCCTTAAGGAACCAGGTTCTGGTGATTTGATATGGGAACCCATGGGCATTAATGCCGGTTCTTATCAAATTTGCCTTAAGGAGCCCTTTAAATGTACTCAGACTGGGGCTCACAACTATCTATGATAAATGAATATCATGTATTGTGTTGACTAGACCCCCAACCTCTGCGTTCGCCACCGAACTGAGCTTCAGCAATAATGTTGATTCCGGCAAACATATATTGAAGTAATGATGGTACCTAAGGGCGAGTGGAGTGTAAACACTCCGAGCTCCACGCATGTTTAACCAAAATTCTAAATTATAATTATAAATGGAGTCAGATAAACGAGTAAATAAAATAATAATATTTCTAAATAACTTTTACCTTTTCCCACAGCAAGAGTGGAATACATCACGTTTAAACTTTCGCTCCGAGCTATTCCCTCATTGGTCTAGTAATTGCGGATTCTACAACATGAATTTAATTGTATATTAAATTAATTTTAATATACTGGGTACCTATTAAGTTCAGTCCAAACCTTTCACATATTTATGTAACAATATATAATATAATATAATAATAATAATTCATCTCTACGATTTAAAATAAATTATCAATTAAGCCATAAAATGGGAAGCAAATGAGAATGAGGTAAGCATTCAAGATACAGTATATTTCCAAAGATAGAGTTCGACTCTTCTAAGTTCATTATTCAAACCCCCCCCCCCCCGATCTGAAAAACAATACCTATCTTGTCCAGTGCTGTCTGAAAGTTGACAAGTAAAAAGTGATATGCCAAATGCATTGTGATTGGTTGGTGGTTGTGAGTTTGAAAGCTGAAGCTGTGCCCTCAAGGATATGTTTTGAAGTGAGTGGGAGGTGGACAGGGTTGATGTTTTCCTCTGTGATCTTGCTGTGCCTGTCCTCGCAGCCTTTTGGAGTGCAGCCTCTCACGGGACTCTGATCAGCAGAACCACTCAAAATGTTGGCAGGGGGTTACCTGGAGTGGGCCATTTCTTCCCACTTACAATACCAATGTGTAATGGACTCTATGGTGGGTTGGAAAGGGATCTGTGCACTCCTTGCTTTCCCTGTGATATATAACAAGATACTAGTATTTGATCAATTCAAAATTACATTATAATAATATTTTTTTAAATGTGATGTGTCACTTAACCTAAAGCAGATGTACAAGTGTCATTTGAAAGCTGGCCATCTGGTCAGAGTGATCCGCTCTCAAACATTTTGCCTTGAGACTAAGAACTAGTTGAAAATTTTCTGCAGCTGTCATGACTGGCACTGTTAATGCCCTTTTTGTTTAAGGTATGACTCTCTTCAAGTTGTCTATCAGCATTGAGTATTTTGTCCCGAATATTATGTTTTGAGTACAAAACCTGTGCTGTACATTTGATACCAACCACAAAGAGGTCAGGGGATCAGGGGATCAATTTTGTTTAATTTATTTTGGCAAGCAAAGCTTATACCAGCACAGAGCGTAGAAATGAAGCTTTCAAAGGACATGTGACATGTTAGTATGCTGCAAGAGGTGCCAAAGCCAGAGAGCTATAATTACCTTAGAGCTGCTGAAATCCCCCTAGCACAATGTCTGGCATTGCGCAGGATAAAGGAGGATCACATTATAATTAATTTTGATTGAGAAACGTCCAAGAGATACTTAAATGTTGAGATAAGAAAAGTTCAGTTTCTGAGTTTCTGATTTCTTATGTGGGTTTATGAAATGAAACTTTCATAAAAATCGTATTTTGAAATATTACTTTTCCTTCCCCCTTACAGTCTTTTAAAATGTAGTCCAAATAATTGCTCTCCTCAAATGTATTTCCCAGTTCGGTTTGAATCCCATAATAGTTGCATTCTACTCCTTGCACTTCTCGTGTTTGATCTATTTTTACCCTTCAAATAATTGTACTTTTGCCATACATTTGGAAATAACATTTCTTCTGGCTTGCTGCCCGGTGGCGAAGTCTAAAATTTATTAAAGTTTTTTGGGGGCTCTGGTGTTTTATTTGATGTTTGTTAATTGTTTGTTGTTTTTTTCATGTTTGTAAATTGTTGTTAAGTTGGTAAGACTACCAAGCATCTACCAAGTGGCTGTACTGCAATAGGAAGATGTAGGATTTCTCAGATATAGATTAGCTAAGAATGTATTTGTTTGTTTTTACCTTTATATATATCTCTCTCAGTGATATATATATATATATATATATATTTCTGTGAATGGATGGGGAATGATATATATTATATATATATATCATTCCCCATCCATTCACAGAAATAGTTTGGAATTGGCTGTGGCCATGTTGTAGGTGGATAGTTTCTTCAGCAGCTGCTCGGGTCACTGAGAGCACGGTGGCAGTTACAGAAAGCATCTGGCCACCTGTGGTTGCTGATAACTGTTGACAGTAATTGCTCAACTGTGAGACACCAAGACGTGAGAGGCTGTGGTCACATGATAATAAACACAGCACAAAACTCCTTTTACAGCACTTTAGGGCTCTTACCGTAGCAAAAAGGTACACTTTCTGATACTGTTAAAGCATATTTTGGTACATCGTAAAAAAAATTATCTTGTAGTGATGCAATGCCTTATTATATTCCCCACTCTGTATTTGCTGATTTTTATATTTACCACCACAAAGCAGACAATACACTGTCATAAGCATTGCATAACATTCATCAAAACCAATCAAGACTGAGTATGTGATAGATGTCATTACACTGTCTTAATATATGCAATCATAATTATACAATAGTCAATTTGAAGCTATTTATTGTTACCTTAAATTGTTATGTTATTTGTCACAAGCTTTACTATGTTCCCATGGCTGGTAATGGCAAGTGTTATGCAATGCCTATGGCAACATTATTTAGGTTTTAATGGTTTATAGTTCAAGTGTTACCATCGATTAAATGGTGCCTTGCATTTGCAGTGCTAAACCAGTCAGCAAATAAAAGCATTTTCAGAACACAGGTCAATTGACAGGTTTTAGAATTTTCACATTTTGTCAGGGTGCAGTATGGACTCAAGCGCAGACAGGAATAGAAAAATAAACCAAAGTTTATTAGTGACAAAAGCCATGAGGAGAATGCAGAATCAAAGTCAAGAACAGGCAGAAGTCAAAACCAGGTGATCACGGCAAAAAGTACCAAAACACAATCCAAAAAGCGAAGTCAAGAAACAAAATCAAAAAGTCAGGAGAACAGAAATCAGGCACACAAGGAAACTAACAAAACACGGGTCAGGAAAGGCTTGTAGCGAAACAGAGCAAAGCAGGCAACTGTGACAAACTCGCAACAAACACAAGACAGAATGAAACTTAAAAACACAGAACTAACGAGCAAACGAGAAACAGGTGAGCAGCGGGCAGGTGAAACACATAGGTAATCAGGAGCAGAGACGAGAGGCGGGGCTAACACAATGGGGAAGTGAAAACACAAGCACATGGATGGGAGACGAAGAAAGAAAACAAAAACATACAAAGAACACCGAACATAACCGAACACGAGAACTCAAATACTGAATTTTTTTTTTGCCTTTTGGTTCCTGCTCTCTTACCATTTTGCGTAATGAGATATTATCAAATACACTGCAATGGCTTTGCCAGAATACAATGGATCAGGGGAAAACTTATCTCATTAAATGCACAATGCATGGATAACTTCAGCAACGATGGGTAAGAATTTAAATGCCTCTGTTTGCATTCAATGAGAAATCCATGTCTGACGGGGCAGGAGGATTTGACACCCTGGTACCAGCCATCACCAACTTGGACTTGACAATCACACTCCCATGGGACACTGTATGGAGTACAGGGTCCCAACGGAGAAGGCCTTCCTCCTGCAACACCACCAAGCAGGCCACATGGGTAAAAACGGACACCTGCAGGCTCTCAAAAAATATGGAAAATAAGCCATTTAAAAAAATTAAGTGAATGATGCAATAACTACATGGATATTGTGTTGGTTATAAATCTTGGTTAATCCTTGGCAGAATTTATGAAATGGACAGTCTCAGGGATAACCAATCATTGATATTATTTGAGCTGAATAAGTGCTGAATAGTTTGGAAAGTATCTACGTCGTGCATCTTTCTTATACATAACCAATTTTATATTTAGGTATTTTGACTCTGGATTATAAAAAGTTAAGTCTGAGTTGCTCCTAAAGTGAAAAATGTTGCCATTAGAGAGCAGAGAGACATTTCTTTTCTATGTCAAGCACAATACTAGCTACTAGCTATAAAATTAGCAAATTCAGCATATTATCTAGCTGACAAGGGGCATTATGGTTTTTCTTGCCTGTCAGAGTATCCTAGTGTAGAAAAGTTTCATTAGACAGCTAGCTTGAGGTCATTGCCACCAAGTGAATGTTAATTTAAAATAATATAATTCCAGGTTCAATTGAGCTTATTTGTCTGCTCTACAATTATGGGTTTTCAGTTATGTTCATCTTATAATCTGATTCTGGGTGCAATAGAATGTATTTTTCTATGCTACAAATAAACGATTACCTAGGCGAAAGGAGGGTTTTTTCACCCCGCTATTTTCTGCTCTTTGCTGTTGAATCATCTTGAGCGCTTAAAGCAGATGAGTATTTGTCTTAACAGGACTTTTACTCGGGTACTGTTAGAAAGACGGAAAGTTAGAAAGTCTGGCCGCAGCTGTGCAAAAGTTGCAAAATGGTTGCTTTTCTGGAAAGTGATTTCCAGGAACCATTTGTTTGTGACTGTTGCCAGCTTTTTGAACCTCTTGAGAGCAACATTCTTGATCTCAAGGATCAGCTTACTGGACTCCACAGTTCTGCATTGGTAGAGTTCCAGAAACTGAGTAGTGCATCCTTTAAGAAAGGTAGTGTGCATGCCAACTCAGGGAAAGAGGAAGGTATACTGAGCAAGCAGGGAGAGAGAGTTGGGTGACAGCAGAACATAAGGGAAGAAAAGTGTGTGTCAGAATTGGATCCGGTCTATGTCTCTGTGCATGTGAAGACTGATGAAGCCCAGGCACCCAGGTAGCCACATTGTCCGGGAAAAGTGAGTTAGTGATACTGAAGGTCGCAGGTATTGGAGGCACATGCAGTATGTTATGTTAGAATGACAAGGAGTCTCCTATGGTGTATCGCCTGTCTGCCTGAGGTCTCCTGACATTTGCAGACACGCTCCTGGCTAGACCGTAGGATCTAGTGGTCATGGTCAATGTTGGAACCAATGCCATAGGTAAGAGTAGGTTTGAGGTTCTGCAAGATAACGTTGTGGAATTAGTAGAAAAGATTAGCAGCAGAACTTTCATGCTGACCTTTTGGAATTATACCAGTACCACAGGCGAGCAAAGAGAAGCAAACCTGGTGTAGGAAAGGTACATGGTTATTGTGCACTGGAACTCCTTTTGGGTTTAGGGTGAACTGTGACTGCCAGATGAGTTACACCTAAACCATGGGGGTACAGCTTGTAAGATTCTAAATTTATGTGATCCACTCAAACACTGACAAATCAACCACGCTGCCAGCCGAATCAACCAACTTATCATAAATACAATGAAAGGTTAAAATGTAAGTGTAAGCAGTGACTCTTCGTCAAGGCCTATTTCAACCAAGGAAATTAGATTAGCAATACAATAGACTGGTTCCTGGTTAGACCACGGGAAGTTGCACCTTCAGACCCCCTGCTGATGAACAGACTGATTGATTTAAGGGAGCCAGACAGTGGATGACATCAATCACATCATTTTTGAATATACATTTCTGTTTCCTGCCTGTAGAAAACAAAGCCCGAAAATGGTATTTAAAGTGATACAATTCACAGAACAGGATTCAGATTAACTCCGCTGAATCCAGAGTGCATTGCTGTATCTCTGTCAACTGCTGTTACGAAGAATAAACTTTGTCATTTTTCAACGACGTACTTCCTTTTTCTTACAAGCTGCATTGGGTACAACTGAATTTACTTATTTGTCTGCAGTTAGGATATCTGGACTAGACTGCCGGGGGAATGTGAGAAGCATAGCTATAGCACCATAGATGTGACATATGTCATAGTTTAGTGGCGCTGAGGCACTTTAGTGGCAAGTTTTGAGACCATACCCAGGTAAGATGGTGGCCAGTAACCTTGGTTTTATATCTATGAGCCAATCATCAGCTATCTGGCTTCTGTGACCTGATTACGACATCACAGTGGGTTAGAAAGTACATGACCCTTTTGCCATAGGTTCCTATTATAGCAGTACCCAGGTAAGATGGCTGCCAAATTGTTCCATTTCAGAATTCTCAATTACTATCACATTACATGATATGTCACATCTATTATTCTATAGCTATGGTGAGAATGGCCTTAATATAGGGATACATTACAGCTTCAGAGAGCAGTATGAGCATTATGCTGTATAGAAACATGCAACAAGATTGTGAGGAAGGAGAGACTGTTGTTATGTTACCCCATTATTAATTGGGACTTAGTGACAGGACAATGTGAGAGAGAGTTTCTAGATGCTGTAAATTATTGTTTTTTGGCACAATATGCTGCTCAGCCTAGGAGAGGGATATCAGTCCTGGATCTGATTTTGTGTAATAATCCTGACAGAATTTGCAGCTCAGAGCTAGTGGAGCCCCTTGAGACAATTGATTTTATCAGAGTTAGTTTTGATGCATTTTGGAAAACTTGAACTGCCTCCACCAACTTTTAAGGAGGAGGAGCTAGGTTTAATAAGATGCAAGATAATTTAAGTAATAAAGACTGGGTACAACTTCTTGAAACTATGAATGAAACGTGGAGCAGTTTCAAAAGGTTTGTTCTTAATGTGTAAATTCATTCCAAAAAAATAATAAAATGAATACATTTTTCTGGCATAGTATTCAATAAATTACAGTACTGTGAGAATTAAGGTAAAATACTACCACATAAGATTAAAAAAGAACAAAAAAAGCAGTAGCTAAGAGATGCAACATGCAAAAAGTAATCCTAAGTGTTTTTTCCCCCTACTGACATAGAAAAAGGGGAAGCATTAATAAATATAAAAAATAAAGAATTGTTTTATAAGAAACCACTTACAGTTTTTTTTTCATGTATTTCCATGTACTTTTTAATATCCACCACTGCCTCCTGTGCCTCATCCTGAGCCCATCGCCAGCACTCAACAGGCCCTGCCCCCAGAACTCCACCTCCCTCCAGCCAATCACTATGCCGGGCGTCTGGAAAAGTGTCAGGGCTCAGTGCTTCCAGGTTTTCGAGGTACAGTCATCCAGCCTCCCCACTGAAAGCTCCAAAGTTGCCTTTGTCATCTCCCTGCTCTCGGGCAGATCCCTCACCTGCGCTACAGCCATGTGGGGACAGTCAGAACCAACCTGTTCCAATATCCAGCTGTTCGAAAGCAAAATGAGCAAAGTGTTTGATCAACCCGGAAGTGGGATGAGAGACTGGAAGGAGGCTGGGGCTCGCGAAGCGTTGGGGATTATTCCATCGAGTTACGTGCGCTCACAGTGGAGAGTGGCTGGAACGAAGAGACACTGAAAACATTGTTTTGCTCAAGGACTGTCAGAGCGTTTAAAAAATGAATGAGCCACCCAAGACTTGCTTACCATTTGGATCAAACAGGGGACCAGGGATTGAAATTTTCCATGAAGCTTGCAAACTCCAGTCACCGGCGGTATTGCAGCCTCTGGTGCCAAAAAGCTAATTTTCCCATTGAAGTCCATTAAAAACTATGAAATTACCCAGGCCAAATGGACAGTTTTTTTAAATTCTAAAATTTCTTCACACCAAACTAATTACTCTCCAGAGACGGAAGAAGTTATAAGAGTCCCACAGAATAAAAAATTTAATTCCACTTGGGTCAGCATTTTAGGTACCCAGTGTGCATGCTCTTCTGTTTCCAAAAGCCACGTTAAGTTCCCAGTGGGCATGCTCTGGTTCCAAAAAGCCCCATAGTCTAACATGGTGTCTCCATAAATTGGCTTAATGCACCAATGAGCAGCTCCCATAGGAATCCAGGGAACCGGTAAGCAGAAGCTGTCTCCAGTTCTTCTTATCTCGATGGGATCAACTTATAGTCCTGGCCATTTGTGTCAACTTACGTGAGCGAGAACATTAGCGAGAGACACATCTGGCTCTCTCGCCTAGATAGAGAACAACGAATCACAATAAAATCTCTATTGGACTTGGATATAATCTTTAAACACTGCACATTTCAGTTGTGTACTCAACCCTGAGCTGAACCATTCAAAAGAAACCCTCATACAGCTAACTAAACAGAACAAGGCAGTTTTAAGCGAACAAATTCCTGCTTATTAAACATAACTGGAAAAATGGGCTTGGCTTTATTAATATAAAAATTATGGCAGAGAGCCCAGAAGGCCAGGCTTTGCCCTATTTAGACTTTTTTTCAAACCAAGGAAATTCTTAAGTGGATGGTCCCGCCTTTCACATGACATGTGATTTCCATCACAAATGTCCATTTGTGACCATTAAATGATTGAATTTCAGTCCCGATGGTATCATTGGAATAGCTCTCAGTGTGTCTGCGGTTGCTGATGTGTACTTCTATATATAGGACATAGTCCTCCACTAGGGTTTTACCCTGCTACATGCTGACCACATCTCTGTGTGGGAGAAATTCACTGAAGGATGCCTTAAAAACAACTTTGTGACATTGGCAAAAATTCTGCAAATATTCTGTGTGTGTGTGTTTTGGTTCTTGTGAGTGAGAATCTGCATGTGTGTTGGTTATAACTTGTGTGTTAGAAGCATATGTGTGTGTGTGTGTGTGTGTGTGTGTGTGTGTGTGTGTGTGTGTGTGTGTGTGTGTGTGTGTGTGTGTGTGTGCGTGTTTGTGTGTGTGTGTGTGTGTGTGCGTGTGCGTGTGCGTGTGCGTGTGTGTGTGTGTTTTGGTTCTTGTGAGTGAGAATCTGCATATACAGTCAAGCCGGAAAGTCTGCCCACCCCTTTCACCTTCTCCACGTTTTATTACATTACAGACATATTCTACAATAGATTGAGTTAATTTTTTGTCTCAAAATTCTACACAAAATAGTCCATAATGACAAAGTGAAAATAAGATAGTTGATGGATCACAGACTTCAGGAGGTAACAGCATGCAAAGGATATGTGACCAAATATTAAATATGATACTTTAAAAATATGTTAAAGCAAAGGGTATGAATTTTCGATTTTTAATACATTTGCAAGAAATTCTAAACATGTTTTCACTTTGTCATTATGGGCTATTTTGTGTAGAATTTTGCGACAAAAAATGAACTCGATCTATTGTAGAATATGTCTGTAATGTATTAAAACGTGGAGAAGGTGAAAGGGGTGGGCAGACTTTCCGGCTTGACTGTATGCATCTGTATTAGTTGTAGCTTGTGTGTTAGAAGCATAGGTTGGATTTTCATGTTGCTGTGCTGAGAAATTAAACTGCATTTAGATTTTTGCTGGGAAGACCAGGTGTTAAACAAGTTAACTGTGTAGGGAGCAGGTGTTCAGCATGTTGACTGTATTTGGGGGGAGGGGGGCAGTCACTCTTAGTGTACACCTACACCTGTGGCAGTTTGAGGTTGTCTGTCTCCTTCCTTTACAGCTGTGAAAGTTTGCCTGTTTTTTTATCCTGATAAAAAAATAATGTCAAAAAAACAAGCTGTTTACAGGGGGGAAAAAAACATGCATCTACATAATATATGCCAAATAAATAAAACATATAAAACCATATACACGCACGAAACGCACAAAAGTAATAAGATTGAATACGTTTCTTACTAAAATTGAAGCTAATTTGAAACAATTTCATTAAGACCAATGCATGATTTATTAATTTTTTCATTCCAGTTAAAATTAGAATGCAACAGCATGTTCAATCTGTAATTCCATGATAGTGGTTCATCTTTATTCAATAAGTTGACTGGAGTCCTATTTACATTAGAATACCTACAAACAATTTGTCTTTGTGTTGGTATAAACAAAACTGCTGCTTTTTTATCGCAGCCTACCAAGCATGGAAATATTTTGGTGTGTATACATGCAGAGTAAACATAAATGTCATAATACGAGACTTAAAGCTATTTTAATAGGCACTGCTCACGTTTGGAGCTGTTGAAATGTGTGAACAGGGCACAGATAGGTATCAGGTAAAATGAACATGTCTGTGTTGGAAGTCATAGGCGGTTGTAATACTTGGTCTCTCGGCGCATTTGACACCGGGACATTTGGGCAACGGGACTCTTAAAATCATACCCCTGTGTCAAAGCTGTATGCTCATGGTGAGGGAAAACAAGAACAGGTAAGCCAGCTGAACCAGGGCAATATTGGTCCAGGTATGAATATGAACCTCTGGGCTTCATAAGGTTGAGTCACAAGGAACACTGCCCTCCAAGTGTTACACAATGAAAACCCAAATTTGCATGTACAGAATAATGAGTTAAATTGGGCCTGTACGGGCATTCCCAAAACACAGTCATGGCAATTAGGAATCATAGTGCAATCAGCCAACACCTGATACAATATATAGGCCCTTCTCATTATATTAGTGTCAATTATGCATTCGATTGCTAATACCACTAACTGACTAATCACAGTAATTGATGGAAATTATGTCACTCACTTTGTTTGAGCAATTTCGCTGTTCAAATGAAATCAAGTCATTTTAGTCATCAATTCACAAATGCAATCAAAGGGTATGACGTTTAGGCAAATTAATGTGAATAGTTATGGATGATAATCAGGAATAATGATTAAAATCACAGCAGTAGACGGGTTCATTCTAGGGGCATAAACAATGGCTTCAGAGCAATATTATTGTCGGCTATTTAAAAACAACATAAGATTGCACCGAGGCCAAACTCTACTTCAAGAAAAATACAAAGGGGAAGCTGAAGGATAGGTCAGATTTGATACAAGACCAACGCTTTATGAGTTATACGGGCAGTGGCACTATAATGAGTAACTGACCAAATCAACCGCCCCGTATGTACATGATAACATGCTAACCCTGTAAATGCATTATGTAGCTGCAGGACATTATGCAAAGGAATGCCACCTGGTAGGGTAACTACCAGGGCTACCAATGATAAATACGAGGCTTGACTATTTCTTTTCTCAGTATTCTTTTAAGAAGGCTTTAACAGTAATGGACACTTACCCTTTTGAATGCCTTCCTGGTAGCCAGCATGGTGCCATTATCCCAATGGCCAGTTCTATGAGTCGCTCCCACACTTGGGAGATTGTTGGCTGCGGGATTGATTACAGGAAATAGATTAACAGCAGACTTCCCTCCCCTGTGAACACACTAAGATTGGCAGGCCTGGTGGTGGGAGTGGGGGGGATTCGTGCAGGGACAGAGAGAGAGAGAGAGAGAGCAAGAGAGAGAGAGAGAGAGGGAGAGAGAGAGAGAGAGTAAGAGAGAGGGGGGACGAGAGAGAAAGAGAGAGAGAAAAAGAGAGAGAGAAATAGAGAAAGAGACGGAAAGAGAGAGCAAGAGAGAGAGAGAGTGAGAGAGAGAGAGAGAAAGAGAGCAAGAGAGAGAGAGAAAAAGAGAGAGAGAGAAGAGAGTGAGAGAGAGAAAAAATAATAATTCTCTGAGGTATGAAGAAGAAACTTGTTACATCCAAATTGCCTGAAGATTGCAGTTCTGCTTTGTGAGCTGTGAAGCAAATGTTTATCTGCCGGCCTGACATAGTGAGCACAGCTTAATGAGCCACGCACATTCACACTGGACCAGAGAAGAGTGAATTATTATGTTTGATTTAGTAGTAAGGAATCCCCCCCTCCTACACATTTTTATTAAGAAAAAGCAGATTCATTAATTTATTGTAATAACACTCTCAGAAAGGTTATTTTTAAATGTTCTGAAAGTTCAGCGTCTCCAGACCAAAGCGACCAAAGGTTCAAGAGCAGAGAAATGTTTTTATGCCTTATTTATACTCTCATTTAGTGTCCTTACAACCGTCACTGAACAATAACACATCTCAACACAGACAAGCACAAATGTATCCTGGAAAAATACTGTTATGATTCTGAAAGACAAATAAAAAATAATAATCCATAATAAAGAAATAAACTAGTTACAACTTTATAAACCCAAATAAATAGATAAATTAATACTTCTGTTTCAGACATGAAGTATTCAAAATGTATTATTAGTCATTTTAGAAAAGGAAAATACCCAAACATCATGAAGGATACATCTGTAACTTTAAATGAATGGCTAAGTGATGGTGTAGAAAGCCATGGAGAATTACTATTGTATTTATTTATTTATTTATTTATTTATCTATCTATTTATTCATTTACTTTTTTTTTCTGTCCTGGAAGTACAGAAATGTTTCTGAAGCAGTTGTCTAATTGGCAAACTGTGGCAATAAAATACATAAATTAATTGTCTGTATCATTATTGAAATTAGAAACATAGTTTAAGGGCATAAACATTGTGAAGTTAAATCTCAATTAAATTAGTTGCTATAAAATACATTGTTTAATTATGTGATATTTATTCAGTGAGTTCTTATCATTCTTTTTTGTGCTACTTTTTCTATTTCTATTTCTATTTATTTTAATTAATTTAATGCAAAATCAGAGTGTCCAATACACGCACGCACACGCACACACACACACACATATACAAAACACATGCACACACATACACAAAACACATGCACACACACGCACACACATGCACACACACAAACTGCATGCACACACACATACATACACACACACACATGGGGTGGGGAGTTTTAAATTCATGGGGGAGATAATGTATAGAAGCTAATGTCACATTTTATGTGGATTGTCAGTGCCAAATGGACAGCTTCATGACATCTCAGAACTGTATAAACCAAATATGTTTATTTAGTGTTGATGCCAGCAAGTGGTTATTTTTAGCAACAGAAAAGTAGTAATGGTATACCTGGCATTATGTTATGGCATACGGTTTGGGGCTGGGTGGTACTGAGGGCTTGCTTTTGGCTCAAATATATTTATCCGTTAGTGAGGTTAATCCATATTGGTTAATCATTAAAACAATGATGCCTGACCATTCGATTTAGCTACAGACAAAGTCGATGAATAGTGTTTTAGGTGACACAGCAATGCATCACAGCTGGCTAATGGGTTGTGAGCCTTTCTGTTATATCCAATAAAGCCTTCTAAAAACTTAAGACAAGGATAACACTGTTTCTTATTTAATCCAGGCGGCTGAGATGCATTTTTATTGTAGAACTTTACTTTCAACAATTTCTTGTATGTTTGTTATGTTTTGCTTAACCAATAATAAAAAAAAAAACGTATGCTTAGGTGGCAAACTGTTGCATAACAATGTTTGCATAATTCAGAATTTTACACTGCCTGGCCAAAAAAAAAGTCGCCGTTGCACCCGTCATGCATAGTGCCCACTGTACTAGCCTCTGGAGGCAGTGTTGTGATCTGGGGTTGCTTCAATTGGTCAGATCTAGGCTCAGCAACGTTATGCAGCGATAAAATGAAGTCAGCTGAGAACCTGAATGTACTGAATGACCAGGTTATCCCATCAATGGGCATATTTCAGGATGACAATGCCAAGATTCATCAGGCTCAAATTGTGAAAGAGTGGTTCACGGAGCATGAGGAATCATTTTCACACATGAATTGGCCACCAGAGCCACCAGAGTCCTGACCTTTACATGGTTTGACTCTCCCATCGTCAATACAAGATCTCGGCCGAAAATGAATGCAACTCAGGACGGAAATAAATGTTGTGACGTTGCATAAGGTTGTCGAAACTATGCCACGGCGAATGCGCGCCGTAATCAAAGCTAAAGGCGGTCCAACAACCGCACAGAAAAGTAAGAATGCAACGGTGTGCTGCTAAGATGCTTGGTTGGCCAGATAAAACATCAAACATTCAGACATTTTGTATGTCTTCTACTCATTAGAAAGTCATTTTGAACCCACTTGCGCCTTGTGCCATGCACATACACTGGCAGGATCAAATATCAAAGATGATTCAGACAGGCCTCTTTTTATTTGTATTTGTTGCTTGTTCCCGTGCGTTTTCCCTCTGTGATTGGGTTTTTCAAAATAGTGCCTTAAGTGGAAAAGAACCGAAACGAAAGCTCTGAGCGTGATTGCGAAGCGCAGGTTTATATATCCAGACTCCTGAATTCATTTTTAGATTTAATAATGCATGGTATTATAAATATAGGTTTCTGTAAGTGATTATGGCTTTCGTTCATAAGCCTGTATGCATAATAGAATACTGCGATGGTCAATCAGAAAAGCTATTCCAAAAACAATACCCTGTAGCTGTGTTAAATTTGCTGCAGTAAATTGGCCATGGAAGATTGGCATTTCTTCAAGTTATATGTTGAAAAATACAGAAGAACTAATTCAGTTTCCACTGTACAATATACTTTGTATTAGCATTCCCTTCCAACCATTTTAAAAAAAAAGTGCTACCACAAAAAACGGAGAAAATCTTAACAGATATTCTGACAGGATCCTACTGTTTTTAATTTAGTTCCTTTTTAATTCTTCCCTTTAATTTATTACCCCCATATGTATTTTGTGGTTCTACTGCAGTTCGTTTCTCACGTAATAATATAATTAGTGAATTTTCACTGAGAAACCGAGCTCATGTATAAATTGACTATGTGTAGAATTGATTGCATTAGAGGATGAAATAATTTATCCGTCAGAGACCAAATACATTAAAAAACATTTGTAAAATTTGCTCTATCCCTAAGTCCTATAATTCTAAAAATCAATTGTCCGATAATTCAAATTCTGTCCTATGTGCTGAATCCTATGTGCTGAATCCTATGTGCTGAATCTTATGTGCTGAATCTTATGTGCCGAATCCTATGTGCTGAATCCTATGTGCTGAATCGTTAGGTGTGCCCAGCGGTAACTGAATGTACAGCAGGTAAAAAAGTGTAGTGTCTGTTCACTTGCTGCTTTCTGCCCAGTCATTGTCTCTGGCCATTTGAGGTTTATCCCCAAATCCACTGTCTCTGTGAAGTAGACCCTCTGGTATGGGGTTTATTCTGGGATTATTCAACCCACATCTAAAAATATTGAAACACATTTTTAAATTTTATTTTTATGTTCTGTATGTTAACGTAATATGTATTACATTATATCATGTTACATTATGAGATGAAGAAATGTTTGGCAATCCAGGAGCTATTGAATGTGGCAGAACTCACCTTTCCTTACTATCGAGCTCACCAAACAAAAATATAAAGAAAATAAGACTGATTTTTAAATTAATGATAGACTCCATCTGACTTTTCAAAATTGATTTTGTAGAAGAAATCAAGCCTGCTAATAAAATATGTCTCCTGTGAAAGGTTGACTATTTCCCAGGAGTTTTGCCCAAAAGGGGTCAGGTTTACTGAAACTGGGTTATTTTTTTTCTCTTTTTTTTTTCTTTCTCAGAAAACGGTTTCTATGAAGCTACCGTGAGTATCATGATAATACAAAATACATATTGAGTCAATCAACTGGTTCATAATTAACTCCATTACTTAAATGCATGCCCTGGTTGTGCTTAACTGTTCATTCATTATACACAGTTTCCATGTGTTGAGCCTCTGACACACCATTTGCACAATGTATTGAATTGTATAGTCAAAAAAAAGCTAGCTAAAAAAAGACAGAAAACTGTAAACCTTATACAAACAAACTGTCTCGTCAGCACACCCCCTGCTATTATTTGTGACATGTATAGGAATTTTGTAAAATGAGTAGGGGAACATTTAGGGTTAGGGATATTCACCACATTTTGCTCATCAATCTAGAATATACATTCTCAACAAATCTTTTTTTCTGTCCAGTTGCCCAAAATGAGTAGCACAAATCCTCAATTTATTAAACCTTGCCAATTATTCTAGTGCAGCTATTTTGCCTAAAGGCTGTGTAGCGGCTGAAAAAATTGCATTACTGTGTGATATATACAAAACAAAACATGTCATATACATGTGTCTTGTATGAAAGTACAGTGCCCACCAGAATTATTGGCAACCTCAAAATTAAAAGTGCAGGATTAAATTTGGTTTTGTCACAATGTGTCGTGGTGCGGTCACAAACGCAGAGACAGACTCAGGTAGATACAGGTAGGAGCAAATCTTTACTATAAGTACTTTACTATAATAGTGCAAACAAAACAACAAACAGCAATGAACACAAACAAACACTGAGAAACTGGACAATGAGTTATAAATTCAGAACGATATTCCGACTATCCGGTATGGATATTGTGTGTTTTTTTACAGATATGCCTACTGCCTAACTACTATGAACCAATATCCGTAGTCGGAGAAACACATTCCACATTTTAGCTGAACGTATAGCCTACAGTGCTGAATGTAACGTGGTATTAAAGCTGCCATGTGATAGGCTAGATACAACCAAGGTCCCTCCCTCCCCTGAGCCCCCTCTATAAAAACCATTGCTTACATGAAACTTGCCAGTTCTCACCAGATGCCTGTGTCTCAGCATCCGCTCGCAACCCAGCACCATCAGAGACTTGGAGCAGGAGTATTATCAGTCTCTAGCTTTCTGATTCCAGGATATTCATTGTCGACTGTATTGCTTTGTTTTCTTTTGCATCTTTACTTAGTCTAGCTTGTGTATTTATTTACTTGCCTCTATTGCAGCTAAGTGAGGGCGTGGCACGCGACGGTTAGCTTTTGCTTAGCTCGGTGATGGTGGAACCTTCACTAGCCACTGCTAGCAGGTCACAGCTGTCTTTTTATATCAGGCTGCAGCTTTCAGTCTGCTATTGAGCCTGCTTTGTTAGTTAGTTTGTTAGTTAGACTACTATTACAATTACAACTACGACTACTGGGGCATGGCTGCTGGATACGTATCTGACACTGACTATGACCAGGTGGCTGAAGCCTACTAAAAAAATATGCATCAATAGAGAAGCTGCAACAAACAACTGCTATTCACACAACTGTAAATGTTTTGTGTTGCTTGCAGTGAGTGTAGTTTACAGCGTCACATGCCAAAATGACATCAGCAGCGCATATGTCACTTTTTTTTCATTACTTCCTCCCACATTCTCATTGTCATAGTTCTCAATGTTCCGTGGAAACAGAAACAGGAACGTATTCCTGGAACTAAGAAGGTTCCCGATAGTTCCGGGTACAGATGGTTCCTGAACTGTGTTGTGCAATGGTAAAGGGGCATAAGTGATAAATGCCATTGGATATTTAATAACCACAAAAAGTCAGGGCAACGGTGTAACATCTCATCTGAACGATGCCATCTTACAGAGGAAGGACGGTGTCCACATCACTGGCTCACTAAGAGAGAACACTTTTTCAGTACTCCTTCTGCTACACAAACATCGCTTCCAGCTGCAACACAGCTTTCCCAGGAGGTCTTCCATCTAAGTACTAACCAATCCTGGACTCGTTTAGCATTGGCCATCAGGCAGGAGAAAATCAATGGGTAGTATTCCACCCGTACACCCGTAAACCGGCAGCCACTTGTGCTGAAAACACAAAAACATGGAAAGATGTGGCCAGATGGATGGACATCAGCAAACAAAGCAAGCTGTTATTACTTTACGAAACAATTACTTACTCTAATATTAACAAGCCACCGGGACACAAAAGCTCAATGAATGCATATTATGGCAACTATGGCCCGTTTTGCCTCTTGATGTTGTACTCACGATGAATTACTCACCGGTAATTATGTAATTATATTATTATGGCAGCATCGGGGTGGCGAAAACTCCATGCTATTTTGCAGTAATCCCTTTCCATAAATTATAGCGTAAACTTTGTCCTCTGCCACGGTGCGGAAGCGATGTACAAATAACATCCGGTAGCATGCCATGCGTTTTCCACGCCGTGTAGTTTTTAAAAAGAAGTTTGCAGAGGTGCTGCCCTTTTTATTTATTTTTATAGAACAGACAATTAGCGGAGAACCCATTAACTCCATGGTTGAGTAGCAGAGAGATGGAGAACAGGAAATTAGAGCTAGTCTTTATTTACGCAGGTAACATTAGTAATGGCAAAGAGATCTCTGCGACCCCTGGGGCATGGCACGGGATGCAGATGAATAGTGTGTCAAAGGAAGGCAGACAGCCCTTTTAATTAATTAAATTGTAATTTTGTCAAGCTATTTTTCAAAGTATTAAAATACTTCGTCAACACGCATATTCCAACCGGGGCATGTCTTATATTCACTGGAGATGTAGAAGACGATCCCAAGGCAGCTACTGTTTGTGACTAATGAATAGGATGCTGAGAATTAGGCTGTTTCAATTACCTTTGTCTGTGCTTTGCATTCAATAATTTTAATTGCAACAAAGGGATGGATACTTCAAATAAATCCAAACAGGAGAAAAAAAGAGAATGGTTATCAGATTTAACTTTGTGTCAGTCAATTTCTATTCATTCATTCATTCATTCATTAATGATTTATTGTTAGAATGTTCCATGTGAAATTTGCTATGGTTGCCAAAAGGCATGACAACATTTTTTTTTAAAAACTAAAAAGCACTGAGAAAAAGCCCAGTTTCATAAGCATTAAACCACATTCTCAAGCCACAACTTACAAAGTACGCCAAAGACAATGCACTTTTAAGTATGTTAAATTCACCATACTTTTGCACAGATACAGTGCAGTCCAAAAGTATATGGACAGTGAAACATTTTTTGTTCTTTTAGGCTCTCTACTCCACCCCATTGGATTTGAAATGGAACAGCGACTATAAGGTTAAAGTGCAGACTTTCAGCTTTAATTTGAGTTTTTACATCCATATCGGGTGTAGCAATATTTGCACATAGTTCCCCCCATTTTAGGGCATCAGAAGTAATTGTAAAAATGTACATAAACTTTAAAAAAGTAATTGTATTTGGTTGCATATCTTTTTTTTGCCATGACTTTCTGCTGTCTGTGATCTGACAACATCAAAATACTCTTGATATCTTATTTTCAGGAACTCTTACAAGCGATACTACAACATCTCTGCATTTGAATGGATCTATATGGGAATGTAGGTATGGAACACATGGTTGGTTAAATGACTGCAAGTCATCATGGGTCTGAGGTATGAAGTGAGCCTCAAACCATCACTATGCTGCAAGATAGATATGCAGTAGATATGGATGGATCACTTTAAGGGTTGTTTCTCCTGACTCATTTTCCTTTTGAACTCTATGGAAAAATTATTCAGGAGAAGAAACCCTTAAAGTGACCTATCCACATACAATTGCCCTTTTTATACATAAAGCAACAAAGAAATGTGTCACTGTCCAAATACTTTTGGACTGCACTGTATCTGAGTTACACTTTTGCTTTCCAGAAGGATTTCTCATTTGAAGTCTGAGACACACTCCTTTTCCATACCTAGGAAGAGAAAATGTTTCTTCTCACCTTCCCTTTTGTGAGCACTTCAGAGCATCTAATGAATAAAACATACATGACCCAATTAAGTATGGACTACAATTTTTTTTCTTTTTTAAAACCTTGATGAACTCCTGACTGGTTTCCTAAAAAACTTGCATTCGTTTTAAAAAGCAAGAGCATGCTTCTCTTACTTCCATGATACAGTCACCAATATAACAACACGGCGATAGTTTTGATCACCAAATGCCATGACAACGTTTCCTTCTCTATAAGTGCTATTGCGAGGCATCATTTTTGACTTTGCCTGTGAAGCCGCTGAAAAATGATCGGGAGGCTCGGAGATGCAGAAGACTATCTATACTCTGCACATCCCAGGATTTATGTTGTTGTTTTTTTTTTTACTTCTACCACGGCATCAATAAGGATCCCACTGACGGTATCCACTGCCTAGCTTCCAGGATAATTTCACATGCAATAAACCTGAACACGAACAACAAATCATGACATGTGAAAGGTCCTAATTAAATATTTAGACATGTGAAAAATATATTCCGTTTTAATGATGCAGAGTAGGCTGCAGCACTATGTTGTTTTGATTTTGTTGGCCAAAAGAAAGTGGATATTGCCAGAATCATCGTTCAAGGTCCTCAATTTAGCTTCATAAAGGACTTTGACTTGATTAAGGTGCATTGCACATTGTACTGAATACTCAATATGGGATTCAAAAGAATTGTGCTTTATATCATAATGCATTACAATTCCACCCACCTACAATTATGCCTCTTTTCAAAAAATGTAAACCCTACTAACAAGACCAGACTCCTAGAAACTTTTAGTTAATCTCTCATTTTCATATACATTTATGTCATTTTATTGACAATTTGAATATGTATGTGTCTGACCTTTTTGAAATAATTTTTTCCACTTTCTGAAAAAGTCAAACACTTAATGGCCAATGCAAATATTTCTGATGAATATTTATTCTCAACATTCTTGTGATACACATGAGGGAAGGGAATGCGCAAACAATGAACCACAATATACTACATATTACTCAAGAACATGTCAACAAGCACACATATCTATCATGAGTGTTATGTAAAACATATACTGGAGAACTAAACCAGTATACTTACTTTGTAAATACTGTAATCACCTGTGCTACTATGAATACTGCTGCTGCTGCTACTACTACTAAATTGCTCCTAGTCTGTAACATAAGTAAATTATGTAGTAAATATGGCAATATAACTACAGTCAAGTACTTGGGGATATGCAGATACAAAGAAGCAATTTTATTATGCAAATTAACCCAATTAATAGATGCCTGAGAAACAGCCTGACCTTTTTTCAGTTTTGCTGACTAATTTCAATTAAAATAAAGAAAAGTTTTAAGTTACATCCCAGGAACAATTATATAGAATGTTTTCAGGGACTTTATTAAATGCAATCGTTGTCGCTAAAACCATACATGAATGGCAAACCAACATCATTGTGTCATTGTAATCATAAACACTTTCTCTACAACATGGGACATACCTTTTATTTTTGCTTAATCTTCATGATGTTGTTTTATACAGTATACATACACAAATTTGCAGAGTGGGCCCCGCCCCCAGCCCACCCCCTAAACTATGATTGGGCAGTTGATTACATTTCATTTAGGCACGGAAATGCCGTGGTGTTTTGATAAAAGCAATGGCAGACCACTCTACAGTTCAATACATGCAATGATGAGGATTGCTCTGAATTGTGTCATGTTCCATGCAGCACCCAATGGTCACAGAGCGAAATGCAATGGGCACACCAATTACATTCACAAGTGTGTATTGAATTACATTTTGGAACGAATACTGCCCACTGACGTTGAAAAGCAGCAACAGGTAACTCAAATACAATAATGTTGATTGGGCAGTGCACTGGACGTTCAAAAACACCCCATAGCGTATGTCAGTTTTTTGAATTTCTTTTATCAACCCCTTAAAAATGTGCAAAAAAAAAAGACTTTAATGAATCAAAATTGTATTTCGATTTGCTGCGATAGATGTTGATGATGGCTATAGTTACATTCGTCACTTCACGCGAGTTCTGGAATGTGAATCCCAACATTCGATCACGTCAGGCCAGATTTGAGTTTTCGGATTTCATGAACCCGTGAAAAATGTAAATGTTAAATAAAACAACAGGAAACAACATTTCTGGAAAATTGTGTCCGGTGTTCATGAGGTTGTGCTTTTTTTCATTATGTTCAGATTGTGTAGTCGAGGTAGGACCCGCACAAGGAATACACTGACGAGGAAGCAGCAGCGGAGGAGTACTAATGCGATTATTGCACTTCTGGGGGCATCAGTTGTTTGTGTAATGGAGGTAGAACCCGCACAAAGAATACACTGACGAGGAAGCAGCAGCAGAGGAGTACTAATGCGATTATTGCACTTCTGGGGGCATCAGTTGTTTGTGTAATGGAGGTAGGACCCGCACAAGGAATACACTGACGAGGAAGCAGCAGCGGAGGAGTACTAATGCGATTATTGCACTTCTGGGGGCATCAGTTGTTTGTGTAATGGAGGTAGGACCCACACAAGGAATACACTGACGAGGAAGTAGCAGCAGAGGAGTACTAATGCGATTATTGCACTTCTGGGGGCATCAGTTGTTTGTGTAATCGAGGTAGGACCCGCACAAGGAATACACTGACGAGGAAGTAGCAGCAGAGGAGTACTAATGCGATTATTGCACTTCTGGGGGCATCAGTTGTTTGTGTAATCGAGGTAGGACCCGCACAAGGAATACACTGACGAGGAAGCAGCAGCGGAGGAGTACTAATGTGATTATTGCACTTCTGGGGGCATCAGTTGTTTTGGTAGAGAGTAGGGTATGGATCCACAATCATAGCCAGCACTGGTGGAACCATATTGTGCCTGGGTTGTGCCATATTGTACCATATTCTGTCTCGGTTCTCAATTTCCATATGGGAAAGCATACCTTCACCCACATGTGTGAACAGCAGCAGACGTGTCTTTACTGTTTGCACACTCATCGCTGTGTCCCTATATCTGTGCGCAAACATGTGGCTATTGCATCCTGGTGCTTTACCACAGGCTCCATTGCTCGTTTGTTTGGTGTGAGCAAAGTGTCAGTGGGACATATAATCCGTGAGGTGTCTGATTCCCTCTACTCCATTCGCAAAGTGTGCATATGCTTCTGAAGAAGAATACTTAAAACACGGGCATAAACAATTTACATTTTTTCAGTTCATCTGTTTTTTATATATCTGATTACATCCAGACTACAAGCAATTCTGATCACAAAGTGAGCTAGACCACCTCGCCAAGTGGTTTGGCAGATACAAACCCAATGTGAACAAAATCCCATATGTGTGCATCCAGACCTGTCACTTACTGCAGCCTAGTGTCATTGGATGTTAGTAATTGCATAGAAGTCGCATTGAAATGACTAGTCTACTGTGTACACTTGGCTCAGTCAGCACTTCCCACAACTTCTCCTACCACTGCTATGCTGATGACACTCAACTCTATCTCAGCTCTGACTCTCAGGTTTGGCACGCATCTCTGCTTGCGCACCAGCTCAATCTTAACGTTCACAAGACCGAACTGCTCCTATTCCCTGGCAAATCATGCGCTCTTCATCGCTCATCTTTGATATTGAAGACTCAATTGTTCTGCTATCTCTTGTATGGCGTTCATTCAACAGACTGTTCCGATTGGACACATCATATCATTTTGTTTTTTCTTCCCACAGGTCCGCGAGTAGATCCTCTCCTTCAGTCATCCAAAAGGAAGTCATTATAGGCTAGTTGAAAACTAGACTAGCTATCTGGTGAGAGAAGATGTGATGAGCTCAGTTAAAAAAAATGTTTGGTGAAATATTTCAATCTGCCGGGTACAGATGTGTGGGCCACCATGAGCTGCATTGTTTAAATTAGTGCACGCACAGACATGTGGCGTAATAGAAGGTACATTTGGGGCCATGGCTATTTTTCAAAAAGTATATTTGACAGAATGGACTGCACAAGTTAGGTCTAGGTCTCATTGACTCCCAATGGAGAAGAATCTTCTGGAACCTGTGGGAAAACAAGGGTGCAGTACCATTTATGGCCAGAAAGGCGTACACCAGTTTCTGGGGGAGATTTTTCTGCCTGGTAGTACCCAGGGTCTGGCTCATATAGGCTTGCCTAGTCTCTGTGTTTTTATTTATTTATTTATTTATGCATTATTATTTTTTTGTTGATGTTGCAGCATATTATTCAGTAACAATTTACAGTAATTGCAATTTCATAATGAATAAATATCATAGTTGTTACCACTGTAATACATAAATAGCAATCATATTAAATGTATTGTGCTATTACATGTGATGTCAATATGAAACTGCATATGCTAAGTAATGACTGTTAAAACTATTTAAATTAGCTGAACTATGTGCTCACTCTGTACCGATTTTAAATGACTGCTATAACACTGATTATTTCTGAGGTCTCAGCGCTTTATTCAGGAGCGTCACCATCACACACTGCATTTAACATTTCCCAGTCATTACTTACAATATGCTCCGTGAATGATGTCGTAAGGCTTTATGAATACTGCTTGTGGCTTCTTGGTAGTGCTTGTGAATATGTTATTATGAAGTATGTTGTTATTCTTTCCCATATCCAAATGCTTCTTTGTATCATTACCTCCACACTGCTGGTGATGAGGATCATCAAATGCATTTTTGAGCACAATTTCTCACACTGCTCCTGCTGGAATTTCAACAGGCTAAATGGTACTATGATGTGATGCTATAATGCTGTAGAATCAGATGCTGTTAGGAATGCGCATCAATCTGGTAGGGAAAGTCAGAATCTCGAAAACTTAAACATTTTCTGCCTTACATTGTACCAATCATTGCAACATGGTCATTGCAATATTGCATATTTTTTGCAGCATGGCATCTCCCTGCATTCATGTTGAAACATCAGTCCACAGCTTCAAAGGGCTCTATCTTACACTCAGTGTTAAGCTGCAGTAACCCAAATGCAAGTGCCTTTACTACTTCCAGACTGACACAGTTGCCATTTTTCCTGTTCAAATAGCAAATTAACTTGCGCTCATCTGGGCGGGTCTTAAGATACGGTGTGGGCTGGTGCATTGTTGCCATATTGCTATTTGTATGCAGCTGAAAGCATTTGGCAAAAACCAACAAAAGCAAATTAAGAAAATTAGAATATTGTGAAAAAGTTCAATATTGGAAACTCATGGTGTCACACTCTAATCAGCTAATTAACTCAAAACACCTGCAAAGGTTTCCTGAACCTTTAAATGGTCTCTCAGTCTGATGATTGACACCAGACCCAACAATGCAGACGACCTGAAGGCCGCTATCAAAGCAACCTGGGCTTCCATTACACCTCAGCAGTGCCACAGGCTGATCGCCTCCATGCCACGCCGCATTGATGCAGTAATTCATGCAAAAGGAGCCCCAACCAAGTATTGAGTGCATAGAAATGAACATACTTTTCAGAAGGCTGACATTTCTGTTTAAAATATCCTTTTTTATTGATCTTATGTAATATTCTAATTTTCTGAGACACTGAATTTGGGTTTTCATTAGCTGTAAGCCATAATCATCAAAATTACAAGAAATAAAGGCTTGAAATATTTCACTCTATGTGTAATGAATCTATATAATATATGAGTTTCACTTTCTGACATGAGTGACAAAAAATATTGAACTTTTTCACGATATTCGAATTTTTTGAGCTGCACCTGTATATTGGCCAACATTCATTCCTTTCATTCATTTCATTCCAGCATTCTTCCATGGGGATGCCCCTCCCCCCTCTGGATGAGTGGCTGTTAGGGGACAATGGCATTAAAGACATGGCTGATCACACCGTATATCATGGCTACAAGAGTGCGTGCATTGTTATTCAATGGAAAACTCACTGTAACTGTCACTGAGGACGTTTGGAGTGCTGAAAATGTGCTTCAGATGTTTGGATAAGTCAAGTAGAACATTACAGTACAGCCCTCAGACATTTGTTGTGGTGTGTTGTTTTGCATAACATTGGCAAAAGTCGTGGATGTCTCATGGACATAAATGAGGTCACATTACAGGACTTTACAAGGTATGCCAGCAGCAGCACAGGCGAGGACGGATCAGCTGGCAGAAGAGCTGTTTCATCTCTACCCTGGTAAGCAAAGGGAATGCTTTATTTGACCAAAACTTGTCCAGTGAATATTGAATTAATTCCATCCATCCATCCATTATCTATCCCGCTTATTCCTGGTCAGGGTCACGGGGGGCTGGAGCCTATCCCAGCATGCATTGGGTGAGAGGCAGGAATATACCCTGGACAGGTCGCCAATCCATCGCAGGGCACACACACATTCACTCACACACTCATACCTATGAGCAATTTAGAGTCTCCAATTAGCCTAACCTGCATGTTTTTGGACTGTGGGAGGAAACCCAAATACCCGGGTAACCCATGCAGATTTGAACTCTGTTTGCTGTGAGGTGACAGTGCTAACCACAGCATTTGTGCCCCCCTATTGCATTTATTTGGACATTTTAAATCACATTAATGCATTTTTCCCCCCCAAATACCACCCCGAGGGATTCACTGTGCATGATTTTTATTTTTATTTTTTTTATCAAAAAATAACTTTAATTGTCCCATTGTTTAAAATACTATTTTAACCCTATTCTTTGTTTTTCACATTTAGTAAATCCTGTTGTTGCCATATATTCTATTCTTGTGCACTTTAAGCTCATGCACAAGCAGGTCTGTTTCACAAGATCTAAATCTTATTTCGAAGTCTTGCTTAATCCACCATAATATTAGGAATCCGCCAAGGAGTGGATGCAGGTGGCTTTTTAATGGAATTGGCGATGGATCTGATTGGTTTATTGCATGTTATGTCCAAGACACACCTATTATTAATAAAGAGACTATGCCCAGCCCATTTTTACCCTGTGCTTTACTTTGTAAAATTATCTGCGGTTTAACTAGCGAAAGTTAGTATCATAGCCCCACAAGCCTCTCCACTAACATCAAAGAGCTGTCGGAAATTAGAACGACAATTCACGATGACCTGCTACGCAAAATACACAGACATCAGTTTTCCATTCTTAAGAATATTCCACTTTGAAATGGATAAAGTGTGTAGCTTAGACGCACGCACAAACACACATTGTCAAAACTTTGAACCATAGTAATGTGACACCTTTTTTTGTAACTTACTTTGACTTTAAACTGTTCATCAACCAATCAAAGCTCTACACAGAGACCACTGTGCATATTTACTGCTGAAGTAATATCTCAAAAATGTTTATCTCGGGACTGAGGAGGTTATAGTAAACAACACACACATGCATGCACACACATGTATCCACAACAGTTTTGCTGTTCAGAGGCGCATCTGAGATTCCGTTTGGGGTTCATTTAGGGCAGATAAGAATTGATTGAAGTCATGCAGTTGTAAGTGATTATGTGATTACAATTAGACCCTTTCATTCAGTGGCAAATTTAAGAAGTTCTCTTGTTTTAAACAGTCTCACAGGAAGTGTGCAGCGGTCCATTAATGACAATGAACCAATCCTAATCACCTAGCTCTACCTATCAGCACTTTCCCTGACCAAATAAATGAGATGTTTCTCAGATAAAGTCAATGGGTTTGTGCTCAGCACCTTAAAAATGCATAACTTGCATGAGTCTTACACCAAATGTAAAGGACTGAACAGCGGAATCTAAGAGTTTAAACTCTCAGCTAAAAATACATTCAGAAATGTTTACAGTAAGAACTATTATTCATTAAAAACATAAATAATAAAAAAAAAGTTTTTAAAGATGTACTACAGTGATTTAGTGCCTTTGAAGTGGCATTTGCTGGAAAAACCTTGTTCAGAGGTCACTGAAAAAACACCGTTTGCATCTGATAACCACTAAGCTACGAGAAGAAAAAAATGCAATGCCCAGTTGGAAGAACTTTGAAGTGCAACCAGTGCTGGCAGTCATAGATATCATCATGTGGAAGAAAAAGGACAAGAAGTGCAAGAAATCCACTTATGGCCTTTACATCTCTGGCAATACCTTTTTAGCTTGCTAGGTCTGTGTAGAGGGCCGCATCCCCAGGCTGGCTACAGAAATGACATGTACTGTGTGTGTGTGCAGTTGTGTGTGTGTGTGTGTGTGTGTGTGTGTGTGCATGTGTACGCATACATTTTGTGTGTGTGTGTGTGTGTGTGCATGTGTGCATGTGTACACATGCATTTTTTGTGTGTGTGTGTGTGTGTGTGTGTGTGTGCATGTGTACACATGCATTTTTTGTGTGTGTGTGTGTGTGTGTGTGTGTGCATGTGTGTGCATGTATCTTTTGTGTGTGTGTGTGTGTAGTTGCCAGATGGTAAGTGTGGGTTGAGGTCACCAGATGGTGGCTGCATGAAAAGTGAACCGCAATTAAAGCACAGCCAAAATGAGCGTCATCTGCTCCACCATCCCCTGCACATGCCCTGAACCAACACTCCTGTGTCTCTTGATAAGGTTAATTGCTCGTGTTTAACATAAATCGTTAAAACCGGTGTGTTTGTGTGTGTGTGTGTGTGTGCGTGTATAGGGGGGGGAGGTTGTCTCCCACCAGTGTAATGGCCTTCCATTAGGCTGGTTCACAGTGTTCTTATTTTAGTTGGTTGACAGGTTGGATGAACTTGCATCTTCAGTCGTGTTTATTAAAGCTGTTAGTCAAAGAAAAAGAGAAAACCCCAATACTAAATCGTTTTATACTTTAAACTTTTTTTCCATATTCACTTTCTGATCCCTTGCTTCTTTTTCTTTCTTTTTTTTTAGTCTAAGTCAGGGGTGGGCAATTCCAGGCCTCGCGGGCCGGTGGGTATGCATGTTTTTACTGCCACCAGTTACCACGGCTCAATCAGCTAATTAGTCATACACACAATCACCGATTCACTCGTAAATTACAGAACGATAAAACGCTACAATACACGCATTGACGCATACCGGCACAAGAACATTCATCAGCTGCTGTTCATATCGCGGATATGTAGATTAAAATATCAGATCATGTAAACGATTGGGCTAATTCAATAATTGTTAACTGGCGGCAGCAAAAACCTGCATACACACCGGCCCGCGAGGCCTGGAGTTGCCCACCCCTGGTCTAAGTACATCTTGTTCTGACCTTTGACTGCTGAAAAAAATAAAAAACAAAAACACTGAAGCTGGGACTTCTGTTGCTAATTAACTGAATTATTGGCAGACCAGTCAAAGGCCAGAATGGCTACTTAATTTTCTCACGTGCGTTTTCCTCATGTTTTAAAAAAAAAGTAACTTATGTTCTGACTGCTCATTCAGCCAATCATAATGAACAGACATTTGATACATTTCTTAGCAATGATGTAAAGTATTTATATATGTCTGAAAGCTATTTCCATTGCAGAAATGTAAAAAAAGAGAAAGAATAGCAGTACAGCTATATGAGAAAGAGGACTCAAGTTTTTTAAAACATAAACAAATATGAAATTATAATGTTTGATTATGAGAAGAGGCCATTCAGCTCATCTTGCCTTCGGAGTACAGAATTTCAGGAGTGTCAAGGTTTAGTTTTGAATACCCTAAGGATCCCTGCTTCAGCCAAAACCCTACAACGATGTATGTAGACTTGTAAAATATCCAGGCATGTCTTTCTTTCTTCACACAATAACATTATATGTTTATTATGTGCGTTTGCATCTAAACAGCTCAGGTGAACCAGCTCAGCAGTGTCAGATGAAAATGGAATACAGGCTGTATGACCTACAACCAGTGCAATTTGACTGAGAGTGGGTGTGGCTATAGACCCATAATAACCTGATTCATACTGATATTGTATATGCCAATAGAAAAGCCATGACACACATGTATGGGACAGGATAGAGAGATACATTAGCAATATTAGGTAGAAAATTATGGGATAATGCTGAAAAATGCCATGATTGAAATCACGGAAATACAATGTAGATATGTGCCATCAGTGGCATAGCCACAAATTGAAATTGAGAGGGGCAAATAATACTTTTTCTGTTTTCCAGCACTGTAAGCCATAAATAAACATAAACAAATGCCGCAGAAAATCTCAGTACAAAAACTGATGCCTGAGACACCCATGCATGAAATTTATAAGATTAATATTGCATTAATTTAGATTCAAATGATCCGTTTGATCATGAATGATCCAGGGTTATTTGACTATGTCTTGGTAAACCATCCCATAGCTTGAAACAGAGGTGACAGAAATCTTTTATCTTCAGACTTTTATAATTGAAATCAACCTGTTTTTATTTTGTTTTGCTTGATTTACAAGTGTGCCAATTATCTGACTAACCCGTACTCGTAATTGTGCCTAATGTTATAGTGTTTTTTTTCATCACATCACACTTAAAAATTTAAATGACAAGAAATAGTTCAATTTTGTGAAATCAATTCAGTCATTACAAAGAACACACTTTTAAATTCAAGACTTAATGAAACAACTTGAGAAAATCAATGTTTTTTAACGATCATTTAAACAGCAGGATCTGCACTGAGAACTGAGAATCTTTACCATACGCATACACTGGCTGCAGCTGTGTACGGCTGTATGTGTTTCATACATTTTTACCTTTAAGCATTTGTCATTACACAATTATATAGAAATCAGCCCTAAATATTTTGTTGCCAATCTTCTTATTTCAAATTGAAAGTGGGGGAGTGGAGGGGGAAGAACATTGCCCCACTGAATGTGGAGTTTAGGCTACACAAATACTGTATTTATGTGTGTGTTTGTTTGTGTGTGTGTTTGTGTGTGTGTTTGTGTGTGTGTGTGTGTGTGTATACATGTATTAGGTTGTATTTTTATATTGCCAATGTAATTGGACAAAGATCTGTTCAGCTTAATGCTTTTTCATAAAATCTTTCATCTTTTGAAAATAAATAATTCATTAAATATATCAGAGGATTAGCTAAATAGAAGTGCAAAATTGGCAGCGCTACTTGAAAAAAATAAACCAGGTTGAAGAAAATTTGAAGTGTGAAGTGTGAAGTATTTTCCTGTTGAATGAATTTTTCAAAAAATCATTCTGAATCATATTATTTTTTTCATCCCCATTTCACTCTTACATTATGGTAAACAATACGTTGCGTGTGACCAAGGTTATGATTAAGATAGAGACAGCACATGTTGCAGCCTTCACAGGTTTCCTTTTGCTTTTTTCTTCTTTATTGTTATGGTTAGAGGTTGCTTGGTTTTTGTTTATTTTGCACAGCCATGAAAAAAAGTTTGCTCATTGGGGATTTGTATTCGGAAATTTAGTTCCAGATAGTAAAAACTCTTAACTGGGTTGGTGAGGTCAATGGATTGTGAGGGGGGGGGGGGGGGGGGTTGTTGCGAACAGCACAGAACAAAACAATGTCATATCATTACTAGATGTTTGAAAACATGGTTACACTTCTGTGACCTTTTAAACCACAGGTTGCTTTTTAATATTCAAATTGGCCACCATTTTATGGCAGTTGATGATTTTAAATGTATTCGATACTAACAAGATGGAAATGTAATGTAATTATTAGAAAAACATATTTTTTTGTTTTTTTGTTTTAATAAGTCATTTCCTGTATGTAGCAAGAATACAGCATTGGGACTTGCTGCTCTTCCTGCCCTGTATAATTTCCATTAATAAATTATTACAGTTTTCACTTAATGGTAACTGAAAAAAGTTCACATTTTTAAAAGCACTTAGGCGGAATGTTACATTTTAGCAACTTTCTAGAAATATTTCCAAATAATTAATTTAAAAATCACATTATTTTCCACATCCCAAATTATTTCTAAAGGCTGAGTAATTTGTTTTTATTTTTTCATTTGGATAAGTGCTTGGATTTCAAGGTTAATATACAGCCTCAGAGAGAAGTAAAAATATATATCTAATCCCACCCTAAATTCTGCATATTTATTTTAAATCAGCAATGTGTTCACTCTGACCTCATATTTACTAATTGCAGCCATAAATTTAATAATTCATGCCCTCAAATTGTTTACCAGAACCCTCCTGCGAATGAGTAATTACAGGGTTTAAATGAGTAAATTGAAGGTTACAAATTGTAATCAGAGGGTAAAACATTAAGGAGGATGCAGTGACTGCATTGTCTCTGTACAGAACTGAGATATCCTTTCAGATTAAATGTCACCTTCTTCTGTAACGTGCTACTAGAATTAACTGTTTAAACTAAATAGTGCTCTGTTGGTGACTCTAATGTGGTGGTACAATATGCACAACATGAGATATTTAGCAAAACAAGGACCAAGACCTGTTAAACTATATCTTTAATGCATCATAATGAAGCATACTGGATATAAATTCAATGTATAATAGATCAAACACTCTCAGTTATCCAGGTGATTATTGTGCATGTTGTACCCCACAATGTACCCCAGGGGTTTCCCAGGGGCCACTCCTTCCAGCCCACTGTATTTCTGATTTCCTCCCGTCATTGCATCACTTCATCACTTCATCACTCTGAGGGAGACTTAAGCAGAATATAGTGGTTCCAGAATATTCTACCAAAGAAAGTGACTGCTGCTGTACAAATATGTCATCAGTATTTCCCATGCATCTGATCACAATTCCTGGGAGAATGTCCGGGACGGATACATGGGAAGTATTGGAAATTTACTGGCAGCTGTACATTTGTCTTACAAACTGAATTTCACACAGGAATAATGCTGGAGCAGGCTGTTCTGTAATCGCCTGCCATTCTCTGGATCTGGCTCCCCAGGTGTAAAATATGAGTAAGAGTAGTTTTCTATTAATACTATAATTATAACTGCAGCATAATTGGGGGGTGGTGACAGCAGAAGGGGCGACTCTTCCCGTTAGGTCAGCACTCACTGCTGTATCCCAAAGCCTTCAGAACCATGGACAGCGGCGGTCTCATTGACCTAACTGCATAACTTCACTGGTAATCAGCTGCATTTGCTGCTCGTTGCAGGCATCAGACCTTTTATAAGGGCACATTTTCCTTTTATGTTTGTAAACACGTGAGAAAAAAAAGTCAATAAAATTAGATCTTGATCTTTGTCGAGATTTTTCAAGTGATGATTATCTGCCTTCAGTAGCCAAGGGCGTGATTGATCATTGGTGTTATTGAGAATATTTTATATGGGATTTAAATATGATGCATAACACTAGAAAGGTCACGGTTTTGCACTACCCATATTTGTGCTGCCTTTAAGCGTTTGCATGTTGAACAGTGCAATTAGTCAATGTGATACCTACCATTGCAAAAAAACAAACATTTCTGTTAAGGCATGCTATAGAACACAATGAAGGTCAACCTCCCCCCCCCCACTATCTTGTCAAGCCCTCCCATTCGCTCTCCCTGCCCTCTCTATCCACTCTATCCACTTTCACTCGCCTTACAGATGTAGATGTATCTCCTCTTCTTCTGCTGTAGCTCATCCGGAATGCTGCTGATCGGCTTGTCTACAACCTCCCAAAACATTCCCTCATCACCACATCTTCATTGCCATCCACTGGCTACCTGCCAATACTTGCATCAAATGTAAAACGTTGCCACTAGCCTACCAGGCTATCAAGGGGACTGCCATGCCATACATTCAAAAGATCACCATACTTCAACCAAGGGACACAAATGTCAATAACGTTAAAAACATAAAGTTGCGCTCGAAAAAAAGCTCTGACTAAATCTTTGGTCTTGTGTTGCTGTCTATACTTGAAAACCTTTTTAAATTAGTGGAATATAATAAAGGAGGCTTTTCAAAGTGATGTTTTTTGCTGTATGAAGTGCGTCATATATTTTTAGAAAATTGTTTATCGGACTTTCTGAGAATTCAGCTAGCACAGAAGCTCTGAGCATACCTTTATCTGTGAATCTGCTATGTGGACATTTTTTTAATTTTGTGTTACAAAGGCAAAGCCACATTTCCTTTTGGGGAGAGAGTTCATGGGCACTGTCTCTGCATAGAATTAACAGAATTGTTGTGTTTGTGTCTTGACTGAATTTCACCTGTTCATACCCTCGCCTTGGTTCCCAGAATGCTGACACATCCCTAACCAAGCACTCAAACCCCTGGTCAAAATCCAATGTGGTGAAATGATACGCTATCACAACGTTGCTTGATCACTCCAAATCCAGAGTTCATTCTGATGTAAAGTAATGTTACTAGTAAACCCCTTAGTTTAGAGCTATAGTGCATAGCAGTTCTTGTATCAATAGGCAATGTTGAGCCTGACATAAAAGACACAAGATAATGTTGATGTTGTAGATAATTGTGTGCCACTAAGCAGGTGGTAGAAGGATAAGCAGGTTGCTCTTATGAGTGGTGAGCTGCCGCTATGTGCACTTTTTAAACACTGATGTTGCATGCTGCTTTTCCAGCGTGTTGATCAGTGTCTGTGTTGCTGTCTTCTATAATATGGATTTATGAACCATGTGTCACTATGGAAGTAAAACAACACTAACAACAACATGGCTGCTAAGACTTGCTTGTGTGGTGAGGTACATTTCTTGTGCACACGGCCAATGCGCTGTGCCAGAAGAGAGCGTCTTTTTGATGTCCACAATGAGTGATTTGCTGGCTGGGAAGAAAGCACTACAGATGAAGCCGTTTCCACAAGCTAGTGGTTGTGAGGGTGTGTATTCCCCAGGGTAAATGAGAGCTGTTAGACTGCTCTATGGCCATACATCACACTTAAAAATGTGAATGCATGTTTCTGCCCTCTGCCTTTATGACCCTTACAGTATATTATTTGTTCACGGACGAGGGCGGCACGATCTGAGTACCATAGAGTTCAATAGAAAAATTAGTCAGGAAAAACAACCCTTAAAGGGCAACATGCAGGTTACATTTCTTAACGGATTTACAATTTTGGGCTCATGGAGAGGGTGATTTGAGAAAAATTTATATATATATTTTTACATATCGCCCAGTGACGTCACAGCAGGTATATATGCTGCGTTCAAGACAACTCGGAACTCAGAAAAAATAAGGTCCAACTTAATTGAACAGTTGTCTAACTCGGAATTACAGGTCGGAAATTCGGGCATCATTTCAGAGCTTCGGTTTGTCCGACTTGACATCACTAACACATCGAACATGGCAGGCTTCATCGTTAATGGAAAATTTAATTATCATAAAAGTATTTGTTGATGTTTTAACATATAATTTGATGTGTAATTATGCAATATGTGTTTGTATCGTTTATATTTTGCTCTGATTATAGCAATATGTGGAATTTAACAGCTATTTTACCGATTAAATTACCTAGCCAGTGTTTGCTAGCTAACGTTAGCTAGCTAGCTCAGACATGATGCAGGTGAGGTTAAAGTGACGGTCAAGGAAAATTTGTAATATGCTTATAACCACATTATTTATGGCTATTAGTGTATGTATTGAGCACCAATAAAGTGTGAGGAATAAATTCCACTGCAATCTCGTAAAATTTCAGTCTATATAGCTATAGGCTATCTCTTTATTCCTGTATGCTGAAAAAAAAAGGGTGCAGTCAAAATGGTCCATGGTGACGTAGACATCAAACCTCAACCAATACATACATTGATGTCATTACATAACTCCTCCCATAGTTTGAGGCGAATAAAACCATCCTGTTCCACTAAGATCCTGTCTGAACTAAATGCTCGGTTTGTTTGGCCTTGTGAATAGTTGTCTGCGTTATCAGCATTTAGATTTGAAATAGTAAGTTAGCTAGAGTGTTTATTTTTTTCCGCTCTCCTTATCTCTATATTTTATCCCTCTCACAATTTTTCACCTTTTTATCCATCCCTCCGTGGTGATAGCTAGTGACATTAGCTCGCTCCTTGCACAGCTCAGCATGGAAACAAACTAATCACTCACGCGTAGTTTTTACTTGGTGCACTGATCATTCGTCAGATAATATATTGAAAATAATAGATAGTTCATATTGTGGCGAGCCATGGAGTCGGAGTCAGGTATTCTTGTTGCAAATAGTTTATTGAGTAAGAGCACAATCTCTTAGTTCCTTCTTCTCCAGTTAACAGTTAGAATAGACATCGCTTGCTGGATCGTAGCCAGCTTTATAGCCCCTCTATGCAAATAAACCTGCTTAACAAAGGCGGCCCTTGATAGGTGCCCTGCAGCTCACCCCAACCAATCACACGTAATTCACTCTGTCATACGTCAATCAACAAACGGTCTCTAGCGCGGACCTGGTTGAACACCTGCTGGTCATTCAGAGGTCAACTGCCACTTGCTACTGCACACGTCATTACATTTGAACACAACAGTTGACATGCACAACGATCCCCGTTACTCGCAATCGCCCCGGATCGCCACACTGCCCCCACCTAAGGGGTCAGCAGTCCCTTGCGACCCCTTTAACTGTCCGCACTCACGTACAAAGTCCCGGAACCGGGCAGGAGTCCTCCGTTGGCGAAAAGGGCGATTCGGGCCCTCAGCTGCCGCTGGGTTTTCCGGTGGAGGAGGGGTGGGCGCACGTAAAGCGGGCTGATCCTCGCCGACGCCCATCCCCTCCTCAACACCGTCCCGGAAACGGGCAGGAGTTCTCCGTGGGCGAGAAGGGCCCTCAGCTGGCACTGGGTTTTCTGGTGGAGGAGGGGTGGGCGCACGTAAAGCGGGCTGATCCTCGCCGACGCCCATCCCCTCCTCAACACCATCCAACAGCGGCCGGTAAGGAGCTAGACGGTCCCGGTGAAGCACCACCAGTTTCCTTCGGCCGGGCATGCGCACTCGATAGACCACCTCGCTCAGCCGGCCCACCACTTCACCAGGGCCCCGCCAATGCGACTGCAGTTTCGGGGACAGACCCTTCTTACGGATCGGACAATAGATCCATACCTTGTCTCCGTGGGTGAAAGGCTGTCCCCGACAGCGCACATCATACGCTCGCTTTTGCTTGAAGCTCGCGGTGGATTGGGCCTGGCGGGTAAAGCTGTGGGCGGTCTCCAGGCGCTCGATCAAAGCCCGTGCGTACCCGGCCTCTGACTGGTGGTGCTCCGTGGATCCGGGCGGGGCTCCAAACACCAAATCAACGGGCGTCCTTAGCTCTCGCCCGAACATGAGTGCAGCGGGGGAGCACTGGCTGCTCTCCTGCACGGCGGAGCGGTAGGCCCACAGGACCAAGGGCAAATGGCAGTCCCAGTCTCGCTGGTGCTGGCTAGCTAGAATGGCTAACTGGGTGGCCAGGGTTTTATTAAAGCGTTCAACCAGTCCATCGCTCTGGGGATGCAACGCCGTAGTGCGGGTCTTGGCCACTCCCAGCCGCGTACACACAGCTGCCAGCACCCGCGACTCGAAATTTCGCCCCTGGTCGCTGTGCAGCTCCTCGGGGGCCCCGAACCGGGCGAACATCTCTGTCACGAGCCTTTCCGCCGTCGTGTCCGCTGATTGGTCCGGCACCGCGTACGCCTCGGGCCACTTGGTAAAGTAGTCCATGGCCACAAGCACATAGCGGTTGCCGGACTCAGTGACGGGGAAAGGCCCTAAGATGTCTACCCCGACCCGTTCCATAGGAGCCCCCACTACGTACCGCTGAAGGGGGGCCTGCGACCGCTGCGTCGGCCCCTTCTTGGCCGTGCAGGCGTCGCAGCAGTGGACGTGCAGCTCCACGTCCCGGCGGCAGGCAGGCCAGTAGAACCTCCTCCGCAGTCGGTGCAAAGTCTTGCTGATGCCAAAGTGCCCCGCCCCCACAGAGCCATGCATCAGTCCAAGTACCTGGGGGCGGAGCGCACGGGGCACCAGCAGCTGGAGGAGATCCTGGTCGGAACCGGGGGCCTGCCACCGCCGATAGAGTAGCCCACCCTGCGACGTCAGGCTCCCCCACTGACTCACATAAGCCTTAACCGCTGGGCTACTAGCCGACACTTCTCCCCATGCAGGCCGTGTACCTGCCGCAATCCAGCGCTGCACTTGCTGCAGCTCGCCGTCGCCCTCCTGCGCTAGGCGCAGGTCCTGCTGGCTAAACGGCAACCATCCAACCTCACCTTCTATAGCCCGAACTGGGCACGCTATCTCCGTCACCTGCTCTCGCTGCTCGGCTTTAGTGCAAGGCCTACAGTCCAGCTCTGCACAGGGCCTCCGTGAAAGCGCATCTGCATTACCATGCAGCTTTCCGGGCCTGTGCTGAATCTGGAAATCGTACTCCTGCAACAGCTCGAGCCAGCGGGCTACCTGGCCCTCCGGATCTTTAAAATTTAAAAGCCAGGTTAGTGACGCGTGATCTGTCCTAATAAGGAAATGGCAGCCTTGCAGGTACGGGCGAAAATGGCGAACCGCTTTGACCACCGCTAACAGCTCGCGCCGAGTCACGCAGTAGTTTCGCTCTGCCTTGCTCAGCGCGCTACTGTAGTAGGCTACCGCTCGTTCCCCGTCTGGTCCCACCTGGGAGAGCACGGCCCCGACTCCGACATTGCTAGCGTCCGTGTCGACGATGAATGGTCGCGCGACATCCGGATATGCTAGAATGGGAGCCGCCGTTAGGGCGTCTCTCAACTGGTCAAAAGCATTCTGGCAGTCCCCTGTCCACTCGAACTGTTGACCTTTATTCGTCAAGCGATGAAGCGGACTAGCCAGGGTGGCGAAGCTCAAGACAAAGCGTCTGTAGTACGACACTAGTCCCAAGAAGCTCCGCAGCTCACCCACATTGCTAGGCGTCGGCCATTCCCGCACAGAAGCCACCTTAGCTGGGTCAGTGGCTACACCCTGCTCGCTAACGACGTGCCCCAGGAAAGCTGTCTCCCTCCGGAGCAGCTGACACTTTTTAGGATTGAGCCGTAGCCCAGCCCGGCCAATCTCCGTAAGCACGTCAGTTAGGTGAGCGAGGGCTTGCTCGAAGTCGCTGGCGTGTACTAGGAGGTCGTCCAGGTACACGACACAGGAACTCCGCGGGACGGACGACAGCACCCGCTCCATCAGTCGCTCAAAAGTGGCAGGGGCGTTACAGAGCCCGAACGGCATGACCCGGAACTGCCACAACCCTTGCCCTATCGTGAAGGCTGATTTTGCCCTCGCTTCCGGGGACAGCCTCACCTGCCAATAGCCACTGCGGAGGTCCAGCGAGCTAAACCAACTGGACCCCGCGATATGGTCTAAGGCCTCGTCAATACGGGGAAGTGGATAGGCGTCTTTCTTGGTGATCTGATTAAGACGCCTATAATCTACACAAAAACGCCACTCCCCGTCCTTCTTTTTTACCAGGACAGCAGGGGCCGCCCATGGGCTTTCAGAGGGCTCGATAATGCCCGCAGCTGCCATCTCCCTTATCTTGTCCTCCGCCACCTGTCGCTTGGCTAGAGACAGCCGGTGCGGACGTAGCCGAATGGGCACAGCCGAGCCAGTATCAATCTGGTGTTGAACCAGCTCGGTCTGTGTGCATTCTTCGTCCCGCACAGCGAATAGGTGAGTGTAACGGACAAGCAGGGCTTTAAGCTGCTGGCTCTGCTGCGGTGTGAGCCCTTTGCTGCTGCGCGTCCATAATGCTAGGACGGCTTGCAGCACCCCCGCAGAGGGCTGGGTAGCTGAGGCTAGCCCGCCCGTCTGCGGTGGCACTGTAACCTGAGGTGGTACCACGGTAACGAGCGGCGAATCAGCGGTGGCCATTTCAAGCACAGAACTGGGGCGACAGTGTTTGGGGGGCACCCCAGGGCATTCAGTTCGGCGGGCTGCTTGTAATTCACATTTTGATCGGAGGCCCAGCGTTTCAGTACCAATAGTTATCGTCTCGGCTATCACATTTATGCTAGTTCCCCACAACGCTAACAAGTCTAAACCGATAATGCATGCATCTTTTATATCTGCTAACCAAAACTCGTGTTTCACTCGCTGGGCTCCTGCACACACTTGTAATTGTTTACTACCACGCATGCCCATCTTCTGCCCAGTGACGGAGGTTAGCTGGGTAGAGGTAGGGGTCCATGCACCTGAAAGCAGCCCGCTGGTACCCCGAAGTACCCCCGGCCTTACCAGGGAAATAGTGGCTCCGGTGTCGACCAGCGCCCAGCAGGCTTGTCCGTCCAAACTGCAAGGCAAGTACAGCCCGGTCTTCGTCCCCAGTCTGCCAATACGGGGCTCGGCCTCGTGGGCCTGTTCCTCTGCTCTTAAAAGAACATCAAACGGAACTTTTGCTCTTGGAATTTTTGCTTTCGCTAGGATGGGCAGCCTGGACGCGTGAGTGCTGGTCTGGGCCCGGGTCTGGTTGAGGAGGAGTGTAGCATGGGGCGGCGGTCTCCTCATTGGGCCGTCCCGTCGTCGTTTCCCGTCGGCTGTGGAGCTCTCGCTTTTGGCGCAGGGGCAGTACAATCGCGGGCGAAATGCCCCGGTTCGTTGCACCGGAAGCAGCGTCGCTCCCGTTCCGGTCGCTGCCGCGGTCGGTTTTGGTTCCGTTGAACCCATCTCACCTCCTCGCCGTCCTCGCAGTCGGCAGCTCGGACCCGGGGCTTGTTAGCCGGGGTCCCGTTTGGCGTGGTGCCCAAGATGAGCTCCAGTCGCTCGGCCTCGCGAAGCGCTGCGTCCAGGGACTCCGGTTTGGCAATGCGGACCTGTTGTTGTAGGCGCTCCGGAGTGAGGGCCTGTGTGAAGGTCTGGCAGGCTAGCTCCTGCTGGCCTGCGTTATCGAGTTGAGGGTAGCCGCGGCGGGCTAACAGCCTGATGTCGGCGGCGAGGACGCTGAGGCTCTCTGCTCCGGTCCGCCGTCGCTTGGCGAGCTTCTCCCGGCTCACCTCTAGGAATTGCCGCTGTCCGAACCGACGTTCCAGCGCTGTCATCAGTGCCGGTAGCGTCAGTGGTTCGGCGCTGTCCAGGTCTAGCAGCACCTGGCAGGCCTCGCCCTCCAGGGCTAACGCTAAGTGGGTGGCCGTCTGGCTCTCGTCCCAGCCATTGTAGCTAGCCGCGAATCGTACCTGGCTTTGGTACGACTCTAGCTCACCCTTTCCCGTGTAACGGGGTAGCTTGATCACCGCCTTTATCGGTGTAGTCGGTCGGTCGCCGCGCCGGCGCCGCTGTCTGGCTCGGCCTGGAAGCAGGGGCGACCTCGTTGGCTTCCGGCCGACCTACTTGCGCTTCATTTCCGGCCGCGGGGTCAGCCACCAGCGCGGGCACCTCCGCCTGGTCTGTAATCGGCCCCTCTCGCTCCGGTCTTGTTGCGCTGGCTCCTTCGGGTTTTCCTCCGGGTCTATTCGTGGGCCGCTTCGCAGACGCTCCTGCGATAACGTCCATCTGCTTGGTCACCTGACGCTCTAGGTCGCGGATCTGTTCCCAGATCGTCCCGCTTCTGACATCATTGTGGCGAGCCATGGAGTCGGAGTCAGGTATTCTTGTTGCAAATAGTTTATTGAGTAAGAGCACAATCTCTTAGTTCCTTCTTCTCCAGTTAACAGTTAGAATAGACATCGCTTGCTGGATCGTAGCCAGCTTTATAGCCCCTCTATGCAAATAAACCTGCTTAACAAAGGCGGCCCTTGATAGGTGCCCTGCAGCTCACCCCAACCAATCACACGTAATTCACTCTGTCATACGTCAATCAACAAACGGTCTCTAGCGCGGACCTGGTTGAACACCTGCTGGTCATTCAGAGGTCAACTGCCACTTGCTACTGCACACGTCATTACATTTGAACACAACAGTTGACATGCACAACGATCCCCGTTACTCGCAATCGCCCCGGATCGCCACAATATTTTGCCAAATAAACCATGCCTTGGAAAAGGTTTTGTCGTATTGTTCAGTGGCTGGTTACAGTAACAAATATGACGAGAAGAGAAGCATTATCCACTACTTAGCTACTTAGTTGCCATGCATGTAATTTTTGTTCGATTAGCAACCAAAATTAAGAAATGGGCCTTTAAATAAATGTTAAAAACTTGATACAAACCTATCATTATTTAATGATTTGTGTGGAACATGCATGTGGTGAAACGTCACCTTGCAATTTAGCTTGCTTTAAATAGACTAACGTCAGATCAAACGGTTGCAATACTCTGCTTAGCGTTTAAGTTAACTTAACTTTGATTGCGAGCTTGCATGTGATATTTATCTCTTGATAGCAGCCGCACTAGATTTTACTTTACATTGATTGTATAAGAAAACATTTTATCAATGATATTTTATTTTCTATATATTTTATTTTCTTAGTTATTTATTTTATGTATTTATTGGATTTAAATTATTTATTCTTACTAAAGATCAATAAAGTTTGTTTTAATTAAATAATCTGCAAATGAACAACATGGAAATGGGCTAGAATGCCCAGAGTAAAACTAACGTTAGGCAACTCCTCCCTTGTCCTCCACCCCACCTCGGCCAATAAAGTTCAGCAATAAATAGAAAAAAGCAGAAGCTCTGAGCTATCCCGTCATGGTCCATAGTTTGTAACAAGCCACACAATGTAGTAGCTAGTTAGTTAGTGAGGTCAGTCGGTCACTTGCTTAGTCATTTCTTGTCTGTTTTACTTGTTTCTCAGCGATTTAGGATGATAGCGATTTAGGATGATAGCCTTACAGGGACACATAGTTCAACTTTTCCCCCTCATTTTCATGTGCAGGTGCGATTTGTGCAGGTGAGGATCGGGACTTCACTGCTGCATCTGTGTCCAAAAATGCGGTCGTGTGCGACGCACATTTTAGGGAGGAGGATATGATGGAGTTCAGGATGGGATTTTGAAAATCAGCACCATGTGAGACTGATAGGCCTACCTGGTGCTGTCCTATCCATTCACTCTCCTTCAGTTCAGTTCTATGGAGGCCTGTCACATAGAACTAGAACTGTCGTTACCAATGGTTACAGGGACGCGCCGCCATGTTGGAGGTCCATCCCTAACAGAGACGCTTAACGTTACCACTGAACTAGTAGTGTTCGCTACTCCATGAAACGAGTTTCATGCTAACGCTACTATGATTGCTGTCCTACAATGACGAACTTCTGCACTGCGTACTGATGTGCGAATAAAACTGGGAAAAGGCGAAAATGTCCTTTTACATGATAATTTGAGGACTCACCATAGTAGCTAAACCACCAGGCAGGGTGAACGAACTCAATTTTACGACCGAAAGAAGAGACTCGACTGGTGGTTGAAAGGGTGAGCAGGGTTTAGACAGCATAGGCTCGGATCATTAATGGTAAATTACGTTTTATGAACAAATTATAAAGTTAGCCAGTTAATATATACATAACTAGCTGGCCTAATGTACATCTATGTGCATTATCTTAATGTTAGAAAGTTAAAAGTGAATTAATCGCTTGGTTTAGCTAACGTTAGTAGCTATATCATTTGTGTGAACGACTGCTACGCCTGCGAAACATTAATGTTAACCTAATGCGATACGTCAAGCATATTGTGAACATCAAAACAGTGTTCATTTGAACTATTATTACATTGCTAGGGGTGCTACGTTGTACGATGTCTCACAAATAGACTGGTTAAACTGTAAACATGAGCTACCTGTGCTGGCCAGGCAGGGTTCGAGCAATATGAGAGAATCCAGAAGAGGGCGAAAATAAAATGTAACGTTACGATATTAAGCAATAATGAATAATGAATGATATTGAAAGTAATAATGAAAGTAACGGTAAATGTACTTTATGTGTTGAACTGATTTGCCTTTTATGGTGTCTACAACTGAAGTTCCCTATCGGGGGAAAAAGTTATTATATTCTATCCATCGAGCTAAAATGTTTTATTGCTGAAGTAGGCTACTGTAGCCTACCTAACATGTAACGTATCACTTTGCTCCCATATTAACTGCACAAGCACTTTACTTACCAAGGTGGTATACTACAAAGCAGGATTACTGAGTTAGTGCTAGCTGAATAACTCAATAAAACCCATAACAGCTCTTTCTACTTCAGCCCATGCATGTTCCAGTTTTGGGAGGGTTCCGGGGTTTACTCTGTAATTAATCTTACTTCGTACGTACACCCCCGCGATACTCCTTATAATATTTGTTTATGTTGGTATTATTAGAATAGAATATAATAACTTTTATTTCCCGGCAGGGAACTTCAGTTGTAGCCCCAGCAACAACAAAAAAGACATAGACAGTGGGACCCACAACACACAAACAAACATATCAAACAAAGATATCCAACAGAATCATTACATCAATCAAGTGAATGAAAGTGCAATACAGCCATGATTAAAAATGGCCCCCGCTGTCCCGAGATGTCCAGTGTCACCAAGCAGTCCAACGCACAAACTCCACATCCACGAATTTCCTCAATACATGCAGTGCCGCGGTCTCTGTACACCGCCAAACTGAGAAATTGTTTCGTTATGTTGTGCACTGTATATTTTGTATATTGCTGAACTACCTGTAAGCATTGCGCAAAGCAAATTCCGATGATGGCAATCAAGGGAAATTAAGCAACCTCCCGATTAAATGTGATAGCCTATTAGTTTGGTTTGCATAACGTTATGGAACACCGGCATTTGGTCTTCCAGTAAGGCGGTTTGCGTTAAAAGTGGGCGTGTCTGGCCAAATTGTGACGTAGGTGACAGGCCTCCATTGACATTAGCAGCCTCTGCCACTGGCCCTGGCGGAAACACTTCTCACAGAGCCAGCACAGATTCAACTAGAGACTGAAATATTTAGGGTAAGTGATTGCTACTAGCTAACTATCAATTAATGAAATAGCATTGCCTGCTGTGAGGCTAGGTAGCTAGTTAGCTAAACCGACCGATCAATCTGGCATCATACCTATAGCTACTGTTATCAAGCAATATTTCCCCATACGTTTGGGGGTAATATGTGGTGACGTGGTGTGTTGTCTAGGTTACATCTTATCAGGCAGCTCGGGTAACGGCAGCAATTAGGCTACACTTTGTTGAGGGTGTAACGTTAATTTAAATGGCGACCGTGGACCGGGAAGGGAGAGATAAAACGTTATCTTTATCATTTATAAACTGTGTGAAATGGCACGTCTATGTTTTTTATTATAGGCTATGTGTCTAAAAGTGTAGACCGGATTTTGCTTGTCAAAGCAATGACTTCTAGTGAAATAGATCCATTATCAACACATTGTTTCTCTTTGAACTTACAAATTAATCACGTATGAAAATGATTAAATAAAATGTGTCATATGGCAAGTTTATGTTGAAGACGCCTTTTAGCCAGGCTAAAAAAGAGCTAAAAGAGATCTTAGATGCTGAGATCTGATTTAGCGGCTCTTTAGATGATCTAGGCTAATAGACGTCTAGTGCTCAGTAAGAGTATTGAGCTATTTTAACAATAGCTACATGATCATGAACTGTGTATTCTGCGCTTTCTGCACATTTCATAGGCTATAATGACTCAATACAGGCTCAATACAGGCTACCGATTAATTCAAAGTGTAGCTATTCTAGTTAGCTCGCTAGCTACCAGCCGATCTTGACCGAAACAATAGATGAACTTAGAAAAATATTGTTAAATGTCAAACGAAGTCTTCTAACTCAACACTAAATCACGATTAAAAAGTGATCTAAACAACATACACAGGTGACCAACACAGCCGATGTCGCCCGACATTATTACGGACGACAAATGGACGCAGTTTTGCTCAGTTGGAAAGGACAGTCTCTACTGGGTTAGTTTGCCCGCTGTCACGTTAGACAGCTAAAGCTAAGCACACACTACACAACTTTTAAATCTTTACAAAATCCCGTCCGAGGAGAGCAGCTCAGATCTAACGACTGTCAAATGACAGTCTTTAAAAAAATTGTTGCATGATACAGTGCACACTAGGCGACTTTAGGAAGACAGAAAATTACTTGGGGATCGCACACACAGTTGCCAAGGCTACGGAAGTATGGATAATTTCAAACCGTTATTCTTTGCGTTTGTTGTGCGCTGTTGACATTCTATTAGAACGATGCATCACTGCATGTCAGCCAGAACTCCCGACAAAATCGAACCAGTTTGAAAAGATCGTGGGCTTTCCCGACGAGGTCCAGACTGGTTCACGACAGAAATAATCATCTTTGTCCATCTCAGATCAAAAAAACGTTCCTGCCGACGGAACCAAGCTTGTAGATTTTTTAAAGATTATCATAGGACTGGAAAATTTGTCGGGATGTCGTCTTTGACGTCAGAATCTAATGTGAGCTCGGCATAACGCAAGCATTGGAAAGCGGATTTTACAGCTCATCTGTCTCAATGATACTGACATTACAATCTATTTTGATCCTAATGTTGCTTACTTTTAGTTACATTCACTGTAACGCCCGCTCTGTTTTCACTACCTGACGTGACGTCACCGTTCGATTTGCCAGATTTGAGGCCGATTTCATAAAAAAAATAAGCATAGATATAAGTGTATTTAAAAAAATATGTATTTTAAATCCCACATCATTTTCCCACATATGAATTCACTGTTGATGTTAACCTAAAAGTTGCCCTTTAAAGTGATCCGTCCATATCTACTGCATATCTACTGCATATCTGGCAGCAGAGGGATGGTATGAGGCTCGTTTGATATCTCAGACCTTTTATAAATTACAGCCATTAAGCCAACCATGGGTTCCATTCAAATGCAAGAGGTTATTGGAAGATTACCTGAAAAAATATATATGAATGTTGGTTCACAGGCATGCAAAGAATATGTAACCATATTAAATACAATGAATTCCGTTAATTTGTCCAATTACATTTGGTGCCCTAAAATGGGGGGGGGGTTTGTGTAAAAATGCTGGATAAATTTAGTGTGTGGATTAATTAATCAAATTAAAGCTGAAAGTCTGCACTTTAACCTCATAGTCACTGTTACATTTCAAATCCAATGTACAGAGCCAAAGCAACAAAAAATGTTTCACTGTCCTAACACTTTGAGAGTGCACCGTAGTAATTGGGATTCGTATGAATTCATCAATAATTAATTCATTATTTCATCAATGCATATATCACACATTCAAATTATATTATATTTATAATTATATTATTATTTCTCCATTTTAAAAATGTATTTTTACTTTTAGATGCAGTGCATCTGAAGGGCAGATACATGCATTGAAAGTACTGTACACAAACATATAGGACCAGCTTATTATTGTATGGCCAGCGCCAGGCTGGTTCAAGTACATAATTGTTTTGTAGTGTCATTACTTCAGATCCTGTACTTTCTTTGATCTCTACTCTCTGTCCATCCCTTAACACACACACTCCCCCCTCTTTTTTATCTTTCTCTTTCTCTCTCTCTCTCTCTCTTTCTCTCTCTCTATTTTCTGTTTATATAATGCTTGGTTATTGTTTGCTTATTGTTCACTTACCTCGTACACAGAAATATATGCACAGAGACAGTATGCATCATAATTATTGACAATAAGCTCATCACAATAGCATATTATACAATCCACCAAAAACTGCACTGCTTCAAAGTACAGCTTTGTAATATTCAGTTTTGTTAATGAATTTTACAATAATTAGACAACAAGCTGAAGGAAATAAACCCAATGTGTTTGTTCAACTGTGCCAAAATGTAGCTGGCAAGCTCAACTTAGAGCACCTAATTTAACATGTGGTAAGGGAGGTTTTCCAACTAGCTATGTCATGAGTTGGTTAGCATGACTGAACAGTTAGAAAGATTTGTTAGTGAAAAGGCCGGTGACATGTGATTGGCTGAAGCGCGGGGGTCGACTCTGAGGCTTTCAGACTGTAGCTCCTCATGCAGTCGCAGTTGTGGAGCCGTGATCGCAGCATGGTGTGGGTCGAGAAAAAGACACCCTCAGGTAGCACAGTGCACGCTCTGATAGTTCCTGGGGTTTCCCCACCACAGGTGTAGGTCATCAGCCACTTAATAGCTACAAACAGAAAAAGAGAACCAGTCAATACAGTGTATCGGTAAAAAGGGACATAACAATCAAGAAGTACTTAACAGTCCTAAAATGGATTCCATAAAATATTGTCTATGAACTTGACATGTCTTGGATAGAGTGCACAGTATGTAGGCTACAGAATTGCAAGAATGAACTGCTGATTTACATCACGAACCAAACACAGTTGATGACTTGACATGGGTATTCTTTATCTATAAATTGATTGATGGGATATTCGTCCTATGACATACGGTACATGTGGACCTGCCCGTGCATACCCACAAAAGACTGCTTGAAAACGCAGTCAGTTTACCAGTTTGTATTTTCAAATCTGTTCATGTTGAAGGGCCACGTAAAAACTCCACTTGAATTCAGAGTCGGTGCGAAGTAGAGCAGGTGAATGATAATGATTAGATCATCTTTAATTATGTATTTAATTAAATGCCCGACCTCATATCAGATTTCATAACTGCTCAAGAGTACCACAAGGATTAAGAACATAATAAGGAAGACACAAATAGCTTGGAGTCAAGGAATAAAAAATGAACAGTCAAAACAATCCCCAAGAACAACGTGAGTAGCAGGATGTCAAAGGAATGCATTCCACGGCGGATGTCAAAATACTTAAACAGCCCCCCGTGTGCCTCTGTATAATCAAAAAAACTATTTCCTTCCAATTACTTGACAAGTAATAGCTGCTTGCTACTTTTCCATCTAGATTCAAGAAATATGCTGCCTTTATTTAATAAGATACTCTTAAGCCCCATATTGATTTGGCGAATCTTAAATAAAATGTACTTTTTTGACTGTACACTTTTATGTACACTATTGACAGTTTTGTATCCCTTGTTGCTCCAGACAGTTATTCAAATAGTACAACCATTAGACATGTTTTGTGTTAACTCAAATAGAGTAGGTTTTACATTGATAGGGTACATATGAGTCCCTTTTGGTCTCTTATAAATATTGTCTGTGTTGAATCCACACTGAGCATTTTATAATGTACTCTACTTGTAGGATCCCCATGATATGCATTCTCTAATGTTTTACAGGGATCAGTCATTTTTAGCAATGAGAAAAAGATATTATTTTACTCTTAACTGATTCTCCATAAAGGTTGGTTGAATAGTAAAGATATTGCTTTGTAGTATCAAAAGCAGGTTCATTTACATATCGTGGTATGCATCCAAAAGGCAATATTATTTTTTTTGTGCTCCTGCAACTTCTTTTTGTTATAATAAATGTTGTCGATTCAGTTGCATGGAGCAGTGAAGTGCATATTAAGAACACACGGAAAGTCAGTATTTGGTCAATTTGATATTTTATATTAGATATTAAATCTTGTTGGGAGATTTGGTGGGAAACACATTTCGAGTGAAAATACATTCAGCCCTGCACAATGTTCTGTCTATTACTGCTAAAAGCAATATTTGGTGAGGCAGTAAATGTCCAAGCAATACTTTATATATTATTTAATAAGTAGGAACCTTTGTGAGATCCTATTTGATGGCAGCATACATATAATAGCTTATATTTTAAATGCCTCTGAATCCGTTTGTACTTTGATTGATGTTTTTTTTCTGGCTGTATTCCTCTTAGGCATCATATTGAAGGGAACAGCAGTGCTCCACATGGAAAATGACACATGCATCCTTCTGTTTACAAATGTAATTCCCTGTTTACCACACCCTTCTACAAATCATTGGCACTTCTGTTTTATTTAGTAATGGCCTAGATTCAACCTGTGTACTTAATATTGATTATAAAGAATGCAAGCATGTATTATTTTCTTAATTGCTTCAATGCAGTTTGGCAAGTGCTGAGCTTGCAAGAAATAGAGAAAACAAACAAGCAATGTTTTGGAATTGTGTTATTCTTAACTTGGTCTGGCAACTTATGCCAGATAACACCTGGAATAATGCCGTTCTGTAACATAGACAGTTTCACCATTCATTCAAGCATGCCTCCAATATTTAAGGTGTTTTTCATGTAATTATTTGCCTATTTAGAAAGGTGATATATTTTGATCGTTTGAATCCTGATAATTTTGAAGTGTCAAATAAATCTCAAAAGTACTTAGTCAGATAATTCAATGTGGCAAGGGAGTTTAAAATAATATAATATCATATCTAAAACTAAGCGCACAGTAAAATTCTGTGGTTTGCATACTTTTTTTCTAGTCTCATTATCGTGGGCTAAATCACCAGTTTGAGAAGATATATTCCTTAGAGGATAAATATAAGACATGTATGAATAGAAAAATGTGTCTATAATAAGCAAAGGTGTAATACTGAGTCGTGAAAATGACTATAATGAAATAAGTGGACGTCAGCCTGCCAGGATGGTTTTATAGGCATTAAAATTCCAACATTGTTGTAATGTATTGATAAATGACAGTCTTTGTTTAAAAAGCAATTACCTGCAATAAGCTCTGTTGGATAGATTTAGCTGCCGCAATACGGATGAGCGGCCTCTTCTGAATATGACTGTAAAATTAATGGATCATTAAAAAAAATAATCTAAGGGAAAGGTCAGGTGTGATTTTACATAGAGCTTGAATTACATGTGGGTTAAGCACGAATGTTTAAATTCTTTCCGTGCCATCAATGATTTTTGATGGTAAAAAGTAAATACATTTTAAAAAATCTACATGCAACTTCCGTTCTTCAATGTATTAAAACTTCTGGGGAATCCCTCTTATGCTGCCCAGCCCAGGTGCTGCAAATGGGAAAAAATATTCTAATCGCCACGCCCAGCTGTAGAGACACACGGATGTAACAATGCATTTATTGTTTTTTTACAATGTCTTTAGGTCTTTAGGTTTTTCTCCTGAGTATTTTGTAAAGCACGCAATGATAAAATGGCAAAATTTAGTTTCAAATGATTTTTTTTTTGTCTTTGTTGATCAGTGGCAGCCAATGCCACAGAATGTGGAGTAGAATGGAAGCAATGTGTTGCTATTTTTTCGTCTAATGGACATCATTTTATAATGCTATTTCAGTTAATTCTATGTATTGACTTTAACCATTGTGGCATTGTTATATGTTTATACATGTATGTAACCATATATGAGAAAAATCATTATTATCCCTTTCCTCATTTGAGCAGTAGTCACCACTGGATTTTGCACAATTGTTTTGCAAGCTATGTAGAGCTCTGAACTGTAACTTTTTTTAGGCACACCATTGTCATGGAAGTAAAAGATATGGAACATAGATCTTTTATCTCTTTGGGCAAGGTCTTTTAGAAACAGACAATATGATTAATATACTCCATAAGTGTGGAATGGTGGCATTTTTTATTGAGGTGTGGAGGGGGGAGAGGGCTGACTAATTAGCGCACACCTTCAATAACTCATAACTGACAGAGCCAGGTCTGTGCACTCTGTGTGTTTATTTTACTAAACACTGCATAACCCTTCCAGATATAGCGACTGAAAGCCAGCCGGAGGAAGTACAGTAATAAAATATTGCATTGCTGTGGATCTAAACCTATTAAATCAACGATATACAGTATATAAACAATGTACATTTCCCTCACGTTGTTATACGTGATCTACAATCACAGTGTTTCACACAAACAGACAACTGTTTTGAATTGTAATGAGTAATGGTTTCTAGCCCTTTGCCATGTCTCTGGGCTTTGGGTGCACTCCACTTGGGGATTTGGCAATGAAGGCATGTTGAGAAAGAGGGAGGTTGCGGGGCCTCAGTAACACAGGTTCTTCACTGTAGCACACTGAGCAGTGCTATTGTCTAGTGCACCATGAAAAAGCTGAAGAACAATATCATTGGCATCATAATCAATTTCAGTCATTGACATCATGTTTTCCACTGCCAGCTCAACATGTTGTTGAGATAAAAGCAGTTAAATCTATAAAGCAACTTCAACAAGATTGAAAAAATAGTGTAAGAAATAAAAAAAAATGATTAAATAAAAACGAATGCAATAAAGTTAAAGCTAATCGCAGGAAGCACAGCATAAAGGATGTTACCACTATTATAGTGCTGTCACTGGGACCATAATCTCTTCTAAATCTCCAGAAAAAATAAAATGAGCAAAATCTGATGACAAAAAATAGAGCATTATTTCTCTTTCCAGCTAGACTTGTAATTTTCTTGCTTGTATTCTGTCACAAAGCCTTGAAATTCTACAGGACCTTGGACAGCAGCAGCCCAACACGCAGGCATGCTCACCCGAGCCTGATCACCAACCAGCTCAGGTCAGCAGCAGCCCAACACGCAGGCATGCTCACCCGAGCCTGATCACCAACCAGCTCAGGTCAGCAGCAGCCCAACACGCAGGCATGCTCACCCGAGCCTGATCACCAACCAGCTCAGGTCAGCAGCAGCCCAACACGCAGGCATGCTCACCCGAGCCTGATCACCAACCAGCTCAGGACAGCAGCAGCCCAACACGCAGGCATGCTCACCCGAGCCTGATCACCAACCAGCTCAGGTGTTGACCACTGCCTTTCATAAGCACAGCCTTCCACTTTTGGAGAGAGGACTATTTTAAGACAGATTGTTTTTCACCCAATTTTTTATAAGGTCGTACTGAACCTTTATTTAAAAATAAAAACCCTTTGAACCTTTATTTTGAAATAAAAACCCTTTGAATTTTGATGTCTTTGATATGAAAATAAAAACAGAAAGCTGTTAAATGAGCTGTTAAATGAGGGTGGCTTCACCTTGGAGAGAGCTGTAACTTTGAATACGGAGATCTAGATTTGTAATTCAAAGCCTGTTAGGGAGAACTCCGCTTTACAAAACAATGTGAATGAATGTGATCTGATAAATAAAAAGCAATTACAGTTAAACTAATTGGCTTGTTGTCATATCTGGCGGTCTGAAAATATACTGTTGTGTCACACAATACTCTGTTTGGATTCCAAATGTATTAGCAAGCTGTCTGTTATGTTATTATAACATATTGTAATGTGTTCATTTAGTAGATTTAACATCCTAAAGGGGCTTCATGATCTATGCAGTTATTTGAAACTATATGTGGTAAAATCCCAAAAAGCGCATTTACAGTGAACTGTATAATTATATATGTGTTACATTTTCACAAAAGGTTTTTAAGATAAAGTTTTGGTTTATTATGAATTTAGTTTTATTAAAGTGTATTTTGCATGGCATGCACTAAATAGCTTTTGGCACAGCCTGAAATTGTAACTATTGAGTTTTTTAGCTAGCACTAACTAAGTTAATTAGCTAACAAATCAGATGTCTATTGATATCTTAATAATTTAGTAAGCTGTGTGAGACCAGAGACTCTCTACAGTTATATCTCTAAATATATTGTATTACATGACTTTCTAGCTTACTTGGCTATCATTCAACTAAACATCCAAGTAACTATATGATATAATGTGATCACAGCTGACCTTTCCCATTACATGATCATTTTGTACTATTACATTTGTATAACATGACTGATTAAGTGGCTACAGTATAAATCACTTTAATTTGTACAGTTTTCATGCTATATAAACCCTTCTGGAGTGGGAATTGATTGGACATAGATATTGTGAGCAGAGCTGGCTGCTGGTATAAACACTCTATGCAGTCATTTAGGGCCACAACCATCTCTGGGCCACACAATTTACTTTCAGAGTGCTTTGGGGCCACTAAAAAGCGAGAGCTAGCTCTGATCATGAGAACCACATGGCTTGTCATGATTTATTTCTTACATATATTGGATTTTTTGATTTAAAAGCTAATACACACACCAGCCTGCCAGAACCATCCTCTTCTAATAACCTACAATAAAACAAATAATATAATTTTTTTTCTTTTTATCATGTTTGTATGGCACCAGTTGACACTGGACATGAGATTTAAAACAAATACATTTGAAATGATCCTCACATACACCATATGTCTTCCTTAGGTTAGTCAGAAGTATAAATGCGCTATCATCCTGAGGGGAACGCTTTGCTAGTGCTGCTTATGTAATGGTCTAGCAGGCTTATTTTATCTTTGTGTTGTTTTCCCTCTAAGCGCCTTTGGACGTCTCTTCTGTTCTTCTTTGTCCGTGTCGGGTTTTCGTTTCATCCCGTCACTCTTCGGCTCTTCCGATGGTTATTTAAATGCTGCATCTTCCTGTTTTGGCGTTTCCATGTTATCTTGCCTTTAACATTCAAGCCGGTACGGTATAGAAAAAGTTGAAGCAAAGCGGGACTTGACTGTAGTGCTTCTAGAGTTTTGTCAGGATTCCCTCCTTCTCTTTGCACTGTCGGTCCCGTTGTCTTTTTTGTTGGTTTTCTGTGCTACTCGTCCGAGACAGTTTGTCTCTACTACCTCTTTTTCCCCTGCTCTCTTTTTTCTCTCTCTCTATTATACGCTCAAGCCTACGAGCCTGTCCGCCTGTTGTTTTTCTTTATTTTTTTGTTTCTGTTACCTCTTTATATTTCTCTCTTATATTGAGAGACCGAGAGGTGTCTTTTCTCTCGGTTATTCTACTCTCTGACCCTCCAGTCAGCTCGCCCAATTATTTTGGGTCATTTTCATTTCTTCCGTTTAAGTCTCCTTAACACTCTCGTAGTGAGAGTTGGAGTATTTTTTTCTCCCTCCTACGGATTCCGCTTCATTCTACTGGTGTCCACTAGTGGTCACTTTCTGATTATCTTCTGTCGTATCTGGTCCTCTGAACCATCCCATTCCATTACAGCCTATGCTAGCCATGCACTGTTTTGGCCAAGCCAAAAAACTTAACAAACTGGCATGAGACTACTTTTAAATTGAAGTGATCTTTGCAGTAAATTAAGTTGTTTCCTCGTAAGATGATTTTTTTCTAAAAAACAAAAAAACAAAGAAGAGAACAAATCATATGTAATTTTTAAATAAAACGTGTAAAATTCCACCTCAATCTACATCATTTTTATTGTGTGATATAAAGCAGGAAAATAAGGCGCTACATAATGCACAAAAGGCCTTATATCCTGGCAAGACTGAACAAGTACTTAATCAGTGCTCTTACATTCACTCAATCTACCCTCTCTCCGCTAGTGGCCAATTCCTAACTTGTTCATGTAAAATAATTTATGGCACTCTGAATAAAAGATGACAGAGTAGCTTTAGGTGGAAATGAAGTAGGCACTTTCCCTTTTTACTTTGAAGGCAATTTATTTGTTCTGCATAGATCTATTTAAGAAACATCTTGGAGAGCGAAGACAAGCTAGTACTCAGGAATAAGGATCGGCATGACTTCATCTATGACAAACGTTTTGTATTTACAGGATGAGGCAATGAAGCAAAAGGTAGCTTTTATACAAATGGTTTTACTTGAATGTATAGTTGCAGTATAGCGTCTTTTCCACTATTGAGCATACACATTCATTGGTTTTAAATCATTTTAGCATTTACTCCTATTGAAGTATATGTGAAAACAAAAGTTAACAACTGCCTGGAGGGAGCTCTGAACTTCTCCAGCACAGGCAAAGGAGGGATAATTAAAAAAAGAACTGCACTGTAGGCTGTTATTAATAATACAGTATATTGCTTTGGGAAGATGATCACTGGGGCTCTGGGCTGCATCAGTGGTATACATATATAGCTAGCATATGGCGAATATATGTATACACACATATATATATACGTATATAGGGGAGCACAAATTAACATAATCTTACGTACCGTTTTCATATTTAGTACTTGGTTACGAGTACTTTTTTTTAGTCTTTGGTTGCAAAAGAAAGCAAAGCAAGTCAATGACTACCTGAAGTCTGAGACCCATGGACATCACAAGATGCTGGGTATCTTCTCTGGTGATGCTCTGCCAGGCCTGTTTTCCATGTGAGTCACAATTGCGCATCGCCCTACTACTGGCCACAGTAGGCGCTGACATGGTCCGGATTCGAACTAAGGCCGTGAGGCTCATCCATGCACCACTCTGTTGATGATGACTTCGATATTGCTAATTATTCAAAGCAATATACCAATATTTTGTTTTTATTTTATGAGATGCAAAAATCATATATTTTTTTGGAATGATCTATAAATGCAAATCCAAATCAGATCATGAAAGAATAAGTAACTAATATTTTTAAAAAACAATGAATAATTAAATGTGTTCATGCACCATGCATGATGCTGTTGGCCCAGCGCATGCTGATTGCTTTCAGACTATGGATAAATGAGGTTTCAATGTATAGAATAAAATATGTTTTGTATTTCCACATACTGTCTACAGGCCATTCTTATTAGCCAGCTGCATACCTCAGGTTCTGAATCACATTAGCACAGGATTACTCATTCACAATGATGATCTGCCAATTCTATCATGTTTTCAGTCAGTCACTCAATCATTTAACCCTCATATTATGTTCTGGGACAATGTGCTTGGATTAAATAGTAAACATGTGGTAAAATTAATGCCATGTTTTCAAAGCACCTGCACCAACCTTGTATACAAAGTTTTGTGGCGGGGTCATTTGTAATGTAGTTGTATAAAATGTAAGAAAATGTCTGATGGCTCTTCCATACTTCCATACAGGTTTTAGACTTCAAAAACATTCTTTTACCTCAAGCTGTAAATTTAAATGTTTTATCACACATTTATAATATTTAGGGATAATTTGGTCAATTGGGAGACACACAAAAGGTGACATAAAAAGTGTTGAAAATTTTCTATATAGTTTTGTGTCAATGTAAAATTTTGGAGTCAATTTCACCACAAACATAAAAGGTGTCATAAAATGTCAACATGATAGGAGGGTTAAATTGCTTTATATAGTGGCAATGTCATACCTGTGAATCTGATTTTCCATGTTTTCATAATTAAGTTTTTGTGAAGCTACACTATCAAAGTGTGACTTCAAAAGTGTCATGTAATGTCTGACCAGCAATTCATGTATTCTGAATCTGAAAGCATGGCATAATTTCAACAGTCCAGTCCTTCAGAGTCTGGCATGTATTGAATTCAGTAAATTGAGCATCATGTTTCCTTTTATGATATACATTTAATCCAGATTTTTTATCCCAAAATTTTATTACGAATTAGAAATTGTGCGTGTGCTGATCTCTAAAGCATGTGCTGTCCTCTAAAGCATGCCGCTGTCGATCCCCATTTCTTTTCTCTCCACTGCACCTAGCTGAGCTTGCAGTGCATTGCTTATTTTTCAGTGTTGATGGGATTTATTGATGGTGTAAGTGACAGCCGGACTCAGCACGGACTGCATATTAGTGAGCGTAAGACCTAGTAAGAGCCGAGAATAAGGCCTCCTGATGTGTTCTCATGCTGTTACCTTCTTTGTGAGTGTTTTTATTTTGTTCTGGAAAATGGGGTGGAGACGGGGGCGGGGGGGGGGGGGGGGGGGGGGGTTAGAAATACATATGATGGGGCTATTGAGTACAGGAACAGGGGGATTCTGATGGTAAAATGGCTAAATATGCAGTTTCAATTATATTACATATTATACTTATCACTATTTACTATTGCCACAAAGTCAATCACCACTAAATAAGATGCCCTTGTGGTCCAATCGTGTACTTGATTGAGTGCATACCTCACCCAAACCCTAAAAAAAAATACAATTATTATCCAGGGGTCAGAGAGTGATGGTCAGCGCATCGGGTCAGCGAGGGAAAATAAAAGGCACAGACCACTTTGCTGCAGAAGGGCAGAGCGGAACATGTTGAGGTCAATGTTTGCAATGCGCCTCATGGTTTTAAATGCTTTTAGCAGCGCATGCCACCCAACATGCTTCCGAGCATTTAATCGATATCCTTTTTAAATGTATGTATGTATGCATTTCAAAAGCAAGCATCCTGGTCTGTGTATAGACTCCACTCCACTGTACTTGAATTGTCTCTCACTGTGCCTCGGACACAGCCCACCCTTCTCAGACCTTTCCTACTGAGCTGAGGCGAGCGGCTTTTTTCTGAGGGGAGGAGAGATGATTCTGAGCTTAAGGACGGTTAGCAATTTTAAGAAAAAACTCACAAGGCCAATGCTACCCTCATGTCATGGCGTAGCCGTGACTGAAGCATGCATAGCCTTTGGGAGCCTGGATGTGTTCACGTCATTTTAAAGCAACTTAACCACATACTTGAACCATTTTAGTACATTGTAACGGTGTCCCTGTGAACTGAAGGTGTGATTACTACTACTGTGACTGGTTACTCTTTGAATGGTAGACTGTTTGGAGAAGCAAATTTGTTCTTTGAAATAGGCCTTGAATAATGGAAATTCGATGAAGACTCAGGAGAAAAGATTCTTGCCAAAGTAATCTGCTATGCTGGTTTTTTTCGATAGGTATAAAAAACGCCAAGTCCCGTCACCCTCTTGTGTAAACTTGTGTCAACCGTTCCTCCCCTTTATAACCTTTTTTCTATATTTTTTATATTTTGTCAATGAAGTCCCCAGTTTCCCAGATGAGTAATCCTTTTCATGAAACACATTTCATAGAATGCATTGTCTGGAAATAATACTGGGCTTAGTTGTATTCAGTAAGCGACACTGTGGGCAGCTTTGCCAATAAATCTGCAAGACTACTTCAGTGAGACCATTTCGGGCAGATGGGAAACTAATGTAAGGAAAGAGCATGTCATCATCTACCCAAAACAAAAGGAACTGATGATTTGCACATGTTACAATGAATATGACTGAGTTCCCTATTGTTTCCTATTATTTTGACCAGTCTTGATTATAATTGATCTGCAAAGAATACCTTAAGTTCCACATAAGGTTGATTACTCTCACTGTAAGCCTCAAATTCTACAGAGAACAATGTCATTCTAACGGCGCCAAAGAATATGATGAAATTGGTGAACAAAATGTTTTTGAATGTCTAATTATCTGCAACCGCTGCCTCATTCATGCGCAAACCCCGCTCCCGAATCAGGAGAGTGTAGACATCTAAAGCATGTGCTGTTCTCTAAAGCATGTGCTGTCCTCACGCTGCCGAATCAGGAGAGTGTAGACATCTAAAGCATGTGCTGTTCTCTAAAGCATGTGCTGTCCTCACGCTGCCGAATCAGGAGAGTGTAGACATCTAAAGCATGTGCTGTTCTCTAAAGCATGTGCTGTCCTCACGCTGCCGAATCGGGAGAGTGTAGACATCTGGACTGGGTTGCACCAGTTTGGCGTAAGCCATTACTAAATTCAATAATTTATTCTTTACTAAACCCATAGTTGTTACTAGCTAGTTTGAACCTAGTTGCAGTTAGCTAGATATGCTATAACATGTGTAAATATTTAGTAGTTACTAAGCTCTACGTAATAACTAGTAATAATTAGTGTGAGTGGTGCAACCCATTCTAATCTAGTAGTGACTAAATCTTGATTTAATAAATACTTACGCTATAACTAGAGTTAGTTTGCATTTAGCGGAGTCGGAGGAGGGACATTTCATGTGCAGTTCAGGGGGACCCAATCGCTAGACCGCAATTAAATGCCCACCCCTAACTGACTGAACACTCCCATACCCTAGCAGATGCAGCAATTGTGAATCCTCCTATGGAGCTACCGGCATTGTTGTCGGCATTAGCATTCGATCGGAGACCTTGGGGCTCAGTCGCGACCGAATGAGCCTTCCAACAGCTCTATTTTATTATTATATGCACGATCAAAACATTAATAATGGGTTATTCACAAATCTTTCTGAAGTAGTCTACATCCTTGTGCAAACACGCTTTTTTTGATGCATGGTGAGTATGCATGGGGAATGAAAATGTAGATTGCAGAATGATTTACCTGAATGGTTGCTTGAAAATGCATGTTTGTACTTATTGATTAATTAATGACTGAGCTGAGTGCATGTGTGATGCATGACAGCTTGATTAATAGGCTGAAGTCAAAGAACACCATTAAATATGCGTGTCCCTGATAAAGAGCTGCAGCAGGGGATGGATGTTGGGGGGAGGGCATTTCACTGTGCAGGACAGGGCAGTGATAAAAAAATTGGAAAACAATAGGTTGCCTTTAAAATACATCCCAAATGTGTTGCCTTTTGAGGTTCCTATTCTGTTAGGGTGCTACTTTCGGAGGGAGCTCACTTTTATGGATGCAGGCAGCAAGGTAGCTGCCTTCCGTTTGGAACACAGCCAACGTGTACAATGTCCCCTATGGTCTGCTCTTCACTGGTACATTCTGATCCCCTGTTCACACAGCGAGCGATTCTGTCACCCAGTTGCTGGAAGTCCACTCATTTTCTATGAAGCTGAGCGACGGTCAGCATTCTGAGCAACTGAAAATTGGCCCGATAAATGTTAGCCAATCGATTACATTTCTGTGTTCAGTTGGACATAGCAATTTGCCCAAATGCTTAGATTGAAGACAGGTAAAGACAGAGCAGCTTTGGCAAAAGCAAGTGGCAGAATATTCAGGAAAGAGGCACACAACACAAGAACTCCTACACAATACAACCTGAGTCACAGAGATTAATTATAGCCTCTTTAATGAACTGCACTTTCTCTGCACTAATTAGATCACCAACAACGGTTCTGTGTGTGCTCTGTATCTTTGTTTACCATTGCTATTTTACCTTTTTACTGGGAGGAAATAGATCAAATAACTTCAGCAGAAGAGCGCAGCATATTTCTGACATCTTAATTGGAAGGTCAAGTACAGATATTTTCATAATGTACATTTCATTATAGAATGACTTCAAAGCGGAGAGACAGGTATCATTCAGGAATGGTGGATTTAACTAAAGTTAAAACGACTGTAACCGGGATTCATTCAATGTTTATCCCTTAATTATGAGACCTTTCCTGAAATCAGGCCTGTATCAGCTTCAGGGCACATTTTAATGCAGAAGATATGAAGACAATGCTCATATCCTATGGGATCTCCCTGGTGTTGGGTACAAAAATATAGTGTAGAAGTGAAACTGTCAGGGTTCGGAAAGGGATTCAGGCGCAGAGAGCACGTAGCAAATAAACCAAAGTTTACTGTGGTCAAAAACCATGGATCAGACAAAGACGTAATCAGGGTGCAGGCAGAAGTCAAACTAAGAAGTCACGGCAAAAGTACAAAAACACAATCCAGGAAACTTGGTCAAAAACACAGTCCAAAAAGTCAGGCACTCGTAAGAACTAGCAAAGCAGGGGTCAGAAAAGACTTGTAGCGAAACAGAGACGACATTCAACTGTGACAAACTCACACTGAACACAAGACAGAGTGGAACTTAAATACACAGAACTAACAAACAAACGAGAAACAAGTGAACAGCGGGGCAGGTGAAACACATTGGTAATCAGAAACTGAGACGTAAGGCGGGGCTGACAAAGGGGGAATGAAAACACAAGCACATGAATGGAAGACAGAAAATTAAAACAAAAACAAACAAACAAAAACCGAAACATACAATACATGACAAACTCAAATACTGACAGAAATGGAGGGTAGCCCACACATACAATGATTACCTCAAATGTGTTTGTTAACATACAAATTATTTGTAACAACAAACACAAGTAGGTGCTTTTTGTTACACTCTAGGCCAGAGGTCCTCAATCTTATCCAGAAAGGGCCAGTGTGGGTGCAGGCTTTTGTTGCAACCAAGCAGTTACACACCTGATTCTACTAATCAAGGTCCTTAGTGAAGAGTCAGGTGGTTGATTAGTAGAATCAGGTGTGTAACTGCTTGGTTGGAACAAAAGCCTGCACCCACACCGGCCCTTTCAGGATAAGATTGAGGACCCCTGCTCTAGGCAGACAGCATTGTAAGGCAGGGCTATTTAAAAATACACGTTGCTTTGTTACGTTTACGATTTAGAACTTTAGATTGATTCCTGTCACGTCTCATGCCTCCACGTCTTAGTCTTGTTCTGGTTTTTCTGTTTATTTTCTCTCTGATAGTTCGTTCCGTGTTTTCCCTCTCTCCCTCCATTTTGTGTCTCCACTTCCCCGCACCTGAATTGTGTTTTTTCATTTGTTTCGTCTCACCTCGTTGTTTCTTTGTTAGTTTGGTCCCCTCTGTTTTTGTGTTCTCTGCCAGATTGTATTGTGCCCTGCATTTGTGCTTGCCTCAGGCCTTGTCCGAATCAGCACTCTTCCACACTGTTGAGTTGATAGGATGAGAAAGTCTTTGAGTAGGCGAACATTTTTCAAATTGCTGTATACTTGAAACACCTGGATGATACACTTACTTCCAGGGTTTCGCTGAGCACATTCGGGAGCACACTTCAAGAAGTACACAAACATTTTTGTCATATAAATATGACGTGAGGCTTCGTTTAAAAAATATAAATGAGGCGTAGCTTTGCTGACGTTGCCCTTCAAATACAACAAAAACAACATGTGACATGGCAGCGCAAGGGTGGGGCAAGGGGTTGCCAGATCTTGAAAGACATTCCAGACAAATAGCGACTGAAAACTAGTCCAAAATATATTTTTAACCAAAACCAACGTATTTTAAATAGAAATCATCATGTTTTGACTTTTTTTAAATAAGTGCGTGCTTTGCGACTTTTCATTTTTACATGTGACTGCACTTTGAAAGTATTCAAATTTCGCTGTAAAACCGCGGTCATGGCAACACTGGTGGGACTGTTCGCAGGAGACAGGGCACAAGAGATGGGGCTCTGATTCAGACACAGCCTCAGTCTTTCCAGCGTTTACTCGTGCCTGCTCCTCGTTCCTGTGTTACCTGTCTAGTTCCTGTTCTCCTGCCTGCTCCTACCCTTCACCCTCCTGTTCCCTAGCTCTGACAGATTTCTCGGTTCTGACCCCTGCCTGTTCCTGCACTTTGCTTTTGCTTATTCCGCATTGCCCTGTTTGCTGGACACTGACCATGTTCTGTCGACCTTGAATAAAGCCTATTCCTATGACTTCTGGTGTCCGCGATTGGTTCTGATCAGTTTGTCAGTGGGTACCACTCCCGCTCACAAACACAAACCGCACACGCAAGGTGCATTCTTCCAATCTAACTTTGATGTTAACCTTCTGTGTCAGTTTTTTAAATGTCACCGAACCCAATGCTGTGTATGTTTGTGAAAATATAGAGCTATCTGACAGACACGATAATTTGAGCTCAAACAAAATTTAGGTAATCATTCGACAAACCATAGGATGTGAGAGGAAAGTTGGCCATTTCTTTCAGACTCTTTATGCTTTTAAAATAACCTATCAGTCTTGATTGCTTGAAATTATACCCTCGGCTTTCTTGTACTTTTATTTTTTATTTTTTTTGCTGTTGCTATGGTTTTTCTGCTGTAAGGCAGCCCACTACTGCAATCAGGGTGGCTCTCAGCATATGATGTCTGTCTCTGAGGATGACAGGGGATAAAATATGACTCCATTTGCATCTTATTTATTCACTTATTTTTCTTCAGAATCCCAGACCTGCCGGTGCCTGCCCTACTTTCCAGACCTGACAAGCCGATTGTGTCCTGCACACTGTGTGCATGGGTAGGGGGCTGGTGGAGGCATTGTGAGAGTTCTGGCAGTGTGAATGAAACCTGGCTCCTGATTTAAGTTGTCATTATTGAGAACTGCAATCTGATCCTCATTTTGTGAAATGGGGCAGGTCGTCCCGAATCAGTGATCGGGAGTATCAGAGATATTTTTGAGGCAGGGTCTCTGATTGTTATTTATGCTGTTGCACAGCGTCTCACACCAATCCTTGGAGCCACCAATGTCCTTTGTGCAGTTCATGGAAGTTCAGGGAGGTTTATTTTTTTCAATCTATTTAGAAAGTTATTTTTTTTCTTTTCTGTGCTGAGCAAAGTATATACACATAAAGAACATAAAAATTGTTTCTCAATGGCAGAATAACTGAAGGTCCATTGGTGTATACACTTATTTTATATACCGTATTTGTCAATGTATTTTGTGAGAACTGTACATTTAACTGGATGCATCAATTACGAATAAATAAAGCATGCTGGGAGAATGTATTAGTCATTTCTGATGTCTTCCCAGAATTACAAGTTCAATTAGAGTAAATAAAAAAGTGCATTGCTAGCCCATGTACCTGTGCCATACCTAGATTTCACCACAGGAGGGAATTTCACCCCCAAAGCTAAGTGGTAATGTCAGAATCAGCTTTAAAATGAATCACTTCCAAAATTTTTGTTTTAACTAGGAAGCTTTAACTTGTAACTTATCTTGTAATGGATGCATAGGCTATCGCCCGTGTGTGTGTGTGTGTGTGTGCAAAATACATTTGCATTTTAAAAATACATGTGTGTGTGTGTACATTTGCATTTAAATTTCAATCAAAACATCATTGTATACAGGGAGGGATCTACATACTTGACACAGTCCTCATAATTTCCCATGTATAAAATAATATACAGTATATCATAATTCTCAGCCATATATCATATTAAAAGTCCTGCACACAGTGCAAATGACACCAAAATCCATAAATTCTACATACAAACCATGCATGGGAGCATTGGTATGAGAGCAGTTGTGAGAAAACACAACAGAATATGCAAACTCAGTATTAACTAGAGTGTTAGATTTAAATAAAGAGATATATTCAGATGTATTGTTCCCCATGATGTGAAAAAGTCAAACAGGCGACACCAATACTTGACGTCTGTATAATTCCTTAATGTAGTTCAGCAGAGCAGTAGAAGATTGGTTTTAAGAGTGAAACATGATCTATGCTAAAGGCTCAATACAAATCTTATTCTTATTTTCAATTTCAATGTATTTATTTGTATAAACCGCATCGGTGCTCTCAGTATGCAGTGTACCAGAATTCCCAAAATATGTGCCTCCGCGCACGCCTGTAATCTCCATTCCAGTAGGGCAATGGTTTGAAGTGCAACAAGTCCAGAGACCTTCACTGTGTTGTTGCTGAAGTTGTTGTTGTTGTTTAATACAATGGAACTGTAAAGCTCTGATGGTTGTAATGCTTTGTTTTGCCATGCATTTAAATGCACCTTCATAGGGTGACTAGATTTTACTCATTATTCTTTTGGCCAGGAGCAGAGTTTCTAAATTAGATTTTGCACTTTGACCCCTCCCACACACACACACACACACACACACGCACACGCACACGCACACGCACATGCGCACATGCACACGCCCCTCCATTCGATTTTCTACTTTCTCAATATCAGTGAAGACATCTGCTCAGCCTGAGTTAAATCACTTCCAGGGATATAACAATGACGGCTGGATTCAATCCCCATTTGCTGTTAACTTTGCCATACAAATTGAGGCATGTGTTCTGTTTGTTTGTTTGTTTCTATTCACAAACAGTTTGTAATGCTCGGCGATCACCGAAATTAACTTGCCATACTGTGTTTGTGAAGGAAAAAAGTTATACTTGCTCACATTCATAAGTAGAATTGAAGGAAGAGTGTTGACTGAATCCAGACGGATGTCTTGTGTTCATTTATAAACTGCCTTTTGTCACAGACTGTAGATACCACGCTCTTATTGTGCAATTTCTACGAAAGACCACAAGGAGGCAAATAAACTGGCTATAAACTGGGGGAATTCAACCCTATAATGGTGAGGGAAATCGGCCTGTTACTAAGAGGTTGCTGGTTTCATTCCCCAGTGTGGGTGGCAGAGAGCAGGGTGCGCATGGCCTTGCCCATTGTAGCACAGTAAAACAGCACCTTAACTCTCCAACATTGCAATGATTATTTTGGCCATGTTGTACATTGACCAGTGGGACTGCACTGAAACTAAATTGCTCAATAAAAACACAGGATCCACGGATACTGAAATGTCTTAATTTTTTCACGTTTTTTCACGCCCGAGGACATATCTGTCAGCAGTCTATATTCTCTGTCGCAGTCGGTGATCGGTTGATATGCCTGTTTAAGATGGTATTTTCTTTTAAATTAACAAAGAGGAGTTTTGAGCGGAAATGTTCTCTCCTATAGAGCGCTTGGCCAGTTTTCTCATCTTTGCCATCTTAGATGAACTCTGATATAATAGATTATAGCAGAAGTGGCCAACCCTGGTCCTGGAGAGCCACAGGGTCTGCTGGGGTCCCCAACCCTGGTCCTGGAGAGCCACAGGGTCTGCTGGGGTCCCCAACCCTGGTCCTGGAGAGCCACAGGGTCTGCTGGTTTTTGTTGTTACTCACCACTTAATTGATCAATTCAAGCAGTCGATTACACAGTTAACTCACCTCACCTGGTTTCTTGGGCCTAAAGTGGTTGTTGTATCTAAGAAGAAAACAAAAACCAGCAGCCACTGCGGCTCTCCAGGACCAGGGTTGGGGACCCCAGCAGACCCTGCGGCTCTCCAGGACCAGGGTTGGCCACTTCTGGATTATAGTCATTATGAGACTAATAAACTATGTTGAACACTAACAATCTTGCAATGTAGTATAAAAGAAGGCAACAAATAAATAAATAAATTAGTTCATTCATTATTCATGGGACCCTAAGTGAAGGGCAGGTGAATCAATCATCCAGTGATGTTCAGCAGAATTCTTGCCACACAGAGGTAGTGAAGCAACATATTCTTTTCTAGCCAATCAGAGAGCCCGATTGCTTGTTTGCTTGGTAACAAGTGTGTGCTGACTGCTTACGTAATGTGAAAAATTGTTTCCCTGAATCTGTGGTTAAGTGTCCAAGACAACGTACGTTGCTTTCCCTTTTTATGGAAACATGAAATGAACAGGATGTACAGAGGAAAAAAATAGACTAAGCAATCATGTGTAGTTTTGCTCATATGTTATTGCAGAGTACAATGCAACAGATGGCCTTTCTGAAGTATTAAGAAAAATTGTACGGGGTCCAAAAAACAAGCTTGCTCCAAACTTGTGTTTCAAGTAAACGGTGTTGCCATCTAGATGGGGAAGTGTTATTGGCATACATATTATAGACAACCGCACCAACGGACCAGTTTAGCTTTCTGTATTATGCCATGGCAACCATCAAACATATCTACAATGTTGTATTCAGCTTTTTAAAAGTATATGTATATGTGTATAAAATAACATTGTTGTGTAATTGTGAAAAATTCAAGTAAACTTCCACAATGTTGTGATTATCATGTCATCCAGTTGATACAGAATGTGTGTTCATGACACCTCTATGATAGATGGTGACGCCTTTACTTGAAATACAGGGCAAGTTGCCACAACTCTTCTATGTGAAGCAACTCTTTGTTTGTTTTTGACCAGTGCGTGCATGTATAACGGCTGTGGGGACGTTTTTTGTTGTTGTCATATCCTCCTGATTATGTGGCTTGAAACTGGCTGAAATGAAATTATGCACAGTTTATGCATCTGAAAGGTGGTTATCTGCGCTGATTAATTAAAAGCAGTTAGAATAAAAATGAGGGTACACAGTTTGCCCCAGCCCTTTTCCCCCGAGGTCCACTGGCAGTAAACTAAGCTAAAGGTGTGATTCATTTAACCGATTAGCAGGACCCTGTCACTCAACTATAAAGTGACTGCTTGGAAAGGCTAATTATCAAGTTTTTTGGGGCTGATTCAATTCAGCATTTGTCTTCAAATCCAACTCACAGTTAAAGTCTAGTCTTCACAAATGCAGTTCGGAACTAGATTTTTTTCAGAAATGCACCACTGTCTCATTACATCCCTGTTCACTGCTTAATCTTTGTTAACTGTCCTTCACATAACATACTCCAGCTGAACCAAACGTGCATCATGTGCCAACTGCTACATGACACGGAGCAGGAGCAGCAGGGCAGTGAGCTGTAGATGAGTCTTCTTTTATTCAGGGCTTCTATTTCATATTGCATTTATTGTAATTATTGCTGCATGTGTTGTAAGTCACTCCACATAGGGATGTCTGGTTAATGACTTATTATCATAATAATAAGACTAGGAACATATGAGTGAAGGAGCAGCCTAGAGAGAACATAATGAAGCGTTAATATTGAATCGGTTTAATGTTTATGTACAGTGCACAGCTCAAAATGTTTATCTATAGTTTTTATATAACGGTGACATATTAAAGCAGCATGATGAGTTAATATGAGTCTGATGCCAAAGTTATATATAACATGGTTTACAGAATTCAATAAATAAAACCGAATAAAAATCTAAATACTTGACTTGGTTGTACTCGATTCTTATGAATGTCCTCACTTCTCACGCCACCCCCGGGCCCACCCACACACAAGATGTCCAGCACATCGCACCTCTGAAACCAGTTGGTTGCCACTTGTGGACATAATAGAATGTTAGTTAACAAATGTGAGGTTGAGTATCATGAATGCACTTGCTAGATGCACTAGAAAGCTATTATTTTTTGCTAGAATTGGCTTCTGGCTGGCTGTGTTAAGGCATGTTCTTATTATATCTGAAGTGTGTCTAATTCTATGGTGCTCAGGGATGCTTTTAACAGAATTGCCTTTTCTTTTACTGGGGCCGGTGTGCTGTTACGTTGGTACAGAATGCCATCCATAGTAGTAGTTAATATAGTTGGAGGTTTGTAATCAACAACCACCAACAGTTAGAAACTTGTATTTCTAAAAAGATTGTGATACACAGTAAGTGTCTTCTCAAGGTACAATCAAACGAATGAAGTAAGCTTCGTTTTGTGTTGCAGAGTTGAATGTACAGGCACACTGCTAGAATCGCCTGTGATAGGGGTTTCAGATAGCACTGCGAAGAGTAATATGTCACTGCAGTATTGTTTATGTGTTAACCAAAGATAATGGATTAGATCAGCGTCTTGCGTAAGGGTACAACAGCAGAACACCACCTGTTGGTCAAACCTATAACCTTGGCACTGAAAGTCCAGTTTCTTCACCATCTTACCACCCCAATCAATCAAACAAATAAATACATAGGGGAGCTCTAGTTCAAAATACGTTGCATTGAATTTGCAGACTGTCGTAGTCTCTCTTTTCGTTTCGAATGAGGAGAATTGGGTGCTTATTCTGTATGAGTGGGGCAAATTGTTTGATGAAGCTGACTACCAAGTAACATCAGTGCAAACACTGCAGAGACACAAGCATTCAATCATGAATGATAATTGCTGGTAGATTCACATATCACACTCTGCAATTAAATATTCAAATGGCACCAATAAAAATAACACACCTAATGGTTGATAAATTCTTGTCATTAAATTTCTGTAAAAAAACGGAGTACTGGTTGTATCTCACTGCCACTGTACAACTGAAGTTATTACATTATGAAGTTTAGTTGAGATGTATATGTTGAACTACATACAGTTAAATCCAAAAACTGAAGCATTAGTACATTGTGGTTGATATTCCCCATTAAAATATTCAGAACCCTTAGTCAGATACAAACTCTCAGAAAAAATTTTTTATTTGACTTGTCTCCACATGGGAACCATTTTTAGTACTTTATGGAACCATCTCTCGTAGGTTTAGAAAGCGTGAAAGCTCCCAGATTGAACAATTTTGCCTGGGAAAGAATGCTTGAACTAGATAGGGCTGCTCTTTGTAGACAAACAGGAGCCTTGTAGTATTCTTTCTTCTGAGGGTGTACTTTAGATCCTTTTTTTAACTGACAATTTTTTTTGACAATTTTTCTTTAAATTAATTTAATTTTCTAAAAAATGGTATTTTTCCAAACTTACAAAAATTAAGAAATTTTATATACGTCTAATAAGAATGTTAAAATGACAAAAATTTTTAAAATGAATTATAACAAGTATTTTTTATATTATAACACAATTTTTTTTATTATATATTATATTTTTATATTTATGTGTGTATTTATATGTATATGTATCTGCTATTATTATTGTTCTCTGTTCTATATCTAACTTCTCCTATCTTGACTATTATTTTTTTCTAAGATCTTTTTTTTTTTAATTCTTCTTTTTTTTTCAAACAATGAACTTATAACAGGATATTCACTTTAACAAGACAGATCACAGAAAAAAAAGAACAACTGACTTAAGAAACTCTCTAGGTGAAAAAAAAAGGAGGGGGTGGAGGAAAGGGACAACGGGAGTTGCTCAATTGGAAAATTTAAAGAAAAAAGCAAAGATTTGGGAAAAAAAAACTTTAATCTTGAATCTGATTCTGTCTTTTTTCTCTTGTGGTCTCTGTCTTGTTTGTGTTTATGTTATGATTTTTTGTTATTATAAACGGTATACGACATTATATAAAACACAAAAACAACAACACAAACAACAACAACAAAACAAAAAACAAAAAAACAACAACACAACACACACACAAAACACAAACAAACACAAAAAACACACAAAACACAACAAAAACACCAACACAAAAAAAAACAACACCAAAAAACACAAAAAAAACACAAAAAACACAATGAACAAAACAAAACACAAAAAACAAAAAACAAACACAAAAACACACCATAAAAAAACAAACAAAAACACACACAAAACACAACAAACACAACAACAAAACAAAAAACAACACACAAACAAAAAAACACAAAAAAACAAAACACATTAAAAAAAACACACTAAACAAAAAAAAACACACTAAAAACACAATTTAACAAACAACAAACAACACACATTAAACAAAACAAAAAATTTAAACAACACAACAAACACACAAAAAAACAAACAACACACACAAAAAACACAAAACACAACAGTCAGAAACAACAAAAAAGAAAAAACAACAGAACAACTGCAACAAAAAAAAAAAAACAAAAAAAAAACAAAAAAAAACCCAAAATACTTTACAATAGGGGTTACTTAGGTACTATGCCTACTTGATTTTGATGGGATTGTCGTTCTGGTCTCTGGGTATGTGAAATGGACGTCTGACCAACCAACTGCAGACCAACAACAACCAACAACAACAACAACAAACAAACACATTCAAGACAAGCCATATTGTATTTAGTATTTAATAACTATTTTAAACAGTTTTTTTTTTTTTTTTTTTTTATTTTTTTTTGTTTTGATAATAAATTGAAAAAAAAAAAAAAAAAAAAAAAAAAAAACAACACACACCAACAACGCACAATACATACGTAATAATACCGTGTATATACCGTATAATGCCGTATAACAATTACGGAAAGCAACAACATAAAAACACACAAAAACACAGAAACACAACAACAAAAAATTTAAAAAAAAAAAAAAAAAAAGCCTACGCACGCATAGCCCTAGCTGTCTATAAGTCTTTCTTTGTCCAGGCCACTGCAAAAAAAAACTTGAAAAAGTAAAAGTATCAAAAATGTGGGCCAAGTACAACTAAAACATACTTGCCTATCGTAGCTAAATACACTTAGCTCTATCCACAGCAATGCTTCCCAAACAAATCCTAAAATATTTAATGCAACAGCTAGATATAAAAAAAAAAAAAAAATTTTTTTTTTGACAAAATATATGGGGATAGGCTACCTGTTCCCATGTTGTTTAACTATTGCATAATTAACTGCCATGGTTTCCCAGACTGAATTTGTAACTAACAGGCTACAAGTGAACAGTTATTATTGTAATATTGTTTTTTATTCCCTTTGCAATAAAAAAACATTCTTGTATGAGAGAACCGGAACATGTGCACACTGTTTTAATCCAAAATGAAATGACACTTTAGTACCAGGCGGGGATCGAACCCAGGTTTTTTGAATACTAAGGCTTGACACTAACCGCAACAAAGACGTACAGTCACGTGATATTGGTTATTTGTCAGTATCAACAGCAAAAATTTGTTTCCATCCTGCAAAATCATACTTGAAGTGGTGTCGTCTGACTTTTACCATTTCGCTGTAGTACAAGTGAAATTCAAGTGAAACATTGAACAGTTAATATTGGAAACGTCTTTTGCCTTTGCAATAAAAATACGTTTGCTAATGTGAAAATATTTCACAAAGTATTTAACAGTTTTTTTTGTCAAAAATAAACTTGTGCCCTGTTGGGCTCAAACCCCTAATCCTCTGTGTGCGAGGCAGCAAGTCCAACCACAGCAGCTTCATAGAAAATGCCAAGCCATATAGCAGTTTTGTCTGTTGTGTTCACATTAGTTTGAAGCGTTTTTATTGGGCAATAAGCTTGGGAGAGCAGGTATGCGATGTTGTTATCCAATGGGGAGAATTAATCTTTGAGGGTACGGAGGCAGGCAGCTAGTGAGGGTCTCTGGGTAGGCAAAAATGGGAAAAAGAAGCAGAAGAGGAAGAAGAAAAACAACAAAATAACCCAAGTTTGGGGCTTTATTGTGTGGATGTGTGAAGTTGTATCTGGATGCTGTGTGGTTACATGAGGTCAGAACATGCAGAAGTTAATGTTTTTAAGGGCTGAGAGTCTGTGGTCATTATGGTTACTTCTGTAGGAAACTCTGAAAAGTGCCAAACTCTCTGTGCTGTATAGGTATGGGGCATGCCCCGCCAAGCCATAACTTGGCAGATGGCATGCCTGCCATCCCAATTATGACCCTTCATTTTTTGTTTAACTGCATTTTGATATTTACAGCATAAAGTACCTATGTTTCCTGAATAGTTCCTGCATATACTTCAATGTGTTTAACCTTTTGTTGAACACTTTGAAACTTGGATAAATTGGAATATACATTTCAGAACAAGCACACATACTGTGCAATAGGCGTTAACAGGGAATATCATTTGATCTGTAATATTTAATAAGTCCAGCTCCAGGTAAACAAAATAAATGAAATTCATGCACTTATTAGTTTAATGATAGCATTAGCACTGCCATCAGATCACTGTCCACTATTGCATTCTATGCATTTATTTATAATCATGCTGTGTGATTGAAGGCTTTTCTGTGCCTTACAGCAATACTAATTCGGAACAGAAAACAAATTTCACATTTTTGAATTGGAAAAGTGCTTTATGAATAGGGCCCCAGAATGCTTGAGTAGAAGCTGCAACTCCCAAATGATGTCAAACGGTAAATATGATATTTAAAATGAAATAACTATTTCGTCTAAGGAAGATACCGAATGGGAAGTTGGTTCATAATGTTTAGGCTTGATTATTGTAATGCTTTTTTTAATGGCCGACCAGTCTCTATGTTATGTTTACTCTCTCGTGACTGGATGGGTTCTCAAACCCTGTGTTCATAGCTATGCAGCCATAAGTTACTCCTGGCGGGGGTACTTGTCCAACCCCCCCCCAACTGTTCTCTCTCTCTCTTCTTCTACATTCCGCCGGCGGGGCTCATGCCCCGCATCTCGAGAGTTGCTGTCCAGCTTCCTGTCCATCGCCGCTTGCCCCTCCCTCCCCACCACTGCTGCCAGCTGATCCTGCCGCCATCGGCACCCGGTTTCCCACCATCATTGCCGCCACATCTGGACTGTCATCTAGCTGCTGCAATTTCTACTATCATGGATATTGGCAGTCAGTTTTGACCATGCTGGTCATTAAAATCTAGACCCTGAGCCGACCTGAGGAGAATGGGTTTCCCCCTTGAGTCTGGTTCCTCCCAAGGTTTCTTCCTAGTTACCTTAGGGAGTTTTTCCTTGCCACTGTTGCCTCTGGCTTGCTCTTGTGGGGGTTTAGGCTGGGTTTTTTCTGTGAAGCGCATTGTGACAACTAGTTGTGAAATGCGCTATATAAATAAATATTTGATTTGATTTGATTTGATTCAGTTAGAACAAAACGCAGCAGCCAGAGTACTTACCCACAGTACTTACCCACACACGCCGCTCAGAGCATTTCACAAGTGGTGTATTGGTGCCTGGATACTCTGGGTATACTCTAATTTAACAAATTGACGACTACTAATTGATACATGCACCAGTGGGGATTAATGCCCACTAAGAAAGAAGTGGTTATACTGCGTATACCCGCGTATACCCTCCACGACACTACTGCACATCCCTCCTGTTCTTACATCGTTGCATTGGCTCCCTGCTAAATCCAGGGTTGAATTGAAAGTGTTGCTAATGGCCTACAAAGCACTTCATGGCCTTGTACCTTTATATTTGCAGGGTTTGATTGCACCTCATGTTCCCTGTTGCACTTTGCACTCAGCTACTGCTGAACTTTAGGTGGCTCCTCATTGCAGATTAAAAACAGTTGGGGGAAGAGCTTTTAGGTGCTCTGCACCTCACCTCTGGAATCCAATCCCAAGCTATATTATAGGTGCAGCTACAATTGGCTCGTTGGACTTTTTAGGCTGTTTTTATTTTTCTTTTGCTTGTAAAGCTCCCTGGGATGTATTTGTGATGAGTGCTATATAATAGCTTATTGTTTTTTTCTTCTTCTTCTTCTTCTTCTTGTTAATTATATTATTATTATATTAAGTATGACAAAAGCACAAACACATTTTTTGTGTGAAAGTGTGAGTGTTAAAAGTGTGATAATTGAGTACTTTTTGTGTAAGTACTTTGTAATTTATAGATACTATATGTACACCGTATTAGGGATGAAGGCGAAAATATATTCTTCATATATATAAGTAGAAAATAGAAAATACTTAGCTCATAACTATTCAGTCATGTGAGTTGAAGGTCAAAAAGGAAAGTGGTATGAATTCTAACACAGAATTTGTCAATTTGCATAGTCACAAAATGACTTGAATGATTGCTGTGGGATTTTAAAAAGGTGTTTATGCATTTGTACATTTTTAGTTCACAGATACAGTCAGAGTGGTTTGCATCTCATGCATTCTTAATGTTTCGCACTACAAATTTAGAAAAATGTGCCATTTTCAACTAAACTCTAAGCCACTTTAATCCTGCCATGCACAAAGTATTCAAGTCGAGTCAGTGAGTGATCTGGTCTGTTGCTTCCACATTTGTTGTGAGCTTTTCCTCTATAGAAAATCTAATTTGCTTGAAAATGTTCTATTAAAATAAAGTGTGATTTACGACAGGGGACCCAGACTGTGAGCGCTCTTCAATTACTTGGATCACTGGAGAATTCTTAAATCTTAGCTAACGTGTGTAGCAGGACACAATTCTATATTTAACATGCTGTTTTCCACTCATTTAAATCAGCACCAGCCTTGCATATTGTTGTTTATGGAAATGTTGTGTTATTTATGTGATGTAGCTTATTACATGACACAATGTATCCATATTGTTGTATAATAGGTATGACAGTTACAACAACAAAAAACACAATGTTGCCCAGAGGTGAGAAGTGACTGGTATGGCAAATAAATAAATCTGTAAGTAACGTTCTTCAATGTAATGTTGTGCACTCCCCTGCTTCTCTCTCTCTCTCTCTCTCTCTCTCTCTCTCTCTCTCTCTCTCTCTCTCTCTCTCTCTCTCTCTCTCAAGTTCAAGTTCAAGTTCAAATGGCTTTATTGGCATGAATGAATCATTGTTGCCAAAGCAGTACAGTATACAACACATATTATAGAAAATAATAATCAGAATAATAAATGCATTAATATATACATATGGTACAGTAAGTGATGATATATATTATATAAGTGGATAAAGTTTTTTATTGCAATTTTGTGCTGCCACCAGTTACCCTGCCTCAATAAGCTAATTCGTGACATAAACCAACATTGATTTACTTGTAAATTAGACCACAATAAAACACAACAATACATCCATACAGGCACAGGAACATTCATCAGCTTCTGTTCATATCACGGAATGTAGCTAAAATATCAGATTATGTAAATGATTGTGCTAATTAAATAATTGGTAACTGGTAGAAGCAAAAACCTGCATACACACCGACCCCCCAGGACTGGAGTTGCCCACCCCAGGCCCAGGAGCTTACCTTTCTGTTCTTTTTTGGCCGGATCTTTGGTCTCTTATTGTTCCTTATGTTAAGCTCCTTTTTTTGTGTTTTGTAAGAAAATACATTTTTATTTGCCCTTTTTAACTCGACTCTAGTCTCGCAATATGTAATGTGCCTCATTGTTAAACAAGTGCTGTTTGACAATGTAAGAGGTTATACCCAAGAATAGGCCACCGCTAAATGTATTTAAATCAAAATAATTTTCAGCATCATGAATAGGAAGGTTTCAGCTAACTATTATGTTCCTGAGTCTGGGTTGAAACAACCATAAAATGCCAACTCAAGGTTAAATTGTCCCCTTCACAAAGTTACTAAATTGTGAGTAATTTTTTTCCCTTATGCTTCAAGCTGAAGTTATCGATTGAACAGGTTTGTCTACGCATGCTGGCAAAATGCTGACAACAACAACCAGTCATTTTTAAAATAGTCAGTCAATTCCTAAGTGTACCTCTAAAGCAGGGTTTGTATTATCCTTTTTTTGTGAGATCACAGACCAGGGAAGGGTGGTTGGGGGGTGGGGCTGCTTGGGTCTTTTTCGGGGGACCTCAAGTTTCTTGCTAGGGGCTGAGCTGCTGCTGGCTCCCCCACAATTCAAACCCAAGGTCAGCATTTACTAACGGATCTCTTTTCATCAAGAAAGCCGCTTGGGAAATCTTCAGCTAAACAGTTAAACTTAAATAAGCAAATAAATAAATAAATACATAAATACCAGCTAACATCAGCATTATTAGTACACAAAAAAAAATACTGGACTTTATTTGAGAGATTTAATGCAGTACCCCATGGAATCTCACAATCTATCTCACAGTCTATGCTGGCTGCTTCAGTCATGTTTCAAAACAAACAAAATAGTTGTTGAAGAGAATGCCCAAAGCGTTTGCTTCACCTAGAAATGTTAAAGTGCTTGGGTAGTGAAACTTGAGACTTGCTGATTTTATTGGTGGGGTATAGGACATTTTGACATACGAGACCCATAAGAGCAGTTCCCTTGGCAAAACTATTGCCCATTTAAAACAAAACTAAATTGTTTTGGCTCTGGAAACTGGGCAGATTTTGACAAACACACAAAATGTACAAATGTGCAGGCGCAGTTTTTCTTGGATATGAGTGTTCACTACATGTTTTATATAGCACCATTTACAAACAGGCTGTCACACATTACTTTATCTTTCAGAAGAAGAATAAAACAATGTGAAAAACGGGTTTGAATCGGAAAGGGCTCCGGAAAATGGTTCCATTTCCCCTTAAAGGGCAATCGTGCAGGAAAATTATGGTGTACAGAGAATAGCCCATTCACATTCACACACTAAACACGATCGGATAAGAAAAATAGGCCCTTTAAGGTGACTGAGCTGAGCAGCAGGTGCGTTGGAGGTTAGCACATGTTTGTCTGCGCTTTTCGGGATATTTTGGAGGACGCTGCAGCGACGACGTAGCCCGCTGAATGCAAACAAGGGAAAATGAACCTAGGCACATCACATTCCATTCCAACTGCTGCTGTTGTATTATCAAAAACCACGAAAAAAACAAAAGGTCCTTGGGCTATATTCTTTACACACTTTACACATCCCTGCCCTGTACTCGAGTCAATATCCAGTTGACCCTTCAGACTTGCCCTGTACTTCAGTCTGTGTGAGATGAGTTCAGTTCAGCCCACATAAGTATTCTAAAGGCTGACAAGTAAATACATTGTTATGCCAGATCACTCTTCTGAACATTTGCTGGCTCCCAAAAGGAAGGGCCTTTATAATTTATGGCGTAGTCTAAGTTGCCATGAACTTTGACATTTGATCCCAATTACCTTTATGTGGTTCCAAAACCTCCCAAGGTAATAACATTGTGATTATATATTACTTGATGCAAGGTCTTTATGTAGCATCTCAACACAATAAGCACAGTATAAGCATCAAACCATAATTTCTGGTTACATCAGTGTATCATATTATAATCATTTTAATATTTCATAATAATCATAACACCTGGTTTAATAGTAAACAAACTGTATTATATTATCATTACTTTTTTCAACATTGTGTTGTTATAAGCTGGACATAATGTTTAATATAATTTAAGCTGGACATAATGCATAATTGTGCATTTATGGCCATTATTTAGAAGCGATGAAGTGAAAACATTATGAATGTGTCATATGGCCTTCTTCTAACAAACATGTTGGACACAATGGAAAGACAGTCAACAATTAACGGACGGAAATGTATGGACAGGCCAGGACATGCATGGTTGGCGAGCCCAAAAATAAGCAAATTCCTTGTTTTCTTATTATTTTTTAAAATGCAGTATTTCTGGGCTGTGAAGAACATGTACAAACATTTTCACAAGGCAAGAGAGGAATGCAGAATAGTACAGATGCTTACATAGCCTTAGGATGCACTCATGATATCAAACTGGGTTAAATTTGCCTCCTGGCTGACGAGGATGTCAAAGCCTGTATAGACTGAACCCTTTGCAGCAAGGGACATTTTAAAACTAGCAAATCTTAGCCTTGGGTAAATTATCAGGATGGACACAGTTTGGCTATATGTACCAAGTTCAGAATGTCAGTGTGAGGTAACATTAATACAAGCACAGAAACGTAGTCACTATATACTCCAGAATTATTGGCACCCTACAATGAAAATTAGCAAAAATGATTTTATTCAAATTAACTCTACACATAATTATTCAAATGTTCTGCTCAAACATTTGGGGGAAGTACCTACTTTAAACTCTATTATACCATGGCTTGAATAAATACTCGATTCTGATTGGTCAATGACTGGTGGTTATTATGTATAACTTTCAGACATCCGGGTCACAGGTTTGATCACCGTTCTAAATTAAAATTAATGTGCTGCCTGCCTGGCCACAGCCAGCTAGTACACAACCTGGGAATGACAAACTATGCTCCATGAGCAGTCAATTCAGAGTCCAAGTGTTATGTTCTGAGATTCTGTCTGTCTGTTCTGTATTTTTATTTTCATTATCATTAATTATTTTCCACATATCATTGCATCCCCCTCTGTTCGTGGGTTGTCCGAGTCTCATCTGTGTGTTTGTTTACCCAGTCTCGTGCATGCACTATTCGGGTGACTTTGGGATTTTCCGTGGGTTAACGCTATATTTCCGAAGTCTCGTTTTCTGCTACTTCTTGCTTTCGTTCCCGTGTATAGTTGTATATATTACTAACTTGCACTAACAATCACTCGGGTGCTTTATTAGTTACGTGCACTTTACTAAACTCATTAACATAAATGTCTACTAACAAACGAATTGTTTGTCTTGTAGTTAGATACTAACATTTAACCAGCTTTATCTTTTCTACCTGCAGTACTAAGCTGTCCTTGAGATACCTGTTAACTTGTTTCAGCTTCTTATTCTTAGATACTACGCCTCCCCTTATTACTGTGCACACTCCGCTCCTACTCGAGCCCGTTGTTTGTCATGCATGTTTTCCGAGTTCCTTCCATATAGTCGTTCTTCCCTCGTTATTGTTTTATTGTTTCTTGTTAACCCTCATTGTTCTCACCTGTGAGCTATCTCCCCTCCCCGCCTCTGCACACCTGATTCCCATTATGTCTGACTCCCTCTGTGTATTTAACTCAGTCTTCTCAGTAGTTCTTGGTGAGTTTCTCGCTGTTTTGTTTATTCTAGCTTTTCAAAGAATCTTCCGAGCTATCTGTTAGTGGCATTCTGTATCTGTTCCTGAGTTTTTGTTATCCCTCATCCTTTTCCCTGTTGGTTTTTGCTACTGGGTCCCTGTTTCCACCTTACCTAACACCAAGACGTTCTAGAAAATAAGTGGATTAAAATTAACAAAATGTAGCCTTCCTACTTTCTTTCCCTCAGTGACTAACATTACTGGACAACAGATGGTTACTTCATCTCGTAGGCTGCAAATAGTAGGCTAACTTAGGCTAGGCTATGATAAACTTTTAAAAATTGTTTTTAAGATAATGCAAATTAAATACATGGCTCAGTAACTATAGCTAGACATAGTTACATTATCATGGAGTTGGCAAAGCGCATGCTGCTTATGTGCAATGTGTAATCTTTTTTTACTGCAAGCCATAAATCCGTCTAAGGTATTCATGTTGCCGTAGCAATGGCATACATTTGATTTATAAAACTCTGTAAATAACATTAATCTACAGAAAAAAAGTTTGTATTCTGCAAATATCTTAGTTACAACTACTTTAATCTAGCAAAATATTTTTGTGGTTAGAAATACAGTATTGAATCAGTTTGGAAATAAGAATTTATCATAGTACGAATTTGCATGTAAATTAGCTAGCGTCAGCAACACGCTGACTGCTTGTGAATGCAAGCTACTTCACATAGCACGTTAATCTGTAGCCTATATGTATATATGCTATATGTAAACTTTTTATCCAGGGGAAATTATTCAATATGTTATATCTAACAAACTCCGTAGTATTTTTCAGAAGGTCCCACGCATAGGCCAGCATGATTCCTCGGTTTGGGCTATTTAAAATAGGCTAGCTACACACTGCATGACCAAACCATTTTTAAAAAGCAAGACAGAGAGGGAGGCAAGTTAACGTTGAATCTTGAGTTATATGGTTTCATACAATTTTATTAAATAATGTAATGACAAAAATAACCTAAATTGGTGCCAACTGTGTATTATAAATATGAGAAGGAACTATTTTTTTCCTGATAGAATCAATTGTTTTCAGAACTAAAGACCGAGGTTTTTGCATAGCAACGCACTTAAATAGAACTAATAACCAGAAATAGAATTAGCGATGAGCGGTTTTCAGTTCAAAAAGAACTACCAACGAGCAGTTTTGCTTGACAACGGGGAGAAAGAACAGCTGATTAAATCCATAAAAATCAATAAATATAAAAGTAATTATATATAATCATTGTTGGTAATCATGGTATAAGCGCAATAATCCACTCCGATGTGTGGATTACGTGGTTTTAACCGCTCCCCGCTTCGCGTCGGGTGGTTCTTCGCCTCAATGTCGTGCAGTTAAACCTGTGTAATCCACACCTCATCGTGGATTATTGCTTACATTAAATAATTTTTTTATTTTCTCAAAAACATAGGGGTCAAATTTGCTGGCAATTTTTATTGTTTTAATTGATCTCAGTCTCCAGAAAACTGTATTGCTGCCTTTCCCCATTTCCTGTTTCACTGTGGTATAAATATGAGTTGGCATACATGTAAAATCCCTTTGTCATCAATCACCATTGGAAAACCAAAAAGCTTTCAGATCAGGAGAGACAGATGGTTGTTGACCTACACAAATCAGCTAACAAATATTTTAAAAAATGCAGAAACAGTTGGAAATACCACAATATGCACAGTCAGTTCAGTAATCCAAAAGTTGCAGAAGTCTGGAACAATTGCAAATTTACGAGAAAGAGGAGGTATATGCGCATATCGCCCCCACACACAGTGAGGAAGATGGTGAGGGAGGTGAAGAAGAACCGGGGATCACAATTTAAGAAATGTTTAATTGAATCTTGGGGTTATCAATTTTCCCAACCAAAAATTACACACCACCTCCATATCAACAAGCCATTTGGAAGGGTTGCAAGAAATAAGCCTTTGCCTAGCATCATTGAAACTACATTTGGAGATGTGTGTTGTGGTCAGATGAGACCAAAGTTGAACGTTTTTACCATGCACACCATCAGCATGTTTGGCGACAAGAGACAACTACACAAGCACCTGATAACAACAGTAAAATAGTAGATAATTGAAGCTTTTTTAGGAACCCCTGCCTAAGCCAACTACTGGTCATCACACGGGCTCTGGCCTATTACAGAACCCCAGGTTATTTTCCTCCATTTCAGATGATAAACAGCTGAAAGTACTGTGGTTTGTGTGCATCTGTTGTAGTTTATTTTCTGTTCTCTGATCTACCAAAAGGGTAGAAAAGATTCACCCTCAGAAACCCATTTCTGATTGCTAGTAAAGGTCAAGGGGCTATTTTTTTCTGCTCTAGACACTTAGCTTTTTGCGTCTCCTACTCTAATCATTCCCACTCAGCGGTTCTTACATGTTTTTAATTCCATAGACCAACAAAAACTATTACAAATATTTCAGGGGAGGGGTATTGACGGTAAGGAGTAAAAGGTATTCTTTTAGGCACCCAGAATACCGTTCAATTATTCTTGAAAAATTGCATAAAATGTACTTTTGGATAAACCTATAGGAAAAATCAGTTTTCTGTTTATAAACTGACTGTGCTTGAAACGGGTGTTAAAGTGGAGGGCGTCAGAGCTTTCTCTGAGAGACACACTCACCTTATATCAATTCTCTTGTATTCCATATTTCTGTCTATAAAGATATTCTATCTATAATGTTTTAGATCCATCATCTCTCTTAATTCGGCCACAGTCCTTGTCTCTGAATGTAGAGCCATCTCGATGTGCACCCATAAAAATGACTTTTAAATAAATGACTCAAACTGACATCCTATATATTCACTTCTTGTGTAGCATAAACCTGATCTAATTCCTTTGCTTCACTATGGTAAAGCATCAACCTATCAAGGCAAAGGGCATGAGACCAGGGCATGATAATACGGTTGACTATTAAACTTCAGAAGTGACAGTATAGTGTCAAGGCCAACTTTTACAGTCCAATTTTCCTCAAAGCATTGATCTATTTTTTTAAGGATTCAAGATGCATGGATTTAATAAGAAAATCATTGAAAGAGAAAGCAACCGAGTCCCACGCCCCTTTGCATCGATCAGTGTCTGACCGTAGTGGTGCGTACCTGAGACCAGGCTGGCTTTATTTGTGCTTTTAACATCCACATAAAATGACACATTTAATTGCCCATCGTCTGAACCATGTCTTTAAGTACTCATGCTTCTTGGCATTGTCGAAACATAGAAAGTTTTCTGAATGACTGACCTGTTTCGAATGGTTAAATAAGCATGTGATGAGAGTCACTTATGTATTTATTTTTCCTGTTTGTATTGTACTTTGAGATACAGTGATGTCGTTTGGACTTTGAATCATCGGTGCATTCTGTTGCTATCCAGACCCACCTGCCCTTCCGAAAAAAGCCTGGGTTCATTTACGCCTCTGTGGAGTAGGAAAGCAATGGAGAGTCTGAACTTGTTTCTGTCATTATTAACTTGGACAAATTGTACCCCAGGTGTCAGATGTATCTGCAGAATGATTTTTTAGAGATTATCTGGCTCTTCTCTTTGATATTGAATATAAAAATATATATATAATGCATCTATAAATGGTGGTATTTAATCGTATCCCATAAAGAGAGAAATCCTGTTATGTATTTACTTATATGACTCAGTGTATGCCTGAGAAACAATGCATGTTCGAACTCCAAGGTCAACATGCTATAACCATGTTCATAACAAAGTGCTTGGTTATTTGTGAGCATCTTTGTGTCTCTCTGAAAAACACATCTCTGGTCCCCGTGCACAGAGTGCAGTAATGGACCAGATCTCCATCACGATGTTTTAGCGATCAGCACAAGTGACCGTTGCCTTTGTTATGGTCCATTCTGAATTTAGCTAGTGCCCTTTTTCAGTCTTTTGCTTGAGTGCCTCCTTCAGATAAGTGAGATGTGATAGATATAGGCCAACAACCACAGTGGAGTACAGTGAATCAACACACTCCCAATGAATGTGAAATGTTTGGTGAAGCTACAATAACACGCCTGCCACAAAAATGCAGTCCGTCAAGTGTTATCACATAATTTAAGACTGAACAGACATTAGGACTTGCAAGGTAAAACATCCAAGCCTTCCAGGACACATCAATTAGAGGATATATTGAATAATGGTATTGTATTTCAATAGAGAGAAGGACATTTCAGGGTTTTTTAAGTATGGCAGGACAGGTCTGAAATGGGTCGATGTTTGCTTGTTCAAAGTAGTTCTCTTACTTAATATTCCTTTGTAATTTCTGCTTTGTCCAAAGGATGTTGTGCAGATGCTGGCCAGAAGACCTCTCCCCAAAGATAAATCAATAAAGTACAGGAAGCTGATTTCATGATCAAGCACAAGCATGCTGAAGAAAACTTGTGGAATTGACAAAGGTTAATGATCTTTTTTTTTTCTTTTTTTACGTTTTGATTTTGATATTTTAATATTTAAGCAAAATGACACGAGAGGGCATGCTGCTATACTGTATATCAGCATGACTGTGATTCCGTTGTAGGCACTAGGCTGCAGTATTAAAGCATGATATGTATACAATTAAAAACTATATTTTTCAATTATTATACATTTCTCAGTGAAAAACTCAATAAAGTTTTTTTTTAAGATTCTATTGTAGCCCGGGTGAGAAAAGGCTGCGCTTATTACAATGGTTAAATGCAGTTAATTTTACTGTATCCTTAGGGGTTTGCTAATGTCTGAGGTTCGCATCCTGTCTACTTTAAAAAACAAAGATAGTTTGATTAGAATGTACATAGGCATAAACGTGGTACAACGACGGTACAACCTATTGTTGTATGGCCTATAAAAGTGTTTATTGGTTAATGTCAAATAAGTCAGGGAATATCTTTATTGTGATTGGAAGGGGGATGAGAGTTCTAAGGAGCCGACAAGTGAAGCGTCTCCAGTCAACGTTTTTGTTAGGTGCCAGAAGTTGGTTGACTCGATGCAACACAGATACGCAGTTATGAAAAACAATGGTTATGCAACTAAGTATTAGTTCAGTAATTTAAAGTGAAGTTAAATCTTGAAAAAAATACATTTTTGAAGAAAAAAATGTCGATACTGCTATTTTTTTGAACAGATTAATATTCCTTTTCTTTGCTTCCTGTAAAAGAATAACGCAGACTTGATAAAATGCTTTGATTTGGAATTGAATGTGTAATGTTTCCTCTAAATTTGAAACATGGAACTAAAAGCCATTTAAAATTATTTGCACTTTATGCACTTGTTTTAACGCACTGCTATTTATTTGAACACAACTGTATACATATATTGGTATTATAATCCTGGTCTCGCTTTATACAAATTCTTTCCCACTCTATTTTACATCTTTTACATAATTTACATCTAGAATTTTTATGTATTAGATACTCTTCCCATCTCTTAATCACTGTTATACTGGGGCTGTATACGAACGGTATTGGTTGGTGTATTAACTTGTGAATCGCACTGTATTCTTTATTGATGTTTTTTGTGTAAAGGACATAATTGATGTGTGCCGGGTTGCATCGCTGTCACAACGTAAAGTAGATACATTCTTAAATTCAATACATTACTTGTTTATATAAAGAAGTTGTCTGGTCTAGTCATTTCATTCTGAATAATAAGCTCATTAAACATCAACAGTTTGCTGGGTATAGTTTACTCGTGTTCAGGATAGCATTAGTATACGAACCCGTAGCCCTATCTTCCTAGTTTATTCCCTTTCATGGTGTCTATAAACACTGAGTAGGGGGTGGGTGCTACACTATGATAGAACATAGAACACAGATAATGCTAGTTTGATACATTGATTCTGTATTTTTTATTTTACATTCTAATTCCCATTATTTGATTATATGTTTATTCCCGATTTTGGAAATTAACATCAACAAACAAATACATTTGTTAATAGATGATTATATTATAACCTGCTGTTAGATGTTCAGAGATGAGCCAAGGTGGCCATTTGCAAGGTCAGCAGCTCAGCTTGTTTAAATGTGTTATGCATGAAGAATACAGAATGCTCTTGGTTAAGTTATTAAAAATGAATGCACTATTGATTTGCCAAGGTATTAATGCAACTCTTTGTTGTGAGTTTTTGTGTTTTTTGTCAGACCTTGGTGCTTGTCTTCTTTAAATGGTTCATTCATCAACATGTTACTGCTTAACAAAGGTCAGTGGCCTCAATATGTTATTAAAGCAGTAAACGTTGGTCCAATAATAAAAAAGGTGGCCTGGATCACCTGGATGTCACTGGATGCATTATTATTATTTTTCATAAGTGAGAGACCATATGGCAACATTGAAAAATGTGTGATTTGTTACTCTACAGCCATATGAACTGGGCATCAATTTGAGAAGCAGGAATTCAGTATTTTATGCATATGAATGTCATTCAGACTTGACCTCCCTGCCGCAAATGCTTTTAGCCTCAACATGAATGTGATGGTAACTATGAAAACAGAAAAAAAGTAGTACCATGACAGTTCTACCCCATGGAGTCCACCCCTCCCTCATAGAGTCTCTGTTGCTGGGGACTAGCCTGCTGACCGAAACCCTTCCTTCCCGGGTGACGTTGTAGCTAATTATGCCCCACCGAGTGGGGCTGCCAGACCCAGTCACCACGGACACACTTCTGATTAGCTGTAGCGTAAGCTGCATGCTCAGAGCACTGAACCATGTACCAGTCAGAATGTCTCCAGCATGGAGAGTGCTACGGTATGTAAAACTAGCTCCTCTGGCAGTGACCTTTATCATTAGTAAAGCAACCTTGCTTCTCTGAGAGCAGTGCTGTGCCAGAGCCTCCTGACGTCTGAGGGATGCTGTTGATCTCAAAATTTACAGTGGGCAAGGCGCCCAGTCATCTTTTAAAATGTGAATTTCTGAATCCATGCATGTGCACTGCTCACAGAAAACTTGTCACTTTAAATGTATGACACCGGCAGTCAGATACAGCAACTTAAACCCTTAGCTATGGTAGCTGTTTTGTTATTTATTTATTCTCATCCCATCTCTTCATCAGTTCAGGGGAGCACCTCATTTGACAACCAGACAATATAACCCAACGTTTGGATGCGCCCTAAATGTTTATTTGCGATTAGTTAGTACAGCACTTTTCAGCTGTGCATGCTGGTATTTTTCTGATTATACGTTTGATATGATGTCAAGGAAGAGTTTTCATTCAAGGTCCAATGGTTTTAGCATTAAGCGTCCCCCTGAGGATTGAAGGATTGAACTGTGACCCATCACATGTATACATTTATGGCCAAACTGCTCTCACCGCCATAAATGGCTTACAACCACAGTGACCTTCATACACATGATTTGATGCACTTACCACTATGGCCGTAACCCTGTTTCTTAGCATACAGAAAACAGTCATCCACATAGCGCCTGATTTACAAAGACTTTTAGCATGTGCAAAACCTTTTAGCAAATGTAAAACCAATAAAATGGCCATGTTATTTCATTAGCTCCAATCATTGGTTGTGTTATTAGTTCTGTGAGTGCACATGCAAAAGGTCTTAGTAAACAGGCACATAGTGCCTACCTAACCTACCTAACTTTAATGGGCATTGTGCACCTATTTTGGTTCAAATAACCTGTACAGAATTACCAGGGGAAAGCTGTTATCACCAACTGAGTGTAGGTATATTTTATGAGCTGGTGATAAAATATGGTCTTCGAAACAAATATGTTTTTTTTGTTCATGGGAAGTAAGCTTTTGTTACTCACAGCAAAAATACATAAATAAATAAGTAAATAAACACGGTAAGAATTTTATAAAGATACACATTTTGATCAAACAGGAAAGGACATCTTCTACAGTAGGGTAAACATATACATGCTTGAAGGGTAGCTAGTGCAAGTACTGTAATCATGATTGAAAGCATTTTCCCATCCCCACACATGTATTCTGATATGACAAGGGGCAAAGCTGCTGGCAGAGCCACCCTTCCTCTATACATCTGTATAAAAACTACATGTTTGGATACTTCAGTTCGCACAAAATAAAGGTGGCAAAGGATGAGGCAAAACCCACAAAAAGCTATAAGTGTTGCTAACAGCAACTAAACACTATTATTTTGGTACTGGCTTACATAAAGGTGCCCCTGTCTATTAAAAAAGAAAAGGGAATGTGCTGTAAACATTATAGTCTAATGATAGAGGCATACAATACCTATTAGAATGTGTTAGTAATGGGCTACAAAATGTGGTGACATTTAAATATTCATTTTAAACATTTATGCAATTGTAACTTCTTCATATTATTCGTTTGAGCATAATACATTTTTGTATGTATTGCACAGAAAACCATTGTTATCGAATTTTGTCTGTTTAGTGTTTAGCACAGTTGAACATGCAGTTGAACCAATAAGCTGTAATGGCATGCAGTTGTATTTTGAAGTTTTAACAGCATGCACTGTTAAAATGTGACTGACTGCTGCTGTAAAAGATAAGTGATTATTGTTTGTAAGACAGAACTCAAATTTAAGATAAATTTTTCAGAATTTTGAGTCATTTTTGAGAAATTCTACCATAACATGGTGGTGGAGTGAGTTCTCAGAACCTTTCTCGCCCTTAAAGGGTCCCGAGTGACCATGACCCCTAATGTTCATCCGGAACTCATAGAACCGTGGTTACAGTCATAACCTTAGTTCTATTTTGTTCCTCCGACCATTAGGGTCGTCAACCACGAATGATTAATACCAACAACGTCACGAGGGATAGTCATACCTTTAAGTGGATGCCAAGGCCACTGCCAGGATGGCTGATCTGACCGTTGAACCCGGCGCTTAATAAAACCTTGAGAATGTGCAGGGGGACGCCCAAGTGGCCGCCTCACAAATCTCCTTAAGCTGTACACCTTCCAGGGCTGCCCAAGAAGTAGCCATACGACCTACTCTGGATATTCATAGGCAGGGGCCTAGCACTAGCCTCATAAGCTGCAGCTATCGCCTTCACTACCCAACGGGAGAGGCTCTGAGCCGAGAGAGCTGTCCCTTTAGTTTTAACATAGCAAACAAAGAGTCTGATGAAAGCTGTAGCTTCGACAGGGCGTCGCAGCACACGCACTGGACATACAAAGTGTACATCCCCCAGGTCTTCGTCTGGTGGGGGGTGAAGTACAGCGAGCTTGATCGGCTGGTTAATGTAAAATGCCGAAACAACTTTGGGCAAAAAAGATTGATTGGGCCGCAGTGTGACTCCCCAACGCGTCTAGCCGACGTCATTGCTAGCAGGATTGCCATCATAGGGCTGACCCGTGAGCGCTCGCAACACCAAGGTGAGATCCCAGGAGGGAGCCACTAGGGACCTCGCAGGTCTCCGCCGCCGGGCACCTTTCAGAAAATGGCTGACAAAGTGATTGCTTCCTGCAGGCTTGTTATGCAACCAGATATGCCTGCTGGATATGGCAGTAGCATAGACCTTCAGTGTGCTGGCTGCCTTGCCGTGATCAAGCAAGGACTGCAGAAAATCCAGTAAGACAGAAATCGGACAATGTACTGGGTCCACGCCTTTTTGTGAGCACCACGTGCAGAACAGTTGCCACATATACCCATAGGCCTTCCTCATGGAGGGGGCTCTGGAGTTAAGTAGCATCTGCAGGATGGGGGAACCGCACCCCGTTAACAAAGGGTCAAGCTCTTCAGTAGCCATACCCAGAGCTTCATCTTGCTTAGCTGAGAGTGCCAAACAAAGCCGCTCTGTTGCGACAGCAGATCTATCTGGATTGGAAGTTCCCAGGGCGATCCGTAAACAAGGCCGAGCAGCGTTGGAAACCAGGGTTCCATCGGCCACCTGGGGGCCACCAGTAGAACCTGTGCAGGGTCGCCTTGACCAGTAACAATAGCGGAAAAGCGTACAGCAGGTCATCCGGCCATTCAGGCACTAATGCTTCTATCCCCAGAGGGTTCGAACCACTGGGGGCAATGAGCAGACTCCTGAGAGGCAAACAGGTCTGTCTGGGCATGACCGAACCGTCACCATGTCTCCTCCACCACCATGGATACGCCATTCACCAGGATGAATCTCCTGGCAAGTCCGCTGTACTGTTCCGAACACCTGAGAGGTGTATGACACAAAGCGAGGCAAACCTGGGAAGGGCCCATCGTAAAAGACACTGGGTCACTTTCAAGAACTGGCGGGACCTTACTCCATCCTGATGATTTATGTGGTACACTGCTGAGGTGCACCTCACCATCACATGCTTGCCTCGCAGCACAGGCAAAAAGTGCCTCTATGCTAAAAACACTGCTCGGAGTTCGAGCACATTGATATGGTCCGACTGATGTGGTCGTGACCACACTTCTTGAGCTGGCCGGTGCTCACAGACCACTCCCCAATGGAGTGAAGCGTCCGTCATTACCACCACGCGGCATGATGGTATAACCCCCATCCAGACCCCCTTTTTTAGGAAGCTAACTCGTCGCCATGGGCGGAGTAGCCGACGAAACCGACGCGTCACCCTGATTCGAGTGTGACGGTCTCACTTGGGATGCAGCGCCATGGCATTCAACCATACTTGAAGTGGCCTGGCTGTCCAAGAGGCACGACTGCTGAGGCGGCTGTGATTAGGCCCATAAGCCTCTGAAAAAGCTCCTAATTTCCAGGACCCGGTTCACTCGGAACTGACACACCGAGTCGAGCAATTGACATTGATGCCCAGGCTGGAAATATGTTCCAACATCTGGGCAGTGTGTGTGAACGCCACACCGTAAGACTCGGCACATATTAGCCAATCGTCTAGGTTCTGAAGGATTCTTAACCCCCTCAGCCGGAGCGGCAATAGAATCACGCTCATGCAGTGAGTAAATACACAGGGACCAGCGAAAGACCGAATGGGAGGACATTAAATTCATATGCTCGACCTCGGAATGCAAAACGTAGGAAACGATGATGCTCCACGCAGATAGCAATGTGGAAGTATGTGTTTTTTAAGTCCACAGCTGTCAACCAATCCTGGTCTCATGGTGTGTATGACATCCGATGTCCGGAGCATCCAGAAAGTGTATCATTTTAGATACGCATTCAGGTCCCTCAGATCCAGAACTATTTTTTTTCGGTATTAAAAAATAGGTTGAGTAAAAGCCACTGAGTCGTTCGGAGGGAGGCACCAGTGACACAGCGCTCTTTTTTAGGAGGCCAGTAATTTTCTGGATGGGGTCCAGGCCATGTGTGTATCTGACCATAGAATTTTGCGGTAATCCGCAAGTTTGGGGATAAAATGAAAAATATTCTCGCTGTGACAGCGGGAATGAGGATGGGCTTTACGGTGTTCCTGCAGAAACGATAATGACATGTATGTTAGCACCGCGGTAACGGTCATGAGATATTATGGTCATTATTGAGTTGCACTGGTAACGGTGACAAAATCGTCTGCCAATAATCATGGAGATGCAAAAGGCTGACACACAAGTACTTATTAATCTTAAAAGTGACCGTCTAGTTTGTGTGGAACAACACACAAAAAAGCATGTATGGAAAGAATTTGCTTTGATTAAAGTTGACGGGAATATTGTTCGTCAAATGCATCAAATGCCATGCGACTTTAAAATAGCTGAGAGCTCTCGTGATGGAACCAGTGGTCTATGGGCTCACATTAACGCATGCTCGGTGCTCAGATTAAACACATCCAATAGCCTAATGTTACACGCATCACCGATGTCCCGGGTTTCATTTTAAGGAAGCTAGAGCTGCCCGTTAATGCCAAGAGTGAAATTACAAACGCAATCATTTCCATGTGTGCTTATAATATGTTATTTAATCATTATTTATGTGCAGGTTATTATTATTATAAATGTATCTGACATGTCAGCTATGATTTAGAACATCCCTTTATTTCTAAATCACAGAGAATTTTGAGAAAATCTATGCTTTTGGTTCATTTGAATTTGAATTTTGCATGCACAATGACCTACATAAGGGTCATACAACGAGTTTAATTGTAAAAATTTAAATAATTGTAAAGATAAGAAAAGATATAAATAAACAAATCTGGGGCCTATCGCAAACCCATGCGTGCCAGGGCTGCATGGAGAATTGTCTGTAGAGAGGCTGAGTAGCTGAACTGAACTGTGTCAGATTGGTCTAATGTGCCGGACTAACTCTTGAGTAAACTGAGTGTTAGATGCCGCTGTGGAAAGCGCATCAAACCCCTCCAAATTCAGATTTTTGTACGAGTCCTACTCTGCTGGCGGCCCCTCCAGGGGACCATGCTGGGCAGCCGTTTCCACCTTCGTATGGTCTCTCACATTTCTTGAATCCCACGTTTGCTTTTCATAGGAATTTAACAAAACGTTTTGTGAACGAGGACCATTGTTAATGAACTGGCCTTCTGTGCCTTCTTGGGTGATATCGCACTTTTGTATTCCTGAGATTAACGCTGATGCTCTCCACTTTTGTAAGTCACACTCTCAGAAAAAAAAAGGTACAAAAGTATCTAAAAAGATACGAACACTTGTCACTGGGGTGGTACCCTATAGGTACATAAAAATGAACCCCTAGCCAGCAATACATAATTAACTTGTACGTTTTTTCTTGAAAAGGTACTTATTAGTACCCAAATAGAACATTATTGTACTTGTACTTTCAGGGTACATTGGGAAAATTTGTCCCTTAAAGAAGAAAAATATACCTCCACTGTACTCTTATTTCCGAGCTTACACTCTGGATAAGAATGCCTGCTAAGTGATTGTAATGTAATAACAAGCAGTGGAACAATTTGACAGGGTGATACATTCACATGCAAATAAAATAGTCAAGAAAACTGGAAAGGAGTCAATTGTGTGTGTACTTGTAGGACTTTTCCTGCAAGCAGAATCTTGTGTTGAAAGCTTCGACAAACAGATTACAATTTGTTTCTTGTCCTGGAACAACAAAATAGCCAGCAATTCTTTAAAAAACCAAGATGTACTATAAAAAATATACAACCAGACAAAAAACATAAATATAATGACTCACAAAAAATGCTTTAAAAATGAATCATCCAGTTGTATCATCAAGGCATGAGACATTTTATTGATGGTAACACTGGGCATGATTCAGTGGAGTTTCAGTAATTTTATTGCCAGTCTGAGTCCAGATCAATTCACATCAATTATTAATCTTTGAGTGCTTTCATGGGTAGCTTACCAAAAATGTTTCCCTGACCCTGTGCTATTTGAAACAGCTTTTTACTGTTTTCTCAATTCAAAAAAAAAATAAAACAAGTAAAAGAAAGTTTGATTCAACATCTTCTACAAGATTCAACATTATTTTTTATTTGGAAACAATATTTGTAGTCATGAAATGAGGTGCACTTTTAACTTCAAAATGACTCTGCTGCAGTAAAACATAATTGGATTGTGGTTACAGTCAAGTGCAAACTACAAAGAGGAGCATCCTCAGAACAAGACCATGATGTCAAGCTTGCATAGTCAGGTCAGAGCCTTTCTGTTCTGAACGCATCAGGGATGAGGGATTCCAGGTTGATGGACTGCTTGTTTTGGTTGTACCTTGAAAACAATGGTTAACTTCTGCCAATTTGTCATGGTTACCGTGACCTAAAAGCTTCTTCTTTTTAAATTATTTTTAAAAACTTTTTTTTATGAGCACGGTTTATTGTGACCATGGTTAAATACTACTATGGTTCCATTTTAGAATACCATGATTACTATAGTATACATTGTTCAGTATACGTTGACCCCTGGGATGTCGAACCCACAACCGTTGCATTGATAGCGCAATGCTCTACCAACTGAGCCATAGGACTACCTGAAAATCTTGAGTGGCCTCAGTGAAGTGAAACCTGAGATTGGGCGGATTACTTATTCTGCCACACCTGGTATACTCCTACAAAAAAGGCTTAGCACACCAAAACTGTTGAAAAGGTACACATATTATGTAGTTTTACTACACAAACTTATAAAATCAATGCCCTATTTAATGCATTGGATCTTCTTTTTTTCAAATTTTACCATTTTACGAAATGCACTACACCATGCTCCAGAAAACTAAAAATAACAGTGAATGCTGCTTCAGTTTAAAACATTTTCCTCAACTTCTAAAGCTTTGTCTATCAACTTTACCAGCTTATTGTGAAGAAATGCACAGGGAAACTGCAGACACACTACTGTTAGTGACTAGAAGGGTGTAGACATAAATGGGCTTGCCTAATTTTCTAATATTAAAATGAATTTATATAATTCTGATTTAAATTAAATGGTAGTATCATAGTTAAAAGTACAATAACCATAGTTACCATCAAGTGCCCTAGTAAAAACCATGGTTAAGAGTATGATAACCATATTTATGATAAAGTACTATAGTGAAACCATGGTTACCACATAAAAACCATCGTAAGTCATAGTTAATTTTTGTAAGAGAATTGTTTTATCCCAGTGAACATTTTTGTGGAGAAATGTCGTCAAGGCAATTAGGTGAAAACCCCGCTACATTTGGTTGAAAAGTGAAAGTTTTATTGCTGACTCAGAGGTAGCCAGGCTATATCTGGGTAAAACCTGAGCTATCTTGGGGTTAACCTATTTAGTTTATGTCAAAACATCTCTATAAACCTAGATTTCCAACCCTCTAGACGTCTAGGTTCCGGATTTTGCTCTCTGGGATAACAGACATTCTTTGGATGAGCAGTCTCCCCACTACGTATGCTAGGAGTAAATCAGTATGTAATTGAAAGGGAGCACAGACCCTTCCAGACTATAATCCCTCTTAAGTTTTTCTAAGTTTCACTTTCCTGTATATTTTGCTTAAGGATCATACACTGAGAGATAGTGGGAAGGACACAGACTCATCAATTCCCATGAGAAAATAATAGCTCAAAAGATAGAGGGGCAGAGTCATACAATAACAAAGGTGCCATATATGCTTGTACTCCAATTTCAGTTTTTGTACACCGATTTGCTGCCGCCATGACAAAGAGGCTTTCAGCACAAGAGGTCATTGATCAATTATATTGGGAAGTTGATGTCCAAGAGGACCCTGAAGACAATGAGGTTGAAGAGGAGGAAGTATCAGAGCAGGAGGACAACATAGAGGGCAACTCTGAACTTACGTGGTATTTTTACCCAGTATCATGATAAAGACCCCAAGGAAACCCTACATAAATGTTATGCGAACCGATCAGAACCACACGTAGACACTAAGGTGTCTAAATAAAATAACTTTTATTTTCCTGTTAAGAAACTTCAGTTGTAGCCCCAGCAACAACAAAAAAGACATAGACTGTAGGGCAGACCCACAACACACAAACAAACATATCAAACAAAGACATTCAATAGAATCATTGCATTGGTCAAACTAATTAATTGAATTAAAGTAATACAGCCATGATTAAAAATAGCCCCCGTTGTCCCGAGATGTCAAGTTTCATTAAGCAGTCCAACACACTCCCCGGCATTATCCTCTCTTTCTCTTCCGTGGTGGCCTTTGAAGATTGCCTGCAGTCCTTGATCAGTCCCGACATCTTCAACTCCGGTGAAGAGCGATGGTAAACTTTGTTGCTGCAGGTCCAACGGACGGACATTCCCGAGCACATGTTGCGAATGCGTCTCCATGGTGACGACCACAAACAAAATGATATCGACGAGACAATTCGTCAATATTATCAAAACAAGCAGCAGGAGTGCCCTGAAAAATATCCAGCCCGCTTTCCCGTCCCACCACAGACACACGGGGCATGAAAAAACAAAAGACAAAAGCCTGACACAACAAAATACATTCAAATTAACAAACATGAACATGAGAGACAGCTGGACTACATGTCGCCATTACAGCACCATGTGACGTGTAGTAGAATCATGTTTTATTCAGAGTCGAAAGAAAACGGTCCGAATCCGGCAATACGGGAAAGGCAGAAGCTTAGTCAAGTCCAGGCAGGGGTCAGAGTCCAGCAAACAGGGCAATGCAGGGCAATGTCTCAGAACAGGAAAGGGTCAGAACCGGGAGAACAATCTGTGGGAGCTGGAGAACAGGAGGGCGAAGGGCTGGAGCGGGGCTTGGATGGAGATGGGTAGGTGGGCAGGCGAACTGGGGCAGCACTGGACGAAGACAGGAAGGCAGGCAGGCGAACAGGAGCAGGGCGGGACGGGGCGGGATGGAACAGGAACAGGAACTCGGAACAGGAACTCGGAACAGGAACTCGGAACATGCAGGAAAGTTTGAGACAAGCACGAATGCAGGGCACAAGACGATCTGTAACAGAACAAAAAAACAGGGGAGCTTATGTGCCAGATTAACGACGAGATGACGAGAAACAGGTGAGACAAAACAACATGAGAAAACACATATCAGGTGCGGGAAGCGGAGACACTAAATGGGGAAAAGGGAAAACGTGGAACGGAATACAAATACAGAAAACACATAGAAACGGAAAACCAGAAAATCAAGACACAGAGGCACGGGACGTGACAATAAACCCCTCTGCTAAGCAACAAATGTGTTACATTTTATTGGCCACAACACTACAGAATAAATAAAATATAATCTTTTTTTCATACGGTAGTGTAAACCCTCTAAAATACAGTCTTTTTGAAGCCATCTATTGATGAGTGACAGGTTGCTTTTAGATGCTAAATATATTTTGGGTTTAAAATTGAATGTAGAGACAAATCACAAGGGCGATCTGGGGTACAGTCAGAACTGACCCTCAGGGCAAGGATAATAAAGGGATTATGAAGAATACACAAGGGTTAAACATGAATTCAATATATTTAATACGTGTTCATAAAAGATTTCCATAATCACTTTTTTCAAGTTCTGTGGAAAGTCTTCAGCTGCTGAGAAGTATTCCTGGAAGAAGAAAGGCATTAGCACAACTAATTATTCTGCATGGGCTGCCCAGAGGTAAGTTTCACAAAGGTAAGCGCACAAAGAACCCGCAATTAAAACAAGTGGAAAAAAGTAATACATCAATACAATAACCCAACAAGACAGCAACATGACTGCAGTATTGCAAAATGGCTCGTGAACAAGTCGCCACTTGGCCTTTGGTATTGGCAAAGGCTTTGGCTACACGTAGAATTAACCACTATAACATGTTCAAATCAACACAAATAATTTTAATATAAAGTTTGTATTGCTTTTTAAAAAATAAACTTGCATTTTTTTTGTGAAGTTGTTTCAAGTCCAAGTTTTCCTGCAGAAATCATCAACAGTGAGACTATATGTTTTTAAATCAAAAGACAACACATAATTTTACTTCATGTGGCGGGTAGTACAGTTAGCTAGACTACGCCACCTTGGGAATTTAACCCAAGGAATTAGTTTTGTTATTTTACCATGCACCGAGCACTTAAGGTACTCTACTCAGGCACCTTCAATTAAATGAAGTAAATAGAAGTGGATTCAATCAATAAAACAGTTTATTAAAACAAATAACAAAATAAAACATGTACCCACAGATATACAATTAGCAACAGGTATAATAAACAATAAAATAACCACGGCCGTTCTTCCCCCAGGCCAGTTAGGGGCGCTGCTGAAGTGTGTGAGGAAGAGAACGGCGCGGCGAGAGAGGGCAACTTACCGGAAGAGGACAAGCACACACTCGTGACTGTCAGACACACGCACTGCAAAGGGTGAAACAAGCCAAGTGAGTACGTGCGGTTTAAATTCCCAATACTATCCACACACACACACACACACATACACAGCAAGCAGTGAATAAAAGGTCCGCCTTCCGATTCGCGCTATTGCCCCCAGCTACACCAGCACGAAATCTCGACCTTCAGCACAAAACAAAGAAAATAAGAATGGCAGCTTAGCGCACCCAAACCAACCTACCCGCAGTTTGTCAGTGAGACACGAGTCCCACACGTATCTCATATAAATACTTAAAAGACCGGTGGATAACCACCATAACATGCAGTAATAAATATAACACAGGGATAAAATAATAGCGGTTCGCTGCGGCGAATCTTTCGGCCGGCGACCCAACGTATAGCCGCCGTAGTTATGTGGTTACAACTCCGTTAACCGCAGTGTAGATCACCGGGAATGATAATATAGGCAAAACAGCAGCCAGCAATGTCCTATAAGAAAATAAGAAATAAAAGTTACTAGGTAGCAATAGCGCCTTCTATCATAGGCTCCTACCGTCCATTAGTCAGAGAAACCGAAAAGCGAAATGTTTCGCTGTGGTCACGGTACCCAGCTTAATAAAAGTACCTTAAATCTGAATTATAGCCGTCTCATGCGCCACCAGCCCAGCTACAGGAACCTATAATGGACAACACTCATCAGTTTACCTGGGATCAGTACAATCATTATGCATCACATGGAACTACCAGCCTACCTTCACAACAGAGGAAAGCAGTATGCCCAATGGAACACCCGGAACTGCAACAGGTAAGACCTTTCTCCTTACCTGGCTACTGCAGCCTATTTATAGGCTGTTGATAGAATTGAGTTTATCTGTCAGCCAATGGGAGAGCTGAATGCCTTCTCACCCAAGCAACAACTGTCCAACCAGATAGCCCTGCTACATTCAGATTTTAATGTTTGAGTTTTTCACGGCAAATGTAATAACACTAACCAGCTGGCAGATAATTCCATACATGTTCTCAAATTAATTTAATGTAATTATTAATTTTTTACATTTAAATAGAAGTGATAAATTGCAAGCCACTGCTAAAACACAACTGCCCAACCAACATCCTGTCCATAACTCCTGGGAAGTTGCTAGATGATGGAGGTGTGGAGGGCACTAATTTCCTCACTGCACACTGACCTCATTTCCTCCCATTTGCTCTTACCTTCTCTTGGCCTTTGAAGTGAAGTGTGGAGATGCCAGCGAGACTTGGAGGCCCGTTGCAGTAAATGACAGCTGCCAGATCGGCAGGGCCCCCCCGTGAGTCACATTTGTTTTACAGAAGATGAGATGCTACCGAGCTAGACAGCGTCTCTCAAAAAACGCAAAGAGGGGATATCTGGCGCTCTGCCATGGATAGTGCCATCAAAGTGGATTTCATGGGGGAATTGCCATCCGCCAAGGCTGGGCTGAAGGAGCTGGGAGATTTAAATCAGCCCCTTCTTATGCTGTCGAATGAGGATTGACTCCGTCACCCGTAGAATATAGAAGTGTGGGTAAGTGGATGCTCAGGCTCCTTAGTACCGCCCCATCAGCAATGCAGTCCCGCTCACAAATACGAAGTTGCTTTTGGAATTAACGGGCTGTTTTCAAAATCCCAAAAGCTAAAATGATGTCACTTGTCTGCCAAAGATCCAAAACCAAGGCACTGCACTGCCAAAATGAAAATCAAAGCCTGCAAAACCTTTAATTCTGTAAAGCTGGCACAATAAGGAAACGAGCCAAAAATAAAGTCAAAATGGCAGCTGGGTCAGTGTGTGAAAAGTGACAAATCATCCTATTTGGCAGGAAAATAAGTCAATGCTGGGAACACTGGTTGTTTTATTGCATACGCTCCAATGGAAAAATTTTGTCAGTGTAAATTTAAGTTTATGAAAGCCATGTGATAAAGTTTGTATAAAGCTCACCAAAATGACAAGCCCAAATCTGCCAATGCACAATACCGTGCTTTCCACATGGTTTTTAGCGGTTCTCAACGTTCCAAGCATCCAACACTTCACAACTTCACAAGGTGAGTGGTGGCCACATTCAATCAATCCAAGCTAAACCTTTGCAGTCTGTCCACCAAAGCATTTTCAACGGCTGTACAAATCCTTCATATCACGATCCTCTTTGTAATAATATAAATTATTTAAAGTAATGTATATATGCCTTACTGTAAAAAAAAATAGGTTTCTCCCAATTCAAAACTTTGAAGTAATTCATTGCAAGAGCACTTTTGAGTTTGCTCAACTTTCAGGATTCAAGGTTCTGTGGATTACAAATTATATGCTCTGGTGACAAGTTTTTTATGTTGGCACACCAACCATAAATAAGTTGTATTAACTCACATTGTGCTGTTCAGCTAACAAGACGAATAGGTCCAGTAAAATATTTGTAGTTTTGCAAACTACATTTTATAACTCAATTCAAATACAAAACCAAAACTACAGAGTTTATGTAACTAAGAATTTTACACTGGGCCAACATAAAAAAAATAAAGTGTTTGTGAGGTAAAAAACGAGGTATGGCAAAATTCCATCCAACCATCCATTTTCTATACTGATTATTCCTGGTCAGGGTTATGGGGGAGCTGGAGCCTATCCCAGCATACATTAGGTGGGGCCGGCTAGGATTTGAACACGGTACCTTCTTGCTGTGAGGCCAGAGAGCTATTTATGACACCATTGTACCACCCCATGGAAATTGAAATACATGACAAACTCATCAAAAGAGCCAGCCAAAATATAAAAGAAACAAATGCATGAGTCACATGCTGTAAAACCCTTCTTCGGTACAGCGAGAAGGTGGCATATCCTTACCCTCCGTTGGCTAACCAGCCTTCCATACTCACCCTATTTATTTTCTTCCCCATTCACAAGCATGTTTCTGGGGCAGAATGTGTCATATATTATCTACATCTGAAACTAGTCACTAAAGTCTTGGTACATCTGGGCTTCATGAATGTCTTCCTCTGATTCATGTCTGTGCTTAGCGTGTGGGCTATAGTATGAAAAGAAGCAGCTGGTGAGATTGTGTATACTTTTCTACACTCTCCCTCTGCATTCTCAGCACCCCTTTCACACACAAATCCCGGGGTTGACACGGGATATTGAACAAGGGTTCAATCCGCATTTGACCCATTCACACCATGGTCAAGGGTAAGTACCAGGTCCTCATCCTTCACATAATGCCCTGGACTGCAAGTTCACTTTTGTACACGTCACTACTGAAAAGGGTTGCTGTGTTTCCATATCATTAAAAGCAGACATAGTCAGCTTGCTTCAAGTCCATTTTTCCCCCTGCTAATACAACTAGTTTGGTAGCCAGCTGGCTAGCAAATACAATCTGGTTTGCTATTACGCTGGCTTAACCCAGTATGTTAACTCCTGAATCGATAGCCTAATGATGTGCTCCAAATGCGTGTATGTAAAATGAAAATGCATGTAAAAACTATGTCAAAAAGCTTTTAACATATTATTTGTTCGGCAATTTGATATTCACCGCTCGGTATTCGGCCTACCTATGACCACTGAGCAACCTTCCTCTTGCATGAATCTAGCTGTGAATCTACCAAAATATAACATTTACATTCATTCAGTTTCCATCATTTTCTGTATAAGTTAAACACACGACAAGATCGCTTGTAAATATCGTGTCAACCATCATTTTGTACTTAATTAGTGGCAATTACTTTCTCAACTTAGATTATTGAGGTGGTGCAAATGGGATCATTGTTTGAGGGGACTGAAGCGAGAAAACAAGGGGAGACTAACTGGTGACCCTAATTATATTATATTGCTGCATTTTTGGTTCCATGAAGGCCGATCTTCATGATGACAGAAAATTGTCCGTCTGTTTTTCTGGTGAACCTGTCGTGGTTTCCAAGCGACAAGATTTTCAGAGTTCTCAAGAAAATTCAGAGTTCTCAACTTTCGCTCTCAAATTTCTCTAAGTGTTCAAATAAAGAGGATGAGGCAGAAATCTCAGAGAATGCCAGACTTTATTCCATACACCGCACAATCAAAGTCGTAGCCCCTCTGCAGAGACGCTCAAAAATTAATTAGGTACTGTCCACTTTTATACAGTTTCTTATCAGAATGTCCCCCGCCTTTCGCCCATCAGGTGTCTCTTCTACAATCACGATGGTTTCCTCAGTGCGCATGTCCAGTCTTTGGAAACCATAGTGGATGGAAACCTTGAACTCTGGAAAGCACCAAAACAACTGTGGCGCAGCACAAATGTTTACATGTTTTAGAAAATGAAAAATACCTTCATGTCACTATGATTGCTCTATTTTTGTAAACTTTCTTGATTCATTTTATGCGTTTCTGTGTGACTGTGTGAGTGTACTTTAATTAATGTGCCTTTTCGTGCTTCATAGTGGTTCAGCACCAGGCTCTCCCAAACCTCCCACACCTCCCAATACGCCCTTAAAAAATACCAGGTGCTCCCGTGCTCCCACACCTCCCAACAGATCCTTCTAATTTTTAACTCTATGTGCTGCTGTGAAAGCGTGCTTCCATTTGATCTATCATTATGTGCTTTTGTGCTCACATTATACTTGCTGTGAAAGTGTATTATGTGCTTCTAATTGATCTAATATTATTCTTTATATACTTTATTGTGTTTTGGTGTACATGATACATTTCATAGATACATATTCAGGTACAATCAATATATATTGTCACATGATATATTCCAATGCATATTTCAATATAAGTAATACATATCAGTTTATAGGAGATTGTCACATGATATATTTCAATGCATATTTCAATATAGGTAATACATATCAGTTTATAGGAGATTGTCACATGATATATTTCAATGCATATTTCAATATAAGTAATACATATCAGTTTATAGGAGATTAACCAATGGAATTCCCAACAAACCCCAATGGAAAATTAAGTTCAATAATTTTGTGGGAACTGCCTGAATGAAATAGTTTGATTTACAGAGACCTGAGCAGGTTTGATAAAACAAATTTCATACATTTTATATCCATTATACTTTGTTTATTTGAGGTAAAATTGTACCAGGACTGTAACAAACACAATTATTACATCGTGTTGTTCCTAATCAGACTCTATACCTGCAGTTTTATGCAATATTACATGCTACAGAAATATCCAGTTGAGACAGGCCGATGTAATAGAGCTGTGTGCACCATGAACCAAAATGTTTGCTTTAGTATAATTCCGCATTTTGAACACCTTGAAGCAAATTGACATGTAACAGAAATATTTAATTAACTGAGCTGCCATATGGTTATATTTAAGAGTAAAATAATAAGCACTGAGAAAATACAGGCAAGCTTGAGTTTGTACTCTACTGCAGAAAAGTTTCAAAACAATGTGGTTTAGGGCAAAGTTTCCATTGTACCTTTGTACTGAGGCAATTGCTTTAAATTGGGAGTAGCTTAGTAAAAAAAATTATATTTATTTATCTATTTGGAAAATTAATCTAGTGGGAAGTAAAATAATTTTAAAATGTTGCTCCCTTTGCTCAAGGGTGTTTACTTTTTTGAAATGCAAATCATAGATACATAAAGACTAATGCAGCTAATGTTTAGATTTAAATTACTCTGTGTAGTACAGAAACTATTTATGCTATTAGTTTTATGATACATCCAGAGCACATTTTAAAAATTTACTTTCAGCTGTAATATTTCAACATAATGAACAAATATGAGAGTACATAAAGCTAGAAGCTTTAAAAAAAAGTGAATCCTTTTGCATTATTATTATTATTATTATAGATGTTGTTATTATTATTATGATTATTTATTATTTGTGTAATGAAAATAACTTTATCACAAATTATTAGCTATTAGTAACTGTACAAACCTACCGGTTCAAATAAAATGAATGAAAGTGAAGTGAATTACATAAAATAGACAATCAGTACTGAAGTTAACTAAACAATCCCAGAATTGGAAGGTGTTGCTTACTTTAGTCAATGTCGTGCATCATGCAGTGTTTGGAGTTTCATTTGGCTTCTGACCCCTAACGAAAAATGTAACTTTGGATTTGGATTTGTATATTTGGAAGTGCCTTCTAGTGTCCTCAGTGGTTATACACGTCAGTTCTTTGGTCAAAGTCACAGGGCATTCTGAGTCTCCTAATCATAGGCTTCCTCCTCTACCACTGGACCAGGGGTGCTTCTACAATGCATTGACAGAGTGGTCAATTTCAAATATCAGTTGGGCTTCCATTTCAAATGTAATGAGCACACCTCACATGGTAACGGTCGCTCAGCTGCATGGCACACTTTTAATACGAGAGATATTTACTGCCATTGTAACAGGAGTCAAGGGGAGTAACTTTCCTCGGGTTGATTCAAATTTTGTTCATGACATCAAGTGATATAAGTTTTGTCATAGTTAACCTAGCACCCTACATAAGCATGTTTTATGTCTCCCTTTATAATGTTTAACCATTAGCCAGGTGACTTGTTGGCTATGTCACATTTGGCATAACATGTTGCGTGAAAAGATAATTTATGAGACACTCTTTGTTTAAAGTATGACCAAACTATTATCCGTGTGTATTATCTTTTCCAGAATTCTGCAGCTTTAGGTGTGAGACGTAGTGTGAGACAGACTAATCTACACATTCATATTCTTCATTTCACAGTTTTGGGAAGGATTGTGCACCACTAACATATTTTAAGATGTTTTTAAATCCATCACACACATTTGTAAGCACACACACACACACACACACACACACACACACACACACACACACACACACACTAAAAGCATTTCACTACTCACATCTCAGCAGGAACACTTCCACTCAGTCAAAAAAAACACAGTAATGTGCCAATTTAATGACCATTAAAAATTCTCCTTCACAAAGCCATGACATTCAATGGGTCTGTTTTTGAGCCCAACAGTGCATTAGTATATTGTGTCATTAGTTATTTTTTTCTCTCTTATTACATTCAAACTATAGTCAATATCTCAAATGTGTGTGAATGGAATTTAGTTCAGCAAGTCATGATTTTAAACTCAGTATAAGTGTTGCACTATATGACAGGAATTTGAGACTTGTTTAAACTTCTCGTTAATTCCTCTTCATCTTCAGAAAATCAAAGCACTTACCCCTTGAGCCTTCACTGCGTATTTGCATAATGAGCCACACAAGGGTAGAGCTACCTGGATTACCATAACAATTTGCAACCCTGGCTCCAGCTAATAGTAATTTTGAAAGCGTCCACATTCATTTACATTATAAAGTCAGTATTATTATGTTGATAAACTGCTCCCCCTTTTAGAAGTTTGTCCATCAAATAAGTGAGAGATTTGGATCTCTTGTATTAGAACATTTTTGTGGTCATCATCTTTCTATTTTTTCTGTATGTTCTCTCCTTTTGTTTTTCTGAATTGCTTTATGACGTCAACATTTTTCCAGCACGTTTAAAATTAATCTGTTAAAGAAAACAAGTGAAGTTATAATTTAGCTTTACTAAATCAGCTTTTGAATGAAGTGCAATGAATATTGGATTATTGGCATTAGGTTCCAAACACCTTCAAACAATGTCAAACAGAGGTAGAGAATACAAAACAAAAGTTTTTTTTGTTTTTCAGAAATCATTGCCAGGATTATATGGCAATGTCACACAAAGGATTTCTAAAAGAGGCAGAGTGGACACCACAATCATTTGCCCTGAATTAGTTTTGCACAGATTTTTTTTTTTTTAAACATAGCTAGTACTCTGCGTTAATTTTAATTTCTTCCATTGTTTCTTCTCTACACAACATTCATTTTTGCAGTGTTGTTAAATAAAATATAAAGGGTATTATAAATTGGACACATAATCCCACTCCCAATTCTCAAAATAGATTATGTAGGTATTTTATTGTGGGAGTGAGTTAACAAGCGTAGAAAGATTAATATTATATGCTTTACTATTTATACAAGGGTTTATTTTATTTCAGCTAAATAAACAAATTTATGTAATTATCAAAACTCAATAAACATTTGTGTGTACATATCCTTGAAGTGAATGTTATGATTATATCTATGCTTTAGCTACAGGCATGCATGCATGGGTATATATTGGTTGAAATCTGTCATGGTTTTGGCAGCCTCTTTTTATTTCTGTGGTTGTTCTCCCTCAGAGTGGCGCTAGAGAATTCTGGCCTTGTATTTAATGAATCCGTTCCGGGTTTTCGCTTTGTTTCAGCACTCAGCACCCGCACCTGTTTCTAATTTCCTGCTGGCTATTTAAGATCTGTGCTTCTTGATTCCGACGCTTTAGTATTGTTTGCCACTATACCGTGAAGCCAGTAAGGTACAGGATTAAAGCGACCACTTCATTTTTAAGCTTGCTTAAAAGTTACGCGGGACTTGCTTTTTAGTGCTTTAGATATTCCTTGTTTGGACTTGTTTTTCTCATTTGCACTTATAGTTCCTCTGTTTGGTTTTCTTGCTCTGTTCTCTCTGAGACATATTTCCTTACCCTCTTTGCTCACATCTCTCTTTTGTGCTCTCTGTTAGTGAGAGTGAGAGGCTTTTTTTAGTTTTCCTCTATTATTCGTTTTTGGTATTTCTTCGCCCACTCACCTGGGTCGCTATCATTTTCCCTCTGGTTGTATTATACCTCTGTTTAGTTTGCTTGGTGGTGAGCGAGAGGTATTTTTTTCTTTCTTGCTCTGCTTGAGTCTCGAGTTCGCCCACCATCTGTGAGTTGTTTTCTTTTGGCTTCGCCGGGAGGTTTTTCCCATTATTCATTTTCTCCCTCTCCTAGTGTGGATTCTTCCGCTTTTGTGGTTCTATCACTACCGTGTAGCACTTTTAGATTCCTTCTCTGTCGCATCTGGTTCTTCTAACCCGAAACACCCTCACAGAAATCACTCAAACAATCATATTCTACATTTTGTACATGATATATGCATCACAATGTGAGTGACAGGACATACAAGTGGAGCAATGGAGCGATCTAACTTGCAGTGATATAAAAGCAATGATGAAGAAAATGTTAAATAAAAGGGATATAATAAAAATTTAAATATGAGTGACAGAAAATATGGAATAAAATTAGATGAAGTGAGAATAAATACAATTGATGGACAAAATAAAATATAAATTATACTAGTACTATAGCATAATAATAAATGCAATGATCTGCAGCTAGGTTAAAGCCACAGAAAAAAGTTAAACTTTTAAACTAGTCAAGAATTGCCAGTCTCATATATGTAATTTATTCACAATGTTGGTGCATAAAAAAACAGAAAGCACCCTTCCCTCTGTATTTAACTGCAGGAATAACGAACAGGGTAGTGTTTGCAGAGTGGAGTGCTTGCAGAGGCTGATACATGGTCAAACAGTCATTAATGTATTCAGGTGCTAAGCCATTAAGTGCTTTAAATACAAATAAGAAAAACCTTAGAATCAATTCTATAAGCCACAGGCAGCCAATGCAGGAAACCTAGAACAGAGGTGATGTGGTGATGGTGTGGTGAGTTCTGAATAAGCAGAAGCCGCACAATAGATTTTTTCGGGAGTCCAAAGAACAGTGCTTTTATAGTGGTCTAGTCTGCTCGCAATAAAAGCATGTACTAGCTTTTCTGTTTCTCGGATGGTAAAAAGCAACCTGAGCCTTTCTGAGCTTTGGAGCCAATAATACAGATATCAGTCTTATCCTCATTTAATCTTAAAAAGTTGTCAGACATCTAACATCTGACATATAGTTGAAAAGAGTTCAGACTGGGGTCCTCATTTTGGTTGATGGAGAGGTAGAGTTGCCTATCATCAGTATAAGAGTGGAATGATAGGTTGTGCTTGTGAATTATATGTCCTACAGGAGCCAGGTGGGGCCCAAGATGGAGCCTTGGTGAACACCACTGTCAGGGTTGTGACAGGGACTCTGTTGCAGACAGCACGTAACAATAAACTGTAGTTTATTATGGGTCGAAACCCAGGGATGAGGTGAAGTCAGGAAACAGGCAGATGATCAAAAACCAGGTCACGGTGAAAGTACAAAAACACAATCCAAAAGTGAAGTCAGAAAACAGAAACAAAGATCAGGAACACGGAAGACGGGTACACAGAAAACTAGCAGAACTCGGGTTGGAAAAGTGCTTGTAGCGAAACAGGGCAAAGGTGGCAACTGTGACGAACTCGCACTGAACATAGAACAGAGTGGAACTTAAATACACAAACTGACAAGCAAACGAGAGACATGTGAGTAGCGGAGCAAGTGAAACACATCGGAAATCAGGAGTGGGGACGACAAGCGGAGCTGACACAAAGTGGAAGTGAAAACACAAGCACATGGAAGGGAGACGAAAAATTAAAACAAACACACACGAGTAAAAACAAACATAAAAAACACAAAAAACAAAGTAACAGAAAAGCACAGTACAGACTCAAATACTGACAACCATGGGAAATAGATGCAAGAAGGGATGTAGAGTCATTGGTGAGCCAATAATATCAATGGTGATATTTTTAATCTGAGAGGCATTAACCTACCTGGAAAGCATTTGGCATTCCTTCAACATATCCCTGCAACATATTGTGGTATTTTAATGTGGTGAGCATTAGGGGGCAAAATGGCTGCCGTTGCATCACCAAGGTGGGTGCTACACATTTATGGTGGTGGAGGCAAGTTTCTCCATCATCAAGCAAGCGATAAAGCATTTTGAGTGTGAGAAAGGCACTATATAAATGCAAGGTATTATCATTATAATTAGGCAATGGGAATAGTTTGTTTCGCCCACAGCCACTGAGCCCGGGCATGCTTGCCATTCTCTTGATCACTTCCAAGGCGAGAAGCCCCTCCTTTCCCTAACTCACGTCAAAAACTGGCAATGCTGGCCGTTTATCGATTACACTCTCGCTCAGATGCTGCATCCGCCTGTGCTGGCACATTAAAGGTTTGAGATTTAAAACTCAAACTCTCAAGCTGACATTTTGTGGCATTAATGAATAGTTATCAAGTAATAATTGTGTTTTACTAATATAAAATGATAATTTCATCAACTGAAAAAGGGACACTGGCCAATGAGAGCAAAGGGGCAGTTGCTCAAGCAACCAGAGCACCCCCTTCTGCATGTCTCTGCTTTCTACCCCGTTTTAACAGTGTTGAGAGAACAGTTCTTCAGTAGCCTCATGTATTGTCAGTGTTGAGAGTGAACAGTTTTTCAGTGGCCTCATGTATTGTGGATGAATGAAAGAATAGGCTGATGTGCTTGCTACTGAGCAGAAATGTTTATATTTCTCAAGGCCATTCCAATCACATTGAGATAAACTCCACGATAATCATGACATGTCTATCTGACTTTAGATAATTCTGTGGAAAATGCAATCACAATTTTAACAAATGGCAACTGTAGGCTATTGTCATTTTTCAATTCACATTTTCTATAGTACAAAGTCTTTTCACAGAGACACTGTTACAAAGGTTGATTTAATAGCGTTCCAAATTGAGGCATTACAGGTACTCAACGTATTTACTGGATGAATTTATAATATTAAGTATTAAGCAAAGCTGTTTGAAATTAGTGGTGGTTTATTTAAATTTAAAGAAAGATGACTTGGGGAAATTATCTTAGCTTGAATGTATTTGTGGAAGAATGACACTGGGTGATGTATTTTAAGCAGAGCTTACATGTCATTAGAATAGGCTATGAAATTAGAACAGGATAGATAACAGTGTTGATAATGCATTGTGTCCCAACATTAATGAAATCCCTCCCTATTCTTCTTAATAAAAAGTGCATCAGCATCAGAATCGGCCAAGGAAAAATGGTATCGTGCACCCGTCTATTGCTTCTCTACAGGTGATGTCACACTCTTCAGCAGATGTTCACAGGCTGACTATTAGCTCTGGACTACATCTCACTTCACATGGTCACCGTGCTCACTGTGAAATCAGTGATGGAAGTGCGTTTCAATAATTTTCTTTTTTTTATAGTAGATATATTTTGATCTGTAGTTTGAGACACTGGTTTACAGAACGATGATGCAAGCATAATTTAGAGCTTGATTCCCACAGCCAGTTCAATTTCTGATATCATTTTTTTTTCAGTTATGTGCTCTCAACTGTAGTATGTACACTAATTATGCAGTAAAAATATCATCTGTCATCTGCCTCTGATTGTGAATATTTTGTTTCCAGCGCTAAGACATCTTAGTACAAACAAATTAAAAAAACTCAGTAAAGGGTCTCTCTGGGTGAAATCGTGCTAAAAAAACATAAGCACACAATCTCAATTAAGTGTGCATTTGCTTATGTGTGTACTTGCTGGTCATATTTGTTTTCTTTTTTTTAAATTATATTGTGTATTGCTATTTTGAAGTGAATTAATAATTGTTAACTTTTGACATGGGAGTCATCCTTTGATTGCTGTCTCAATATAGAATGAGGGGATCACACATCACATAGTACGAATGCATTCATTATAATGTCCAAAAACAAAACGTTTCATTTTACTAAAATAAAAATTACAATAGTGATTTGGATAAACAAGGTGTGGGTGTAGCCACTGTCATAACCCTCAACTTCCTCTGCGTGCTACATTTCCTCTAAATTGAATGACCACTACTTGTTGCCGTTTAAACAGGATGCTCTACGCCACTGATGATCATATTATACAGGTGCAGCTCAAAAAATTAGAATATCGTGAAAAAGTTCAATATTTTTTGTCACTCATGTGAGAAAGTGAAACTCATATATTATATAGATTCATTACACATAGAGGGAAATATTTCAAGCCTTTATTTATTGTAATTTTGATGATTATGGCTTACAGCTAATGAAAACCCAAATTCAGTGTCTCAGAAAATTAGAATATTACATAAGATCAATAAAAAAGGATATTTTAAACAGAAATGTCAGCCTTCTGAAAAGTATGTTCATTTCTTTGCACTCAATACTTGGTTGGGGCTCCTTTTGCATGAATTACTGCATCAATGCGGCGTGGCATGGAGGCGATCAGCCTGTGGCACTGCTGAGGTGTAATGGAAGCCCAGGTTGCTTTGATAGCGGCCTTCAGGTCGTCTGCATTGTTGGGTCTGGAGTCTCTTATCTTCCGCTTGACAATACCCCATAGATTCTCTACTGAACCAGACTGAGAGACCATTTAAAGGTTCAGGAAACCTTTGCAGGTGTTTTGAGTTAATTAGCTGATTAGAGTGTGACACCATGAGTTTCCAATATTGAACTTTTTCACAATATTCTAATTTTCTGAGACACTGAATTTGGGTTTTCATTTGCTGTAAGCCATAATCATCAAAATTACAAGAAATAAAGGCTTGAAATATTTCACTCTATGTGTAATGAATCTATATAATATATGAGTTTCACTTTCTGAAATGAGTGACAAAAAATATAGAACTTTTTCACGATATTCTAATTTTTTGAGCTGCACCTGTACACCTGTAAAAATGAACAAAGTGAACAGGAAGACATTTTTTCTCACCATAAAATGAACATGGTTCTTACTGTGCAATTTTCTTTCTTGAAACACTCATGGAACACATGGTTGGCTAAATGGCTTTAAGTCATCAAGGGTCTGATGTATCAAACAAGCCTCAAACTATCACTCTGCTGCCAGATATGCAGTAGATATGGATGGATCATTTTAAGGGTTGTTTCAAATATAAAACATTTCTACTTTATTCTATATATAAATGCAGGGGTGCCAATAATTGTGGCGAACATGGTTTTGTTAAAAATAATTATTTCTTGATGAGGGATTTTTTTTTCTAATAATAAATGAACGTCAATTAAAGGATGGATTTTTTTTATAACCCTTTTTACTCATCTTTACCAGGGGTACCAACAAATTTGAGCATGTCTGTAGCTTAAGCTAAGGGGAATTTCATGAGTAAGTGCCATTTGCACATAATTATCAGAACTCTGAATCTGGCTCTAAGTGCCATTTGCACGTGATTATCTCAACTCTGAATCTGGCCCTCAGAGTTAAACATCAGAACCCACAATGTCAGCCTCTGGTTCCACAGTTTCCTGAAGACTACATGCACCAAAGTCCAAAAATCGGAATAACTTTTTTAATGGTGAAATCAAACTTGATTTAACTGTTCCTGAAATTGAATTTTAAATTATTTTGACATAAATAAAGCTATCCTGCACCTCATACAAATTAATATTTTTTTAGTCTAATATAAAATGATAAACTGTGTTTATTCAAAACATTAACCTGTTCACCCAAGAAGCTCAAATCCAGTTGGTTTTCACCCTTATTGGAACTCAAAAAACAGTCTAGCAATGAGTCTTTTCAGTATTTGAGGAAATACATTAGTTTTCCCGTTGGACATTTTGACAAATAAAACTGAAATAGTACACAAATACATAAAAATAATAATTTACTCAACTTCTGTTTGTTGTCCTTTCATAATAACACTCGATATTCGTCCTTCTCTTGTCTTTTTTAGATGGAGTTTTTAGATTTTTTGGAGTCAGAAGTCAAGCAAAATTGCATGTGCCCTTAAACAACAGACTTTAATTTTGAACTTTTAATATAAAATAATATACTGCTTAAAAAAACACCACTGATAAAAAGTTTCAACTTCTCTTTTTGTATATTAGTAATAACATTCAAATTATTTTTTTTTTGCATAATTATGTAAAAGTTTTGTCCCAAAGTCCCAGTCATCCCTGTTACAATAATGGGGGAAAAACGCAGGAATGATGACATTGTTTTCTTCAAACAGAGCCAGGGTTGATGGACAGGGTTGACAACATAGGACAGACCACAGTAGCCCCTCCTGAGATGAAAAAGTTCATATTTCAGACATATTCAAGTGAGGCCAAAGGAGATAGAATGTCAACATGTAGTTGTGTAATTTAATTTCAATGCATATTTATTTCATTGAAATGGTTCCAATCACTGTACCAGAAAGACAACAGCAATGTTGAGTAGTGAGATAATGCTGACCCCTTACGAAGGCATGGGTGGAGGTGGAGACGATGGGGAGAGGCCCGTCAAAAGTGTATACTTAAAGCAGCTGCATGTTTGACAACCCCACCTGAAAGCCCACAACTCCCAGTCACTCCTCAGCTGGAGTGCATTCAAAGTCAGAATCAGAAAAAGTTTTAGTTGAATTCTCTTTTTAGATAATTAACTTATTTACATGCACTGGTTAGGAAATGAGACCCTATCACAACTGGTTAGGAAGAGGGACCCCATTAACACATTTTAATCATTAACTACATTAATATACTTGTTTATCTAATACGTATTCATTGATTAGGCAATATGAAAATGCTGAAATGGCACAGCATATTTTTTTCTGAAAAGTCATGTCCCTTATTCAATTTCGTTCCAAAAATATCAAATTATATATATTTTAATTTCAAACTTTTTAATGTCCTCAAATGCTGAAATGTCCCCACTAGTTTTAGGAATAGCAATGCTCTTGCTCTCATCCTACACTGTTGAATGTGAATGGACACAGAACTTCGAGAGAAACAACACTGGGGGCGCTCGTTGGCCTTCTGCCTTCCAAAACTGATATTTTGAGTTGGAAATCTTTTTCTTTTTTTGCGTAAATTATCACGTTTGTAGGTTCTGTGAAATTCATTTTTTTACGTTGTGGCAATTGTGATAAGAATAAAGGTTTAAGGAGGCAATAACTTTTTAAATAGCGTTCTCAGAAAACATTGTGCAAACTGTGTTTATAGTAACGTTATATTATCAACGTTTCTTCAAAGTCCTCCTCTCGCACAACATTTTAATAGCCTATGTATGTAATTATTATGGGCGCATAGCAAGCAAATGCAAATAAATAGACTATGGCTACATCTTGAGGGGAGGGGGAGACAAATATTAGAAACAGACACGCCGACAGTTCACTATATTTTAAACGTAGACTTATAAGTATGCGAAGAAACTTGTTTGATTTTTTTTTATACCTGCCAAATTTCCGCAGATGAAACTGCGTCTTTCTAAGAAAATGTGGGATGGAATTTCGCTTGAAAGCCTTGCGCCGCCTCTTTTCAGCATAAGGTAGCTACTCGTGCCCTCCCTTCTCTGCATCTTATTAACTCATGCCCGTCTCTAGGTGAACTACCGCCGCCAGATAGAAGCAGGTGTCCAACATGGCGAACACGGGGAACGGATCTCTCGCTACAACTCTAATTTTATTCATGTTTTTGGCAGCTTTTCTTCACAAAGGTAGGCTGAGAACTATCCGAAAATAAGAATATGATGGCCGCTTGGATTTGTGTGGTCCATGGAGACGGAAGGGGGAAAAAAACAACTCGTTTGCGGAGAAATGTTGCAGGCGATGGGGTAGCTGCTATCTAGCTGGTTACAACAAACTATGTGGATCCCCTAGGTTAACGGAGGAAAGAAATATCACTAAAAAAAAGAAAAACACTACAGCTAGGTGGCCAATCTGGCTAATAACACTCTGAAGACAGTGTTTGGACGTTCGGAAAACGATTCGTGCAAATAAAGCTTGCTAGTAAATCGTAAACAAAAAGTTTAAAATGTTCTCTCAAATGATGAATTTTACGTGGTACCCGCGGCTTTCGCACAGATGCTATCCATTTTGCACCAACCTCTTTGCATTGCCACAAACGAGGTTGCAAAAGGCTACTACCCAGCTAACTGGTTAGCTAGCTACTGTGTCTAAGTATTACCTTTAAAGCGGTTGTTAGAAGAAAATGTAGTTTCTTACAATACATTTAAAGAGAGGTCAACGAAAGATAGTAAAAGTTGCACCGGTTACAATTATAACCTACATGAATAAATACATACAAGCGAATAAAACTGGACCGACTCAAATCGCGTTCGATAAAGCCGAGATGCAGTATAACTAGCTGGCGATAGCTACTTCCAGGCAATGCCTGATGAGAAGATGGAAAATAAGCGCTGTTGCAGCTGTGGTTACGGAGACTTTGTTCAAGTAGCCTACATTTGGCTGGGTAGCTCGCTTCCTAGATCTAGCGAGCTACTTCTCAAACAACCTTTTACACAGTAGCCTAATATTGGCACGCTTTGATTGATGGCCAGTAAGATGTATGATAAAACAGCTGCTGTAAGCTTGCTGGCCAAGTTATCCCGTTCAGTCCAGGAAAAAGATGCAATGCAGTGACTTTTCCAGTTGAACTGCGTCGGCAAATTTATGAGCCGAATGTTTACATTGCGATCATTTTGATACTCCGCTTTAGTTTCGTAATTGTCTTCTCTATGTTTATAAATGACCCAGCTTCTAACCAGGTATTTTTGTCTGCGTCGTTTGTTCCTTCGTGTGCTAGCCTATCGTGCTGCATTCAATGCGTCAAGTCTTTCCAAGTTGAACGATAGAGCTAGTTTAGCAAGCTGGTCAGCTAAATCAGGTCGCCGGGCTTTTATCCTTTATATCTTAACAAGCTACACACACACACACACACACACACACACACACACACACACACACACACACACACCAAAATCTCGCATGTTGTTTCTCTATATCGCATGCCTGAAATATGTTTCTCTTTTTTGCACAAACACGGTAGGCTACTTGCGCATCCAAAACACCTTGTTGAATGGATTTATGGGAATAGTGCTTCAGCTGCTCTAACGCAACAGTTAAAATAGTCAATTAGCAAGCAATCTTGTTCAGTCAAGTTCCTGAATTAGCCAACTGGATCTTGTATGCTTTAACATCTTGCTGGAAATCACGGATATGTTTTTAGCACAAACCAGACTCACTGAGGGTGTGGGATATCAGCTCCGCATTTATATTTCTCTGCTATGGTACAGCTCATCGTAGTGTGCTTGTAGCATGTTTAGGAACGAAGAGGGCAGTGTTTGCTCTTGCTGGGGGGGAGATGAAAACGCAGTGCTGTGACTCAATTATGACATGGTTCTGAATCATTCGCGTATCGATTTGTTTATTTTTTTAAATAAAAAGATATTTTAGCCATACTCTGTTTTTTATTTGAAGAAACCATGTACCCAGCAAATGCATCATGGTGTCTTGATGGGTTTATCTCTTCATCAAGATATCAACAGGTGTTGCGAATTATCATATCTGTTTAAGCGTGAATAGTATGCGTGATACTCTACAGGCATTGCCAGGGTGTCCTACGTCCTCCATCAGCGCTAGTCGGTGTCAGATATACTCTGAACCTACACTGTTGCCTATATAAAAACGTGTTGAATGCAAACTGAGAATAGCACATTGGTGGACACTTAACACAACCCCCGTTTTGTATGTAGACGTTTGCTTTTATTGTTTACCATGGGCTTGATTTGCTTTCTAAATTAGATTTTCACAACACACTAAGGTTCACATTGGATGGATTAAACATGGTTGACTGACATATGCTAACTGTAACTACTGTGTTGTATGTCTGGTACGATTCTGGAGACTAGTCTGAGATGCTTGCCAACAGCAATGGTAAGAGGTTTTTTTTTTTTGTCTGGCAGAGTCCATTGCAATGGATAGATAGTGTGATTGTTTTCTAAACCATATAGTACATGTCTACAATAATTGATTTATGAAGCATGTTGTACTAAGAGCCACAGTGCATCAAACATTTACCAGCAGTCCACAATACAATATGCTAATCATTGCAGGATTTAAGATTAATGTACCTGCTGTAGTTACATTACAGTTGGTGTTTTCAAGCCAAGGTCTGATGCTGGCTCTGTCGTTTGATTAAATATTTGGATATTGACTGGGCAGGTGGTTCCTGACCTCACTGCTGACACATTCTACGAAATATTGAAATTATTTTTTCGGTTTCTGAGAATGCTCAGATTGAGATATTGATGTGTGTGGACTATGCGTGTTTTTCTCACTGAAGGGTAGTTCTGGTTTGCTCAAGGATGAACGCTGTATTAGTACCATTTACCAATGTGATTCTCATTGTGGTATTCTAAACCTGCCTATCATCCACAGGCTTAAGGTATTCTGTACAATTTTAAAAGTGAATGAATCAAGTAATTGAAAATTGTCTGTAGTGCTCACGTCTTTGACATTTTCTGATATTTCTACCATAGCTCCATTGTTTATATAGTGTGTTTATTCAAATCTTATCAAAACTTGAATAATGCATTTGATTTGTTATTGAACAAGGTAAACACATATAACCGGATGCTGTGTATTGTGGGATTAAATTAACCGAACACCTCAGAATAATGCCAAATATGACATGGAAGATTAGCATGAAGCATTGCCTCCAGCTCTTAGGATTTTTTAAAGCTTTGATTAGTGCGTCACATTATGACCACATTCGAGCCACCTTCAAGCCGTGTCACAACTTGTCAAAAAGGCTGTTTCCCAGGGGTGTGAAAGCATGCGCGTGTTCTCGTCAGGAAAAGTTCACACGAGTATGCACACCCATGCATGTGGAGCTGGAAGTCTATAAGAAACGTGCTCTATTAATTGGTTGCTAGATAATATCACTGAAAGTGTGATTTTTTTTATCATCTTCATAATATTTTCAAATGCGTCAAAGGAAAATTTAGCGGCTCAGAAATAGTTTATTAAGCAAGAACTCCTCCAGTGCATTTGCATACACAAAGCTGTCTATTCCACACTTGACAAGCCACAGTACTGTAGGATACAACCAGATGAGATGTGTCTTTGACAATTCACAACCTGTGTGACAACTGTTAGCCTTTGGGCTCCTTGCATGTGATTGGAAGGAGCTAGTGGAGTGAATTGGGTCACAAAGCTAGTCATGTTTAAAACATGCATTTTTGCAATTTGAACACATCAAGCCAACTTGCCATCCTGAATTTCAAAGGGGAATATCGTTTGTTAAGTAGCATTCTTTTCTTGGAAAATTCTGAGCCTTCTATGGATCTTTTACATCGGCTGAGTAATCTGCCTTTTACACATGTATGCATGCCTTCAAATTTATGGCCTTGGCCATTCTAATGTTAACGCAGAGGCTATGTACTACACTTTTTAGTTTTTATGGTTACTTCTCCTCTGCATAGTCAATAGTTTTAACCAATTGCTGTTTAAGACAGTTGCTGTTGGCTGGTCCAGGTTTTTACCCTGATCTGCATGCCTGTTGCCAATCTTGTAAGAAGTACCAGGTTTCAAGTCAGTTTTCCTGGTAGTAAGCCCAAATACTTATTCAGTGCTCTAGGTTTGTGAATAAGCTGTAACTAAAGTGAAAGCTCTGTTTTATGGAGTTGGCTATTTGGCATGTTCTTAGTACTTGCAAGCTGTCCAGCTAGTCTGTTGAGCAGTGTAAGATTTAGGAATCTGAACCTTTTGAGTTTTAGTCATAATATTTGAGATGGTGCTCGGGTCACCTTGCCTAGCGTGTGGTTTTGTATCGGCTAGCTTGTTTGTCTCTTCCCCCCCCAAGGGCATTTTAGAACCTCTTGAGTGTAATGAATGGCATCCGTCTCCATAAACGTACCTCGTTCCTCTAGAGTAAGTGCACAAATATTTCAGCTTTACACCGCAGGTAGCGGAACTATTTGGATAGCACCTGCTAATGGGTACAGAAGGCTGCAGTTAAACAAATTGGTTAAGTTTTATGGCCACATTAGATTTGCTTGTTTTAAAGTGCAACAGAAGGAGAGGCGAGGCTACTGAATTGTGGCTCTGATGACATCTGTGTTAACTGAAAACAGGTGGATGGTAAAATGTTCACGTTATTCAAGGCGCGCCTTTGCTACTTGCTCTCAGTTGTAATGTATGTTCTGACACCCCTTTTATAGCATGTCCGATTGTTTTCCTGGGATTGACATTTGCGTTCGTTGCATTGGATGCTGCAAGGTGTTGTACTGTAGGCTTGATGTCCCGTAGGTCAATGACAGCCATGCGTTTACATGACCATACAATTGTAACTTGGCTTTAAGGGGTGATTGACATCTTATCTGCAAGGGGTGGAGTAGTCACTTATATGAGGGGGGGTTTGTTAAAAGTGATTGAAAACAGAAGGTGCTTTTTCTCTTTTTCTGTACCTACCCAAAGAAAGGTCATACTTGCAGTTGAGAATTACATCCTCCCACTTCTGCTGCAACTGTTATTTCTACTATGGTCTTCACCATTCACCCTTTTTAGCTAATGACATTAGGCTCAGACTCTCACTAGTGGAATCTCGGTTAAAGTTTACTTTACTGACCGCTTATAATTTGTATTAGAATTGGATCACTGTTTGACCATCCAGAAACAGCAACTAGAAACAAGAGCAAGCCTCAGTAGCGGAAGGACATGGTGAGACTATTTTTTTTATTTTTATTTTTTATTTTTTTAAGCTAAAGAGGGATATTGCTATTTTCTTGAAGTACAAAAACAAAATGCTGTTTGTCAACAAAAGAATGGAAGACACTTGAAGTTGCTTGCTTTCCAGTCTGACAATTTTCTTTCTAAACAAGATGTAAGGAATACCTGGGCACTGGAGAATTGCCTCTTTAAGCTAGTGATGATAGACATCATAGCTGTGCTTTGGGAAGATTGCTCTTGGATTTCTGAAAACAGAGGTGCGGACTCTTGGAAATCAAGGAAGAGTTCCACTTTCAAGGTGTACCACCTGTTCAATCAGTGCTGGTGAAGGTGATTTGTTGTCAAAATGTTCTAGTTTTGATGGAAAAACAACAAACTTCACGTTTGCTGCATCGCTTCAAAAAAGGAAAATTAAAGCAATTAAACATTATTGCGGTAGCCTATTGTTGTTTGGACTACTGATACAATGCTTTATGTAGGCCTGCTTTTTGTATCTCTTTTGAATTATGCCAGCTATGACTATCCATCATTTTAAAACATTGTTATTCTTTGTAATAAAACGTGGCATTTAGTCCCATCATGGAAGTAGTTGGCTACATTTATACGGATGCACCCAGCATCATGTGCTTTTAGTTTTAATCTGAAGGTATCTTTCATGTGCTGGCTAACTGCATTATCCATTCTCATCACTATTTATGTAAGTAGCTTTAGTCTTTACAAGTGAAAGTGCATATCTTTTTTCCATAGTCAGTGGTTGCAGATTAAATTTTAAAAGTGGGGTGGATAGCTAGCATCCCATGGTCTTGCTCATTAACTTTGTGTGCAAGGTTTGGTGGTAAATGATACTCGAGGAAAAGTGCAATTCACATATACTTAGAAAATAGCGTAATAAGGGTAAACATAGAATAATCGTGCTGTGGATAGCCAATGACATAATTATGACAGAACAGTGACATACAATACTATGCTCATTATACAAATATAATTTGGAATCACAATCCGGGACTTTCACTTATCTTTTTCTAAGTAAGGATTTGCCTTATGATATCAACACATTGAATAACACCAAGCGCGCGCACGCACACCACCAGTGTTCATTTTGACAACACATTTTGGTTTTATTCATAGTCTTCTGACTAAATTGCATTATATTTTAGTCACATTTTAGTCATTTAAATATAGCTTTAGTCTAGTTTTAGTCAATTCAAATAAATTAATTTTAGTCAATGAAAAGTAAAGTAGTTTTAGACAAATTCTAATTAAACATTTTTCTAAATTTTCTTTTCACTGGAATGTTTGCTCTTAGAAATGATTACTGATTGACCTTTATACACATATGCTATAATCGTTATAATTTGTTCCAATAATCTTATGGGCCTTCTTATTACACATTATCTAAAAGGGTCGGAGCATGCACTGTTTGCAGGCACGTATCGTGTCATTTTCAGCATAGAAAAAATGTCTTTGACAAACATTTTTCATATCCTTTCGTTAACGAAATGAACGCTGACACACAGACGCACGCACTAAATACCTAAATAACGAAATTTAAAAAATGGAGAGAGAGTGAGTGGAAATTTATTACAGGAAAGATTCCAGAATCTATGCTACGCAAACAATGCCATATCTGAGCTCTTTTCCCATGGGGTCCTCCTACCACTACAGTGTTTTGCTTGAATGCTTTGGATGCGAATACAGTTCTTAAAAAAAGCTGTCATCAAATTGCTGCACTCAGTTGCTTTTGTGTCAGTATTAAAGGATTATGATCTTGAAAATGCGGCCAATTACTCTGCTGTGTTGCAGTCAGCAGGTTATTTGTTGAAAGCTACATCCATTAAAAAAGAGAACTTTTGTGCAGGCAGCACCGGTGCCCGCATTGCATAGTGCTTACATTAAAAATGCTTCTTACAGATGTGCTCTTTCCGCTTTGTTCAGAAACTGTTGCTTTGCAAAACAAAAAAACATAATTGGGGGATCAGGTTGCTACCAAATATTTTGACCCTATGTTTTCTGCAAGTGCTTTGTAAGTAATATAGAGCATGTGGAATTTGATATGATGTATACTGTACATACAACCTCATTTACTATTTATTTAAAGATGCGTTACTTATTTATGAATAGTTTATTTGCTTTATTTAGACGGGTAGAAAGCAGAAAGGGTATTGTGCAGAGAAGGGACCACAGGAGAGAAAGTACCCCCCTTGTATTTGCCCCAGGGTCAGCTGCCCTCTTGACTTTCACACATCTCACCCTTTAGATTGTTTTAATGTTGTCCTCCCTGTCTGTTGCAAGGCCCCAGACCAGGGGTAAGCAACCCTGGTCCTGGAGAGCCGCAGGGTCTGCTGGTTTTTGTTGTTACTCACCACTTAATTGATCAATTAAAGCAGTTGATTACACAGTTAACTCACCTCACCTGGTTTCTTTAGTCTAAGTAGTTGCTGTATTTAGGGTGAAAACAAAAACCAGCAGACCCTGCGGCTCTCCAGGACCAGGGTTGCCTACCCCTGCCCCAGACAATCACTTCCCCATCCCAACAGTATTCAGTCAGCTGAAATTCTTCACTCAACCATTTTCCCTTAACCTTCTTCCAGTGCTCGTTGCTACCCCTCTTACTTTAGTGTTCCCGGTTTTAACTGCTCTTATATTAACAGAAAAACCATAAATCATCACCAAATTTTACATGTTCAAATGTCTAGTGTGGAGGATAACATAGTCTTGAGACAATCAGATGAAAAATACAATATTTATGGTTTAGGAAAGTTGTAAATCGATCATATTTGACCTGAACACAATAGGGGGGTTAAGGGTTAAAGTTCACCAACCCTTGGCCCAGTGCCATTGTCTGGGTAGAAAGGAAAAACTTCATATTTAAGCTGAAGTTGGTGAAATGAGTGGCTCAGGAAACATGGCATGCCACCTCTACTGTACTGTTCTGTTTTTAGTTTTTTTGTCTGTCAGGGTGAGAGGATTATGCAGTAAGTGCTCAACAAGATTTTGAATCCCTAGAATCCCCCGCTCTGGAATGCCCAATCATAATGTTTAGTCTGTCGCAACACTGCGTTATTCTGTCAATTCAGGAGTTTGTACACTGTCACACGCAGCATTTTTCCAAGCTCAAAATCAGGTGAATGTGGTGACTCAACCTAAAATCTTGCAGGGGTTAAACCCAAAAGCCACAATTCCCAATGCAAATGAGTTGTATTGAAACTCATCGGATTTATATTGTAGATGTTCTGAAGAATCCATACTTTTGCATTTGCAGGGGGTGGGGGGAGATTTGCATTGCCTTATATAATAATAATTATACCCCAGCAACAATTTGTATAACACAGCGATGTGAATCTAAGATGATTTATAACTAGGCATTTAGAAGAATCGGATTCACCACACCCCTGTTAATTTAGTATCTGTGTTTCTTGTAATAAGAATTTGAATTCCGCACAGTGTATAGGCACATATGAGGATTACATTTTTATTTTCTTTACTTAGTTTTGCAATGTTGGTCAATGTACATCATTGTACTATTCCTGTTTTAATCTACTGTAGCTCCATAAACCATTTAGGTATTTGTCGTAAGAACTCATGCCACTGATTGTACCGGTTTGCTCCTGCCCTTGAAACAATGTGTAAATACTTCAGAATATTTAGTTTTTAATATATAGTTATATTATTATTAATAATATTTAGTTTTTAATAGATACATTATTATAAAAATCATTCTAAAAGGTAATATAAATAAAACATGATTATGCATTATATTCATGAAGCATCAGAAATTTTTTTTGATCAAATTTTCAGCAGTATTAAATTGTTTCATTTAACAAGGCCTAATACTTTACTAACGCAGTTTGCAAGTCTCATCCGACTGGCTAACTGCATTATCCAATATGCTAAATTGTGAATTTCGTAAATGTAATTTTCCAAATTCTAATCTCTTAAACAGCACAACAAGTTTGCAAATACAATTCGGCCGGCTGAAACCGGAAGTCTTATTGTGGCTTATTGTCACTAGCTTCACAGAGCTTTGAATCAGCACAATAGCTTTTTTTCTTCCTTATAAGGCCTCAATGGAGTGAAGCCGTCCAGATACTCATAGTCATTTACCTCCCCGTCCTCCTGCCCCACAAACTGTCATCCGTTTTGGCTAACGCGTTAGCTTTGTTTTGTGCACTGCTATCCAGAAGCTAACTAGCTAGCCACCGCGACTGCCCGCCCACTTTAACAAAAGAAGTCCTGCCCCAACGTCCGGTTTCACGCAGAAGCCTTCTGAAAAGCAATAGAAAAACGCGATTTGACGTCCGTTGTGTGGGGTCTTTAAGGATTACTTGACTTCCATATTGCAGTTTTATTTTCTCCAGTTACTTTATTTAGTATGTTTTCTTTCCCTCTAAATTATGTGTTCAGGAGGCAGCGTTGGTTCAGCACTGTAGCTTTCTTGTGAATCAGCTAGTGCTCATTATTTTGTTTTTGACAGTGGGGGGAACAACAACAAAAAAAACGACTCCTTACCTGGAGCTTCTGCTGGCTTTCGGGAGGTGATGGAAGCATGTTGGAGATGAGGGTGGACAGACTCTAGAGTTATCGACTCCCACAGAGGGGGTCCCCAGGCAAAGGGAACCGGAACAGAAGCCTAACAACATTATAATCCCCACAATTCAAACTCTCAGATAAATCTGATCACCAAGCTATCCATTTAAGCCCATTTTGAAAATCAAATAAACGGGGCAATAGTTTTTGGGGTGATTTTTCCAGAGTGGATTCAATTCAGTTCAGGGTTGTCTTTTACATACCATTATTGGTGCATGAAAACTGTTTACATGATTTGGCCTTAAAGTTAGTTGTAGCCGTTTACAACCGACCAGTAAATTACACAATTTAATGGAGTGTTTTTTAGAATGAATAGCTTTGGATTTTGGAGGCTGCATAATGTTATCATAATTCAAGCCAAATAAATTAATTACAGTGCATTTCTAATTGGAAATGGTTTTAAAACTAAATTTAGTGGGATACATTGTTTTTATTTTCTACTAAATAAGCAAGAAAATAATACATACTCTATCTTGAACCCTGATACTCATCTCTAAAGCTTGTAGTAGCTTTGTTTTCTGCTACTAATATCTTAGTCTGACTGGTTGTGTCACAGATTTTTTTACACAGTTTTAAGTTGATTGGCGAGTTGGTTTTCATGTGAGCAACACAAAATTGGTTAATTAACCAAGCACATCCTTGGATGTTGGGTGGACTTACCTCATCATTGTGTCAACCTGGATAGTTTTATAGTACAGGTTATGAGCTTGACAATGTTGGCTAACATGCACCACATTTTGTCCCATTATTTCAAAGGTCTAGCTCTACTGCAGCATTACTTTTTTCGGAAGAAATGTTACTTTTTTTATAATAATACAAGTTTTTCTAAGTCATACATATGTAGCCCAAAGTGCTTATAGGAAAATGCTGATGAATATAAAATAGTCCTCAAAAAGATATGTAAATAAGTAAAAACTCAATTGTTAGTTGATAATGATAAGGAAACAAGAATATACATTTATTATATATATATATTTAATCAAAAGATTTAGTAAACACTATATTTGATTTTAGCAAGACCTTTTTTGTTAATACAAGTAAATAAAATCCTGCAATCATCCAAAAGGCACCTTAAAAAGGTGGGCGTAAAGGTTGTTCATTTGCCCTTGCTTGTGCCTTCATGTTGTTTTGAAGTAGTGTTTTGTGAAGTCTCGAAGCAGGAGAACAATATGCTGCATCTCTTCTCACCTTTAGATTGACTCGCTCTTTAGGAACATAAAGGAGATTGGCAGCGTTGGCTGATCTGAGACTGAGGTTGAGCTTTGTGAGCTTTTAATGAGTTAACACATCAGTTCTCAAACTCGCAGGCGACCAGCGCAGAGATGAAAGGACACAGGTAATGTGCTCTCGTTATGCCTCATGCCAGTATTCTGACTGCTAGATTTTGTAGAAGTTGTCGCTGTTCTATAGTTTTGTGAAGGCCGGCGAGTATTGCATTGCAGTAGTCAAGCTTTTGGCATCAGCTGATTCATGCACGCGTTTGACATTTGAGGAAGAAAAGAGGCATGCATAATTTCACTATTTTAAGGAGTCTGGACTTTGTTTATAGTTTCTACTTCTGCATACGTGAAGCAAACAAACAGGTTTTTCAATTCACGCTTTAAGTTATCTTAGCCTGAATCGTCATACACATGTTATTTACATGAGCTTATGCGGTAAAGGTGCTTTTTTGCTTGTCGTGGTTTTTAACTCATCATCTCAAACCTTGTCTGGCAGGTTTGCTTCATATTCATGCTGCTGTGGATGGTGTCTTTCTCCCCGCTACCTTTAGAGGTAACCGATGGTTTAAACTGTACCGTCTATCCACATTTGTACAACTATTGGTAATTATTTAAGAGAGTAGGTCGGTAATATAGTGAATTTGGATTTGTAATTGAATGAGAGCGGCGGTTCTGTTTCAGATGGTATGTGCACTCAGCGTGCCATCTGCGCGTGTTCATTATTGCCTGCAACAGACGTGGTAAAACAAAGGTTGAGAAATACCGTAGTTACACCAAAGCTGAAGGGAGCTTTACATGGATATCCATTGGAGTGGCATGACAGTGGCAATATTTAAAAAAAATTATAAAGATTTGCCAGCTGCGTTCAACGGTTCTCCATATTGTGTTTCCTCTGAGACTATTGTTGCCGTGGTCACATCAGACTGTACTGGGAACTGGAATACAGCCTTTTGGAACAGTGGCATCTGTTTACTGTCATCTGCGTAACAGATTAATTACCCAAAAACAGGTAATATAGATTAAGCTTACACTATACACAGTATGTTGAAAAGTAGATAATCTAAGTGTATAATAATGTAAGCTTTTGGTTCAGCATACGTTTTATCTACTTGTATGGCAAATTGTAAGATTTCAATTTTGAACCCAAGAGGTACATCGCTTCTAAAGTTTTTAGCAATGTACAACTGAGAGCCACATGCATTCATTTTCATTTTTGCACCAGTATTGGGTGGACATTAATTGCTGACGTGCAAAGTTTCATGCAGTCAAGATCATCATTCTAGTGGTCTCAGTTCAACAGTTTTAATTTGCATCCTTGGGCGATTAGCCTCCATCACTGTCAACGGTTTCACATACGTCTCCAGATGAACCAAACTGCGCTTCTATTTAAATAAAACGCTGAGATGAACTAGGTGTGAAAGTGCCCTTAGTTGCATCTATAAATAGTCATCTCTGAGCTGCATGGGCGAAAACTGAAAGAGAAGATGGCAACGGATCTACACAATGCTCAGTGCACCATGAATAGCAAACTGAATTCTGAGGCCTCTGCTTGCAGTTTAAGGGATTATCACATATCTTTTAAACTGCTCTTTGTATTGTTTTTTTATTTTTATATTCTACTGCCTCCAAGGAAATATTCTTGTTCTGCTGACAGATCTTTCTGGATTAAATCGTGACGGGTTTGCACAGTGGATAGCGGTTAGATTTTTAAGAGCGGCAATTAAAACAAAAAAAGAAAATGAAACAAAAACTTGTGTGGCTGAAATGGTTGAGAGTTGTTTTGAACCGTACATCGCTTGGTTGCACTTTGTGGTCCTTCCCAGAAAGGCACAACTTTTCGTTTTATTGTCATTCCAATTCTTCCTCAGTAGTGTGCAGTCATTTTTTCCCTCTTTTTTTGAGCTCACTTTATCGGTGACTCATCTTTATGGTCACTATTAAACGGCTCGATTTTACTTTTAAAAGCATGTGTGGTGTTATCCGCTGGTTGCTATTCTGAATGTTTGGACGTTATTTGTTTTTCGTCACAGGGGACCGTGTGTCTGACATATGAGGATGCGTTGTTAGAGCATTGCCCTTTGAGACGAGCATAAACAAGGCCCGTTCTGAGATTAACCTGCTCATTGTGAAATGAGTTAACACCCAACCAATAAGCTGCTGAAATGTGCCGGCTTGTATAAAAATTTATCCCGTGTCCATTTAGTTCACTACATTATCTGAAACAATAATGCACTTTTCTATATAAATAAATTGAATTTATAGCTCATTAAACTTACGTCAACCTCCACTTAATGCCTCCCTCTAATTGCTAAATAATGCACAGCCCTTTTTATGCCATTGCACCAGATTTGAAGATGCAACACAGGAAACAAACAACCAAAAAAAAAATAATAATAATAAAAAAATTATTTTTTTTGTTTATGGAAGGGCACTAATATAGTTGGTATTTCCCAGTGCTAAGATTGATTCTTTTTTTTGTGCAGTGGTGCAGGTTGCATATGTATTTTGTTTGTGCATTGTTTTCCACTAAGGCTTCAGACAATAAATTAGCTTTATGCAGTATAGTACAGCTTATTAATTAGGCAGATGCAAAAAATAAAAATACAATGAAATACTGAATATGACTTTAAATAATTGTTTCTAGAAATGTGTTTCTTTGCATGGAATTTCATTATAGGACACGGGATGTTTATAATGCGAGGAAATGGTGCACAGAACCTGGTGTTGTATTACTGGAAAGCAAGTTTGGTCCGTTTCAGGGAACTGTGATTACTGGCCAAATATAAAGGGACATTATCAGGCTTTTACTGGCTCTCTCTCTCTCTCTTTTCTACTTCTCTAATGTTGAGGCTGTGGACTGTGTTTCTCTTACAGGATGCTGTCTATACCACTATATTTATGACATCATTGCCTGTATTGTGACACTGCTTTGTTGAGATTGTCTTGCAGGCCAAATCCATTGCCAGTCAGCATTGTTCATCACCTGACGTTATTGTATTCACCATGTTGTAAGCTAAATTGAAACAAAGGGAACAAATATAAACGGGCGACTTTCTCAACGGCCGCAACGTTGTGAAAACGAACATTTTAAAAGTACGTTGGTCTTGCCCACAGAGAAAGACACAACCCCCCCCCTACCCCACTGCTTCTCCACACTCTTTGTTGTGAACGTGCATCAAAGTTTCTAGCTACAATTGCAGGATTACAAACTAGCGTAGCTACACTAAAAATGAATGCCGACTCTAGTCCTGTTCGGCGATGCAGGAGTGGGTGAAACTCCATTTGCATCTAGCTGTGCTGTTATGTGCACGTGCAAGGTCAGTCTCATCATTGCTGATTTGTTGATATGCCAGATCATGTTGTGAACCAATCTCTTTGATTGGTTCACGTCATGAACCACTTTGTTTTGAAAAAGAATGCAGAATTTGAGGCTATACACACAGTGGTGCTGGATTTCTCTCACAGCAGTTCTTTCTATGATTCTTACCAACTACGCATGACCGCTCCCCGATATTTAAAAAAAAAAAAGGTTGCCTACTCCAGCTTTAATTCCCATCTGCAAAATGGGCAAAAAAAAGTTGTGCTGCATGTGATGGAGGGCTACTCTCAGCCTCCCAGTGGGGTGATGGCTGCTGCAGAAACCAGAGATGACCTTACCCTGAAAAATAAACAGTGCTCTTCCCGCCCTTAATGATAATAAACTCCCCACGCTTTTTTCTTCCCTCTTTTATTCTCGCGGAATTAATATTTGATAAAGGTTAAGATTGTGCGCCAACCATTACCTCCCCGTGTAGCTTGCTCAGCGCTCAGGCACAAGTGGCTGTGCTTTTGGGATCCTCGGCATCTTTTCAGCCGCAGGGCGCCCCACCCTTTCTGTTTGGTGCTCACTATTTTTATTTTTTTCCTTGTTTTGCAGAATTTAATGGAGTGCACACATTCATCAGTTCTTGCTTTCTCTCATAAGACAATCACTGAGCAGTCTCAGAATGCTGGATTTTGAGCCAAGGAGCCTGTTCAAATTAATTCTTTGTGATTTTATGAACATTTCTTGTATTTTATAATTATTTTTTTATTTTTTTAACATAATGGCATTTACTGTAATCGTTGAGGGCATGCAAATGTAATTAAATCCCAAGTCATCCACTGGAGACCAGATTAGAATCATAGAATGTCATTTTTCATACAATAAGAACAATGGACTTCTTGGAATAGTTTTATTTAGCAGTGCCAAACATGGATACTAGAGACCATCATAAATGTCACCACAGCCATTTAATACTTGATCTGCCCTTAAACATGGCCTTACATTCAATTATTAAATGTGTTACTAATGGTAACACATGGTAACTAATGGTAACAAATGGTATATTTGTTTTTTTAGATCCTGCCATAGTGGCATGTAAGAAACTGTTTGTGTGTTTATGTGTGTTTATGTGTGTTTGTGTGTTTATGTGTGTGTGTGTGTGTGTGTGTGTACACATATGTATATAATATTTCATGTAATATAGCTGCCTCTGGCAAGTGATTTCTTACTAAACCATGCACAAAGCTAGATGTACATGTTTAGTACTTTATTTTGTTGTAATTGGAAATGTTGTTTTCCAACAGCAAGCACATGCATGGACATCTTTAAATGTAATAAGAATCCATTTACTTTGACACACTTGTTTATTAATATGCATAACATGTGTACCTCTTGACAAGCTACAGGAATATCTTGCATACGCTAATCAAAACAAAACGCACATCAACTACAGTTTTCAACCACAGCAATTATTTTAACTAACTGAATAAATCATGAATTCCACGCCTGAACATGATGTAAAAATTCCGCTCTTTAAGCAATAAATCAAATAAACTTTGAAGCCTCATTTACAGTTGAATTAAGTTTAGGCCTATTAAGTTCTTTATTGCTATATCATTATAGTTGGGACCAATGGACGTCCAATATCTTGTGTGCGGGCCAATTAAATTGAAAGTATTCTTGTGGTTCTGAAGCCCGTAAATTTAATGGACTTTATCCCTTCTTACCCAGCTGCTGAATGGGTTGTCTATCTCTGATGTTGCAGTGGACCGCATTCAAATGTTCAATAAAATGCACATAAATTTGAGCCAACATGAATTAACTAATTTTACTGGCCTAGCTAGAGAAGTATTCTGTTTAAATAAAGCGTTGGAAATGCTAATATGGCAAAGTTGAGTACATGGAGCTGGAACCAGCAGCAGCCTGTGCCCACAGGTATACTTGTGCCCTCCACAGTCACACCCGTATAATCGTGTTGTTTTATTAGGACTGACTGGGAATATTTAGCGCTGTGCAGACCTGTCACTCTGAACTGGCCGTGAACCGTCGGAAAGCCCGGATCCAGGCCAATTTGGCAGAGGCTGGCGGGGGCAGGGCGTGTTTCCGAGGCCGTTCTTTCACCCCCCCCTCCCGTCAGGTTGTTTGTGCAGGCGGTTTTTCGGTCTAAATGCGGGGCTTTGTCAGGGAAGAACGGTCGGCTGGGTCGTTAGCTTATCAGGCAGGGGACAGCATCGGTGGAAGACAAGCTGCCTGAGTGTGAGTGGGGTGGGGGGAGGCTGGGGTGCACCGTGTCACCCCTTCTCAAAGGCTCCATGGTGCGCCGCATCAAGCGACCGTGCCATACTGCTGTTTTATCTGTTGGTTTGGCTGCAACAGTTGCTGAATGTCCCTCCAGACGTAGGTGTGCATGCTGGCAAGCCCATGTCTTTTCGTTGTTTAGTGCCATGTTGGCCCTTAACTTTTAATGGCAAGGCCGCTGTAACTCGGCCATTATTTCATTAGGCTTCTGTATAATGCCCTGAAGCACAGACATTGCCTTTCTCAACGCAACATTGCATGTTTTGCGTGTCGCTCCTAAGCGTGCGCAGTGCTAAGCTAGTGGGTCAGATCCTATTCACAAATGTAACCGTTCTCACAGTGGGACCTGACTCAGGCCAAAGCTTGTACACGAGTAGGCTACTAATGAATTATCCCTATAGATATTATGCTGTCATACTGAAGGTATTATGTCGGCGTCAGTTTTTTATGAGCATACAGTTTTTGTAAAGGTTAGTTTTCGTGCTTTCATTTGGACTTGATTGTCTTTGCAGCAGCTGTGGGTTACCATGCGTGTTGTGTGGTTCCACCCTGCTGATGAGATGCACGGACAGAAATGCGGGCTCTCCTGAATCAGTGGGGTGAAGCGGCTTTCACAGAGATTAAAGGTCTGCTCTGGTCTTAAGAACAAAATCAATGTAGTCACTCCGCCAAAAGATTATAACTGTGCATTGATCCCGTTGGGGGGGAAAAAATAAATAAAGTGGTCGAAACTGAAAAGACACAGCTTGCTAACGACTATAACACTGAGTGGAAGAGAGACTCTTATTGCCCAGGCCTGGATTTTCAGGACCGTGGCGGGAGGGATGTTGTAAACTGCCTGCAGTTTGGACATCTGACCATTTGGTATTCAGACTGGCCTGTTTACAAAGTCAACTTGTAAAGATGGATGTGACTTCTAAGGGGTTTAATCGCTAAACATTTACAAAAAATGCTAAACATTTAGGAAAATCTCTGAGTGAGTAAACACATTTTTTTAAGCGCCAATGTTATGAAAAAAAATTATATAGTCTTATTCTCACTGTGATTGTCGTAGGCTTGTGTTTAGACATACGCGTGCTCATCTGGGGCCGATTTTGACAATTGCGTGAGGTTTGATATGGATGGACTCGGGAAATATATTGCTTGATCAGCTCTTGAGTGATGCGTGTGCTTGCTCACATGGAGAAAATCAAAGTAACGTTCCTCAAAATGCTTTGCAAAGAACGGGAAAAAAGTCCCTTTTGGTCTCACTGAGCACATTTCAGAAAATAAAGTCAAATGTAATCTTTGTGACATTGAGCTCCGTACTACAACAGCACTGGTTGTAAAATCATGTACGATGGCTGAGCGATGAGCCGTGTAACAGCCGCGCGCCCCAATGAGAGCTTTCACTTTGAAAAGGTGTGACAAAACTAAGAAAGAAAGCAACATGGCCAGCGGTGTTTATGTTCTTATTAAAGGAAAGCTTTTATGACTTTTTCTTTGCCGTTACTTAAATAAAACGCATTCGTTTAATATTTAGCCAGTTTTTTTTATTTTATAGAATACAGATCTTCTTTTGAAAATTGAGTAAACCCAACACCTTATTCCTGTTGCATCCTCTCAACGCATTTTCAGTTGTCCGCTCTACTATGATGGTGCTTTTATGTGATTTGTGCTCTTATGTAGGCCACTGTATTTATTTTTTCAAGTCCTTTTGTACTTTTATTTAAAAGCACGTCTTGTCTATGCGGCAAATTCAGAACGCCCGCCCCGAACCTTGTCGTTTAAACTTGTGAATGCATTATTTTCACTGTGAAACCACTTTTTTTCCCCCGAGTTTGTCCCATTCCTAATTGTAATGGCTCTGTGTTTGCCATCAAGCAGTACATCAACAGCAGTTTATATTGATGAATATGCGTTGTGTTATATTGTGCCGTGTTATGTGCTTCATAGTAGTAATCCGCCAACAGATACCAAGGGTCTGTTTGGTGCCTCTGATTAATTTAGTGCAGGTTTACGGAGTTAGCCACATCAAACTTGTGTGTAAACCCGGAGCCAGAAAAGATGTGGGGTTAACGAGATCCATTCTCTTGTTCAATAACATTGGGATTATTGTTTCGCTCTATCACTTTGTCTACAGAAAGGAGGGCATTGAGATTTTAAGGACCTCGTTGAAATGGGGATAGATGCTTTATAGACAGCAGGCAAAATGGCACGATGGACTGAATTGCCTGCTCTAAGCATAACACGATCTTGTGTACTACTAAAACCAGTGCTAAATACAGGAATGGCGATACAGGAATCCTGCTTCACATGAACATCACTCTGCTTTGTCATTAGCATTTGACATCCCCATGGAGACCAAGCAGGTGCTAATAAGGCTGCTAATTATGATATGGTGTAATTTCTTCTGAACTGCAAGGAGCTATTTCAGTAGGGGGGGAAGAGTCTCAGCTTGGTGCAGGAAGCTGACCGGGTGCTCACATTCCAGGCTTCCTTAACGATGCCTGGCATACTCACTCATTACAGCAATTACGCTGTCAGAGTTTCAGCGTTTAAACTAGGCAAATGAGTCTGTCTCCAGGGGCCCCGCTCTTGAGCAGCGCGTCTGTGGGTCAACGTTGGAACGTCGGCGCGGGCCCTACCGCGTCGCCCGCTGCGTGACGCGCCCCTCGATGGTTCTCGTGAGACTGACCCACAGCGACACTGCAGAGGTCTGAGATTAGATCTGCTCTCCATTAAGTGCTTTAAATCGCCATGGACGCGAAACCACAAACCGTCAATGGCCTTGGTAAAAAATCATCAACAAAGTAATGAATACATAAAAAGGAGCTCGGAGAAGAAAACCAATGACTGGGATCCGCATTTATGAGGTCTATATATATCAGCCGTAAAATCGTATGCATTTTTGTATACCGTTTTTTGTCAAGGTTGTGTGTGATTAACAGCTTAAGTGTGTGTGTGTGTGTGTGTGTGTGTGTGTGTGTGTACAGTTAAATACATAAGTGTAAGCGTATATATATTGGGACAGTGACACCATTTGTATTGTTTTGGCTGTACTCCAGTACATTGGACTTGAATTAATGAATATTAGGTTAAAGAGTAGACCGTCAGCTTTAATTTGAAGATATTTACAACCAATACCAGGTGAACATTGTATGAATTTGCCTTTTTCTACACAATTGAAGTATTTTTTGGTTATCCATTACACTGCTTTTTCATGGTCTACCAGGTCGTTTGCTCTCACCAGTGCATTCTTTCTACAATGTATCAAACAGTTGATTTTTGACACGCCCAATGTCTCAGATCTATTTATTCAGATTTTTCAGCCTCATGATGGCCTGCTTTACTGGCATTGGCACTTATTGTCACTTATTTGGTCCTCATATTGAGAGACAACAGCAACCGACTCCAAATGGAAATTCCACACTTAGAATCAGCTCAAGATATTTTTGTGCATTAACTAATGAAGCAGAGCCACACAGCTGGCCATGAAACAGCTGAGCAGCCAATTGTCCATTTTATTTCACTCCCCTAAAATAGGGGTGGGACTATGTATAAAAAGGGCTGTAATTCCTACACCTGATCACCTGATATGGATGTAAATATTAAAGCTGAGAGTCCATATTAATTGTTTTATTTAAAATCGAATGTGCTGGCGTCAAAAGAACGAAATACTGTCCCAATACTTTTGCGTGTATAAATACACAAGTCATCGGAATTAAGTCTTTCATGGCTATCTACATCAATGAGATCCGTACGTAGCGGGAAACGCAAATGCTGCTTTTTTTCCCATGTTGTTTGAGGTCTGATTTGCATGTGACTCACAGCTTCAGAACTGTCTGTTTTCCAAGGAGATCATTTCACTGGCAACACCTCACACGCAGTGAAGAGGCAGGACGAGGCTGCCAGTTGTTGGGCAGCCTCAGTTAAATTATATATATATATATATACATAAATTATGTATTTTTACACTTCTATTCCAGGTCAGGTACTTATTTTATTTTCTTATTTCCTGCCACATTTTTCAAAAAGCAGCGCCTTTCTCCTGAGTCTTCCTTCTACGGCTCTGTTACGGAAGTGGTTTCTGGCCTCTGATGTCGGAGAAAGAATAGCCTAAAATACCCCACGCGCTGTGGTGAAATCTGAGAAGACGCGCGGCACCCCCAATCCCCAGGACCTCATTGATTTTTTTACTTCCAACTTTTAACGTGACCAATTTCTTGCATGCGTAGTCATGGGGACGGGGGGCTCAGGAGAATGTAGTTCCTATTCCCCAGAGCCCTGCCAATTAACAGAGTCTTCGGGTCATAGTGCAAGGTCATCCCTGATGCTCAGAGACAAGTGCATTTGTAATACTGCATTAACAAACATCCATGTCTGCCCTTTAGTCAGTCTTTCATATCTCTTTACACACTGAATGTCTATTTACACTCAGTGGCCACTTTATTAGGTAACCTAAACCTATCTAGTACTGGGTAGGGCCCCCTTTCGCCTGGATTCTTTGTGGCATAGATTCGACAAGGTGCTGTAAACATTCTTTAATGATTTTGGTCGATGTTGACTCGAAGGCGTCACACAGTTCCTGCTGATTTTTCTGCCACGCGCCCATGCCGTGAACCTCCCGTTCCACCTCATCCCCGTGGTGCTCTATTGAGATCACCGGACTGTGCAGGTCATTGTGGTGAACTGAAGCCACTGTCAGGTTTGTGGAACCGAATTGAGATTATTCGTGCTTCGTGAAATGGCTCATCGTCCTGCCGGAAGTATCCGTTTTAAAAAGGGTAGACTGTGGCCATAAGGGTGTGCAAATGGTCAGCAACAATGCTTAGGTACGCTGTTTCATTCAAGTGCACCGGCAGCCTGCACCGTTGACACAAGGCTGGATTGATGTATGGATTCATGCTGTTCAAATTCTGTCCCTACCGTCTGCGTGTTGCAGTAGAAATTGAGTTTCGTCAGACCAGGTAACATTTTTCCATTCTTCAATGGCTCAGTTTTGGTGATCACTGTAGTGCCCACTGTATCCTCATCTTCCTGTTTTTAGCTGACGGAAGCGGGAGACGGCGTGGTCTTCCGCTGCTGTCGCCCGTCCACTTCAGGGTTTGACGGGTCGTGCATTCAGGGATGCCCTTCTGCAGACCACTGTTATGAGCATCTGTGGCCTTTCTGTTGGGTTGAGGTAGTCTGCCCATTCTCCTCTGATCTCCCTCATTAATAAGATGTTTTTGCACACAGAACTGCCCCTCACTGGATGTCTTCTGTTTACCGCACCATTCTCTGTAAAAAATCTAGAGACTAGTGTGTGGAAATCCCCAGAGGTCAGCTGTTTCTGAGATGCTGGAACCACCATGTCTGGCATTAACAATCGTGCTCCGGTCGAAGTCGCTTAGATCTTGCTTAAATCATCCATTCTAATGTTAGGTCGATCAACAACCTCTTCACCATGTCTGCATACTTTGGCCTATATATTGAGTTGCAGCCACATGACTCGCTGTTTGGAGGAGCTAGCAATTTGCATTAGCAAGAAGGTGCATATAATAAAGTGGCCACTGAGTGTATGTGCCCCCACCATGTCCGTGCTATTGAACATAGGTCATAGGTTAAAAATGGGTCTAGGCACTCTGCTTTTTTTGTATGTATTTTATGGAGTTGTCATGCAGTGCAAGCGTCTAACGCTGACATTTTAGCAAGCATTTTTGGAACTCAAGACTTTGATATTTGTCATCCCAGCAAAGAAGTCTGGTGTCTCTAATGTCCATAAAACATTCTCAGTGGGCTTTGGAGACCGAACATGTCCTTAATGTACACTTTCTCAAAGGAAAATAAAAGGTGAAGGAGCAATTTCTGACTTGAAAGTTGCCCTTTGGTCACAATGCAAGTGTGTCCAAAGCCTTTCACAAAATAACTTTTTTTTGTATTATTTTTTTTTCCAGTTTTAAACCCCTTACTGTGGCAGGCTACATTCCAGATAAATTTTTTTAATACAAAAAAAACATTTGTCTTTCACGTTTAACTTTATGCATTCAGTTTGTGGTAATTATTGGAGAATTAAATTGTTTGATTAAATGTTGAAGGAATGACAAATTGGATGAACTGATCTGCTTGTCATTCAGCACTTGGCTGCATTAATATTTTATGGACCCTGGCACTATGACAATTTTTAGGCCCCTCCCCTCCCTACTTTCACAGCACAGGAAGTGCTAGGTTTATGCCTGCTGCCTATTTGCAAATAAAATGTTGCCAAATCAACAACAGCTCACATCTCTGTATTATTGCTGCTCTCAGACAGAGGAGCAATACCCGACCGAACGTGAACGCAGAATCGATACTCACTGCCCATATGTAAGCCTACTGCGACTCGCCAAACGGCTCAGACATGAAGAACACATCAATTATAGCTCACAGTCTGTCGCAACTCAACAATATAATCGGCAGCACAACTGCACACCGTATGAATCCGCAGTGAGTTAAATCCAAATGAAAATGAACGGCTGTAAGTGCAGTACGCGCAGGCCTGTACTGCGGAAGGGCCGCCTGCTTATAGGCCCGATGAAGTGCGATAGGCCTATAATCTAAATAGCAACGTGTCACATTAACGTTACATTCCAGGCAGGCCAGGTCTTGGAGCTGAGAAGTCCATAATGATATCATTGAAATCCAGCGTGCTGAAAAACGAGTCACTTTCTAAGCGCTTGCGAGTTAGATTTCTCAGCCTTTCTGCAAGTTAGATTTCTCAGCCTTTCTGCAAGTTAGATTTCTCAGCCTTTCTTGTCCCATGGTGGACATTTCATTTGTTTTTTTAATGGTGACAGTTTAGAAAATGAACACACTCTGGAAACCCGTGTATTATTCCCTTCCGCATCATTGTGGCTGATGACTAGCATGAGGAAGTGCGTGTGCGTGCGTGCGTGCGTGCGTTAGCTTAAAAAAGATTATATATATATATATATTGATTGCAGAAGCTGAAATGTAACATATAAAGAACAGTTGTTTTACATTGAACATCTTTGTAGTTCGCTACTATTTTGCTACGGCAGTGTAGCTGCATTTTTGAAGCAAATGGAGTAGCTGGTTAGCTAGCTATCCATGATGGAAAACATACTGAGACCGTTTTGACCCAAGATAAAATAGAATTTTAATACCGCAAACCTGGCACCTGGCTTGCTACTTGGCAAGAAAGAGAGGAACTAGAATGTGTTGCCAAGGAACCTGCACCTCTCTTGCTTAAACTTTATTTATTTTTATTTTTTTGTGAATTTAGGAGATCCAGGCAGTGGAACAGAGAGAGCATGATCGATAAGCTATAAGCAGGATTTCTATTTTTGATATTTGTGATATTTCTTCACCGGTCCTTGTGGGCCCCCCGGTAAGCCTATGCATTAATCCGGGCCTGTTATTGTGGTCTCCTGACCAATGGGAATAATATGGGCATACAGACTACATTTGTAAAGCTGTACTGTACTTTATATTGATAACATGTTAGCAGGTTAACATAACTGACATTAAGTACGCACATTTAGTTTTACGGTCGCGCCAGCTATTCCGCTAAAGCAGTCGATGTCAATTAATGATTGTATCCTGCCATGCAATGTGACTCTCTCTCTTCCCACCAAGCCTTTATTTCAAACCTGTCTTAGAGATGTGTTGCTATGCATGTCAAACCATTTTTTTAAATTTTTTGGCTTGCTTCATAACTTCATGTTTTGTGTAATATTTCATTGCTTAATCTTGCAAAGGTTGTGTGATATTTGATTGAAATCCCTCTGTGTCTATTGCCTGCCACAGGAAGACATAATTTAAAATTGTAGCTGTGGAAATTAGTGTCCTGTCATGTGGGAATGTTCAGAATAGTAAGGCTACTCTTCTATAAATTACACGCAGCCAGGTACCGTGACCTGAACTCAAAGGATAAACGCTATCGGTTACTTGTGCTTTAGGTTGGAACATCTTTCCAAGCTTACAGCCTTACTGACACTTATGCACTGTGGCCAGACTCTATGTAAGGTCCCTGTTTTTTTTTTTTTTTTTTGTAGTTTGAATACACTGCATGACTGTTCGTTCTGATATAGATGGCTGAGATCTTTGTGTTCCAGGTGTTGTGTGGTCTAGATTGTTGTTTTTTTGCAATACGTCGTCCATTTTGTTCTGTGTGGCACTGTCAAATTGTCCATGTAGGCATAGTTGGTGGATTGATTGCATGTGAAAGACCCTTTTTTTTGCTAAGGGTCTTTTGTGGAATGGGAGAGTTGGAGGAGGATTTTATGCACTTTTCTGTCTTTCAAATGGGCCTCATCCTGTTCATTTCTTCAGTCAGTCTCATATCATAGGGGTTCTGTGAAATAAAAATTCCATGTGATCATTTTAATTTGGAGCCATTTTGTAACATTTTGTTGGTGCAATTAATTTTTGTTTTTTGCATTGAGTTCAATTTGGCTATGGTGCAATGAGTTTACTGCAGCAAGCTTTGAAAACTAATTTGAAATTTATGTTAATGCAGGTAACTAAAGTGCACTTGTGTTATCAAATTTCTTTTTTAATAAAATATGTGCCATTACAAATTGTTTTTAGAAACCGAGCCTGCATATAAATTACAAACATGTTTGGTAGTCACATTTCATAATTTTATTTATCTGCTGTGTGCTTTCTAAACTTTGAAGTCAAGAATATATGTCAGGTGTAAACCTTTGTCAGTCATTGGGCCATTTGGAGGGAAAATGGCCCCTTTGAATCTTGACCCCTCAGATGTTTTTGATATTTAATACCCATAATGTGACCTTGGAATCGACTCTTATTGTGCACCCCTGGCTTAAAGGAACAGTTCACTCTTAAAGATTGGTGAAAAAAAGATTTATAGATTTTCAGAAGGTTTATACTTTTTTTTCTTGCTGATAGGATAATTCCCATTGGCAGATGGACACTTGTTGAGCCATTTTAACCTAGAATTACCCTATAGACCTATGTTATTATTTTCAGCTTCTGTCTGATAAAATCTTGCAGGACGATGGTCGACTGCAAATTTCTGTTCAAGCTTGATTTTACTCACCTTCTGGACCAAACCCCACAAAAAAGAAAAGAAAAAAATAATAATTGAAAAAGCTTGAGGGATGTAGATCATTTTGAAAAGATCAGCCAATTAATTAACATTAAAGAGGGTGTGCAATATATGACATCTGCTAATTATACGCAGAATATAATTGATGCTTTAAAGGTCATATGGTGAGCCATTGCAGAATTTTCAGAAACCCCCCCACTTTGAAGTACAGCAGTTGGTGAAATGGCTTCTTGGCCTCCAGCATTAGTCCATGCAATTTGCAGAACGGTAAAACCCCACTGGTCCCTCAAAGGCTTGGGCTGTCAGATGATCCTCGTCGCGTTAGTGTGACTTTGTGTTAGTGTAGTGTAACCATGTGTTAGTGTAGTGCGACCGTGTGTTAGTGTTAGTGCGACCGTATGGTAGGGTTAGTGCGACCGTATGGTAGTGTTAGTGCGACCGTATGGTAGTGTTAGTGTGACCGTATGGTCGTGTTAGTGCGACCGTGTGTTAGTGTTAGTGCGACCGTATGGTCGTGTTAGTGTGACCGTATGGTCGTGTTAGTGTGACCGTATGGTAGTGTTAGTGTGACCGTATGGTAGTGTTAGTGTGACCGTATGGTAGTGTTAGTGTGACCGTATGGTCGTGTTAGTGTGACCGTATGGTCGTGTTAGTGTGACCGTATGGTCGTGTTAGTGTGACCGTATGGTCGTGTTAGTGTGACCGTATGGTAGTGTTAGTGTGACCGTATGGTAGTGTTAGTGTGACCGTATGGTAGTGTTGGTGTGATTGTGTGTTTGTGTAGTGCGACCGTGTGGTAGTGTTAGTGTGACCGTGTCATGTGTGGCAGTGTAGTGTGACCGTGTCATGTGTGGTAGTGTTGGTGTGACCGTGTGTTACTGCAGTGTTGGTGTGACCGTGTGTTACTGCAGTGTTGGTGTGACTATGTGTTACTGCAGTGTTGGTGGGACCGTGTGTTAGTGCAGTGTTGGTGTGATCGTGTGTTAGTGCAGTGTTGGTGTGACCGTGTGTTAGTGCAGTGTTGGTGTGACCGTGTGTTAGTGTTGTGTTAGTGTGACCGTGTGTTACTGCAGTGTTGGTGTGACCGTGTGTTACTGCAGTGTTGGTGGGACCGTGTGTTAGTGCAGTGTTGGTGTGACCGTGTGTTAGTGTTGTGTTAGTGTGACCATGTGTTACTGCAGTGTTGGTGGGACCGTGTGTTAGTGCAGTGTTGGTGTGACCGTGTGTTACTGCAGTGTTGGTGTGACCGTGTGTTAGTGTTGTGTTAGTGTGACCATGTGTTACTGCAGTGTTGGTGGGACCGTGTGTTAGTGCAGTGTTGGTGTGACCGTGTGTTACTGCAGTGTTGGTGTGACCGTGTGTTAGTGTTGTGTTGGTGTGATCGTGTGTTAGTGCAGTGTTGGTGGGACCGTGTGTTAGTGCAGTGTTGGTGTGACCATGTGTTACTGCAGTGTTGGTGGGACCGTGTGTTAGTGCAGTGTTGGTGGGACCGTGTGTTACTGCAGTGTTGGTGGGACCGTGTGTTAGTGCAGTGTTGGTGGGACCGTGTGTTAGTGCAGTGTTGGTGTGACCGTGTGTTAGTGTTGTGTTAGTGTGACCGTGTGTTACTGCAGTGTTGGTGTGATCGTGTGTTAGTGCAGTGTTAGTGTGACCGTGTGTTACTGCAGTGTTGGTGTGACCGTGTGTTAGTGTTGTGTTAGTGTGACCGTGTGTTACTGCAGTGTTGGTGGGACCGTGTGTTAGTGCAGTGTTGGTGGGACCGTGTGTTAGTGCAGTGTTGGTGTGATCGTGTGTTAGTGCAGTGTTGGTGGGACTGTGTGTTAGTGTGACCGTGTGTTACTGCAGTGTTGGTGGGACCGTGTGTTAGTGCAGTGTTGGTGGGACCGTGTGTTAGTGTTGTGTTAGTGTGACCGTGTGTTACTGCAGTGTTGGTGGGACCGTGTGTTACCGCAGTGTTAGTGTGACCGTGTGTTAGTGCAGTGTTGGTGTGACCGTGTGTTAGTGTTGTGTTAGTGTGACCGTGTGTTAGTGCAGTGTTGGTGGGACCGTGTGTTAGTGCAGTGTTGGTGGGACCGTGTGTTAGTGCAGTGTTGGTGGGACTGTGTGTTAGTGTGACCGTGTGTTACTGCAGTGTTGGTGGGACCGTGTGTTAGTGTGACCGTGTGTTACTGCAGTGTTGATGTGACCGTGTGTTAGTGTTGTGTTAGTGTGACCGTGTGTTAGTGCAGTGTTGGTGGGACCGTGTGTTAGTGCAGTGTTGGTGGGACCGTGTGTTAGTGCAGTGTTGGTGTGATCGTGTGTTAGTGCAGTGTTGGTGGGACTGTGTGTTAGTGTGACCGTGTGTTACTGCAGTGTTGGTGGGACCGTGTGTTAGTGCAGTGTTGGTGGGACCGTGTGTTAGTGCAGTGTTGGTGGGACCGTGTGTTAGTGTATTGTTAGTGTGACCGTGTGTTACTGCAGTGTTGGTGGGACCGTGTGTTAGTGCAGTGTTGGTGGGACCGTGTGTTACTGCAGTGTTGGTGGGACCGTGTGTTAGTGCAGTGTTGGTGGGACCGTGTGTTACTGCAGTGTTGGTGGGACCGTGTGTTACCGCAGTGTTAGTGTGACCGTGTTTGAGACGTTGGCTTTTCATCATGTGTTTGCTAAACAATAAAGAGCACAGACAGGGCCGGCTGATACCCCGGGGGCCTCTGGGTGATCGATTTTAAATGATCAGCCACTTCATTTGTTTTATAAGGTCAATTAAATGACACCATTGGTTTCCTGAGCCAGAGGATGTGCCGGCCTGGTTTAAAACTAAATTAAATGGCACTTTAACACCGATTGCTGTGGCTTCCTTTAATCTCGAATGAAGGGCTGGACGGGGGACGACAGCCCTCACTATGATTTGTGCATCTCTCAATTAATTTGGCTGTCTCAGAATGAAGAATTTTACATCAATACCATAAGCTCAGCTGAACTCCATGGGCCCCAGCTAGCTTTTGCTGATAGGTTTTTTATTACCGCATAATGAATGGAATGTTGTTAGACCATTTGTTAAAAATGTTGACATTTAGTTTAAATAAGTGCGTGTGCGCGCGTGTGTTTTACGCACACATGCACACTTTCATATTTCTTTCCGACCCATTTTATGCAAAGCAGATGACTTCTGATTTTTTTATATGCATAATATTGTCAGCTTATCTTTGTCCATCTTGCTCTTTTATCCATCTCTACCTACTCTTTGTAAAGGGAAATAAGATGCGATCCAGGATATATCAGATTTAGAACAGGATGCATATCCGCTGCTCTCCAAAAAATGCACTGAGCCGTACAGCACCTGTGGTACTCGTTTAGAGAACCACAAAGCGCGTTTCATTATCCCGTGTGTTAAACGGCAGGACTGCCTGCCCCTGCACTCTGACTCTGTACCATTTGTTACATGCCTTGAGGATAGGCTTGCAATTAGCCAAACGCAAGTCGTTTATACCGCTCCGCGTAATCAGTGCTCCGCTTTTGTTATTCTAAATAAGATAATTTGCGTTTATAGCTTCGCGTTCCAGTGCGTTTCTGGTGTGTGTCTGTGGAGCGCATTAAAGTGTCTGTGGAGCGCATTAAAGGGGGTGAAAAAAGGAAGGGGATATCTTTTTTTTAATTTTTTTTTAAAGGGCCATTTGTTTGAACAATTTCAGCTGTAATGTTTCTTTCTTTCTTCTTTGCCCGGAGGGAAGGGGGTGGAGTGTAGCCGTCGACCACTGAGAGTGTCACAGTTTCGGGAGCTCTTTCCTTGTGGTTAATTCCCTGCAAATCCATCAAACGGGCAGTTTTTGACCTCGCTCTAGTGGAAATTTCCACAAATGCATGACCACGGGCAAGACTGCTGTGGCGAGGGCTCTGCCCCCAATTGATATCTGTTCAGATAAAAGGGACCAAAGTGGAGCAAGTAACTGGTGAGCTATTGGTCCATACGGGTCGGTGATAAACGGTATGCGGTGGCCCCCTCCCATTATAGAGTTCATGAACCCTCACTCTCCAATCATTGGTCAGGGCTAATTTGGGACCAACCAATCATGGATTCAAACCGCCCCCGCCCCTTGCAGAATATCGCATGTAGGCTACATAATTCACTCTCTCAGCAGGCCGTGTTCCTTCCTTCACCATAGCTAATGTTACATATTTTTCACTTATTTCAGCCCCTCTGTTGAAGAACCGAGAGTTTCACACCTGCAGCTCTCCAGCCACATCGACTTTGTATGAGATAACACTGGGCAGATGGATTGCCATCGACAATGTGAATAGAATTTACCACTTTCTGCGCCATGTGGTACCGCTCCCTACTTGCCACTTCAAAACGCAATTATGGCGGTTGCAGCCGGACATAAGAATTTTAGTACTACAGGATGTTCAGCCTGTGATTGTCACAGGCTGTGTCATAATAGGAAGGACCGCGCGTTTCATATTGTGCCGCTATATAGCTGTGGAGGATACAAGACAGACTGCCAGGTTAAATGGAGAGGAATAAATAGTGCACTGTGGTAAATTGTGTGAACACGGAGGTTTCCAAAAATTTTGCAAGGGCAATTAAGGACATGAGACGCACACCTCAGGACAACATTGAGTTTAACCAGGGCTGCCATTAGACTAAATTTAACTATTCTCTGTGGAGTTATTAACTTAATTAATTCAGCTGATTTCTTTGTAGTTATTTTGGTTATTTATAACTCATGGACATCAAATATACTTCCCTCTGTAGCCCTGCCATGCAACACTATCTTTGATCTGTCGCACATGATCTTTACACTTTTGAGTGTAGAATTTTGCGCAATACTGTAATTCGGCCCAACCATGTGATGAGTCTGAAAAATTCAATATTTGCTTCAGTTTTTTTTAATCCAGTGTGTAGGATGTGTCACAGCCTACCAGGTGTGGGCTTCATCCAAAGTGGTTTTATGGAATAATCACCCACCTTCTGATAATAGGAAGAAAAGGAGGAAGTAGAGAGAGAGAGGCGTACAGAGGCAAAGAAAGGGAAAAGGGAAATTAAAAGATAGAGGGGATATTGCTCAGTTTAAATGCTGTTGATTTTTGTATTTTTCTCCTGGGTAGTTGCAGTACTGTGGCAGCAGGCTGTGAACCTTCTTGTGTGGGTGTTTGCGTCTCCACACATATCTGCTGTTTGGGCTGTGAGTCAGTACTCGGGCTGCTGTCCTCCTGCTTTGTTTGCACAGATGAATAGAGTTCTAGAAGCTCTGCTCTGGCCATGAGAAATCTAGCGGCAATGTAATTAGGGGTCAGAGTGCACAGTGGAGCGGTGAGGGGGGTTCTGCTGTAATATTTGGTCTCCAAAAGCAAACAAGGTTGAAGGCAGTTTGTTGCACAGGGGCCAGGGGAATGCGTGGCCTTTTGAGGTCTCGACAGCCTTGAGAACAGCTTTATAAGAGCGACCTTGCGTGTTTTGGAGATGATCAAAAACTCACTGTCCTCTGGGTTTCTTTTCTTTCTTTTTTTTTTTTTTTTTGCAAAAGGAATAAAATGTACACACTGACAGAAACCCTTGGGATTCACTTTAATAACTGCCTTCGAAGTATAGGTTAACGGAAACTTCTTTTTTTTGTTTTAACACATTTTTTTTTTTAGTTTGACGCAGTTTAGCATGACTGCTTATTACTACAGGTGCATGAGTTAACTTACTACTGGTGTTGAGTCACTGCCTTTCTCATTCATAAATGAGACTAGATTAATTGTTGTTTAGATACTGTCCTGAGTAGTAGCCCAACTGTTTTTTTATTAAAAGATAGATCAGACAATCGGCACTGAAAAATCAAAAGTGCTCAAAAAACACAAGTGCACTTCACTATTCATTTACTAAATAATGACATTGTGTAATTTGTGTGTGATTTGAGTCATATGAGGTTAGATTTATCTCTTGCTTGGACTTGGTACTGACAACATGAGGGTTAGTCGTGTCCTAATGTGTAGAATCATAGAATTGACAGAGGCTATACTTGCTTTTTCACTTCTATGTATATATATATATATATATATATATATATATATTTATATATATATGTGTATATATATATATATATATATATATATATATATATATACTGTATATTGCCATAAAAGTGGAGGTGGGTATTTTCAGCAGTTTAGATTTTTTTTGTTTTTATTGCCATTGGCTGATTTGTGAAGGTCAACAACCTGTTGTTTATTGTGTCTGTCGGCATAATGATAAGCAAAGCAGAGCGTTTGCCTTCGTAAATGTCCAGGTGAACCTTTTTAGGGAGATCTGAAGATTTCATGAATTGCAATTCGTCCTTCAGGATAAGTGAAGTCAAATTAATGCGTAAGATTATCAGTAGGTTCATGGGAATTGGAGTTTTCTGTCAAGTGTATGTTTTTTAAACCGGCTACCGTAATTAGCTTTTTTGCATTTTCAGTGAGCAACTTATTCAAAATATTCAGTCATATGTTCATGAATAAAAAGGCAAATTGGACAGAATGATGTTTCTATTTATGTGTATTTTTATAGTCTCGGCACCTGTTTTCTCTCTTCTCCCGTTGAGCATGTTTCCTGCCACTCTTTTCTTTCACGACTTTAAAGACAAGAATGTTTCAGTCCTTTAAGTACTTGAATGTTATTTTTTGAAAAATCTTATTCAGTTATTTCAGTACATTAACATTACATGAAGAATGTTAAATTATTTTGTTGTATAGATCCTCTAAACTCATTAGCGATTGGAGCATTTGTATTATTCATGTATTTTTTCAAAGCGGAATTCTAAGTACGCAGTAAGTTGCTTTTAATGGTGCTTTCTCTTTCTGCACTTTCTAAAAGAAAACTTGCCTTTTACGTCTTTGCGTTATTGACAACTGCTTGTGGTTGATTTCGGCTATTCACTCCACAAAAACATTATTTCAAAAAGCCTGGAAAATGGGGCCTATTTTTTGCTTTTATTTTTTCCCCCCATTTTATATTGGCTTTGTGATTTCCCCTGATGGGCTCTTGTGATGACATCCTGATATGACATCTTAGAAAACGAGGATGAGCGCCTGTCAAACCGTCACCGAAACAGGTGGTCGGGATTAAAGTATTGCAGTTGTACATTATTTGGTCACCTTTTGGTGTGGTGAGCAATCGTCCTCCGTTGGGGGAAGCCGTGTCATCGTGATGTGCGTTAGGAGGCAGCGTTAAGGCACGCGACTGGAACGATGGCCGCCTTTACAACAAACATGAGACGTAAACATAATTATATGTCAGTTGAAAGTTGAATCTCGAAAAATGTTACAGGCCCCTGTCTCTGTATGCTGTGCAGTACTTTGCTGCTAAATGGCATGATAAATTACATTGCTTGAATTTAGTGGGAGATTTCTGACAATATTATATGCACAGCACCGCCTCACAGTTGCGTCTTTTCAGAAGTGCTCATTAACTAATTGGGGAATGTTTAAAATTCAGTCTGAAATGTTTGCTCTAACTTGGATTCCCTGTGAAACTGTAAAATTCTCCCTGAAAGTGTACCCATAGCCTTTCATTTATTAGTGGCTTATCTTGTCATTTAGCCTCTATATTACAGCGGAAACTAATAATAATAATTTATTGTGTGTGTGTGTGTGTGTGTGTGAAAATGCACTTCATGGGAAATGTCATTTGATGTGCCAGCACACAGCAAAGCAAAGGTCATCATAGAGCGGTGTTATTAATGCTTGGTATGTCCACCCAGATACTTTGTATTTAATTGCATATAGTTAGCCTATAGGTGGCAATGACCTTGGGGAGGGGGACACGGCGTAGCGTAGTGTGGGGGCGAATGTGGTTAAACCTCGGATACACCGCCCATACCTGACATGGGGATGGGAAACGCGACTAGATGTAAATGTTGTTGACTATGTTTCCATCAAAGAAAGACCATCCATCATAGGAGGCAAAGGAGAGTGAGGTAAGTGTAATAAGAACTATATACGTGCGAGCAGAATTCCATTCCTATGTTATTTTTAAGCATTATGATTTTCTGACTATTGAGCTTATGATAGTCATATGCCAAAATGCCCAACACCTAAAATGATTGACTATGGCAAGATTTTTGGAAAAATGCCTAACATAACCCATGTAAGGATTTTAAATGTAGTGCTGAAAGTATTCAGGTTAAAGTTCACTAGAGCCTTCAACAAGGCTAACCTACTAAATGAATACGCAAACATTATGCGACGCAAAACCCCGACATTATATGCATATTTGGGCCATTTCCAGGTTTGTAAAGGTAAATAGCAGAACATTATCATTTGAAGGCCTTACATGACACACTTAAGTACCTGCACTATTGTGAAGTGGAAGCAGTCTTTCCTGCTCTGAAGCCATATTATAAAACAACATTTTATATAAAACAAAAACATTTTAATTTAGTGGCATTATGTGAAGCCTATAAAGACTTCATATTGACAGAAAATAACATTATGATGACTTACTCCAACCAGTCACAGTGCAGCAGTGCAGACATTTCCTCCAATAAAAACACCAGACTGCAACGCAAAGTGCATTGAATGCCTTAACTTGGATTTGTACCTGTCCCTGTCAAATATGACCTCTAAAGCTGAATCGGATGCTTTTTGGGGTCTCTATGCTTTGTCTGAAATGTTCAGTCGAGTTTTCAGTCACTCACCATCAGAGACATTGGCGTCAGTGTCCGTATTGTTTTTGTCTGTTTGGTGTCATAGCGAAACTATAGCATGTGACCCTTAATAGCACTTCCAGTAGGCCACAAATTATATTAGCCTACCTTTTTAGGTGTGTTGCACCCAGCTCATTTTGGTCACTGTGGCTGGTTTTAGTACAGACGGTTGTCGAGCTTTAAATGAGCGCACTCAATATCACAGGCCTGTCAGCTAAGGAATTATCAGTAATAAAATATACATAATTGAAAGAAGAAACAAATGAATAAATAAGCAAATACAGAGGCAAAAGGAGATCATGATTCAACAGAAGAAAATGGGTCTTAGACATTGGACGTTGAAGTTTCGTAACCAGCTGATTCCAGAACTGGAGGAAGGGGTTCATTTGACCATGGACAGAGAATGGTCCATTCAAAACAGAGCCGTACTAATGAGCGGTGGGGGAAGGGCATCTGATAGAGAAACTGGGGCACTTTCTGCACTGATAAATATCACATTGTTCCCTGTGTACCCTGGCTTTCATAGACCCTCTCATAGTTTCAGAGGCAGGTCACAGAGGACCGATTCATGCTTTTCCCCCATTCATGTACAAATACAAAATAATTTCCATGGCATGCAGTGCAAAGGGGTTTGCATCACAGAGCAGTCACATGGCCCTGGTGACATTGGTGTACTGGGCTGATCAAGCAGGGCTATGCTCATCCTAGGTTATATATATAATTATACGTATGATCCATTGTTTTCCATTCTGACTGTTGGAGGTTAGAAATGTATAATATATTATGTACAGTATGGTTAAAAGAAGAGTCAGAATGAAAGAACAAAATGGTTTGAGTTTTATGTAATATCATAATTCTGTGCTATATATTATGGCATAGTTTGGATAGATAATAGTAAATAGTAGAACTTGAATTTTATTTCCTTTTTATTTATTGGTGTACACTGTAAGCAAATCTTGATTCTCTTTCAATGCATTTGTGATGCCTCGTCTGGTGATATCTCAGGAGAAATGTATTTTATGTTCCTTTGAGAACAGTTGCCATACATGGTATTTAAGCTTTGACATTTGTAGCACTCCTGGATCGTCAAATTCTTTGTAAAATACGCTTCATGACAAACTTTACGGCAGGGAGCTCGAGAGAGTTGGGGTGATATCTTTGAACACAGTAAAATGTTCACTGATAACTCCACTCTGAGTACTTTAAATTCAAATGGAAAATCAACTCATGTCAGAGTTTATTTAACACAGAGTATTTTTCTGTGTCCACAGATGTAGAGAGTGTAGATATGCACTTTTGTGTCGGTCGCACTGCAGTGGTGGTACTACGTATTTGTACAGCCCTCGGAGCAAAGGTTTTGAGCGGCGAGCACTTCAGTCTGAGCTAACTCAATACCGCAGCAGGAATGGCAGGACTGGGGCGTGTCTGTTGCACAGACGGTAGGAGAGGGAACGTGCGCTCATCTTTTATTTTTGTCTTTATATCATTTATTTTTTTGGAGGGCAGGAATGAAAACCGCACCAGTGCATATCTGTAACCTGATTTGGAGCCGTCTGAAAAGTTTGGCACTGGCTGAACTTATTTTCTTTCCTGTCTGTCTTTTCTTTTTCCTCTTTACAGATTGTAAATTAACTTGCCATGGGAGCATATAAGTGGATTGCAAAAGCAGAGGGCAATTTGCAAGCGCAGGCCTTATTTTGAAAGCTGAAACTGAAGTTATGTCGTTGCAGAATTGCATATATTAAATAATGAAATGGTGATGCCAGTCAAAAAATAAATAAATAAAATGGGCAGAATTAAAGCTTTCACGTAAATCCTGCTGGGTTCTCTAATCCACCAAAGGTTGAGTCGTCTTAAATTATAAATAAAGTGAAAAGCTTTCTTCTTACTCTTTAACGCAAAATCTGCCAAGCTTTTTTGTCGTTTTAAAAAAATATTTATATTAGGGTGAGGATTTGGACATCAATGATGGGATTTAGCAAACGTACACGTATATCCATCGCATACATATGGTCTGTCACACCATATGACTATTTTAGGACATAGTATCAAAAATGGTGAAAAATGTAGGTTAAAACATAAGATTTTCATACATTTACCCTAATCGTAGCTGGGTCTACTGTAGTGTTATTGCTACCTTAGATCACAGTTATACGCCATGCGTGGGTTAATGTGATCGAATGTTGGTTGATTCTTGGGTACTATGTATGTGGTGAGTTAATGTGTGTATTTAAGATCTTTTTTAAGCACTAGATTACATGCGGCAAATGGTTAAGCTTGCATGATTATCTTATCAGTGTTTTCTTATGCGGTGCTAGCGATTATGTACACCTGCGATTATGTATACCTGCGCCCTTGTTCTTGCATCTTATATGATACCCAGTGTATCTCAGCATGATGTCTGGATGAGAGCTTTGCTCAAATAAATACACAGGTAAGACGCATTAAGGCATCTGTCAGATATGCTTGCTGGTTCACTGCAATCTGAAGCTGGTAAAACAGAGGAACTTAGTGTGTGCTTATGAACGAGCGTGCAGGCAGGTGTGCGTGTGGACGAGCGAGTTGACAGGCAGGTGTGCGTGTGTGAGCGAACGGGCAGGCGTGCGTGTGTGAGCGAACGGGCAGGCGTGCGTGTGTGAGCGAACGGGCAGGCGTGCGTGTGTGAGCGAACGGGCAGGCGTGCGTGTGTGAGCGAACGGGCAGGCGTGCGTGTGTGAGCGAACGGGCAGGCGTGCGTGTGTGAGCGAACGGGCAGGCGTGCGTGTGTGAGCGAACGGGCAGGCGTGCGTGTGTGAGCGAACGGGCAGGCGTGCGTGTGTGAGCGAACGGGCAGGCGTGCGTGTGTGAGCGAACGGGCAGGCGTGCGTGTGTGAGCGAACGGGCAGGCGTGCGTGTGTGAGCAAACGGGCATGCAGGCGTGCGTGCGAGTGAGCGGGCAGACGTTTGGCCGTGCGTGCAGGCGAACGGGCATGCGTGCGGCCGAGATGCGAACGGGCGGACGGGGTGGTGAGCCGGCGGTCGAATGAGTGGGCCGGTGAGATTTATTATTATTTTTTGTCTCCATCTGCGTTCAATGTTGCATACTGAGGTAAAAGCATTTATTCGATTCAAAACGCTCGCTGACAGGAGACCCAGCGTGCCCGTCCGAATCAACAATCCCAGCACGACGCTCCCAGCCGGGCGCAAACAGTGGCTGCTGGAGAGCAAACGCTCTTTCGTTTGTTTGACGAGGCTTCGGCGCAGATGACCTACTTCATATCGCTTTGCCATGAGAGAGGCCTGTCATGAGAGGGGGACAGAGAGACGCGGAACGCGGGGACGCTTTTGCAGCGCTCGCCAAGCTGTGACCCACTTTGCACCTTTTTAAGACGGAGTATGAACATGACGGCACGATGGTGGCGTGTACGCTTCCGGGCAAGAATACATCAAAACACCTGAAAACCCATCAACCCCCCTCCTACACACCATTAGTGTCTTTTACCACTGATGTACTGGCGCGCAGTAAATCGTTAGAAGAGCCCGTCTGTGCTTGGCAGATATATTTGACTTCCAACAGCTTTTCTAAACTTTGCTGTAATGTCTGTGCTGCATCAGATGTACAAGATCCAAAAGCTTGTATCTAATGCGGTGTTTCCCATCCTCCCCCCGTTGCTATATTAATGTTACTAAAGGACATTATTACAAATGGGACCATACTTTATCTTTTGGATAACTTGTGTAATGTAATGACCTGATTGTTTTAATTGTGAGAATAGATCCCCCCCCCCTCTTAAGATGAGAGCCCTTACAAAAATATAGGCCTTCTGGCAAATTTGCGTCAAACCTTTGGCATTGTTGGCGCTCATATTATCTCATATTTTCACTTGCAAATAATTTTCTCGGAACTAGCATTGTTGACCAGCATTTCACTAGTCTGGCAAACCTCTGGCAACATTTTGTTGAAAACAATTTAGTTTGTGGCAAATGCGCTACATATTAGCTGCGAGTTTGCTGCAAACTATCCAGTTTTGTAGGGGATATCCTCCCGTTACTTGGCTGTAACCACTCAAACCTATTTCACACTTTGTTTGTATTCTGCATGGTCAGGGGCTTTGCAAAACATTCCTGTGATTTACCTCTTTTTCAGAACAAAAATCTTGAGCGCATACCTGTTGAGTGCACTATTACAATAAAAAGTGGTATTTGTGATTCACTGAATGAAGGTTGCTTGCCTATTCAGTGACCATCCTGTAAGGTCACAAAATCTAATAAATCTGCAGACCCTTGTTTCCAGCGTCAGGTTACAAGGTGTTTGGAGTCCGAAAAGGTGAAACCAAAGCTACGCACCTGATCTCATCACCCCTTTGCATACCCATTTCATACAGGCAGAAACTAGTCTCGACCCAGATGCCAGTCCACGTATTTTCTCTCTCCCTTTTTTCTGTCTTCTGGGCTAGACTGATTATGGTAATGGGAAAGCTAATTAGCTAGCAAACGTATGGCTTTTGTAATTTAGGGAAGTGTATCTAAATGCAATCTTGGGTAAGCGTTTTGGTTCACTGATACAGTGTGTGCAGCAACCATTGGACTATATTGGGGGAAAGAAAAGAGGGGGGGGGGCAACATAAATAATGTATCGTATACCGTTAGATTTATTTATACATTTTTTCCACTGGCAGTTTTACTGTGGACAACAACAGCAAGTTAGCACAATCATATTTATGCAGAGGAGTCGAGTCATTTAGCTAGCTAGGTGTGATTCTTTTTTTTTTTTTTTTTTGTGTCATCTTGTTACCTTAATGCCTCAAATAAAAATATTTTCCTTTCATTACAATGCACCTGGTGACAGTACTATACTGAATGTAATTTGAAGTCTCTTAAAGAAGACTACAATATATAATAACGTAATGAATGGATAATAAATAATGAATACACGGCAGCAATAAAAATGCTTTTAGCGCAGCAATTGGTAGCTAATGATTAATTTGGATGGCGAGAGTAGGACTCCATCTGTCTGAATGAGAATGACCAATCACTGGGGACGTGCAGGTGGCTAATGACCAATCACTGGGGACGTGCAGATGGCTGCTAAGAGGGGAGGTCCTATTTGACAAAGCGGCTAAATGGTTGAGTCAGGTCAGGATATCGGATTTCTTCAGAAGTCAATCTTGTTGCCCAAAATAATGGCTAATGCTTACCTACATCTGTGCGGCTATTTTCTTTCTGAAGCACCCCTCCCCTCCCCCAACAAAGCCCTCCACCTGCCTCTTTAAACTAGCTCGCCGCAGAAGGATCCCCCAAAAAACGAACTGCAGAGCCATACCTCACGTGTAAGGGCGTGATCATTGAAAGCCACCCATCCAAGCAGTTCTGAGGCGGTGTTTTTCTGGCTACAGTATAAGGCTCCCCTTCCCCCAACTGCTCTCAGAAATCTGTCAACGTCACACCATTGTTCTCCATTAATGGGAAATGGAGATATGGCTTTGAGAAATATGCTTGCTGCTTTGCTGGAAAGCAATTGGAAGTGGATCCAATCCGTGCAGATCTGCGTAAACGGTGTGTCCCTGTTCTAGTGACTTACTATTTCAGCGCGACAGTGGAACAACTTATACTAGCCTTGAAATAGCCTAGTTTGTGAAATTATTTAGTCTGTTTTGAAGTGTCAGCCATTCTTTCTCGGTGCAGTTCTGATAGTTGATGAGGCGGACAGTTTATACAAAATAGCAAAGAGACTAAAAAGGATAAATAAATAAGGCTTGACAATTTTATCATTTGAAATAATGGTCTGTTGCAAGACCAGCTTTGGCAAATGCGCTTCGACTTTATATCTCAAAATCTTCTGGCATACATTTTGAATGGATGGCAGCTGAGATCTGCTGCAGTAAATCATGGTGCGATTTGGTATGGAGTAGCGCTACGAGTACGAAGCTGACGCAGACGGTCGATTCGATGGCATGCAAACCGAAAGGGTGACATTCACATCGTGTTTTTAAAATGTACTCTCCCTTCTTCAGTGTACTGATTGCCTTGAGGGTTTAGACGATGCCTTAAACTCACGCAGAGATGCAGGGTAATCCTTACTCAAAGGAAAAGTAATAATAAGCATCATGTTTGAATGATGCTCATGTAAAATTCAACTTCAAGGACAATGCAATCCAACTCTTATGCAACTGCCTGAGGTATTCATTTTTCATGACTATCCTCCTGATAGTTGAGGGAGTTCTTGAAATGGATGCAGGCGGAAAGCTTCTCTGGAGGGTGTGTTTGGCAGGGGGTGAGATGTGTTTTAAAGATTTTTCCCCCCCATCCTTTTAAAACCTAAATCTACTTTTGGGACCGGGGGAAAGATGTGGGCAAATGAAATCTTTATTTATTGTCTCTCGAGTCTTGAGGCATCCAGGCATTAAGTAAGTAGTCTTATAATTATTTCACAATTTCTGGGTGCACTTACATTTTAATAGCACAGAAAAATGAGCACTCAGAGAGAAAAATTTTTTTTTTTAAAAAGGAAGGAAAAATAAATCAATAGATATGGGCAAGAACTGTAGAGAAATGTTTATTTTCAATTTACCTTGAAGTGAAGTTTTAATTCATTTCAAATGTATAATTTAATTGTGTGTACTGACTTGAAAGAATATTTTTTTTTTTTGTGTGGTTGAGACCACACATTTGCATTAAGTGGGGGAAGAAGAAAAAAAAACAATTTGTTAGAGCTTACAGCATTATTGACATGCACCAATTCATTCACTTTAATTGTTTTGCAGTGCCAGTCAAAAAGTAGACACTATTCACCATTAAGAAATTGAGTACGAACGCTCATCAAACATTAGTTAAAACTGTAAGTGAAAGGATTGGTCGATTCTTTATGTAGAGACGGTCCTAAAGTAATTTGCAAGGGGTAAGGAATGTGCTCTTCAGTAAAGGCAATGCATCAGTGCTGTATGTAGTGTATTAACTATATAGGACCTCAATATGGGAATTATCTATTTGTAATGCTTTAAGGCTGCTTTAACCCTGAGTGTTTAAAACAGGGAGCGGACGCGTACGCAGACGGACAGCCTGCCAGACTGTCCACAGACTTGCCTTTCATAGTCGAGTGTACCAACCCCTCTTTGTAGACTACATTTCCCATAATCTTTGCATGAAAATGGCAAACAACAATGGCGGTACGCTGGAGGTACGCGTGTAGGTGAAATAACAGGTTTATGCGGACAGGTCTGTGTGGACTGCCTAGGCGGAAGTCCGCTCAGGGTCCGTTTGGGTCTGCTATGATGTCACTTGGGTCCGCACAGACCCTGCGGACGTCCGTACGCATACTTTTTTTTGGCGACTATGAATTGGCCTTTACAGTGATTTATAGATGATTCTTCCTTCATACACCTCGTACTTTTGTCCTGCTTTCTTGCTTTATATTCCATGTTCAGCAAATGCGATTGATTTGTCAGATGAGCCCCAAGGTGTCGTCCTAAAATGGAGTGTTAAAATTGTTCTCCAAAATCATGTGATTATGATGAGCTGACACACTCGCCTCATCACAAATAACTAAGTGCCTATTAATGCAGATGGATTTTTAAACTGATGAATTGACCCTACTTCTGCGAGACTGCAGTTGTGCAGAGAAGTCCTTGGTCATTGCCAGTCTGAGAGTCCTTTCAAATTTGTATATTTACCGTAAATTCCGGACTATTGAGCGCACCTGAATAAAAGCCGCACCAACGAAATTTAGAAGAAAAAAAAAAATTTGTACATATATAGGCCGCACTTGTCTATAAGCCGCAGGTGTCCACGTTGTAACATGAGATATTTACGTACACAGAAAGATGATACACAGTAGGGATGTGCGCGTTTAGTCGACTAGACGATTCAACGTTGCTACCCTCGCTAGTCGGCACCAGAAATACTAGTCGGTTAAACTTATTATTTTATTAATGTACACATTTAAATGACATATTGACATAATTTGCACTGAAATGTCATGTTTTCCTGGTTAAATGTTGCTTTATAAAAAAAACGAGCATCCGTTACTATGTTAACAACGCAGGATTAAAAAAAAAAAAAAATAACTTTTAAACGAAGGAAAAAAACAAAACGGATTAGCCTGTTCGCCCTGCAAGTTAAACCAGCGAGGTGGAAAAAGTAAGTAGCCCTATCGCGTTGTTGAATAGCCCAATAAAACGAATCTAATGTCGATCAGTAGGCCTACGTAATTGTTATTTTTTTGTGGGCCTATTATTGGTAGTTTTTCTGATGACCGATTATTATTTTTTACTGTATTTGCTATGCGATCGCGATCGCGTTCACCCAATGCAAATACCGTTGTAATAATCAGGCACGTTTCCTAAAAATGTTTTGCAGCAGCTCTATTTCCTTCTTCGACAGCCAGATCGATTGCCTTTAACTTAAAAGCTGCATCATATGCATTTCTTCGTGTGTTTTCCATGATGAGGGTGTGTGCATGATGCGCAAAACGGCTGTTCAAAACACAATCAAACTAGCGTCTTCCTCGGCGCATTATCTCTGTCTGTCTCGCTCTTGCACTTCCTGCTAGAGCGCCCCCCTGGAGGCCGTTAGCTCGTAAAAATCTATAGATTAGCCGCACCGTTGTATTGGCCGCAGGGTTCAAAGTGTGTGAAAAAAGTAGCGGCTTATAGTCCGGAAATTACGGTAATTGTTTTTAAATTATTTTGTTATTACGCCTCACAGCAAGAAGGTACCGAGTTCGAATCCCGGCCAAGGGCGAGAGCTGTGAAGTTTGCATGTTCTCTGTGTCCGCGTGGGTTTCCTCCGGGTACTCCAGTTTCCTCCCACAGTCCAAAGACATGCAGGTTAGGCTAACTGCAGACTCTAAATTGCCCATAAGTATGTGTGAGTGAATGGTGTGTGTGCCCTGCGATGGATTGACCTGTCCAGGGTGTATTCGTGCCTCTCGTCCAATGCATGCTGGGATAGGCTCCAGCCCCCCCTCACAACCCTGACCAGGAATAAGCATGTTAGATAATGGATGGATGGATTGGATGTGTTTTCTGGCAAAAGAGTTGCCAATAGTGACTTGACCATATTTCTGGAATACCACACTTATGCTTGGAGATTACATTTGTTTTTTAGTAGGGGTGGGCTATAAAATGGTGATGTTTCCAATTGCTTAGGGTACCGGCTTATTTGAAGCAGTTTGCTTCCCTGATCATTTTGCCACATTTTTTAATGAAATCGGGTGAAAAACCAATTTTTTGGGGGAGGGTCAAATTTCGACTCCAAATCAAGGTTTTTCCATAGTTTCGTCGAATAAAGTTTGTAATAAAAAAATTAAAAATTTAAAAATAAATTTGTGTGGCTATTTATATGTTCTTTTGGCCAACAAACACACTAATGATGGTTAAAATGACTTTAGACAATGTTTATTTTCTCAAATATCATATCTGGATGTGTTTATTGATAGTTTCGTTTCTTAGGGGTAATACATAAGTTTGTCACTGGTCTTAAGAAGAAAAGAAAAAAAATTACAAAAATGTGTGGATTATTCCTTTCCTCAACATGGTGGAACAAACAACCCAGTGTGACTTACTGCAAATCCAACCAAGGCTTCATCAGGATCTGTCGACCATGAAGCTGGACACACTCAAGGAATACCATGTGAATTATTCATTTGAACCAGCAGAGCCGACAACAGCAGCGGAGAAGTATATTCTCGGCCAGTTCTGCACACGTGCTGCCTCTGATCTAGCGACCCAACGAGGTCGTGAGTGTGGATTCAGATCTTCATCAGATGCTTCCAGTTCAATTCGTGCAACAGCACTTGACTGTTTAATTGGCTAAAATCATTATCTCCCTCTCCACCTCAGCTGATGTGTGGTGAGCATTCTGGCGCAAAATGGCTGCCGTTGCATCACCCAGGTGGGTGCTACACATTGGTGGTGGTAGAGACGAGTTTCCCCCTCATCACTGTAAAGCGCTTTGAGTGTCGAGAAAGGCGCTATATAAATACAAGGTATTATTATTATTATTATTATTGACACTCTCAACCCAGAGGATTTGGAAGGCCTGCCGACAAATAACCTTGACTGTGAACGAGACTTGGAAAAGTTTGACAAGCTGGCGGCAAGATTGGCATCATGTTCCAACCGAAAGTTCACGGCAAAAGGGATACGTGATGAGATGACGGTTTTCAAAAGCTGAACCGGTATTTGTTACCCGGGCTACAGTCAAACCTGGCTAAGGTGTTAGATCAGCGTGAGATTAGATGGGTTGATGAACAAAATCAACTTACTAAGGACCGCTTACAGAAAGCTGGTAAGGCGGAGGAATATGTACACGTTCTGCTCCACAAGTGTAAGACCTGGGGTGGTCCTTTTACCACAATAAGTGAACTGAACGAGTGTATTGAAAACACAGCTGATGATGACGCGCTTAAGACCATTCTAAGAACGGAGGTGTCATATAGACGACACACATCGCCTCGTGATTTTCAGTCGCGGTCAAATCTGTATAAGCTTAACCAGATTTCTACAACTGAGCTTAAGATCAACATGACACTCATCCTAACATCTGAATCGGATAGCATTGAGAGCATCCCAGACATGCCAACTGAAGAAGATATGGCAAAAATCTTCAACATTGCTGAAGGAAACGTAGCTGGTGAAGCTCTCACAAATCCAAGTGGAACAGCTCCAACTGTATCTAACACCCCAGAACCTGAAGTGTCGGTCAATGAACCTTGCATTGTGATCTGGGATACAAATAACACTAGAGTGGTATGTTGGCATATGTCTGAACGACAACGATGATGGTACCTTTACAATCGAGCACTTAGAGCGCTGCAAGCAAAATGATGGTTTACACTGGAAATACCCGTTACGTCCAGACATTCAACAAGTTAGCATTTCACAGTTCATACCCTGCAACATATTAGGAGCATGGGATCTCAGCAAGCGCAGCATGACCTTCAAGCTGGACAATTGTCACCTGATCGATGCGCTGTTTCAGTCATTTTACGGATACAAAGTACAGTTTATACACATGGTCGTATTACTATAGGTCAACTAATAATACTGTACAATAATTGCTCATCTTGTGTAGTATGCATTTGAACACAAAAACATACATATACAGCAATACTTTAATGTTTTTCAAGAAAGATCTTTCAAAATCAAAGCACAATTTAGGCATATTATATATAATCAGTTGTCCTCCATTATCATTAGATTATGCAACTAATATCATTCTCCACCCGTTTACATTTGTTCACATGAGAAAACCTGTTCAACTATTGTTACCTAACATCATATAGGTCTATTCCACATTTTTTCTCCAAATGACCGGATAAAAGCGTTATGTATTACCCCTACCCCTAAGAAATGAAATTGTTAATATAATCATCCAAATATGATATTTGAGTAAGTAAACATTGTCTAAAGTCAGTTTAACCATCAGAAATGTGTTTGTTGGCCAAAAGAACATATAAATAGCCACAAAAATGATCCAAATCTGACTTTATTTGACGAAAATATGGAAAAATCTTGATTTGGAGTCGAAATTTGACCCCACCCCTCTCAAAATCAGTTTTTTCGGAAGACTCCTACTCATTTTTCATCCGATTTCATTAAAAAAGATGGCAAAATGATCAGGGAAGCAACCTGCTTCAGATAAGCCGGTACCCTGAGCAATTTGAAACTATGACCTTTTTTTGACCCTCTATAGCCCACCCCTATTTTTAGCCATTCGCAAATTTGGCAATTGGCAAAGAACAACTGGGCAATAACTATAGCAACTTCATATAGCATTTTTAATAATAATAATAATAATAATAATAAATAATTTAGCTTAAATACATTTTGTGATTGTGGAAATCTGATTGTTGTGTCACTTTCAACTGTTCTCATGGGTTTATGCCGATGGAACGGCCGTTATTAAGAAATTTTCTCTTTAATGTTTAGTACTCCTTGAATATTGCTTTTTGGCATCCTATTTTTCTCAATGCTCATTTTGTAACCTGAACAACATGGCTATTCACACTAATTTAATCGTCTCAATGAGCCGGAATAATGAGCAACCACTCCGTTATCCCACCTTCACACTACCTCTTTCACCGGGTCACATTTGTGACGCCGTTTTGAAAATCTGTCATAAATACGTACATATGCCATATAGTTTTTTTAATGTATTAGTGTATCTGTATTTATAGCATACAATAAACAATTGTGTGTATCTATAGAATACATCAAATAAATGTTTTAAATGACTGCTGAAAAGGCAGGGAAACCCAAACCTCTTACTTGACCATACTTTACTGCGTGTCAAGACGGTGGCAACATAAGGCCTGTTCACACTGACCTTAGCCCCGGGCTAAGAGCCTCCTTAACCCCAGGCTAAGAGGGATTTTAGCCCAGGACTAAGAAAGTGTTCACACTTGCACATTCTAAAGTGGGCTAGCACCAACCTTAGTCCTGGGCTATCTGACCCTGCTCCAGAGCAGGGTTAGCACCGGCTTCTCAGGGTTAGCTCCAGAAATCTCCCCAAACACGGTGCCGAAATAGCCAATGTGAAACGGGGTCAGTGGCAACGATTGTGGCAATGCATAGAATGTTCACTGTCCAATCCAATAGTAACGAACGTTAGCCCAGGGCTTAAGGGTGCAGTCTGAACCCCCAGGGTTAATAAATGCTTGTGTGAACACAGGATGAGCTAGCCCAGGGTTATCTTTAGCCAGGGGCTAAGGATAGCCCAGGGCTAACTACAGTGCAGTGTGAAAAGGCCTATACACTGCATTTCAAAATGGTACCGTATGTGCCGTCATTGCAAACAAAATGTGCTCACCTCACAGCAGCTCAATGGGCTGATGAGTATTCCGATACTCTCTCTTGTATCTTGTACAGTATAGCATATACAGTATACGATGAGAGGGTGGGTTGTGCATATCCCTGTGAAAGGCAGATGGCAGTAGGCTGCTAAGATGATTCTCTAAAAAATCTATAATCACATTTACTCCACTGTTATCTTTTGCCATCTCTATGTCACTGTATCCCAAACTGCAAGAGTTTGTCATTTGTCAGTGACATCAACAACTTGGCTCCGATGAACCGTCTTAATTACTTCACCAGAAAAGTCCTTTAATTCATCATTGTCAATGGAATAAGGACTGTGCAACCCAAGCAATAATATTAATTTGCCTAAACTGGTAGTTTATTGATCGCAGCGCGCCATGAGACGTCCGTGCGCGAAATGGAAACCGCACACTGGCGGGACGGTGAGGCAGCGCTCTTATGGGAAGACATGCAGTCCTTTAACAGGCCCGTTCTGCAGCTGCACTGTTAATGAGAAATGGATCTGGTCTATGAATACCTGAAGACCCCATGGTGGCTCAGGAATGATCCAGCAATGTATAAACTAGCCTTAGAATATGGATGCATTTATTGTTGTTGTAATAATAATAATACTTATTGTTACTGTTATTATTAATAATAATAATAATAATCATGATGAAGGGCAAGTATATTTTGGTGGATGGCCTATGGCAGGCATACTCAAATCTGTCCATCAAGGCCAGTAGTAGCTTACTGCTTCATTTATTTTCTACCTGAGGAGGGGAGGGTGGGGGTATTCTATGAAACAGGATTACTGTGAGTTAGCTGGATAACTGTACCGAGAAAAACCCGGAAACCTCCAAAATACGGAACATGGACCGAAGTAAAAAAGAGCTGTTCTGGGTTTTAGTCAGTGCAGTTATCCAGCTAGCTCGGTAATCCAATTTCGTAGTGTACCCCCCTGGCCTACGGTGGTTATTATAGCTAGTATACCAGGCTTTTAAAGATCAGACTGCATTGTATCTTGTATCCCTTATACCCCTACTTCTATCACTGACCATCTGCTTTCTGATGTGTTGCTTGGGCACAATGGCATAGTTTTAGGCAGAGTACTCCCCCCACCTCCCCTTCCCTCCGACCCCCTGAATGCCATCAGTAACTCGGCTCAGCATGGCTCAGCGCTCTGCAGTGTACCTGGGCCCATCTTCTCTCCCCCACCTCTTTCCAATCTGCCTCCCACCAGCCCAGCCCTCCAACGGAGCACAGAGCTTAATCAGCTCTAAACCAGCCACTGATTGGCTTTGATTGTGTTATCAGCTGTCTTGTGTTCAATTGTTTCAGTAACTGAGAGATTTGGCATTTTGATGTTGATGATGAGGCACATTTTCTTCAGTTTTATCCTCCCTCTCGTGTGTGTACTAATTCTACTGTGCACCATTCCGAGTAAGGTTGCTAACACATTTATCAAGGATTGCGCTTGCATTTTTCATGGTTTTATATGAGAACAGTTATTAGTTCATTTTGAAATGGCTCCATATGGTTTGTGCTTGTGAGCAAATTATTTTTGTTGATGCGTTTACACATTTGTCTTGATACCATGTTTATTACCACTGCCTTATACTATTTGAATGTCACAAGATAAATACTACCCCCTTTCGAGAACACATAATTATATTCTGTATCAGTTTGAAGTTTCTTTCATAGCTGGTGCAGAGATGAAAATAACTCTCCTAGCCCATAACATGTGATCCATTCCAGGTCTTGCCATAAGCAGTTTAGCGTACGAACAAACAAGCAATTTGTGCAGAGTGCGCGAAACCTGGACTGGCTCAAACCGCCACACGTTAATGTTATTTCCGTCTCTGCAGTGCTACATGGACAGGGTACTGTGTGACAGCTGTAATTGTACAGCACTTCTCAGCGAGCCATAGTTTTTACAGGCTGCAATAAATTCAGGAAGCAGAAGAGGTCTTCTAACAGATTGCATGTCAGTGTTAAAAACATATGTTCTGATTAGGGTAGGAACACACGAGACGGTTGATGTGACCTGGTGAGTTGAGGTAGGAGTAGCGTATAACTACGGCAGTGTTGGACCAGTAGGCGAGGTCGGAGTAGACACCAGGAGGTTGTTAAATGGAACATGAGCCATGCTGTGGCAGAAGGGTTTCTTGTTATTGGTTATGACTGTATGGACTGTATATGACTGTCATGGATGGATAACAATTTTTTGTGGTATCGGGCTCAGTATTTGAGGTTTTCATCTAAATGTCATGCACCCCTTAAGTCTCACTGTAAAATCTGTCTTTTAAAAAAAAATAAACTAGAAGCTAGTAAAGCACAGGACTAGCTCTGCCAGCAGCATAAAGTTTTGTGTATTTTTTCTCCTCACTCCTCCCCATCTGGGAAATTTCATGGTTGTAAATGTTGTTACTGTGGAAATAGTGCACTGGTGGTTGGACATTTTCTGAAGACAAAATTACAATTTTATAGTGGAAAAAAATGTCATTTAAAAAATAAAAAACTACCTTTAAATACCTTCAGTGTACCTGCAGAGTCTAGTACTTGCCCATAGTATCGTTCTTCCTAATAGTGTCATTCTTACCTAGTAAAGTATAGGCTTTATCTCTTAGTTTTCCCGCTGTATAGTGTCCTGCCCTCTGTGGCAGTCAGACCCTGGGATGATGGGCAGAACACCCTGCTGAAACTGAACAAATTCTTCAAATTCTTCTACTTCAGGGAATCTATCGTGGACATTCCTGCCGATTCCTGCAACTGTTTACCAACAAACTGCATCAGTAATCAGCCCATTTGCTTTATTTTGTGTGTTGTTTGTTGTCTCACGCTCCACTCACCTGTTAGTTGGTTGTTTCACTCGGCCAGCATTTTAAGTGTGAGTCCCCATCTGTTAGAAAGCCAAGTGAAGTTTGTGACCGCTTCTCCACCCTCAACCTTTCTGAAGAAAACAAGCCTGCACCACGGCATACTCTGCAATCTCATATTACCCACAATTCACATCACTTCATGTTCAGTGATAACCCCGATAATATGTATTGCGGTATTACAAATTCAAAAACACGTACAGAAGGTACTAGAGGATGTATAGGCAAAGTTAATAAAGTTAATAAAGTATTTTTGCTATTCTGTATTTCATAGTTTAATTGCATTATCGCTTTATGCAGTAGCAGACTGGGGTGTAGAACCAGGCCCTCATCTTACTTTTAAGTGGATGATTTCTTCAATCTGTTTCTTTATACTTTGCCAGATTAACAATCTAACAATTGATTTGCTCAATAACCAAGACCAACAGGTGAATAAACTTGTGGAACATTTTTCTACATCCACATTTATGATGGCATAAAATGTGTTAATATGCCCTTCGAAGATTCTGCAGTTTAAATTATCAATGAACAGCCCAGATTTAGGTGCTTGTGTTTTTCTAGCCTGAATTATGTGTTGTGTTCAATACCCGTTCTATCAATTTAAGAGTTTTTTTCCTTCTTTATGCTTTCTAATGCTTTAAATCGTTTGGACTAAATCGAGTGCCATCGTAAAATTAAGTGCATGCTTTAACGTGATGAGAAGAAAATGCAACGCTAGTCTGAGGTACAATTCAGAGAAAATGTTTTTTGTTGCCAATTAATTATTCAGATTATTGGTATGGGAGTGTTCAGTCAGACAGGGGTCTGCGTTGCCCGGGTATGGGAGGGTTCAGTCGGGTTCAGTCGAGCCGCGCAGGCCAATAAGGGCGCTCGTAAGAATGCGTGTCAAAGCCGCATATGAAGGGTCCCATCTCTGATACCACTGTGTGTAGTCTGCGACGCGGAAAGAAGCTGTAGGACTGCACGTATTTCAGAGGAGAACCGTGGGTGTCCCAGCTCTCTTGAATTGGCAGAGTGGTCTGTGCGTGGCACGCGGCTGCGCCCGCAGGCTGCAGTTGGACACGCCCTATTGGGGATGGAATTGGGTATATACAGTTTGGGCGGCAAATAAAAAATAAAAAAAATGACATTTTTTTTTTAGAAAGTTGAGAGAAAAATAAGATAATATTTTTGCATGAGGCCCATTGTCTCTGCTCAGCTTAAGCCTGGCTTATGGATGTACAGCACAAACCGCATGCACCTTTTCCTGAAGACAGGTGTGAACAGAAACAAGGAGAGACGCAGTACTGTATAATAGGAGTGCATCTGCTGTCGCTCGTAACCCTAGATTGAATTAGTTTGATCCTCGTATTAAAACGGGAGGTGGGATGAGATGGGGAGGGTCATTTTTAAATTGCCTGCTGAGGAAGATTTCTGCTGCTCAAGTTGACGTGTTATCTTGATGGAAAGTCCAAAGAGGTTTCGAATTTCAGCTCACGGAGGTAGAGGCGTTGCTATTTTGAACACAACCTTGAACAAATTTGAAGTCCCTCCTACTGTCCTCCTACCCCTCACTGCTAATGCTGTTCATCGGCATTTTCCAGCTTCCATTAAATGTTGCAGTTATAGTGTACAGCTGTGTTTTTAAGAAGACTATGAAGATTTTATGAGCCAAAAATATCGACACAATTAAGGCTGTCATGCCAACTTTAGCTTGCTAGCTTCCATTCAGTGCCTCGTGCTACACTTTGACAACCTCTTTTTAAGCAATTAAAAATTAAAACCTGTGCTGAAACAAATTTTATTTTGTGTGCACGCCCCAACCGAAGACAACGGGAGAAGTTCCAAAAATATATATTACTGTTATTCTAACCATTCTAATCATTGGGAGCCATTATCCATAATCAGAGAGGCAGTTAGAGGGGCACACATTTCATTATATACTTTCCTTTCATTTCATTGGTTAATTAGCTGCCGGTAAATGACCAATGATGTGTGTTAAGTAGTTCTGGTCCCGTGATTGGATGAGAGTAATGCACTTACATTTAAACCAACCCAGACCAGGTTTAAACTCGAGCGCTGCTGTATTGTGGTGAGTGCATATTATGAATGCATGAACACATTAACGCAGATGCGAGACATATTTTGTTGAATTCAATTTGACTATTTTAAATGCAAGCTGTTTTCAGTTATGGAGTCGGTCCAAAGCCAGTGTTCTGACAAATTGAGCTACCCATCAGCATGAGCTACCGAGGCAAAGTGCGCACGGCACGCATATTGCATTTTTTAATGGTTAAGCCCGCCCATACTTTTGAGCTTCCAACCAGAGGCTGGCAAAGATTGAGTCGATAGAGAAATAATAATGTCACAGCAAACGTCACAACAAAGTATAGACCTCGCAACAGAAAACTTTGGTGAAAAGCTTGCTTCCTTCAAACTATTCTGACAGTGTGAGCTGCCGGTAGCTTGTCCTGAGTAGGTAGCTCAGTTTTTCAGAACACTGGTTATTTAGGCATGACAGATATGTGATAAACAAGTTCTGTAACTAGATTTCCTTTTAGGGAATACAAAAAAATAAGACCTACAACATAAACAGTTGGCCTAATGATAAGTTTAATAAAATATTGCTGTGAGTTTAGTCACGTTCACCTGCTTTATAAAAAAAGGTTCTTTCAATAGCTTTGGGTCTCTGTTGACCTGCGATCAGGACTAGTCTCAATTAGTAGTTATGGAATATTTTGGTTTCTGCTGTTTCTCTAACATCGTGGAGAAGAACAAAAGTTGTGAAAATAGGGGAGAGAAAAGGGAATGGAGGATGTAGGGTGAGGTGAGCGGCAGCAAGGTGACTAGAAGAATGTGGTGAAACTGTCAGACGCACATTGCCCTGCCCTTAAAAAGCAGAAACCGGCGGCTAATTCAACCCCAAAGTGTCACATCAAATAAACAGCAGTGCCTTTGCAAAAGGCTGTTACCCTTAGGCGCTTTCAATAATAAAGCCAGCTCACCAATTTTTGGAACTATAGGAGGCTTGATTAGGGCTAATAGAAATCAGCCTTTGTACGGGGCGAGTTTGTAGCCTACACGCAATTCGAATAAATTGTATTTTTTCCTCAGAGAAGACTAGGTTCATTATGGTCACATTTGCCATACAGTGAATTTAAATAGACTGAAGGAAAACGTGCAGTGCTAAAAATTCTGTCATTGAAGGGTGTGCAAGTATTCTGAGTGAAAATAACATTTTTGCCGATTTCCATCTTTCCAGATCCTCATGCGATTATGAATATCAGGGCTACCCGTGCAGATTCGAGTATGATTACGAGTATAGCGAGGTCGGCACACCCCTACTACAAACTGGCTGGTTTTGTATAATAACATGTTCAAGTGAAGTCTGGGGTTTGGCAAGGATAAGGGAGATTTGCCTGAATATAAAATACATTTGTGTTTGTATTCAGGGTGGTCGGTGACTGTGGCTATCCATGTGTTCCTTTTGTGTTTCAGAAACATCTTCACTGAAAAGCTGTCTATTTTTAAACATAAAGTGCTTTTCAATTGGATGATGGGAGGGGGGTCTCTCTCTCTCTCTCTCTCTCTCTCTCTCTCTCTCTCTCTCTCTCTCTCTCTCTCTCTCCACCTCTCTCTTCCTCCCTCTCTCCCTCTCCTGGGCTTGTCCTTGGAGTGATGTGCTTGAGAGCTTGGAATGCTGATTGACTCTGCGTCTCCCTCCAGAGCTGAATGGGAAATGCTCTCCACCACCTGTGTGTCTCTCCAACCATGCGATGGGCTGGAGGGGAGCTGCGGCCCAAGCTTATTGCCATTTCCTTCCCTCCAATGTGCTTTGTTTGTCTTGAGACCGTGGAGAGCAATACGCCGATAATGTCAAGATATTATCAAGTTGGTATTTCACAGCGCTGGGTGCTTAAGGTCATACGGTCCAGTCGGTAGAGATGGCTCCCCATGCTTCTATGAGCTTTAAAAGCAGAATGTTTGACATTAGTGGGGTCCAGAGACCCAAACCCCAGACACACACAGTCTTTGGTAGTAGCGTCGCTAGTTTAGCCTACATTTTCCTTTAGCATGGTGGTAGCATCGCTATTTCCCATATCGTGTACATAACCATAAAACCGTGACAATAATCCTCGATAAACCATGGGTAAATGGAATGTTTGCACATTGTCATAATATCATTGCAATTTCAGCCATTTTAAATATTGTAACATTAACGGATCCATTAGCTTACGCAAACGGTAACCGCAAAGTTCTGGAAAAGCAGTATAAGGATGAAGAATATATGAAGAACACCTCCACGTCTGTGTTGACTGCATCTTGACGAGCAGTGGCCAAATCAATGTAAACAATACGGAAAAGTGTTATTTTATAGTGTTTTTGTAGCTAGCTAGGTCTTTTATTTTAGTTAATGGAAAATATGCAGAACTTTAAAAATAATCGTTTGCAAACTGCAAGCAGCACACCTTAAGTACCCACCCAGCCCAGATAAATAGATGAGTCAAACTAAAAAAAATTTCACCACTTTGTCTTCAAGGGCTTATTCTGAAGCAGCACTATGGAGCTGATCCACATGAAGGTTATGGAGGCAGCTCCACTGAGCTGATCCACATGAAGGTTATTGGGGCAGCTCCACTGAGCTGATCCATGTGAAGGTTATTGAGGCAGCTCCACTGAGCTGATCCATGTGAAGGTTATGGAGGCAGCTCCACTGAGCTGATCCATGTGAAGGTTATTGAGGCAGCTCCACTGAGCTGATCCATGTGAAGGTTATGGAGGCAGCTCCACTGAGCTGATCCATGTGAAGGTTATTGAGGCAGCTCCACTGAGCTGATCCATGTGAAGGTTATTGAGGCAGCTCCACTGAGCTGATCCATGTGAAGGTTATGGAGGCAGCTCCACTGAGCTGATCCATGTGAAGGTTATTGAGGCAGCTCCACTGAGCTGATCCATGTGAAGGTTATTGAGGCAGCTCCACTGAGCTGATCCATGTGAAGGTTATTGAGGCAGCTCCACTGAGCTGATCCATGTGAAGGTTATTGAGGCAGCTCCACTGAGCTGATCCATGTGAAGGTTATGGAGGCAGCTCCACTGAGCTGATCCATGTGAAGGTTATTGAGGCAGCTCCACTGAGCTGATCCATGTGAAGGTTATGGAGGCAGCTCCACTGAGCTGATCCATGTGAAGGTTATTGAGGCAGCTCCACTGAGCTGATCCATGTGAAGGTTATTGAGGCAGCTCCACTGAGCTGATCCATGTGAAGGTTTTTGAGGCAGCTCCACTGAGCAGTCTTAAAGGCATGTGGCCTAATGTATGAATTGTTTTATATCATACCCATTTTGGAGGTTTTACATCTTTTAAGTGGAAAATAATCGTTCTTAGGCGATTATTATAACGGAGTACAGTATCTTGTGTGGGTGGGTGCGTGGGTGGTAAATAACATGAAGCTATCTGTCTACATCTACTAACCGCTCATTAATTTTCCTTGCTTGCATATGCTCAAAGACAGACAACCTCACTTTTCTTATGCAAACTAATGTACAAACATTATTAATGTTATTAATGCTGCGGCAGCTCCATAATGTTGATCCAGAATCAGTTCTTGAACACAAGTGTAAAAAGACACCAGTTCCAAATAATAACATTAATAATGTTTCTACATTAGTTTGGCTCCATAATGCTGATCCAGAGTCAGTCCTTAAAGACGAGTAGCAAAGTACATGCTAATTAAAACAAAAAAGCCCAGCCAATTACATCATTGTTTTCTAATAAACAATTATTAGAATAATTTGTTTGACTGGCACTTCATTTATGCATATATTAATCTACCTCAGAGGCCACATTTGGCATGAAGTAGCTTCAATGTAGCGAGCTACTTTCGCCATGGAGCTTGTGGCATAGATAGTTACAGGGATAGCTTTCGTGTAGCTGAGCTATGTTTTCTGTAGAGTAACTGGTAGCATGGCTTGCTATATTTTCTAAATAGTTTGTCTGACACTGCGCACACACAATTTCAGCACTCATTGCTGGTGTGCCAGTAAACGTAATCTCCCTTGAAGTACAGCAACGAATCCTGGAAAAGGAGGCATGGACAGAAGCGGTGGCCATTCTTCTTTGGTTCCAAGCAGGACCAGGACAGCTTAATTGAGATCTCTGCCCTAGTTTATGATGCATTTTCTGTGAGAAGCAGCAGGTATATAAACCCAATGCATGAAATCAAAAATAATAATTGAAGTGGGGAGGGAGGTGTGTATCAGGCCTGGGTAACCATGTTGTATGGCTGAAGGTGCTTATTTAGTGACGTCTGATGACTATGTCCTCATCTCAGAAGCATACTTTGTCTATTCTGCCTTTCGATTGCTCGCAGCAAAGGGTTAAGGCATCCAGTGAAAGGTGGTTTATCACTATCAAAAACCTGCTCCTCTGTCTTTTTGAGGAAAAACACAAGAACATTGCGGCATGGCTAAATGGGTAGTTTTAGCTGATTAGACAACAAGGAAGTGAGGGTTGTATTTATTTTTATTTACAGGCCGCCCAATGCGCTGGCATTACAATCGGCCACATCAGGGACATTTTCTCAGGGAAGGAAAGGCATTCCTGCATTAATTACACCCCTGCGCCAGACCTTCCCCTCTTTCCCTGTTCTGTCAACATTATTTCTACAAAAACTGACAAAGTATAAATCAAGTTAAATCGCTTTGTGGTGTAGGGCGACATTTTAATTTAATAAGTGTCTAGTAGGTTTGAAAGCTGGACTGAGTTAAATTAGAATTTTTTTGACTGCAGGATTTCACCATGCAATTAATGTGCTGAAAGAAGACAGGATACACAATATTTATTTAATTTTAATTTGTTTTTCCTTTTTCAAAACACCTTTATGCATATATGTAGCTTATGTATATGGATATACAGTGAGCACCATAATTCATTGGATAGTGACACATTTTTTGTTGTTTTGGTTCTGTACTCTAGCACTTTGAATTTGAAAGGATACAATGACAATGACGTTGAAGTGCAGACTGTCAGCTGTAATTTGAGGGTATGTTCTTCCATATCGGATTAACTGTTTAGAAATTATAGAACCTTTTGCCCATTTTCGGGCATCAGAAATATTGGACAGTTTAACATAATGTAGAATAAAGTAATAATTTTTAATATTTTTGGTCGCATATTCTTTAAAAAATGTAAAAAAAATGTTTCTGATTTTTTTTCTCCCCATTTTCTCCCAATTTAGTAGCCAATTGAACCCCTATTCTAATTCAATTCCCCCCGTGTAGCAACCGCTAGAGAACCACCGCTATACAACCCCGTCAGCCGGTAGTAGGAAAGAGGCCGCCACGTCCTCTACAGGGCGCGACTCCTCAAGCTCCTGACCGTGATTCCAACTCGCCCGGGGCCTTATTTGCGCAGCGATTCTCTCCGAGCCCCTCCCCCCACCCGGAAGCAGCCGCCAATTGCTGCTCCCACAGGGCACCGGCCATGCTCGGAATTGGCAGGTCCGGGGCGCGAACCCCGATCCTCGGAGTACAACTGCTCTTACCGTTGTACCACCGCAGCGCCTGGTCGCATATTCTTAGCATGCCATGACTTCCTGATGTCTGTGACCCAACAATATCAAAAGCCTGCCTGCAGTCACCCTGCTAATCTGTTACCTGGTGTTTTACTCAACAAGTGTTGATGTTTGTGGTAATGATTTTTTGTTAATTCATTAAAAATGTACTTTATGATTTGCTGTCCTGCTAGCTCAGGGGTGCACAACAAGGGCTGATCCGTTTCAGGATTTTGTGCCAACTTCTGCTTCTAATTATTTTATTAGCTCATATCGTAATATGACATTTTTATAAGCTCCAGCTACATCTGCTGACTGCGAGTGTATCTTAAAGATTTTACAGCGCTCAAGTACAGGAGTGACCTTGCGTAGCTTATAGAGCTGTCAGAAAACGAAACGAAAGTAATCGGCTGGAACAAAAACCAGCACACGGACACACCCTCCAGGACCGGAGTTGTGCACCTCTGTGCTAGCTACGTATATGTTACTACTCAAATAGATTTTCTACATTAAAAGCCTTATATTTTCTCAGCCCTTGTAAGGTCTTTCTCTGTTAATAGATGTCTGTCTGTCTTCTGTTTTCCGTCATTTACTTGATCTTTGCTCTGGAGGACAGGGTTTTGTTCATCCAGCATGTCCCTTTTCTCACCCTGTGTGTGCAAGCCGTCCTCACAATGTTAATTTAATTTTAGGCTGTGCGGGCCATTGATTTTCTTTCTCTCAAGTCTAAAACATAATGAATGGGGAAAGGGTTTTCAGCAACGGTACAATTTAGTCTCATTTGCTGCTTTTTTCATAGACGCAGCTGTCACTTCATGTTTAGAACATTTATCAAGTCTCACCCAACCCCTACCCCCCCAACCCCCCCAAGGCTTGCTGATGGAATTTAACTCATGTCAATGACCTCTTGTTTCAGAGGTTGATCCGTTAGCCCTCATTCTCAGGAAAACCTATTTTTGCATAGTACTGCTAGCTAATTCCAAGGCCCAGGGGTGGTCATTGTTGGTTTTGGAAGACCTATGCCGGTTCTACTGTTCACCTCAATATAAGAAAACCTTTACAATTCTGGAAGCCAGATGAGGTGAGTTCAGTTCAATTCTGAGAAACGAAGAGAAGAATTGTAAGTGGCTCCCCAGGATGGCTTCTGTAGCCGATAGATCAAGAGCTTTCTGTTGGGCTTCCTTCTTGTTGTCCACTTTGGCTTTTGAACATATTTGAAAATGCATTTGAGTAGGTTGGCCTCTCCATTGGCAATTAACTATAGGGCCATTTATTCACTGTTTGAGTGTCTAAATAGAAATGGCTTCAAGCTGAGCGCTCATGCAGAAGAAGAGATGGCAATGTAGCATAATGGTGATTGAACTGAGACTGCAATTCTGATGTTGTAGGCTCCCTTTCCTGACGGGAATGCAGTTGTACCTTTTCAGCAAGGTGCTTTATGTAACTATCCAGCTGTGTAAGTGGATTGTATGTAAAAGATTGTAAGCTGTGTAAGTCGTTCTGGTTAAGGCCATCCGCCAATTGCCTAAAAGGTGAATGTGTGCGATTGCGTGGGTGGTTTAGAAAGCAGCACTGCAAATAGGGGCAGTTACATTATTGGTTACATTCGGTTTGTTCTGATGGGCAGAGGAAGGCTTGTTTCTCACCATAACACACATCCAATGACCAAACAACAGTCAATTTGTACGAAACGATCTGTCATCGATTGCCAACAAGCTGCAGTTTAAGCCTACTTTTGGTCGAGCTTGCGTGAGAGCAGTTGTATTGGACTATTAATATCACAAACTCTTTATTATGGTCAAGTAGCTGAGGCTGTAACCATAGTTGTACAGAAACCCCATGTGAGGTACCACCCTTGTACCTTTGATCAAAGTACATAGACCTGAATGGCTTCTGAAAACTCCCTGGTGTTCAAATGTATAATTTGGTAAAATGTAATGTTGCACCCTGGGCAATAACTTCTAATCAATTAAGTAATTAGCAATTTGTCACCTTTTAATTTCGGGGGTTAAGAACATTCACAGTAATGTTTTTTTATTTTTATTGTTTTATTTTTTTTATAATGGAAATTGATTTCACATTTTTCAGCCCTGTGTGTTTTTTCAATACTGTCAATGTGCCTACATTAAATCATTATTCAAAAGGAAATCTCATCATGCAAAAAAATTTTTAAAAAAAATAAATTATAATAATAAATACAAGTTGGCGTCGACACTATATAAACAAAACAATAAAAAATGTTCTTCCTGCTTCTTCCATCCGGAGCCAAACAAATCAATGCAACTGAAGCAGACAGCCGTGGACACAATGAAGATGTACGAGTGTGCAAAACCAGCCAAGGCTTATTTATGTGGGACTCGCTGCCAAGTTTCCATTAACCTCTTCTTGTGACCACACCCGTTTTAACCTTGAGAGATGGCTGGGTTCCACCACAGCTGTGGGGTGGTAGGAACCTGAGGCCTGTTCTGCTCCTTCCACAATGGTCTGGGTCGACCGTAATCTGTAACAGTCAATATGGTCGCCGTGTTTTAGGAATCTGTTCCACACACACTGGTAATACACTGTCAGGTTCCACCATTAAAAGCGCAATTAAAATCTACCTGATTTAATACAAAATAAACAATTTTAAAACTATATAAATATATAAAATGTAAATATGTTTGGGTCATTGGCTAATGGATACATGCATACACACATTCATAACGTGTCCCGCTGATGCACAGTGGGAGTCTAATTGGAAGTTTTACATTAATTGGTTTCAATCATTTCTGTTTATTATTTTCTTGTCTTTTGTGACCTTCACACACTTTTGCATGTTCCCACTTGGTGGACCTGTGCTAATCATGTCTGCTTTCAGTCTTTGGGTGTACATTTGTCGCGGTGTTTGGTTTAGCCGCTGGCCTATGGCGCACCAGCATACACTGGTGCACATAGTCAATACCAGTATTTTGTAATTACAATTTAAAAATGACATAAAAGTTTTACAAAATGATAAAAGTGCATCTGCAGAGCTTCAACATTGACATTATTAAATTAATATAAGCCCATTACATGATATTCACATCATATTTATGATATATGTGCACATTTTATCGTCATTTAAAATTGTGGATAACATGTACTCTTCGTTCTCTGCACTCACACTCAGAGAATATTTGTGCTAAAGATCTGCAATTCACATGTTTTGTCATTTAAACGATCGTGGAAGTGCAGGTTTTGTTAACGCTGGTTTGTACTGAGATTGGGCTGAAACCTAATGTGGTAGTTAACAGAGTGGTGCATAAAACAGATTTTTCTAAATGGAATTTATCGTTTAATCTCTCTAATGTCATATAAAGAAAGAAGCTGCTTGTTTACCTGCCAATGGATTCAGATCTTTGGCACACTTGTTGATCAAGGTACATGAAAACTGGTTAAAACCAATGATCGGTGTAAAGGGAAAATTGATACCGGTATTACTGGTATCAATGGTTTTAGAAGGTAGTAACACCGTGACAAGCCTATTTGAGTGGGACGTTTTTCATAGGATGGCCGGGGTGTCATAAGCCGAGCGATCTGGGTATGATTGTCCTCACCTCTCATGGCATGAACTAGTCATGGTAGAAATTAAATAGTTTTCTTTGTGCCTGGCAATTCATATTGAATTTCAGAGCACAATTATCACTGAAGAGCCTCTAGACTTTGTTTACAGCCAAATAGCGGTGGGTATAGTGCAGAACATTCCACTTGGTGAATTATTCTGTAAATCAGGCTATTTAAAAATGATAATAATAAAAAAATAATAATAAAAATGAAGTGCTTCTTTTCCCTCAGTGCAATGGGGTGGTATGGGATATTTTTGTTCTGTGAATGTTATATAAGTTTTACTGCACATTTTTAGCTCCTGTAGAGTGTGGAGGGAAAAGAAGACGGGTGCGGGTTGTTCATTTACATGACCTGTACGATGTGCCTGTTTCTTTGAGTACTTAATTAGCTTCCAGGCATGTTGTTGTTCCCTGCACAAAACGGCATGACTGATCAACAGTTTTATTGGACTGAATCTTGAATGCGTTCTTCCTGCTCTTCCAGGTTGTGGTATCTTTGTGTTGCGTATCTTTGGCATTAACCAAAAAAGTTGGAAACGATTGAACTTTTTAAAGGGTGTCACCAGGACACAATCTGTAATGAAATCAGATTTGTATGTGTTTTAGAGGGAGAATAAAACTGGGGAAATGTAATTCCTCTAAATGTTTAGAATCTGTGGAGTGGGTTAGATGTAACAGAATCACAGTGGAGGTTAAGAGCTATGCAAAATGTCCCAGAATCAGAATTCTGCACATTCTCATAGATTTCGGTTTAATTTCTGTGGCTGTACTACCTACTTGTAACCTGATTTATGAATAATCTTTTTATAGTTTTATGAGATGAAAGAAGGAGGGGTGGGCTCATCATGCCATGGAAAAGTAATTGATGTATGGATTAGTATTGTCATCATCATTTTACCTCTTAACTTCAAGGCCCTACTTAGGTACATTACCCTGATGTTTATTCTAATTGTCTTGAGGCAGCAATAATAGCCCTATCTTAACACAATCACTTGGGAAATATCTGCAACGATTTACCTACAAACCATAGTATTTAGTACTGCATTGAGCCTGGACATGAATACCTCAAGGGTCTCTGCATCTACTACATGATTTATGTATGTTTAGTATACATCTTGCTATTTTAGACAATTATACAGGTTTCCAACTAAATCTGGATTCTGTTGTTGGTTCAAATGTTCTTGGGTCAATTTAGTAGAGTACAGACTGTTTTACTAAGCCCCCTTACTTTTAACTGGATTGCTACTAATGTCCCTATCAATGTCATGTGTATAAATTAGGAAAATAAAAGGTCCCAATACCAATCCTTGTGGGACTCCACTTCCCACAGTATGTTGCTCAGATAAGATCCCTCCTGTCTCTAATCACTTTTACTGAGGCTCGCCTACCCACAAGCATTGTGGTTATGTGGTGTCCATCAGGGAAAGATGGCCAAAGTACTGTTAAAATGACAGTATGCATCTGGTCTCTATGCATTTGATGGTATAGCAAAAGTCGTTACCAACCACTATTGGTATTTAAATATTTAAATTCAAGTGACATGAAGAGCTGCAACCCACTGGTGGCGCAAGAGGAAGCAAAGTTGAGGTGTGTCCTGTGATTCATATTATTATTGTTATTGTTATTATGATTATTATTAAGGGATAGGTCACACCATTTATACTCATTAAAATGGCCTGGAAAGTGTTGAACAATCTCATGGGTTAAAGTTTTCCGTCACCGTGACGGATTTCCGTCGTGGAGAAGTGAAAATGATCATTTCTGAGATCGATGCAGATCCGATGAGAAAATATTTAAGGGGGGGGTCGGAGTCGTCTATGAGGGGGAAAAATCCAATAAAACCCCCCCCCTAAGATTCGCCTTGAAATATTTTGTATTTATGTGGCAATTAAGGAGGAATGTTTTCAGGGATTAAAGTTGTCTGTCTCTAGGATTTCCGTCGTTTGGATTCCAGAGGCCGTTGCATATGAGATCAGTGTAGATCAGTGTAGATCCGCAAAAATGTGTGCCTTTTTCTGCCAAACTAAGGGGTTCGCAGTCATATTTTCAACCAAGTTAAAGGCTACCCACAATCAGAGTTGCTGGTAGTGCATTAGTAAAGTAATGCGTTACTGTAATAATATTAGTTTTTCGGGTAACGTGGTAATATAACGGATTAGCTACTAGGCTATAATGCGTGTAATAATATGAATTTACATTTTCGAAATTAGCAACGCGTTACTCAACCTAATTAGGCTGCGTTTCATGGTGAATTTGAGTCTGTTTATTACAAAGAGCTCTCCAATCAATTAATAATCCTTGGCAGTGCCGATGCAAAGTAGGCTTGCAATCTAACTCAATCGTGCGCAGTTCAATGAACACAATATTGCAGCTGCACGTCCAACGTTTTCTATTTGGAGATATTCCAAACAAGCTAGCTTACTTTGTTGCGAACTCATGAGGTCAATTTCATTTTATAAAAGGTAGGCTACATGTTGCTTGTGAATAGGCATAACCTAATTCGTATAATGTGCGTTTTATTTATGTAACGTTAGTGCATTTATTTTGCATGTAGCAGACGGTATGCTATTTTATGTTTCGTCACGATGCAGCACAGCACTTAAAAGCAAATGAGATTTGCGTTTAATGAGATGTTTAACTGTAGCACATGGCTACCAAGCCCACCTACTATGTGGTTATTTCCACACTGAATGTTTTGTTTATTTTATGTTGACTATTTTTGTAATTTAAAGAAACACGCCAACATTTTGGGAAATTGGCTTATTTGCCATCTTCCCCAGAGTCAGACAAGAAGATGAATATCCTTTTTTTCTTTGTGCGTGTAGTAAGAAGCATTTACATTACAGGCATTTAGCAGACGCTCTTATCCAGAGCGACTTACACAGCATTTGCATTTTTTATACATAGTATCCATTTACAGCTGGATATATACTGAAGCAATTCAGGTGAAGTACCTTGCTCAGGGGTACAACGGCAGTGTCCTACGTGGGACTCGAACCTGCGACCTTTCGGTTACAAACCCAGTTCCTTAACCACTGTACTACACTGCCGCCCCTAAGCAGAGACCGCACCGTCCGTTAGCCTAGCTTAGCCGCAATCACTGGAAGCCTAGCTCCCTCAAAAGTGACGAAATGCACTTTCCAACAACTCCAAAAACTTTTTTATTTACATGTTGTGACTTGTGTATTTACCACAGGTAAAAATAACAATGAAAAATGAGATATTGTAATTTTCGAAGGATTTTCTAACCTGAGATATGCTGGAGTAAGATGAGATAGGATTCATAACGTTAGATAATATGTGTTTCTGTAATACGAATTTGTGAATCTTAGACCTGTTGCATCTTAATTTGGGTTTAAGATACGATGTTTCTGTAATACGGCCCCAGTTGTTTTACTCATCAGAGAGTCAACGCTTGATGAGGACTATCCAGTTGGAGCGAGGAGAGAATGATTTTCTCTTCACGTAGTGTCAATCCAATAGGCTATATTCAGCAGCTCAATGTTTTTTTTTTTTTTTTTAAGTCATAAGTCATATATTAAGTCATATATTTTTTATGAAATCAATGTGCCAGAGTGCCTGAAAAGGCATCAAAATAGAGCTTAGTGCCCCCGGACCCTCCGACACAGGGGGCTGAGCCTTTACGTCTTTACACCCTAAAAATGACCCTGATAGTCTCTAATATTTACATAAAAGCTTAGGTTAAATTCAGTGTTTTATAAATTGCGTGTTGGGACCTTAACTTGGCCTAACAAAATTTCAGTCGTGAGATTTTTTTTCGCTTTAATCCCTGCAATCTACACTAGACTATTGCAGGTGAGCAAAGTCTTTTTCTGTGTCTGTGCCTTTGACACATGATTGCATTTTCGAGATTGAAAAAAGGCAGAAGACATCTATTTCAGGAAGTGTTGCTCTTGAAAGACAAAATATGAAAGATGCAATTGCAGGAGTGTGGGATTGAAGGTCATGTTCAACTGCTGATATGAGACTTGCAGTCACCAGATGGCGAGTGTGTGTAGTTGTGAAATGCAGCGATTCCTTTTCAAATGTGTTTTGATGAGATTTATCAATTACATTTGCTTGCAGTCTACCTGATGTCACAGTTATGAGCAGTACAATCACTCCACTTTTGCGCGTGTGTGTGCGTGCGCGTGGTTGTGTGTGGACAGCTGACATACCCACAGGTGTCCAGTCTCCAGGGGTGTCCAGTGTCCAAATAGCATAAATGAAGTATGGGCATAATTATCGTACCTGAAAAGGTTCCACAAAAAGGTGGGGGAAAGAGGTTATCGACTGACTTTCACATCTGTTCCGTTAGAGGAGAGAAAAACAAAACTAAAGTTTCTCGGTCTCAAACAAAGCTAACTTCAGCAAGGGTGGAGAAAACATCACATAAAAGGGGCACAAGCCCCCGAAAAAAATAAATAAAATAAAAAGCTTGTTTCTTCCTCCGCAGCCGCATGAGTTATAGCCTGGAGGCACAAGCATGACATTCATCAATTTAGAATTTTATAGGAAAATGTAAATAAGCTGCAGTGAGAAATGTAAATCACTTATTTAGCATAAACTGGAGGGGGGTGTGGAAGAGGGATGAGATGAGGTGTTTGGAGGGGGTGGGATTGGTGTACTGCAAGGAGTGTACTGGTCTGACTTTCAAAATGGTGGTGTCTTTTCTGTGAGAAAGGTAGTGCAGTAACAATAGTTAATTCCCCCTGACAGGAAAGAGGTTATCTTAGCCATGGTAATTGGCTCGCTGGCGTGGAAGTTGGATTATTTGTAAAACCCTATTCAATCCCACACATTTATTTTTTTTATCAGTCTGGAGGCAGAGGCAGAGGAAACTGTTGCACTGGAGGAATGAGAGCCATTTGCATAAAAAGCCTGTGAAAGTGAGAGAGTCTGAGGACTTCATCTGATAGCTGGGCTGGAGTATCGCTCCGGCTCCTTAGCATTTCTCTGAATGGGATTCTATTTAACCCCTGCACTTACTTAATAAACCGCTCCTCCAGGGGGAAAAAAAGCTATTCCCCATCCTCGATAAATATGGATGTGGTTAGTAGCACTACCGAGTCTTTTCCCATTTTCATGTCATATTATTGATAATGGAAGCGTTTCCTCTCTTCCAATCAAGGGACGGTACTGGAGGAAAGTCGTGGGCGGAAGGGAATTTAAATGGCTTGTTGGGTGTGCTGCACCCTCCCTCCCCACCCACTGTGTGTTATTAACATTCATTTTATTAATGTGTTACCTCATCCAATGCAATTCAAAGTGTAAAGGCTTTCGTTCTTCTCCTGATCATTAGCGCAAAGCAAGTAAAAGATTAGGAAACAAGAAAGAGAAACTACGCAGCCAGCTCATCCACGCGGTAATTTAGCCTGTGCGTAGTGCATGGGCATTTTGTGGCAATGGCAGTTCAACCCCCGTTACCAATACGGCAGGATTTCAGCAGCGACATAGGCCCTGGTGTGAGAAACTGAGAAATGAAGTCGCATGATGGATATGTGGGAGTAGTTTTATTTTTATTTTTTCCTGTTTCGCACCCTGGAAGTAAGCGTGTCTGTCCCGCTGCTTTCCCTGTGAGCAGATGGAGCCATTAGTTAGCCAGGATGTCTTGACGGATTGCTTTCTCAGGTAATCAGCTCTGTTCATTTAAGGTGCTGTTTTCTCACCCCCCTGATGTGACAGGCTCAGAGATGGCGGTAATGAATTGCCAGTGGCCAGCCGATGCACTGGACAGGGCCTGCCAGAGCCAGACCTTCCACAGGGGGTGGGGGCTGTGGAGGGTGAGAGATTTACCCCCTATTCCCATCAAAAAACTGACCCCCAAAAAGTAGTGGCTTTCTGGCTTTCATAACTTTCATAACTTTTTAAAAAACATTCTGGATTTTATCCCCTAAATGTGTACTTCTTATCCCACAATTGAGGCTCTTGAACATAAAAAGGCAAGATATTTTTAAAAAGGGCTTTACCCTTTTCTTCTTCTTTTAAATGGCTGTTTGTAGATAATGTTTGTTGTGCGCTTATCTCAGACTCTCCATTTTGTCACTTTGTTATTTTTTGTATGTAATCTTTTTGTGCTTTCTATGCTGCATTAAATCTAATTCTCAACTTATTTCCTCCTCGTTCATTATTTAATTACACGACTGCTTCATGTTCACACAAGAACTTTCCAGTTTGAAATCGTCCATATTTTGAACAGTAGCCCGAGGAGCAGAGGAAGCTCAGTGTTGTTTTAATCAAAATGGGATTATGCATTGGTCTGGGGATATTGCTCAGTAGTAGCATGCATTCCACAGCCTTGGAGATGAATGCCTTAAGCACTTTCAGCCTTGCTGATCGCCATTTGATTACTTTTGGGGCGCCCGATGGCTTAGACGGTAAAGGCGCTCGCTACGAGTGCGGGCCGGGCCTTCATGACTAGACGTCTCCAGTTCAAGCGTAGGCTATGTCGTTGCCTTCAACTGGCGGTTTGTCCAGTCTATGAGGATGAGTCCTTCCTGGATATATCCAAACTGGAGGACATTGTTGACCTCGCAATGCTGACTACAATGCTGTGAACCTCAGCTCAAAACTATGTCCATATCTACATTAAATGGGAAGTAATCCGTAAGGCTCAGAAAACAAAAAGGCTCATTCAAAAATCTGTAAGAGATCAGGTTGCGATGACGCGAATGGTTACTTTTTTCTGTCGTTATACTTTTACTGCTAATACTGTAGCTACTATATTTTAACAATAGACATTTAGCAGATGCACCTCCCCAAAGTGACTGACTTGCACATCTTATATTCAACCCATGTGTACAGCTAGATATTTACTGAAGCAATTCAGGTTAAGTACTTTGCTCAAGGGTGAAACAGCAGTGCCCCACGTGGGAAGTAGAGCTGAGCTGGAAGCCCGGTTCTCTAACCGTTATGATCCATTGCCATATGTTGTCTACCTGTGGTTGGCGTTTTCTTATTTCAGAGCTAGGTACGTATTGAGATGATTGATCACGTCCAATTCACATCCTCTGACATCCTCCGTGCTTTGCAACTAACAAATGGAATGAACTGCAATTCCAGTTTTGTATAATTTGTACAATTCCAGACTTCTTTTCTATGAAATTAGGCATTGATTAAGAATTAGGCTGCAGTTGATCACTTACCTGTAAAAAAAAACAAAAAAACATAATTCACCAGAAAGCAATGAAAAAAATAAAATAATAAAACACATTAATATTTTGATTTATGCTGATATACTTTAAGTATTTTAGCTGGCATCTTACCAAGAGCATTAGTGTATTTGTGAGTTACTTTGAAAAATCAGGATTATGGTAAACTTCAAATCTACATTTATTATAAAAATAAAAAAAGTCTTTGCATTGAAGGTTGACACTGCAAATCCCTGTTTAACTGCACTTTAGAAGTTGCTGGCTGGAGGTTTTCCTGTGTTTGAATTAGCAAGGCAGATTATGCCAGTTTATTTTCTGCATTCTCATGAAACTCGATAGCCCGTGAGGAATTGAGCGCGCTGGAGAAAACGCTCTGTATACTGCAGAAAGGTGCCGCGCCAAGGAAGTGGGACTGGGACGAGAATACAGATTATTAATGTTGTTGTCTAACTGGGTTCCAAGGAGGGAAAAACAATATAATACAGGCTGAAAGTTCTGGGTGTCATATATTGCTGTAGAGATGTAAGAGCTCTAATGGAATTAATTCAAAACTACTTCAAGCTCCCAGCTTATCCCAGCCCTCTAAATGACACTTTGCGCTCTGGGGACACAGTGTGACATCTGGGGCACAGTGAATGAGTGTGTCAAAGAAGTGGTTCAGTAGGTCAGATAACCATGCATGTCACCCAAAGCAACATCAAACCAGCTGACCAAAGTTGGATGTCTGGCTGATAATTATTTAAATAGAACTGCACTGTGTTCTTATTTCGGCCTTTGAGTTTAAAGGCGGTGCTAAGGTCAAACTAATTCAATTAACTGCGTTCATAAAACGGTCTGCATTCAAGGCTGAGATGAGGCTTAAAGCTTGAAACATTTTTGGAATATTGCCGTTGCTCGTAGTTATTAAGTATTGGACTAGTGCAGATGAGCCATGTGTCGCTTTCTGTCCGTAGGCGGAATCGTGTGATTCGACTAGAACCAAGCAAGCAAACTGAGCAAGATCCGTCATGGAATAAATAACGTGATTACAGTAGCGATGACGGCTTGCTAACGGAGCCAGTGCGCTTTGCCTTGTCAAGATTTTCACCCCAAAAAAATAAAACAAAAATCAAAACATTTGAGTTTTCTTCCCCTTATATATACGGGTACTTAAGTGACAGTGTACATGATATTAAGCTAAACCAATCCCATGCTGAGGGGAAAACTGTACCACCTCCAAGGTCTGCTAGCATCTTAAGATGCTCTTAAAATGCCTCAGATATGATGAGGCTGAATTTACACACTGTCAGCAATGCTCAACCCCCCGCCCCCCCTTTGGCTACTTCTTTGTTGTTACTCTTGTATTGTGAGATTTAGTCAGAATCGATTCCGTTAGGGTCCGAGCGTTTACCTGCCCCTCTTATTTCAGGCCAGGCACTGTCTCCAATGTTCTCAAAATAACTCCTCTCGTGAATCGAGGAAGGAGAACTGATAAAGCAGATTGGTGTGAAATGCTGTATATAAATGGAAAGTAAAGTAACCGTATTTCACCGGAGATAAAACATTTGTTTGAGTTTGTTACTGAACAACTATATGTGCTATAATCTTGTATGCATACTGTTGTCATTGGATGATGTTATATCATTCTGCCGATGGACACAATAAAATGACCTTGTGTGTAAATTGTTTTAAAAAGTCTCTGTACTGCTTGTTCATTTGGAGAAAACGGTGAGAAGGCCCTGAGTGGAGTCTTTTGGTCAGGGCCTCAGGGCCGTGAGGTCGTGATGTTTAGAGACGTGATTTACGGCACAATGACTCTCTCTGTGTTCCCCACTGCCTTAACCTATTTTACATTTTAAAAATGACAAAATATTTTTTTGGGGGGTATATAATCTGATTGGCTTGCAGATTGGCTGTAAATAGCAGATATAGATTGTGCGTGCGTGCGTGCGACATTAAAATTGTCTACCAACAAAATTGAAAACATTGTCTAAATGTATATGGCACAGTTTTAATTAAACGTATAGTTAATAGCTTAAAAGTGCTAGGTTATAACTAAGAAACAATGTCAACAGTATCTTCAAGTCCTATTAAGCAAAATGAAACCAGGGAAGATCATAACGCCAATGAGGCCATTCACAGCAGTAAAACAACTTGGTAGATCAACTGCCACTCAAACAAAATAAAAAATGATAGTGCACTAGTCCGTCATTAATACACAACAATGGCACTGTTTACGTAAACTGAACTGACCACACTGACCAATCTGGGGGGAAAAAAGTATTTGGAGGGTTAGGGCAGTTGCCGTTTGCAAACCTTGCTGGCGACTTTCTCATTGGTTATCTTCTCTAATGGCGTAGAACCCGCAATATTTATCATTGGTTATCTTTTCTAATGGTGTAGAACCCATAATATTTATCATTGGTTATCTTCTCTAATGGCGTAGAACCCGTAATATTTCTCATTGGTTATCTTCTCTGATGGCGTAGAACTCGTAATATTTATCATTGGTTATCTTCTCTAATGGCGTAGAACCCATAATATTTCTCATTGGTTATCTTCTCTAATGGCGTATAACAACTATATTTCTCATTGGTTATCTTCTCTAATGGCGTAGAACCCGTAATATTTCTCATTGGTTATCTTCTCTAATGGCGTAGAACCCGGAATATTTCTCATTGGTTATTCTCTCTAATGGCGTAGAACCCGTAATATTTCTCATTGGTTATCTTCTCTGATGGCGTAGAACTCGTAATATTTCCAGATGGCACTCTCGAGGTGCGGTGGAGTTGCACTTTTTCTTGGCTCCTCCATGTCTGGTGATGTCTGAGTGACAGTTTTCAGGCAGTCATCAAATGCAAAGGATTTGCAACCAAGTACTATAATGACTATTTTAAGGTTGTTCATCTGTACAATTACTTTGGGGACCTATGTATACAAAGGGCTGTAATTCCTACAAGGATCACTGGATATAGATTTAAATACCCTTAAATTAAAGCTGACTGTTTTTAAACTTCATTTTTATGGTTTCATTTCAAATCTAAAGTGCTGCAGTACAGAGCCAGAAAAAACAAAAACAAAAATGTGTCGCTGTCCAAATACTTATGGACTGCACTGTATGATAAATGTGGTCAGGTAATAAGTGCTCAAAATGCATGCTCATCCATGAAGCTATAATTAAATCATTTGAGTGGGCAAGCAGTGAGCTGTGATGGCGTGACAGCTGCTGTTTTTTTCAGATGATGCTAATATATAGTGGGGTGGGTGCGCTCTTTCACTGTGGGTCAGTCGGTTTGACGCAACATAGGTTCTTGCTTAAATTTCTGATTTCTTTTTTGGAAAGCTGCCATGTATTTTCTTTGACAGGGGCACCACAAAGGCCACCGAGTGACACATTTGAGTTGTAGATAATGTTTGGGAGCACTGTCCTTTAAGACATCGACGAGGCGTAGCATATCTAATTCCTTCAATTATTTTACTTGGATTTATTTATTTATTTTGCATAGAAATACGGTATTTTTAATTTAGCCATCTTCTTGGTACAGAGTGCGGTGTGGCATAGGAACGTTCCAGTTTGGAACGTTGCTCTTTTGAATGCTTTTTGCGGTAATGGTTGAGGTGTACGCACACAGACCTTCTGTATGGGTTTGTTTGAGCAGTTTTCTCATGTAACTCAGCAGTGTAACTAGTGATTTGTGAAGGTGTTTGTATGTCAGTGCATTAGCTTCCCTGTCTGAATTGTGGTTGTTGTCCTTTTTGCAGAGGCACTGGGGGAAGTGACAGTGCTGGACTTTAGTCGTCTTACTTATTTTTGTGCACAGCCTCCGGTGCCTTCCGTGCATTGTCATATCTTAGGTTTCGGTAGTCTCCATAATCCGTTTACTGTTGAGCTTTTTCCAAAAACGCATCCTCATAAGTTTTAAGTATACCCATAATTCATACAGAAATCAATTGAAGATCAAACACGAATGATTGCACAGTTGCTATAAAAGTTTTTCTGTGAGTGTATTCAGGGCACACGCATGGTTGCTACACAGCACTGGTGCCAGATGAACTGTATTTTTTTAATATTTTTTTACAGAGTCCCTAGGCTATCATGCTCTGCTTCTGCAAAAACCAACACGTCTGTTGCCAAACTAGTATCATAGGTTTAGTCTTTTGTTAAGGCGGCACAAGGCCATTTCCATCTGGATCACTGTCAGTTGGAAGGCGTTGGCATTTCTTTCTCTGTTTGCTGATGTAAACTCTGAGCGTTGAGTTTACCCCCCTCGCTACATTTAACGGCGGCATTGCAGTGTCGGTTTAGAAAAGCTAACCGTTTATCACGATGCTGCCGTTTCCGTCTTATGCTTTTTAAAGATTTCTTGGATCGAAATACCGATAGTATTTAAATCGATAGCGAGTCTTTTGCACTGGAGGTTGCCCAGACAGCACTGCGTTATTCCATGTTTGACTGCAGGCCCTCAGTCGTCCTAATAATCTGCAGTCAAAACACTTCCGTTAGATTTCTGAGGGGGGGGGGGGGGGGAAACATTTAGCGGCGGGGATTCTCGGAGCAGAGGCTGGCGATAAGCAGAGGGGAGAAATCGGAGAGGCAGCGGAACGCCGAGGGATGATGAATGGAGAGTAACGCTCATCCGTGATTGGCTGCTTTCATCACTGCAGATTTTCTTTATTTATTTATGTATGGAGGCACATTTGCATTTACCTGCCCGGAACACACTCTTTTATGCAGTGGCATAATGTCAGTGTTTTTAATCTTTATTTATTATTTATTTATTTACCCCTGCGGTGACGGGTGTAGCTGATTGGCACAGATTGTGTTAAATGGAGCAGTGATAATACCCGTGCAAACATACATCACTCCCGTTTCCCCCTCTGACGCAGACTGTTTAATGGCACCATGCATCCTTTCACATGGATCTTGTTAGTGCAATCATTGCACTTCTTATTGAAGTTTTATGCAAATAGTGTAATCTGTCCTTTAATATTTACATGGCTGGATTGAAATGATGGGTTTAGAGGAAAAGCGCCGTGGCCGTGATGGAGAGCAAGGTTTTCTTCCTTCAGTGATTATCTGCAATTATGCATAATGGTGGCATGGATTCAGATAAATATCAGCCAGGGACACTATTCATGCCTGTCTTTGTCCCACCCCCCTCTGGCCCTGTTTTATAGCCCCCCTCCCCAATCCTGTCATCCACCCGCCAACTGCATCCTCAGCATCATAGACAGGCAGGTCATCTCCGGAACATTATCTTGTATCTTTGGTCAACACCAACGGCCACTCATGCATGAGCTTGTGAGCTGAGTCACCCCGTGTTCCATTACTGCTAGGCTACAGAGCCACAGGACGCTTTAAATAACATATCTGCCATGCATTATGCAGGTAATGCAATGCTGGTCACAGACGTGCTGTTGCTGACGTACACCCTTAATGTAGCTGGTAAATACACAGCGATGCCCTTAGGGTCCTGGGAACAGACTGCTGCTGGGCCTGTGTCTCTCCCATTTGTGGCTGTTAGGTGCCCTTTAATCTTGACTTTTTCCTAACAGGGATGGTAAGATCGAACTACGTTAACCTTATTCTCATTTTCTCCACTATAGATGTGGGCCATTTCAGCTGAAAAACCACTATCCCCCACTACACACACACACACACACACACACACACACACACACACACACACACACACACACACAGTCTCCCTGTTTTTCTTTGTGGCATTTTATTTTTTTCCCACGTGACCACACTCCTGTATGTCCGTATGGGGCTGAGGTTTGGCTACAGGTTTAGGGCCATTTTGAACAGCGCCACCCGCCCAACCCTCCCCCGGCCCGTGTATCAGGGCTCCCTGACTGCATCAGTGAAGGGTGGCCTGAACTGCCCCCTGGGTATTCGCCCTCAGAATTAGCATTACCTTATTGCAGAAAATGACTGCAGCGAAGGCAGAGGTCAGCAGAATAATTGCCTTTGGTCGCACTGAGGGAATGTCAAAGGTGACATGCCTGCAAAATTAAAGCAAGTCATTATTGGCTTTTGATTGGTTTTTATCCCATTAGTCTGGGCAACGTTAACCTCCCTGGCTCACAGACTCACAATCAATCATGTTCTTTGCTTTTACATTATCATTGTGCGATGGATGTTGAGTCCATCGTAGACCAGGAACTGGAACAGAGTACAGTGCCTAGAAAAGTAGGAAGAGGGAGGAGAGGGAGGAGACGGAGGACAGGAGAAACCAGGCTTAACGGCGGGTGGGAGTGCAATATTTTGCCTACGCACTTATGCTTGCCGCCACCTGGGTCGGAGCCCTTAAAACAAAGCATTATATTTAGGGATCGTCAAGCCTGATGAGATGTGTTGGAACATATTCAATTTCACGTTAAAAATAACACGCCACTGTCAAAATTGCGTCTCTCGCAGTCAGGCTCTTGGGCAAAAAATAAATGATGCGAATGTCATTTTGAGATTCTCAAACTTGCCTGCTGTGATAGAGGAGGAGAAATAACATCTTCCATTGCGTGGAATCCCCCGGGGGAGGCAGGGGAGAGGCAGAGCTGACAACTTTAACTTTATGAGGACCGTGTCTCCCTAAACGGCGCTCGCTACGTGCCCTATATTTGCACCGGAGCGCTCTCGCCCGGGAGGACGAGGATGCGGAAAAGATAATTCACGGCCAGTGATCTCAAGCCTCGGACCCATTTTTTTAATGCGTGCCTGCAATTAATCAGCCATCAGCCGAGAGGACTTGTCAGGCCAAGGTTTTTATAAGGGATGTTCTTTGTAATCTTTAATGCGTCTTGTGTCTTCCTTGACCGTTTCATTTTAACCTTTTTAACCTTAGTGTTGAAGCACTTTTTTTTTTTTTTTTTCTCCCTCCTCCCCCACAAGAGTGAAATGCAAACCTCTTCTCCTCTTCCCAGCTGGAGACTTTCACTACATTATCTCTCACGCGTTGACTGATGATATCACTGCAAAGTATTTTCAGCTTTAGTGTCTGTGGTGCATGTCCCATTTAATACTACCTGAAATTACATTCAGCATTGTTATCTTCACTTTATTTCCCTCACTGACCCTCTGTTCACTAGGTCCGCATTTTAATGCTGCCTCACTGTAAATATATATTTAAACATTATATATAAAATCCACAATCTTTCTAAATATACACAGCAGCCACATTCGCTTCATTTGATTGTATTTTTGTTGTTGCTCTTTTCTTGGTGAGGTTTCAAGCAGTCTTATTTAAAAAGAAAAAAAGAAAGTAAATAAATTCCCACTTCCTCTGGCAAAATTCTGAAATGTTACCACACATTCCCTGAGTGAGGAGCACAGGGCACGCAATGTTCCATAAGCATATTGTAAATTTGTAGGCTGGCCCATGTTGGAAACGGCCAAAAAGAGGACTTTAAAAAGGAAGCGGCTTCTTGCAGAGAGCCCTTATTACCATGGAGGCTGCCAGTGAAACGGGGTTGAGGAGCCATCTGTCAGCATTTGCAGTCTGGTACAGTAATTTGTCCATGTCCATTAGTGGCAGTCTTTCGCCAGTCGCTTGAAGGGTCACCAGACAGTGCTCGCAAACGGGATGCGGAGGGGGGTCGAAGGGAGCAGCTCTCCAAGGAAGTGAGAGACCTTAACAAGGGCCATGTCGCATCTGCTCATAAAAGCATCGTCGAACGGCTGTCAAACTGACCGGCCCTGCCACGCAGACGGACAGGCGGCGTTTCATCACTCCCCCGACCCCCTCCGGGGTTTGCCGATTCTCAAATTCTGCGCCGAGGCGATGTATTATTTATGATATTGTTTCCTCTGTCATTTATTAATGATTTACATATTTGCATAACAGAACTGCCTGGCTGCCTCCCGTGCCCCGAGCCGTGTGTCGTGTTGCAGCTTGGCCTATCGCGTTCGGGTAGAGCCGTTCAGCGGAAAAGGGTGTCGCCTGAGATCAAATTAAACACATCACACCTGCCGCATAACAGGCTTTCTGAAGCTCACAGAACACAGGATTTAGTCAGCACAGTGTCAGCGAGCTCGTGTCAAGAAAATAAATTATGACAAACCCTGAGACCTCCTGCGCTTTGTTTTTCTCCTCCATTTTCTGTCTTCCTGAAAGAGGAAATCGTTATGCTGGCCCATGGGACTTGCGGTTCCATTTTCATTATTATACGTATTACTACACACACTTTAACGTGAGTTCTGCACTTTGCAGTCTCACCCCAGGCTCTTGTCAGCCTGCTCAAACTCCTGCACCTTGGCTAGTAATCTTCTGTGTGGTATAAGTTGCTGCAGTATAACTGAGGCCGTGACGACATGGTGGTTTTTTGGAAGCCACTCGCTGCTTGGCTCACCTCTTCGGGGTATGTATTTAAAGCGCTAATTGCAGACCGTTCGGAAGGTGTGCTTGGGGTGTGTAGCGGGCTTACGATAGATTAGTGTCGTCTGGAGCACTGTGTCGTCTGTACCGTCAACACGGACTGTGACGAATGGCGAGGAAGACACTCGCGGCGAGAACGTCTCCCTGCTGCTTCTGGTCATGGGGCTTGTTTACAGAAATTGATAGTTTTTGCGTTTGGCTGTCTTTCCCCTTGCAGAGCGGTCTATATTCACTGAAAGTATAGGGCTGACATAGGATCATGCCTAAGCCACTTCTTAACCAGCTTGAGAAGCAACCAGTTCTGTCTGTCTGCCTTTTTCTGTCCTCTCTGAGGAAACGATGCATACTTATGATTACAGCACGTTAATATTAAGGGTATCAATTATCTCAGTAATAATAGGCAACAATGCCTCTTTCACATGAATACATTCTCACTTCATAGGTATAAACACCCAAACTGTCTTCCCTGCCCACGTTTTAGTGTAATGGATGCTGCTTTAAAAAAATATAAAATAATACCTGTTTAAAAGTTAATTATCAGTAATCCATGTGAGAAATGCATTTATCATTGTTTTTGTAAAGGATCTGTAATTTGAAAAAGCTAATGGAGAAAAAGAAATACATAAACAGATTGCTTTTGCAGACAATAAATTAATATATTTCAACCTGGGATGATTGCACATATTTATTGTTGGTGAAAGATAATGAGCAAAACAAGTATAGATCTATTTTAGGTACCAACATTTCAATTTATTTTTGACTTTCGGAATGTAATAATTCCCATCAGCAGTTTGTAAAATTTCCAATAAAGTTTTTTAAATTATTAATTTATTAATTTAAACATTTATTATTATTATTTTCCTGAGGGGAAATTACACAGTGAATGGGTCCTGGTACAGATGAACAGGCAATGCTACACCATGATATAAACACAGACATGTTAGTGTGGCTATATATTTTGCAGGACCATCCAGTACGTAATTCTCGCACCAACTAAGAGCCGCGAGATTGACCTAAAAATAAAATGAAACGGTTGTGCTAATGTACCATTCAAATGGCTGAAGCTTTCTGAGAAACCAAAACACTTCAACCTACAAATGCACTTAAGGAGAAATTCAAAAGGCGCTTGCTCCAAAGAGCACCCTTTGATACCTTTAAATACAATTTTTAAAAAAATCTAAATAATAAAAATAATCCAAAAAAGCCTTTGTTTAGCAAAGCAAAGAATTGACGTCTTAAGTTTATTTATTTATTTATTTTATTATTATTATTTTTTAAAGCACTTGAGGAGGCTTTAGGACGACTCTTGTCTGAAGGTACTGGAGATACTGTAATAACTTGGAAATGGTCAGTAAGGGTGATATAGTTTTTTTTTTTGACACCAGTAGAATTAAAATAATGCCCAAAATGGTAAGATACACACATTTCTAGTTTGACTGCATAATACATACATACTTTATTCATAAGAATAGGTGTAAGATCAATGTACTTTTGCTTTAATGGTGCATGCGACGATGGGCCGGTTTCTTGTCAGCGTAATCCTCCCCACGCTGAAATGTGAAACATTGAAGAAGAGCTTATTGGCAGATTTTTCCAAACAAAACTGCAATCGAAGCACTGCGTCATACAATTTGTTCTATTAGATCTTTACCTTTGACCATTGTGGTCATCACAGGAAATGCCCATATTTGGATCTTTTCTTGGCTTTGTCATAAAGCACAGGTAGTGTTGGTTCTATTCAATCAACATTTTGCCCTTAATAATAATGATATTTGAATGCAATTGTTAGTTTTTATCTTCACCAACCCAGCGTGGGGAGTAAGAAACCCAAATTTAAACCAACCAAGATGTGTTTGTGCAAAGAATCGCGAGCACACGCTTGCATTTATTTGCCAGCCGAAAGTTGAGGACAAATGTTGATTGAATCCAGCCTTGTGTCTATTGATTCCTAACTTGTTTCCAGTTGGTCAGCAGGACACGTTTCCTGGCAGGGAAAGCGTTACCTTGGTGCCATCACTGAGCGATGCCATTAAGTTATTGGGATGGGCAGAGTCTTTGGACCAGCTGTTGCGCCAGGCTGCTAACGGCTCCTGCTCACAATTTAGCATTTATTTATATATATATATTTTTTAGAATTTTTATTTTTTTAAAGTGGAACCTTTTTAAGGTGCATTTCCCTTTCAAGCATGAAGGACTTTGAATTACCTGAGACATGTAACTCGAGCCACCCGCGAGGTCTCGGTGTGCCCGGCAGCATATGGCCGCCATATGTGGCTCACCTCCTGAACACTTGCTGGCTAACCACCGGCAGACTGTGAAGTTTATTAATTTGAAAATGTTATCTACTGGCACACCGCATGCATGCAGGATTCTGGATAAAAGTGGATAATGCTTTCATTTAACGCTCTTTTTATTTCTCTTTGTTTCCCTAGGTAAGTGATATTCGCCGTTTGATACTGTCCTAAATACCCACCTCTACCAAAGGAAGACCGCCAGGGCCCGGAGATGTGTCGCTCTTTGAGATGGCCCACTGTTTGAAGAAAGAACTCTGCTTCTTCAAACAGTAACTCTTTCACTATGATCAGGTGAAAATATGTATTTCATAAAAAGAGAATAGCTCTTCCTCTATGATTAGGAAGGAACAGGCAAAATGTGGCGTGAATTTTATTGCCATTTAGAACAGGTTTTTTTCACTTATCTGCTGTAAGTTGACGACAGTGCATATATGAGGTGTTCCTTAAGCGCCTCCAAATTAAATCATTTGGCTGGCAAACACCGTCTTTGAGGATTGAGGGTGCAGGCAGAAGGAGAAGTGAAAATGAAAGTAATGCAGAAAAACAGCCACGCACATCTGCTAATGTAAAAATAGAAGGGTGTTATTATCTCCCTGTGAAGAGAGAACGCCCTGTGTTTACACACTGAGAGGAGGCTGTGATTGGGGGGTAGGAGTGCTCATCTGGCATCGGGTCTGTAAAGGGGAAAAAATAACCTTCGAATGCAACGTCTCTGCTTCTCCTTCTAACTCTGCCACAGCAAATTAAGAGATGTTTTGAATGATCAGCTGAAGTTTTTTTTTGTTTTTTTTAACGTCATTGCCATCTATTACAGTATACGGCTGAAAATTCTCAAAAAAACATGCACATGGTTAAGCCCGTCTCTTTTCCCCCTCTTAGAAAAGGTTGCTTTAGATACAAGCTAAAGCATGCGACTGTTTGAACGAGGGTCTCAGTCACTTTTAGAACTTCCATAGAGACATAAATAATTTCCCCCGGATCTGGTCTGCGTTTCGGATTTTCTTTGAAAGGATGCCCGGGTTACAGATAACCGCTGAAACCGAACACATCTGATGGTTTTTAAAGTTTGGAGAAGGGGTGTGTAATCTTGAATTGATTTCAGCATGGCTACATTTAGTTGCTCACATGACAGAGGTGGGTGAAGTTTGTTGAATCGCTCTGGGCAGTGAGCTGTGGTGATGGTTTCCACTCGCAGATGAGTTGCTTGTTTTTTATCATACAGCAGTGAGCATATTTTTGTCGCCTCAGCAATTATCTAACTATGTAAATTGGTTTCCGTATGTGTTACGTGTGACGCTGAGAGCATTGCCACTGACAGGATGTTTGGTGATTCAGCAATGTAATATGGTACAGGGTTAAGACTTACAAAATAGACAGATCCATGCTGGAACACTAGTCTTAAATTCTATAGTGCACATGTGTGTATGTGTGCTTGCGTGTATGTGTGTGCATGCAATCTGGATCTTGATTGGAGGAGGGGGCGGAACTGTGCAAGCCATGGTCGTGCTGCAGATTCTGGATGTTGATTGGAGGAGGTGGCAGGACTGTGCAAGCCATGGTCGTGCTGCAGAGTCTGAGTAAACAAAAGCTGTCAGCTCAGTCTGCCCAAATTGAAATGGCAGCGAGGAGCAAAAACGCAGAATGAAAGAAAAAGTAAAAAGAGACTGAATGAAAACCCATTTTGTTTTGAGACTAATCTCTCCCCTAATTTCTCACCAGCCCCGCTTCTGTCACGACGCAGTCAGGCCACTGCTCACCTGCGTGGCAGTCGACAAAAAGCTAACAATATCTCAGTCACTCCCTGAATCTGTTCTGCTAGTCTTGTATTCACACTAGATGTAACACTTTTAACATTTCCTCTAGAAGTTCCAATTTTTTTCCCTCCTGACTACAAAGCCTCACAAAACCTCAGTTTTGTAGAAGATTTAGCATTTTCCATCTGTGCTGTATCTAGGCAGAATATCTATTTTCCACATGCAGGTAGGTGGGTAGGATTTATATTACTAGAGTAGGTAGGCAGCCATCTCGCTGAGGTCTCTTAGCTAAGTTGACTAACGCAATCTCGGCTCTTGTAATATTGCAAACTACCCGTGTGCATGTCAGACTAAAAACTGGCAGCTAATGTTAGCAGAGAGGTGGAGTGATCGTTAGCAAGCCAGTAAAACAGAAAGAATGAAGAAGTGGATTTATGCCAAAATCAGGTGAGATACAATGTTCATTTTGATATTTGATGAGCTGTCGGCTTGAGGATGATACATCCTTCAGTAACTTGGATTCTGTACTGCTCCCATCTGACGCAATGGCGTGCAACACCGCTTGTTTTCTTTTGAACTTCACATTTCATGTCAGGCAACCAGAATTTATTTATTAATCCCCCCCTGAAAATGCAGTGCTGTAGTTTGGGTCAAACAATGAGGGTTGTTCAAGGATAGAAGGCCATACTGAACAAATTAATTTCTCTGATTGATGGCTGATGGATTTTGCTTTCGTGGGCAGGAGGTCCCTTGTGTTACAGCAGAATGATGCAGGCCAGAAGCCCCAATAAGTGATATACCCCCCACCCCTTTTATATCCTTCAGCTTTGTAAATATTTTGTTTACAGCACAGAATATTGATATAAGGGGTATTTAATAAATGCATAAATAAATACATGTGCACTGAAAAATTGAGTCCTTTGAGTAGACCATGCGTATGACTTTTGAAGTATATTGGCTCATTTATTAATTGCAACGAATTGTGCGAATTCCCCTTTGACCCTAAATAACAGTGACTGTCCGGGCTCCTCTGAGCTCCATGGCTGAAAGGTGATTTTATTTAAGAAATGAGCAGGCTATTTACAGGCTCGGATGGCTCTCATCGTTCCAACTTTAGAGGTTCTTCAAGTCCTTTGCCAACAACTCCTGGACACACATTTGGGAAATTATTTGCATTTTGCTTTGTGCAACGTCCTTTTGCAAATATTGAATTTCAGCAAGGGCTCCTGTTGCACTGACTCTTGTGGCAAGACTCAATTTATTTGAAAGGCAAGTTTTTACTTAAAGAGAAAAGTTTAAAAACAAAGCATATTTTTAAAGTAGCGATTACCTTTTTCATTAGCACGTTTTCAGCAGAGGAGCCGCTTCTCATGCCTGAGCCACTTGCACTTGGACTACTCGAGCATTCAGGTGCCTGTGCCAGCCTGTAAACTCGACAGCCATCCCTGAGTCTGAGACTTGGAAGATGCTGAAGTGGTGGCAGAAGGGCCGTTTTAATTATTGTTGTTGCTCTTGTTACCTCAGTAGTTTAGCTTGGCGTCAGGGCAGCGGAGGAAAGACGAATCCTGTTTTAATGTCTCTTAAAAACCTTAAGTTCCTCCTCAGCGGACTTGCATGGACTGTTAACCGTGCGTCTGGATGGCTTGTTAATATGATTTGTAGACGGTGGCTTCTGATTGCTGAGGAATTCATACCACACTGATGGATCTTTGTTAGAGTTCCAGGCAAAAATATCCTGTGCCCACTGCTTGGCACAGAATGCTTGGATAAGAGTCTGCTGTGGCTGGCCATCCGGGTTTCTCTTGTAAAATATAGGCTATAGATACACACATACACTAGGGCTGTCAACTGGAGCAATAAATTAGAATGTTGCATTCCAAAAAAATATGATATTCAATCATTTTTAAATATTTATTGCAAAATCTGCATAATTTTTGTATTGCCGTAAAATGGATGGGATGCTTTTAGGCGCGTCCTGTTATGTGTTACATCCACCAGTGGGTGCAATAAGGGCAGAAAGGCAAAGGAAAGTAACGTAAAGATTTTACCTAAATCGTTGATGGATAGTGTCTAAATGGGAAGGAGGGTTGGTTAGCCAGTATTTACTTCAGGTAAATTGACTGACAATTTTATCGATTGTAACAATGACTTGAAGTAAACAAAACGTTATATCATCTTTCATCATAAAAACAGTCCGGACTATGCATTTTAACAGTTAGAACCTTATTTTATTTAATATTGACCATAGCATTCTCATTCTGCAAGAATGACCTGGGGAACAAACAATAACGGGTATTGTTATTGAAAAGTAATAAAAACGGCGCCATTTCAGTTTGGCGACCTGTATTAGCATGATCCTTTTGAGATTTATTTTTTTACAACATTCCCTGCTGAGGACAAAACATGTTCCGCTTGAAATGATATGCCTAGCATGCTCAGATATTTCTGCACTAGCTGCACAATAGTTTTTCACCACCACAGGCAACTGGTAGCATTGTTTGCTTTCCATACATCGTCATCTCTTCCTGTAGAACAGTAACCAGCTTTTTAAGTCCGTTTAAATTCAAAACCTCATTGGCTATGCACCCTTGAAAAACGTTATTCAGAAATAAGACAACATTTTAAAACGTGGGACACGTTAGACCCCCCCCAACCCAGACTAGGAGTAAGCCGTTTAGAACATGGATGCATGGAACATGTTAGACCCTCCCAACCCAGACTGGGAGTAAGCCGTTTAGAACATGGATGCATGGAACATGTTAGACCCCCCCCAACCCAGACTAGGAGTAAGCCGTTTAGAACATGGATGCATGGAACATGTTGGATGTTGAGCATGCACATGTGATAACTTTTTAACAATTTAATATATATATATATACATAGTTGTTGCTTGCCATGTCCTAAGAATTTCATTGTTCAGAATGACCTTGTGTTATACTGTGCACTTGATAAATAAAAACACTTTGAACTTTGAACTTAAATAAATAATACAAAAAATATACATATTCAAATGTTTTAGTAGGTCAAACATTTTTTTTTTTTTTTTTTGACCATTAGAATTTTTATTCTAAATCACGCTATCACACTTCTGTCTTTGCACTACATTGTGGTGCTCCATGTACTCCAATGTTTCACATTTTTGGTGTACTGCCTTTGTGAGTGCAATGGTTATGCTATATGCCAGAACATTTGAACCGTAAGCCTCAACTTTAATAAAGAAAAAAACACATTATTTTTTAAATCAAGTGCACATCTTTTAAGACTGTGTTTACTGAAACCCTGTGAACTATATACCATAGTTCGACTTTGAGGTTGAAATAAGAACGCACTTTGTGTACCAGTCATTTATGAAATGTGGATGCTGTGCATGCGTGCTGAACTGTGGCATCTTTCAAAGGTGGGCGGCATTAGCAGTTTCAGTTCATCCGTCTGTGTGCGCTTTCATTGAAACGTTGGGCACTGATGTAAGGACCTGTTTACCTCCGTCTTCGATGCCAACAGCCATCTGTATCGGTGTGCACTGCCGCATTTATTTACACTGTATTATTTCTTCCTCTAGTGTATCCGTGTGCAACCCAGAGTGCGCTTCGTCCGTGTGTCGTCTGCTTTCCTATCTGCTGTGCTGGTCAGCGGCCTTATCTGTATGGTAATGGATGATCCGTAACTGGAGAGGACCCTGGTGCTCAGGAGGGGGCGGTGGGCGTTGAGATGGGAGGGGGGGGGGGTAGAGTGAGGCGGTGTTCAGCCACCTGGCCACTTTGGGGCGAGGGCGGGCCAGGAGAAACGGGTCAACAGAAGGGGCGACGGAGGAGATTTCCTGCTCGCGATTGTGAGAGGAAAAAGGGGAGGTGTGTGGCAGGTCTTTCATGGTGGAGCACTGCTTGAAGCGCAGGCATTAGTCACGGTTCAACAGGGTGCACTTCTGTGGAGATAATGCAGTCCGGTTCACCAGGGCGTGCTGCGAGCCGCTAGCTGGGAGCTGGGCGAAAAGAGCCCATATGAAAACTATAAACAGAATCTAATTATTCTGCTTCTCAACATTCAGTGGCTGCCATATTTATTTATTTATTTATGTATTTTTGCTTCTCTGCACCAATCAACAGATTGGGTGTCAATAACGAATTGTTGGAGTATGAGATTTCCCATTAAACTCAATGTAATCGCAGTGCATTGGGGTCATTTGTATTAATTCAGACATGTTTTTTTAAAGTACGTTTTCGTTGGTGAATTGCTCCTGAAAGTTTGCAGGGAGCATTGCTGGTGTCGTTGGCACTGTTCTTAATTATTTTTTAAGCTGTCCTGGAAATTTGACATGTTTTCTCAGGTCAAACTAGCAGGCCAGGGGGGGAGAGAACGAGCCATATTGTGCCCGCCCCTGGCTTTACACCCCCGCTCTCTCCACTGGCAGCCCTGCAACCCCGGGAAACGGCTATTTAGGCCACCCCCACCGTCTGGCCACCTGTGACACTGTGCCACGTATGCCGCTCTAAGGTGTGCCGCCACAGAGTGGCACTGCCGGTGAGTCTGGCGTTCTGGTCTCAGGCTGATAAGTCTGCTGTTCCGGACTGTGCCGACGAGTCTGGCATTACGCTCTCTGGAGAGTGGGAAGAGATGCCATTTATTATGGTCATCATCACTTTAGAGTGATCCCACTGTGCTTCTGTTCCATTAGTTATTGCCCCTTTGGCAGCCACCATTTTGTACTGAAGCACGCGGCTGCTTCTATGCAGCCGTTTCGCTTTCAGAAGCCATTTGTTAGCCTTTGTCATTTGTGTTCCTCCTTAAATGCATGTTGGTAGTATGCAAATCTAAGCGTTGAAAAAAGACTTTCTGTTCTTAAAGAAAAGGATCCAGTGTGTAAAAATCTGGTTCCAGATGCTAACTGGTAAAGAGTCGAGCATGTGCTAGCAGTGTGGTTCTTTTTGTATCACTGCTGCATTTCTTAAAATCTTCAAAGGGTAAAAAAAAAGAAAGGAAAGATTTACAGTCCTGTGTACCTGAACTGCTGCTGTCTTGCAACGGAAGGCACGTGGAAGCCTCCATCCATTTTAACGTGGCATGTCATGTGTTCCTTGGCGAGCGTAGCTTTTAATCGCTCATATTTTATGTATTTATTTATTTTTTGCCAGCTGTGGGGTCATTGTGAAGCCGCCTCACTCTCGGATAAAAAAAAAAATTAAAAGATAGAGAGAGCAGTACGACTTTCTTGGCCTGGCAGTTCGCAAATGTTCTTCTCCCCTATTAGTTGATCGCAGTTAAAATATTTATGGTCGTGATAAATGAACCGAGGACTTTATCAAAGTAAATGTTAATTAAACATCCCCCCAATATCATTCCACATGCTCCCCTGCCCTGGCAGAGTGGCTGAGGAGAGCAGAGCCATGGCGGCAGCCGAGGCCCGTGCCATAAGGCTGTCATGGTTTGCGAGATACTGCACACTCTCCCCGGTGTGCTCCAGCCTCCTCAAAGTCCCGGCGGCTGTTTTAAATGCTAATTTCTAATCAGCAGGGCACAGCGTTCATTTCCGGGGGCTGGGTGGGGATACACAGAATCCCTTTTTTTTTTTTTTTTTTTTTTTTTTTTTTTTGGGTGATTCTTGGCACACAAATCTACTCATTCTTGTTTAAAGGCAACTGTGTGCACTTCACACTAAGAACAAGTTGCGTTAGGCGACTGTTTTTGATTGGATGACGCACACCTCTTCCACCAGGAGACCTTCCGTCACACCTTGGCTTCCGCTGCAGAATCGCAGGAGGTCCTCGGCAGAACGGGCAAAACAATGTTCTCTTCTCAATAATATCCATATTTCCATATTTTATTAATTACATATTTATAAACTTACAACTGTAATTCTATTGTAATTTATTCATATTTATTTAAATGCAGTGCCTTTCATGCAGTAGTGTGTTTAATAAAAATAAAGGAAGTTACTGCATTCCCACCTGTGGTTCGTGTTGGATAATGGCGTCCGACATTAACACATTTTATTCAGCTGGTGGCGGTGGAGGGGTGATTATATGACTTTGGTGCGTGGGTGCGTGCAAGAAATTGCATTATCAGCTGTGGACCATTCAGACATGCTGGTTTATGAACCGTTGGGCCATTTAGCTTCATACCAGTAATGCATCTCTTACTACACATTTAATGTGTGACAGAATTGCATTTATTGGCTATTTATATGGCAGTTGCTATAAATCTAATTCTAGCCATGTCTTAGTAGCCTCGGTGAACGTGCTACCTGGAATATGCTATCTCTGTGTTTTAAATGCTGTAGAACATAGACTATTTCAGGGGTATCGATGAGGTCTGGATGACCTTACATTTGTTGTATCGTGTATTAGCTGTCATTTTACACTTACACTTTTATTCATTTCATAGCTTTAACTATAAGGAGCTTCATGTCTTTCAGTTTTTTTCTCCAAGTTTGTCATCTGACAAATGATCTGTTTTGTTATTCAGTCAACAGCACAGTTTATCTCAGAATATAAAGAGACTTAATCACACAGAAGATGCCTTTTGCTTGAACAATGAAATTTCCAGCCTTACTTCCCACAGGCCAAGTGTGATAACCTTATTAAAAGTTTCTCATCTGGAAAGTATCCTTTTTTCAGTTTGAATGATAATTTAGAATCTCAGGGTAGGAAGCAAATGTGGAAAAGGTGCTCATCAGGAAGACTATACTGCAGTATTGTTCTCATTTTCAGAATGAGTGTCACGTCTAACAAATGGGAATGTTCACCTGACAAGAAGATACATTTTTGTTAATGTTTTAAAAACAAATACATTTATTTTTAAGACACAAAATATTTCCAGACATGCAGTTATCACGACACCCAGAGACATGCAGTTATCGCGACACCCAGAGACATGCAGTTATGGCGACACCCAGAGACATGCAGTTATGGCGACACCCAGAGACATGCAGTTATCGCGACACCCAGAGACATGCAGTTATCGCGACATCCAGAGACATGCAGTTATCACGACATCCAGAGACATGCAGTTATGGCGACACCCAGAGACATGCAGTTATGGCGACACCCAGAGACATGCAGTTATCGCGACACCCAGAGACATGCAGTTATCGCGACACCCAGAGACATGCAGTTATCGCGACACCCAGAGACATGCAGTTATGGCGACACCCTGAGACACGCCGTTATGGCGACACCCAGAGACACGCAGTTATGGCGACACCCAGAGACATGCAGTTATCGCGACACCCAGAGACATGCAGTTATCGCGACACCCAGAGACATGCAGTTATCGCGACACCCAGAGACATGCAGTTATGGCGACACCCAGAGACATGCAGTTATGGCGACACCCAGAGACATGCAGTTATCGCGACACCCAGAGACATGCAGTTATGGCGACACCCAGAGACATGCAGTTATCGCGACATCCAGAGACATGCAGTTATCACGACATCCAGAGACATGCAGTTATGGCGACACCCAGAGACATGCAGTTATGGCGACACCCAGAGACATGCAGTTATGGCGACACCCAGAGACATGCAGTTATCGCGACACCCAGAGACATGCAGTTATCGCGACATCCAGAGACATGCAGTTATCACGACATCCAGAGACATGCAGTTATGGCGACACCCAGAGACATGCAGTTATGGCGACACCCAGAGACATGCAGTTATCGCGACACCCAGAGACATGCAGTTATCGCGACACCCAGAGACATGCAGTTATCGCGACACCCAGAGACATGCAGTTATCGCGACACCCAGAGACATGCAGTTATGGCGACACCCTGAGACACGCCGTTATGGCGACACCCAGAGACACGCCGTTATGGCGACACCCAGAGACACGCAGTTATGGCGACACCCAGAGACATGCAGTTATCGCGACACCCAGAGACATGCAGTTATGGCGACACCCAGAGACATGCAGTTATCGCGACACCCAGAGACATGCAGTTATGGCGACACCCAGAGACATGCAGTTATGGCGACACCCAGAGACATGCAGTTATCGCGACACCCAGAGACATGCAGTTATCGCGACATCCAGAGACATGCAGTTATGGCGACACCCAGAGACATGCAGTTATGGCGACACCCAGAGACATGCAGTTATGGCGACACCCAGAGACATGCAGTTATGGCGACACCCAGAGACATGCAGTTATCGCGACATCCAGAGACATGCAGTTATCACGACATCCAGAGACATGCAGTTATGGCGACACCCAGAGACATGCAGTTATGGCGACACCCAGAGACATGCAGTTATCGCGACACCCAGAGACATGCAGTTATCGCGACACCCAGAGACATGCAGTTATCGCGACACCCAGAGACACGCCGTTATGGCGACACCCAGAGACACGCAGTTATGGCGACACCCAGAGACATGCAGTTATCGCGACACCCAGAGACATGCAGTTATCGCGACACCCAGAGACATGCAGTTATCGCGACACCCAGAGACATGCAGTTATGGCGACACCCAGAGACATGCAGTTATGGCGACACCCAGAGACATGCAGTTATCGCGACACCCAGAGACATGCAGTTATCGCGACACCCAGAGACATGCAGTTATCGCGACATCCAGAGACATGCAGTTATCACGACATCCAGAGACATGCAGTTATGGCGACACCCAGAGACATGCAGTTATGGCGACACCCAGAGACATGCAGTTATGGCGACACCCAGAGACATGCAGTTATGGCGACACCCAGAGACATGCAGTTATCGCGACACCCAGAGACATGCAGTTATCGCGACATCCAGAGACATGCAGTTATGGCGACACCCAGAGACATGCAGTTATCGCGACACCCAGAGACATGCAGTTATCGCGACACCCAGAGACATGCAGTTATCGCGACACCCAGAGACATGCAGTTATCGCGACACCCAGAGACATGCAGTTATCGCGACACCCAGAGACACGCAGTTATGGCGACACCCTGAGACACGCCGTTATGGCGACACCCAGAGACACGCAGTTATGGCGACACCCAGAGACACGCAGTTATCGCGACACCCAGAGACATGCAGTTATCGCGACACCCAGAGACATGCAGTTATCGCGACACCCAGAGACATGCAGTTATGGCGACACCCAGAGACATGCAGTTATCGCGACACCCAGAGACATGCAGTTATCGCGACACCCAGAGACATGCAGTTATGGCGACACCCAGAGACATGCAGTTATCGCGACACCCAGAGACATGCAGTTATCGCGACACCCAGAGACATGCAGTTATCGCGACACCCAGAGACATGCAGTTATGGCGACACCCTGAGACACGCCGTTATGGCGACACCCAGAGACACGCAGTTATGGCGACACCCAGAGACATGCAGTTATCGCGACACCCAGAGACATGCAGTTATCGCGACACCCAGAGACATGCAGTTATCGCGACACCCAGAGACATGCAGTTATGGCGACACCCAGAGACATGCAGTTATGGCGACACCCAGAGACATGCAGTTATCGCGACACCCAGAGACATGCAGTTATGGCGACACCCAGAGACATGCAGTTATCGCGACACCCAGAGACATGCCGTTATGGCGACACCCTGAGACACGCAGTTATCGCGACACCCAGAGACACGCAGTTATCGCGACACCCAGAGACACGCAGTTATCGCGACACCCAGAGACATGCCGTTATGGCGACACCCTGAGACACGCCGTTATGGCGACACCCTGAGACACGCAGTTATCGCGACACCCAGAGACATGCAGTTATCAGGTAAACTTTTTTCTATTAACACACCGCCGGAATAGTGACAGCGTGCAAGCTCTCATCAAGACCTCTCGGAGACGCGCTACGCACCGTGATGGAGAGCATGTGGAGCCAGCACTCTGGGCTGCCATCAGGCACTTAATAAATTACTATCAGATTGGAGGGCCGCTGCAGGCTGAGGAAGAGGCTCGGAAATCCCAGTGTGCGCCAGGAGCTCTCCCTTGTGGAAGAATTGGCCGTTTCCACACCATCCATGTTCTGGCCACTGAGGCTGGAGCATTGGGAGGAGTGAGGGGGCGGTCTGTCTATGTCTGTTGCTGCCAGTACGTCTCATTTCCCCCAGATGGACCGAGCAAGCATTTATAATCCACATATGTCTGCTTCACTTCTCGTTATGTGTTTTCCGGGTTTTTTTTGCCTGCAGACCGCACCACTCAGATGTTATTCCACCTTCATGTGGAACGGGTCACAGCCCCAAGCTATTCCTGTTCTGTTGTTCGAGTCTGTGCTTGGTGGGTGGCGGGTGGGTTGAGCACTTTGCCCTGTTATAGTTTACAACACAACATTATTAAATACAATTTTTCCCCTGGGAGAAGGAGAGGGGGTGGTTTTGGGGTTATTTTTTGAGGTTATAGCTTGACCAACATTTTGGGATCAAAGTTCCTAGTTCTATACAAACAAATAATAATTAAAGAAATGGTTGTAATTATCTTGTAATCTCAAGTATCTCAAAAATGTTACTTTACAGTGGCTTATGTGAACAACTAAAGCTAACAGTATTTCCTTGTCATTTCTTCTTAAGAAAATATTTGACCGTGGAACTTTACACGTAAAAATTAAAAATAAAACCAGAAATAGCAAGATCAGCTGGGAAAAGTACAGACACTTTTTTGATGCGCTGCTCCCCTGTTCTTTGGTGCGCTGCTCCCTGCTCTTTGATGCGCTGCTCCCCTGCTCTTTGGTGCGCTGCTCCCCTGTTCTTTGGTGCGCTGCTCCCTGCTCTTTGATGCGCTGCTCCCCTGCTCTTTGGTGCGCTGCTCCCCTGTTCTTTGGTACGCTGCTCCCCTGTTCTTTGGTACGCTGCTCCCCTGTTCTTTGGTGCGCTGCTCCCCTGCTCTTTGGTGCGCTGCTCCCCTGCTCTTTGGTGCGCTGCTCCCCTGCTCTTTGGTGCGCTGCTCCCCTGCTCTTTGGTGCGCTGCTCCCCTGCTCTTTGGTGCGCTGCTCCCCTGCTCTTTGGTGCGCTGCTCCCCTGTTCTTTGGTGCGCTGCTCCCCTGCTCTTTGGTGCGCTGCTCCCCTGCTCTTTGGTGCGCTGCTCCCCTGCTCTTTGATGCTCTGCTCCCCTTCTCTTTGGTGCGCTGCTCCCCTGCTCTTTGGTGCGCTGCTCCCCTGCTCTTTGGTGCGCTGCTCCCCTGCTCTTTGGTGCGCTGCTCCCTGCTCTTTGGTGCGCTGCTCCCCTGCTCTTTGGTGCGCTGCTCCCCTGCTCTTTGGTGAGCTGCTCCCCTGCTCTTTGGTGAGCTGCTCCCCTGCTCTTTGGTGCGCTGCTCCCCTGCTCTTTGGTGCGCTGCTCCCCTGCTCTTTGGTGCGCTGCTCCCCTGCTCTTTGGTGCGCTGCTCCCCTGCTCTTTGGTGAGCTGCTCCCCTGCTCTTTGGTGAGCTGCTCCCTGCTCTTTGGTGTGCTGCTCCCTGCTCTTTGGTGCGCTGCTCCCCTGCTCTTTGGTGCGCTGCTCCCCTGCTCTTTGGTGAGCTGCTCCCCTGCTCTTTGGTGAGCTGCTCCCTGCTCTTTGGTGTGCTGCTCCCTGCTCTTTGGTGTGCTGCTCCCTGCTCTTTGGTGCGCTGCTCTCCTGTTCTTTGGTGCGCTGCTCCCTGCTCTTTGGTGCGCTGCTCCCCTGTTCTTTGGTGCGCTGCTCCCCTGTTCTTTGGTGCGCTGCTCCCTGCTTTTTGGTGTGCTGCTCCCTGCTCTTTGGTGCGCTGCTTTGCTAGCTGAGCTGCACAGTCACACTTAAGAGGAGTGCGCTAAATATGCAGTCTATGCAGGCAGACTACAGGTGCCCTGTCAACCTCAGTAGTCACTGATGCACACTGATGCGCACACCAGGAGAACCCAGTGGACCGAAACCCTCCGTGTTTGGGCCGCACTAGGGTCCTGACCACAGTTGGCAGTGGTGCAGTCATGATTCCGCACCAGATTCACTCATTGAAACCCAGCACTCGACACCCCCGTGCGCCTTTTCATTTCTTATTGCGAGGTGAATATTTAACCTTTTGCAACATTGCTTCACACTGTTATAGATATTCCAGAAATCTCGTTTTTTAAAGAAATGCATTGGGTTGTACTGGAATCCAGATTTCTCCATTTTATTTGGATTTTTATAATTCTTTTTGTATCACCCTGGGCCTTTTTAAAGCGTATACCTGTCAGTAGGTCTATTAGCTTCCCCTTGGTCTTGTAATGACTCCCAGCTCTCTCAGATGCTGGGATGAAGATAGCCAAGCTGATAGAAAAGGTGTTTCGCCTCCATGGTCACAAAAGGAATTTGACTTTCATTGTGTGCCCCCCCCCCAGCTCCCTGTGCTTAAAAAAGCTGTAACAAAGACGGATACAGCTGCTGCCTGTTCACAAGTGTGATTGCTCTCCATTTTGTGAAGAGGGGCAGAGGGAACTGCAGTGGGGATACTGGTGTTTAAAATTTCAAAGGAGCCGGGGACGCGACGAGGCCTTGCTGGATTGTTTGTGTCTCTGACTGGGGTTGATGGGGCGTGATGCAGTTAGTCTATTATGCAGCAAACCGGAACGCTGCCACCACAATAAGAAATACGTGTTTTTGGATCGCGCCATGGCACCTCCACTCCAGAGGAATGCTGTGCTGCGTGGCAAAGGATAATTCTGTTTTTTAAGTCTCTCTCTCTCTCACTCCCACTTACTGGGTCTTTCTCACACAGACACACTCTCACACGCGTGCACTTGTTGGCATGCATCAACGCTTATTGTATTGCGCTGCTAATCTTGGGGATCAAGCCTTGGGTCCATCCAGCACTGCTGGTGGGGCCTGCTTATAAATGGGGTTCTTTGATCCTCTGGCCCAATTCAATGTAGACATCTGTTCATCTCACAGCAACAGCATGCATAAAGACCTGCGTGATCGACAGGCCCAAGGGATCTATTCCCACCCCTCTGTTTGGCTCTCCAACTCTATCACGGGCATTTCCTGTGGTAGGACATGCCTCCATATTTGAAGCAGAAGCTGGCCATTTTGTGTCATTCACACATCCACTCACCTTCTCATCTCCCTCAACTGGCTGGTGCATAACACTGATTCTGTCCACTGCTGTACGTCGCTCAGGATAAGAGCGTCTGTTAAGTGACTGTAGTGTAATGTCGTAATGAGGAACAGTGATGCTACGAAGTGGGTCTCGATTGTTTTTCATATTACAAGCCATCCAAATTTTATGTGAAGAGAGAAAGAGTCGGTTTATGGAACCAAAGCAAACGGTTTAGTTAACGAGTCTGTCAAAAGCCATCGCTCTGGTTTCCATAATTGTAGTTATCCCATTGAATGAGGAACAGGGCCCCGTGTTGACGCTTCGCTCCTCTCAGGTCAACACATTTAATCACAACACATGGGGACCCTTGTATGCTTGCCCACAGAAACGCAATTAGCGCAGAAATGCATTGTTGTCTCAGCCAGCGCATGTGCCACCTCCAGGCTCAGTAAATACAGTACAGTTTGTATTTTATCTCTCTCAGCTGTTGATCATGGCACGGCCACTTGCTTTGGAGCGCCATCCATCAATCATCTTAAGGGTCCGCTGGGAAATTTTAATACCCGGAGACATTCCAGGGATGAGATTGATGTCTTCCAAACGAATGATTACAGAAATGACTGCATGTTAACAACAAAAAGTATGGCTCCACAATACCAGCAGTCACGACAATCTGGCTCTACGGTATCATCCTTATTCATGCCCAAATATCACATTTCCTTTAAAAAAATAAAATAAAAAATTTATAAATAAAAATACATTGCTAACATAATAAATTACACCAAAATGACCAAAACAACAATTGCAAAAACAGAGGGCAGGTGGGATGGGTGGCATGTTATCCACCTGGCTGTCCACCACATCCCTTAATAACCTTTTAGTTTAAAAACATTTTAATGGGGCATCTTGTAATGTATATGGTCTGAGGAGTAGAACCTTTTCTCTTGGCCTACCCCTTTGCCACCCTGACTTCACTAAACGGCCATGTTCTCTCCAGCATATTTTACCAAGGGCTCACTTCTGAGACTTCATACCTTTTTCACCAAATCCACACCTTCACAGACACCCCCCCCCCCAAGGTAGACTTGGGAACAAGCAACAAGCAAAGGCCAGTCCAGTTCACCATGGCATCAGGTTGATGTGATCATTCATCTGCCTCTCTTGTGCAATTCATACCAGAGAGTGACAGAGGAAAATGTATAAATCTTGATTTTTAATATAGTTTCGTATTTAAAAATAATTCTGCGCAACAACTTTCGCAAGCCACACTTTTGCTTGACTGACAGTCAAGTTACCTTAATTACGTTCTAATTTTGCCAAATTAGCTTGTCAGTGTTGCTGTGGTATCAAGTGGCAAACGCAGGTCTTGTTTGAGGATTTGAATTGATGATTGATTTCCCTCCTGTGATATATTGTTTAGAAAAGTGTGGAAAGGATGTTTGCTTGAATGTCTAATGGCGTTCAAACCTTAGGATTTTGCATCTGGAAACCCTTCTGGCACCTGCTTCCATAATCCCCCCCCCCCAGCTGTGGAATACCAGACCCTCATCTAAATACATGGCTCTGTATAAATTTTATTTATTTATTTTTTATAGTCCATTGTGTTTGTGTTCATGTGTTTGTGTTAATGTTTTTTTTAATTTATTTATTTGTTTTGCATTCCGCTATTTCCTAGGGGTTCAGCTTGTGTGCCTTACGGCTTTGGAGAAAATATTTCTTTTTTTTACCTTCAGATTCTTTCCACATTGGCAGTGCTTTTTTAAAGTGCTCTTAATCGTCATTATACATACAGCTATAACAAGTACAAATCCATTGTTTTACTTCATGAAGTTCTAAACCAAATATAATCGTGATCTCCATGGTCTGTGCTTCCTGTTACTGGGTCCTACAGCACTCTCCACTGAACAGTGTCTTACATGTCACATGGCGATCGCATGATGTTCAGACGAGTTCGAGCAAGTGATCCCGCACTCCTGGCTGGGTGTTATACTTGCAGTTTGAGCCTAGGCTATTGCATCAGCAGTGTAAGAGGGGACGAATACACATGGTTTCCAGCCAGATTAGCTCCTCTCCATGCCAGGTTACCAGTTTTGTTCAATTTAGCTGCAGTGCTTGGGTGTGTGAGTGCAGATGGCATAGTTCTACCCCAAGATGCCCAATTGGTGATTCCTAATTGGGGAGGAAAGAGGGGGTAAAATGAGGAAAGTTCCAATCCTACCCTACCCTTGAACCTAGACTGCTTTTGACTGCGAATTTCCCGCTCACCCATCGTGGATGCTCTCCTGAAAAAGGTTTTATTCGCTCACTTACTTTGTGTGCATGTATGTATGTATACACACATATACAGTATAGTTGAATATATGGTTCTTCAGATTAGGGGATTAATGCCAGATACTAATGTCCTCTACAAAAAAGAGAAATGAGACAAGAAAATGTATTGTCAGGTCATATGAGGATATACATATTGCTAGGAATACATGGCTAGCTATAGGATTATTTCTAACCACTTCCTGTGCCATGGTTGTTTTTTTTAAATATTTTTTTATTTTGGCATTTAAAAAATGTTTTTTATGCAGTGTTATACTTGAAGGGGGAACCTCTACTCAGAGCAAATGCTGTGACTGTTTTATCAAGAATATGAGAACAGTATCTCAGTATCTTACAGTTTCTACCGTGTGTTCCCTGGCTTTCCGTCCGCATGGATTTCAGAGGTCTTGCTTCTCCTTCTCCATGGCAGCATATGTGTTCTGTTCCTGCTGCACTCCCATTGGTTCATGCTTGAGGCCTTTTCTTTAATAATCTACTGAAACATTTTACGCTCAAATCATTTCACTTCAGCTGACAAATTGAGTATCTGCCAAGAGCACAGCCCAAGTATAAAATGAAAGCGGAGATTTAAAAAAAAAAGCAGCAAATGACAGCCACTTTAAATGCCAGCCTTGTCTTTTACTGTATCCCAGGTTGTCTCAGAGACTGAAGGCAATCAATGTGCATCGCAGTCTGAAGCCGTTGCCTTTTAGGCGGTAACATCAATAACTGGACTCAATTAGACAAAATGGGATGTTCCTGAAATTATCAAAGCAGAGGCACTTTCATCTTTTCAGTTTGGGTGTGCCATTTTGATCTTTGGGTATGACATGCTTATACCCAAATCTATTATTTTACGGTCACCATTTTACTTCACTGAAATGAAAACATTAAGGCTACTCAAAATATGCTGTAAACCCACTTACCATACGTGTGTTTTTATTTTTACGTTTGTATGTGCACACGTGTGTTTATGTGGGTGTGATCGAGAAGGAGGGAGGGATTGAGTGAAAGGGAGCAAGTGCTCCTAAACTCCAAAGTCATTGTCTCCATGGTAACCCTCTGTCATTTCCTGTGCGTTTACTTAGTAGTTAGGCGTGTATCTATGCTTTTCATTTATTTAGTTCTCATTGATTTTTGTAGACGTCCCAAAATGAGTTAATTACTGCTGGGATGGTTGGCGTGCTGTGTGCAGTGACAGGAGGTCTTGTGGCGAAGCGCTGCGCGTTGTTGCGCTCATTTATGCAATCAAGCGGGCTTTTATTTATCCATTTCTGCTGCGGCTCCTCGACGACTTTACCGTGTCATGCAGCGTCTGTAAATACCGTCCCTGTCGTCTTTAAATGAGCTGTACGAACGATACCGCGACTTCAGTCGAAAACGCTGTGCGTATGCGTGCGCGCGTGCTTTCTGTAAGGCACACATTCGCTTGGGGTTTGTTAAAATATACCAACTCTACTGAGGTTAAATCGTCCAGGTTACATCTTCAATGAACAAACAGGGACACCTCTTAACAATGATAAATCTACTCATTAGGCTAATAACTTTAGAAAGGACATTTAACCCAAGCAGGAGGGTCTTGGTATTTTTAACTGTTTTTAAAGGCCTAATAGAGGTCTTTGGGTTGTTTGTGTTCAACGTCTTCCATTTAAAACCGTAATTATTCAGTACAAAACTAAGCACCGACACAGCCATGCATGGTGTTACACTTATATGTCTCTGAGTATGTGTACAGTGCATATTATAGCATATTGTCTCTATTGGTGTTCTATATACATTATATATATAGATATATATATATATAATGTTTGGACAAGACAAATTCCATTCCAAGGACAGTGAAAGGTTATCTAGCTATATAAATTTTAGATATTAACTTTTTTTAGGATGGATTGACTGACTTTGATGCTGTTGAATGACTCTTAATTATTGCATAAGCACTACATCTCCTCATGAGAAAGGAGGTGACTTGACTTGTTGAATTCCACACATGGTGAAACCGATGAATGCAAAAAAAGCATACAAGTATAATGCCACGTTCATGCTTCCATTGTCTGGATCGACCGCCAAAGTTTTTAATTGGAGTCTCATGTTCTGTGTCCGTACGCTCACGTGAATGTAGAAGACCAACAATGCTTACATGTATGAACGAGTATCAGGACTCACTCCTGTATTTACAGTGTTGCCAGTAAGTTTGTAATGGTCTGTTATCCAATGTGAACAAACAGGCCATTCAATTCTTGTTAATCTCTGTCGAGAGAAACAGGAGGAGAAGTGTGTTTTCACGTCTGATCCGGCAGCCAATGCAGCAAGGTCGGATAAAGCTTCTTTTAACAGTGCTCAACATCGCCTTTAGCGCGCTCTGTTGAACGTACTGTTCTTCTTCTGGTTTCTGACGTAGGTTGCAGAGTGAAAGGAAGTCAGGGAGCGATGCGCTGTTAATCTCTGCGCATCTCCTACCAGTTGTCAACCACCGTTCCCGTCCATACTCTCACAGCCAAGCTCATTTACATTGGGACAAAAGTCAACTTCGGAAGTCGCAGGACTCCTAACTACTAGTCGCTCTTGTTCGTAAACCGCAATAAGGGCCTGATTTACTAAGACATTTACCATTGTGCAAAACATTTTAACACACACAAAACAAATACCACTAACATTATGGAGTAAATCAGGCCCGAAGTATGAACTTGACTATATTATGCGGTAAAATGACGAGTGGGGACTGTATTTAGCTCTAATGTGAAAGGGCCTTAGAAGCACTGATGTTAACTGGCTTATGGATACCTATCAAGGTGCAGACGCTGTCCTGCAAGTCTCATTAATATTCCCTTTCCCATTCTCTTTCCCATTCTCTTTCCCAGTCACATTTCTATTCCCTTTCTCAGTCTCAGTTCTGTTGCCTTTCCCATTCCATTTACCAGTCACATTCCTAGCAATTTTTCTAGTCTAATTTCTATTTTTTTTTCTCAGTTCTGTTGCCTTTCCCATTATCTTTTTCAATCCCATTCGTAGTTCATTTACCACTTTCTCATTCACATTCCTAGTCCCTTTCCCATTTTCATTCATAATCTATTTTCCAGTATCTCTTCCAGTCCCCATCCTAGTACCTTTCCCAGTCCCATTCTCATTGCCTTTCTCTGTCCCGATTCAGGCCTGCAGATGTGGGCTGTATTGCCGCTTCCTTTCAGTGAAGTCTGTCACCACCTGGCTTTTGTGGCTTGGTTGGACTGCGTCACACAACTGGGAAGGTGAACCATGATCATTTCTCTGTCATGGTGAGATTCCTTAATAAGGCCTGTTGTTGACAGAGTTTGACTCTGACATAGTGTGTGGTTAGGAAAACTGCTGGCTCAGATACAGAGACTGCAGCGAACGTGCAGAACCACGAGTGACCATGCAGAGCACCAGTGTGTGGATTAAAAGAGAGGCTGTGGGTGACCAGTTGTTTTTGAGTGCACAGTCGTCCAGCCCATACTACATACAATGTTTTTCCTCTGGTCTGAGCCGCAGTTCATCAGATGCACAGCAGTATGTGATGGCAGGATGGTTAACAAGGGTAGACTTGCGTTCAAAGACATCACGCGCGCGCCGTGGTACTAACGCCACAGTCCGGACTGCCCACAGAAACGGTTTGGACGGCGGGACGAGTCCGGGACAGCCTCTTACTCCTACGCTGCTCTTCTGTTTTCTCACCCCGATAATGGAATGTCTTCACGCGACACACTGGGAAACCGGGGGGTGTCATCCATCAAAGGTACTATCGAGGGTTGGATTCTCCGTTAAGATTAGGCCTGTTAAGAAAGATGGATGGCCATTGTCACCACTCGGCGTCGTCCCAAAAGGCTCAAATTAAATCTCGAGATTCTCAGAGGTTGCTTAAATTACCGTGGAAATAATGCCCCATAAGGCTGTGCAGAGCTCAGTTCAAAGGCTCATTTGGGTGGCGCCTCCTGGCATTATCATTAAAAATCATCAATGTTAGCCCCTCCCCTCGATCGCTTCCTTTCCGAATGGCCAGGGAGAGGCGGTGTGTGGGCGATGTGGACGTCCTGCTAGATTAGCAGGCTATTGGTTGAATTTGGTTAGCGCCTCTGAATCTGTCAGACTTGGTTAGCCCTTCCTCTTAAAGCGAGACATCCTCAGACTCTGGAAAGAAAGGAATAAACCGACATGGGGCGGAAAGATACTGACCTTTTATATTTCAGTTTATAATTACTTCAGCCATTCAAGTGGCAAATTCCGTTGCTTTTTAAACATGTTGATAGCCTTCCCATTTGCATTATAATTTACTTATGAGATGACATTATTCCAAGGTGGCTTTCAGTGATGGAATATGAACTAATCTGGGGTAGAACAGCAGCGGTTCACCTAAGATTCAACTTGCCAAAAAAGGTGTACTTTTGTATGTGACATTAAAACCCATGTGCGGGTTTATACAACATCTAATCAGCATCGCAGTTGGACACACGAGCATCTTTCTGTCGAGAGTGAATTTCTAGTGTTATATAGTGATGTTTTAAAATTTGTCAGCAGAATTCCTCTAATAATCACCTCTTTTCCATGTTTGAAATGGGTGTCAGCACCCAGGCTCATTGTACATTAGTTTTTAGTTTTGTTTTCTCTAAAACATCTATTTAGTGCAAACATCCAAACTGCCCCTCTTGCATTATGATAATACCGTCAACTCAAAAATGCAGAGATTGTATTTTTGTGTGTTTAATCGCCTGTAGAGAAATATGCTGGCTGTCAGAAAGAATAAAAAATAAACTTCTAGTTTTTGGCATTGCGCAGAATTGGCTTGAATACGACTATCGCTGGTTGACAAGTCTTCTGGTCCGCAAGCGGCGGTGTGGACGCCGGCGACTTATTGCATGGGTTGAGTGACAGGTCAGGCGGGTTTGGTTGTCACGGTGCTGTGTTAAAACAGGATCAGTGCCCTGGCCGTGGTGGAGTCTTGTTTTTGACGTAATCCCGCATTGGAGGGCCCGTCGCCTTCTTCTGTCATGTTCTTGGGCTGCAAGCCATGTTTCCGCGACGATGGCCAACAGGGGGGGGCGGTGTTACATTATCCGGAAAACCGGACCGCCGCCTTAATTCCACAGTGCAGTAAGAGGAGGGAAGCTTTAACCGGCCTGCACTCCGAGCCTCTATTAAGCATTTTAATCCGACATTTGATATGCGTCTCAGCCCGCGCTACCATCAATAAGTGCCCTCTTTCGATCACAAAATTTCCTGCGCTCATTTTTTAGCTGACCTTAGGTCTCCGCACGCAGCGCACAGTCTGTGCTTGCCTACATAATGGAAGGAAATGTAACTAATTACAAGGTGCACTTTCTACTCCACTGTGGCGTGGGCAATCCTGTCTGCGGTACCATTTAAGTGTCAAATAAAAGCTATCAAATTCACAAATTGTGTTACTTAGGTATTGTCCTCATTGAGGGAGCTGTTTGCACAGGTCCTACCAGAAACAAGATACATAACAATAGGTGTGATTTAATGATAGAGGAAAATGTGTCCGGTAGAGAGGCATCGGGATTCATAATACTCTGATGTGCACTTGGCTTCAAGACTTGCCGATAGCACCATGAAGCAAATTTAAGTTTTAAAATGATGGCGTATTTTCTGTGCACTCAAAACAAAGATGAGGATTACTCGCGTAGCGAGGTCGAGCAGTATCTACCGCTATACTCATCCTTTGTTTGCACCAATAACGGTATCTCCAAAGGGCGATTTAAAAAAAACGGTAGTTTAAAGCATGGCTCATATACATTTACAACAATACTCGGTTCCATTCTGGGTTGATTTGAATATATTATGGTTTTGAATGTAAGAAAAGAAAATTTGGGACAAACTTTTGTTTCACCTCGGACTCATGCCAAAGGTGGCGTTTTTAACAGCAGTGTATTTTTGGGCCATGTGCTTGACATGCCCAGGTAGAGCTAGGCGGGTGGGGCAGGCACTAGGTACCCAGGGCTCCTGTACCCAGGTTGCCGGTACCTGTCACCGTGGCACGTCGTCACCGGGGACCCGTTATTATTTCAAATGAAAATCAATGTCATTCTGATGGCCGCAATTAGTGTCATCTCTCTATTGAGTTTCTAAAATTACTCCTGGCCTTTTGCCCTCCGAGTCCGTCCCTCTATAGAGCCTTCTAATTACTCATTAACTGCACGGCCTCACCTTTTATAATCCCACCTCGTAATGTTATACCTTTCATCTATTTTGGAGGGAGGCTGTCTTTGATCGTTAGCGCCGCACTGAAGCTCCATTACCTTAATGTCAATGATAAATTGATGGAATACTGCAGCCAAGTGCACACCGTCTCAATATCCTGTGGTCAGGAGGCTTCCTCTAGCCCACCGCCTCCCCCAGTACCTCTGCACGCTTTTTTCCACTTTACTTAATTTAATTTCATTCCAAACGGCGACTATGATTAATGTCGCAGGATGCGTGCGTACAGGTTACATTTTGCCAACAATTTCTCCCATTTTTTAAATTAGAATTTTTCCTTCCAGAGAACAGGCGCATCCTGATTTTGGCTGTGAACAATGAAATGGCCACACCCCTGCTGAGAACACACATTTATCTGTTTTCATCATTTGTCCAAAGTAACTTACAACGGCACTATAGTAAACGGCAGTCCCTGTGAGCAGCATGGCTATCTACATGCACCAGGTCAGAGATGTATCAGTACACATACATAGAGTAAACTGACTCTGCCAGATACACAAGTGAATGAAATTTTAAGCTCACGAATGCTTGACACAATGCTCTCTGCATAAATCAATATTACTATAAAACGAGATTTGTCTTAACTAGGGAGGATAGGTGTTGATAGGTGAGACTGGCTGGGATATCTGTCTCTCTGAGCTGCAGGTATGGTAGGCCCAGCCTCCATATTAGAAAAAGGGCGGCAGTGTAGTATAATGGTAAAGGAACCAGCCTTGTTAACCGAAAGGTTGCAGGTTCGATTCCCAGGTAGGACACTGCCGTTGTACCCTTGAGCAAAGTACTTAACCTGACTCGCTTCAGTATATATCCAGCTGTATAAATGGATAAATGTTCAAAAAAAAATTATTAATTTAAAAAATATATTTTAAAAAGTTGTGTAAGTTGCTCTTGATAAGAGCGTCTGCTAAATGCCTGTAATGTAAATTTAAAAAATGGAGCTCTGCTTCAGATCAATGCTGCTATATACTTTGGAAAGTTTGACCAGACTCTCTTTTTAAAGCAAACTAAATAAGAAAATCTCTCAGACGCAGACACCATTAGTATTAAAGCCCAGCATTAGTGCACAATGCAGCCGGATCATTTAGCATGAATGAATGCTTTGTCATATTTTGCTTCAGTCAATTGCACTTTAACAGTTGTGCGTTGGCAGTGCATGCATACCTACGTAGCAGAAAATGGATATTCCCGCTGGACAATACTTACTCTTTCACACCTTTGATTTTCAGAATAATTTCTGTTTTTCCATCTTCATGCAGAGAATGAAATTATTTTAATTCTCTTGTCGGTCTCTCTTTTTCTCTCCTTGTCACATACTGTAGTGCACAGTAAATCTCATAAAATAAAAAAACATAAAATCTATTGAAGGCTTCTGTTGAAGGGGTGTTGATGGGCCCGAGCAACCAGCAGGCTTCACTGTGGAGTGTCTGTAACAATATGTGAATAATGGCACTGCTTGCCTAATTAATTCTAGCAGCTTTACGGAGGCTTGAATTGCAAATTATAACAGCAGTGGTAACATTTAAGTGAACGCTGCATACCTGTTAATGGTAAGACAGCAGCTTGCAAATAACATGGACCCTGCTACTTTGAAATGTGGACTCGGGACTTGACAAGTGGTTTTAATTGGTTCAATTGCTTTTGTGTGCCATATTTGCATTTAGCAGATCAGAATATAATTATTATACTTTAAATATGCAGGTGCAGTGTGTCACTGAGTTTTATTGTGTACACACGTCTCTTCTGTTCATTGAAGCCGCCAGTTTGCTCAAAGCATTATGGATCTAATAAGGTTAATATCCGTGTTTCCTGTATCCACTTGCCTATTTTGTTGAATTTTGACCTCAAACTTTGGAATAATCATTCCTCTGTTAGGTATGCTTACAGTTAATTTCCTTGCAGGAATTAAATGTACGTTGAAGAATCTTGTGTAGTCCATCACTACACTGGATTTTTCAATATACATTCCATTCCTGCAAAAAAATAACTTTGATAATTTATTTGCCTAAAAAGATGCTGCTGCTGCTGGCTGCTAATCTCAATGACATAATTCATGTAAATGTTGGTTTCTTATTCTTATTTTTAGTTTTATTTTCGCTTGGTTATGCAATGGCACTTACCAAGAAAGACACTTTTCCTTCTCAGTACAGGAGCAAGGGCATAATGGGAAATAGGAAATAAAGCAAAATGGGGATTCTGAAAATCTTCCAAGAAGCCGCTCTTTTCTTCCTCCTCCTCCTCTACAAAGCTGTTGTATCCTCTCCTCCTCTTCATCATCACCCTCTTTCTCCACATCCTCCTCTCGCCCCCTCTCCGGGGGGTTTCAGTACATTACATTACATTACATTACATTACAGGCATTTAGCAGACGCTCTTATCCAGAGCGACTTACACAACTTTTTACATATTATCCATTTATACAGCTGGATATATACTGAAGCAATGCAGGTTAAGTACCTTGCTCAAGGGTACAACGGCAGTGTCCTACCTGGGAATCGAACCTGCAACCTTTCAGTTACAAGTCCAGCTCCTTAACCATTATACTACACTGCCGCCCAGTACCGCTGGACGCTCTTCCCTCCCTCCCTCCTCCTCTTCATCATCCTCCCCTACTCGTTCGACACTTAGCTGCTACTGTATGCTGCTCTTCCTCCTGTCTGTAGTCTCTCTCATTACTGTCTTTCAGGCCAAGTGAAGGGTGCATCACGTTTAACAGCGACGGGTCTCCACAAGCCCCACGCATCATAGTCGGCACGCAACAGATAATCATGGAATACTTCACTAAAATTCAACATGACCGCAAACTTTTAGAACTGACCTGTGTTCTGTTCCGTTGACTCGGTTTTCTGATTGTAGTTGGTTTAGTACTAAAAGGCACAACCGTTACGCCGGGCTTATGGTCCAGGTCTGTTGTTTTCCCGATATGCTCCTGCATTGACATGCAGCGCACAGTACTAACAATTACATAAAGGGGGTTTTATGACTCAATTAAGCCCCAGGCAGTCCTTCACTTCAGGAAACGATATCAGCTGATATTGATGCCGTCGATTACAGCGGGTGTTACGGCGGGCGCACTGTGATTTTGTGGAAATGTAACATCGAAAATAACCTGCTCTGCCTACAAAGGCCTGTCAAAGATGACGACTTTGTTTAACACGGCTGTAATTAAGCCGTAGTGTGCCGCGAGAGGCTTTTGTGCTGTTCACCAGCAGAAAAGGCCCGAGGCGGCTGACGTGGGCCCCTCCATCTCCACGGCGCACGCCTCAATACCGCGCATTCCTGTCTGCGAAGCTGACGGGCCTGGGCTCCCTCTCCAAGCCGCCTGATTTTAATTAAGTGACCCGAGGTACAGCTGCAGCTCTTGATACAAATGGAGAGCGATAACGGAGCCTTTTCTGAGGCGGACCCGGATCAGAGGACCCAGTGACACCGACAGACCTTCACCTTGACCCGCTTCCATAAGTTAGCCCCGAGTTCACAGCTTTCCCAGTCAAGGGGTGGGGAGAAGGATTTTTTTATTTTTTATTTTAAAGAAAAAGAGCTCTCCTCTCGCCTTTCCCCTTCTCTCTCCCTCCTCGCGTTGAGTCATACAAGCCTGCGAGATCAGGCTCCCTTTCTTCCGCAGCCGCAGATGTGCTCTCTACTGCCCTCTGTCTTGTCTCTCTAGCAGGGAAACGTGGAGCACAGGGCCTGGTCACATGTTCCCGTGGCAGATGGCGGGATCCGCGGGACTGGAGTCCCGGAGAATTTGGGCACCTTGGCTCTCCTTGCACTCCCCCCCCCCCCTTTCGGTTATGCCGGCAGCTGTGGGATACTTACCAAGACAATTCAGTTAAAAAATATCAGGAAAAAAGGCTTGAACATGTTATTCCCCTACTGAAATATCTAATTTGGTCCTGTACCCATCCATCACTCCATTTCACCCCCTTTACCTGTGTAACTTTAAATGGAAATTGTGAAGAATTTCTCTCTGACAGTAAATGGTACACGGTTATAGAGCCAGGCAGCTGAAATGGACTGAGATGGCTTTCACAGATACAGCCACTTCTACCCTGGAGCATTTGGAAATGGCATATTTAAGCAATTGAAATGCATAGCAATGGGATGCCCACGCATGTGTCTGATGAAGAGGCCCGTACACCGACGGAGACTGTCTGGGTGGAAATGAGAACCATGTGACACTAGCTGGAGACCCGACTGTTCTTTTAGAGACGTTCTCCAGTCCCACAGGGTTCATTTTTGTGTAAATGTCAGTCAAACGGGATTAAGATGAGATGGATTTGCTGTTCATGTTAATTATGAAATACTTACTGGTCATGGCAATTATGAAATACTTATTGGTCATGGTAATTTCCGCCTTTGGGATGGAGTTTTACACCCTTTCAAGTACTTGAACACTTGGGGAGTTTTTTATTTAAATATTCAAAATAGTGTTATTTATCATTCTTTATTGATTGAAAGTGTAATATATACAGAGCCCTCCACTATTATTGGCACCCCTGGTAAATATTAGTAAAAAGGGTTATAAATAATTCACCGTTTGGTGAATTGGCTTAATCTCACACTGGAAAAATGAGAAAAATCCAACCTTTAATTTAAGTAAATTTAGTATGAGAAAAAAAAAATCCATCAATAAATAATTATTTTTCACAAAACTGTGTGTGCCACAATTATTGGCACCCCTGCATTTATATATAGAATAAAGTAATCATTTTATTGCATGCCATGATTTCCTGATGTCTGTGACTCAACAACATCAAAATACTCCATCTTATTTTCTGGTACTCTTACAGGCGATACTGTAACGTCTCTGCATTTGAATGGATCTCTATGGGAATTGGGGGGTGGGGACTACATTTAGCTGTAAACACTGGCTAAATGGTTCTAAGTTATCAAAGGTCTGACGTATCAAACAAGCCTTCAACCAACACTCTGCTGCCAGAAATACAGTAGATATGGATGGGTTTCTTCTCCTGACTTATTTTTCCAATAGGAAAATGTGTCAGGAGAAACAACCTGTTGTAAAGGATCGTAAAAGTCAATCTATAATTGAAAGGAATTCTCATTCATTAAAACAAATCTAAGATCTATGGTGTGCTTTGGTTCAAAGGAACATCCACCATAGAAGAAGCTTTGATACGGCAGTCGTTATTATTAAATAATGCAGGGGGTGGACGGCTTTTCTTCTCTTTGAGGGAAAAAATGAAACCAATCACATCAACATGGCAGCCTTATTGCTGACAGACCAGCGAAGTCAAAGCAGGCCAGGTGAGAATATTGCATTTTTATCAGCTGCTGGCCTGCTGCACTCTGCTGTACCGCTGCTGTTTTCATGAAATGTGTTTTTGCAAAACTTATTTGGTCACATATGGTTTACAAAACACATTTGTTTGCTACCTTTTAGGAGCATGGTGCAGTGGCCCTCACGAACACGACCAGACGGCGTGCAGTTGTACTGGGAATTGCAGAGATCCAGTTTTGTGTGAAGTCTTCACTTGCATGACAGAAGAAGGAAAGGTCTTATATTAGCTTTAATGGATGAAGACGGAACGGATGCTGGGCAGGCGACTCTCCTGGCACTTACTAATTACTCAGGCCTGGTGTCTTATGGTCAAAAAATGTTGACTATAGCAACAAGAAAAGCTATACGTTGGGGGGGGGGGGGGGGGTACATAAATAAACATATCTCAATATTCATCTGAGCATCAAAAGTGCCTTATTTAATGGCTTAAAGGATTCCTTTGTCTGGAGCCATACACAGGTCAAATACTCATTTATGCAGCTGCCTATTTTCTGAAGCAATTCAGGCTAAATACCATGCTCATTGCTCAAGGGTAAACATGAAAGCCCTGTGAGACGCAGACAAGCAGCTTCCTGGATACAATCATTTTTATTAAACACAGCATCGCTAGTATATGATTTTATTAAATCATATTTCTATTATTCAGAATACTCCACAAGCCATGTGCATATGGGGCATTGTGTTTATTTATTTTTTAATTCTACAGAGTTCTCAAGGCTGCGTTTATTTCATTTGTTGTCAGATTTAGATCAGGTGTTGAGCATTATTCTTTCCCTTATCCAGTTATACTGTCAGACCAGATGTGGAGACAACAAGGAGAGCGCGTGTTCAGTTTCCTGTTTCTAGAGGAGGGAGAGAGCAGCTGAGAGTGGGGGCTGCTTGTCACCCTGTTAAACACCCTACATTCTCTCCGTCTCCCTCTTTCCCCTGCCCTTTCTCTCACCTTCTCCTGGGCTCCAGCGAGATATTTCTACTGGAAGCGTGGCGGGGCCTTTCATCCACAAAATCAAACAGACTTGGGAGTGTGCATAAACTCCTGGCTCACTCAGGTCTAATTTGTGAAGAGGTGAAGCGTCGGTGGCTGTCTGTGCCTTGCCTCTGTTCGATTGGTGCAGTCTTCGTGCGCACATTTTTTTTTACCGCCACTTATGCAGACAATCTAATTTTCTGAAAGGAGCTTTAATTGCAAGGCAGCATTCCATCTAATCTCATTTTCCCTTTTGATCTTTTGCCAAGCTGTTGTGGGTGCATTGTTTAGCCTTGCATTTTAGAATTGATATACACAGTGGTGCTCTTCTGCTGAGAAGCAGCGACTCTGTGACTTTTACTAAAGCTTTTTATAAAATATACTTTTTATTTTTTATCATCACTCCTTAAATTTTATGCAGAAATATACGACTGGATTGAAAATGCAGTTTAACAGTGATACCAAGCAACAACATTTGAGAGAGGCTCTAGAGTCTGGAATATTCTGGAAAGCTTTCAAACAAATAGTTTTGACCATTTTAAGGAGTGGGCTCAGGACAGCTGGGTGATGTCAGGCTTTTGACTCTTTTTCTTGTCTTTTTTTTATGCTCACAGGGTCAGAGAGGCCTGCCGATAAGGCCAATCTTAAAAATGCCATAGCTGTTCAGAGAGGAAATGAAGTTTGACTTGGAAACGACAACTCTGACATGGCCAATTAATAATTAAAGCAATTTCGACTTTAATGAGCAGCTCAATTACCAAATTGTCCCTTGAGTCGGTGGTTGATGGTGTTATCATAAGGCGATGCTCCATCCAACGGTAGGCTGTGGTTTCATTCTTGGGGCTTCACTAAATCCATTAACCTTGTCCCACCTTTAGCTCTGAGAAATTTATGGATTTTCCCAAGAAAAATTCTACGATTAAAGTACTGCTTTTAGTACGTGATAATTATTAGGATGTTCTAGGCTCTACTTGGAGATAAATAAATAAATTAATTTGTGGAACTTTCCATGAATTATTCCCGAGGAGATGATAGAAGACCGTTTACAGTGGTGTTTTATAGCACAAAGCTCTTTTTTTAACTGCATTGAATTGAGGTAATTTACTCATTGTTACATCCCTAATACATGTGTGTGCAATCCTAATCCAAGTCACTGGGTGACTGTTGTGCAGATAAATTGACTGGGCAGCATGAAAAAGGTTTTCTTTAATGGTACAGCGTCGTTGGCCACCACGGTGGCGCAGCGGTAAAAGCGCTGACTTCCAGGCGGTGCAGTCGCACATCGAGGATCAGGGGTTCGCGCCTCTGGTGCTGCCAGATCCCAGTATAGCCGGTGCCTTGAGGGAGTGGCAATCGGAGGCCTCTCCCCGGGTGGGGGAGGGGCTCGGCAAGAATCGTCACGCGCAAGCGGCCTACGATGCTGTTGGAAGGAGTTGGAATCGCGGTCAGGAGCTCGAGGAGTCGAGACAAATTCTCAAGCGGTTGCTACACGGGGGGAATTGAATAACAGACAATTGACTACCACATTGTTTTGGAATTTTTTCTGATGATGACAAAAATCTGAAACAAATGGGGAAAAAATTATAATAATTGTACAGCATTGTGTTTGCCTCAAATTCCCAGCTCTGGTTTTAGAGTCTCCTGTATGCCATGGCAACATGTCTGATTGGTTTATCCATTTCTTTCATCAGAAGTTGTACATTGATTTGCTCACAACTGACTGATCAATCCCCAATTGATTAATCCCCAATTGATTGCCTCGTTGCCTGTCAGGGGGAAGAGAAAAACAGTGCTGATGCAGCTACCTGGCGTGGTGCGTACCTGGCAGCAGCATCCTGCTAGGAGGGCTCATCGCACATGTCCATGTGCCAGACTCAACCTGCAGCCTGCCGACGCTAGCTGCCCGTGAAATAGGGTGGTTACGGAGTTTTTAAAACCGGGAGCTGACAGTCCGCAGACTTTTGCCTCTAGTAGTCGAGCGTACCCGACCCCCCTTTGTAGACTACATTTCCCATCATTTTTGCGCACACGTTGGAAACAACAATGGCTTCTTTCATGGATGAAGATTATGGTACACAGAAGGTATGCTTTGTAGATGAAACGACAGGTCCGTGTCGATACAGAAAAAAGGACTGCTGCGCGGAGCGGACTGCCGAGGTGATCGGGGTCCATTTTGTGGCGGCCGTGATGTTATTTCGGTCTGTGCGGACCCTGCTAATGTCCATTTGGATATTTCTATATATTTTTTTTAACACAGCGACTGTGCGGCTCAGCTGGCCGCATGCTGAGTGAGGAGCAGTGGCGGCTAGCAGGACATACTGTGGAGGACATCACGTGCTTGTCTGTGCTCGCCCTGAGGGAAATACACTGCAGTCAAATAAACTCAAACAAAACACAGGGATAACCGTATATAAATACGGCAAAGCTGACGTATGAGGCATTTGCAGCGTTTCATTCGGTTCTCAACATTGAGAACATGGTGCCGATTGCACCTCCGTGTCTGTCGGCGCAATGGTGTCGTATTTGTCACAGCCTCGTGACAGAATAAGTTCCTGTCACAAGACTTGTTTTTGTCTTCCCCGCCACCCGCGATAATTGGATCTCAGTGTTTTAGACCTGTGGTCTGTGACCTTGGCCCTGGCCTTATTTTTGTTTTCACAAAATTCCCTAATTCAGACCCAACATTAGCAGGTATGTGCGGACACAGCTGATTTGATTAATTAAGTGATGAGAAACAATGCGAAGCCAGCAGATCTTGTGGCTTTTGAGGGCCAAGGTTGTCATCCAATTTTTGCCACGGTTTGATTGGAAGTTCTGAAAAACTGCAGTGGTGTAAAAAAAGGAATACAAATAAATGAATAGCAGTACTGTTGCACAGTAGTTGGTTAATAAACCTTGAATAATGTAAGGAAACTAAGATCCAGAGGGTTGACATGATGGACCTTGAGGGAGTGAAGCATTTGCACAAACCTGCTGAGGCATTACTTGAAATACATATGCTGTAGGTACAGATTTTAAAGGGTTATCATGAACAAAATAAGTGTGCCTTCACCCCCCATGGTAGGAGTGTAAAGCGGGACAAAGCTAAGATGCGGAGATGATTCTTATTCGGAAGGTTTACGTCATTAATCCTCTTCACGGTGCGCAGGAGCCAAGGGCCCCGTCCTTTCCATATGGTGACGGGATATTACAAAGTGACTCGATGAGAGGAACTCACGTTCATTTATTTTTAATGTGTCCTCAGGGAACAGTGACCACTGGTTGTGAATAATTCTGAGAAGGTGATGGCAGTCTTGTTTTGCACACGTCTGTAATAAGAGTAGTATCTTGCATATTAATGTATGCAAGAAACAATTTATTTACTTATTTATTATTTTACATTTTAATTAGGCAGTATAAGAGGCAATTTGTCTATCTATATATGGTTCCTATAGATTATTGATAATTTTCACTGTCTGATATGGTAGTACACTGCTCAAAAAAATTAAGGGCACACTTAATCATCACAGTATAACACCAAGTCAATTAAACCAAACCGGTCATGCTGGATGATGTTGCAGGCAGCATAACATTTGCCACGGCATCTCCAGACTCTTTCACGTCTGTCACATATGCTCAGTGTGAACCTGCTCTCATCTGTGAAGAAAACGGGGCGCCAATGGCGAACCTGCCAATTCTGGTGTTCCCTGGCAAATGGCAATCAGTGAGCACAGGTCCCACTACAGGACAGTTTGGTCAGAAACATGCACACAAGTAGCCCGCTGGAGGTCATTTTGTAGGGCTCTGGCAGTGCTCCTCCTGTTTTTCCTCGCACAAAGGAGCAGCCGCTGGATTGTTGCCCTTCTACGGCCCTGTCCAGCTCTCCTCGTGTAATGGTCCATCTCCCGGTATCTCCTCCACGCTCTTGAGACTGTGCTGGGAGACACAGCAAACCTTCTTGCGACGGCACGTATGGATGTGCCATCCTGGAGGTGCTGGACTACCTGTGCAACCTGAATGGGCTGCAGGTACCGCCTCATGCTACCAGTAGTGACAAGGGCACTAGCAAAATGCAAAACTAGAGAAAAATCAGTCAGGAAGGATAAGGAGAGAGACATGGTCTCTGGCCACCACCTGCAAAACTATTTACTTTTTGGGGGTTGTCTTGCTGTTGCCTCTCCTGTCCATCTGTTGTCACTTTAATTTGCACCAAAGCAGGTGAAATTGATTCACAATTCTTTACGCTTCCTAACTGGACCGATCGATATCCCAGAAGTTTAATTGACACTGTGTTGATTAAGTGTTCCCTTAATTTCTTTGAGTAGTGCATTTGAACTTGGTGGTATTATTTGGTCCTCAAAAATCTGATCAATAATTGTCATCTCATTATGGCATATTTTCACTTGCTTTTAATATTGAAATATGCCGGAATCTGTAGAAAAGGGATATTTTCTATAAAAAAAAAACTTAGCCAGCTGATTGAGTCATCACTCAGGCATCCTTCAAAACTGGAAAAGAAAATTTAAAAAAGACAATGTGAATATGCAGGAAATAGAACCTGACTGTGTTGAAGCACTGTTAAACTGAGGCTCACGAATATGCAGGAAATAGAACCTGACTGTGTTGAAGCACTGTTAAACTGAGGCTCGCTCCCCCTACTTGCCCTGACTGTGTTGAAGCGCTGTTAAACTGAGGCTCGCTCCCCCTACTTGCCTTTCTTTTGAGGACAGCAGCTTTTAAACCTCTTCTGTTCTGAAGTGGCATTTTTTAGTTTTCCATGGACCGGTCTGATGTGCATTTCAGCAGGTCAGCAGAACTTAAAGTGGACACTTAGCCACCCAGTTCAGAGACCTTTTTATTTTCTTAGAGCCAATGTTTGTTGCATTTCAGAACAGTACCTGGTCTGTTTTTTTTGTTTGTCTTTTGTTTTTTTTAGAATCTTGAGGACTATCAAGAAAACCGGCATTGGTTGGTTCCCTCGTTAGGCCGTTGCCTGGGTGTTTTTTATTTATTTTTTCCTTCATTAGCCACTATGTTTATTCACCCATGGCAATTACTACAATGGCTCTTCTATGTCATTTCAAAGCTGATGGCTTTTGTAAAAGGGTCACTTGAGTTTAGGTCTTGGGAAAGAGCACCAGCGGTCAGTCTCCATTCAGACTTAAAATTTTACTCTGGGATAAAGAAAAAAATTGTTCTGCCAAATTCAATCGCATGATTTTGTAATTCATCTGGAAATATTAAACTGAAATAATATCAAAAACCCCAGAAACTGTCCTTTTGAACACCATATTTTCCATTACAGCAGTATTTCCCTTAGATTCAGGTCCTATTGTCTACCATCAGATTTAATCCGCTGTATGTGGTGAACAGGATACATCTGAGACTTTTATTGAAACCTGAGTCATCTCAGTGCTTTATTCAATACATATTTATTTCTGGTGTTATTGTCATCAAAATATGCAACTTGGAACAATTTGTATTTTGTATGTATATATATATATATTTTCTTTTGTTTAGAACAGGAAGTGATATACTTTCAGGGTCATTTTGAAGACGTCTTTGGCTGTGACCGAATATGATCCCTGTTCCCTGCCCCCTGTCCCCTGTCCACTATGGGCTCTCTCCCCTCACTTTGGAAGCAGTATGCAAAATAAATCCTGTAAAACTCTTTCCGAACTAGTGAAGTGTTTAAAAAAAATGTTTTTATTGAGAATATGAATCAGTTTACATATGACAATGGTTACAAAGTGTAGATTAAGAATGAAGACAGAATGAACAAAAATAAAAAGACTGTAGTTTGTAATATGTCCCGCTCTTGTACTACAAGTTGTAGTTTTTACTTCCGGTTTACTTCCTGAAATTGTTGAATGAGTGTGCTCCTGAATCCCCTCAACAAAACCCTGGATATAAGGGTTTCATCCTGGGATTTTAAGTGCCCCCATTTGTGAGAAGAAAAATTCACCCACTCAAAAGCTTTTTGACGAAGTTGACTCAGCTATGCGCCCTCAACGGGGTGGAGGGATCATGTTCGGTCACGGCCTTTGTCTTCGGTTAATGGAAGACGTGTTTATGTTTCAGGGAACGTCCTGTCCCCACTGCTCAATCTGAACAGATTCATTGGAGGGCAATGTCATCTTCTTGGTTCATTTTGAGTCTAATTGATTGGAAATGGTATATCACTGATGCCCATGAAGTCTCATGAAGTGCCAATAAATCATTTGTTTATAGCTCGACTCGTGACTGCCCGCTGGCTAAAATTAGCTAGCAGACTGACACCTAGATTGCTGTCTCACAAAATAATATACATTCTTTTTTAATGTGGATAATTCTGAAGTACCTCTGGGTGAGAATTGCTAAAGAAAATGCTAAATTAAAAAGGATCAATTCTTTTTTGCATACCAAGTGCTCAACAGCTTCTTTTCAGCGTTTTTTGTACTTGAACAGTTCAGCCAAACAGCTTTTTCTGAGCTTTATCACTGAATGATCCAGCCTAGGGGCTGTATTCTGGCAGAGGAATTTGAATTTAACTTAAAAAGCTATAACCTATGGGTTGTGTTTTGTCAGGTTTTACTCAAATAAATCTTTATTAGACTGTCTGGAGACCAGATTACATTATTCATTCAGCACAGTGTGATAATAGGTCATTTGTATCCCTGTGAAAATAATGTTTGTAATGAATGTTTATTAATGCTTATTGTATATTAATGCAATTTCAGCATCAAATGACAAATGAAGCTCAATATTGGTAAATATACAGTCTCTCAAAACATGCAATGATAACTTAATTGTTTTCATTCTTGGGAAATTGAGTCATGGATATTAAGACGAAGGTTGCATAATTAATTTCCAGATTATTTATCATTATTGTCCTTCATTATTAAAATCCTGCTGAAAAATAAAGTGAAACCAATTTAAAAATCCAAATGTTTGAGAGTATATACTTTCAGTAGGGTCTGGTTGCAAGGGATCTTGACCTCATGTGCTTCTATGTGGATGCATTTAAAATGGGAAACATGTTTTTCTAGCTAAAAATATAAATTCCACCCATTTAGCCTGATCTCCTTGAAAACCAAAAATTCCATTCTGATTTTGCCTGATTTATAAAAACATGTCCTTCAGTGTATCTAAGTTACATGGCTAGAGAACTTGGATGCAGTTTTTGTACGTATGTATCTGCTTATTTTTATTCAGCTACATTTATTTAATTTTTAGGAAATACATTGAAAATCACTGTATGCTGCAGTTGCTGCACTGGGCACTGAACTCCTCAGTAATGTTAGCATTACAGACAGAGCTAATCTCATTGACACCACATTAACTAACGTGACAAAATATTGCCAGCGAGAGGGGTGGAATAAAGGTCACGTGACAAGTTGACCTCAGCTGCACCTCCGTTTGGTTCACAGAAGTTCCTGTCTATGACCAAATGTGGCTGGGTGTTGTGCAAGGTTTTGCTGACCCCAGCCGTCTTTTTGACGGTTCTCTATCCGTGCTTCTGGGGATTTCCCGAGACGAGAACCTCCATTTTGTGCCTCTACAATGTACTCTCCATATTTTAAATTAATTAAATGAAAGCTCTGGAGTTCTAACCTTGGCCTGAAAGGTCAGTGCCTCCGGTCTCCTGTCGATCATACGGCTTACTACCAGCCGGATCGACGGAATGAAAAAATGGTAAAGCGGTCTCTTCCCTCGTGGATAACACTCTGATTGCTGAAAGAGTCTGAGAACAACATATTCAATAGGACTTGTGATTGTATTTGTGTGCGTGCGCACGTGTGCACTCTGGCAATCTAATTGTTTTACAATGCTGTTTTAAAAGCTAGACAACTAAATATAGATATGGGCTTATGCTCCTGAGAGCTCGATTAAAGGCCGAGTGCCTGGCTGGCTGGCTGAAAGAGTAGGCCTGCACCATGCTTTTTATTTTTTTTTCATGTTATGGTGAGGTTGCCATTTATTTTCTAAATTTAGTGTAGACTGTTTAGAATATCTTTGGGTTTGAATCAGACATTCTTGGCCACCACGACTGTTCAGTCTGCACAAACCAAAATTTCAGTGTATGAAGATACGGGTAGTAATTGTGTTTATGGCTCATAGAGCTTTGCCCCTCGGTCCTCTGGGAAGAACAGAAACCCTTTTACTTCTGTATCCTGGTTATGAGAGCTGCCACATTTCCTGAGAGAATGCCCCTGGATGCACTGGACAGTGTATAACATGGCCAGAGATGGATATACTGCTCTGGACGCAATTACCGTAATGATAGTGTCGCTCTGTTATTTTAGTTTTTCCCCTTTCTTTAGTTTTTCAAAACCTTGCTTTTCTCTAAAACGGGGTGTTATTTATGATGTTGTTTTTGTTAACAATAAACCAGCTGTGTAGTGGCTCATGAAATTGCACATTGCCCCTATTTCTTTCAGCATAGAGAAATTCTCTCTGAATGTACATGCAGGTACACACAGAGATACACATACACATGTGGGCGCAAATGTACACATGTGGACACACGCACACGTTCATGTACATAAACAAACATAAATGCACAAGCAGATGTGCACAAGCAGACGTGCACACGCACATGCACACACACATCTCCGGGTTTTCTACAGAGGTCATGTGAAATTGTTGAGCAGTAGGATGGCGATGGGCTAATCTGTACTTTGTCAGTTTTCACGCCATGTAAAACCCTCACTACAACAGTTTGTCATGCTGAGAGCAGAGATTGGCTAATCTTAGAAAGCAAGCCAACTGCTGACTGTAATATCATGCGCTGCTTTAGTAATCCGTGTTTTTTCTTCTTTTTTTTTCTTAGGTAAGCACTTTTTTTCCCGCCTCCCCCTCATAATGGTGGCCTTTCTGCGTGGTGACGGACTCCTGTTGCTGCCTGGATTTATATTGTTCTGTGTGAAGTATGAGGCGACTGATTAAGGTGATGCACTGCTCCACTGAACACTTAATACTCAACAGAGGGCTGTGCTCCCTGGTAGTGTGCTGACTCTGCATACATTATGTATGTGATATGAGTCGCCCACTGTCTTAAAACTGACCACTGAATCACATCACAGTGCGGTGAAGGGGGAGGGGGAAGGTGGTTTAGTCGATTTGCTTCATGGGCAGTTTTAAGATGGATGTTCTTTTGACTCGCAAATGACCTCTTCGTATATAGAATATTTACACGTTGGAAGGCAGGAGCATTTTGGCGCTCTGTTTGTTCGAAGGGCCCCTAGGCGTACTGGCGTATGACATTCTTGCATTGAATATATCATAGCGCACTAACTAGATGTAATAAAAACTCGGCAAACGCAATTATATTTGTCAAGAACTAATATCTGTGACAGCCAAAAAAAACAAAAAAAACAAACGAGTCGCGCAAATTTACAAAGGAATTCTATATATTAAAGTGTAATTGAGTAAACAAATCAAATGACAAGCAAGGTAGCGGTACAATACCGCTGTAATGCAAACTACACCTTGTTAACCCAACACCCCCCCTTCCCCATGCCGCTCCATTGATCTGCTACAGCGCTCTCTCTCATGAGCTTCCTTCTATTACATCCTCCCTCGCTGCCCAACATGTTGACATTTTCCAATTTTATGGTGGCAAAGTAACAGTGTTACTTTAAGCATTTTTGTCAGTTATATGATACCTCTGCTCCAGCCTACAGTAATTAGTTTTATTCTTTTTTTGTTTTCTGTGTTCAGTGGTTAGAACTTCCTGAGCTTTGTCGTTACAGTTAGCCACACTGACATTGTTCCCAGTTGGTTGTCTGTAGTTTGACATGCCCTGGGTATGCTAGATAGCCAGACATTACTTGAATAAGTGTGGTTTTCTTTAAGGTTCTGAAAGTTGGTTTTCTTACGTCCCAAACCCACCAGACGCGCAAGCGCACAGACGCTTATTGCTTTTTCAGAGCGCCTTCCATGAACGACAGAGACGCGCTATACAAGTATATACTGCCAAATGTAGCAAACAAGACAATGCCTCCTTTATAAAGTTCCCTTTATATTATTTATTCATGTATCCATTTATTTGGGACAGTAATCAACATGATCTAAACATTACATTTTAGCGGAATTAGCAGCTATTCTGTAGTACCTTAAATCGATACAGTGATATCAGTATACTAAAAACAGAAATAAGCAGTCTTAATTAATATATATAATATATATATGTGTATATATATATATATATATGTATATATATATATATATGTATTTGTTCAATTGACAACTGAGCTGTGTGTGCACATTAAAAAGATAAGTGTTTCTTTTGTTTAGTATTTTTAAGATCAGTATGTAGCAAAACCCTCGTTGACTCGATGGAACGTTTCAGACAGACCCGACTCGGTTAAAATTTAAGGTGCATTCGGTTCAACCACGGCGCCGCACTAAGCGTCCGCCATTCGTCTTAGTGACGTTTCCTGTCTGCAGTAGGCATCTGCCGACGTTTTCACTTTTTTAGACCTTCAAAGCAGATGGTCCTGTATGCGGGAAGCTCATTTTTCCTCCCTCCGCAATCTGGAGTGCGCAGTTCACTGCCCACTACCTGCCTTTAATGGGAGCAGTTTGTCTGCGTCTAATGCTTTGAATAAGTGCGCTTAATTGCTCGGTCGTCAGTGCAACGTTTTAAAGGCAAAACGCCGTGTTCCGTGTGTCTATGAAACACGCATTTTGCAAGCTCTCTGTCACGCTGGCACTCGTGAACACCGGCGCTATTTTCAAGCTGTCTCCCTGCAAAATATATTGAGCAACATTACCTGCAGGTTGCGGTGGCGTTAATCGATGGTTTGTACAACAACACTCTGCGAAGGCAATTTATAACAGTCCTGGCTGGTGAGGCTTTCAACTGCACAGTTAAAATGGCAATTTCGCTAGGTTACAATGGGTTTCAGAAAAGCGCAAAACGTTCCAGTGAAAATATAAAATCCAAATCCCAGATTGACTAGTGAGCTGGTCAGTTGTACAGTAGCCTACATAGAGTCCGACTTGTGAGACATGGCACCGTTAAAACAGATCAAGGTCATTACAGTTTTGTTGATTGAAGTACACTGGGTAAAGCAAAGCAGTTTAAAAGGCTACTTTGTACTTACCCAATATATTCCTGCTGTAGTTATCTAATTATCCTTCTATCACAGGAACAAGTCACTCTGGTACTAATACATAAATGTAAAATATTTTTTTTTTTAAACAGGCTGTAAACAGAATGGCAGTGTAAATGAGTGTATCGGACTGCTTTGCATGTGAACCTGTACATCCTGAAATAACACTTAGACACTTATCAAATCAAAACACTAATATTTATTCATATTTTCCTGGTGAAGTTAATTTCCAGTATGAAAGCTTTAAGCAAGAGCCCCAGTGTGCTTATAGAAGACTGTTGGTCAGAAAAAAAGCAATGGTGTGGACAATTTGAAAGGACAAATAAAAGTCCCAGTAGCTACACAGTTGCAAGCAACAGTTATTTAGTGTGTGTGTGTACAGTGTATACAATGACTATTGTCACCTGTCAACTCTTATAGACAGGCTAGATATAATTACAGTTGAATTTCACTGTTTCATCAGTATGCAAAAAATTATAATAAATCATAGTTTAGTAATATTATGTCACACAATGTGTATGTATGCATTGACCCGGTCCCTGCTTCTGCTTCCATCCATCAAATGGGTATTTAATATCTATTGCTGTTGTGTTCCTTTTTGAATGTTATCTTGTGCTTTTATAATAGCCATAATTCACAAAGGAGAAAATGGTATTCTGAAGGCTGCTTCATGGCACAATGATCCAGCAATAGCTGTCAATAGTCACTGTAGCAAATAAGTAAGTACATGATTAAAGAAAGTTAGCTCATGATCTAGAACAATCTACTGTATTTATGCAATGGCATTTATCAGGTAATCAACTGCAGCAATGCCTAAAGCCGTGTATGTATTGTGCAATGTGTGGTCGAGGTTATTAGTTCAGTTCAACTTAAACAAACATATTCATAGTCCATTATTAGTTTGCTTGTGAAACATGCTGTTCTTTCCCCGGACCATATTCTTCTCTTTCTTCCCATGTTTGTAAAATGTTGTTATACTACCCATACAAAATGTATACCATATTATTCTACAATATGTGCAGATGGTTGCGGTACATATTTAATGGTACTAGTTTATTCATTATTAGCCATTAAAAATGCAAAACATAAATAAAACTAAAATGGCTAATAGCGGCCATTGAATACTGCCCTAAATACAACATTTGGAAATTATGTCAAATCTTTTATAATTCCAAATAATGTGAAACATGGCTGTTTGATATAGCTTATGTTTTCTATAAATGACCTTTCTACTCTGGGCTGATTTACTGAACTATGATGGGATGGGATGGGATGGGGGAGGTGATCTGGTGCATCCATTATGTCAGATGGTTGGAAAGCAGGGCTTTGCTGGATGGTCTAGTGTTGTTTCAGTCTGGTGTCCGATCTGAGATACTGGGAGTGATTCACACATTTCAGCAGATGTTCGTTACATCTCAGTAATTGTTCTTTCTTCTATATCCTCTTCTTCCTGTCATGCATGTTATGTCTTCTTGAAATAATTGTTTTAACAGTGACTACATGTTCCGGTCTTCTTGATAAACGGATGTCAACGGGCTCTTTATCACGGATGTGTTAATTTGTATCTTGGATGTACAGCTAATTGGATCTATGTGCAATTTACCCAAGGCCAAATGTTTAACCTTTGCTGACTCTTAAACCTTTTTTATCCTGTTATCAACACTAATTGAGGTTATTTAGAGACTTTAAAGATCTGATACTTTTTTTGTGCTCAATGTTCCCGTATGCCATAAAAAGAACAGTGCATCTGCAATTGATGGTGTGCGTGGATCCGTGGGCGTCTCAGCGATTTGTGTGAATTAAGTGGACAGCACATGTTCTCTTGACTTTACAAACTAACTGAGGACTGTGCTGGGAGTGGAGGGCATTGCAATTTGTGGTTTGCCAGTGAGACAATTTAATTGGAGAGTAAAAATCCACAATCAGAACTATGTATAAAAGTATAAGTAAACCATAAACAAAACTCTATACAAAGAATAAGGCATAAGGCTGGATTGAGTTTGTCTAGATGACATACCACCACCACCCCCCCCCCCGATATTTTATGGTTTACAATTCACTCATGTTCACTAAATCAAAAAAAACGCCAGCTTAAATCGGTTGAGATGAGGCCTGTTTTCAAGAGCCATATTTGTATTGTTCTGCATCCAACTAAGAGCACGCACAGCTCACAGTGTGCTGACTAGGGCATCCACAAATCCAGGAGCAAACCACTGCCACGATGATCCGTTTATCACAATCCAACTCAGATTTTCTGAAAAGCGAAAATTGATCAGTGGGAAGAGAAGAAAAAGTACATTTGCATTGTTTTACTTTATTCACAAAATGGTCTAAAACATATACACGCCCACACCTGTAGAATTGCCATTAGCCAATGGAGTTGAGTGCCGTATGCTCTGGCAGTCTTGTCATGAGAATGAGGCTGTGATGTCACACTGGGGGTGTGGAGGTTTGTAGTAATATACATATTTTAGCAGAACTTCTCAACTGGGAAGCCGGCTCCATCGGGAGGTAGCCCATGGCTTGAGTATGTACATGTGTCCATTGATATCACCAAATCACTGATGTCATAGGTAATCTTCAACAATGCAGTCCACATGCATTCTGAATAAATGTGCCTTGGAGCAGGTAAAACATGAGATAAACACCGTATAAATTAATACCGTACGCTCTCCGCATAAAATGCATTGCAGTCTTTCTCTTTAACCTGGACTGCACTATAGCACACTAAACCCACTGTGTTGTCATGGGGATTATTACTAGCAATACAATGCACAAGTACGCACGCACGCACGCACGCACGCACGCGAGTGTACGAACACTCGCACGCACGCGCACACACCGCATTATTAAAACTGAGTGGCCGCATATTGATCTTTGCTGACATATTGCTGTAGGTGCCTATAAATATTAAGAAATATCAGTCATGGCTTTCAGGTATTGAGGCTCAAGCTCATTTATAATTTTGTTTCCAGTATAAAAGGTCACATTAGCATGTTTTTTTGATAAGAAAATGAAATTGTTTAGCCCGACAGAGCAGTGGCATTGCCATGGCTCATTGGGTTTGCGTTCCCATTGACGCGAGGTATAAGTGCGAGAGCGCTGGTCGTGGTTTTAATTTATTACGTGCAAAAAACTTTACCATTAAGCAAATTGATGCATCTTAGTTTCCAGGAGAGAGATAATGGAATGGAATCCCTGATAATGGCGCACACCTCACTCATAATCACATATAAAGAAGCGATGTACATTTGTGAATGTTAATTTTATCACACTGCCTGGCTTGTGGCGATTTACAGAACAGATAGTTTCTAATGGATCTTCATAGGAAATGCATACATGCTATGCTAGGCTACATTATGTGGTTAGCTTTGTGGATCAGATTCCTAAGATTAAAATTCAACATAAAATTACAATTTTGGATAATGTATTTATTCCCAACTAACACACTCTGCAATAAAACGGTAAAATGATGAATGCATATGAAATATATTTATTTTTTGTGGTTTATTTTTTCGGATGGTGGCAGGCCAACTCTCGCTCTCTCTCTCTGTGCTCAGGAGAGGAGCGAGCTGAGATGCATGGCTAAGTCCGTCATGGTCCTCTGGCGCTGCGTCTGGTTGGGCTTTGACAAATGTCTTTACTGGTTTGGAAAACCTCTGAGAAAAACTTTTTTATAATTAAAGTCCCTGATGCGACAGAACTCCATGTGTGCCCGTTTGATCTGGGTCGTGGATGGTAGGTTTCCTGGTACCCGTGCATTTGATCGGTCCATTGTACCGGAGCTGTCAAACACGGATGTGCCACCATTAACCCTGAGGTGTGGAGCAGTGCCTTAGGGTTGTTTTAAATGGTGCCACAATGTCTGAACTGGGAGATGTGCTGGCCTGAGGAGCATTCCGTCCTGCTATTGGCTGAATTTATGGCCACGCTGCTGTGTGGCAGACGCCTGCCTGTGCCTTCACCTAAATTCACTCTTCATATGTCAAATAAATAAATAACATTGGTTATGTTCAACTTTTCTACGACCACCATACCTATATAAATAAGATTAATATTTCAGGTTTTGCTGCCAATCTCATTTCTGTAATCATATTAAAAGGATGAGTGGTTATATGATCTCGTTTTGCCAAGGCGGGCGGGCTACCTGACTGCTCGCTATCTGTGTGTATGGGTCAATGAGTGAGTGAGTATGAGCGCGTCCATCTGAGCGAGTGCACGTTCCTTGTAAAACCGCCCGTTTTAGTCGGATGTCAACAAGTCCCACAAATAACTTGAGCAAGGCGGTGCGGAGACCTGCGCTTCCTGCTCTCCCCGGACCGCGAGACGGGACGAGCGACACTCCGGGGCCACGCGTCGTGATTTATCAGCGGCGACGCAATGTTCTTTTCAATCAGTGCCTTTTGAAGCTGGTAAATCAGGGCGGGCGGACGCCTCCCGCGGCGCTCCGTCTCACCGGCGTGCTCCTTAATCTCAGCAGAGGCTCGGGTTTAATCAGCGACGGTGACCCCTCTCATCGATACCAGATTAAAAAGCTCTCACTGGCACAGCCGTGTTCAGACTGGGTGTTCTGGACAGGACTGGGGAAAAGCGCTGGCTCTTTTTGAAAGCACAAATTATACAGCATCTGCTAGTTCTTCTTATCATGTGTTACACTTCAGTCTCAGGAAAGAAGAACGCCGGTGAAGGATACACAGGTTGTTTAGTGAGTAAGCTTATTAACATTGACGATTGAAGATGACGTCCCCTCATATAGCCTGAATTGGTGCGAATGGTTGTGTTGGTTTGGTCATATTTACCTCAGAAAACTTGTCATAGATCTTATTGTGCTGTGTGGAAGTTAAGGACTGGGGGTTTGAAATCCACAGCAGCACCTACCCCTGTCACCAATACACAACCACATCCAAATTTGAATGTTGTCTTCCCTGTGAATGGATACTGGATAGGATCACCTAAGTTCACCCAAAAGGGTTGCTATCAAACATATTTATTAGCTGGAAAGTACTCCACTGGCAAGCTTGCTCATAATAACGTGTGTGTTTTTGTACATTTATGTAATATTTGTGCAGTTTAAGCCTCTGCATACAGGCATATAAATAGTGGCCCAAATATTGTCCATGTTTGTACATTTCCTGTGTTACTTCAGAGGAGGATGAGGGTTTTAAATGAGCGCTTCGCAACATGGCGGTACTGTATGAGTCATGCTATGACGGGATCGCAGGCTCACGCTGCTCAGCTCGCTGACCTTGCGCTCTGTGTGGGCACACGTCAGACACCATATGCTCGCCAGGCAGCGGGAGATCGGTGATGTAAAAATCACACCAATATGCATTCGTAGAAAGGTTTCGAAAATATTTTGATATTGCATGCTTTTACACAATTGCCAATTTATGTTTGCTTACCTTGAAACTACCGGGTAGGTAGGAATTGCTTGAATACATTAAAAAATCTCATATCCGTGAGATGCTTGAAATGATTTCTCATGCAAATGTGTGCATGAGTGTACATAGATGCGTAGCAGATCTGGTCACAAGCGATTGCCTTTCAAGATATAATACATTCAGATGGAATTCACATGAAGACCTTAGACATACTGGAGATTTAGCAATCTGCTTAACACCCTACATTCTGTCTCTATCTCTCTCCATCTTTTTATCTCCATCTCTCTCTCTCTCTCTCTCTCCATTTCTCTCCATCTCCATCTCTCAATCTATCTATCCATCTCTTTCTCTCCATCTCTCTCTTTCCATCTCTTTTTCTCTCTTAAATTCAAATGTGCTTTATTTGCATGATGACAGACAATAGACACCCCATCCCACACACACACACCCAAGGAGGGGAAAATATACAAAAAAACATGAGCAACAAATCCCCCCCCCCCCTCCAAATACACACAAACCCAGGTAAAAAAACATTTAGTCTATAATGTAATACATACACTCTGTCTTCTGTTTCTCTCTCTCTCTCTCTCTCTCTCTCTCTCTCTCTCTCTCTCTCTCTCTCTCTCTCTCTCTCTCTCTCTCTCTCTCTCTCTCCCTCCCTCTCTCCCTCTCTTCTTCTCAGTCTCACATGCGCACACGCACACACACACACACACACACACACACACACACCCTGCAGAAAAGCTCATGATTGACCATGATTGACATAGCCATCACACAACGTTCTCTGCCATCAAACGATAACTGGCCCCTGCAACCCAGGAACACCGAGAAAGGCATCATCAATCACCACCCTAATTCAGCAATCAGGTGGAGAAAAAAAGACCTGTGATTGGCGCCGTTTCCATCACAGATTACAGTTGAGGGGCACAGGTTGCAGCCCTTTCCTCTCCGCCGCGCCTGCGATTCATCCCTTCCTAAACAGTGGCCTGCTCATAGCCTTCCAGTAAACAGGGCTGCTTATCATCTTTAACACAGCCTGTATGATAAATACTGAAAGGCGCTCTCATTCCTGGAACAGACGACCCACAGTCAATCTTCCAGGGTTGTTCCTCTCTTGGCAATCTGGTTAGGTTGGTAATTTATACAGCATACTGAAGATTAATTCAGTAACTTTTTGAAGGAAAACCGAAAGACAAATTTTCACCAAACTAAATGATACTGTTCATTAGATTAATTAATTTATTTATTTCCTGTTGAGTTTAGTACTGTTGAGTTTTAAGCCCTTTTTTTTTTTTTACCCCTAGACAGAATAATAACAGGGGAAATGCATCTCCCTCCAAAAAATATGCCAATTAAAAATAACTAATTACCCCCCTTCGGTGCTATGAGAAAATAAATTTATAATAATAATCCCCCGTACATTCATGACTATACAATGGATATTCTGGCCTATATCCAAGAGAATTGTACCATACAATAAATATTAATTAAATAAATAGAAACTGCACATAGTTTGGCACCTGTTGGCTTCCGAATTCTTCAAAGAAGCAAAGGCAACACTGAGGCCATGAGGCCTTTCTCGTGATTACAGAGGCTCACTCTCTGCTGCCTGCCCTCCTGCTATGTAAACTACAATAGAAGGGAAAGCAAATTGCCGGTGGGTAGATTGGAAAATGAGTGAATAGGTCCCCCGCTGTACATCTGTCGTGCTGTGTAATTGCATATGAGCAAAAATATTAAAGCTTAGCTCAGTTCACGGCGAAAGGTAAGTGGATGATTGATGAGGAATAAAGGGGATCGATAAGGAGCCGGGTTTCTCCTGGGGGGGGGGGGGAATATGACTAGTGAGGCTGATCGTAGTCGGGAAAGGAAGATTTCTCCTTTCTCCACAAGTCTACGTGAATGATGGTAGGGGGTGTCTCTTTGATACACATGAACTTGTGGAAGCTCTTCAGTGGTTCAAAGTGGTGATACGGTATGCTATTGAGATGAAATTCTTCTTCTTCTTTTTCCTGGTTAATCACTGTCCATTCGACAGTGATAGCTACTGAAAAGATAGGGTTTTAAAATTTTATTTAAAGATAAAAAATAAAAAAACCATGATGCACAGTTGTACTTGTTTTGTGTAACCCATAACTGAAAAAGATTATATGTATGGAGGGGAAATGCCATTGTGCCATTGGCTTCGACGGGCCATTTCTTAAGAATATCACCGGGCATCATTCTCAGAAATGCATGACAGCAACCCACTTCCTCTCTCTCTCGTGCTCTTTCTCTCTCACTCTCACTCTCCTCAGCCCTGTCTTGCTTGAGTGTGTCCTTAGTGCAGAGCCTTTTAACATTGTGTTTGACAGACAAATCCGGTGCTTTGATTTTTATAACCGATTGCGGCGTTGCCCTAGACAACATTTTAAAAAATTGATGACGTGTGAAAGAGAGGGTGGTGTCTCATCCGAGATAACCCCCCTTTTCTTTCCGATGCCACTTGTGGTCATGGCGTGGATGGAGTTGGACCGTGTGTAAAACAAATAAATAAATAGAAACATGTTCCAGATAATTATCTGCCCTGGGACATGACATTTTCTATTAATGGTGAGGGTTTGCAGGGGGGGGGGGGGGGGGGGGGGGGGGAGGCTGGTCCTTTTGAAGTGGCTCTTCCCCAGAGGGATCTGTTAATCTCTGATGATACCTGTGCACACCTGGCCCTTTGCATTTAGAATGCATCTGTGTCTATCTGAGCGTCGTTCCTTCTTTTTAATTAGCATGCCTTTCCATTAGCTCTTGCCGAGGGCGAGACATTCTTAAGTCTCTGAGTCTTAAGTATATTGCTCAATCATATGCCGTTATATAGGACTGTGCTAGGGCTCAGATTATTCTCATTTTATTTTATTGTGATAATAGTAATTTTGTTTGTGTATACATATGACACACACACACACACACACACACACACACATATATGCTTATGAGTGGTCTTGTATAAACCTCTGATCTCTGAACAGATTTTCAGGTAGGTACATGTTTTTTTGTTTTTTTGTTTTTTACTGAATCCTGCAGTAGCTTAATTTGGTTAATTGCATGTACTATGTTAATGTTACTGAATCAATGCAGGTGTCCATGTGCACAAGGACCCCATCGTATGTATCAAGAGTGTCACTGGAAAAGTCAGTATAACAACTTGGCTTTAGGAATATGGCTCATTCTTTCAATATCCAAAGAGGTTAATCTAGTCTTCTACCAGTGGTTGTGAGATCATTGGCAGATCAGTGTGCAGTTGCACCCATGATCAGGCATGTGGTAAGAGCATGCCGTCATGGATGAGGACCCTTCCACAACATCTCCCATGAATAGGGTGACCAGGCGTCCCATTTTTCCTGGGACAGTCCCGTATTTTAGACCATTTTGAGGTGTCCCGATTCAAAAATACCATGATTTATCCAGTATTTTGGTCGTTGTAGTTTTTCAATGGGTTCCCCCCCCCCCGTTCTGTTGTCCCGTATTTACCTCTGGTCACCTTATCCATGAATCATATGAGCGCTTTGTTGCATGCTCCATTCAGCCTATCTATGCCCCTGCATTGTGTTATGAAACTGCAGAGCAGGGAAATAGACTATAACCAAAGATTAAACTCTGAATGGTGGGGAAGAAAAACATTATTACTGTGATTTTCTTTTTCTTTTGTTTCAGTTAATAATTAACTTTATCTCTGTTTCCCTTCGTTTCAAGCCAGTGGATGTTTTTTGAGTCATTTAAGTGTCTAGTATCTTTAGCACGATGCACACCAACGAAAAAACAAAACTCCTCCTTGGGCTTCTGGGTAGATTTAGAAACCTGACCCACTTGTTCTTTCTGCAGTGCTTTGCCCCATGGTCCGGATTGAATTCTCACTGACTGTGACAAGGAGGCTTACAAGGCAATGCATAATTAGCCATAGTATTGCCCAGAGAGGGAGGCTTTCGGTTAATAGGGTATCACCCACTCCACTGCTCAGTATCAACACCTCTGGTCCATCAGATGCCTGATCACGTATTCTTTGGGATTTTTGGCCTTTTTGACTGTACATTCATATTCAGATCAGGTCACGGACTAATGGCAGCAGATGCGTCTGCTTTCAAGGGAAGGGCTCGCCTGCCTGTGACTTCTGTACCGTCTGTGTTTTCAGCAGTCGTGGATTATCTGACACTACATCGAGTCCCGAGAAACGTTTCCTCGGGACGGAAAAGCCGCGTTACTTGATTAACAGAGCAGACGTAATGTGAGCCAATCATTCGGGCCGATTCCATCTGCAGTGGTTTCTGACTGCAGGAGGAGGATTGGCACGTCTTTCTTTTAGAACAGTGCTTCTTAACCTCGGTCCTGGGGGCCCCCTGTGTATGCTGCTTTTCGTTCCCAACACAGTTGCAATCCCAGCATTTTAAGCTGGTCGCTTTTCTTAATTGGGTGCTTTTCATGTTTAGAGGGATTATTTACCCTCTTAAGCCACACTTTGTCAGAAATAGCTATGCATGCCATGAATAATAAAATCCCATGTTCAAGTTGTTCTTATTTTATTGCAAACAATTGCATAAAAAGAGGTAAAACATTGTTTACCTGATCAAATTAAAGACTGAGGTGAATCAATAACTCCTATATAGGTAAGTTTCTTCATAATTTTTTTTTAAACGTAATAGCACAATGCAGCTTTAGCTTGTTATCATTTGCTCTGTCTTTGAATTTTTCATTATGTACCAAGTGGTTAGTTCTTTTTCATAATCTGAGCTCAATGTCTCGCTATGGGATGTGACCCTCCGCAGCCCTGACAGAAGTACCTATCTCAAATAACCAATCCTGATTGGTCAGAGAAGCGTGTCCCTCCGCTGCGTGATGTAGTCCCCCCCACTACAAATACCGCAACAGGAGGACACGCCCGCCATTCTAAAAATTCTTCTCACCTAGAAGCATTATCTCACCCGAGCCTAAGTTAGTTTAACTGTCCACAGACGGAATTAATTATTTATTAGCTTCTGTCGACGGACGCTAACTCAGCTCACGATATTCGCCGAGGTTTTGCACGCCAGCTCTCCTCGACGTTTCCTGCTAACACACCAGTTAGCATCTTGCTTTTAACACGCCAGTTATCAGCCTCTCGCTTCTAACACACCAGTTAGCTAGCTATCTGCTCCTAACACACCAGTTAGCTAGCTACCTGCTCCTAACACACCAGTTAGCTAGCACTTACCGTGAAAAACACCCGCACACCAGCCGGTGTTTTTTGCCCCCATGGCGTCCGCTGCTCCTCATGCCAGAGGAGACTCCCGGCCCTGCTCCTGTGGTGCCCAGATTTCGGGGAAGGATACGCACTCCGTGTGTGTGAGGTGTCTCGGGACTGACCACGCCAGGCTGTCCCTATCCGTCCCCGGTTCGTGTGTGCATTGTAAAATGTTCACGACGAAAAGCTTGAGACGCCGCCTGGCTCGCCAAGCCAGCCTGTCCGACCAGGACCCGCTTCTGACGGCCGCTGCCCCGGTAGCCGCTGACGAAGAGGAGCCCATGGTGGAGGAGGAACCGGAGGTGCACACCGACTGGGCCACCCTGTCTGTGATGTCCCCGGTTCCTGCCTTTCCTTCCGACGATGTGTTAGAGCTGGAGTGTGTAGAGGATGACTTCGATTATCCCCCTCTCATTTCAGAGAGCGAGGATGACGATGAGGCCTTAATCACTCCGGTGCCGGCTGCAAAGCCGGGGCTGCTTTCTGAGGGCTCGGAGGACGGCGGGGACGCAAGTCCCTCGTCCCCGGTTCCTGTGGTCCTGCTCGACACGTGCAAACGTGCGGCAGCGAGCATGGGTATTCCCTGGCCCGCTCCGGTGACACAGCCCTTGCGCTCTCGCTACGAGGGCAGGCTATTAGCACCGGGCGGTAACACGGCCAAGCAGCTTCTTCCCGTCTTCCCTGACTTACTGCTCGAGCTCGCCAAGATGTGGAGCGACAAGCCGTACAGCGGAAGGAACCAGATTCCGGGTGCCTCCGTTCTCGACACCGAGAACATGGAAGCCCTGGGTCTCCTCGCCATGCCCCCGGTCGAGTCCCCGGTTGCAGCGCATCTGTACCCGGGTGGCGCCATGGCTGGCTCAAGCAGACGTCCGTCCCTCCCCGCTAAATCGGAGCGTCTTCAGTCTGCTTTGACCGAGAGAGCGTACAAGCAAGCCGCGCTCTCGATGAGGGCTGTGAATGTGCTGTCGCTTCTCTCCGCTTACCAAGCTGACATTCTCCACGGCGCACCTAGCGCCGCGGTTTGGCGCGAGGCGGGAGTGATCTCGGACCTGTGCCTTCATGTCCAGCGGGTGGCGGTGCTCGCCACGGGGAAAGCTATGGCTTCTCTCGTGGTCCAGGAACGAGCCAGGTGGCTCAATCTCGCCAGGCTGACTGACAGAGAGCGAGATGACATCCTGGATGCGCCCGTCATACCGGAGGGTATCTTCGGCTCAGCTCTGACCTCCATGCAGGAGAGAGCGGAGACGAGGAAGAAAGATAACGAGGCGTTTGCGCTCTGCCTGCCCCATAGAGCCCCCTCGCCGTCTCCCCCGCCCCGGGGAAAATCTTTCGCCCAGGCCGCTGCTCAATCTGCGCGATTTAAGGTCCCGAAGAGGCCGCAGCAGCAACCTTCCCCGGCCCGATCCCAGTCGCCTGCCCCTCGGGTTGGTTGGAAGGGTCCCCCCGGCGCTCAGCCCGCAGCCCCGCCGCCTTCACCGGCCGCTTCAGCTGCGCAGGGTAGGAGGAAGAAGAAGGCTACTTGACCGCCTTCGCCGTTTCTCCGGGTGACGCGCCCATCAGTTCCCCGTTCATGGGCTCCACCAAAGAGGGTTTTAAGTGCGCATCTCCAGTCGCTGATCTCCGCCCCAGGGCCAGACGAGACGAGGAGGGACATTGTCACCGGGCTGTTTGCCGTTGCACAGCCGTGTTCATATGTCCACAAGCACGCGCATACACACAATGTTCTGCCTTTATTCAAGGTAATAAAGTTGAAAACAAAATGTGTGAAAAATACCCAAAACAAAGCAAGCACAAACAAAATAAATGCTTTGCACATAAGCAACATGTCCACCGGGCATGTTGTCCCTCTGTTGCCGGCGATGGCCATCCCACTTCCGGCTACGGAGGAATTTGCCCAGGCTGCAGCGCGAGTTCGCGCATGCGCAGTACGGCCCGAGGGACATTCTCTCGCTCTGCCACTGGAGGGAGCCATACTACCGCTTATGAGCCCTCCCGTGTTAAAACCTCAGCCGAATTTCTCCCCTTCTGTGCTTTCACATTCAAAAGTGGAGAGAAATAGGGGCTCATCCGTGGGTATTACGCACGATAGAGCGGGGTTACCGGCAGTTCAACACTGTGCCGCCTCGTTTTTCCGGCATAATACAGTCACGAGCACAGGGACGTTTAGCTGGCGTGCTAAAGGAGGAGATAATGTCTCTTTTAGACAAAAAAGCTATTCAGATCGTCTCTCCCGAGCAGAGTCAATCCGGGTATTATTCAAGATATTTTCTCGTCCCCAAACGGGGGGGGAGAGGAATTCGCCCTATCTTGGACCTCAGGGCTCTGAACTGTCACTTAAGGAAATACAAGTTCAGGATGCTGACACAGGCATCACTGTTGCGTCTAATAAAACCAGGCGACTGGTTCACATCAGTGGATCTGAGGGACGCTTATTTCCATATAAAAGTGTACGCTGCCCACAGAAAGTATCTGCGGTTTGCGTTTCAGGGAGTGTGCTATCAGTACCGAGTGCTCCCGTTCGGACTTTCTCTCAGCCCGAGGGTGTTCGTGAAGTGTACGGACGCGGCGGTCGCCCCGCTAAGGCGGGGGGGAATACGCCTGGCCACATATTTGGACGACTGGCTTCTCCTAGCGCGCTCGGAGCAGGAGGCCAGGTCGCACACGGAGTTTGTCACACGTCATCTGTCAGAGTTGGGCTTTGTGATAAACACGGAAAAGAGCAATCTCTCACCGGGTCGAGAAATAATCTTCCTCGGGTTACAGCTGCTATCAATGCCGTTCACTGCGCGCCTCTCGGAGGAGAGGGCGAACAGTTTCAAGGCATGTCTTGCTCTTTTTCAGAGACACTGTTACGTTCCATTCAGGGTGTGTCTGCGCCTGCTGGGCCTGATGGCCTCGGCTATACACGTAATACGCCTCGGTCGCCTCCACATGAGGGAGTTTCAGCGCTGGGTTGCTGCGCTCAGGCTGGACCCCGTGCGTCATGGCGCACGGAGGATTTTGGTGACGTCGGATTGCGTGTTGGCCCTACGTCACTGGCGGGCGCCCTCTTTTCTGACTCAGGGTGTGCCCCTGGGCACCGTCCTGTCCAGGAAAGTGGTCACTACGGATGCCAGCCTCCAGGGGTGGGGCGGCATTCACGAGGGCAGATCTGTGAGGGGCCGCTGGAGCCTGGGTCTCCAGCGACATCACATAAATTTTCTGGAGCTCTCGGCAGTGTTTCTCTCTCTGAAACATTTCCTCCCATTCCTCAGGGGTCATCATGTCCTGGTGAGGACGGACAATACGACCACGGTGGCGTACATAAATCACCAGGGGGGTTTGCACTCACGTCAATTACACATATTGGCACGCAAACTGATCCTGTGGAGCAGTGTGCGTCTCCTGTCATTGCGGGCAACGCATGTCCCGGGGACCCTGAACGTGGGGGCGGACCTCTTGTCCAGGGGTGCGCCCGTATACGGAGAATGGACTTTACACCCTCTCGTGGTGACGCAGATTTGGTCCATTTATGGCCGCGCCAAAGTGGACCTGTTTGCGTCGGAGGGGAACACCCAGTGTCAGCTGTTCTTCTCCCTACACAGTCGGGGGGCCCCCTTGGGGCTGGACGCTCTGGCGCACGACTGGCCTCACGAGCTGCTCTATGCGTTTCCCCCTCTGGCGCTGGTTCCTCCCACCCTGGCGAGGGTGAGGGAACACAGACACTCTCTTATCCTGATAGCTCCACACTGGCCGGCGATGCACTGGTTGGCGGAGATTTATCAGTTGCTGTGCGCCCGGCCTTGGCAGTTGCCAATACGCAGGGACCTGTTGTCACAGGGGGGGGGGACGGTGTTCCACCCACACCCGGACAGGTTACAACTGTGGGCGTGGCCCCTGAGTGGCTCTCTATGACCACTGCGGGCCTTCCTCCGAGTGTGATTAACACTATTCAGAATGCTCGGGCCCCCTCTACCAGGTCTTTGTACACTGGTAAGTGGGGGGTGTTTGAGCGGTGGTGCCATGATCGGAATCACGCCCCTTTTCAGTGCTCTGTTCCGGTGGTCTTATCATTCCTTCAGAGCCTCATCGATGATGGCAGAGCCTTCTCGACAGTCAAAGTGTATCTGGCGGCCATTGCCGCCAGTCACGTGGGCTTTGGGGACAAAACAGTGAGTCAGCACCCTCTGGTGTGCCGCTTTATGAAGGGTGCCCGTAGACTGCTCCCAGTCTCCAGGCCGCTTATGCCCCCATGGGATCTGACGGTGGTTTTGGAGGGGCTTAAGGGTCCCCCCTTTGAGCCGTTACAGGGTGCTAGTTTGAAGCATTTGTCTCTTAAGACAATGTTGTTGCTGGCGCTCGCTTCCGCGAAGCGGGTCAGCGATATTCATGCACTCTCGGTGCATCCATCATGCACTCAGTTTGCCCCAGGGGACGTAAGGGTGTCGCTGAGACCTAACCCAGCCTTTGTGCCTAAGGTGGTGGGTTCATGCTCCCCGATTTCTCTCGCTGCGTTCACAGCTCCAGCTGCTGACCAGCGGGCTCATACATTGTGTCCGGTCCGGGCCATACGTTGTTATGTGGACAGGACTCAGTGCTTCCGACGGAGCGACCAGCTCTTTATTTCCTGGGCTAATCCCAGGAAAGGTCAGCCTGTTTCGAGGCAGCGCCTCTCACACTGGCTGGTGGAAGCTATAACTTTGGCCTACGCTAATGAGGGGTTGCGCCCGCCTGCGGGCCTGCGCGCTCACTCTACGCGGGGCATGGCTGCATCCTGGGCCTTGTTCAGGGGGGTGTCTATTCAGGACATTTGTGCGGCGGCGAGTTGGACTTCGCCTCTGACTTTTGTCCGATTCTACATGCTGGATGTGTCGGGCCCGTGCGTTGCCAGCGCGGTCCTTCAGACCTAGCATCTGGACATCTGGACCCTCCCATCGGTTGGTTGCTGTTCGATAAAGCTGTCTGGCAATTCGGGAGTAACCACATCCCATAGCGAGACATTGAGCTCAGATTATGAAAAAGAACTTTAGGTTACTGTCGTAACCCCGGTTCTTTGAGTAATATGAGCGAGATGTCTCGCCAGACAACCCTTCTTGCTGGGCGGTGAGAAGGAATTTCGGGCTTTAGAATGGCGGGCGTGTCCTCCTGTTGCGGTATTTGTAGTGGGGGGGACTACATCACGCAGCGGAGGGACACGCTTCTCTGACCAATCAGGATTGGTTATTTGAGATAGGTACTTCTGTCAGGGCTGCGGAGGGTCACATCCCATAGCGAGACATCTCGCTCATATTACTCAAAGAACCGGGGTTACGACAGTAACCTAAAGTTTTAGTGGCCATGTGTCCACAATTTCACCAGAGCCTATTGATTCACCTCAGTCTTTAATTGGATCAGATAAAACCTTTTCTACCTCTCTTGTTGTAATTGTTTGCAATATAGCACAATATGAATATTGGACTTTTATTCTTCCTGGCATGCATAGCTATTGCTAACCTAATGTGGCATAAGAGAGTAACTAATCCCTGAAAACATAAAAAAACACCTAAATAAGGTTGCTAACTTGCTACATCGAAAGCCACACAAGCTTCAGATTGCACAGAAAACTCTACACAGTACAAGCATAGAAAAAGAAAGAAGCTACCGCTGAGTACCAGGAAGAAAAAGGCATTAATATACTGTAGCTTTAGGGAGGGAAAAAGTTTTAAGTGCAGATTGATGAAGAAACGTCAATCGAATGTGCAAATGCGTTTGTGATTGACAGAGCAATTAACTAAATCCAAAGGGACACAGATAATCCACTTTGCAGGCAGGGTTATTTTTCTCCTCTCAAAATGTGGGTTTTTTTCTGTTGATAGAAAATTGAAGAGGTGTCAGATTCTGACAGTCACATATCCTACATTTGTTAACCTCCCCTCAGTTAACAAAGCCCTGCATGTTCTGTTCACAAGAGCTTTTTTTCTGAACAAAGCTGCTGCCCTAACTTTTTTTTCTTCTTCCAAACACAAAACTATAAATTACACCCCTCCCCCCGCCCCACCACACCTTCCAAAAAAACTAATTTTCTTATTACTCAGCAATTGCGAAGCTCAGTCTGAATAATGTCTTTGATGCCTTTTATATCCTCAAGGATAAAGCCAGCCACAATCTTGGCTTTGTTTTCTCACCTTAATTTTCTGAACATGACTTTGGAATTGAGTTTTCCCTCTACACCAACTAGACAACGATTTCTTGATTAAAAGGTAGATAAGCAGCGCTATGTCCAAACAACACGCTGAAAGATGGAGATATATTGTGGAATGGCGCGGTTTATTTCAGCCACGTGTTTACCTTTTCTTTCACATGGCTTATTGAGACCGTAGCAAAAATGTGTTTTTCAAATTCCCTTCGAAGTTGACAATGTTTCTACTATCAACGCCATTTTAGGTTTTGATCTTACGTTGGGAGTGGCGTTATTGATCATTGTTTAATTGGGTAGAGGTTTAAAAAACCAGTGCAATTACCAGTTCCACCAGGGGTTTCAATCTCAGAGCTCATTTTGTGCCCCATAATATGTCAGCACATTTCATGGTCTGTGTAGCTTAGCCACAGTAATTTAGCACCATGACAATTATTAATCCTTTATTTAAAAAAATTAAAATAAATACAAGTCTAACTGGTTCTGTAGTTTTGTCCAGACATGAGTGAAAAGCATGTGAGATATTCATCTTGAAGCTGGAGATTGAAAACAGTTTGTCTTTGATGTACAATTTTTATTTCATTTTCCTTGCTGAAAAACGGTATTTTGACAGGTTTTATCCCCAGTTTGGGGCGTCCCTTATCTTAACCTCATGCAGCTGTTCCACAGCTGCAGAGTCCTTAATTTGACTGCAAAATCTTCAGCCTGCCACAGATTCTTTTCACTTTGCGACTCAACAGCTTGGATGTTTCCGTACTGCACTGGGGAACTGCACAATCCACAGGGCTGGCACAGGCAAATTGCTGCCATCCAGTCAACCAGTAGAGTTTAGTTTTGTCTGATGCTACGGCTAATTATGTGTCGCCCTGTTGGACTCCGCACCACAGTCAGCACCGGCATGATCCGGATTTGACATGAACCGCGGGGTGCGTCACTACGCTGTGCACAAGTCGGTAAACTACACGTGTGTGTGTAGACACACACACACACACATCCTTTATTAGACCTTGTGTGTTGCACATTGTCTGTATTATGCAAATAACTGTGGTTTGGTTCTTATGTATTTCATGCTGTGTAAGATTTCTGGGCTCTGAGCTCTCCAGCTGTGGCTTGCTTTTTGATGCGGGGTTGTTAGAAGGTTGTTTAGCGATATGCTAACGGCCGCCTTTGGGGCAGCAGAGCCACTTTGATGTGGACAACCTTGCCACGTGCAAATTGAGACCTGGTCAAGGAACAAAGGCTTGTGAAGAGCAGGATCAAAGCATTGATCCTGTGGTTTCAGGTTTTAGAAAGACACATATTGAATATGGCTGTTTCAGACTTGGGTTCTTCACATTGATGTAAATGAAAGCTGAAAATTTGTATGCATTTGATGTGTAGTGCGTTAAGTATCCAAGGTAGTTTCCTTTAGTGCATTGGTAACTAAGTTGTCAAATGTGACGCAACCATGCCAGTCGTGGAATCGACTAGGCAAGCAAGCCATACGCTGGTACCCAGTCCCCCTGCGTGACGATCTTATTTGATAATCTGATAAATGATTATGAACTTAACAAGGATCGGTTTAATTTCAGCACTTCCCACATTGTCTAGACTTCTTTGAATATGTATGTGCACGTGCGTCACTAGGAAGAGCGTGATCAGAATTATACTTGCTGAATTCTGACAGTAAGAGTAAAATAAATACATATCGCTCATTAGTTCTGATTCGTAATTTATGACAGGATGTCCGTTGTTCGTTTTTGGCACATGGTCATGCGTAGATAATTTTCACATCAAAGCATACCGAGCATTCAGATGGGCATATAATATTGGGTCGTATATATGAGAAAGCGAGAAACGACGAAAAAGAAACAGTATTTTATGATCAGAGCTTTACACGCTATAAAGTGACTTAACAATTGTCAGCTGTTAAAGTAAATCTTTGCAGTTGTCTCATACTGTATAAATAAGGATTATTATGGTAAGGAAGGGGGGAAAAAGTTAGCATAACTTATATTTTATGATGTGTTTAGTCTGAGTGTAAATCAACATCAAACTGTCGGTAACAACACTTGAAAAGTACCCTTTAAAAAAAAATTATAATCTTGCAGAGATTTTAAAGTTTATTTTTCATGAGTGTTCTAATCCCGAAGGCCCCCAATTGGAACCTGCTGAGATGAGTGCGGGCCTGTGCCCGTTTGATATGGAAAGCTCTGACAAACTCCACGCAGAAAGGCCTCCATTCTCACTGGGCCTGGACTGGCCTGTCAGAATCACTTTATGCAGCGAGCTCTCCAGTGACCAGCACTGTCGAGACAAATCCATACCTGCATTTTACAGGTTCAGTCGGGACAATAAAGACCCAGCCCACGGCTCTCTATCCTATTTTGCTGTAAAAGTTCAGCAGCCTTCAAACCACGGGTACCCCTGAGGACCACCTTTACTGGCTCTGCAAGTGGACTTTTCTTTTTTATAAATTTTTTCTTTGTCTATAGTTTTTTTTTCTCTCTTCTTCTCTTGGAATTGAAAATAAAAATCAAAGTCGGTTGATAAGCAGTGTCCGAAAAGAGCGGTCCCTGTTTTTCGCTGGCGCATTCCCACACAGCTATCTTTGGCTCGCTCGTGGTTTTCAAAGCCGAGTGGTCTCTGGCAAGGTACAGGAGAAGCCTGCTGCAGGCATAATGAGAACAATCGATGTCATGCATAGTGGATTAAAGGTAATGGTAGATTGCTGTCAGGGAGCAGTCTGCGTACAGTGTGAGCTTTAGTTAAGCAGACGAAGCGCTTCAGTCGCCCTTGTATGAACGATTCCATCAAACATTGTTGCGTGAGCTTTTCTGACAGCTTCCTGTCTATTGCATCAGAAAGTAAGATTAGATTTTTAAAAGATTCTCAAAACATTGATTCACACACACACACACACACACACACACACTGTCTCAGAGGAAGAATGCCAGACTAATGTGATCATTGGATTCCTGTGTGTGTGTCCCAGTGTTCACCCCCTAATGTACAGTTACTTCTGTGTGTTTTTTCCTGTTTTATCAGTAATTTCTTTATTATTAACAAGTGAACAACAGCTGCATTCTACACTGTGTCGTGCGTGCGTGCGTGCGTGCGTGCGTTCTGCCACAAAGCTCTCCAACCGATGCTGGTAGAACTGCAGCTCGCTGCCTTGGATTGCATATTGTGAACGCTGCCATCTTATTTGTTTTTCTTTCTCCTTCAGAAGAATAAACACCACCAGTTACAGACTGCATTACAGCTCGATAATTTGATGATTTAGCTGATGTTAGTGATGAGTACAGTGACGGCGAGACATGTATAACCGCAACATAACCATGTGGACTCTATCCATGCATAACCGCAGCATAACCATGTGGACTCTATCCATGCATAACCGCAGCATAACCATGTGGACTCTATCCATGCATAACCGCAGCATAACCATGTGGACTCTATCCATGCATAACCGCAGCATAACCATGTGGACTCTATCCATGCATAACCGCAGCATAACCATGTGGACTCTATCCATGCATAACCGCAGCATAACCATGTGGACTCTATCCATGCATAACCCTCAGCATAACCATGTGGACTCTATCCATGTATAACCGCAGCATAACCATGTGGACTCTATCCATGCATAACCCTCAGCATAACCATGTGGACTCTATCCATGCATAACCGCAGCATAACCATGTGGACTCTATCCATGCATAACCGCAGCATAACCATGTGGACTCTATCCATGCTTAACCGCAGCATAACCATGTGGACTCTATCCATGCATAACCGCAGCATAACCATGTGGACTCTATCCATGCATAACCGCAGCATAACCATGTGGACTCTATCCATGCATAACCGCAGCATAACCATGTGGACTCTAACCCTGCTTAACCGCAGCAATAACCATGTGGACATGTTGACTCTATCCATGCATAACCTCAGCATAACCATGTGGACTCTATCCATGCTTAACCGCAGCATAACCATGTGGACTCTATCCATGCATAACCGCGGCATAACCATGTGGACTCTATCCATGTATAACCGCAGCATAACCATGTGGACTCTATCCATGTATAACCGCAGCATAACCATGTGGACTCTATCCATGCATAACCGCAGCATAACCATGTGGACTCTATCCATGCATAACCGCAGCATAACCATGTGGACTCTATCCATGCATAACTGCAGCATAACCATGTGGACTCTATCCATGCATAACCGCAGCATAACCATGTGGACTCTATCCATGCTTGGCTTCTCTGAGCAGAGTGTGGAAGAGACACCCAGAAATGTGGAGAGGTGCATTTCTGAGCTAGGATAACTGGTAGCCTGTGGTCACCCGCTGGGTGAAGCAGCAATAACCTTAGAGAACCTGACCAGCTTGTATCCATCAGACTTGATAGTGTGGGGGCATCTCGTCACGCATCAGAAGCCTCCCCCCAGCTGGTTGATTGAGCACCTGCAAGTCCGCATATTCCTCCAGCACATGCCTGTGCCCGACTTGTGACCACCAGCATGCGCATGTCTGTGCTCTCCTAAATCGATTACTGCGGTCAATGAATGCTGATAAAAACTGTGTTATTGGGCATTCCGTATTGTAGAGAAAAGAATAATATAAAAGCCTTTATTGCTAAACGGGGCAGATTTGTGTCCCCCTGCCACAGACATGGCTGAAGTTTAGGCCGGGACCTGCTGCCGTTGAGTTTCACTCCCGACTGAGCAACTTTATTTCCCTGAATCGCAGCAGAAAAGGAGATGAATGAGGCAACGGCGTGACCAATCAGGAAGCGCAGGGGGCAGACAGCTCCGGAACGAGGTCTGGCTTCCCGGCTCTGCGGATTGAAAGGGGGCATGTTGGAACAAGAAATTAAGATGGAAAGCGACGGGGGGAATTAGCCTGAAGAGGCAGAGAGGTTAGCATCTGAGGAAGGCTCAAACCGAGAGGGAGCAGAGCAAAACGGAGAGAGATCCCGTTCCTCGGAGGGGTGAGCGAGAGGGGCCAGGTGGCTCATAAATAGCTAAAATAAGGAGGCAGAGCAGCAAAGATGTTTCTGTAGTGTGAAGCTCAGAGGGGCCTGAATAGTAAGCGGGTTTGAGAGAGAGGGAGAAGTTGAGGAGCAAAACGGCTGCATTACTTGCGGCTGTAAGGGAGGAGCAGCAAAGCAGAACCTGAGGTGCAGGTGCGATGCACAACTGCAGGAGTAATCTGCAGTCTCAGTAAGTGCAAGACTTTCCATGGGAAAGCCAGCTGTGAAAATCATCAGGAACCAAGTAATAGGTTTCCCTGGGAATGACCCTTGCCTTTGGTTACTCCGATTTATTAATGATTTATTATGACATTAACGCTATGTTTTGTGTGTGTGTGTGTGTGTGTGTGTGTGCGCGTGTGCGTGTGCATGCGCGTGTGTGCCTTTCAGCTGTGAGCTTTGCCTAGTTTTAGTCAGCCTTTGATCATTTTTATGACTGAACAGGTGTGCGGGAACAAAACTACGTATGACTGAACACGGAGATGATGTAAAACCAGGAGTACTCGTCTTCAGAGTTGACCTGACCCATCTCATGTAACACCAGTGTTCAACATTTGCTGATGTCAGCACTGACCTACAGCAGAAGCTGTAGAACCGAACCAGAGCAACGGCGTTCCGCGTCAACTAATTTATATTCTCCGACTCCGGCCGCGGATTAATCCGGCCTTTCCTGTCAGAGATCTTTGCTAAATTTAATGAGCGGTTCGATGGAAGCCGCAAGAGGAAAAAAGTAAAGTTCTCTCCAATCCATGGTTTTTGTTGAGTAGGTTTCCATGAAGGTTTCCAGGGGACTAGGATGAGAATGCACACAGGGTGGGGGAGTAGAAGAGAAGTGGCAGTTATTTCCATTTATTTATTTATTTTTAAACGCTTTCAGATGAGTCTGGGAGGTGGGGGGGTCCTCTGTCATTGCCGTGGGCCGCGGGTGAATCTCGCTTACAGTACCAGGGGCCCAGCAAAGCCAACTTTGAGGATCCCACAATGCAATGAAACGTAATGAGGATAAGGTAACACCAATTTAATAGTTCAATTTCATATTTTAACGCAATTCCTAATCTGAAAGGAAATTAATCGGTTTTTAAAAGCCGCCACAGGCGTTGCTTCACAATAGCGGGTGCCACTGGTGCCTGAGCACCCACAGATAACTGGGATGGCGCTTTGATTCTCTCCAGTTCATAAACGTTCTGGAAGTGTGTCATAGAGAGCCTCTGACTTTTCAGGATTTAGTTGTCTTTTTTTTTTTTTTGTGCCTGCAAAGGATTTATGCTGAGGCTTAAGCGAGGGAGAATGTGCTGTTTAATGGCTTGTATTAAAGTGCTCATGAATCTGTCCGAGCCATTTTGCAAGTGCCCGATGTACACCTGTACGTCAGGCTATGGTTCCTGCGGGATGTCTTGACCTAATAGGATTCTCAGAAGCGTTTGTTTAGCTTTTTAAGAACCCTACGAACAATGAGTATGAATAGTGAGTTGTGTGTTATTTGTGTATGTCTCTCTGTGTCGTCTGTATTTCATCTCATTCACCCATCCTACAGATGACAGGTTTAAAAAAGAAAGAAATAAACAGTTTTAAATGCCAGATTGTAATACAGTAGTGACACTATTTTATATTGTTAGACAATGCCATCTAAGCAACGCTAGCACAGCTGATATAACCCCGATGCCTCTTCTTTATTTACACTATTTAGGGTTATATGGAAACACAGGTATATTTATGTTGAGGACAGAAATTCTTTTTACATCCGTCAAAGGGATTAACAAGAGAACAACAAAATATCGTTCATTTTGAGGTCTACGAGCAGAACAAAGCGTTTAGTTTGAAATTAGGAAGGGTAAATTTCATGTTGCATCAGTTAGTGCGTTTCCACATTCTGCTACATTACCTGACTGCTTGCCAGGTCATGTAGTCGAGGCAGAGAGCTTTTGGGTATTAAGGTCCAGGCTTTGACACAGCGCTGGGTGTGCTCTAGGCAGCAGGCAAATGACCCGTTTCTCATTGTAATATATTCTTATCTTCTTATCTTCTGTTCAGCTGAAAGCATCATTTTAAACTGGTCGCCCTTGACTGCGGCTTCTTGCACAGATGGACCGAAATTGCACAGGCATGAACTCATTGAAGATGATTAGTAAAATAGTTATCTATGAAGGCCAGTAACTTGGAGTCACTAAAACCATGCATGACATTCATAGGCACCCTGTGAGAATAGCATGACATTGCATGTTTCACAGTCCATATAAACAAGCTCTTTGTAAATGCATTGGTAAACTTGAAGTGGCTTTAACGTCACACGGTGTGTTATGCTCGTGTACTAAATTAGGTTTACTGTCATAGCATCGATTATTGCAGTGTGAATAATTGAGTTTACAGCATGTTATCACATTGTACAGCTCATTTGTACTTTATGAATGGTAGCTGCTCTGTAATTTGCATCTTGAATGATCACCTGTCATCCACTTTATTAATCCCTTTAAAAATGTTAAAAACTTCGCTCTTTTTTTGTGAGTCTTATATTTGCCATTTTTTGCAACTTTGAGCAAATACAGTCCATTGCAGTCAAGTTCCATAAGAGAAAGCTGGTTTCTGTCAGTTATCCTGAGAGTAATATCATTGAAGAAATTCTACTCACGTGGTGTTCCAGGTTTAAATCGGTGCCAGATTAGAGGAGAATAATGCAAACCAACAACACTACTGTTGAATTAACACCACAGACTCAACTAAATGTGTCAATTAATTCAAAATAACAGACTTGACCAGTTATTACATTTCACCCAAATGTGGACTAAATAAGCACTACCATTTCAAAACTGTTGTTCTTGCTTGTATTGTTTGCGGACCAATATGCAGTATCAACTGCTCAGTAATTTGCATCTCGTCTTTATGGATATGTTTGCAAAACATATTTTACCTGGAATGCGAATGGAAAGCGCTGGACGATGTTGTTCATTTCAAAGTAATTGTTATTATAGTGTGTGCCAGAATGGCGCTTCTGCGCCGCGTCTTTGTGTGTGTGATCTGGCCGTGTTTGTTTAGGCCTGTTGCTTAGCTCCTTCTCCGGGCTCCCCCGAGCATTCAGCCCTGAGGTGTGTGTCTGCCTGTGCATCTGGTTCAAGTCCCCCCCGATCATCTTCGTGACAGCAGGCCTGCTCTCAGCTCCATTGGCGGCTGCAGCCCGCACAGCTCCTGTCATGAGCCCCCCCTCCCAGATCCAGTACAAGGGCTGTCCATATGGGCCTGTCCAGAGTGCGTGCGGCCCACAATGCTTGATTCAATTGGACATTGAGCTGTGTCCCCAATTCATCCACCTGCCTCTTCTCTTAAAATCATTGTGTGTGCGTGCGTGCGTGTGTGCGCGTGCATGTGCGTGCGTGCGTGTGTGTGTGTGTGTGTGTGTGCGCGCGTGTGCGTGCAAATAATAAAGATCAAAATGTAAATGATGCTTTCATTTGGCCTTTGCCTCTGCAGTGTCTCTCTCTTGTGTTGTGTTTAGCTGCATAGGCAATGGCTCTGTTTTGTGCTGCATCTGCTATTCTTTGGGACTTTACAATAAGTCTGTGTGACCAGGATTGTCCTTCTGCAAGAGTACTCTAGAACTGCGGGGATATCGAGAGGTTGATTGTGCCCTCTATGTTTTGTAGGTCCATCCAGTATAGTATACGGCTTGCAATTTGAATGCGTTCTATGATATTTAGATATAAGAATAAATAAGACCTATTTAGTACAACAACAACAACAAAAAAAACATAAGTTTGATGTTGAGGCGATTGAGCCCTTCCTGGCTGATTATTTTTCTACCGTCTAGAAATAATCTTGGACTTTGTAAAGCCTTGTCTTGAAATCTCCATATGTCTTAGCTTTTGTGTGACCTGACTATTCCATGGATTGACCGCTATGTGTGTGGGGGCAAAAAAACAAAAAACGACTTCATATCAGTGAAAATTTGACCTTTAACTCTTTTCCACCTTATGCCCCATGTTTCTGCTGACTGAACGGAACCTGAATTATCACCTGTCATCCACTTTATTAATCCCCTTAAAAATGTTTAAAACTTCGCCCTTTTTTTGTGCTGAGTCTGATATTTGCCATTTTTTGCAACTTTGTGCAAATACAGTCCATTGCAGTCAAGTTCCATAAGAGAAAGCTGGTTTCTGTCAGTTACCCTGAGAGTACCCTGCTGTCAGAATGTGTTCAAAATCATTACCCGACTCGTCTTAATGTTTATTAAAAGTTTAAACTATCTGCTTATTGAAGCCATTAGTACTGCTGGCTTTATGTTCTACTTGGTAATCAATTGACTGATTAATATCATTGAAGAAATTCTACTCACGTGGTGTTCCAGGTTTAAATCTGTGTCAGATTAGAGGAGAAGAATGCAAACCAACAACACTACTGTTGAATTAACACCACAGACTCAACTAAATGTGTCAATTAACTCAAAATAACAGACTTGACCAGTTATTACATTTCACCCAAATGTGGACTAAATAAGCACTACCATTTCATAACTGTTATAAACTTGTATTGTATGCGGACCAGTATGCAGTATCAACAAGAAGAATCCTCTTAAAGTGCAAATTGCTGTGATCTTTGGTTGAACATGCAAACTGTGATGCTTCAAATCAAATGTAATGGTAGTCCTGTTGACATTACACATGCAGAAAAGCTCATCTTTTACAAATTGTTCACAAGGACGTTTTTGTGTGCTGTGTCAATGTGTATACGGCAATTGCATTGAGTGTAATGACACTCGTATGTGTTGATAATCTCTTTTTTTAAAATTATTAACAAGCAGGCCTTGGTTCCTTCAGCATTGATTTAGAAGTAAATGGAAGCACTTGCCTACTTTTTTTTTCTTTTTTTTCTCCCCACTGCATTTATTTATTTATTTATTTACCTTTTTCCCATTTATTCTGGTGATCAGTGACCTTGTCAAACTGTTTTTTGAAGTAATAATGATCTTATAACAAAATCACACCTGCATGTAATGGAGAGTCCTAGGGACAAATGTTGCTCTAGGGCATAGTGATGACTTTCTTAATATGCATTTATGTATGGGGGGGGGGGGGGGGGGTATGGAGGTAAAGCAAAAAGGAGAAGTAATGAAGGCACAAAATGGCTTCTGTTCTGATACCCGTGTTTCCATATAACGCTTTTCCGTAGTCTGTGAGGGACCCATCTGGGATGAAGTGCAAACAAACACACCGGGCTGTGCCTGGACTGTGCCAGAAATTCTGTGCCTGGACTGTGTGCCAGCTTCGACAGGCCAGGCTATCTGGTGTGAATCCCCACCATTATCACCACGATAGCAGGTGGCTCCCTCCTTAAACCGCCCGTGCACCGCCATCAATGAAGTGCACTTTGGACATATCAGATGACAGCTCCAGGGTAATGGATTTCCTGTGTAATCCAGGGGTGCAGCATGGATCCATCCCGGTCGATACCCGGCAGGTGGTGCCGCCCGAGACCGGCCCATCAACAGAAGCAGGAGCAGTGGCGTGTAGAATAGGCGGGGTGGGGGGGGAGGTGTGGGGGGGGAGGTGTAGGGGGGGTCGGACTGAACATTCGCAAAGATCACCTGTCACCACAGTGGAGGCCTCAGAGCAGTTCGGCCTTAGTTTAGCTAATTATCAGTAGCCCTCTAACGGCACAGAGCGGGGAGGGGGAAGGGGGGAGGGGGGAGGGGGAGGCGTGTTTTCCTCACAAAAAGGGCGCGCACGCACACGGCTCCCCCCCCTCCAGCAGCTTCCGCCCCGTCGCCGTGACCTTTCCGTGGGGCGGCCGAGTAAAGAATGGAGGGAATGATGGAGGGACGGAGCCGAATTACGGACCATCTGCCGTCCCAGCAGCAGGCAGCCGGGGCGGGTCGATACGCCCGGCCCCATTTCCAGACGGTCCAGGCACTAGCCTTCACTGTCTCTCCGGCGCTGCTGTAAGTGCCCGAATCGGGGAGGGGGGCTGAAGGGGGAGGAGGAAGAGGACGGAACGAGCAAAAGCTTGGCGATCCATAGCACCTGCAGGATGGCTGCAGTTTCCTTCCCGTTGTGGACCGTGAGCCGGTTCGACAGCGCACCCCTGGGGAGCGACCGCTCCACTCCGTAGACATTTCTCTTCCTCCGGCTTCATTACAACGGCATTTAAAATTTTGTGGTTAGTCAACATCGCTGCCATGTTTTGTCAATTTTCAAGTCATATACCGTATGCATCTTTTAATTCTCAAATATCTATTTGGCCACGGTACAAACATGGTGCTGTTTGCATTCTGTTTATCTTCCCCTTTTTCTTAGTTTTTTTCAATTTCATTTATGCGGGACAATCAGGAAATTGCTTCTCTCTTTGTTAATTAGAGAGGAGAGGCGTCTGAGTTGGATTGGTAAAAAGAATAGTTAATAAACAGATCCTGATTTTGCCCAAAGCCATTAAACATTAGAAAAGTGAGTGAATACTTATCTCATTACTGGCAGCCCTGGGCTGAGTTGAACGTTATGCTGCTGTCATATGAGGTTACATTATGAATTTGTACACAGAAGCATACTTGGTTTGAATGACTGACCCTGGTCTGAACGTGGGCAGCAAACGGGTGCTTCAAAAGTTCAAAAGTGAAATATTCTTACATTTAGAGCTGGGAATGAGAACTATGAAAAAGTAAAGTTTGCATTTAATTGGAATTGTGAGTCAAGGCAAGTGTCCTTGGGTGAGCACAATGCTCAATGAGTACATAATAGTAGTCAACACATTCATGTCACATCATATGACCCAGCTTGTGGCTTATTGTGGAGCTGTGCAAACACAAGTAACAAACATTAAAAAAAAATGTGTGTGTAGACACCCAGTCCTTTCTTTCTATATCGTGCATGGATACAAATGTACTGTAATGTAAAAGTACTACTTCTGTGTGTGTATAGTCTGTATATTGTGTGCGTGTGCATAAAAATATATAACAAGTGTTAAGTGAGGTGAGAAAAGCAGGTTTAATAAATGATAACGTTAAGAAGGCTACGTACTGGGCGACGTTTGGCCGGGCTGTCATCATTAGCGTTACTAATACCTCTGCTGTCGCCTATTTGCCTGGGCTGTGAAACATCTGCAGCTGTGCAGCCCCTGGCTCTGGTCTGACGGTTACCAAGGTTATTTTTTTGGTGCCGTCGTGAATGAAGGCCCATCCTTCCAGGAGCCCTCGGAGTGCCATGACTTCAGATCAATCAAGCAGCTGCCAAACTGTGTGTGTGTGTGTGTGTGAGAGCTTACAATGTGTGCATGAATATAGAGAAATCATGCTGAAACTCATGCACATCTCTACTGTTGTAAGCTGCTGACTGCACATACCTGTACTGCCATTGGCAGAGCTCTATTTCACAGAAATAAAGAGAATGGTACGAGGAAAGAGAGAGCGTGAAGAAGTGAGAGAAACAGCGAGAGCTTTACAGAAAAGGGTCCAACCAGAATTGTGGCCTCGCCACAGCCGCTCAATTATGGGATGTGAATCAGGACGCACAAAGCGCTGCATTAGCCAAGGCCACAACCTGCGGAAACCGCCTGTCAATTAGCATTCAAGCTTTTTTCCTTCCTGTCATGTTCCCCGCTAAACCCCCCCCCCACACCCCCACAGAGCGCCGATCAGAGATGCGGCGTGCGGCGCCTTCCTTCCCACAATCCCGCGCTCCCGGGGCCCCCCGACTCCGAGCCCGAGCAGAACGCACTGCGGTGGGATTCATTAGCGGCCACCTCGTATCTCTCTGTCTGCTAATGAGATTTCATTAGCGCTAAAACTGTGGGAGCAAGGCTCCGCTGTGCTAATGGGAGCGTCTCTGCTCTGCTCTGCTCTCCCCGAGCTGCAGTTTGACCCCCCCCCCAATGTAATACCTCTGTGGTTTCGATGAAACGTGAAGAGTAGACGATCCATGGTGTAAATGCTGATCTTCTCTGTTGGGTGATGAGGAAAGGACAAAGTAGCACATCACCGTACAAAAGCTCTAACTAGATATGTGGGGGAAAGCCTGTCATAAAGATCCATTGGCTTGCGTGTTCACAGACATGTTGAAACAGGCGCGGTAACTGTGGCTTGATTTTGTAAAAAAAAATATATCGTCTTTTAAAAAAAGCTTAACGTGTCAGACTGTTCAATTGCATGGAACACATTCATTATCTGTTCTTAGAACAGTCCGAGTTGTAATGTCTAAACGCCAAGCACCTGACATCACTTCTAGGTGTGACGCCACTCCTCTGGATCATGTCGTGGAATTAAATAAATATGTATGTATATATAGTATTTATTTATTTTAAACTGGAAGAGGAACTGGAAAATATTCTGTAAGGTTTACCAAACTGCACGCTCTGCATGTTTCAACCTGTCAGGCCAGATTTCAGTCAGATACACTTTTAGATGGCAGAAGCACCACTTAAGTCGCATGTGCGTCTCTGCGCGTTGTCTTGCCATGCTGTTTCATTAAACACGTCGCAAAGTGGTGTTGGCGTCTGTCTGAAGTGAGATTACTGCCTTCCCCAAATCGTAAGCCTGTTGCCTTCTCTCACATCACATCCTGTCTCTTATTCTCCAGTTCTGAAAGTGGCCATTTGCTCCACTATACCTGGTAATAAATGTTAATATATCTCCAAACAAATCAAAAAATTATATCTTGGAGTATATTGGGTGGTTTGAGGTACAAGTTTGGCTTTGTCAACTGCCCCATTACGCACAGGCACACAGTGTCAGACCAACATTGCGTATGCTCAAATTGTCTAAAGCTCTCCACTGCAGTTTATTCAAATGAAATGCATGCGGATCGCATGAGCATGCACACAGATATATGCTCTATAGTCCAATTTTCAAGCCAAGACACTGTGAACATGTGAACGCATGATGGATGACCGGAATGACCTGGTATTGGGGCATTTATTCTACTTGACACGTATGTATGGGTGTCCCATAAAGGAGACGGCTCACTTACTCAATGCTTGATGTGGTCCTGCAACAATCGGGCAGATCCTATGCAGTACAAGTGCCAAATCTGGCCCCACTTAAATCTAAAAAAAAAACAAAAAAAAAAAAAAAAAAAATTCATTATCAAAAATTTTTAAATAATAATAATAATATTATATATTGTATATTTATGGAAAGGTATTTTAGTCACCTTTACAACGAGGTATGCAACTGTGTTGTAAGGATCGTGCATGTCGTGAATGAAGCAAACAGCACAAACCGTGTGCCAAGAGGTAAAAAAAAAAAAAAAAAAAAAAAAATGCAAATTCTCAAACTTGCTATTCATTGTTTTTTTTCTCTCTGTTTTTTGCACTCTGATTGCACTTGAGGAAAAACTCCCAAAAAAACACACAGGAAAAATTTTTTACATTTTTTTTTTTTTAATTTTACATCATTTTACCTTGTCACTGTGGAATCAGCCCACGCAGCCACAACACCTTGGCAGCTCCTCCTCTCTGGCACCTCCTGGTCATGCTGGTCTGTGGCCTGGTCATCCCACTGTGGATCCACCAGGATTGCTCAACAGCCATTTGTCGCAAGTCAGCCAACATGTTTGCGTTGGTCACCACGCAGCACCAAGCAGCCAAGCCACAAGTGTTTGTTTTGGGTGGTTGGGGGGTGCTCTCACGGCATCCCCTCTCCTCTCTCCTCTCTCCTTCTGGTCTGAGGTGACTGATGATGATCCTGGCTCTGGGGGGGGGCGAGCGTCATGGGGGGGGGAGGAGTTAGAGAGAGTCCAGAGAGATGTGGGATCGCCACTGGCTCCCACTCCAGAATTCTCATCATTATCTCATTGCATTGAAGATGCATTGCCAATGTGTTGTTTTTGTTTGAGAGATGAGGAGAGCCCCACCCCCCCACACCTGCCCCCTGCCCCCCATGAAAAAGCGATCTGTGCAGCAATCTGCATAGCGTTCTCTCGCCCGTCGAGAGTGAATACAACAGAAAGCATATTGCATTGCATTTTTTTTTTTTTTTTTTTTTTTTACCCGCCACCCACACGGTGTGTTGTGTTTTTCCGAATGCATGATGCATGATCCTTACAAGTTGTACCTGTAAAAAAGGACTAAAATCTTTTCCAACAAACGATATAAAATACACCACAATGTATATTATTAAAGGGGAGGAATAATCGACCGAAATAACGTTTCCAAACTTTTTTTGAGGAGTTTACTACCCTCAGCCATTTATATAGATTGTAGCACACCGTGCATGTCTACCTCATCTAGATGCTGCATTCACACATGCCCCACGGCCAGTCGTTTAGTATTATTTAGTGGTAAGATGGACTTCATGTTTCAAGACAAGTGTTCATTTCATTAAACTTGAAAGTTGAAGTACTGAAATATTGTTGTGGATTCCACCGGCGCGCAATGGACTCTGCCAGCGTGTACATTATTCCGGTGATAACTGACACTTGAGCTCGGCTCGTGTGCGTGCCGTGATTAATTAGCTAGGCCGCGCTGGAGAACGGTTCTCTCCCCTATCCCCCTCTGACATTTATACATATTTATTTGTATAAAATTTGGCACTCACACAAAATAAAGGGAGGAAGAAAAAAAAACCCAATACTATTCAGACTGGCCTCCCTCCATGTCTACAGAGTGACATTGTGAAAGGTATAATTAGCAGAGTGTGGTTAACGTTGTTTACGGCCCGGTAGACACACCGCTGACTGCATTCTAGCATGAAGGGGAACCTGCAACAGTGTTGGTCTCATAGGCCTTGCTCTCAGTGACGGTGACTACACCGAGTACGCTGGACTGACCACCGCTCCCCTCCGTGTGCCCCGCCCCGCCCCGCCCCCTTCCCCTCCGCTCCCCCAGCTCAGACCATTAGTTGCGCGGATGCACTTCCTGTTAATTTAGGTTCCTCCCGACAATCCGATATGCTTTGTGGAGTGAGCGAGCTAATGAGGGGTTCCTAAAGGTTAAACAAACAGGCGGGAATGTGGGAGAAGGCCCAGCGGTAAAGATCATTTTGAATGCCGAGAGTCTGGCCCGGGCCTTGCCTTCACGGCGAAAAAGGGATCTGAGCTCTCTAATTAATGGGCGACCGCATCTTTTTCCCGTTAAGCCATGAAGAGGAGAAGATGGAGGGGCCAGCAGAATTCCAGAGGGAGACGTGGCGCTGCTCTGTTTGTTTAGTCTGTCTCATGAATCATGCAATGATTCATTCCTATCCCACCTCCCCACCTGCACCCCTCTATCAACCCCTATCACATCTTGGGTACAGACAATATATTCCACTTTGCCACATCACGCAGTCTAATTAGGCTTAATTATGTCATTTTCCAAAACAAGAAGTCAAAGGCATGTTTAGAATTTTGACATCTGTTGATGAGAGGGTACAGCGCGATGTGTCGCACCCCCGCATTCCGCGTCTCAGGCAGTCGATACAGCCTTTACAGTAACCGCTTGTAGGTTTCACTAACGTGAGATTGCAGGTTCCGTTGCTGGCTGTCGGTAGTGATGGCTTTATAGGATAAGATTGCGAGTTACTGGGTCACAGTTTCATCATTTGGAAGGCAAAGGGGAGGTTCACTTTTTCTCTCTGCATTGCCTCCACTCTCTGTTTAGTGCGTTTTCACGGTGAGTCTGCTGCTCTGTGACTTCAGAAATGTCACCTTGTTGCATCCTTTCCTTTCCTTTCCATTCGGTTGCATGTAAATGTGTGTCCCACGCGGGAGCGTGTGTTTCTGGGTCTTGTGATCGTTTAGCAGCACGCGCACGCTCCGTGGATGTGCTCCGCTCCGTTCCGCGGCGTGACGGACGGCTGCGCGGCTATTCCGCACCCCGCTCGCTCCCGCCCTCGGCTGAGTCGGCCGGCCGTTCGCTTTCCCCGCTCCCATCCGCAGAAAAGAGTCACCTTTACTGGGCTGAAATAAATGAGAGATAACGGCACTGAGACATGAATCACAGGCTGAGCCTCCCAGCTAAATTGAATTAATAAATTGCTTTAATCAGACATCCATCATCGTTGCATGGAATGTGGCTGGAGGGGAGGGGGGGGGGGGCTGCATTGCCAAGATCAACGGCCAGGTGTCAGTGCAGGGTGGGGGATGGGGAGTGGGTGATAGGAAGGCAGGGGCGTATCCGTTTGGGCACTCCTCTTCTGCCCGCCATTCCTCCCTGGAGAGCTGAGCACAAGGGCCCCAGACCCGCAGACGTACCATAGCATGCGTCAGGAGGAGTGATTATTGCACTGGACTAGATGAGACTACAGACCTGCAGGCACCGCACAGCTTTTTCCTGTTCTGGTAGGCAGCAGGCTAAAGAGATGCCTGTCAGGAGCCTGATACAAGATGCTGGCACTGGCGCAAATGTCACCAGGCCAAAATCTCTCCCTGACATCCTTCTGTCTACCCACGACCCACCCCTCCCACTCCTCTCCCTACACGCCGACCACACACACGCACGCACACATAAAATCGAACTCTCTTTCTCTCACACGCACGCGCACACAATCAAACTCTCTCTCTCACACACACATACACACATGAATCAGCCAGTCATATCCCTCCAGACCACGTCTCCAGGGCTCTGTGGCTTTGCTGAGTGTACTGGAGTGCACCAAAGCCTGAGACAGCACAGCCGTTTCCCCCGCGTGCCTCTTCTCCACTTCCTCTTTCCCCCCCCGGCCAGCTCTTATACCTGAGGTCCCCTCATCCCCTAGACTCAATATGGAGCTGTCAACTCTTCTCAAAATCACTCCTGACAAGCTGGCGCACGGCATTACCATGCCGTTTGGACGCATGCGTTTGGGAAAGCGCTGCATTTGCCCGCTGTTAAAACCAATAAGGTGTTTTAACAGAGGGAAAATAAGAATGGCTCACAGCCAAACAAGAAAATAATAACAAAGCGAAAGGTGACTAAAGTACAGCGTTCGGTTCTTTAGAGGTACCGGCACGCATTTTCCCATTCTCTGGGAGTGCGACCAATTCAAAGTAAAGGTTTATGTGGTAAGCATACACCGACAGAATGGTTAAACTCCAGTTTTTCCCATTTAGAAAGAGAACAGTGTGACCACTACAAAGAAAATATCTGTCAAACCATGGCCTCTGCCATACTATACTGGCTATAGTCGTTTTTAGATTGTCTGTTGGGAATTGTCAGCTAGAATTAATGGAGCAAAACCTGCTCCGATCCAACTGTGGCTGAACAATGCAAAATAAATTGCCGGCACTCATAAGTCAACATTTTATTGCTGTATTTATTATTTTAAAATAACTTTCCCTCCCCTACTCGTTCATCGTCTCTCTCTCTCTAAACTGTAATTGTGTTAGTACTTGTGCTCGTCTCTTTGTCCGGGTTATTCCGGAGTGTGCCTCAGAATGTCCTCATGAATGAGCGCGGTCAGTCGACCCTTCTTTCCCCCCGCAGTCCAGCGGGTGTCACTGCAGCCGGAGCAGTCAGGCTCAACATGGCGGAAACCCTCTCTCTTTGGGTGATGTTAAGACCAATCACATGCTGTTATGTGCCGCTGCTGGTCACTGAGTATCAGTGTATTGACTCAGTATTAGTATATTTACTCAGTATTAGTAAATTGATTCAGTATTCATATATGGATTCAGTATCAGTATATGGATTCAGTATCAGTATATTGATTCAGAGTCAGTATATTGATTCCAGGCTATGGGGCAGACCACTGCAATGAAAGCAAGTGCTAGAACTACCAACCAATATGATTAATGTCCATATTCACTGTAAAATATCTCCACACCAAGAGAAGAAACCATGACCGAGAAGCAAGGCCAAATGTAGCACGGTCTTGAGATTTGCCGCATAAAAACCACATCCCTTTACTCTCGGTTTTGTATTGATTCTTTCTCCGTTCTGTAGTCTAACCTGTGGGAATGTGTACATTCATAATGTTGAAAAACCCCTTTCTCTACTGGGAATTGGAGTATCAACGGTACATCTGGGAAAAGGCCACTGTCACATAGCCCCTCTTTCATTTGAGTTATTTTTATCCCGCGGTTTGCCCACACGTGACAGAGGTGGGTTAGAGAAGATATTTCAAGCTCACCTCTGCCAGCAGAACAAGGGGGCATAGGTGGATATTGTGATAACATTGTGAGATGTGCCTCTATGTAATGTATTTTTATATTCAGAGTTTCCAGTGCTCGTAATATCCACCTGGGTCATGCCGCAGAAAGAGAAACACTTCGGCCTGACACAGGCTCGGGAGACCGTTTAAAGCAGCTGAACGACGAGCCGAGCTTGTTGTGGTTATCAAGCGTTTGTATGTTCTTAACTGTTCCCGTTGTGTGAATGACATGTTATATGCGATTCCTCACTCCTGGTAAGCCCAAGGTGAAAATGATCTGCACTCACAATTATGCCTATAATAATGTCACTATTCTGCTGTGTAGCATTTGTCATTTTAATTATTTAACTTTTTTAATTGTGTAGGGGGAAAAAACAAAACAATAATCTGAGAAATTACATTATTACATATTTTTTATGGGAAACAATGAGGATTTTTGGTGTCTTATTTGTATCTGTTATTATCATAGTGTCATATACACACCACATTCTAAAAATAATTTCTAACATGACGAGGTATTTACTTTTAGAAGGACAGGATCAAACATCCAAGTTTGGCCACTCGGGAACAAATACATTATTTTTCAGTGAGTGTCTTGGGATCTTTAATGACTACGGGGCGTCAGGACCCCCCCCCCATCACACACCGAGTCATGGCCCCCCATCACACATCGAGTCATGGCCCCCCATCACACATCGAGTCAGGACCCCCCATCACACATCGAGTCAGGACCCCCCATCACACATCGAGTCATGGCCCCCCATCACACATCGAGTCAGGACCCCCCATCACACATCGAGTCATGGCCCCCCATCACACATCGAGTCATGGCCCCCCATCACACATCGAGTCATGGCCCCCCATCACACATCGAGTCGTGGCCCCCCATCACACATCGAGTCGTGGCCCCCCATCACACATCGAGTCAGGACCCCCCATCACACATCGAGTCGTGGCCCCCCATCACACATCGAGTCAGGACCCCCCATCACACATCGAGTCAGGACCCCCCATCACACATCGAGTCAGGACCCCCCATCACACATCGAGTCAGGACCCCCCATCACACATCGAGTCAGGACCCCCCATCACACATCGAGTCATGGCTTTTCTGCAGTTTAAGACAACCATCTACTGGTTCATCAGCAACACTTCCTTTAGAATACTCACTTTCACAAGTCTCCCATCCAAGTAATATCCAAGATCGACCTTTGTTGGCCTCAGCCATGAGGTCGTCGGACATTTCATGGTAATATGGCTCCAGCTATGTCAAGCTTTGTGGGCACAGTGTGCTTTTTTACCATAGGCGTAGGAAATTAACAGGCCTTGCTGCTCTAGCCATGTTTTCTGAAAAAAAATCTAAGACCGGTTTAACTAAATAATATGAATATGGTGAATAAGTCATGTGAATACATTTTATAAACATACATGTGTGAATGTACAAGCAAAAATATATCACGCATGCTTACACACGTACAAACAATTGTGATTATAACATGCTTGTGTCAGGGTGTTTCAACCGTTTTGGAATATAAGGGTATTTTAACTGTAAACATTGTTATAATATTCATGATGCGGACGGCTGACGATGAAGGAAAACTGACCTTTAACCCCTTGTCAATCATTTTGGCTGCAATCCAAGTGGTCTGCCAATAAGATCCCCTTAATAAGTAAATACTTAATTTAGCTGGTTTTATATTGGACTCAGGGGAACTGTTTTTCTCAGAGAATGAGGTGCAAGCCAGCAGCCGGACTTCTGAGGCGGAACCCCATCTTCCCACACTTTTAATAATGCAGAGACTATTCCATTGTGGCCTGTTTCAGTCTCACGGTTTACAACCTCCAATTCCAATCCTCAACACAGGCGTGGACAAATATGGGGGCAAGCGCCTTATCTGGTTAGTCACAGATGAGCATACATATTTTGGATGTTAGCGGGGAAAGTGCACACAAGTGGCAATGCATTATCCCACTCAGGTTCAGATGTATTACACAGGAGAGAAATTGTCTTTAGCCTGAAGACATTCCTGAAATAGGTGAATTGTGTGGGCCATGTGGCATATAGTCCGATTCCTTTGTGTGTCATCCACTTCTTTTTATAAGTGGAGTGGAACTTTAAACAGGATTGTCTTGCTCTGGTTCAGTGAACTATTTAGAGCCAGAGAGATTTTTTTTTCTCAATATTTTAATGTCTTCAATGTGCTGTCCAACACTTGTGTATACTTTTTGAACAGAGGTCATGATCACAGGTGTGTTGAAACCCGGATAAAGCCGCCAACTGAAACGGTCCCTCCCATGGTGATTCTGTATCTAATCATGCGCCGCCCCGCGTGGCTGTCGGCCACAGTCAACACTGGCACAGCGAGGATGTGCTACCAGACCACGGGGTGCATCCAGACACTGGACAGTTCCGTTCCAAGATGCTATCTGAGTTTTCTTTGATGTCAGGGGTGCTGTGCAGAACGTGGGCACCTGAAATGTGGCCCCGAGTCTGCTTCTTAATCTCTCACATGGATAAGGAAAACTAATAAAAGTGATTTTTGCAATATTACAAAGTGTCTGGTTTTGATGGAGCCCTGACATTTTAAAAAATATATATTTATAGATTTCTGGCTGTTTGTTTTTTTTTCCTTCACCGTGAGCCCAGGATCAGCTGGTATACTCCAGCCACACACACACACACACACATGTACACACGTACACAGTATATAATATTAATCATCACCTCATTATATTCACCTCATTTATCTTTCTGCCGCCAAGTCATGTGACCGCTCCATAGCCTGCGCTTTAAGCAGTAGTATCATGTTTGCTGGAAGCGCATTGTCCGTTTTCTGCAGGCCTGTTAGTAAACCCAGGAAGTAGACTATCTGTCCCTCCTGGGAACACGATCGATACACATGGACACAGCAAGTGCTGATCGCTCCGTAAGTCCAGGCCTGATCCAAGCTTTCTTTCCCACAGGCAAAGAATCTCAGGTTATTAGATTTTCGTGCTTTCCCCCACCCTTCCTGCTTAGACACTCCGCAGGATGTTGTAGGGTGTGGTGTTGATGGGGGGTGGGGGGTGGGTTTGTTCAAGAAAGGCCTCAGCACGCTCCCTCCACAGATAACACGATTATTAAAAAGCTTTATATTGTGTGGGGGAAGATGCAAAGCAGTCTTTTTCCGTGACTCATTTTAATTCTGTCCGAGATTTTGCGGGGTACCATTTCTCTTTTAAAGTTTTCCAACTGCTCTGTTCAGCAGATGGCATCTGCATGACTTTAATAAACTGTTTACCCACATAAAAGCCATGAATCAGAATTGGGACTGGCTATCAGCACCCTCCAGGGCGTTTTTATCTCGTCACAAGACCCGGGCCTGCGAATGCCCTGATTGTAAATGCTAAATTTGTCTTCAGGAGTGAGAAGAAAAAGTAATTTATCAAGTGCAGCTAATTCAACGTTTGTCCTTCCGGACAATGTTTGACTTAACCACCCACCACGAAGTGATATATACACCTTTTCTCATATCTACATATCTACATAGTACGTACAAAGGATACACACACACACATGCAGTGCCCGCCAGAATTGGTAACCTCAATTAATATGATAAAGTACAGGATTAAATGAAGTTATTCAGTTTATTGTTTAGCAAAAGCTCATAAAAATTTTTAAATTATAGTTTCATTGTGATACCTTTGATCAGAGAAAAAACTAATCTTTAATGCATCTTTTATTTTTTATTTTGAAGATGTGTGTCACAATTGAGGTGTCCCTGGATTTTGTATTTTATGCACCCTGCTTTGCCAAGGTAACCACGGAGTCTTCTCTTGTAATGTTTGATGAGGTTGAAGAACACATAGCGAGGGTTTTGAGATCATTCCTCCACACAGAATCTCTCCAGATCTGTCAGAATACGTTTTCCTCACTTGTGGACTCCTGTTGAGCTCACCCCACTATGTTTGGGGTTTAGGTCTGGGGACTGGGATGGCCATTGCAAAACTTTCATTCTGCAGTCAGTGAACCATTTTTGTGTAGATTTTGAGGTATGCTTTGGATCATTGTCCTGCTGAAAGATCTAACCACCCAATTTTAACATCCTGGAAGAGGTAGCCAGATTTTGGTCTAAATCTTTGGGCCTTTGGAGGAAAAACAGCCCCACAACATCACAGATCCACCATCGTTCTTCACTGCGGTGATAAGGCTCTTTTCTGCAAAACTAAGCCTCTTATTACACCAAACCCACCTTTGGTATTTAATTGCCAAAAAGTGAAATCTTCATCTTATCTGACCATAGCACCCGGTTCCAGTCTAAATTTTAGTAACATTTAACAAACTCCAGGAGCTTACGTTTGTGGTATGATGACAGTAGAGGCTTTTTTTTTGTTTAGCTAGCCTTCTCAATAGCTTGTTGCTATAGAGGTGTACTTTCAGAGACTTGGTGACCCCAGGATGCAACCAACTACTGAAATTCTCAAACTGGTCATTGGAGAAATGTTTGCCTCTTGAAGAATCCTCATCATTGTGCGTGGAGCAAACTACACTCGCGTCCTCTTCCAGGCAGGTTTATCACAGCTCTAGTCGCTTTAAAACTCTTAATTATTGCCATAATTATGAACATATTTATAGGCGTGAAGCTATTTTTCTACAGCCATTGCCTGATTTAGGAAGGTCACCCACCTTTTGTGTAATTTAATTTGTCTGTTCTCTGAGCTTCTCAATTTTGATGGATGATTGAGGGGTTTTGGCCTGTGTGCCGCCTCATATTTATACCCCAGTGAAACAGGAAACTGAAAATGTCCACGTAATAGTTGCTCAAGACTCAGGTGTGCTTAATAGAGTAGAATATTAATGGGAATGTACTTCACTTAGAGTTTGTTTGTAACTATGTCTTCCATTGCCAATAATTATATTTTTTATTTAGAAAATATAATTTTATTTATGGAAAAAAATATTTTCCTTTGAATAATTGTGTCTAAATGAATGATTAGATGTTTCTCAATTTGAGTGTAAGGTCATGCTGATAAACAACAGACATTTTTAAAGCCTTTTTTGCTCATGTTTTGTGGTTGCCAATAATTCAATAATGTTGGTATTGTCGTGACAAATGGGTGACAACACAACAATGTATAGTTTTAAACAAAGGAATGAGTGTAGCATGTTTATGAGAAATATATATGGATGCATGTGTGTGAAAATGGGATGTGAAAGTCCAAAGCAAAACAAATGAGGAGAAAAAAAAACCAGGGCGACCCGCTGCCTGGCCAGGTGCAGGAGAAGAATGAAAAGGCAAAGAGCGCTCCCCAGAAAGCCCTGGGGCTCATAATTATAGGCTATCCCCCAGGTGAACACAGCACCCAACCCCACACACAACTGAAAAACAAACTAGACAGAAAGTATAATGGTCAGGGTTGCCGCACACACAGTTATACAAAGCAACTGTTATATAGTACATTACATGAAAAAAAAAAACAATGGATCAGAAGAGAAAATATACACGACTACAAGAAACAAATAGAGTGATATTGTATTAATAAGAACACCTCTGTGTCTTTCTGAGCTCTGGTTGTCATTGTAGTCTATCCGTATAGAACACCTTTAAGTGAAACTGGCATCTAGCACATTAAGCTGGGAGTTCTCCTTTGGGTACAGAGTGTGTAGGGATTGCAAGGTATTGCATTGCAGATATAATGCAGGATAAACATGGGATGACTATAGGTGGACGATTGAGGAGGACCAGTTATGGATAGTTTTAGCGGTGCTATTGGATACACAATTTCCTTTTAGATCAGGGTGAGAGCATGGCTTTGGTTACACATCTGAAAGGCAGCACCCTCTACAGCACAGTGTCCCCATCACTGCCCTGGGAGCATTGGATGTGCCACCATAATCACTTCCAGAAAAGTTCTGATCTTCTCCACAAGTCTCTCTTTCTTGTTAAGTTTGTTTAGCTTCAGCTTTCTTTGGAAGGAGAAAGTTACTGGCCTTGACATAGGGAAGCAAAAACAAAAAGAGGGTACTTGCGGGGGCATTTTCAGTAAAGTGTGGTCCCATGTTCTCAAGTATGATGTTGACTTGTGGGTGTTTTGAGGTGTCATTTTGTATAATAGCCTCAACATTTTAGGTGTTATAGTTGTACCTTAGATGCAAAGTGTTATGTTTCATTGCAACTGTTACATGGCAATACTGCAGGTGGGATGGAACTCTATGGAAAACTCACAAAAAGAACATAAAAACCAAAATATGCATAATGTAGCTATTATACCATGCATTCTGCTATGGACAAACCATGTCTTTTTTGTTCTTTGCATAATTGTGTGCACATCTTAATATGGGGTGGGGGGGGGGGGCAAGGAAATATTAATATATGGGCCATTCTGTGTGCAATTAATATCTGACATGACCCTTTAAAATTCCCTTGATTATTGACCCATATGTTTCTATTGTCAGTGGAATTTTCATTTTCCACTCAAAAGTTTTGCATACTGCAAAAGTCAAAAGTGGAAGCTGCTTATGGGTATGTGCTGATGATCTTTGATATCACGTGGGCTTTAGCTGTGCATATGTGCTCAAAATTTTAATGGTTTTAACCTGAACCCTTCACTGTTGGAACATTGTTCTGTACTTTTTCTTTTTTTTCCTTTCGCTACCTGTTTGTGCGTGCATTTGTGTCTGTGTATATATCTAACAATATAACGAGGTCGGCACATACTTTAAGTGGTGCCAGACCTTAAAAAAGAAACAACGTGTCTCTCCTCTCAGTAGTTGATAAACAAGAACCCCAGATGCATTTATGGACCGTTTTCACAGCCATTTCAATATCCTGTGGACAGAACTGTGTGCTTCTCCTGTGCGTCTGGCGCATCGCTGATGTGCCACACCTGTGGCGAGAGTGACAGGTGAACCTGGCGGACAGATCCACTGAGATTATGCTGTGGGTCCTGAGGCCAGCCTGTTCAGTGTGTGAAATTGTAGCATTAAACTGGATCTCAGAGGCTCAAGACAGAGACTAACTTCAGTGTTACAGGCTGGTAGGCTTCAGGAACGATGCAGTATGACTCTTATAGGGTATCTTTTGTTTAGATTAACAAACGTAAGATGGAGGCCGTGACAATGGGGAAGAAGCATGCGTACACATGTCATTTCAGGCATGTTTTGTTATTCTTTTTTTCTTGTGTCTTTCCACACACGTCGTAATTGTCCCTCCCAGACATTCAGTATAGCTTGTAGTTTACAGAATTGTGTAGTTATTTCAGTTTTTCTAGTTTTTTTCGTTTCAATTTAGCAGCCTCATTACCCATTTAATTTCCCCCCTTCTTGGTGACAATTACAAGTGGGATAATTACCTCTACAACACACCAGCCAAGTTATCTGATCATTAATGGCAGGCCAATGTTATCTTTGTGCACCTCAAAGTCTCTGCCAGCCATTTCTAAGGCTCCATCTAATAATTCCTGGAGATAATTAATTCATACTGCCACAAATCACTATTTGTTTATTTTATTTGATTAATTTGTTTATTGTATTTATCTTTGTGTGTGTGTGTGTGTGTGTGTGTGTGTGTGTGTGTGTGTGTGTGTGTGTGTGTGTGTGTGTGTGTGTGTGTGTGTGTGTGTGGGGGCCAGAATTTAACTCCAGATGGCCCATGGACAAAGATACACCTGCATGTTGCTAGGTTTCACCCCACCTGTGTGTTTCACCATCAGCACTTCCTGTAGAACTGGGCTTGGTCCCTGCACAGGCGTTACTTTTTGCCAAGGGCTAGAATCCTTTTTTGGGGCCTTTTTGAGCAGTATGTCCTGCCCGTCTGTTGCCTGATCAGAACTTGTGTTCTGGACTTTCGGCCACATTTGAAGCCATCTTGCTAAAGGTCACAGAGTAAATTATACTGCCGAAGGGGAAGCAGCCCATGTTTAGGCGTCAGAGGCAAGGATTAACCCCTTTTTCCAAAATGATCACTTCCAGCAGTAAGCCTGAACCCCACTTCACCTGCAAAGGTCACCAGTCTGAACACAGGCTATGTCGCACATGCTCTCTCCACCTCCTCTTGGCTCATTAATATTCAAATGCCATCAGTTATTAGACATGAGAGAATTAAGTGGGAAATCTTGAAATGGCCGACAATGGCTGTTTCAGTGCAAACAACCGATTCGGGATTCAAGATTTGTATTGCCATATGTGACTAGTACTTCCAACTCACTCCCACAGTATTGGCGTATATAGAAATGTACCTTTGTTACATTTGTATGTATTAGTGACTGAATCAACTATTTATGTATTTGTTTATTTATTTTTAATATATGGTCAAAAATGATGCATAATGTATTTTGTTGCTATTTCTGCACAGGCTCCCATTATCCTACACCTGACACCTTTCATCACCGACGCCATTTGCAGTCAAACACTTCCCTTCCTGACAACTGAACTGAGAATGTAATCTTAATCACATTATGTCCTGCATTGTTTTGGTAGCATTGATCCGACAAAAAAGAGTATTTTCTCTACGCTATCTCTCTGCCGTGATGGTGATACGTGAGCTGTATCTCTCAGTAAGCTGGGAATCCTCGGCCCCGTTGAATATGCAGAGCGTGCGCGCCCGTCGTGGGAGTAGCTCCACACTGTGGCTGTTGTTAGGCGCCGGGGCCGGGCTAATCGGCAGCTCGGCTGAGACATGTCCAAACACCACCGTCTGGTCATTCATATTGTAAGCTCTTCCCAGACTCATCAGAGAAACCCCCAGGCTCTCCGTGCACGTGTAAGGTTATTAAAATTCATGCTGCTGGTCAGCGGTTTTCCAAAAAATATGGTTGATGCTGTCATTTTTAAACGCTCTTGATTTGTCAGCAGTGTTTCTGTTAGTGCCCCTGTAATGAATGCACATACATCATTTGAAATGTGTTATACACTCTCTCTCCGACGTGAAAAACGCTAGGGCCCTTTTCTTTGGTCTTTGCCATTCGTTCTCAATGAGCGCTTTGTTAACTTAAGCATCTCATGCCACATTATCTCGTCAGAAAAGGTCCGTTATGACCCCATATTTTGAGAGGGTTATTTCTGTTAGTCTCTGCCTTATTATACTACCAGAAAACAATACAATTGCACAACAAAATACACATACACTAAATACCCATTCTTAAGTCATTCATAAGCAGTCAGTCTGTTGTAAGTGTATTGTAAGTAACCACTGTATGGTTTCGTTTTTTGGAATGTCGGTCATGCTAAGACCGTGGGAACTAAGAGAGATTTAGAGAGGACTGAAGGCATTTATTTGAGATTTAATAGAGGGTGTTGTGTGTCTCTGCTCTGTATCCATGCGATACGTCGGCACAATATAACGTCGGATATGTAGTGTTGATGTGAAGGTAGTAAACACGCTGGGAAATGTAGTCAGTTTATTGCTTCCATCAAATATGAAAGGCTGCTGAGTTGTATCTGTCGGTTTGTTACGAGCTGACAGTCAGAGTCAAAACTGGACTCAGTGCTGGTTATTTATGTCTTCAGTTCAGTGTCACTAACACAATTCTAACGTGAAAAGCAAGTAAAACCGAAGAAAATAAAATTATAACTTGTGTCCTGTTCAATAGTGTTTTTGTTTGAAAGTAATACATGGTAACCGAGGGGTAAAATGCTTGTTGTCCAAGCCCTACAGTAGTGTTGTGAGGTGCTGTAAGAGCTGGAAAAGTGTGTGCCCCATATCCAGTACCAGGGGGGGTTAATTTCCGTAAGCTCCAGTATCTGTCTGCGTCGTTCACCTCAGACCATAGAGCTCTGCCAGCTTGCTAGAGACCAAACTCTAGACGGCTCTGTTGATGCAGCAGGAGAGCTTTTTCACCAGGAAAAAAAAAAGGCCAGAAACTGACATCTGTCTGCTGGAGTGTGTTAAGTAGACTGCTCACCCCTGTCGCAGGCTATCGCGCCTGATGTGCTGTCTACCCAGAAGGCCCGGCCCACGGTAGAGCCCTGGGTGAGCTCGAATCTCATCGGTACCGCATGCAGGGTGATTTTCACTTTCGGTGTCGGTGAGATCCGCTTTTGCAAATGTTGGCCGTCGGTGCGCTTGCACAACTGGAGGATGCTTTGGTACAAATGTAATTTTTGATAACTTAGAGGGTTATTCTGAATTGTTCTGGGATTCAGTCAATATTTGTCTTCAAATTAGACTGAGAAATAAATGTGCATTTGTGTATTTCTGTGTGCTTGGAAGGATCACCAAAATTAATTTTCTAAACTGTATGCTTTGAAAAAAATTTTTTTTGTGTGTTTGTCTATAAATGTCCTAATTTAATTTATTTTTAAGTCCATTGTTTGTGTTAAAAGTGTTGTTTAGTAAATGTCACTGGGTGCTGACGGAGAGACCGGGGTCACCGTGACATCCAGGAATCATCGCCTCTCAAGCTCCTTTCTCTTCCACGAATACATTTTTTTTTCTTCCATTTATCCTTGTCAAGTTTTTCATCTGACACATTATGCACGAGGGTGTTGAACGGGATGCAGATATGACATATAAAGCCTTTGTATGCCTTTCGGGTTAAAGCCAATGATTGCAACCTTGATTTATAAAAGGAACGCCTTCTTATTCCGCTTTTTCTTCAGAACGTCGTCGTCTTCTCGGTAGACGTCAGCGGGCTAACGGCCGCGGCAATTATGCGCGAAGTGCTTGACATTACCGTCACATCTGTCTAATAAAGTGAGATTGCAGATTATTATACAGGCCCTTAATTTGGATCCCAGGGTGTTGCGTGTGTAAAGCACAGACTATTTTATCCTTCAAATCATCATTCCCTCCCTGGAAGCTTCTTGGAAAAAATACATTTAATTTATCATAGTGTTCATCATAATTTATTAATCAGACAGAGGGCTTGTATAGTGAAAGAGAGGGAAAAAATACATAAATAAAATGTTTGGATCTCTGACTGGCATTCTCCGTCTGGTTCAGAGGCTTGCTCTTAATTGCGCCTTCCAGTCCGAGAAACTAGTTGGGATGATGATTATGGGCTCATCCCATTGGAATACTGAGGCGTGGGGGGTGGGGGTGGGGGTGGTGCTGAATATCTAAAACAAGCACACGCCTTCCGCTCTTCACATATGACTCGAACATAAATACATACCTGTTCTAAAATAAGGAATAATGGAAACTTACATATGTTTAATCTCTCCCTCTCTCCCTCTCCCTCTCCCTCTCTGTCTTTCTCTCATTCTCTAGGTACGTAATTTCTTGGCATTTGGGAGATTATCGAAGGTCAGGGCTGTTATCTAGGTCACAAAGCAGGACCTATGGGGTTGCTTGCCTGAGAGCTGCTGTCCATTCGGATGTCAGGTTTGGTTCATTTCATCTTCTAAGCATGCAGCATCCATAAGGGTGGAAAAAAGAACTGGGTGTCACTTTTTCCAACAGATTCATTTAAAAAGTGTGCGTGCGTGCGTGTGTATGCGTGTGTATGCGTATATTAAATACGTTTAATATACATGTATACGTATGCAGCACTGTAGCTTGAGATGTGTTTTTATTTTTATTTTTTGTTGTTAACTAGATGTTATTTGGTGAAAACCAGTCGCCGGCAGTGGTGTGGAGGCTCAATAGCTAGAGCTCTTCAGCAGCCTTTGCACAGCCTTTAGTTTATCTGCCCGGCTATCGGGGTTAACATGATGGGTTAATTACAGTAGTCAAACGTGTAAATAGCAATTTGCCTTTCTAGTTTGTCTCAGCATTTTGTTGTAGACATTTTTAGTGATAACCTTGAGGAGAAGTCTTGCCATTCGAAGCACTGGATATGAGATTAGCACAACTCCCTTCCAGTTAAAAGCCGCATCACTGACCTGTCTTGAAATGGTACGCCAAGGCCATTATCCTCTCTGTTTTTCTCGTTTTTTTAAGCCAGCGTCGGTCTGAATCTGTGCAATTAGAACTGATCATTGGTGACCTTGCGAGCCCTCTTCCTATTATCCTGAAGATGGCTAATTACTTCCAGTGTTGAGATCCGCAGTGCTGTGCTGCCTGGGAGTTCATTTCATATCTGCTGTGGAGGGTGAGACACCTTGGGAGGAGGAAATAGATTTTTATGTCATGGAGGGGCGTTTTTGACAGGAAATCTACCCCGGCGGTGACTGGAGACTGGTAGACCCGGAGGGAGCAGGCTCTAAATTAAACTGTTTTAAAGCGAGGGTCCTCGCATTAAAACCTTCCGTCAGGAGAGAGTGGTGGGGGTGGGGGGGGGCTTGTGGCAGGCACCATCCCCAGGCCTCCAGTGCACACACTTTTTCTTTGCAGTGCCTGAGGTCATTTGCAAAGGTGGTGCACTGCCACGTGAACAAAAAAATAAATAAATAAAAAAAGAAACCCAGAGCCCGTCAGGGAGGCAGGAAGGTAATGGGGAGGGACTCCCAGCCCCTGCCTGAGGGGGACGATCTGATTGGGCCACCTATCTGGCGGAGGTATTGATCGAAAAATGTACGCGATGGGGACCCGGGAGGCCAGAGTAGGTATACAGACTGAATATCAGAGAGACGCGAAGTGAGTACGGACCGCTTTTAATCGCGATACCGGCGTGATAAATAGACCGGTTCGCCACTGTGGACCTTCTGTTTCATTCCAGAGAACTATTTTATCTTTTGGCATCAATTTTTTTTCTTTTTTCTCATGCTGTCATTACTGAAATGCAAAGTCTTAGTTGTTTTGTCTTCCTTTATTATCTTTTAATTTTGCCGCCAATGTCTGAACTCAGAGGAGCAGTAAAATAATGTAACTGAAATGTATTTGAAATTTTCACAGACAAAAAAAAGAGATGGATTATAATAAAAGGTGTCTTGTGCGGAAGTTATTACTTTTTGATGTATTTAGTAGTCCATACCCTGTCACCAAAGCAGGTTATGCCTTCTGAAGTATTTGTTTATTTTTTGTTTGACAATGAGGGAAGTGGAGGACGGGCAAACTGCTCAAGTTTCCTGTCTGTGATGCTTAGGGTGTGAGGTAGTGGAGCTTCTCCAGACATGCAGAAAGATCACTGTGGTTAATCAGTGGATTATGGACTTCATTGTGGAGTAGCCACAGAGTTCAGACCCCCCTCACCACACACACACACACACACACACACACACACACACACACACACACACACACTGTCTCTGCTCCAGATTGAATTGAAATTAAGCCTGATTAATGCTCCCAAGTGGTTCACGGAGGAAAGCCTTGCAATGATTGGTGTAGAGGGAGAGGATATGTAGTAGAGCACTCGTTGAAAAGTCCCCCCCATCTATTTTTTTGTTGCCGGGGGATACAGCCGAAGGGTAACTGCTCTAAAGCGTGCAGGCTTTTAGATCTAGAGCTGACAGGGAAAAGCCATCAGCTTATCCTGTTATTTATACGGTGAGCATGCATTCTGAGTGCCTATATTGGAGGCAGTTACCATGGTTGTGTGCATCACGTATGGTGCTCAGAGGTGATATTGCTTCAGTTATATTGTTAGTCATCATATCCACAGTGTAAATGGTCCAAGTATGTTTCGCTCATGAACAATAATTTATGTCCACGTTTTGGGATTGTAACCCCACGGATTGAGATCTCGGACTGCTTGTGTAGGGCCCCCCCCCCTCCTTAATCTCCGCCAATGGCTGTACATGGCCGCTAGGATGCACAAAAAGGCAGTTCCCTCTCTTCCTATCCATCTCCTTATCTCTCTCCCTTTCCCTTCTCTCCCTTCATATGTCTCTCTCTTTCTGCCTCCTTCTATCTCTCCATGTCTCCCCCTCTCTCTCTACCTCGCTTCTTCTCTTCCCCCCTCTCCATCTGTCTCTCCTGTTGTATCTCCATCTCTATCTCACCCTCTCTCTCTTTCTCCCTCCCCTCCCCCCTCTGTCTCTCTTCTTCTCCCCCTTTTTCTCTCTCTTTTCATCTCCCTCCTTCCCTCTCTCCCTCGCTTTTTCTAATTATCCCTTTTCCCATCCCCCTATATCCCCTTCTCTCTTCCTCTCCCTCTCTCCCTCTAATTCTCCCTCTCCCCATCCCCCTCCCCCTTCTATCTTGCTCTCCCTCTGTCCCTTTTTCTCTATCTCTTTATCTCTCTCTAATCGCTCTTCGTCTCTGCCCCTCTCTCTCTCTTACACACAACGGTCTAATGTTTTCACTAATGTTTTCACAGAATGCCACTATTGACCTTTACCATCTCTAGTTGTTCAGTATAGAGTATGTTTGTGTTGCTGAATCACAAAAAAATATGTTTCATGATATTTGTAGTCAGTAAGTTTGCAAAAAACACATTTTATTGTATTCTATTGCAAATTCACATAATATTTTTATTTTACACTTTTTACGTGTGATGTCCACTGTAGTGGATACTTTTGTAACTTAAGAAAAGTTCAACATTCTTTCACATGTCTTTATAAGTAATGAAAAACATGTTCATGCAGGAAAGGGTTGAACAACTATCCAATGTACTTCCTGCATCCGGCCACCTAATCACCCCCACGCAACAAGTGATTGGCCATGAAACCTCAGTTGAGATTTCAGAACTGGGGTCAATGTCAACTTATAAAAAAAATAAGTTTATTTGTTCCCCCTGTTTGAATCCTGCTACACTCCCTTGGGTTAATTTTTTTGTGTTTTTTTAAATACATTTATTTCAGATTTTAATACATTTATTTCCCCCCATTTTCTCCTAATTTGATAGCCAATTGTACCATGTCTAATTCAATTTGCCGCTGCAACCCTGTCAGCCGGTAGTAGGAAAGAGGTCGTCACTCCCTCTTCAGGCTGTGACTCCTCAAGCTCCTGACCGTGATTCCAGCTCTCTCGAGGCCATTTTGTATGCGATGATTCTCCCCCACCGAGTCCTCCCCCCACGCCGGGAGCAGCTGCCAATTGCCGCTCCCTCAAGACACCGGCCATACTCGGGTCGAACCCCTGATCCTCAGGGCGCAACCGCATAGACTGAAGGTTTGCACCTTAGACCGCTGCACCACCGTGGCGCTAGTCTTTGTGTTTTTTTATGAACTGCTACTGTTATACAAGTGTCCGCATCTACCATAGATCTCGTTATTGTACCCGGCAAATGATGCAATAAAACTTAATATTCTAAATATTCAACAGTCATTGGTACAATTGCTATATCAATCATGATACTTTTGCATCAAGTATCAGAAGTGAAACATTTAAATATACACCAAGGTGAAATTACAGTCAAACTATGGTAAAAGTTTATGGTGTATCAAATTTAATATTTGCCAATGACTAGCATGAACACTCAGAAAACATGACTCATAAAACTGTGTAGCAGAGCATCACTTCCTGTATAGAGGGTAAAAGCGATGCCTGCTAATGCTTCTTTTAAAAACTGCCCTTTAATTGGTAAGACACCCCATGTGAAACCTAACGGTGCTGTTGGAAAAATCATGGATTGCAGTACAGTAACTAACTGAGTGACTGACTGAGTGAGTCTACTCGAGGGCTTGTGTGTGTTTGTGTGTTTGTGTGTGTGTGTGTGTGTGTGTTTGTGTGTGTGTGTTTGTGTGTGTGTTTGTGTGTGTATGTGTGTGTTTGTGTGTGTGTGTGTGTGTGTGTGTGTGTGTGTGTGTTTGTGTGTGTGTGTGTGTGTGTGTGTGTGTGTGTGTGTGTGTGTGTGTGTGTGTGTGTGTGTGTGTGTGTTTGTTTGCTCTTCCCTCTCAGGCTGATGGCACTAAAGGATACGGAAAGTCAATTTACTTGTGTGTGTTTTAGTGCATCTTTTCTGGAGTGGAAAAGATTGATGCAGGAAATATGCTTGGAGAGCTCTTGTTGGAGCAGTTGGATGTTACTTAAGGAGATAAAGTGGTCCAAAATGCACAGGATAACAGGTGAAAATGGAAAATTTGATTGCGCTCGAAGTAGCATGATATCACTGATGCAAAGGTAGTACTTAGTGCTTTCAACAGAACCTCTCCAAAGATAATTCTCAGATTTCAAAGTTGTTAAAGGTCTTGCATGGTGAAAGACAATGAAGACAGAGACCCACCCACTTCAAATAAGCCAAGACAAAAACTTCTCATAAGGAGGATGCGAAATGCACAGCACGTTTTTTTTTGTCGAAATCCGATCTTTTGTCTATAGTGTTTACATTACACAACCTGTATGTGACCCGTGTGATTACATGTCCATGCAGCTTGTTTGACGCGCATTCTCGCAGAGTAACGCAGGTTAGGTTGACGTGGCAACAGACAGATGCCAACATGGAGCCCAGTGAAGTTATGACCCAGTGATCAACTCCTGGAAGTTTTCAATGGCTTCAGAACGAAGTGGCAGTTTCTCCAGTGTGCGGGAGGAGTTGATGGGTCCTATACCCCATCATAGCCCTGAATGAGAACCATAGAGATTATTTTAATCCCAATGGCTGCCCATCAGTGATTTTACAAACAGTGGTGGATCAAAGATTCTGGTGAGATCACATAGGCGTATATATCATATATTTGTGTCTTTCTGTTTTCCGAGCATACAATTATTTGTAAAAATATAAGCTCCAGAGGTTTTAATTAGGCTGAAAAGAAAATATAATAATAAAAAACATGGATAGCACAATGCTCTTGATAATACAGTTTGAATTACTTATCAGCCAGAATTTAGTGCAGGATACAATAACATATGTGTTCTTAATCTTTCACCCAGTGAAAAAAACATCAGAATGTCAGAAAACAGCAGAAAACAGTCATTTGCATTAACCAGCTGCCAGCAGGCTAATCTGTAGGCTACGTAATGTGTCAGACAAAGCACTAACATGGTGTCAACAGGTCACTTTGCAGGCAAGAATCTGATCGGGTATTGGCGATCGGAATGTAATGTTTATGCATTTAAACCTTTGAATGCCTACAAGTGGTAGAATCCATCTTAAAAAGTGGCACTACAGTGATGTTGTGGTCATACAGCATATTTAATGAATGGCCAGTCATGATGAGTAAACATGTGTGTAGTTTACAAAGCCCACACCATTGTTCTATCCCCAGCATGCCTAGTTAATGTGAATCGAAAGTAAATCAAATTCATCTAAACTAATGAACTATCACCTCAAATAAATAAATCTTCAGGAACAATAATGTATTTTAATAAGAAATGTTAAAGGCTATTTAAATGAAGAATCACCTCGCGTGGCGGCTGAAACAGCAGAATAAATCTCGCGGCCCTCCCCGAATTGTTGACAAAGCCGGCAATTTGAAGTTGATTTTAATAATTGATCACTGAGGGAGCGCTTCTGCAGAACTTTGCTGATAAGCAAGAAGAATAGGTTTTAGCGTTTGAATCACAAAATTATATTGATTCTCTCTGAATAATGCAGGGTGGCAGAGACTTTGTCTATGTCTCCGGCATAATTTATGGATTGTTGCTGACCTCGCTGGCTTCCCAGGGAGATATTTTTAAAGCCTGACTATGAAGCCGGCTGCCAGAACGGTGTGCTGGTGCTGATAAAAAACCGAGTAACTGAAGAAGCAGCTCAGTGCTTTATCACTCCCACATTTTGTTTTTAACCGGGGGCAAGCCAAGACGTCGTCAATGTCCTCAGGCATTAATCATCATCAAGTATCAGTTAGCCTTATATATGAGCTGACCCTCTTCATTTAGAAATTCGCCATGTCTCACTTTTTGGGGGTTTGTTTTCCGAGGGACGCCTATTAAAAGCCTGAGCATTGCACACAATACGGGCACAGTCATGCAAATGCACGAGAGTTCGTGAGAGGCAATAACTAATTTTTTATGCGAGGAATCAGCTGGCGGAGAACACTTCAAGCGTGGGGGTCCTACAGTGCCACAGGAAATTCGAACACCTACTGAAAACCGCTTTTGTAACTGTACAGCTGTAGAAAAAAAAATAAAAAAAATTAGCACATGAAAACCGAATTTTCTCCATTCGAGTTTGTTTGAGAGGGAAGCTCTACTGTAGTGCGCCAATTTTCTTCCCGACTTGAACGTCGTTTTCATCAGCGCAGTTGCGCTCTGTGCCTGCTTCGTCTGTCAAAACAATCTGCTGGCGGTATTATTCCACATAAGAGTTCCTCTTCTTTCTCCTGGCGTGTCTGTTCCTGTGCAATCAATTAAATAAAGAAGCAGATGTCATGGAATAATGTGGCTGGCGGATGAAGTGGACTGTATGGTTCTGAAGGGCAAAATGTGTATTTTTTTTAGTTATTAAATACAAAAAAAAAAAACTATTTAAAAAATAAAACCGTATGTTCGCACTTATTTTGTGAAACATTTGCATGGTCTGTGGTTTGATTGCTGCTCTGCTATGAGCACCAGTTTAGGACCAGTGCAGCTTGAGAATGGGCAGAATAGAACGCACTTAACAGAGGAAGGGAGGGCAACCACCTGCAGCATGTACTATTCAAATGCTCCTGGCATTTTGCTTGGAGGACCCCATGTAGCACTAGCTTAAACCCACCCTATCCCTGGAGGGAACCCGTGTGGAATCCTTCTTTGGCTTGTGACATAGCCCCGACTCAGATCCCCAGGCAAGACTTCACTGCTAGAATTACTCAGCGGCCGGGAAATAAACTTTCCAATGGTTTCTACCGAGCTTCAGCTGAAACGAATCACTTCAGCATCACACCACTCACCCTTGAATCAACCTGGTGATTTATTAGGTTGTGGTAGATCTAGTGAATCGTTACATTATTATAAAGGCATTGTTTTAATTACAATTTCACAAAAAAATATGTATCTAAAAATTTAATAAATGTAGTATAATGTAAGGTTTTAGTTCAGAATTATGTTAATATTTTAAATGCATCTGGTTCACCAAGTTTCTTAGCTGAAATGTGTTTTCTCTTCAATATAATATAAAGCTTCAGAATATTAAGCACATCTCACTTAAGAGCATTGAATAATATTATATACACCTACTACTGTTCCTACTTCCTAATTCTATATTATAGGCTGGTTTATGGGAATGAAAGTGTTTTTTTTTCGTATTTTGTGTGTGCGTATGTGTGTCTTGCTTATATGTATATGCATAATAATTGCAATGTTTAGTAGCCTCAACTTGCTGGGTTATATTTACACGCTCTTTATTCTTTGCTTCTACAAGTTTACCCCCCAGGGTATGTTATTGAGTTGCACAGTTGGAGTTCACATGCCATGTCTACTTAAGTGTGATCTAGCTTTCCATTCAGCCACGTGACTCTAACCTGTTAGCTGAAATAGGAACTCATGAGTTTACGTTTATTTATGTATTGCTTGATGGTGTGTGCCCCCCCCCCCCCTCCCAGAAGATGCATTTTAGATAATTGCATTTTTGTCTTGTGCTTTTGGATATCTAAATGAGATTTTCTTCTTTTCAAATCCCTGTTGCTGTTTCTTTTTGTGTTTGTTGTTGGTGTCACTTGCTTTATGTCCTTTCTGGGAAAGCATTAGGTATTCAAGGTAACGCTCCTGTTAGTGACAAGAATAGGCACCATTCAGCTGCACCGCTGAAAGACACTGAGCTGTGACAATTATTCTGCTCAAAGCGCCTGAAAACAGAGGCGGAGGAAGAAAAATAACTTTTAGCGTAACCGCTATAACAGCAGTAGAAACTCCTGTTACTCAGGAGTTGTCATTTAAAAAGGGCTGCTGGGAACGTTTTGTGACACTGATATATTCATATCCAGCACCTGTGTCTCTTTCTTGCTTCTCTGACTGTGGCTGACACCTTCAGGATACATATGACAGAAGCAGTCTAATCCACTGGGGTTATATTCCTTTGAGTTCTTTTTTAGTTTTTTTTTACACTCACAAACAAAAAAAAAAGTTAATATTCCGTAAATAGTTTTTAAATTCATTCAGTTCATTTGTTTTTTGTTCACATTTTATTGATTAATCTTTATTTTGCAGTGTTATTGTCCACTTGTCAGTTAAAACTTCTCATCCCATTTATGTCTTCAACATCGAACACGTCAGTTCCAGGTTATGGGCCGTTTTGCTGTTTGACTGCATTGGCATTAAATTGGATTAAATATACACTTGCAGGACTATTATATGCTCATACGTTTGAACGTGGATGGTGGATGTCATTTTGCCAGCCGCTGAGGAGAGCCTAATTGCTAACTGCTAACATTCAGCTCCAGAATGGTTGCAAGAACTAATTTGCGAGATGCACCTTTGTTTTACTCCACTCCGAAAATGACAGTCTGCATTGTTTCCCTTTTTATAAATGATTGCATTTTGCTGAGGGTTATTGTGCTTTACGCTCTATCATTCACAATGAATGGGCTCCAGCAGCAGTAACAAGGAAAGGCCTACTTTACTACTGTTTTAACCCTGAGTGCATCTGCGGTAAATTTAGGCCAGTAAACACCGCTGCAATTGTCTTGTTAAAGGCAACCAGGATTTTAAAATGCATCCAATCGTTGAGGACGACCTCATTCTAGACCAGTGACGTAGTGTGCTGTGGTAACATATTGCATTCTAATGTTTTTTTTTTTTTACTTTAGTGTTTTGTTTTTACCATCTGTATAGCTTTGGTCAGGTAAAAATGTCACTTGGTGTTTTGTAGTCACCACTTCTTCGATGATAAAATAGCAAATACGACAATGTCACAATATTTATTATTTTGATAATGCGAAACTTGCACATCTTCCATTTTTCTCCCTGTTTTCCGCTCTCTGCTAAATCTTTATTGTCACACACAGCGGCGATTTCTTCACATTCTTTTTTTATCGTGTGAGCTTTGCTTCTGTTAACACTGCCCCGGTACTTCATAAAAGCCAGGACAGCAGAATCATTTCTGATTTGGAATGCCTCCAGAAGCGACCCCCGCGGCCGTGTCTCTTAGAACATGGTCCCAACCACCCGCGCGGGAGCTGGAAGGGTCCCCTGTCTCCTAACAAATTCTACACTCAAAGCTAACAAGCACACTAGGACATTTCTGGCGCATCGCGGAACCAGCGGATAATGTAATCGAGAGGAAGGCCATTCACCTGAAACAATGCAGCGTTTGCATTTCTAGTCCACCGAACTTAAACAGCGGGGACTTCCTGACAGATCTTCCCGGGGACTTCATCTAATCAGATTTTGGACCTGGCCCTCAAAATAAATAAATAAATAAATATTAGCGTTCTGTGACCCATAAATTTTGATCATTTTGATAATCTCTCAGATTTGTCTTTGAAGCAGTAGCTGCCACAACATGTCAGGGTTGTGTCTTTGTATTCAGGTCACAGTCCCCTGGATGCAAAGAGTGAAACCACTACAGCAAGTGAAAACTGCTCATTTGCAATAATAATGAATAATTAAATAGAAATAAATATGTTAAACTTTTAAAATGTGGTGAAATTGAGAGCTACTTTCATTTTTGATAAAAAAGCGAGAGAATAATCCTATTTGACTAGTACATAAAAAGGCTATCATGCTGAGGCACTCCGGAAAGGGAGTTTATTAGAGGGAGGTTATTAATTGCATTGTAATAATTGGCAATAGAACAGGTAATTTGACTGATTGTCTCAGTATTGTTTGAGGCTGTGATTCACAAAATCAAGCAAGTAAAGAGTATTTCTCACAGTTAAACAGTCATTAGGCTGTATACCCCTATATGAGCTCTCTGCTCAACCTCAAAATGTCTGTTAGTTCCCACGGGTTAATGTTTAAATTGCACAGTTGAAGCCCTCTGGAGTGGTCAGTGTCAGAATTCTGAAGGCTTGCTCACCATCTTCGGATGGAAAGTTAAAACACACCTCTTCAGACTTCCTCATGATTCCCACAACCTGGACATCCTGTAGCACCCACAATCCTATCAGTCAAACTCTCAAATGTAGCCTGATGTAGTGCAATGCAACTCTTATAAATAATTGTTCAGCGCCATGGCTATGACTAGTGTTATGTAGCATAACATTGCTCTTATAGGTCAAGTTTGGCACCTTACGGGCACTATCATGTAAGGTAATTGTCACTGACGGCCAGGCATAGTCACTGTGTGGGCGTGAGTGGAGAAACAAATCCAGGCTGATGCAGCAACAAGGCTTTATTTTGACAGCCTGGCTAGGCTGTGAGTCAGCACAAAATTAACAAAGTGAACAGAACAGAAATACATCTGCAAAAAAAAGTATTAATTACCAAAGAGCATTGCACTGAAAAGCGCTTAGACTGAAAACTCAGCCACTAATAATGCAAATGAAACGAGAAGAGTAATTCAATCTAACATAGACTGAATGGCTTGATTTTATCAATGCATACTCGTTTTGCACATGAATGATAATTTGACTGATAATTTATCAGTAACTGTATCAATATATCTCTCATCCTGAGCTCACGTGGACTGTATTCTAGATCTCATGTTTTCATTAGGATAAGTCTATACCAAGCATAATCGCATCACCATGGAGAACACTGGCTGATAAGATGAATTCATAATTAGTAGCCAAGGAAATATAAATGAACCATCTGCTGATTCAAGTTTAGTGTTCTTCCCGTGTTGTGTTTTGTGTTGCTGCAGCATGTGCGACCATTTATTGTATCAAGTTTTAATGATGAATACCGTATTCAAGCAATTGCTGTAATTATTCCCAATGTAAATATTGGCCTTGTTAAATAACAGTTCACATTAATCTGTTCTTAGGTTTCTCAGATGAATATTCATTTACCATTTGTTTGGCATGATTACATCAGCAGGTTTATTTTCAGGATTAAAGGGCAGTTTTGCATCATTACAATAGGTCTCAACAATCTCATTAGGAAATAAAGTTAAAATTGACTAAAACAACGAAGCGCTTATCTCTCAATTAAAAATTAATGCACGTCTAGCTCTCAACTGAGAGGAAAACGTATATGTTTGTGAGAGTGCTTGTGTGCATGTTTATTCTTCATACAACACAGCTACTTACTATTAACATTAAAATACAAATATGCAAAGACTAATAAAAATCTCTAATGAAATATGGTTCCTCTTTTTCCAGGATGCAGGGCAAGAGGTGGAGTGTGTTAGTTGTGCAGTCGAAGGGAGAAAAAGAGCCGTGTTGTTCAAGTGATGAAGATAATTAGGGAGAAATTATGAATAAATGGTCAAATGGACTGCACTTATATAGCGCTTTTATCCAAAGCACTTTACAATGGCCTCTCACTCACCTGTTCACACACACATTCACACACCAATGGCGGCAGCCACCATGCAAGGCGCTAGCCTGCTCATTGGGAGCAATTTGGGGTTCAGCGTCTTGCCCAAGGACACTTCGACACATGGACAGGAGGGATCGAACCACCAACCCTGCGATCAGCGGACAACCCGCTCTACCTCCTGAGCCACAGCCGCCCACATACATACAGTGGTATACACTGCTCAAAGAAATTAAGGGAACACTTAATCAACACAGTATAACACCAAGTCAATTAAACTTCTGGGATATTGATCTGTCCAGTTAGGAAGCGTAAATGATTGTGAATCAATTTTACCTGCTTTGGTGCAAATGAAAGTGACAACAGATGGACAGGAGAGGCAACAGCAAGACAACCGCCAAAAAGTAAATGGTTTTGCAGGTGGTGGCCACAGACCATTTCTCTCTCCTTATCCTTCCTGACTGATCTTTTTCTAGTAGCAGGACCGGTATCTGCTCCTTTGTGTGAGGAGGAACAGGAGGAACACTGCCAGAGCCCTACAAAATGACCTCCAGCGGGCTACTTGTGTGCATGTTTCTGACCAAATTGTCAGGAACAGACTCCATGAGGGTGGCATGAGGGCCCGACGTCCTGTAGTGGGACCTGTGCTCACAGCCCAGCACCGTGCAGCTTGATTGGCATTTGCCAGAGAACACCAGAATTGGCGGGTTCGCCATTGGCGCCCCATTCTCTTCACAGATGAGAACAGGTTCACACTGAGCACATGTGACAGATGTGAAAGAGTTTGGAGACGCTGTGGCGAATGTTATGCTGCCTGCAACATCGTCCAACATGACCGTTTTGGTTTAATTGTCTTGGTGTTTTACTGTGATGATTAAGTGTTCCCTTCATTTTTTTGAGCAGAAAAACGAAAAACTGTTGCCTTGAGTCAAAATTAGTTAAAAGTAGCAATCAAAGATGACATAAAAAGATCTAGCTAGCACTAACATTATTTGTAGCGAGCTAACATTAATTAACATTAATTAAGCTAGTAAACTAGGTACCGTATGATAGCGAGCTAGCATTGGGCAAGATATTAGCTAGTTATCATTAGCCTACGCTAGCCACGTGCACTTAGTGTAATGGAGCTGTAGTTAGTGTACCACATGCACTATAGATAGCATGTTAATGTATCTGATTAGCAATAAACATAATGAAACACCTGATTAGCTTTCTATCTAAATAACATAGCTAGCTAGACCAAGTTAAAAATGTTTGTTCATGGCTTGAAGTTAGCGCACTACCACACTGCAAAAGTGGGTGGGACTTGGTTTCATTTGGAGCAGCTGTCTACCATATTGCTGAATAGAATTAGAAAGCAGTTACACTTGCAATAATTCGATATAAGTTAAAAATAGCAAACAATTATCCCTTTTATGTGAGCCAGTCCATGCTTGACCACATTGTGATGAATTGAAGTATGCATTTGCCTTGTTAACAGTTTAATTATTTTGATAAACATTAACTTGAACCCCCTCCTTTTATGGGCTATCTAGTTATCAACACAATAGGCCTACATGGCAGCATGAGGAACCATCTAGATGGACACGCCGCGTATTCTCTTTTTCTTATACATGTCATTTTCATTAAAAAAAAATGGTTTGACTTTCACCTGTGAATTTCTGTTAACCTTTCTGGCTAATGCATTGAGGCATAGTGCTTGGGAAACTAGACATGTTAGAATCATGGGTGGGTCACCGAGTTCACAAGATTGCATTGTTTCAGGTGAATTGCCTCATTTGCGTAACGCATTAAAAAATGTAACATAGCTTCCCCAGCCTGTATTATTTTAGATTAGTCTGCTCTCCGAAGTGCTCATAACTATGGAAAGCACTGCTTTTTGCACATGTGACCGATATTCAGCACATTCTGTGGATATTCCAGGGAAAAAACCCATTTTTAAATAATGTATTGATAGTGCAATGCTCCGTAATATCTTTCCCAATCATGTATTTTTTTCTGGAACAGTTTTCCATTGATGTCTTATTACCACTGTTTATCATACTAAGCAAAACGCCAGGTATCAGGTATGGTGTAGCACTTGAGCTAAATTTACATTAAACTTGACAAGATTACCCTTTTTGCAAGCTCTGTCAAGATATTAATTGGAACATTCTTTCGTCTGATCTTCCTCACGTGCTGCTGTTTATGTGATTTATGAATTTTGAGAAGGCGCAGTAGGTAAGCATTGTATTCGTCACGGCTCCGCCTGGTAAAGGTCTCTTACAACCTGGATTATATTACATCATTACACGTTACTTATGTGGTTTGCGCTAGAATTATGGAGGATTAGATGTGATCTGTAGTCAAATACAGGCAATTAATTTGCTTTTACCCAGAAAGCACAGTACGCCGGTGTTTCAGCGGGAAAAGGTTTTGCACGCTGTAGATATGACTGCTGCATTTACAGCTTTCATATTTTTAAATAGTATTTATGAAACGGGTTGTTAGTGTATAAAGCTAAACAACAGGAAATTAATATTCAACCTTTCCAAAATTAATGCAAATGCGCGGCTGACTGATAAAAGCGACTGTTTCCATGGAAACTTCTCGGGTCACTAGCCAGTGAGAAGATGAAACGAGGACTACGTATCTGGGAAGGTGATTAGTCTTTGTTTCTGTCGTACTTAATTTAGCAACAGTTGGAACGGGGTGGGAGTGAAGTCGGCTTGCTTGTTTTCCCCGTTCCCTGTCAATCAGGTCTTTGTCTTACCTGTAAGGGAAATGAGAAATCAAAAAATGCTTCAGGGGCAACAGCAACACATACTATTGCAGGGACAGGTGCTGCCGATAAAGACATGGCTGCTGAGCGTTGATGGAAACACATGGGGGTCGAGGGTCGAGGGTCGAGGGTGACTCCCTGTGGCCTGTCTGGGGCTGCACGTGCTTGCAGGTTTACATTGCAATGACCCAATGGGGCAGTGCAGAGCCAGCATCGCTTCTGCTATTAGTTTACAAGATGATATAATATTTCTGTACCGGTTTTTTTGGTTGATAATGTGCCCTCTATCCATCTGTCCAGCTGTTGTTTTCTAAGCTGCCAATAGGGGGCATTTCAGAGACTGAGAAGAGCTGCACTGTGGAATCAATCACACATTTGGCCCATCGCCCTAAACAGGTGATTTAGTCCAGGATCAGGGTTGGTCAGGGTCTGTGAAATATGCTGCTAAATATTTCATGAGTCTGGAGCTGCACATCAGTTACACAGAAAATGTATGCAGTGTGATAATGGAGGGCTGTGAGTGTGTGCAGCTGCTGTTTACAAACCCAGACACTGCTGCCTGTGGACACACACTTACACACACTCTTTCTACCCTCTGGACAACAATTTTGTTTATGAAACGGACCACAGCAGCCCATAAATACACACATGCATGCACGGACACACACGCACGCGCACACACACGCACACCCACACACACACACACACACGCACACCCACACACACACTCTTTCCACCCTCTGGACAACAGTTTTGTTTACAAAACAGGCCACAGCAGCCCATAAATACACACACCCACGCACACATGCATGCGCACGCACACACACACACACACACACACACACACACACACACACGCACTCTTTCCACCTTATGGACAACAATGTTGTTTACAAAACAAGTCACAGCAGCCCATAAATATACACACGCACGCACGCACACACGCACACACGCATACACAGGCACTCACACACACATGCACACAAACACACTCACACTGGTCCCTTGATCACTCTGCATTGAAACCCCTCCATTGAAAGCTCTCATATTCTCTTTGGTAAGGAAGCAGCACCACCCAGCAATGACCAGCCATGCTGACCACACACGCACATGACAATCTTAATCTTTCAATAAAGACGGAACCATAATTTTATTAGGGGGCATACTTATTAATGACCTTTCAATTACCTCTAGAATAACGGCCATATGCCCTTTTTTTAGCGTGTGTGTGGCACAGAGCTCTTCCCTGGTGATTTACCAAAGCTGCGGTGTCAATTTCCTGTGCCGCTTTGCTGGCCCTGCCAGTGCGCAGACGAGAGAGATTCAGTGGCGCTCCCGGAGGACGCTCTAATCCCCTGCAATCCGGTCAGCCAATCGCTGGCCTCCCTGCCAAATAGCGGGCGCTACCGCGGCTGTCACCACTCCTGCCGCTGCCAACGGGGAACGTTCTCCCGCTCTCAGACAGCCCCCCGCCAGGCCAGTAATTGCAGCGAGCATGCAGATGGGGGAGGGGGGGAGGGGGTAATTTTTTTAAACGCGAGGCCGCACTTAGCGGCCGTCTCCCTCTGACACCGGCACTCTCGCGCGACGGGTTACCAGATGACTCGCGCAGAAAAAAACCGCCGTCTGATAAGCGTTTTTTTGTCAGGCTGAGCCGAGGCAGGGTGGTGGGTGCTCGGGGGGGGGGGGAGGAGAAGGAAGAGCTGTAATTTTAACGAGAGCGTCAGTAATAGTGCGGCCATTTAATCTGACGTGGACGGCAGCCTGTCTCCCCTGCCTACTCGCTCTCACCCTCCGCGCTAACCAGCCTCGCGCCGCAGAGCCCGGCCTTGCCGTCGCATGCTAAGAGTCTGACGCAATTACGCGGAGGGTAATAGATGGCCGCGCGAGATGAGCGAGCGTAGGGGCCGTCGTGGGGACGCGCACTGCGGCGGGGGGAGGAGCCGGGTCACCGCTCTTCACTCTTACAGCAGAGGCATCCGTCCTCCGTGAGCCCTCTCTGAAGCCCACCCTACAGAAGACCCCTCAATCATAAGAGCAGTTTTCCCTTTTCCGCTGAACAGAGAAGAGGGAAGGGGCGTATCAAGGGGGACGAGAACGCCGACCCCCCCCCCCCCCCCCCACCTCCCCCTGCGCCATCCCTCCCTCTGCAGTTCCGTCCCACCGGGGCCCGGAGAACACATGGATTCCTGGGGAATGCCAGGGCTTCTGGAACAGAGGCTCAAAAACATCATCCGCCAATCAAAGGATTAGCGAATCCACCTTTCTCAAACAAACTTGTCATGCGCTCCACTATTGATCATATTATTTTCTTTTTTTTTTCCCCATTCAATGAGATGCAGTCTATTAAATATAACTACTGAAGCATCCAGACAGAAGTACTAGGCTACACGATTACATTGCTCACTTTAAGGATGGCAGGGAAGTGTGCAAACAGCTCCAATCCATCTTTGTACATTGAACACACGTGTTAACTTTCACCTCTGAGTGACTACTGTGTACAAAAGGGTTTTTCCCGCCTTTTTCCAGACTGCAGTTGATTTGCAGCTGTTACCAGTATAACCAAAGTCCATGCACTGTGTTCAGATTATCTGCCTCTTTTAACACTGCTTAGCTCATTGAAAGCTTTTCTCTTTCTTTCTGTGTCCTCCATTCCCTTCCCACCCCTAGCAGCCTTTGCATTGAAATGCTTCCATGGAGATAACTGCATTCCCTCCCTTGGTAGTTAGGCGCACGTGACGGGGTTTGGGCTGTGTTCTGAGGCCCGGGTGCCTGGGTTTCCCAACCTGTCAGAACGGGACGTAAGAATGCGTAATGGGCAGTTCTCCTGAGAGAGGAGAGTGGCATGTCGGATAATGATCAAAGGCCTTGTTTCCTGCATTTCATGTCCTGCTCATAGAGACGCACATCTGTCTACCTGTCTCCCGGCCTTTTTAATTGCCTCACTCCGCCGGAGTGGATCACAGCGAGCGCTCCATCATTATGGCTCCAATTTCTGCCCTGTCTGATCATCCATCTCGCCCGGCGCTCCCCCGAGTTTCCCTTCTATCGCTCCACTCCACCCCCCCCACACACACACACTTCCTCTCTCTCTCTCACTCTTCTCACTGTCCTTCACCCTGTCTCTCTCACCCTCCTTCCTTTGCTCCGACATCTCTCACTTTCACACTCCTTTCCTCTTCCCACCTCTGTTCCTCCCCCCATCTCCCTCTTGCCTCCTTTCCAACATTTTAATTTTTTCTTCCTCTCACCCTTCATTCCCCATTTATTTCTCTCTCTCTCTCTCTCTCTCTCTCTCTCTCTCTCTCTCTCTCTTTTACACACACACACAAACACACACACACACACACACACACACACACACACACTCATGGCATCTTACTGTCCCACACTCTTTGTGTAACACCTTTGCTCTCTCTGCTACTCGATGTGACCTCTACTGCTTCACTGTCTATTATATATCAGTTGATAGTGAGCAGACAAGAATTTCAAGTCAATTTGTCTCAGTGGATTCCGTATGTATAAGTGTACTGTTTTCTCTGCTCCTCCTAAATTGATCTGTGTGCTGTAGACCACCTCCCCCTCCCTCCCACCTTCTCCCAATTCTTAAGGATCTCCTTCAGACAACACACTTGTCTAGATTTGGTTTTGAATAATTGATGTTGGACTTTGAGGCAACTTACTAGTTCAAAGCAGGAGCTACATGATGATTCCAAACTTTTTATTTTAGTCAGGAAACAGTGTTAGTTCTGTACAGTGCATCTTCATACACAAAGAAATGCAGTCTGGAATATGATGCAGCCAATAGCTTCTCAGAGAGTGACGGTAAATATTGCCTTTTGGGGTTTCTACTGTCTCTGAAAATCCTCCCGAACATAATCCTTATATCCACATTTATCCTAGAAAATTTCATTAAAAAGTAATATAAAAAAGTTATCTTAGTGATCCCTGGCCTTCTCTAGGCCCCCAATCGTCCTCAACATGCTTTATGTTGAATGTGGGAATTTCAAGGTTGTAAAACTACTTGTTTGCAGAGTCCATGAATATGTTTGGTTTTCTGTTGGTGTATTCATTTCACATAAGTCCATTTCTGCAGCTTGTTTTTTTATTCAACAGAAATCACTTGAAACGTCTGTGAATTCCATGACCTCTATGTTCTATGCTCAAAAGTTCACATCTACCTTACAAACTCTGTAGTGTGATGATACTGTTTACAAACAAATATTAGTGTCTCTTAAACATTTTACTGCATGGTGAAATGTCCAATGTTAATTCAAATCTAACAGAGTTTATATGAGTCCACTCTGGCCATAGTGCACTCATATAAACTCTGTAAAAGTGTCACCATTTTTCAGGTTGCCGTTTATTCTCGGCTGTATCTGTTTTTGCAGCTTTGGTCCGGCGTCCTCGCTGGGTTTTTTCCGCTACCTGGCACTCAGTATTTTCACCTGTTCAGGTGTTCCGCCGGCTATTTAAGCCCTGTGTTTCCTATTTCGGCGCTTCCGTGTTGTCATCATTTCATTGCCACAAAGCTGGTAAGGTATAGGTACAGACGACCACTTCACTTTATTGCTCTGCTTTAAAGTAACGCGGGATTTGCCTCTAGTTTGCGAGTTCCTTTGTCGAATTTGTTTTCTCTTTTGTTATTTCTGTTTTCTGGTCTCTGTTTTCTGGTCTCCTTTCTGTTCTCGCTGAGACAGTCACCTTCGTTGCTGTTTCCGTTTCACCTCTTTATTTATTGCTCTCTCGCATTGAGAACGAGAGGTATTCTTTTCCTTCTTTTGTACTACTTGAGTCTATGAGTTTCTTCACCTATTTGTCTGGGTCGCTTTCATTTATCTTTTTGTCTATTTACCTCTGTTTACTGTGCATTCTCGTATTGAGGGCGAGAGGTATGCTTTTTCTTCTTCCTTGCTCTGCTTGAGTCTCGAGTTTTGCCCATATTTTCTGGGTTGTTTTAATTTGGCTCACGCCGGGAGTTTTTCTTCCAGTCTTTATTTTTTCCCACTCCTTGTGCGGATTATTCTGCTTTAGTGGTTTTATCACTACGGTGAGCACTTTTAGACTCCTTCTCTGTCGCGCCTGGTCCTCCGAACCCGACACTCCCCTCACAAAACGTTTATTGAACACTGAACTGTTTACTGTGTCAAGTCAGATGCAAGGTTGTGCATTTGCAAATAGAGTATCAAAAACCCATGAAAGTTATACTTTTTATTGACCCTTGGGGTAATTTATCCTCTGCATTTGACCATCCTACTTAGGACTAGTGGGCAGCGAGTGTGTCGCCCGGGGACCAACTCCAGTTCTGAGGCCTGTGCCTTGGCCAGGGGCAATGGCAGGAGTATGCCTGACCTGATGTACAGTTCCCTCCACTATTATTGGCACCCCTGGTAAAGATGAGTAAAAAGGGCTATAAAAAATTCACCGTTTGGTGAAGTAGCTTAATCTCACACTGAAAAAATGAAGTTATTGTTTAATAAACATATTAATAAACATATTGTAATATGTTTATTATGAGAAAAACAAATCCCTCAACAATAAATAATAATTTTTAACAAAACCATGTGTGCCACAATTATGCATTTACATTTATATATATAATAAAATAAGCATTATCTTTTGCATGCCATGAATTCCGGATGTCTGACCCAACAACATCAAAAGACTCTTGATATCTTATTTTCTGGTATTCTTACAAGTGATACTATAACGTCTCTGCATTTGAATGGATCTCTATGGGAATTGGGAGGTGGGACTCAATTTAGTTGTATATTACGCTGGAACAGTATGGAATACATGGTTGGTAAAATGGCTGTAAGTCATCGAGAGTTTGACGTATCAAACAAGCCTTAAACCATCACTCTGCTGCCAGAAATACAGTAGATATGGATGGATAACTTGAATATGGTTGGTTTCTTCTCCTGCCTTATTTTTCCATAGATTTGTCAGGAGAAACAACCCTTAAAGTGATCTATCCATATCTACTGCATATCTGGCAGCAGAGTGATGGTTTGAGGCTCGTTTGATACGTCAAACCCTTGATGACTTACAGCCATTTTACCAACCATGTATTCCATACTGTTCCAGCGTAATATACAACTAAATTGAGTCCCACCTCCCAATTCCCATAGAGATCCATTCAAATGCAGAGACGTTATAGTATCGCTTGTAAGAGTACCAGCAAATAAGATATCAAGAGTCTTTTGATGTTGTTGGGTCACAGACATCAGGAAGACGTGGCAAGCAAAGGATATGCAACAGAATATAAAAAATTATTACTTTATTCTATATATAAATGCAGGGGTGCCGATAATTGTGGCACACATGGTTTTGTTAAAAATAATTAAAATCAGTCCTAGCTTGATTGGGGGATTTGTGCGGTGTGCAAACAAGAGCCAGGAGGCTAGGCGTGCAGCACGGCGACACTGTGATGTAATGTATCAGGCCGGGCAGTCTCCTGTTCTACCCTCGCTATATTAATGGAGCTAGCTAATATGCAGCATGGCCTGTGGAAGTGAAAAGCCAAACTCCGGGGGGCTGCGTTTAACCTGTGTCGGAGATCGGGCTGTACTCTCCGAGTTAATCAAACTGTGCGGTGAGATTAGAGTTCAGGTCACCCGGGAGACCGGCAGAGGAGTGCGCTGATTGTGAATGAGCGGGGCCAAGCGCTCCTCCACATCTATTAGAAAAGCAGGAACCTCCAGACTGTAGTGCAGAGCATTGAATGATGCTTATGAACTGGATAGGATTCCTTGCACAAAAGATGCCATGGAGCACAATTAAATATTGAAAAAGCATATTTAAAAAAAGGAATAAATAATTGACACAGGGCTGAGGGTGCCTCCACATCGGTCTGAAATGTAGGAATTTACACACTCTTGTGTCAAATGCTTAATACCTCTGATGAACTGAATTATATACAGTGTGTGTGTGTGTGTGTTCACTTTTACACTTAACATACTCTTATTTTTTATTTTTTTTACTCGTAGTGCTGGAAGAAAATGTATTTAAATGCATTTAAGCAAATTCATTAACTTTGGGAGTCATTGTGTTCCCTGTGGGAGATCTGCAAGCTGTGGTGCCAACTCAGAACAGCCTGCCCTCCAAAAGTTGCTGTTTGGGAGTAAGATAATGTTTCCCAGTGGAAACTTATGTGTGTGTCCTTACGTTTGGGTCATTATTGTGTAATAAACATGTAAACATTAATACTATTATTTGTTGATTATTTGATAAAAAATTGGTTTGGCTTTGAATACAAATTTTGCTAGCCTGCTCTAAGACAGTGGCAACAATTTGCCAAAGAGTAAAATAAAACAAAAAGAGTAAAATAAAAGTAAATATGTATGGATCTGCAGAATATCCATTGACACCCATTAAACTGATAATAAAGCACCACTGTTGAATTTCTGCTGATGTTATAATATCACTGATAATTTACCAGATTATTTAGTTTATTTCTTTATAAACAGGTGCTGTTATGTTATTGTAATCTATTTAAAATGCACTCTGTGTCTTGAAGGATTCCCTGTAGGTCAGGCATAGGATAAGTGGGGCTGTTTAATGGTTTACGAAATCAGGTGGGGAAAATTGCTGGCATGTTGTCAATCTGCCCGCAATTTACTCTTGTGAGCAGGCGTTACAAAAATAAAGCAAACTAAATTATATACAGTACCAGTCAAAAGTTTGGACACACATACTCATAGACGGGTTTTTTTTTGTATGTTATTTTTTTTACTGTTTTCCACATTTTAGAATAGTAAAGACATCAAAACTATGAGATAACACAAAGACAATTATGCAAAAACCAAAAAGGTGTTAAAATCAACAAAGTCTTATATTTTAGATTATTCAAAGTAGCCACCCTTTGCCTTGATGTACATTCTTGCCATTTTCTCAAACAACTTATGTGGTAAACAGGCATTCCACAGGTAAACAGGTGATGCTATCACAACTCTGTATAAAGGATATCAAAAGACTCTTGATATCTTATTTCCAGGTATTCTTAGAAGCGATACTATGACCCCTCTGCATTTGCAAGGGTTGTTTTTACTGACTAATTTTGTTCGTAAACTTTTTGGAAAAATAAGTCAGGAGAAATAACCATTCAAGTGATCCATCCATATCTACTGCATATCTGGCAGCAGAGTGATGGTTAGAGGCGTGTTTGATACAGCAGACCCTTGATGACTTAGAACCATTTAGCCAACCATGGGTTCCATACTATTCCCATGTAATTTACAGCTAAATATATTCCCACCCCCCAATTCCCATAGAGATCTATTAAAATGCAGAGGTTATATTATCGCTTGTAGTAGTACCAGAAAATAAGATATCAAGAGTTTTTTTTATATTGTTGGGTCACAGACATCAGGAAGTCATGGCATGCAAAGGACATGCAACCAAATATTAAAGATTATTAGTTTATTCTATGTTAAACTGTCCAATATTTTCTGATGCCCTAAAATGGGGGTGACTATGTACAAAAGGTTCTATAATTTCTAAACGGTTCATCCGATATGGATGAAAATACCCTCAAATTAAAGCTGTCAGTCTGCACTTCAACCTTATTGCATCTTTTCAAACTCAAAGTGCTAGAGTACGAAACCAAAATAACAAAAAATTTGTTGCTGTCCAATGAATTATGATGCTCACTGTATACAGTATATGGAAAAACTGAGAAAAATCAGAAAAGTGTATATACTTTATTGACCATGTGGGGTAATTTATTCTCTGCATTTGACAAACCATTAATGCAAAACAACATGCAGGTGCTTATTTTAGTGGTATGATGACAGCAGAAGCTTTGTTCTGGCAAGTCTTCTAAATAGCGTGTTGGCATAGAGGTGGTGTCAAATTGTACTTGGTGACTCCAGGATGCAACCAACCTCTGTGATTCTTGGCAAAAATATTTTCTCTTGAACCATCCTCCTCACTGTGCATGGGGATGAACTATACTTGCGTCATCTTCCAGGCAGGTTGTTTTCCAAGCAGGGTCATCACTGCTCCAGTCGTTTAAAGTTCTTAGTTATTTCCTTAATAGTGGAAATAAGTAGTTTCATACATGAAGCTGACCAGGGATTTGAACCAGCAACCTCTGAAAGTTTTGCTGCATGCATTTTACATTTTACTACCGTGCATTATTTTTGTTTACATTGCAGCATCAAATGAAAATATGCCGATACATTATGTGGTTGTCTCCCTTCCTGTGATCCAGTAACGTACTGGCATTTATTTGGTAGGGGAAATGTTAACAATGTTTGTTTAGTTTTTTTTTTCTAGTTTAATTGTAAGTGGTAGCAGCTGATGAAGATCTGGACAGGTCACTTCAAAAAGAAGGATATGTATTGTTTGTGCAGGGAAGGTTACAGCGCATGACTATCTTAGCTTGTCGCAAAGCAAGTCGTCTATGTTTGTTCTCCACATCGAATTTTCAGATGAGGCAGTGCAGGAGAGTTCTGTGTACACAGAAAGAGATTCCGGGGTTATCTTATTCCGCATCGAGCCGTGTGGTTATGTGGCAGAGCCGCATTGAGCATCTGGGCCTGCATACGCAAACACAGAGCTTGTCTGGAATTGCCTTTAACAGCCATGTGAATTTTTGCACAAACTGATAACGGAGAATGGCAAGCTGTCCCCCGCACTGAATCTGCATTTAATCATTCATTTAATTTCCTGATCCTCAGTGGCATTAATGAAATGCTCTGTGGTGATTTTGCAAAAAAAAAACTATTCAATGCTTATTAATCAGGGCTTCTTTACTAGAAAAGAAGTGGAAAATTCGCAAGACCTAGCATTTGTTTTCATTATTTAAGATAACAATATGTTTCTGTTTTTTTTAGTACAATTAATGTGTACATTGCAAAGTAGTCTAATGGTCAAATGTTGTTCCAGGTGCAGTTTATTGATTCTGTGTGATTGCAGGTGTCATCAAACAGCGAGAAGAGTGGTAGTGGAATGTGGAAAGGCATGCTGGTTAGAGGAGAGGAAGAGATTAACCATCACAGTCTTAGGCAGGAGGGTTGGTGGTCTGTGTTTCAGTAGCACTTGACTCGAGCTGTACACCAATTAGGACGTTGAGAGAGAGAGAGAGAGAGAGAGAGAGAGAGAGAGAGAGGCTGTATTTGAAGATGATGATGACGAAGAGGAAGGAAGGAAGAGGAAGATGGAAAAATAGTCTTGCTTCTGGTTCTCTCAGTAATCAGTTCTGGAGCTATTAGGCAGGAGGAAAGCTTCTGACCCTTAGACCTGGAAAGAAAATAAACACTGCCTCTCAGCCAGCACATTATTTTAAGGGATACCCCACTGTCTAAAACAAGGGGTTCGCCACAGGCACCAGCCACCATCACAAGAATGACGCGCAATCAATTTCAGAACCCATCATCACACACTAATGTAAATGCCAGCCCAGAGCTCTGTCTTTTGGGCTTTCTGGATTTTGAACACACAGAGAAAATGTAAAAGAGCTGTCAGATTTGACTTTTTATCCTTTATTCTTCCATATCAGGAATAGCAAACTTCAGGTGCCTTTGCCTTAAAGAGAGCAAATGCAGGGGAGGTTTTTTTTTTCTTCTTTTTTTAACTGTTGGGAGAATCCTTCCAGAGTTTCAAAGACTTGATTCCTTCACTTGGGAAACAGGCAGCGATTTTTTAAAAGTGTCTTCTGGACTAGATGCCTCTGATGGTCTGTTTTAATGTGTAGCAGCGCAAAGTAAAATGCATTATTTGAAGATGAGTGATAAAATGCCTCTTCTTCTCTGTGTGGGAGTTTTTTTTATTTTTTTGGCATAGGTATGCATTTTGTAAAGACTACCGCATCATAACAACATTTCTGAGTTGAAGTGATTTGTTGAAAGGTTAACAGGGGGTAAGAATAATTGTTTTGGGTACAGCTTAAAGTACACTTTATGATGTTTGACATTGAATGTCTTTCTTTTGTGTCCTATTCACATTTTGCTAAAGCAATTTCCAAAAAGGGTATCTTGGTTTAATGTTTTTTTTTAAGAATGTTGTTTTGTTTCTTTTATTTTTTCTTAAAAGCATCAGTATAACACATTATAATGAATACCCAAATGGAAGGTCTGAATGAGAATTTCCCCTCCTGGTCAGAAATGTTTGAGACTCAAGGTTTTCCTTGTGTTGGATAAACATGTGATCGCAGCGAGAGCTGCTGTTCCATGCATATACAAGGATATCTGAGCCCAGTCTAGTCAAACTCAACTTCAAAACTTCACATTTGGTACCCTTGTAGCTTGAAAAAATGCTCCATAATAGAACAATTTTTTTTCATAATTCATTATACAAGTTGTTTCCATGGCTGAAAACTGCGTTTGTCGGTATATAACCTCGTTCATAAATAATCGCATGTATATGATTATACTGTGGCGTGCTGTGGAGTGCTGTAAAAGATACCGTCCCTAGAGTCCACTGTACCATTTTAGCATGAGCGGGATGACACGGTAGTGTCCCCCTAAGTTTGGTTTTGGTTGCAACTTACATGTTAAAACCCAAATTTCGCCCATCAATATCTCAAGTCGTTTTAGCACCAATGGCCAAGCCACTTGACAGATCAACTCATCTCATCAATATCTCGCCAGAAAACAAATATGGGAAAGATTTGTTAAGCCGTTTCCATTTTAACATATAACTGGCTGTACACAAATTATGACGCAGAGCCAATTCCAGCTACCACCAACAAAATGATTGGTCAACACAGCAGTGGCGATCTGCCCATTCAAACTAAGGGGGCATGTGCTTTTCACTTCTGAGTAAGCTGGAGAATAAAATAATTATATATCAAATCATATTATTATTTATTTTTATATCACGCTTCACACAAAACAAAAAACACCCAGCAAAAAGAAAAAAAAAAAGCCCAAAACAACACAAACAAAGCCAAGAAAAAGCAGGAAGTGTAGAAAGGGAGAAAGGGGGGAAAAACCAGACTCAAGGGGGGAAGGGGAAACCCATCATTCTCAACCAGGTCAGGTTCAGGTCTAGATCATGAAGATCACCATGGTCAAACATGCAAGCAAATGATAAATATCAGAGAGTGTGAAATTGCAGCAGCTAGATGGCAGGCATGGGCATGGCGGATGATATGGGAAAAATGGGGATCGACTGGCGCGGGATGTAGGTGGGGTGGGGGGGGAGGGTGGGAGGGGGGAGGGGAAGGGGACATGGGGGGAGCTGGACGAGCAACTCTGGAGGATGCGGGGGATGCGCCCCGGGGCGAAGGGAAGAAGAGAGAGAGAGAGAGAGAGAGGGGGGGGGGGGGGGGGGGGGGGGGGGGGTACCCCCACCCCCAACTGGAGTAACTTATATGCTATGGAAGCTGAGGACAGAACCCCCCATCCATCATGAGAGAGAGAAACTATCCTACCCACTACCAAGAGCAGCCAGCCCAGGAAGATGGGGTCACAGCTGTTGACAGGTGACAGTAAGGAAAGGATGTCACTCCGCATTACTCTATGACAAAAGGGCTTCTCTGGTCCTGTTGGCCTAGTTGATTGGTGGATGCTTTTTAGTGAAAAGGCCGGGGTAAGCATAAAAATAAGATTTTTTGTTTGATGGAATGTTTTTTATTTTTTTTATTTAGCATTTGTAGCTATAATTTTTTTTTTAAATTTTTTGCAGGGGTTTGGGGAAAGTAGAATAAGCAGCAAGCTCAAGTTATTCAAAAGGGCTTCCATTTAATTACTGTCCACCCATTTGTTAATGTATGGGAAGACACAACTATAGTTTGATAAGCCAACACAAATCTGTGGCATATTTTCATAAACGTGTCAAAATTAGTATTTCTGTGCAAACTGAGCAGTGTTTACTTTTAAGGGGCTTTTGTTGTTCAGTGTAAACATATGGTTGCTAAGGCATTTTGATTTGTAACTGGTAAAAATCCCTGCCTGAATTTTGGAGGTTGTTGACTTGTATTGCCATGCTTTGCAAACTGCACAAATTATGACCTTAAATTGTGAACTTTGATAAATTATATTGTCTCAACAGCATACCTCATTTTCCAGAGCTGGTCCCATATTGATTAAGAGCACTTTGCTTTGATTTTTCTGCCCCTTGTCTCATCAATTTGAAGGGGAAAAATGCATTTGTAAACACATTTAATTTCATTAATTTGATTGTATGACCATTCAAGCATTTCCCTTGATTTAGCTTACACAGTTCTTACAGTTATATAACTGCACAATATATCACAGGAGTGGATCCCAAAGTTATTATTTTCACTGAGATTATGTTAGATAATCTCAGTGGCCTGATTTTGTAAAAATAAAATTTCCTTTATTTTCTATGATTTACAATTTGGACCAATAATAATTAGTCTTGTGGTGATTTTTTATTGTTATAAATATCTGACTCTGCCAATTTACAAATGCGTAACTTAAGTAGTGACTCATAAGTTTGAAATGGAGAAGGCTGAATATCTTTCCAGAATTACTTCTATACTTCAGCGCACTACAGTTGCACTGGTCTGTTGGTGTGGTTTGTGTTATGCTACGTTAGGCCATATATAACCTGACCAGGGCAGAATCCATCAGTAGCTTTAAATTGTACCGGATTCAACTCCATGCAACAATTGTGACTGGTGTTACAGAAGTGTTGCAGGTGAAATTTGGTTGTGGAGTGCAGTAAACAGAATAAAATTCGTCCCACAATGTATTTGTATTCATTCATTGGCACAACTGCTTTTCTGCATTCCACGTTAACAATCTGTGGATTCCATTAATAACTGTGTAGGTTTCATTTATTATTATGATTATTATTATTATTATCATCATCATCATTATCATCATTATTGTTTAACCCCCACAAACATTGATGTGGTCTTCAGCATGAGAGAGAGGGCGTAGTCTGTGGGGGGGGGGATTTAAATGTTAGAAGTACCTCATGTATTTATTGCAGATTTTTGTCATTCTTGATTGACTTTGGCAATGTGTGGTGATGATATATATATATATATATATATATATAGAGAGAGAGAGAGAGAGAGAGGGAGAGAGAGACAGAGAAGGATAGCAAATTGAAGAGAGTCAGGCAGCTTGTGAAAGCTGGTCTTGGCAGCTGATGTTGCATTTTTAAAATGGGGCGCACCGCGCTGTTGCAGGGAGTGGGAAAGAGGAGGGGCCACTTCCATGGAAACATCATATGATTGATAGTCATTTGTTTTGCCCTTTTAATATAACATAAACTACTCGGCAATTCATCAAAACTGTTAAAGCAGTTCCTAGCTGTCTCTGCAAAGCACACACAAAATAATTCATTTACCCTGAACCCATGAACTGCTAGGCTAATATTAAATATTCATGCGCGTTCAGCTACAACTCTAAATGATATGCCCATTGGCATACTGTTAAAATGTGCCCCGGTCTGAGGAGAGAAGTGTCGCCCAATGAATAAATGAAAGCAGGGGGTGGTTGTATATTTTGCTGCTGTTGTAAATATGGCTGTCAGTAGATATAGACAGTTCTAATAGATCTTGGTTTTAATCAATATCATGTCCAAATCACTTGCGTATATCGCCGAGCTGCATTAAACAAACGAGCTGCATTCTCTCTCTCTCTCTCTCTCTCTCTCTCTCTCTCTCTCTCTCTCTCTCTCGCCCTCCCCTTCTCCCTCTCTCTCTCCTGTTGCTGGATGTCAAACTGGGGGAAATAATTAATAATACATTAATCGGGATGTATTGATGCCCCACCAAACGCATAGTATAGCTCCTATGTACATATGTAATTAATGTAAATAGAACATACGTGTCAGAATATCAGCAGATTGTACAATGCTCTGCTCGTTGTTCATCGCTACGAGTGAGACCTTGTAATGAACTTCAGGCTGAAATTAATTTCTGCAGGTTTTGTTAGCAGACTGTCATGAGGAGTATGAAGCTAAATGGGTTCTAAGGGGCTGGTATTCCTCACTGCACGTTAAACAGCCAGTCATAGTAAGTGGAAGGAGGTGTAGTGAGGAGCAGTGTTTGAACAGCAGTGGGCAGCTGTGTGTGAACAATGGCAAAGAAGAGTAGGTGAATGGGAGTGGGGAACAGTTGAAAGTGTGATCACACAGAAAATCGGCAGTTCCACAGCACACCTAGGTGATGCGACTGTGAACATGATAGTTTCTTTTGGAAATAGCATGCAAAAATATGCTTTGGATCTTGAAATATTTTCACATAGCAGGCCTTTTTTCTATTTCTATTTCTATATCTCTATGTTTATTTTGTCTGGTGATGGCTACCACATCAACAATTTGTTTAACTAGCATCAAGTTTATTTGACAAATAATCATATATCAAGAAGGATATACAGTACATATTATATATTTTTTGCTTCCGTTACCCCTGTCATCTTTACAGTTTGAGCCATGAGAACCTGGTCACTCACCACCTTTCAGCTTGTCTCACAAATTGCTTGTACACACAAATAAGCTCTCACCAGTCGTCATGCAGTTCCACTGAGTATGTAGTTTGTGGTATGCCTTTATTTAACCAGGTATGCCAACTGAGAATTGAAATCCCATTTTCAGTGATGCTCATACACGCACACACGCACATGCAAACACCTGGGTTTTTTGGGTGCAGGAACCAGAAACACAATAAACCCTGGTCTGCTTTGCACCCCACACGTGCACTCTCTCTGTGGATCTCACCCCACACCCACACACTCCCTGTGGATCTCACCCCACACCCACACACTCCCTGTGGATCTCACCCCACACCCACATAACCCCCCTGTGGATCTCACCCCACACTCACACACTCCCCCTATGGATCCCACCCCACACTCATACACTCTCTCTATGGACCCAACACATTAACCTGCTGAATGAAGCCATGCTGCCTTACCCATTGCAAAATGTGCACCTTGCAAAGTCCACCGCTCTTCTCCTTCTAAGCCTGCACAAGGAGGGCCAAGAGGGTTAAACCTGCATTTAATTTCACTAATTTGTAGTTCCACTACCATACGATGTGGCAGTAGCCCCTGGGGTAAATATTTTATGTGTTTAAGGTACTGTGTATTTACAGGAATAGCTGAGGTTAAACTGGGGCGGCTGTGGCTCAGGAGGTAGAGCGGGTCGTCCGCTGATCGCAGGGTTGGCGGTTCGATCCCCGGCTCCTCCTGTCCACATGTCGAAGTGTCCTTGGGCAAGACACTGAACCCCAAATTGCTCCCAATGAGCAGGCTAGCGCCTTGCATGGTGCATGCCGCCATTGGTGTGTGAATGGGTGAGTGAGAGGCCATAAGTGCAGTCCATTTATTTACCGTTTAAAGGTGAAGGTACCGTAAGCATAACCCTAACCATGTGAAGTATCATCGGTTATAACCTGAACAACTTTCTGAGGCAGCCTGACTGTATGTCAGGAAGGTATATTTTAAGTGTTGCTTTTTAACTGTGATTATCTCTAGGGATGGACAATGAAAGAAAATCAAGTGAGAATTTTATTTTTTCTCCCTCAATTGACAAACCAGCTTAGTGATCTCACCCATTGTGTTTGAATGCAAATGCAACTGTGGCTTATTGTTCTGTTTTTTTAAAGTGTCTTATTGAACTTTAGTAATTTTTTGAATGTTTACATGGCAGTTTATTTCACAGTAATGTCATTTCACAAGACATACAATGGAGGATGTGAAATATTCAGTAATATAATAATGGAGAGCCGAACTTGGCAGGGTAATACATTAATTGATTCTGATCACTAATTAAAATGAAGATTTCTGAGCTTAATGAGCTTGCATTTTGCCATTTTGCACTTTAGTGGTTAGCAGAAGCCTCGTATCTGAGAGCTGTTGAGCATTTGGGTCTAAATAACAAAGATGTCTGCGATTAGCAATGCTTTCTAGCCATTTCTTTTAGCCATTGTTTGTTCCTTGGCCTCCCTCTACATCTTTTTTTAATTGAGTGTAATGTAATGAATGGCGAAATGGATTAAGATTTGGCTGAAAAGAAACACAGCCAACCGTACCCAATAGTGAAAGAATTTAGAGGGCTAAAACCAAACGAGTCGACAGTCTTCTCTTACAGCTGTCTGGTACATTTATGGGACATACACAAGGAATTAAACATTTCCGCAAAGGGATGTCAGGTTTACCCTACTCATCCACTACGGTCTTATACAGTTCACACTAGTTTCACATCCACATCCAAGTTTAGAAGTTAGAAGTTTAGATATTTTACAAAACTGTCAGTCAAACTTCATAAAGTGGTACTGCAAATTGTATGCCAAATTACAGTTTAATGTGACAAGTACCTTGATGTATGTCAGTCATCTGAACAAAATGATTGCGCAGATACGTATGCATGATTTATAAAGATGTAATGAATTGGTAATTACGGAATTATCCATGCTTCATAAAAATTTCAGTATATAATATAATTGTATAATCATATAATGGGGGGGTACTTGCAATGTTCTAATTCTACATGCATAATGTAATTACTAACGTAACATCTCAAAAATCTGGGTCATTCAAGGGACTATAATTTCTTCCCCTAAATCTCCATCATATTTCCGTTCACACTGCTGTCCGTGTGACCGCATGCAATTTCCACATCTTTCCCTTGAGCCATGCTGGCGTTGCAGTCGGTCTGCATTAAACATTAGGCTGAAGCCATGGACTGTATATGCTATTTACAAAATGGGGGATGCAGCTGAAACAGAGGAAATGTTGATGTTGTACACCTTTTAATAATATTATTATTTATTTGAAATTAATATAAATTTTTTTATTTTTGATTTCCCAGTTAAATTCCATGAACCCATGAAATAAATCAAAACTATTGTGCAACCCATAAGCTTCATAATATTTCTCCTCAATGGAGGCCTTCCACTGAGAAAGGCCATGGTATAAATTAAGTTTCATTATGTTTGTCTTCCCGGGGGCGATATGTTGTGTACAATAATGCTAAATCTAATAATACCGAGCTGGCTGAGCTTTGCAATAGCTTAGAGGCACTGTGTGATTTTTATTTTGTTTTATAGTTTTAGTTTTTTTTTTGCTTGAGAATGCAGGAGAGGAGCAGAGCGCTGGTTGATTTCATGGGAAATTGCAATGCATTGTGAGCCAATGTTGCCAAGCCCAGACTGTCCAATTCTTCTACAGTCCAGGCACCAAGAAAACATCCTGTCCTCCACTTTCCAAATTGCATGACAATTTTTGATAGATAGCTCTGCAATCATTTGTAATTACATACATATCTTCTGGACAATAGATGGCGTGCACTGTATGCAGAGTGTGGATAGCCGTAAAAAAAAAAAAAACACTACTGTTTCAGTTGAGTTTTTTTGTCGTTGTCGTTTCATACTGCTGCTGTTGTTTTTTTTTTTGATCAAGGTGTAATTGAAATGATTTATCTTTGTTTAAAGCAAAGTGCATTGTGGGCACCAGTGCCAGATAGATGCCAGTAAGATGGAGTGCTTAAGGGAAAGCTGAGTTTAATCAACAAGAAAACAACTTTTTCAAAGGCCATTCAAGCAGCAATCAACCGAGATCAGTTTGAGCGAGAGAGAACTCCTCGAGGGAGACAATCGCTCTCAAGCGCTTCTGTGAATCTGATCACCACAGAGCTACAGAGTCCACGCAGGCTGCTTGCTTAGACCACTGTAGAGGCTAATCCTGTTACGCGTTTTGTCCTGAGATTCGTCAATCTGGGGGGAATTTCAGTGTTTTAAATAGACACGGCATTTACATGTTTGGTGGTTGCAGAAATGTCAAAATGTTTGCAGTGTAAATTAAAATACAATTTGCCAGAAATAATCATTGAAAAACATTGTGCATGAAGCTCATTTGTGTTAGCTTGAACAAAGGCTAGCAAAAATAAGCATCACCCATATTGAATTGAATTCCTCAGTATATTGTCTAGTCATAACTTTTTCTACTTTTACTAATTGAAATTAATTTAAAATAAATTTGCCACAAGTTTTTTTTTTTTGCTGAGGTACATTTTTGTCTGTAGAAAGATAAATCAGAAGACTCATAAGCCAATTACATAAACCCGTGTAAGTTCCCTCACATACAGCGTTTTGGTCCTTGTTTTCCAATCATCAAAAGGCGTTTCCCTGAGCTTTCCAAAACAGTGCCACGGGCCTGTTTGGCTTATTAATATCTGCTTGCGCAAGGATGGGTCTCCCTTAGTGATCCGACACTGTCTGAGTGAAGCGCTGACTTCAGAAAGCATTGGGACCTACCAGAGCAAATGTGCCATTTTGTTTTTATTCCTGATGGTAACACTCAAATCCATCTGCCATTTATTGCTTTTCTAAAATGGGAAATTAACTTGCAAGGCTCACAAACGCATTAGAGGTTTGTAAAAGTCCCTAACCTCGTTATTAGCATCCCTAGATGTATTTATTTATTTATTTATTTATTTATTTATTTATTTATTTATTTATTTATTTATTTATTTATTGTAAGATCAATGGAATATCTGTGAAATGCTCCCTGCTGGGGTGTAATCGATTCAAACCCATTTGCACGTCGGTAGGCAGATATGGATGGTTCCTGGGGGGTACTATTGGGGGGGAGGTGTGGCTTTCCCTGCGTATCGTACGTGCCCTTGCACAGCGTATCGTACGTGCCCTTGCACAGCGTATGAAAGCCAGCCTTGTAGAAGGTGAAGATACTGGAGGACCTTTGAGTGGAGCAGACATTCCTATATCCCTGCAGGATTTCCACACTGATCCACTCTTCACTCACGCCATGTTACCGCCTCAGGATTTATCTATTGGAATGGGGGATAGAATCATTTACAAGCCTCATTTGCTTCTGTTCCGTTAGTTTGAATTCTGTTCCACTGTTTCCTTGGAGCCGCTCAACCAGTTTTTTTTTTCTCTCTCTCTCTCTCTTCCCCCCCCCCCCCCTTTTTTCTTCTTTAAAGGCTCAGTGTGTGTGTGGCTTCTCCAGACTCTAGATTTCTCCCCCACCTAGCTCTGGGTTTTGTTTTTTGTTTTTGTCACTCATAATGCTATATGTACAGTGCCCTCCACAATTATGGGACCCCTGGTAAAGATGAGTAAAAACAGTTATAAAGAATTAACCGTTTGGTGAATTAGCTTAATATCACACTGAAAAAAAGAGAAAAATCCAACCTTTAATTGTGAATTTATTCTGAAAGAAATACTGTATATATTTCATATATATAATTTATTTAAATGTATTTAATATACCTGTGTGTATATGATTTTACCTTTGTTTTTCTCCAATTGGTTCTTTCAAACATTTGTTTTGTTTCATGTATCCAATTTACATGTCTTTTTATTCGTAGCTTTTTAAAGCAAATTCCCTTTAGGCTGCACTTGAGCAGAGTGGTTTTGTCGCAGGCTGCTCTTTATGCGAGACCCACGCTCAGATCCGAGAGCGAATGGTAGCTCAGCGTGACTGCTGTAATGAGAGGGGAAGCTTCCGGAAAAGCAGAACCCCTATAGACACATCGCCGGATTTGATTTTGTGATTTGCTGTGACCTTTTTTCATTACGGTACAGACAGTCTTTGTTGACATAAAGGAGAGTGCTGGAAAATAATGGCTCATATGAGACTCGCTGTGGTGTGTGTTTCCTCTTCTGCTTTTCATTAAAAAAAATCATAATAAATGAGACCAAACAGCAAAGCAATATTGCATCCCCCTACTCATTCACCACAAAGCCAGTTAAATGGTGGAGTTGGGTAAGGCTGCTTAACGTCTACCAAGCTCTCACTCGTACAAATAAACCAAGTATGATTGGCATGAATGGACTGTAATTTCCATTAACAAACACAATAAAGCGTCTTGGTTATCTTCTTGTCCGTGAGCCAATACCGTGGCCCATGGACTGTTGCTCCAACTGTAGCTTCAACTGTTTTGGTATTCAGGAAAGCCTGACTCCATTCATTATCAAAGAGGACTTCACTTTTACAGTTTATTTCTTGTTGTTTTTTTAAATTTTGTTATAATCAGATAGTAGAGTTTTTAAGGTGTGTATCTCTGGTCATTGTTGCTATATCTGTAGGAAATCCTTAAAATGCATGAAACCTTCAGTGCTGCATACGTGTGGGCTATTCGCCATCAGCCTGAAGCTGCTTTTTTTGAGATATAGACTTTATTTCTTACAAAACCACCAAAAGTGATTTGTTATGCTTAAAAAACATTTGCAGGTGTGTTTTTGTGTTCTTGATGTGGGAGCGATCACTTCTGAGACTGCTGTTTCCTCTGCCGCTCCTCATTCTTGTTAACCATAATCTGTTCATTTTTTTACACACAAACATGAGCTGTTGTGAGTGAATTTTGTTTTCTGCTATTGATACACACACAGTAGTGTGATTCTATCATGTAAGTCACATTATGTACATGCAAAATAGGTTAATTCAATTGAAACATAAATCTTTATATATATGTTTTTTTTTTACTATGTATTTTACAAATCCCCCGATTTACTTGCCAGTTGATGCAAAAATATACCAGTTCATATGTCCTTTAAAATAATTTAAAAAAAAATAAAATATAGGCATTGACCAGAAACGTGCAATGTTCAGATGAATGAGTGACCCACAACATAGGTGTGGTTACTCAGTTACTTAAGCTGGTAAAATCCCAGCAAGCTCAGGGTTGTGAAAAAAAGGCCTATCATGGCTACACGTCTAGAATATGAGGCCACAGTGAGTTGAAACGAGGTATGATTTTTGGGAATGACTGACAGGGCCTTCAGTGAAGAAGACACATTGGCATGGAAGTCTGAGGGAAAGACATCATCAACAAATGGCATCTGTGGGAGGAAGTGCATACTCCTGGGTCGTGATATCCATACATTACTTTGAGATGCAAAGATAAGCAGTTAGGCAGTTTCAGAAAGAACACTCATTGAAGAACTCAACAAGGCAGAATACCAAATTGGGAGAAAAAAGGGAAAAATCAGGAATAAATAAAAAACATAGGCAACGGACTACTATGCAGTAGTCTTTTTGAGGGCACTCATCTGACAATTTCAGTAAGTAACCCGGAAGTAAAAACGTAAAAGACATAGAGCGTATATTCATATCTATGGTACAAGATAGATAAATTTTACAAAATTTGACAAACTTTTTTATGTTTGTTAATTTTATCTTCATTCATAATCTACACTTTGTAACAATCGTCATATGTCTTTTACGTTTTTACTTCCGGGTTGCTGTCTGAAATTGTCGGATGAGTGCACCGTTCTGCAGATGAGTGTGCTCCTGAATTCCCTCAACAAAACCCCGGAAATAAGGGGTTCATCCTGGCATTTTAAGTGCCCCCATTTATAAGAAAAAGTTGCCCACTCAAAAGCTTTTTGATAAAGTGGACTCAAATATGCACCCTCAAAAGGGTGTTGGGGTCGTATTCGGACACGGCCCATTACAGAACTGCTTTCTAAACGGGTTCCTTACTAGTCTGGAAAGAGTTTTGCGGGATTTATTTTGCACACTGCTTGCAAAGTGAGGGTACAGGGCACATACCAGACAGGGGTCTGAGTGGACAGCGGACAGTGGACAGGGAACGGGTCATATTCGGACACAGCCATGGTGTTGGGTGCACTCACCCCTTAGTCAAGGTCAATGCAATGACTACTTGTGAATAATCCCATGTTGCAGTATGTTGTTTGTTTGTTTTTTCTCCTGCCGGAAGTGGAGTCTTCCAGGGTGACGGTACCTCTATTGACAGAGCATGTGCAGTCACTCAATGGTTTCATGAGCTTGACAACAATGTTATCCACATGCCATGGCCTTATCAGTCACCAGATCTGAAGCCATTCAACCATTTACAGGAAATTCTGGAATGACATTTGAGACATGCATGAACACAGCATGAGTTAATTGATTTTCTCATGGAAGAATGATGCCTGTAATGTATGCAATGTGTGCTACTAGTTGTAGCAGTATTGCTGGCTGTTTTCGCTAAATTTGCTCCGTAAGCGTTGTTACGACAAAATCGATTTAAGGTCACTTTATCCCTTTGCTGTAGCCAAAATAATTTCAAGTAAATTTACAGCTTTGCTTTACTACAGCTTTCTGACACAGTCACGTGGGAAGGAATGAGCTTCTGATTGGTGCTTGCATTTCTGCATCCCAGCCTGGCCCTATTGAGAAAGCCCTGTCTGAGGTGGCGCTGGGGGCTAGAGACGGCCAGCTTGTTTTTGTGTGCCGTACCACACTCATTTATTAGCCAGAGAGACGGAGGCGCACAGCTGCACACATTTCCATCAGGAGGACGGATCAGTATTTTGCTGGCATCCAAAACTGATTGATAGCTGTGATTTCCTGCGGAAAGGTGGGGTGGGGGTAAGAGGTGGGGTAGGGTGGAGGTGAGAGAGGAAATGGAGAAAATGGCTGCTGAAGATTAGAAACACCCATGCTGATTAGAGCTGTAAGGGGAAACAAAAATGCCTCTCTTCCTTTCCTTCTTCTCTCTTTTCTTTTTTCCTGTTTCCTGTCTTTTCACGATCTGCGGTATAGGCAGCAGGTGTCTGTGACAGGTGTCTGATTGAGCCTCCACAAAAAATACATTAAAATAGGAAACAAATTGATGCATTTTGTTGGGGTTTTTTTTGCCGCGTGATTGGTGTCAAGACTGATGGATGTTTTCGCCCGGGAATCCGATCGGCGGGTTGGGCGCCCGAACAGCACAGGTGCAGCTGAGAGCCGGAGTTAAAAAGCCCTGCAGATCCGCATCATCATCCCTCCCATTCGCTGCCACAATGCAACGGATTGCCCGATCCGCGCAAATTACCACGCCGCCGCGAACGCTTCCATTTTCCTGATGGATAAATTACATACTCCTTTTTTTTTTTTTGCTTTTGTATTCTCTGGAAATGTTGTTCGCTCATTCACATAATTGATTTTTATACCACGTTACTCACAATATCCTTTGAACTGGAAAGTGAAGCAGATGGATATACCTTTTATGTGGCTATTTGTTATTTATTAATCCAAGTAATTTCCTAAACACACGGAAAGCGTCAATCCAAATGCGTAGTTCTTGTTTCAATTGTTGAGTTGAATGTGATCCGGGAATGTATCACCTCACCGGAATTGAACCACACCCCCACAGTAATATTGAGTATCGAGGTTTTGGTGTTAGGCTGGGGCTTGCATCGTATCATGGTGCATGGTTTCTCAGTGAGTGTTTTTTTTTTTTTTTTTTTGATGAGAAGCCGCTGGCAAATCCATTCCAAGGCAGAAACGATGCCTGTGCCTTGAGTTTTTAATGGAAGGCATCGTGCCAGAAGGTGTCATAATTGAATTTCCTTTGAGTTATTGAATACAAGAAGTGGCTGTCACAGAGATGTCTACCACCTACCCCCCCTTCCCCCCCCCCCCCTCTCTGGCCCCCTTCAGTTGAGCTTGAGAAGCTGTGGAGATGACAGCCTCTCCAAGTCTCCCAAGCTCAACATCCTAATTATAGTCTTCTCCTTTGTATGCCCCAGTGACATGCTTTTCCAAGCTCTACCATGTTCTTTCACTTCCTCGAAGGAGAACCCAGACAATACCCCCCACCCCCCCCACCCCACCCCCCACCCCCAATAGAAAAGAACGAAAACATAAAATGGCATTAATAACGGGTGATTAAAATGAATTTGTGATGAAATCTTGCTGTGAGGTCCAAGAGTGTTTAGGCTCAATCTGTGAATTTAATGGCAAGCAGTGGGGGGGGGGCTGTGGGGGAGTGGAGGGATCAGAATGACCTTTTTCAGTGACGGCAGCCCTGCTGTGTATTAGACGAGTCTCTGTGTCTGCTTTGTTATCCCATTGACACGGCCACAATAAGAGCTTTCTGACATTATCTTCAGCGACTGCAGAGACATGCTTTAATAGGAATGAAGATTTCTTTTTGTTCCCCTTTCTCCGTATTGAAAGGGGAGAACTGTGGCCGCGGTAGGAAAGTCAGTGTTGAAAAGACGGACATCTTTCAAAGGACGAAGAGGTGAGGCGATCGCTGCTCGCGCACGCTTGACACTGGCAATGTTGACGCATTGAGAGGTCATTTGGTATTTTTTAGTACAGATCATGCTCCTGATCAGAGAAACCCCAGGCCTATGAGCCAATGCTGAAATGCAAGTAAACCCACACAATTTCTAGTCCTCGTGTGAAGTGGGAAAAATCCATCGGTATATGCCATTTGTCCACACACTGAAACCCAGCGGTCCGCATTAATTCTGCAGCGTGTGCGTGTGGATGGTTTTTGCACTGACCTTTCCTCTTAATTGCTTGGTTTGTCCAACCATTATTCAGGTTGACTTGTTTCTTTTTTTCTCCATAAATGCTGCTAAAATCAGAGCATTCTACCTGTGCCATACGCACAAGAAGTCCTTTACTGCAGTTCAACAACCCGATCACCAGCCAAAATGCACACTGCCACTCTGAAATCGGCAGCTCATGCAAACCTTTCTCCAAAGCTATCTAGCCCACTAAACAAAGCAGGATTTTTAATTTTACAATTTTGATGCTAAATCAATGCTAAATTAAATCACAATTTTAAATTACTATTAATTGTCACAAAGCAAAATCTTAATACCCTTTTTAGTAGTCTTAGATCTGAAGCTGTTTGTTTAATATTGACTCTCTCTCTAATCTGTTTTCAGATGATACCCATGCTTGCTCAGTTGAGACATCAGTGTTGTTCTTTTCTTTCCCCCGCCTACCCACCAGCTTTTGATCTTGCGGTTTTGTCTGCTGAAATATGACAGGCCGTCAAAACCAGATTGAGTGTTAAATTGAAATATTCCAATGTTAATTCTCCCGAGTGACAGGTCCACATGCTGTTCATCTGGATAGCCTTGAACAGTGTATGCTGGGTATTTATTTATTACTTTGGAAAACTCCAAAGAAAGCCTGATTTTAACTTCTTAGCCAGCTACAACAGAGAACTTTGTACAATGTACAAATGGACAATGGACATCAACTTTGTCTTCCGTCCTTGGATACCCACGATATAATATCTCTGTTTGAGATCTATGCCTGAAACCAAAAGTTGTAATAAGCCTTTACTCTTTAAAAGACTGCTGTGATCTGCCAGCAAAAATGGTATGTACTTATGTGTCAACTATAATGAAATGTTCGACCTTACTCTCACATTAGTCTAACATTTCAAAATGTATTATGCCAAAAAAAAAAGAATTTAGATTGATTTAAATGAAAGCTGCCTACATACATCTGAATTATTCATCCTTTCAAATAGAGAAGTGTTCCATCTGTACTTATTTGGAGAAATTTGGAAAGGTAGACTCTGTGGAGCTTTATAATGGAGGGTATATGTTTAGCCCCATGAGCAGGGGCTTGGGAGGTAGATGCTTGTGTTGTGATGTATAGCGTTTCCTGTTTGAGCGGCTAGCCTATTTTCATCCCACGGTGACCGGCTCCAGGAAGCAGGGACCTCTGGGAAGGTACTGTATCGTCCCCCTCAGACTTTTTCAAGGATAGAACTACACGAACGGTCTTCGGGGGTTCATTCAAAGGACATTTTGATTTTTATCACTGACATAAAGGTCAGAAGACTGTGATTGGTTCTGTCGCGTCGGGTTTACTTTTTCCCCTCACTTCCTTAAGAAAATGTGTTGAAGGGTAGCTGTGTTGAAGGGACATCAGTTGTCACTAGAAAGGGAAGTTATTTTACCTTCTAGAATTCGGTGTATTATTGTTTTGCCTCTTTTGTATCTCTCGCTACTTCAATGACACAGATGTCAGCTCAAAGCAGGGAAAATTATTTTTTTTATTTTTTTATTTTTTTTAAATGCGGTTTTTATGCTGCACGGATACGGTGGAGTGTGGTGAATAATTGTCCTTGTACGACACTGACAACAAAAACCTCAGGCTAATTTCTCTGAAAAGCAAACGGTTATCCATTCCGCTGCTCTGACTCCAGGGGTAAATAAGATGTCTGTTCTGCTTCGTCTTCATAAGCTGTTGGGATTTCTCTCTCAAAAAAAAAAATCACAACATTCAAATAGAGGTTTATGAAAATGAAAGTGAACGACTCTTAACATTTGTTTACAGATTGACCAGGTCCTTGCCTAAAGTTTGATCTTGGAGTGCCAAAAGAGTATTCATTTCTGCCCTATAAAGCGTGTAATTCATTTTGAGGACATCATCTGAACGTTGCTGCATTCACTGTTGATTTTGCCATATTGTTCAATGACTATATTTTGGCAAACCCAAGTTAATAAGCATAATCAGTCAATTTTTTGTTTTGTCTTTTTTAATCTTATTTTACATTATTCATTCTTGTGTTGGCGTTTTATTTATAATTTAATGAATTATAGATGCTTTTTTTTATTTTTACAAAGCACCCCTGTACAGCTGTATCAGCCCAATACTGGCACACACAGAGGTGGTGGAGGAGGGATATTTGGCTGTTTATCCTACTGCACATGAATCTATACTTCTTTTCTGAATGCTTCACTTGTTCCCACCCACGTGTTCTCCCCAGATTTAATGACATGATTTATGGACACATAAGAAAGAAAATAGAAAATAAAATGTTTCAGAAACGATAGAGGGGTGGAGGTGGAGCTGCATGTTAGTGGTGTGAGATTCAGTTCACTGGAGTGTTACTGTAATGGCACTCTGGTGTATAATGATCTGTGATGACCTCCCAAACAAGTGAGCTTCACAAGCTGATGTAATAGGCCCTGACTCGGGCTCTCGCCATAGCTCGTCAGCTGACACTGGGATTTTTAGTTTTTTTTAATAAATAAGAGAATGGGGTTCCTGGAAGTGCCAAACCCTGTCATTATCAGATTGGTCAAAACCCTGCGATTGTCAGATTGGTCAAAACCCTGCCATTATCAGATTGGTCAATACCTTGCCATTATCAGATTGGTCAATACCCTGCCATTATCAGATTGGTCAAAACCCTGCCATTATCCGATTGGTCAAAACCCTGCCATTCTCCGATTGGTCAAAACCCTGCCATTATCAGATTGGTCAAAACTATGCCGTTATCAGATTGGTCAAAACCCTGCCATTATCAGATTGGTCAAAACCCTGAATTATCTGATTGGTCAAAACCCTGCCATTATCAGATTGGTCAAAACCCTGAATTATCTGATTGGTCAAAACCCTGCCATTATCAGATTGGTCACCTCTTCCCTGCACCTGCTTGCCTCTTCCCCCCCAGGGCCATTTCTAGGCTGCTGTGATTAGGGGGGGCATGAAGACATGTTGGTGGGGCATAAAGATGGGACAAAGTAGAGGGGGGTTTGGGCGCCCTCCCCCAGAAAAAAAATGTCCTGTATTTCTACACAACCTCACACAGGGCATTTTCTAAAATAAATGTTTTATTTATGAACATTTTTATTTATGAACATTTGAACATGTATATTAAAGATGAGCTATATTCCTCTTCATCATTTCAGTCTCTTTGTGCTATTTTCTATATACATGTGAAACTAAGTTACTGTAATTGGCTCATCATTTTAATTTATATTTTAGCCTTCCTCCACCCCCCCCCCCCCCACCCCCCCTCTTATCAGAGGACAACTTTATCAATGCTCAATTAAATAAAATTATTATAGAATATTACTTATTCCTTATTACTTATTCCTTCATCATTCCAGTATGTTGTGCTATTTTCTATTGACATGTGAAACTAATATACTGTAACTGGCTTATCATTTTTATTTATATTTTATTAAATTTTGAAATATATTTTATACCTGAGACGCCGGGGGGCTTGCTTCTGTTGAGGGCTGCTGCGTTGCCCCCAAACAAACAGCATTGGAGTTACGGGGTTTTATAAACACAAAACGGTGCATGATGGTGGTGAGAGTGACTGAGAATGTAAGAGAGAGAGAGAGCGAGGCATATATGATAGTGTATTTTAATATATGTGAAGTATTCCAAAGTTTTAGGAAAGTAGGGCTGACTAGACAACACGCAGCAGTAGGCTAGCTAGGCTACTAACACACGGGCGTGCACACACATAGATGTTTTGCAAAATGCCCACTCCTAGAACCGGCCCTGCTTCCCCCACTGATCGCTGATACATGTTACCATGGAGCACACTTCCACATCCTGGAAATGATGCACATGAGTTTGGGGCCAGGTGTGGCCAGGTCATCACTCAGAATTTTTAGTTTAGTCTTTTTTTTTTAAACATATTTATTTTCAGCTTCTTTGCCTAGCTGATAATTGTATGCTATTTTTCTAAAACGTTTCATTTTTTTGGGTTGTTTATCCACTAAGCTTTTTTTTTTTTAGGGCTAGAATTTTACAGACTGGGGGTTGGGAAGTGGGTGTTGTGGGCTGTGGGGAAGGGGGGGGGGGGGTTAAGTCTGTCCAGTTGTCCCCATATGCCAAACATTGTATTTGAAGTTGCACACAGTAGTTTATATACTGTAACCCTATGACATTGTGACATTATCTGCAGTTTTTCAGCTGACATTCCCCAAAGCAGAAAAGGAGCTTTAGCCAGAAAGGGATTTGCAGGAGGACAGTTTAGTAGCAATACATTTCTTTTTACAAGAGGTTTTCCAGTCATGGTCAGGGGAACCTTGTGTGTGCCGGATATTTTTCTCATCCAATCCCATCATTAATTAAAGTGATTGAAAACATTTTCACATTATTCTGCATTTTCTTCTGTTTTATTGAATTTTATTTTATTTTCCACAAAACAGACATGTATTAGCATGTAAGACCTAATTGTGATTTTGCATGTCAATCAGATGCGCAATCAATTGGTTAATCAGATGATCAGCCAATCAGGTGTAGCTATGTCATATAGTCCTTTTTGTACACTACATCTCGCTTAGTGGCTTATTCGATTCTGGGAATGTTTTTTTGTTAGCTGGAACAAAACCATTGCTTGTGTTGAGTTTTGAATACTGTATTACTCTGCCCAGTGTGTGCATAGGATTATCTATGTGATCTTGTATTTACATTTTTATTGTATTTACATTCTCTCATTTGAGTGACTCAACAAGCTTGAATTATGGATGCTTCTAGTGACATGGAAGCATGTGAAAGACAGAAATCAGATAAATATTCCACTTCAACATCCAGACAGCAGGCCTTCACAAACCAAAAACTAACCTTCACAGACCCAAAGGGCATGCCTTCACAAACCAAGGGCATGCCTTCACAAACCAAAAACATACCTTCACAAACCAAAAACACACCTTCACAGACACAAAGAACATGCCTTCACAAACCAAAAACACACCTTCACAGACCCAAAGGGCATGCCTTCACAAACCAAAAACACGCCTTCACAGACCCAAAGGGCATGCCTTCACAAACCAAAAACATACCTTCACAAACCAAAAACATACCTTCACAGACACAAAGAACATGCCTTCACATACCAAAAACAACTCTTTCACAGACACAAAGGGCAAGCCTTCACAAACCAAAAACACACCTTCACAGACCCAAAGGTCATACCTTCACAAACCAAAAACACACCTTCACAGACCCAAAGGGCATGCCTTCACAAACCAAAAACACGCCTTCACAGACCCAAAGGGCATGCCTTCACAAACCAAAAACATACCTTCACAAACCAAAAACACACCTTCACAGACACAAAGAACATGCCTTCACATACCAAAAACAACTCTTTCACAGACACAAAGGGCAAGCCTTCACAAACCAAAAACACACCTTCACAGACCCAAAGGGCATGCCTTCACAAACCAAAAACATACCTTCACAGACACAAAGAACATGCCTTCACATACCAAAAACAACTCTTTCACAGATACAAAGGGCAAGCCTTCACAAACCAAAAACACACCTTCACAGACCTAAAGGGCATGCCTTCACAAACCAAAAACAAAAAACCTTCACACTGGAAGAAATGCGTGAAATATGACATTCTAATGAAGACCCAAGAGGGTCCGAAGAAAAAAAAAACAGCTGTATTGTTTAATAATTCACACATTATTGGAACAAACAGTTGGAACGGATAGTAAGAGAGCAAGTTAATAACCATTTTAGAGGAATGCGTTTAAGTCGGGAGCTTACACCCCTGCATTACAGAGCACATGCACTCTAAGCCAGGCAGAATAAAGTGTTTTGAAGTGGTAAATAAAAATGGCTCTCTTTTGTGGAAAGAATATCCCCTTCGTAAGGCAGGGCAAATGTCGGCTCAGGGTTAAAAACACACAGCTTAGGACACAAGCTTGCATCTGACGGTGGATGACAGTTACCATCTCAGGAATTAAATCATCCTTCATCAGATTTTAGTCCGTGCATCCCATATGTTTTAGTATACAGCAGAAAGGCATAGGTGGTAAGCAGGGGCTAAGAGGTTCAGTTAGAAAGAAAAAAACTAACAAAGAACAAGCACAATATTCTAAGCTACTGGCAATCATGTCACCATGCACAGTGCAGCCTCTCGGCAGTGGTCTATTGCTCGTTTATCTTTTGTAAGTGGCCATATTTTTTTTGCGGAGTTTGTCTAAATTTCAACATTGCTATGAGAATATTGTCTCTCTCTCCACCGTGTGGATCACGTGGGGGATGAATAGTCTGTATGTATGTGCTGTCTAAGCCTGGATGATTAACACATTATTTATATGTATATTTTGTTTGTCACTTCAGAGTATTTTCTTAGGTGGGCCCCAGTCACATGTCTAATAGCTCCTTCAGAATGGGCTTGCCTGGCAAACCACTCATTGTCTGACTATGCCTGGACCTGTTTGAAACATGTGTCCATTTATTTTATTTTTCTTGCAATGTTTATGGCCCCCACAGAGCAAATCTCTACCCAGTACCCGCATTATAAATTGTTTTTTGAGCGTGGCCGTAGTGTTCAAAATCATCGCCGGTTTGAATTATACTCCCGAGACAGTCACTTCCTCCAGTATTTGTCAGCCACATGATGACAACATTGCCGTATATTGTCTCGGTTCAGAAAATGTCCTCATTAATGTACTGATCCTCGCCTGACATCATCATCCGAAGACCCATAATGCTTCAAAAAGAATGTCCCTGTCTGTCAGCGCTCGTTGTGACCGCCTGCCTGGATGTCGCTCCTTGTCACAGTACGATACTTGGAGGCCATTGTGTCTTCATTAGAGTTCTCAGCCATAAATGCCCAGGCTTGTTTTATATCCCAGCAGAAGAGATTCTCTTTAATACAACTCTGGGAAAAGCCGCGTGGAGCTCTCGATCAAAAATCCTCTTGACGGTCCTGAGAAAATGACAGACCGCCTGTGATCGATAGACTCTCTGTTTCTGGAGGGCCATAGTGCCAATTGATCCTTTCATGTGACCCATGAATTTCGAGAGGCCGAATTGTGTTCAGACGGATAGATGAGAAAATGCTAGGCTAAGTTACGTGAAAGTTTCCAAGACCACACTGATGAGACAACACAGGACAAACTTACGAGAACATCATTGATCTTAGATGGCTACAGAGGAATGCAATACATTGAATGTAGCTGGAATAGGTTTGAAATGGTTCAGTGTGTTGAGCTAATATTGCCCACACTGTTTGTTTTAACTTGGCTTATTATTCATTTAAATGAAAGTCTCATGGGCGCTATATTGTGTTTTCTAAATTGGATGAATTGAGTGGTTTTCAGTGTTAAAGCTTTTGTTCTTTTAGTCTCCTACAAATATTTTAAATTTTGAATTGAACTGTTCTAAACACACAAGAAGTTTGATCATTATCAAACACATTATTTTATCATTAAGATGTCAGAGCTGTTGAGAATATGTATTTCCTGACATCGAACATTTTTTTTCTAAAATGTGTTTGCAAATGAAAGTGACAAGATTAATAATTTGGTCTTTTTTGATTACATTTAGTTTTAAAATAATGTTGACATGATTAATGATTTGGTTTTGTGTTTTTCTAAATATTTATTAATTTATAGATTTTTTCCCCAAGAAAGAGAAATGAGTGGAAAAGTGATTTATCCTTCCTATTATGTTAGGGCCTATATAACCCAAAATTACTATTTGTATTTGTATCATTTCAAATTTTATTCAGCAAACCTTTTTTATATATATATTTTTGTTATTGACTCATAACAACATCAAACCAAATGGCAGTAAAATGCTATAGCATAATAGGAAGAGTGTTTAAAAGTGACTGGTTGTATTAGATGCGTTTATGTGACACTGGGCCTGCCCTTTCAATTGTAGTCGTGGAGTATTTGTTTAAGATGATTATTGTTTTACTGGAAGCTACTCACAAGTTCAAAGTCTCTGTTCAAAGTTCCCAGAATATGTGTTTTCCCTCCGCTATTCTTTTGATCTAGCCCATATTAGTATTCTGCAGTGTTACCCTTGGCTACTAATGTTAAAAATTATGAGCTATTAAACAAGCAGAAGTATGGCCTTCAGATATGTATGACTTTGTCATTATCTGTTTATCTTTCAATTATTTATTTTAATATGGGCTGTTGAGGTTTGTTGACGTACAATGCACTGTTTGTGTGAAATAAGGTGTTTTTTTCGCAAAACTGCGTTTTCAATTGCTTGTTATGTTTGCATCATTCTGATTGGATAGTGAGCTTGTTCTGTATTCCTGATGGTTATGTGTTTTCTGAAGGACATTTAAAAAATAATAGCTACCTTAATGCTTATAAAAGCCTCTGTGTTACCCTGCTGTCTGTAAAATGGCAGTTATTTATTTATATGGCAAAAACATTTGTATTCATTTTCTATATTAAAATAAATAAATATTTGCCATGGCAAAGGTCCAATTTGTCAAAAATACAGGAAAATATAATGGTTCTGAAAAGCCATGGAAGCCTGTTAGTCCTGACAAGTTTCAGAAACATTTTTTGTTTTTCTCAGCTGTGCATTAAAAAAATACAGCTGATTAAACTAACACTGACACTGAGTTTATACATACGAATGAGAGGAAGATCACACATTTTCAGAGCCAGGGCATGTGCTTTTTAATCTATTTGGAATATGCCCAAAACAAATTCAAAGTGCTTACCATATGGTGCAATGCAAGGAAATGCTTAAATGAGTTTTCCACTGCATGCACCATTTCATAAATATTAAATTGTTGGAATTGATAATGGTAACAATAAAAATGGTCTATCACACACAGAAATATGCTCCACTTATTTTAATGCAAACGTTTCCCCCTAAAAGTCATAATTATTACCCACAATGCCCTTAAGTAGTTACAAACCTAGTGGCGGTGCCATCACTCAGCTAAAGTGAGTTAAAGACACCTAGATCACATGACCTTTTTCATAGAATTTTTTTTCTCCAGTACCAGACCAGAGGACGGATGTGTGTCATCTTTTGAACAATAAAAATGGTACAATATTGTTACAGTAAGAAGTCTGGTGTATAAACTATGCATTTTGCAAATTATAGACAAAACCTGTCCAACAACCACATTACATTTATCATTTATATACAGGCATTTAGCAGACGCTCTTATCCAGTGGGACTAACATAACGGTATCCATATTAATTTAGGCAACAAACAGGGTCACACCTGTCATAAAATCTCCAAAGGGTCACACCTGTCATCCAAAGTAAAGTTGGATGCCATCGTAGTTGCAAGGGCCAAATGGAGAATTCAGTTATTAGTAAACACATTGGCTAGTAAGCCCATGCAAAATGCTAATAGTTTGGCATTAGGTGAGCGAAGGTGCAGTTTAGATAGATGTGTTTTCAGTCTGTGACAGAAGATGGCCAGTGACTGGTGTCCTGATTCTATTGAGAAGCTGCAGCAGGGCCAGGACAAAGAAGAGACGTGATTGGCCGGAAGGCCCCTTTAGAGAGGGGGGCAGTAAGGAGGCAGTGGATTGCAGAGCAGTGTGGCCTGGCAGGAGAGTAAGGTTTGATAATAGATCGCTGGTATGAGGGTGCTGTTCCTCTCTCTGCACAATGGGCCAGGACTAGAGATTTGTATGTTGTTTGGGCCACCATCATTAGCCAGTGAAGGGAGATACATAACGTGTGTATTTTGGCTGATTGTAGATGTGACGAGCAGCTGAATTCAGAATTCAGCAGTCCGGTTGAGACAGCACAAGAGCCAATATAATGAGCCTGTCAGTGTATGTAGTAAAGATTTTTGCAGATTTTGTAGAGAAGCTCTGGGTTAGGAATTTAATTCCTTATGTTCAATTGCTACTTCTAAAACCTTCTGAAACATTTATTTTGCTGTGTTTGTTAAGCGAGCCACACATCAGTCATCAGTAGGGAGAGGTCTGTGAGTTTCAAATCACCATCTCCTCAGTATAAGAGGTTAGGGTGAAAATCAGGAGAACAAGAACGCCTACCCAAGAAGTTGTAACTTATCACATGGGGCCGGATTCAGAGATGGTCAACTTAAGTCATGCACTTAACCCTTTCACACGTAAATTCCAAAATATTTTCAACAGCCCCAAAGCGTGAGTTTTTTTCTGTGTGCAACAGCTGTTCTAGAATTCGACTGTTACGTCACAGCACTAGCCTTCGCACGGTTGAGTTAGCTAATATTAGCACACATACATACATATACATAGCCTACACTAATATATATATATATATAACAACACTAGATAATTCTCATTATGTGTGAGGCGACGAGGGACAGTCACCTTCTGACTCCGTAGCTAACTGCGCCGTCTTTCATTTTCATCAATAAAAATATCTGTCAGCTAATTGTTTGTGTGGTGAAAATTTTTTATTTTTAATATTTTTCGCATGTTTTCAAATAGTTGTTACAAGTGGTGTATTCCGATTCTAGCAACCATTGCAATGGACACCCATGATGTTGGTAAAGTACGTTTTTGAAGGTTGTATGTTACTGCTCACCATATGCTATGAGATGCTATTTATCTCTGATAAAGCTAATAACACGGGCGCAGCCATATAACGTCATCTCTGGTCCAACCAAAGATGATAACGTGACAAGATAACTCACTTCCAGGTTAACTTGGTTGAGAATTGATATGGTTACAGTTGGGAGCAGGTGGAGCATCTCTTCATCATGTATCATCTTTGGTTGAATGCGGAAGAACAAGATGGCAGCACCGCATATTAGCCTACTGCCGGTTTTTTTTAATGCGTTTTTCGAGTATTTCGTCAATTATTTTGATCACGGATGAGTTTACCCGTGATGTAAAACATTGTAAAGTGTAATCGCTATAAGATTGTGTATATTATATTTTCTGTCAGCCCGTAGTTAGCTCATTTTGACAGCTTGGTTAGCACTGGCGTTAGCAAACTGTAGCTAAATCAACGTTATAGGCTAGGGGGTATTTGCTGCTTACATTACTTCTGTGAAAGTGTGAACGTCTGCATAAACAAATAAATGTTGTAAAGATGTTTATTTGGTACAATGTTTTTGTGGAACAGTGTGTTTAGTCCTAGGGTTAGCCCACAGGTTTATTGTTGCGTCATTCGTAAATAGACGATTTGTGAATGCGCATGTAAGCGAGATCGTCGGTATAATACAGCTAGCTACGTAGTAACCCATATGCATACACTGCAAATTAAACTAGATGACTATTCGGATAACAACTAACGTTGACATAGTAACATTTGCATTTAAGTACAACAATAAACGACTAGGTACCGCACTAGAATCATGTTTGCACTTTTACATTAGGATGAAATTGTTAGCTTGTGAGGTTAAAAACCACCAAACTGCTTAGCTTGCTCAGTGTTGATGTAACGAAGATATTCGATGCACAGCAATGTGTCATTTATCGTTCATTTCAGCTTCTGAAATCGCAAGTTGATGGTTTATTTTCCATAATATACACACCTCTGTGACGTGTCTGTTTAGCCGGCAGTAAACCATTGTGACCTCATTCTCAACGGAGCGTTCCAGTGATACGTTCATCATATTTGTGATGGTACGCGTTTGGGCCATGTCTGGAATGATCACATATTTGTGATGGTACGCGCGAAAGGGTTAAGTGCCTCTCCTGCGTGGATTTACGCCATATTCGAACCTTTTTCAAAATGTGGGTGGCACAGGGCATGATATTCTAATGACCCGTTTCTTGTACCTGCCCCCTGGGTTGCCTGCTTTCTACTAAAAATATGTGTGTGGGGGTATACATTTTCAACGTGTCAGTGACATTTCCATTAATAACCTATTTTTGTGCATCGTAGTTGCTCTTGCGTGATGGGGAAGGCAGTGAACCATTAATTACTATTAATCCATCGAATTGATAAAATTATCAGAGCTCCTATTGACTTGGATATACCCATCACACAATCAAAATAAATAGTCGCTGGACAGTGGTTGCATGAAATATTTTATTAAATGATCCGAATATGATTCAGACACTGTCTATCAATTAATCCATCTAATATTGGTCTGGTATGATATACCAGACGGTCAGTCATAGCCTACTTTTAAAAAAATTTTTTTTGTATGACTGCTCTTTGATAATTGTATGTTAGCTAGGCAAAGGAAAATAAGACCAATATTATTTTCAAAGAATATGCACTCATTCTAATATCCATTTTTGCGAAAGATGCTGTATTTTTCATAATCATCTATTGGCGGCGCTAGACATAAACTACCTTTTCTTTCCGAACAAAGTTGCGTGAAAAAAAAAGATTGAGTTTAAACTGTGGATACGCATATCTTACAGACACGCCTCCTTTTCATCAAGTCTCCACCCTGTATGCGTACTTTTGCGTACGTACTGGAGAGACGCTTAAAACCGCGGATAAGTCAAATGTCTGAATCACAAGCTTAAGCTACACGGAATTTCGGTGGTATGTCCCATTTGCACGTGCTTATCTCTACTCTGAATGTGACCCACGGTCTTTGGTGTGCACACACAATATGGTGTGACAATTTGGTTGATGAATGAAACTTCCTCTTTCATTCATGTTTTAAAAGCTCTTTTGTCATCCGTCCATCATATGCATATTTCCACAAATGTATTGCCTGTTTGTGTACTGAAGCTGAGCTAACTGTCTTTATTGTCATTGCAGTGTTAAAGGAAGAATAAAAGTGTTAGAAAATCAGTTTTCTCATATGCATTTTATCAAACGCGCTGCAGACACTGTCCCCAATGGGTGTTGAAATCGAAGAGCTATGCCTATTACGGGGGAATAAAATAACTCTGCCCAATCACTCTTACCCTGCCCAATAATATGGATTCATTAGCTCCCTGGAATGCTCTTTATGCAGCCATAGACATATAAATGGCCTCAAACACTGGCAGTGTGTCATTCCCTGTCTTATTTATTTTGTATTTGTCATAAACCCATCAAAATGGTCTTCCGAAATGGACAAAATGATCTTCTCCGTTTTACAGTGGGGGCCCTCGCAAATGACTTTGAAATGTGAAATTAACGGCGATTTGATCCATCAATTTCCGCAGAAGATTTTCTGACGGTCAGACTGCAGAGCCTGCGATGTGGCCTGTCTGAAGCTATCAGCAATCAATTACAGCAAATTCTACCTCCTCATATAAAATGCATGCGGCTGTGCCCACTGTGGCCCCGGGAGTCAAGCGGTGCCCGGTGTGTCCAGCGGTCACCCAAACCACCGCTCGGTGGCCTCCGCACCGGGTCCAATTTCCATCCTCACCCGTGAATGTACCCCTGAAGGTCTGATGCCTTCTATTATATTTATCCATGGCAAACATTACTCACATCTGTGACCGCGCACGTACTCTCTACAGTGATATGCAGCAGCGGTTTTCTTGCAAAGTCCTAGGATTTTTTATTTTCTTTTCATAAATTCTGATAATAATAAAAAAAAATTGAAAAGCAGGATCACGAAAAAGGGGGAAATATATGCCCACGCTAGGATTCTTTTTATAATACATTGTCCGTGTTTGAGCAGAAGGGGTAAACAGTTTGCTGCCGTGCTGTTTTCTGGAATTAGGACCGCAGAAGCCAATCTCTGTAGCGGGATCCACGCGGCATGGCCAGGGTCAGCCATCAAATCTCCTTTAAGATAAATTTTGAATCTCCGCTCCTAACCTTTTAATTAAATGAAAGCACAGCATGTCACACAGGAGCCCGATTCCAAGTGACTGCGACTGCCAGCTCTCCCCTGCTCTCCTCCCCGCAGTCTGGGCCCGTGCACTGAATACATAAGCACGGCCGCACAGTTGGGTGACCAACGATAAGCTGCAAATGCTAGCAAAAATCAAGCCGAGTAAAAAAACAAGCTTTTCTTCAAAGAGTGCTTTTGAGAGATCCAGCCACTGCAAACAAGGTGACCCTCCTGTTATTTATGTATTTGTATTTATTTATTTATTTTACCTCTGGCATTCGACACAATGTACGAAGACCAAACCTCTTTATTTTTATTTCTGAATGCTAAAAATGTGTTTTAAATAATGAAATTTCACCAGGCCTTTTTCACAGCAAGCAGGAAAAGACTGTGCCATACTGCTTTGTCACATCTAAATGAAATTAGGACAATGATACATTGAGTGTGCAGATTTTACGCTCTGGAATCGTCCGTGAGTTATGCTCGCCCAAGAGGCAGTTCCGTGGGGTGTGCGTTAACAGCCTTTCTCATATTTCTTACCTTTAGAAAATCAGCCATCAGTTTAATATTACTAACAAGCCACGGCATCAAAACTCAAGCCAGTGCTGCCTTGGAATTAATTCAGATAAAATGTGTGTGGTTTGGGTGGGGGTGTGGGGAGGGGGGGGTGGGGGGTAGGGGTGTCGGGATGTGGGTAGGGGGGACAGGGTGTGGGGGGTGGGGGGTTAACTGGAAAAGCTAAAAAAGCAGTAAAGGCACATTTTCACTTCTTTTCTACAGTAATGAAGAGGAAGAGGGTTTTCTGTCTGAGCCAGAGAAGAAAGCCTCCTTCTGTATTTCTCAGTCTGCCACAGCGCATACACTGCAGTTCAGCATGTTTACTTTGATAATTGGGTGACATTTTGCGATATATTTATGTTTCCCCCCACCCCCTCTTTTGTTTGCAGATAGTATTATTATTTAAGCATATGATAAGTTCTTAGTACAGGAAGCTTTCGCTTCTGAGCTGAACAGATTCCTGTGTGACTTTTCTTGAATTATTAGCATTTAGTCAGCATTTTACTCACTCAGTACTGGTTTATATCAGTGTCACTGCTGTTAGGGATAATATCCTCTGAATGTCTGACAGTACTCCTTGCTTTGGCAATATAACTGAAGCACTGATTGGGAGAAAATGGTGATTGATACGTATGACATACTTTGTGTTTTTTTTTTCATTCTTTAAAAGTAATTTTCACAGCTATCCTTACATGGGGGCTCTCGTGTCTTATTCTGCTAAAGCACTTGTTCCCAGCATAGTGATGCACCCCACAGTCTGGCAAATTCTGATTGCACCAGTGCTGGATACAGCTGCAGCTCAGCAGGGTGACAAATAATTGGTCATAGGATCACAATATCACATTTTAAAGTGGTATAAATGGCTTGCTGTTCTCTGAACACCTGCAGGTATGACTCTGGCAGATCTCTGACCTTTTAACTGTAACTATAAGGCCATAGCTCTCTGATCTCTGACCTGTACTTGTAAAACTCTTAAGTAACTTGGGGAGCAGGGTCACCCCAGAATATGACATTGTCTCGGGCAGCAGTGAGGGGCAAATGCTAACTCACCAGAGGGATAGGGGGCACGCACGGGGGGGTTAGGGTGAACAAGATGTGTGGTGCAGTGGTCTAACCCTGGATTTACACCAAGAGCAGCAGTCCCACCTTAGTCTAGCTGGTAGTCATTCCATTCCAATGGAGAGAGGGCGACAAGGCACAAACCTTTCAAACTGAAATTCTGTCAGCGATGCATACCTGCGACACTGCACGCCAAAACTCTGTTGGTGTAAATAAGAGAAGCAGTTATCAGCAGTCTAAGCCCCCCCCCCTCAAAAGCCCCCCTCCCGTCTGACAGATTGCCTGTGAAGTCGATCGCCACCGTTCGGCAGGCCCACACTTGCACAAAAGGAGTTGCATCTCCATGTAGAGCTGTCCATCAATATCACCTTAATAGAACGTCATCAGTGGCATCTAATCACAATGGAGCTGACGGGTCCATGAATCTCCACCAAATAGGACCGTGGTGGAGGGGCCCGTGGGACGGACACGCACTCTTTTTATAGTGCCTGACAGAGATCGCTCCACAGCTCTTTTAAATTAACTTATCATCCCTGCGCATCCTACTGTGTGCGCTGGTAAAGTGTGACCCGGTCGTCAGCTGGAAGCCCAGATCTGGACACGTCTTCCATTCGTCACAACTGTGAACCGGAACGGGCCCAATGCACAGGGATGGGGTTACACATGGCCGGCTCTTTGATAAAGACATGCGTTCAATACCGCATTTTCTCTGTACTTTGACTCGCAATTACAGGCATCTGTTTCTCCACAAACTCGAAATTGTTGAGGTAATCTTCGAGATTACCTCTTTAATGTTGACTGATTCCAGGCCAAAACCTTGTTTACAAAATATGTTTTACTCAATTTGAAAGTGTTCAATTCAGAAACACATTTTTTGTTGTTATATATATGGTGTGAGAAAACCTGTTGCGTAATACTTAGATGTTCTGTTGCAGATGTGTGCTCTGCTGCCACAAGAGGCTTTTGCTCTGCGCACAGTTGATATGTCTAATAATGCTGGCGCCTGCCAATGGGCGACACAAGTTAAGTAAAAACCAAGAGCAGGCCTGTATTGTTTTGTCATTAGTTCATTTAATCCGAGCTCCAGTAATCTGTTGTTGGTTTATTGCTTTTCACTGCCAACAGAGTGTTGAAAGATACCCAAACCCTGCCAGTGCTCGTCAGAGGACAGCGATGACTTACTTGGCTGTGCATTTGTATTCGACTTTGACATTTTCATTGAGCCTCTGTTTAATTTTGCCTACACAAATTGCCTACCCTTTCAATTCATCAAGGATATTGTATACAATAATAAATTGGGTATTTGCAGCTATATCAGTATCTGCATCTGTTCTCTGGGGGAATCTTTGGAAACCATTCCAGGATAAAAACAAGAAAAGAAAAAACTTGCTGAGAAAAGTTCACACCTAGTTAATAAAATGTAGACGTGAACAGTGAAAGAAAAGCATGTTTTTTTCTGTTTTTTTTTTCCATCTGATGTCCATTTTGATGTCCAACACACTTTGGCTTGCAGACTAAATCAACTGTCTACAAAGAGACTAGAGCAAAGTGGGCAGTGTGTGTGTGTGGGGGGGGGGGGGATGTTTTAGTACGTTTTTTGGGATGTACTTACACTCTTAATTTTGAGCCATTTGAGTAGCCATACGCCGTACCTCCTGTGATAAGGAAGAGAAGTGACGAGGTCACAGGGTTTAATTAAGTGCCGCTTGCTCACTAATGCTTCTTATGAGGAGTCTCCTAACAAGGTCAGTGGACAACTGTGGGAGCTCTAATAATGAGCAGCACTGCCAGCATAGTTACCGTGAGGATGTACCATTTATCTGCAGCCTATCAATGTGCTGCCAGTGGTAGTTCTGCAGCTGTACAGTTAAGAAAAGGTGACAAAGTTAAATGAGGGGATGTGGTGAGACTTACTGCCAGGGTGAGACCAGCAACGGGGAGTCAAGTGGTTCAATTTAGAAGTGAGACTAACAGGCTGATTGTCTATCTATCATCAGTCCCATTCTCATATTTGTTTTCCTCAGTATATAATCATGGGATTCCACTATAGATTTTAAGCTTAGTTTAGAAATGTAGCATCCATAGCAATACTTCTTTTTTTTTTTTTTTTTTTTTTTTGATGATGATGAAATGGAAGTAAAAAAAAAGCAGCAAAAATAGCCATGTTCAATTATTATAATCTCTTGTCTTTGTTATCTGTATACTGTGAGTAGCACAATTTATACATCTCGAAAATGGAGAATATTAGAACAGTGACTTTGCCGATTTTGCTGCGCGCTCAAAGTGAACAGATCTGTTTGGGGTTTGCGACCTTCATCAGCATGGTATATCTAGCTGTTAAATGGGTGTAGATAATCAAACAGTAATCCTCACGGAGATGTATGTGAATGTGATTTAAAGGTGTAAGGTTGAAGGTTGTATAAGCGGAGGGATTCCAGCTGGCTCTAACTGTGGTGACTCATTAATGCCGGCACACTAACCCCACATCTTTAGTGAGGGGGCACCTTTGCTTTGGTGACAGTTCATGTATAATGTATTTCCCTTGTACAACCATTCTGGGTTGCCCCAGGAGGGCCAGAGAGGTTCAGTCAACACTAATACTTCTCGCTAAGGGGATGCAGTCTGTGGCCTCTGGGAGGCAGCCGGGAATTAGCCATGGAGATTTCATTCCTCTCAACAATAGCATGTACTTAACCTGGGTGCCCCTTGACACACTTGGGTCCATTGTTCACCTGCGAATAGTTTTTTTGTTTGGCCCCAGGGTCCCTTAGGACCCAGTAAGAGGCTTTGCCACTGGCCCTTGATAACAACCTCTGTCAGGGGTTGAGTGGAAGGAGGGGCCCTGTTGATTTTTTTTTGTTTTTTGTTTTTTGTTTAGATGCACTTACGTTATTGCTAGAGAACACAGGCTAACTCACACCACCTTCTTCTCCTTCTCCTGCTCCTTCTCCTCTTCCTTCAATATAGCTGCAAGCAGCAATTGTGGGGACCGAAGCATGGTCTAAAGAATGGACCAAATTGGTCAAAATGTGTAGGAGGAGTAGCATTTTAAGTGTTTTCCAAAAAATGCTAATTAGCGGAAAATCCAATATGGCGGACTTTATGGGTCTTTGAGGCAAATTTGTTTGGCATGAGCAGAGGGACCTGTATACCAAATGTTGTGACTCTAGGTCAAATGGGGCATCGGCAGTGGGCATGTCAATGTCAAAATCTTGTTAAGTGCACTACAGTGCCACCAGGTGTTCAATCTACACCATAATATACAGGATATGGCAATCCATATCATATATGGCAATCCCAACAAGCCTGCCAAGTTTGGTGATTCTAGGCCAAATCAGCTCACGGGAATTTTAGATGAGAAAAATAATAAAAATAATAATAAAAAAAATGTATCCGAACAAAAACAATAGGGTACTGGCAGCTGCGTTGCTTTGTCCCCTCATAATTGTAGTTGTAGTCGAGGTACTTTCCCTTTTATGGCCAGGCAAAGATAGATATGTAGGGATTTTAAATTAAATGTCACTTCCAGTAATTTTACAGGATTTTTGAAAATAAACTATACGGGCATTGTGGTTTTGTCAGGACATCAAACACATTATCTCTATGTAATTATTGAAACCTGGGTAAGTGATTCATCTTTATTATTTCAATTTCAGCTGTTTGTTTTATGAATTTTTTGATAAGGCAGGGCAGTGTGTCTAGATTAAATATATCTTTTGCACCTGAGGCATGCTCATATAAAGCAAGCGCAATCTAATTGTGTTTATTTTAAAGAAGCGACCTGACCTTAAATTATTTCATATGCTTATATTGTATAATTTTGCCATGTTTGTTTCCTTTTCTTTATTTTGTAAGACTTATATTTGTGATGCATGCTTTGACGGTGATTACTAAAATGTATCCAGTAGTTATTTTTTTCTGTATTGGTGGATGCTATCCAATGCTATAATATCATTGCATGCAACATTTTGGAAACTGTTTTAAATATTACTTGTAATTATTAATTATTGCTCATTAGCAGCACAATTACAGTACATTCAACTCATATATTACACCAGCCATCATTTTACTTGTCTATTTATTATAGAATTCTAGTAATGTTAGAGCAAACACGGCCTTTGCATACTGGAAGAAAGTTTGTATAAATTAAGTTTATATAATTATATATAGCAGTAGCGAGGGCAACACTGCCAAAGTGAACACTTTTGGAGGCTCGCATTGAGTCTGTTGAACTTAAACTCACCCAGGGGGGATCCCCTATTAAGCCGCGTTTCGACTCCTGTGTATCTGTTATCATCGCTAGTCTGCCGCTCAGTGAGCACTAGAACATTCAGGAGGAAGTCCAGCAGTTGTTGGGTGATGGGCTGGGCTGCAAGACGTTGGCTGTGGCCGCTGAGTGAATGCAGGGGAGAGGTAGCGGGTGTGGTATTGTGAAGGCAGAGTTTGGGTCTGTGAAAGAGAAGGTGGCGATACTCCAGGTGAAACAAAAACTACGCGGCCATTCGGATTACGGCTCGGTTTACCTCCGGTCGGCTAAGTCTCACATCGACCGCTTAATTGAATTAAATTTCAGAACCATGCTTCGTAAAATCCTTGGGGGGCAGGACTACTTCATCTTCTGGAGCAGCAGGTAGTTGAGGAGAGAGGATTACTGGAGGGGAGAAAGGCCCCACGGCCCAATCGGGCAAAGTCTCCTGTGGAGATTTCTGAGAGACATCTACCCAGTCCGTAAGCGATGAACTTTTCTCCTTAGTTCATTGGAATGTGAACGGGTGGACTACCTCAAATTGTGCCTTAAGAACTATTTTATTGCACACCCTTGATCCAGACTTTATTTATTTAAATGAAATGTACTTACAAAATGATTATACTATTACTATGGAAGGCTATTCATGGTTTGGCCAAAATAGAAACAGGCATATTAGCGCCCCCATTGCTCTTAAACTGGAACACTGATTATCACAATGAGGAATCTGCATGAGGAAGGGACTCTGTGACATTGACATTCATATCTTAGTTATGAATAGACACTGGGGGTCTCTTAGTGAATTCACTAAGGACTCAAAGTACTGTATTTTGAATGGTAGAATTATTACACAAAAGGAGGATTTTGCATCAATTCCGCGGAAGGAAAAAGCAGCAGTATATTATGTTTTGACTACCCAGTGTATTGAATTCAGGGTGATCACCTCTAATGATCTTGTGGAGGGTAATGGCCTTGGATGTCTTGGGCTGTTTGGGCATTGCTGTAAAATACCTGATCTCTCATTAATATACGTGACATTTAAAGGGAGAAATGTTGTCAACAATGAAAGGTTGTTCTCCCCTCAGCCACACTGGGGGTGAGTTCAATCAAGGCAACCTAGAGTTTGCCCTGATATATATATATTTTTCTTCTGAGATGTGCTGTACTGCTTTACTGGAACTAATTAGAAATATAGAAGCTTCCCAAAAGACGCGGGAAGACGTACGCCTCTGCTATGAGGCTCTTTGTAACTTGCTGTATAAAGACATTGATAAACATTCTCTACCAAGGTTCTCTGCTTAAACAAAGGTCTAAAGCACCAGATAAAGGGTAAATCTGTTGTGGAATAATGAACTGAGTGCATTATGGACTTATATGAAAAGAGCTGAAAGTATTTTATTCAAGATGCAGGGAGGCTGTCCCGAAAATACCTTTTTATTTATTTATTTATTTTCTTTACCAATTTTTCTCTTTTTCTCCCAGTTTGGTAGCCAGATGGACCCTTTGTAATTCAATACCCCCCGTGTAGCAACCGCTAAAGAATAGCCGCTACAACCCAGTCAGCTGGTAGTAGGAAAGAGGGCGCCACGTCCTATTCAGGGCGCGACTTCTCAAGCTCCTGACCGTGATTTCAACTCGCCCAGGGCCGTCTTATGCGCAACAGTTTTCTCCGTGTCCCCCCCCAACCCACCCCGGGAGCAGCCGCCAATTTCCACTCCCTCAAGGCACCGGCCATACTCGGATCTGGCAGGACCGGGGATCGAACCCCCGATCTTCAGGGCGCAACTCCACAAACTGAAAGGCTGCGTTTTACCGCTACACCACCGCGGCGGCTAATCTATAATTTTAAGCGGTTTGATAAAAGACTCAGGTTTTTTTAAGCATAGTTTCAACAGGGACATATATTTCCTGTGGAAGTGATCCTAATGGGGATCACTGAAAGTGTGTTGAATGATAGGGAAACTCATTTACCTACTTGTTTTCTGGGGACTGTATTCCACCTGTTTTTGATGAGAATTTCCCGACAGACACATGCAATGCAAAAACCATGCCGATTACCCTCCAAATCAACACCTAAAAGCTCACTCTGGAGAAACTTACATCGGCTGTTAAAGGGGCAGTTCACCCAAAAATTGTATTTTGATATGTTTCTACATACCCAGAATGCTGTCTATCCATCCAGGTAGTTTCTTTGAGAACTCACTAAAACTGTGCACAACACTGTCTGTGGATGTTCATGAGTTACCTAGCTTTTACTGCCACAAATTGTGGACCCGTTGAGTTCCGTTATATTGTGGTGATTTCAAGGTGACTTGCAGCAGATATCTACAAAACTCGTGAGTTCTCAGCTAAACTACCTGGATGGATAGATAGCACTCCTGGAAACATGTCAACATTTACTTTTTGGGTGAAGTGTCCTTTTAAGAAGGCAAAGAAATGGAAAAGCAGTTAGTGTAGAGGGCTTACATAATGAAATTCCTAAAACTCCCAATGTATTGCCTGTGTTATTCAGCCTATTTCTCACTTGTTTCCTATTGGGTATAATTTCATCCCTTTGGTATACAGTAAGTGAATTATTAAGCTAATTCCCAAGTCTGCAAACAGTGATCCCAGGAACCCTCTAAACTACGGGGTCATTAGCCTCATGAGTGTGGTTAATACAATATACTCTTGTATTCTAAATGATATACTTTCCCGGTATCCGGAGCTGCCAGGCTTACTTGCTGACAAACAAAATAGATTTAGAAAGCACAGAGCATGTATTGATCATATACAGTTCCCTCAATTACCAGAGCTAGAATTAAACAAGGAAAATCCACCTATGCTTGCTTTTTTTTCAGTTTGCCTTTTTTTCGGTTTGCCTTTGATTGGGTTAATAGGGCTGGCGTCGATAGTAAATTTTATGAAGCAATCAAAGTACTATACCATTCCCCTGTAGCTTGTGTAAAAGTGAATGAGCTAGCAACTGGCTGCTTTCCAACACCCTTTGGAGTGAAACAAGGTAATGCGCTTTCACCCACTCTTTGCAGTTTTTGTGAATGATCTAGCCCAGCAGATCAAGACTTCTAATTTAGGTGTTAAAGTTGATGACGTAATTATCGGTTGTTTGTTTTATGCTGATGATATAATCTGCCTTGCAGTGTCTGAAGCACTACTTGCAGAACATGCTTTATATTGCCAATGGTTCTGCAAATGGAAACTTGTGATCAACCAAGTCAATGATCAACCCAAATGATATTTAGAAAGTAGGGGTCTGCACGACCACTGCAGACCTGTTAATCTGGAGCGTCTCAGCACTGTAAAAAAAATATATTCAACTTGCTGGTCAAATCTGCCAAGTGGGTTCCCATACATTGCGCAAAATGTTAATGAATTTTATGGTAAAATGTCATGGTTTCTGCGGGTTGCCGTCTCCTCCCCTCCCTTGCCGTGTTTTCCCTTTTGCCCGTCCTTAGTGCTATCACCTGTCCAGGTGTCCTGTGGGCTATTTAAGCGCTATCCCTTCGGGTTTCCGGTGCTTCCGTGTGAAACTTTGCCACTCTAAGCCCGGGACACGGTATAGGAACTTCAGATGACCGATTCTCCTTTCGGCCATTATTGCTAAAGGGATACGTGGGACTCGACTCGTTCACACTTTTGTTCTTTCTGGGTTTTATCTTTCCTGTCTTTTTGAGACAGTACCTGGGTTTGCCTTGTTTCCGTTTGCCTCGTTATTTTAGCTGGTTTATTATTTATTGAGCTAGAGGTATTCTCTCTCTGTTTATTTCTATTCGAGTTTACGAATCTATTCGCCCTCTTTTGGGGTTGTCTTTTGTTTGGCTTACGCCGGGAGGTTTTCCACTTTTCCCTTGTTTTCTCTGCTCTGTTCGCGGGCAGTTTCCCGTCCCGTTCTATTGGTCTCCCACCTCTGTGGGATACTTTTTGATCCTCTCACGGTCGCCCCTGGGCCTCAAATCCTGAGCCAATACAGTAAAAGTCTGTAAAATAGTGACAGTACGAAATTATAAACAGCTGAAATGTCAATAATTGTATTGTTTACGGTGAAACACCATTATTATTAATTTCAGGTCTACCAACAGGGGAAATTAATACTTCATATCACTGCTTCTAATCCTGCCTTTAATACTTCACTTTTGGCATCACTTTTTGCATTCCTTGAAATTACTGTATCAATGAATTATTTTCATTAGTCCCATATCACATTTTAAACATCCCATAAGACCCACTGTCTGGAAAAACATTGGCAAATAATATCTATTTACTATGCATGGCATAGATTGCTAAAGCAGTATAATTCTCTGTTATGAATAAACCAGGAGTTAGATTTATGAAGGTCACAATGGTACAGTTAACTATATGATTCATAATTCCATGTCAGTTTGTCAAAATAACAGTCCATATAATTGAAACTTGTAGCAAATTGAATTACATGCAAGACCTGAGTCCTGGAGGTGTGTGATCTGTGTGTGTGTGTGTGTGCGTGCGCGCGTGTGTGTGTGTGCGTGTGTGTGTGTGTGTGTGTGTGTGTGTGTGTGTGTGTGTGTGTGTGTGTGTGTGTGTGTGTGTGTGTGCATGTGCGCGCGTGTGTGTGTGTGTGTGTGCGTGCGTGCATGTGTGTGTGTGTGTGTGCATACGTTATGTTAGTCGGAGTAACAGTGCATGTTCAAAGTTGCATGAGGCTTTCTTCTTACGGTTCTTGTTCTTCTCTCACACAGGAGCTGCACAGGAGGACATATCAGGTACACAACCCTTTCTGCTCGACTTTTCTCCTGTCGTCACACTACCATCTCTGTTGCTTTCTTTTCCTTTCGCATTGATTTGATGCTTTATCTTGGTGTGCATTAAAAAGAAATCACACAGTGAAGTCACTGCTTTCCAGAAGGAGAAGTAATAATCATAGTCATAAACATGTGGGGGTTTCAAACAGATTAATGCTGTTCTGTCAGACATAGTCGCCACCCTCACAGCATCATAAAACTGTGTTTAAGGGCTGGCCATATGCTTGCGAATTTTATAATCAGGTACAAATTTATATTTTTAGTTTCTATTAACGAGGTGCTCTGGCAGAATCGATCTCTCCGAGAAACATGGTTTTTGGCGAGCATTTAGCAAAGTGTGGCGGTACAGTCCACCTGAGGGGTGGAGTTTGCATATTATGCTAAGAGGGATGGAGCATACACTCGGCCCGGGGAACCTCCAGTTCGCCAAAGAGAGGGGCGGTGTTTAAAAATATGCTGAAAGAGGGGACGCATCATACCGAAATTCTAAGAGTGGAGTGGGACTTAAAGTCATGCTGAGAGAGGAGCGGGCCTGCTGAGAGGGGGGCAGTGTGTACAAATGTTTAGGAATGGGACGAAAACGCAGGTGTGTAGAGAGGGGGACAGAGTATAGAGATACTAAGATAGGGGTGGAGCATACAGGCATGTTGAGATATACAGGATGCTCCGCCCCCTATCTCAACATGTCTGTATGCTCCGCCCCCTATCTCAACATGCCTGTATGCTTCACCCCCTATCTCAACATGCCTGTATGCTCCGCCCCCTATCTCAACATGCCTGTATGCTTCACCCCCTATCTCAACATGCCTGTATGCTCCGCCCCCTATCTCAACATGCCTGTATGCTCCGCCCCCTATCTCAACATGCCTGTATGCTCCGCCCCCTATCTCAACATGCCTGTACGCTCCGCTCCCAACCTGAACATGCCTCAGATAGGGGGCGGAGCATACAGACATGTTCAGATAGGGGGCGGAGCATAGAGGCATGCTGAGGGAGGGGCAGGTCATAACGGTGTTCTGAGAGAGGTTCAGGCCAGGTACACTCAGAATCGCTTGTCCTCCAGGGCGAGAGTACAAAGACCACAGCAGTGGACCGTGCACAACAATCCACACAGCCGCCACCGCCACACAGAAAGAGCCCTGGGGGGGGTGGCTGGAAGGTTAGATAATGGCAGGGGAATGCCACTGGAGAGCTGCCAGCCCCTGTGCCCTTCCCAAAGATCACAGGCCACTGAGGGGAAGTACAGGCACAACCCTGTTTAACTACACAGTGTAATCAGTGACACAAGGGCCGAGAGCCTGGGGCTGCTTTCAGGAAGACGAAACGCGGCGATGGTGGCCATATAGCCAAGGCGCCATCATTACTCTCAATGAGCAATGGCGAGCCAAGAGGTCAGAATGATTTCAGTGGTGGGCCAATGCTTTGGGTCGACGGTTGTTCTCAACCAGGGACTCACTTATCCAACACACTTATTTAACCTCCTCCCCCCCGTCTGAGACTATCCAACGAGTGGGCATGTGGCAGCAGGTACAGTGCCCTCCATAATGTTTGGGACAAAGGCATATTTTTTTCTTGATTTGGCTCTGTACTTCACAATTTTGGATTTGTAATCAAACAATTCAGACATGGCTAAAGTGCAGATTCTCTGCTTTTATTTAAGGGTATTTGTATACGTTGTTTAGTTTTCATGTAGAAAATACATCACTTTTTACACATAGTTTTAGTTGAAAATTCGGAAGTGAATCAAAAAGGGGTGTATGTTTGTTCTGTCCCAGAGGGGACAGGCTGTGAGAAGGTTCTTCTGAAGAACATAATGTTTCTGGGAGCCTACAGGGCATGCATCCAACAGAAGGGAAAAAGAGCTGAGCAACAGAGCTGCAAGGCAGAGGTTTGAGATGGACTCTCCTGAGGAGTATGAACACAGACGCAGACCAGGGAAAAATAAATCACCAAACACTCGAGTATCTAATGCTCACAGAGCCAACACAAGTGTGCCATCCAAAGAAATGATTGTTGGAAGAGGATGAGGGTAACTGGCATATGCTCCGTTCTTGAGATCGCTGATCAGTGACAGTAACTGTCCTAAAGATCGTCGCGACCGCTTGCGCTCGGCAGACTGGTAGAGCATGCACGCTGCCCTCTGGCACTGTGTGTGAGGGAGAGGGAAAGGGAGGGAGGGAGGGAAAGACGGTGCCACATGCGTTCACTTGGCAACTCTTCGTTTTCCAAAGCCAGTAGAAGCTAGATGAGCCTCACTTACAGCTTCCTCAAATTTGAGAATTATTTTTTTTTCTCTAAAAAACGTTCTGCTTTTTAAGAGCATCTTTGACAATCACCCCGTAAATTTCAGAAACAAGACGACAAATCAAACTGTTAATTTGATGTGTGCAGTTCTTTATGGAGTGTTGCATTCTCCCAGTGACACCAGCACTGCCTGTGGAGTGTGTGGTTAGTGCTGTCTGTGGCATGATTCAGTTTCACTTCGTTTCATGCGTTTCCATTTGAATGCATCTCTCCTGTTTTGAATGTTTTGGCATTCAGGTTGTTTGTCCATACTAGTTTATTATCTTTAAAAAAGTTTCCAGGACAGTTATCTCATCATCACCATTCCATTTTTTTTAATGTTTCAATGGCATTTCCTATGAAGGTACGCATTAATTCTGTGTGACGAGATCCCCCTCTGTATGAGAGAGGATCTTAATGGCACTGGTATTAATCACGTATATAAATGAACAAATGAATGCACTTGTAAGATTTTATTAATATGGTAGATGGAGCCATGAGATTTAGGAACGACCAGTCTGGAGATTCCAGTCTAGATATGTATAGTTAAAGCCATTTTGAAAATATCCGCACTATAAGAGATGAAAAATTACAACAACAAAAAAAAATCTCTTAAATAACTGATTACAAAGTTCAAGGGTATGTGGATTCTCAGCTCTGGTGACAAGACTTTTATGTTGGCACAACAACCATAAATAAGTTGTATTAACACATATTGCGTTGTTCAGCTAACACAACTAATAGGTCCAGTCACATATTTGTAATTTTGTGAACTACATGATCTCAACAAACGATACCATATGTATAATTAGTTTGTACTTTATCTGTGTATTCTGGCCCAATTCTAGTCAGAGGGGATGTAAGTGGTTGCCTATGGTGCCATCTGTACGGGGGTGGGGCAAACAAAATGAAAAAAAGAAGACGAAATGGAATACTTCACTAATGATAGTTGGCGAAGTTCCCACTCCCCAGGTCCGTGATCGCTACCGCCAAACCAAACCCCCCCCCCCTCACCCACCCCTGTTCCGTGATTGCTGCCAGCCAGCCCTGTGTATATTTATATTTTGTGGGTAAGTTGTTACCCCTACTCTTGTTTGATTTGCATTAGCATAAGTTTAGCTAAATGTTCATGCTCAAAAATGTTACTTGACTGATTGTATAATTTTCTAAAGGGCTTTTAGTTCCTGTGGTGCTGTCATTTCAAAATGATACAAACTGCATGTGAAACAAAAAGGGGAAATGTGCGAAGCAGTCCTGCAGATTCAGACTGATTTGTTTGGTAGAACTAAAATCCCTGCCTTAGTACCGAATCTGGGTTGAAAAATAAGATGCATGGACCTGTCTGTGCTTTTTGCCTCTGTCATAATGATCTACCATCATTCAAGTTCCCACACTCAATTTACTGGCAATAGCACTCCGGTGTACTTAATGCACATGAAAGAACCACGTGCGATATTCTAAATAACTACATTTCCGGAGCACAGCGGGGGACATTTTCAGACGTGATTTATTTAGCACCGTTCCCGCTGTTTGTGTGAAAGGAGAGATGTTTTTTTTCTTCTGATGAAAGAGTGGAGGATGAGAAAACAGGTGTGTGTGAGTGGGTGGGGATGGCTCACTCTTTCTCTTCTTCCTCTGCTCTTTGCTGTCTTTCATCAGAGACCAATAGGCCAAAGGTAAAAAAAGAAATTGGGAAGATATGAAGAAACACTCTCTACAAAAGATGGCTTTCCAAAGAGCTCTGAAATATGACTTCAGTTTCTCACTGAAGTATTTTCAAAATGAACCCGTCCCCCTCCCCCAATTAGAGTTTTCTCTTTTTTTTTTAACCCAGATTATCTTTGTGTCCCTTATAAAAGATGTGCCTGGTTTTCAGTACTCCCCTGTGACCTTCGCTGCCCGCCAAAAAACCGTCTCTGTTTGAGAAACGGTCGCCTCTTCATCAGGCTGAGGAGCTGAGGAGGAAGGTAACCATGCCGAACACTTGTAAACAGGGACCAAAATGAGGATGAATTTATCACACGAGGAGCCGCGCGCGTCCCTGCCGTCTGCCTCCGCCGCGGCACCAGGGATTAATGGCCGCTGCCTTCCTCCGTTCCCTGCCAATCACAGGGGAGACGCTGAGGCAATCCACACTGCTTACCGGAGTCACAAAGTAGCCTGTGCTTGACAGAAGGGGGCCCTGATTTTCACTTTGATGCTATTATTAATTACAGAGTTGTTTATATTTTGTGTTTTTTGAAATTGAACTCTAAATGAGTGTCCTGAGGGGTTTTGGAAGAGGGCCCAACCCTCCTAAGTACTTTAAAGCCGTATGTTGAATTTATCCTGAGTGGAACTACTCAGAGTTCTTGCTCAATGAGACGTAGGCACAGTGGCATGATTCTGAATACCCACAATATGTCTGTTATATCCGATACCAGTAAGATAAAATGTAGCTATTCAAGCTAGAAAAATCTTGGAGATTTTGTGAGAAATTAAGCAAAATTGCTTGATATATAGTTTTTTTTTTTTTTATCACAATGAAATCATAATTTGTAATTTCACTCTTTAGCATTAGGCAAGCTTTAAAATATTTTCTAAAACTGCAATTACAGAGCTGAAAGCCATGGGCTTCCTGTTGTAATTATTCGTTGATCTGTCTGGTGCTACAGAATGTCCTGCTGAAATCTGAGGCGGCCATTAAAGAGTGTCCCAGAGCAGAAACATTTTTAGGTTTCAGACCGAAATTATTGAAATGAAATACAATGCAGTGCCACATAAATGCGCCTCCCTCAAAGTGAAACGATGGCAGATTGCAGATTATGTTTCTCCCCTCTGAGAGCCAGCTGCCAATCAGTTGCAGGCAATAGTGGCAACATTTGTGGCAACAACAATCTAAATATGTCAGTACACTTCACGATGTGGTTGGATGTGGGGGAGGGGGTTATTTTCACCAACAGTGGTTGTCTAGCCCACGTCTTAATCGTCCCCCAGTTTAATTGGTTAAATAATTCCTTCCCTCTCCATCTCAGCTGATGTGTATTGAGCATTCTTGCACAAAATGGCTGCAGTGAGTTTCCCCCTTCACTGTAAAATGAAAAACGCATTTTTATTAAGCATTATTATTATTATTATTATTATTATTATTATTATAAATATATTTTATTTTGATAATTTCAGTGAACTGTGAAGCTATCTAGCTTTTTTCTCTCAGCAATTTGTCCTTAGCAAACTGTCACTATAGATGTGTGGAAATATTGTGCCAAAAGCAATCAATCAATCACTGTTCATTTTTTTGTAGCACCACTTAGAATCAGGTTGTCACACAACACTTCATAATTGATGTTTTCCAGAGGGGATCAGATAACCTGAGGAAAAAAAATTGATTGGAGTTTTGTTTAGTTTTTTTTTTTCTTTCTGGAAATCAGTGGCATGCAATGACTTGCAAATTAAGAATGACATGTTCAGGGACTGTATGGAGGTGAAAGGGGGAAATAGAGATTGTGCAAGTCTCCACTTTATGCAGCTCCACAAGGCTACCCACTGGAGAGGTTTCCAAACAAGTAGGCATAACATCACATGTACATCACCGCCCCCCTTCAAGCATACATCAACAGGCCACAGTCTACGGAACTTTTCCTAATACTTGGCCATGCTCCCGCCCCCTTCCCCCACCCATTCTCACTTGGGCTTGTACCTCATGCTACATCTCCTCCTTAGCTCATTAGCATTGCTTGAGGCACTATTTACATCTTTATTTATATATTTGTTTTTCATTAAACATGCTGTTAGTCTACTTGTCTTGTGGGATAAGCCGGAACAATGTGAAAGACAATAGCCTTTGTGGGATTTGTTCTATATATCTTTTTTTTCCAAAGAGGTACAGAAGCTCCTCTGATAAACACTGTCTGATAATCTGCATGTAAAAACAAGACTTGCCTTGTTAATCAAGCCCAATAAAACTTAAACTTCCTCCAGGGTATAAATTCACCATGATCTAATTCTTTTACACAGAGCATTGGGGACTCTACAATATACGTATATGAATTTAGTGGTTGAAAAACTGTACTTGTACAATTAATGAAAAAAAATGCAACTTGGTATTGGTGTTGTTTCTGCATATTTATATTGTAATTTTAATCAAATTTTGGCAGTATATTTATCTGAATATATATGTATTTACCGCATTTCAGATGAGACATTAACCCGAGGTCCTTACTCACTGTGGTCATTAAAGATTCCACGACACTTAGGGGTTTCCCTGGTTTCCTGGCTAAATTCCCAACCAGTCTCTCTCAACCCGCAAACCCCCCCAGTTACATGATATAGAAATTGTTCTCTCTCTCCACCTCAGCTGATGTGCGGTGAGCGTTCTGGTGCAAAATGGCTGCCGTTCGTCACCCAGGTGGGTGCTACACATTGGTGGTGGTTGAGGACAGTTTCCCCCCCTCAATAGAACACTTTGAGAGTGAGAAAAGCTATATAAATGCTAGGCACTATTATTGTTATTATTATTATTATTATAGAATCATCACTGTGTGAAAGGTGCCATATGTACAGTAGAGGCACGCAGTATAAGTGTGAAAGTGTATAATGTGTGTTCCCACTCTAAGCCAAATATTACTGCAGTTGGCCTGCTGAAATTGGCCTGTGCTGTTTCTATGATGGGGAAACTCACAGGTGTAGGAGGTCTGTGACACTGGTGCTCAGGCTGGTCTCAAATCCAAGGTCAGCTAGCAAAGTGTAACGTATCGGAAAGTGCAGTTGGGGAGGGTGGAGAGCATGTTAAACCAGACAATAGGGGAAGAGGGAATGATGTTTAAAATGCATTGGGTTGTGTGTTTTGCATTGCAGTGGTGCCACCGATGTGATGTAGGTTCTCGATATGATCTTTATTTTTCCTTCCTGTAAAGAGAAACATTGGTGGTTCTTTTAGAATGACAAGTCCAGGAGCTGTCCATCAAATAGCCAGTCAGCTTGAGATGTCTGAGCAAACTCCCAGTGCTTTTCAGCTGTATAATCTGCGCCTCACTGATGCAACGTCGGTGTCATGATGAGAAGTGTCGTCTTCTCCGCCGACAACAAGAGGGCCCATGTGTACAAGTGTAGCACATTCTCATCTAACAAGCTGGATGTAGGATGATCAATGTCTCAAGATACCCTTCCTAATTGCTTCTAATAAAACAGAACGATGAATGATCGCATCACAGTTCTGCTTGAATGACTTATGCAAATGCAGCCATCCATCAATCAGTCAGGGTTTAGAAATCTGACAAACGCCTGTCATAAGTGGACATTCAAACATGATGCATCCTAATACTAGCACAAAAGAATATATAGTAAATAAACAGCCTGTTGTTTTCCAACATAGTTTGTATTTATCTAGATTGATGTTAACCTTCAATATATTCACTATGAAATACACAAGTTCAAGGGCAGAGTGGTTCTTCACTGTAAAACATTTTTGAAAAGCTTGTAATTGGATGCACAGAAGGTATGCAGTAGGTATACATCAAGAAACATCCCTGCACGTGGTCTTGCCAAAACATCCAAATGTGACCTTGTCATGTTTCTTCAATAATTAACTGAGCTCTCTCACTAAGGGTCTACAGTCTCTCTCTCTCTCTCTCTCTCTCTCTCTCTCTCTCTCTCTCTCTCTCTCTCTCTCTCTCTCTCTCTTTCTCTCTCTCTCTCTCTCTCTCTCTCTCTCTCTCTCTCTCTCTCTCTCTCTCTCTCTCGGCATGAAATACAAGCTTGTAAATGCCTAAGTACAAAAAAGTTGTTTCAGATCAACATATAAACAGTGACATAAACAATGATAAAATCTGCTGATAAAAACATGCTGTACAAACAACAATAAATCACAAAGTTTCAGGAAAACAATATGGAGTGCATCATGGGTCACTATCCTTCAGGCTCTGACAGACAGCTGTTAACTTCCCTTTGGCATAATGCAGCTACTGTCCTTCCCAAAGGAGAAGAGTGTGTGTGTGTGTGTGTGATTGTGTGTGTGTGTCAATGTTCAATGGCTATCTGTGCTCCTGTAATGTATACCTTCTCAAGGTCTTTATGCATATCCTATATGCATATGCACAGGTCAAAAATGGGGAGTTGTGTTTACATGCCAATGGACACTTCATTGGCGCAGTTCTGAGACTCGTGGTTAACGGGGGGTTAGTGCTTTTTGTTATTGGGGTCCAGTACCTTCTTGATGTTTCAAAATCTAGAATTCCCTTTTATGAATTTTAGATAATAGCCTATCCTATCCTTTACCAAAATCGGTATACAAGGTCACAATGGGTGTGTATCCTATTTAGCTGTGTAAGCAAGCCCTCAAACAAAACTATGATACAGAGTCATTGGTTGAATAACTGGTTTGGATAGGTTTATTCAAATCCTAATTTGAACTTCAACATGAATTATATGATTTATGGCTTAAAATGTCCTGCATGCTTTTCACTTCACCTCATTTACTACCATTTTAAAATGTCCGTTTGTGCCAATTTTCAGACTCAATTGTAGTGTAATTGTGTGTAGTGTGTGGAGCGCTCCATCTTATGGTTCTGTCGTATTGAAACCCTGGTCTGTGGATAACTGCAGAACCAGGTTGATGGCAAAAAAAAAACTAGAATATTACTTTTTTTTTGTAAAGAAACCAGGGTCCATCATGAAATCATTAGTTACTAAATTCCAAATGTTGAATTGTGTTGAAGTCAAATTTCAGCCCTGGCTTTCCAGTCACATTAGCAAGTAATTGACGTATAGATATACTAATAATTTACTAGTTACAGCACGTAAAAAAACATTGACGATATTGTGAATCTGTTGTGGTAGCACCTACTGACACATTTAAGGGGAAAAACAACATTAACCTTATTTTACAGATTAAGGCACAAATAATTTAGTCTTTCTTTTTGGCTGGCCAAAATAATTTCTGTACTGAAATATCCGCAGATAAAGAAACATTTTTTGATGACATTGAACATTTTAATTACATTTTAAAGCCCAATTTACTAAGACTGGCCCCAATTCCACTTTTTTGGGGGTAGGAGACAATCACAAAAAAAAATAAAACTTAGTGTACAGATCTGGAAATAGAGCTAATGGTCATTGAATTACAGCATTGAAATGGTGCATTACAGCAGAAAAATGCAACACGAACAGAGAGAATGGAAATTTGGTGTGACATCACAAACAAAATGAATTCATTAGGCATAAGAAATGAGAGGGTCGTTTAGAGGGTAATTGTCGGATGAAAGATTTCTAGCTGTGTAACTGTGTAAGGCACCCTGGATAAAGGTGAAATGATGTAATGTAATGCATTGAAAGGCCCTTTTCTGTTTTATTCGGTTTTGCCTTCTCCTGGCTCTGGTGACTGCTGTCGTGTTTGGGAGAGAGAACTCCTTATTAACATAACTTTCATAGAACGTGAGGTAGGCTATATCAGCGCTCAACAAATCCCCACCTGTTCTAAAATTCACACACAAAGAGGTGCGCCGCAATTAAGGCCTGCTTTAGTAAATTAGACGGAATATTTAATTGACCTAATTCACAAAATCTCCACCGGGTTTTAGCGCATTCACCCCAGGTACACATATGCATGAATATATTTAACTGTGTCAAAAGGAAAGTTGCATATTGACATAATCTGTGCAAATCACATCCTGATAGGAATTTCAACCCGTTGTAACCATTTAGTTAGTCCGACGCAGCTGCTGTGACCTTCTAGTGTCTGCTTTAGCTTTATGTGTTAAATGTTAAGCTTTATTTTAAGTATCTAATTTGGCACCACAGGCTTTCAGTTTATTTTATTTTTTTTACACAGTCTGCGATGATACATGATTTGTTTGTCTTTTTTTTTTTTTCCAGCTCTCAGGACAAACCAAAATCTGTCAACTGTCAATTGACAGTTTTTCCGATTTTAGTTTGTTTAGTTAATACAATTATCACAGAAATGGGAAAGGATTTGCGTACCTGTAAATTAGAATTGGTTGGTAGAATTGAAAATGTAGAACTACTACTGAGAGTTTGTTTGTGGGGTCTCACAGTAAGTCTCTTCTCTCTCTCTCTCTCTCTCTCTCTCTCTCTCTCTCTCTCTCTCTCTCTCTCTCTCTCTCTCTCTCTCTCACGCACACGCTCACACACACCCTCCTGCGCTCTTTGTTGTATGTGTTTACTGGAAGCGGTACTCACAGGCTAATCTAGTTTCTGACAACCTTTCAGACAGCTTTTTTTTCCATTTTTTTTCTTGTGTCTTTGGCAGGGGTCTGAAACTTAGTGCCATAGGTATTTAACCTTCTCCTAACACCAGCCGGCATGTTCAGCCTACTAATCCTGGCTGTGAATCTCCGTGATAAGATCTTACAATATTTGCATCTTCAATTGCCCTTCAATTGAAAGTCGTTTTTTTCCCAAACATGTCTGAAGTATTTTCATCCTCATAAGGTTAGCCTATATTTGTTTTGTCCTCTTGTAGTCCAGGTTTGGCAGGCTGATTTAAATCATGTTATTTGAGCTGTCTGTCAGTATTATCACCATCTGAGAGTTTTCATTTTTTATTTTATTTTGTTTTTGTTCTGTTCTTGAAATATCAGCAAGGTGTTAACATGTCTGACGGTCCAGGCATGCATATCTGTAAATTATGCCTTTTGTTTGTTTGTTTTGACTGGGACTTAGGGACTGTGCAACTCGCAGAGAGTGACAAGACAAATCACAGAAAGGACCCATTCGTGCTGTATTTCACCTGTTTATTTTGTATACATCCACATATCCTGTTTTATTCATGTGCATGCATGCATCATAATTGTTGCAGATATACGTATGTATAGTGAGATTGACAGAAAGATGAACTGCTGGATAAAAAAAGCATGACGTATTCCTTTTTGTTCCTCATCTAGAATAAATACAATGCTTCTTTCCTTTCATGTTAAATAATAATAATGTTAAATAAAACTTAAGCCCTATTCAGACGGGGTGAGTTTTACTGGGGGAGGTGGGGTAATGTAATAATCACCGGAGGACCTCCGTTATTTTAGTCCCGTCTGAATCTACCATGTCTGTAAATTTTACGGACTGCGCGCTCCCGCGCCAGTAAAGACTCCGGAGTCTTTTACCTTCTGGTAAATGCCCTGTAAAATTAGCCCCAGGTTAAAGCAATCCTGTGCGAATTTACATGTCAGTAAATATTCTGTTATTTCCTGTGAGAAATGAGTTTTCCCCGGTTGTTCACGTATGAGGCACTCGAGGACGCCTTTGGTTGTGCTCTCTTCGGTCACAAGCCACAACTATTGGCCGACCTCTTAATTAAGTGTAACGTTACATTAAATAAGCAGAGAGCAAATAAATAATAAAAAACAGGCTCAAAAGTAGGCTACACTGGGGCAACGCTTGGTGGTCTAGCCTAACAGTTAGCTAGTTTTCTGAAGCTAACGTTAATAAAGAGGTGTAATGCAGGGTTCCTCACGCTTTTTGTGGACAGTTTTTCACGCCAACATTGTCTCCACATAGTTTTGTTTTTTTTCGGCGCCTGCTTTTCTTTGCCAGCGATTTTCTACCAGAAGCAATCAGTTTGATGTGAATATTAGATTGTATGACGCGCGGGGACACTCCCGTCTTTGCAATTCTAGACGCTGATTACGGAGGAACTATCCCCTCCGAATCGGCCATTAACATTGCAGACTTCCTGTGATAACAATTACTTTACAGACATTGTCCTGAAAACGTATCCCATCCGAATAGGGCTTTCGTCACATATGACTCCTAGTATATGTTCCTAAAGCTTTAATAAAGCATGCATAATGTTGTTATTACTACAGCAAAACAGCCTTTATAGGGGATTTCCAAAAGGGATTTCCAAAGATTTTTGAAGCAAGTTGCATTTTGTGGAATGTCATATTTTAAGAGTATCATTTTACATATCTTGAGTTATTTCATCTTTCATAAGGCAGTGCATTTGCTGATGCATAATTCATGAAGAGGGGCTGTTAACTAAGGCTGAGTGTAAGCACATTGAGTGCAAGCAGTTATTGCTATTGATTGTCTGTTCACTAGCTGAGCGCTACTTGGCTTGCACATTCTGTGTTATGCCTGACAATAGACAGGCGGCATCTTTTTTTCATCTCATGCAGGTTTCTCGCCTAATTTTTTGCATGATTAATGGTAATGAATGCATCAACTATGCTTCATTAACTTATTTTGGAATACCCGCTTTTTGTAAAACATGAGAAAAATAAGCCAGTAGTCAGTTGAGGCGGACGAGGCCTGCCGTGTGTCGGCCTGGATCGGTGCCGTCGGAAGTGTGTGCTTTATTTGACTAGGCAAGAAGTTGCAAATATCCCGTAGCTGATTTCTGAGTTCCATCACTTTCTGGTCAGATGCACGGCTGTGATGCAGTTTTGCCCTGAGCCGCAATTACCACCCCCCCCCCCCCATCTCTTTGAACGGCGGTGTTTCAGTCCACCGATGGCAGATTCCCATACCAAGTACAGCCCTGGAAAATCAATCATTGACTCCACACAGACTACACACTGCTACATCCAAAGGATTGGAGGAGTGGATGCATCTACCAGCTTGTTTTTCGCTGTCAGGAAGGTCTGCGTGTGTGTGTGCGTGTGTGTGTGTGTGTGTGTGTGTGTGTGTGTGTGTGAGAGAGAGAGAAAGCGAGAGAGAGAGTTTGTTTATGTTTGTCTGCAAACAGGAGGGAGGCTGCCATTAATGCACTCACAATTACAGCAATAGAATGCTGCTGTTAGTGTGAACTGTTTGCCAACAGTATTCAACGTGTATCATCATTTCCCATTTCCCCTGTTTATATGTCTCTCTCCCTTTCTGCTTCTTCCTCTGTCTCCGTTTCCCTCTCTCCATACTCCAAGGTCAAAATCTTGTAACGTATAACATCTCGGTGGTAGAGGGGGACATGGCGATCATCAGCTGCAGAGTCAAAGACAACGATGACTCCGTTATCCAGCTCCTCAACCCCAACAGACAGACCATCTACTTTAGAGACGTCAGACGTGAGTACCAAGGCCCGCGTGACGCATGATCTCTGAAGCATTCTTGTGCCACATAACATAAATAACCTGCGTGATTACAACGGTCACACAGCTTCTTTACAAGTTTGCTTCTTCATTTCAGCGTCACTTCTGCTTAGAACCTTAGAAATAGGCACCCAACGCGAAATGGGTTTGGTGCCGTTGGCATGGAGATGGGTGTGGGGACCTCAGCTGGGAGTCCCCACGTTGTTACGGCCTGTCTTATGCCATTAAAGATGGGAGATTGTCCTCATCTGATTACATCAAATGAAACCATGATGTGTAACATTAATACGTGTCACTAGGTAAAAAAAAGATGGCATGGTTAATTGAAAAGGATAACTTTTAAGAAGACTTTAGTGTGGTTTGTCAGTTATTTTTGTCGTTAAACTGTCGCCAATGAGTCACATCATGTTGTGTCATATGTTCCATTTTAGTATCTGTGGAGGGATTCTTCTTCTTCTAGTGTTGAGGATGCACTGGAAGCAAAATGGAGGCTCTCTGTACCATGGTTCATCGGAGGCATACAGTGCAATCTGTTTTTGTTTTTTGCTGATTAATAAAACCTTAATGGGCTCCTTTAAGATGGCCTGTCCTGTAATCAGAATTGATTCCAGTTATTTAGGAATAACATCTCCCCCGGCATCTCTTTTATTAAACCTGTGAAAACCATAATGGCGCAGCGCAAAGAGACCTTGATGTAAGGTAAAGACAACCAGGAGAGCCATTGCCTGTGAATTGACTTCCTGTATTACAGTATTTACGGGGAGCTTAATTGCCGCTGTGAGATTTCCAATGTCCTTTGTCTTCTTCGGGGCCTTGTTTCTCCCCTACTAATCTTTGCTGGAAGAACGCACGTCCGCTGGCTGTGAGCTGATAGTCTAGCCCCCAGCTGTACTGTGCACTGTCTTCACATTGTCATTGGTTTACCAGTTTTACGTTCATATTTTACACAGCATCTGGTTTTTATTTTATTTTAGACTAAATGTAGTACAAACAGGGAACTGTCCAGTATTGATGAGCATATGTAGAGCTGTCTCTCTTCTTCTGCTGGCTGCATAGACAATATAAATGTTAATTATCTGGCAAACTGTCTTCTGATTTGTCAAAACTATATTCCAGATTATTTCATGAATGGAAACGGCATTTGATCGGCTGATCTGATACACTATTGAAGATAATACCTAGATCATCAATCAGAAAACTTTTGCTTAAGATAATGAACCCGTTTTCCGACATCAATGATTTCAAAAGTGAAATTGAAGTACATTTAGCTAGTTAGCCTGCCAACTTTTTTTCAGTGTGAGTATGCATGTGATCCTACAGCACATATAAAGATAAAAGTGCACATGGTGAAATTATCATTGCCGGCTTGCATACAAATACATTTGAGCAAGCTAATGCTTTATTGATTTCCATATTCAAGAACCAAGAATCAGAGAAACATGTTTTACAATGCCACTTTAATTTCCCTTTGTGTGTCGACGGAATTGAATGAACTGTTGAAGAATTCACTTTTGCCCTTGGTTTGGTTTGTTTTGTTTTGTTAAATGACAGTTTTTTTTTTATTCTCCAAAGAGCTGCTAACTGTGCTCAGATATAATATCGTTTTGTTTGTCCTCTTTTTTTATTGTTCCATTTTTGAGATAATCTTTGAGATTATGAATTAAGCTTTGATTATGCAGAAGCGTATGGCTTTGTTCCTGCTTTAACCTTTTCTGATGTACTGCTCTTTGTGCGATACTTTGAAGTGGTAAATAAATCCCTTTGTTCTCCATGGTAACAAAATCAAATCCAGGCAGTGGCCGTGTAAACAACGGCTGCGATTCCCATGAGGCAGTGGGGACCTGGCCTCTCAGTTGGCTCGGGAAGGAGACCTTTAGTCTGCAGGTTACCCCCTGCCATGTTGCACAGTAACAGCTCCTTATTTGTGATTGGTTGCCTGTAGTCTGCCTGGTGGGTTGCTGGGTGTAAACACATTCCAGCTGGCTGGACATGCCACGGCACTGAGATGGGCCTAAATTCATCATTGAGCATTCCAAATTGGGAATAATAACGTATTGTTATGAAATAATGTAACATAATCGGAATAAGAAGTGACAAGGAGCTACCATAAGTCTTGCTGAGAAAAAAACTTCCCATCAGCTGTGGAATTCAATTGGTTCGGATGGTGCCAAACAGCAAAATACATATTTCTAGGTGGCACCTGCATCCGTAATCTGATTTATTTGTCTTTTCATTGACAAGCAGAGTCCTCCCAGTAGACATAGCTCAATAGCAATTATATTTTTGTCTGATCCTCTCCATTCCGGCCTCTCATCTCTGTCAGGGAGAGGGAGAAAACCCGTTCTTCCTCAGGACGTAGGGAGGGGCCTCACAGCACAGCTCTGACATCATATCTCATCTGGGGGCTTGTCCAGCCTGCTTGCCATTTTTAAATATCTTATATATCACCGTTAAACTTCTATTTGATGGCAAGTCTCAAATCAAGAGCCAGTTTTTTTTAAAAGCTAGGAACAAAAACATAGAGATTTTAATTTAAAAATCTCAAAATCGGAGACACGTTCTGATGATTACTGCTTCAGAATGACGCTACTGTTATCAGCAGGTCAATAGTCTACCTGTAGAACAGTAATGCATTTTTAAACAGTTTTCATAGTTTTTTTTATTATATTGATAGTCCAATTAATATATATTTGTTTTACAAGCATGACTGTGGTGGTGTTGAAAAGGACCAGTATCAAGAAATTGTTGATACTGTTAGTTTCAGTGCCATTCATTTTAGAGTGTAGCAGCAAGAAACATTCTAACTTGCATTACTGTCAGTTGTTTTCTCTGATGTCAGACCCATTAAAGAAACATATTAAACAGTGGTATTAAATGTTTTTATTTTTCTCCTCATACACATTAAGGTATTTTCACATTGATAAATTATTAGTATTAGTATTATTATTATTATTCAGGATATGTCAATATTATACAATATTATTATACAGTTAATATTATCATATTTAAAAGCATACTTTTTTTTTTTACATCATTTGTGCCACATCTCTATGACAACTACTTTTTTTGACAATTTGATAAACTGAAAATTCACAAGCGCAAGCATCTCAGCAACATATGGGGTAGCTGTTGCTCTCGGTTGCTTTAATTGAACTGTGCGCGGGGTTGAGCTATTTTCAGAAAGCCGATGGGCACGTTATTCTTAGCGGTGGTATGGCGGGAGGGCTGCCCTGTTGTGAGAGGGTGGAGTTAGCCTGTAATTATGGTTACCCGTCATGCCTCTTGCGAGGTTCAGAGCACAAAAACAACTGCCACTAAAGGCATGGACACTATGGAAATGCTTTAATTGGGCCAAATAAATACATTTCATTTATTTTATCTTCCCCACTATTGAGGACATTTGAAGTACATGAAATAGATTCTATAATTGTATATGTTTAGTTTGATTCTGTTTCAGAAAGTTTATGCACAGCACCACGCACTCTATTGCACATATTGACAGCTGTCTGATCTGTTCAAATCGGTCAGTTCCAGGTAGAATAGGTATCAGTAAGTGTTCCTGTGATTGAATGGGAATCGGGACTAGCTATCGAAAGGTAGCAGGAAGATTCCGTTTTGGGGATGTGGGTTTCCTGGGATTTTGATGGCCATTTTTTAGGCAGAGCTATAGAGGAACATGAAGAACAGACCTGTATAGGATTTTGATGGGCGTTTTTTAGGCAGAGCAATAGAGGAACAGACATGTATAGGATTTTGATGGGCGTTTTTTAGGCAGAGCTATAGAGGAACAGACATGTATTGGATTTTGATGGGTGTTTTTTTTGGCAGAGCTATAGAGGAACAGACATGTATAGGATTTTGATGGGCGTTTTTTAGGCAGAGCTGTAGAGTAACAGACATGTATAGGATTTTGATGGGTGTTTTTTAGGCAGAGCTATAGAGGAACAGACATGTATAGGATTTTGATGGGCGTTTTTTTTGGCAGAGCTATAGAGGAACAGACCTGTATAGGATTTTGATGGGCGTTTTTTAGGCAGAACTAGAGAGGAACAGACATGTATAGGATTTTGATGGGCATTTTTTAGGCAGAACTAGAGAGGAACAGACATGTATAGGATTTTGATGGGCGTTTTTTAGGCAGAACTAGAGAGGAACAGACATGTATAGGATTTTGATGGGCATTTTTTAGGCAGAACTAGAGAGGAACAGACATCTATAGGATTTTGATTGGCGTTTTTTAGGCAGAACTAGAGAGGAACAGACCTGTATAGGATTTTGATGGGCGTTTTTTAGGCAGAACTAGAGAGGAACAGACCTGTATAGGATTTTGATGGGAGTTTTTTAGGCAGAACTAGAGAGGAACAGACATGTATAGGATTTTGATGGGAGTTTTTTAGGCAGAAATAGAGAGGAACAGACCTGTATAGGATTTTGATGGGCGTTTTTTAGGCAGAACTAGAGAGGAACAGACCTGTATAGGATTTTGATGGGAGTTTTTTAGGCAGAAATAGAGAGGAACAGACATGTATAGGATTTTGATGGGAGTTTTTTAGGCAGAACTAGAGAGGAACAGACATGTATAGGATTTTGATGGGAGTTTTTTAGGCAGAACTAGAGAGGAACAGACATGTATAGGATTTTGATGGGCGTTTTTTAGGCAGAACTAGAGAGGAACAGACCTGTATAGGATTTTGATGGGAGTTTTTTAGGCAGAACTAGAGAGGAACAGACCTCTATAGGATTTTGATGGGAGTTTTTTAGGCAGAACTAGAGAGGAACAGACATGTATAGGATTTTGATGGGAGTTTTTTTAGGCAGAAATAGAGAGGAACAGACATGTATAGGATTTTGATGGGACTTTTTTAGGCAGAACTAGAGAGGAACAGAAATGTATAGGATTTTGATGGGTGTTTTTTAGGCAGAACTAGAGAGGAACAGACCTGTATAGGATTTTGATGGGAGTTTTTTAGGCAGAACTAGAGAGGAACAGACCTGTATAGGATTTTGATGGGAGTTTTTTAGGCAGAACTAGAGAGGAACAGACCTGTATAGGATTTTGATGGGAGTTTTTTAGGCAGAACTAGAGAGGAACAGACCTGTATAGGATTTTGATGGGAGTTTTTTAGGCAGAAATAGAGAGGAACAGACATGTATAGGATTTTGATGGGACTTTTTTAGGCAGAACTAGAGAGGAACAGACATGTATAGGATTTTGATGGGACTTTTTTAGGCAGAACTAGAGAGGAACAGACCTGTATAGGATTTTGATGGGAGTTTTTTAGGCAGAACTAGAGAGGAACAGACCTGTATGGGATTTTGATGGGAGTTTTTTAGGCAGAACTAGAGAGGAACAGACCTGTATAGGATTTTGATGGGTGTTTTTTAGGCAGAACTAGAGAGGAACAGACCTCTATAGGATTTTGATGGGAGTTTTTTAGGCAGAACTAGAGAGGAACAGACATGTATAGGATTTTGATGGGAGTTTTTTAGGCAGAAATAGAGAGGAACAGACATGTATAGGATTTTGATGGGTCTTTTTTAGGCAGAACTAGAGAGGAACAGACATGTATAGGATTTTGATGGGTGTTTTTTAGGCAGAACTAGAGAGGAACAGACCTGTATAGGATTTTGATGGGAGTTTTTTAGGCAGAACTAGAGAGGAACAGACCTGTATAGGATTTTGATGGGAGTTTTTTAGGCAGAACTAGAGAGGAACAGACCTGTATAGGATTTTGATGGGAGTTTTTTAGGCAGAACTAGAGAGGAACAGACCTGTATAGGATTTTGATGGGCGTTTTTTAGGCAGAACTAGAGAGGAACAGACCTGTATAGGATTTTGATGGGAGTTTTTTAGGCAGAACTAGAGAGGAACAGACATGTATAGGGTTTTGATGGGAGTTTTTTAGGCAGAACTAGAGAGGAACAGACCTGTATAGGATTTTGATGGGTGTTTTTTAGGCAGAACTAGAGAGGAACAGACCTGTATAGGATTTTGATGGGAGTTTTTTAGGCAGAACTAGAGAGGAACAGACATGTATAGGATTTTGATGGGAGTTTTTTAGGCAGAAATAGAGAGGAACAGACATGTATAGGATTTTGATGGGACTTTTTTAGGCAGAAATAGAGAGGAACAGACATGTATAGGATTTTGATGGGACTTTTTTAGGCAGAACTAGAGAGGAACAGACATGTATAGGATTTTGATGGGTGTTTTTTAGGCAGAACTAGAGAGGAACAGACCTGTATAGGATTTTGATGGGAGTTTTTTAGGCAGAACTAGAGAGGAACAGACCTGTATAGGATTTTGATGGGAGTTTTTTAGGCAGAACTAGAGAGGAACAGACCTGTATAGGATTTTGATGGGAGTTTTTTAGGCAGAACTAGAGAGGAACAGACCTGTATAGGATTTTGATGGGCGTTTTTTAGGCAGAACTAGAGAGGAACAGACATGTATAGGATTTTGATGGGTGTTTTTAGGCAGAGCTATAGAGGACAGGATTTTGCTCATGCTTTCTCCATTATTAGCGGTGATGTTTTTATTATTTTTTTATTTTTTATTATTCTGATCTCTTCTCACTTAGAATTTTGCCACAGTGGATTGCAGAAACAACAATGCACATATTGTATTTTTTCTTATGTATAATCTCTAGCTATATGATCAATAAAATGTATTAAATCATTGGCTTTTAACTGTCTTCCATCCCAGAAACAGGACATAAACATTACTGTCCCAACCTACACACAAATCGTTTGTACATTGGCATTGCTTATGTTTCTGCAGCTAAACCTGTACAGAACATTCTGGCCTTTGCAGGTTATTCTTACTTTTTTCACAGCTGATACAAAACAAAATGTCGACTACATGTTGGGTGTACAAGCCTATTTAATGCCACATTTACAGAAATGTCACATGGAAATGGCACATTTTTGCTATAACCCATCGGGACAGCACTCAGCATTCCCACACTCAGACATGTTAGTCTCAGAAGTGTGACAAGAGGTTTAATTATTGTTTATGTGATGACATGATTGATGTGTATTGCATGTCATTTATTTTAAATGTATTTCAGTCATTCTTGATTTAGAGTAACAATTAAGTAAAACAACTGAAAATAAAGTTGATCTCTTCTTTCCCATCCCATTCCCCAAACAGCGCTAGAAAGTATTGTTACATACAAATTCTGTCAGCCACAGAATAATATTTTTTTAATCCAAGTATGTCACATACAAGCTTACCCGCTAGCATGCCTTGATGGTCTTCATATCTGGATATGTGTTAGGAATGTTTGAATCGTAAGTATTGAAATGCGAGACCCATTCGACATTTCTGACGTTCCCAATAAAAATGAACATGAAGTTCCATCCACAACTCAATTTATTTAGTAAATGGGATAACATTCTTAGGTTTAAGTTTTTTTTATGACTTAAACATAATATTCCTGGGACATTTTTGACACTCATGAAACTGGACATCAAACTCTTTCAAAACATTAGCTTTGCATTTTTCCCCCCCAGCTTTTTGTGAAAGATAAAGAGCGGCGCTAACCGTTCAGGACACAAAACAATCAGAACTACTTACCGTCAGCCTGCTCTATATCTGCCTCAGAATCCTAATGCACTCTTAATGATCCCTGATTATTTATTTATATCTCTATTTTGGCTCTCGTTTCTTTGAACTGCGGCTTCCAGGGCTTTGCCGAAATCGGCCGCAGCACTAAGAGGGTTGATGGAAAGCTACTGGGTATCACCCTGGCCATTCTGCCTGATTCTGAGCTCATGCGGGTAACAGCAGCCCCGGCTCCATAAGTGCACTGCATGGACCTGAATGCAATCTGTATGAAAGCTACCGTGGGCTTTCATCTCAGGCAAGAGATTTGCCCTCAAAACAAGCCTTAATGCAGTTAATGCGCTCATCGTCATTCTGGGGAGACGTAAAAAAAGGTTCAAATACAAACGAAAGATCTTTTTTTTTTCTTTTCTTTTTAAGGTTCTCATTAGAAAGTTACTGATCGCAAATTTCTGAAAATTTTTAATTGAGACTTGGCACTACTGAGGTGCCTCAACTAAAAACAGGGGTGTCTTGGTCAGGTGCTGAATTTGCTCAGCCGAACCGGATCCGCAAAATTCATGGCATTAGTGAAAAAACGACAAGGACAAAAGGTGAGTTGTTTCTGTGCATGAGACTCTTGTAACCCTGTGCTACTGTGTACTCTTCCACAGCCCTGAAGGACGGCCGATTTCAGCTGGTCAACTTCTCGGACAATGAGCTTCGGGTGTCGTTGTCCAACGTGTCGCTGTCCGACGAGGGGAGATACGTGTGCCAGCTCTACACCGACCCCCCACAAGAAGCCTACGCCGACATCACTGTGCTGGGTATGAAACGCTCCCCTCCGTAAAATGCACCCCTCAGCCCCCTCTCCATAAAACACTCCCCAACCTTCCGCCCTCTGTCTCCTAATGTACTCTCACCACTTTACTTTCAACCCCCTGACCTCCACCCCCCTACAGCACCCGCACCTTACCCCCAAAGCCAAAAAAACAATCATTACTTCTTCAGGTCAGCCATTGGTCATGTTTTCACAAAGTAAATGCCTGAGGGACTTGATTCCTCCATCCTCCAAACACCCTGACTAAGTGATTCAACAAGGTAATTTTCCTGTTATAAAGTTGAATCAGGCTGCTATGCAAGGGGCCTTTCCATTTTCCCCAGGTTGACCCCAGTGGCTAGCAACTAATTAACACTTCTATTATGTTGAAATTGTATGTCGCCTTTTACATTTTGGGTCAAATTGACCCCAGCAGTTTAAACGGACACAACAGTATTGTAATAGAAATATTTGGCACTTTTGTGTGTCCCCTTCTTAATGTCTCTCAATTCACAAGCCTTTTATCTCTTAATATAAAAAATCTGTGATAAACTAATTTTAGCCGGAGGTAAGTGAAAGTTTAAAAATTCAGAATCACCCACAAACGATCAGAAATAAAAAATAAAAAAAGGTTGTATATGTTCTTATATTTTGTCCAGCTACATAGCCTGGGGTCAAAATGACCCCACATAACACCTCTGTATACAAAGTTCATGCAGGACTTTTGAAAACAGCATTATGTGTATCGCCAGGCATAATAGGAGGGTCAAACAGTATAAATACATTTCAGTTTATGATGCATTCGATTAACAGCAAAAGCACATTTGCAATACTGTTCAGTGTGTATTCACTAGCACAGTTTTGTTTTCCTTTTTAAATTGAACAAATTGACATCGCTAACCCCCAAAATGGCTCCGCTCAGCAACAGCAACTCCCTCTGCAGATTCAGGAGAGAGCAGTGATGCCTGCCAGCCGCTGCCCTGTCTCGCTCTGCGTTCCATGGGCTGAGCCGCACAGCCATTGCCCCCCTCCCTGAGCAGCACTACAGCCCGATATGTAGGATCCTGTGGGACTGCTGGCCTCCGTTGCCTCTGGCGCAGGCAGATTTGAAACCACACAGGGGGTGTATCATATATTGCAACCCAGTATTTTAGAATTTTGAGTCGCTCTATAATCCTGAGAGCGTTTGAATGGTGTTTTGCTGATATTATCAGCATGACATGCAGTTGCACATGATGGGCAGTCTCTAAAAATGTGTTTAGAGCAATAAAAAATAATTATAGATCACAAACTTGTAGTTACATAGAATCTGTTGGTGCCCACAAACAGCTTGATAGTGACTTTAAAACTTTAAAAGTCTTATAATTGCCTACAGTCTCGGGGTTATGGTAGTGTTATAGTGAAACAAGTAAGATCTGTAAATACATAATGTATGCGTTCCCCATACTGGTTTCCATTTTAGGATCTTTTTCATGTGATTCTGCGCTTCCGATAGAGACAGTCTTCATATAAATGCTCATGTACACACACAGGTGGGAGGTGATATAGGTTCCCTGCCTGTGAGAAAATCTCACTCTTAGGTGTGAGGAAAAACCAAAAGTGTAGATAGAAGCCTTTAGATGCACCACGTGCAATAAATGACAAAGCACAGTGCATAGAAATATATTTCTCCTTCTTTTCCTTCACCTTCTTCACCTTCTTCACCTTTTCCTTCTCTTTCTCTTCCTTCTCCTTCTTTTCCTTCTATTTATCTTTCTCCTTCTCCTCTTTCTCCTTCTCATTCTCCTTCTCCTTCTTCTTCTCCTTCTATTCTTTCTCCTTCTCCTTCCTTATTCTCTTTCTCCTTCTCTTCCTTCTTCTCTTTCTCCTTCTCTTCCTTCTTCTCTTTCTCCTTCTATTCCTTCTCTTCCTTCTCCTTCTCCTCTTTCTCCTTCTTCTTCTCTTCCTTCTTCTCCTTCTCCTTCTCCTCTTTCTCCTTCTTCTCTTCCTTCTCCTCCTTCTCCTCATCCTTCTCCTCATCCTTCTTCTTCTCCTCCTTCTCCTTCTCTTCCTTTTCCTTCTTCTCCTTCTCTTTCTTCTTCTCCTTATTTTCTTTGTCCTTCTCCTTCTCCTTTTTTTTTTTCCTTCTCCTTCTCCATAATAATTTTATATTCTTATTACACATTTTGTTTCTCTTCTACAAAACATTATTTTAAGCATTAAAAGATGTGCCATCATATAATCACGAGCAGAATTACAATCAACATTCATTATTACTTCCGATGTATGTTCTTCCCCAGGCATTCTGCAGTGACAAAATGATTTGGATGAATAACTTGTAATGAAAATCATAATCTATATATTACTCTCTCTACTTAAGAAACCATTGTCTTTAGCAATAGGGATGCTTAATTCCTGCTTTACCATGTTTTGAGTGAAATCGGGCTATTGTAAAACTGCCGTTTTTATATTGTGCCATTGACTTGAATTAAGAAAAACTCATATATTTTCTACATTGGTCTGATAGAAGGCTTATTCTGCTCAAAGATGCACCCCATGGTGTCCAATCCTGTCTGTTCCCCTCCCGCCGGTGGCCAGCAGCGCATCATTTACCATGATGTCACCCATGGAGGGCTTTAGGGCTCATCTCAGCCTAGTCTAGTCACTCCGATGCATGCACTCTCTCCTCCCTAATTAACAGAGGACAGTGCAGTAATGAGACAAGCCTCAAAATCTAAATGGCCATTCCAAATTCTGAGAAAGAGAGAGAGGGGGGGGGGAAACACAGTTTAAATGATTAGGAAGAAAAATACATTTTATTTTGTAAGCCTGGGTCCTGAGCTCTGAAATGTGAAGAACAGGCTGTGTTGCCGCGACCAATGCGCCGTTCTGCGGCGGCTCTGTAGTTTCGGCCAATCCCCCATGACATCACTCGTGTGTTTGTTGTGTGATGTCAGTCCCGCCAGGCAACCCAATCATAGAGTCACGGGAAGATGTGGTCAGCGAAGGGAACGAGACGGAGATAACATGCACCACCGCAGGCAGTAAGCCGGCCACCAGCATCAGATGGATGAAAGGAGAGGAGGAACTTCAAGGTGGGTTCCTACGTGAGCGGATCACAGAGCATTTTTAACGGGCAGCGCTTGTATTTTCTATTAATTTCATCTACAGTTCATCTGCGAGGACATGCAAACTGGAAGGGGTTTGCGTGAGCTCTGTTTATCCCACAGCATAAGTCACAAGTGAGGAAGAACACAGATTTTCACCTCCGGAAACAACCCCGCATTTTCTTTTGTGTGTGTGTGTGTGTGTGTGTGTGTTTTTGTGGTATTATAAAATGTTTTTGTGAATTCTTCACAAGGGAATTCAAACGAGCTGGCAATTGCAGGGCTCCTACAGTGCACCTCCTACACAACAAGCATGGGCCAGGCTCTGGCCTCATACTGCTACACAGGGAGCTGGTCTTAATGAGTCTCCAATACCTTTAATCTGCACACAAAATGCACGTCCCCTTCAGACAGCAGAGATAAACTGTTGAGTGACTCCCACCAAAACTGCCTGGTGACAGAGGGCGGAACATCTCTGCATGCTGTAAGACTAGTTACCCTCTAAAAGATGAAGAGCTTTGAACAAACACTATGCTAAGGAGTATAATAATTTATTGGGAGAGAAAAATACTTTCATTCGCCAATTTGTCACGAAGCCACACGGATATTTAATTCTTTCTTGTCATTATCTTCAATTTTCAGTATCAAAAATCAGAGGATTACATTTTTGGACAAGAACTTTAGTGTCCTCAGTTGACATAATGTGCGCTTTAAATTATTTAGCACCAGCTTAGACTGAAAGCACTTTGTTGTGCATAATTTGAATATAGTGGAGGCTTTCTGTTTTGGTTTAATGGAGAGAGTAGGGTGGTAAAGCCTAGCAGGGTTGATGGGGTTGTGGTGGGGATGGAGGATGGCTATATACAGAAGGGAAAAGCTTCACAGTGCACCACTACACACTGGCAAATTTATTTTGCCCTCACGACTGGGCGGATTTACTTTTAATTAAACAATTTCATCATTCACCCTAATTACTTTTAGGATATTTAAGCTTTTTAAAATATCATTTAAAGGTTACAGCAACCTAAGTTTGCGAGTGTAAACAAGCCAGCCTACTATGCAAAGCCGTTTAGTCAGACATTGTTTATTCACTTTTATCCGGCCTTATTTATTTTTATTTTATTTGGCGGGGGGGGTGGTTGCATTCATAATATATATTTTTTTTTTCTCTTCTTCTTTGTCTGAAGTCTCTACACGTACTGCACGCTGCAAGTCAAATGAAAGTCAAGGAAAGAAAAGTGTGTGAGAACACAGGTATTAATCTCTTCTCTGCACGATAAGTTAGGAGAGGGCTGGTGTCCAAGATCTGAAACGGGGAGATGCCCCCGTTTAGCGAAACCGCAACAGTGGTGGGTCACAGCCCCCTGTGACAGTATGTCATGCCCTTGGGTGAACTTGGAGACGGCATTCTGCCAGGGACCTCAGGTGCATAACACGACTCGGCCGACACATCTCACACCACAAGGAAAATAACTTTGCACCCCGTGGTCAACCGTTCAGACAGCGGAACCTCCTGATTTTCTGGGGTTACAAAACCAATGCTTTACACGTCAATATACATAATGTTGCTTACGTATGTCTGTGTATGAACGTGTGCATAAATAGTTGTTGCCACAAAGTAAAAGTAGATAACTGGCTCGAAGGCATTACAATGTGCTCTTGCAGCCTCGCTCGCCAAAATTACAGGCAACCCTCACTCTATGAGCGCTGGGACGTGTTTGCTTAAACAATGTTTCTCACCCTTTCATTGTATTGCTCACTATCTCTATCTGCAGTTGTTTGTTACATAAAAGCTTGCACACAGTGTTCAAATATAGAAAGTGACTGTGCCGTACAACATATTATATTATATGGCAAGGTGGAGGAGATTGACATGCACAATTTGAGTACCACTTGATGCTTTATGTAAGCAACAGCAGGTGGCATGTGCAGCACGGGAGCGTGTCCATCCAATAATATGAGCCACGGCGATGCCATTACTGTCATGTGAATGTATGAGAATATTCTGGGTTTTCTCATCTCAGACAATCGGTTGGTGTCGCACGAGGTTAATCAAAGTGATTAAATGCACTAGTGAGGCAGTGCTGGGAAGGAAAGGGAGGTGTATGAAGCGCGTGAGAAGGGGAAGATGTAAATCTGGTTTTGAGCCGAATTCACCGCGTCATTGTGCCATCCCGTGATTTAGGCAGCGCGATTTGGGGAGGGAAACGGACCAGGGCACGGAGAGGATAAGACAGTTCGAGTTTTATGAGATCGGGCCATCCAGCCCTCCTGGGCCCATCTTACAGGCTTTGTTCAGGGTCAGAGTACGGCTGTGTAGTCACAGGTGCGGCTGCAAATACAGCAGATTGCCACAGCGCGGACTTAGTCGCTAAGATATTGTTTGGACTGCGTTGTCAGCCTCGACCAAGGGCACAGTGTCACTGGAGCTCGACTGAGTCACGGTCTGAAGGCCTTGACAGATTGGTCGGCAGACTGATCTGCTCACGCTTTTCTAGTTTCGAAAAAGGCCATAAAAACCGAGCCAGCATGATAGCATCCATCCATAAATTGTAATAGTCTGATTATAAGGGCAGTTTAATTCAAGGGCTCTCCAGAAAATAAAAAAAATTTTGGTTGCTATTTTGCTATCAGTCCATTCTCCAAAAGCATGATTATTGATAAATTATGATATTTTGAAAATTAATAAATTGTTCTAATGAACAGGACAACCAAAGGGACTTAACTAGAAATAAATGAAATAAATAAGCTAAGGAAATCAAAACAGAAAGGTATGTTGTGCACAAGGGGGTCGATTGTATCCTAGCTCAGTGCATAGACATGCATGCCAGGCTATCAGTCCTTTGTCACCTCAAATGGAAGGTCAAAAAAATGCATCAATGCTTGAAAAAACATGAAACACAGCTAACAGAAAGTCAGCAGTTGGAGATTATCTCAGTAACCAGTGCATAGGTGCTTGGAAGGTATCCCCACAGTTTTTTTTAAAATATAAATATAAATTTGGCGTCCAACGCGGGGCTGAGCATATACAATTCCCACCCTAATTTGTAATGGCTAATTGTCTGCAACCGCAGCCTAGTACATTGCGTGAACTCCACTGCTGATTCGGGAGAGTGTAAACATCCACGGTTATCCTCCGAAACAAGTGGTGTCGCCAACTCCCCCTTTTCACATCGCAGACTACAGCGAAGCTCGCATAGAGTGGAGTCAGAGGAGGACCTTTCATATTTGGCTTTGACTGCAATCTACAGGCGCCCAATCGACCAGCAGGGGTCGCTAGATATCAGTGCACACGAAACCCTATCCGACTACACCCTCCTGTTCACTATGGAGCTACTGGCCACATCCTTGCACCATAGTGTGGTGCCCAAATGGGATCCCAGAAGCACCTCCCCACTGGTTTTTTAAGTGTTCTTGGAAGGTTATTTCCAAAAAAAAAATGTTTTATTAGAGATATGTGACATTTGGATAAATTGCCACATATCTGTCACGAACCAAACACGGGCTGAACCCAAATGCACGACCAAGAGACAGGGAAACAGGAATGGGTGTTTATTAGGAGCTTTGGGGTAGTCCCAAGCTCAACACAAACTTAACACAAAGTCAAAGAGTGTCCAGGAAGTAGCGAACTGCTCCAAACCGGAGCTGGGCTTGTACTGGGCCAGGAGGCCCACACTGGAACCGGATCACGGGAACGAAGGTTTGTTCCGAACCGGAACTGGACTTGAACTGGACCGGAAGATCCAACAGGAACTGGATCACGGGAATGAAGGATTGGTTCCGAACCGGAACTGGACTTGATCTGGACCGGGAGGTCCAACAGGAACTGGATCACGGGAACGAAGGTTTTGTTCCGAACCGGAACTGGACTTGATCTGGACCGGGAGGTCCAACAGGAACTGGATCACGGGAACGAAGGTTTTGTTCCGAACTGGAACTGGCCTTGATCTGGACCGGGAGGTCCAACAGGAACTGGGTCACGGGAACAAGGTTTTGTTCCGAACCGGAACTGGACTTGATTTGGACCGGGAGGTCCAATAGGAACTGGATCACGGGAACAAGGTTTTTGTTCCGAACCGGAACTGGACTTGATTTGGACCGGGAGGTCCAACAGGAACTGGATCACAGGAACGGACTCTGGACCGGAGGGTCCAACAGGAACTGGGCTGGAGGCAGAGAATTCAACTGCGCAGGCAACGTTAGTCTTGGCGGGGGTACCGCAACACAGACAGGGAGACTGGACTGCTACAGGCTGGATCCATGGAGAACACTGGTCTAGGAACCAAGGAGGTAGATCGGGGGGAACCCACAGCAGAGCATTAGTGAAACAGCACCAACATACAGGAGACCATGAAACGCACGAACAACGTTAACGAACTGGTACCGAATAGCAGCCAGCGAGAGGTATAAGTAGGGGAGTGAAATTGAAACCAATAACCAAAAGCATGAGGAATGTAACCGAGGGTGATTGACTAATTGACTGGTGCGGAATGCATGCAGGAAGGGGGAAAGGAGATAGGTTGAACCTAAAGTGAGGGAACAGAGAGAATCAGACAGAAGGGGCACGCCCAGCCTGTAGCGACAGGGAAAACACGGACACAGGGAATCCATCATGACACGGGAGGAAAGGGAAAACATGGAGAACGGACAGGAAGGGAGCGGAACGTTACAGTACCCCCCCCTCAAAGAACGCCACCTGGCGTATCCGGAGGCCTAGTCTTGTCCGGGAACTGCTTGTGGAAGTCCGAGATGAGAGAGTGGTCCAGAATGAGGCTCTTGTGGAGCCAGGACCGCTCCTCCGGGCCATAACCCTCCCAATCGACCAGGTATTGGAAGCCCCGGCCCTTGCGGCGAATGTCGAGTATCCGACTCACCGTGTAGGCCGGGGCGTGGTCGATGATCCGGGGCGGGGGTGGAGTGACCGCCGGGGCACTGAGGGGGCTGGAGGCGACAGGCTTTATCTGGCTCACGTGGAAAACGGGGTGGACCTTAAGGGAAACAGGAAGGGAGAGTTTAACAGAAACGGGGTTGACCAGGCAAACAATGGGGAAGGGACCAATAAACCGGGGTTGAAGTTTCTTGGATGACGTGGGGAGGGGAATATTGGCTGTGGACAGCCAGACCTGCTGACCGGCCCTGTACTGCGGGGCTGCGGTCCTGTGAAGGTCCGCCAGACGCTGGGTACGGGAGTTTGAGCGAAGGAGTGCGGTGCGTGTGAGTTTCCACGTCCGCTTGCATCTCAGGAAGTGGGACTTGACGGTGGGAACTGCCACCTCGGCTTCCTGGGCCGGGAGGAGGGGAGGTTGGTACCCCAATGAGCACTCGAAGGGCGACATCCCCGTGGATGCGCACTTCAGGGAGTTATGCGCATACTCCACCCAAGGGAGGAAACGGCTCCAGGAAGCGGGGTTGCGAGCAGTAATGCACCGCAGGGCGGCCCCCAGGTCCTGGTTCGCCCTCTCCGCCTGGCCGTTAGTCTGGGGATGGAACCCCGATGACAGACTAGCCGACGCACCCAGGGCCACACAGAACGCCTTCCACACCTGGGAGGAGAATTGGGGCCCACGGTCCGATACGATGTCGGATGGGATCCCGTGCAGCCTGACAACGTGCAGCACCAGGAGCTCCGCTGTTTCGAGGGCGGAAGGGAGTTTGGGAAGAGGGATAAAGTGAACCGCCTTGGAGAACCGGTCCACAATAGTCAGGATGGTGGTGTTGCCCTCTGACAATGGTAGCCCGGTGACGAAGTCTACCCCAATGTGACTCCAAGGACGGCCCGGGACAGGGAGGGGGTGGAGAAGCCCGGAGGGAGGCTGGTGGGATGCCTTGCTCCTGGCGCAAACGGGGCAGGCTAGGACAAACGCACGGGTATCCCCCTTGAGGGTGGGCCACCAAAAGCTCCTCCTGACCAGGGCGATGGTTCTGGCAACCCCTGGGTGACAAGCCAGACGGGAGGCGTGAACCCATTCCAGAACCTGGGGACGGACAGAGTCGGGCACAAACAGAGAGGGGTTAGGGTTATTGCGGGGATCCGGTTGGGAGGCCTGGGCGGCCTTCACGACTTCTTCGATCTCCCAGGACACCGCAGCCACAATACAGGAAGTGGGTATAATGGGCTCCGGGTCAGCAGGACTGGAGGGGGGGGGAAAAATACGGGACAGGGCATCAGCCTTGGTGTTACGAGAGCCAGGGCGGTAGGTGACTGAAAAATTAAAACGGGCAAAAAACAGCGACCACCTAGCCTGACGGGCGTTAAGCCTCTTGGCGGACCTTATATAAATTAAATTGTGGTGGTCCGTGAGGACAATAAATGGGTTACCTGCCCCCTCCAGCCAATGACGCCATTCCTCCAGTGCCAGCTTTATTGCTAGAAGTTCCCGGTCCCCGACATCATAATTGCGCTCAGCGGAGGACAGTCTCCGGGAGAAGAAGGCACAGGGATGGAGCTTGCTGTCCAAGGCGGCACGCTGAGACAGAATGGCCCCCACCCCGGTGTCGGAGGCATCAACCTCCACAGTAAACTGACGGGTGGTGTCGGGGTGACAGAGAATGGGGGCAGTGGAAAATCGAGCCTTGAGTTGTTCAAAGGCCCGTTGAGCCTCGGGATTCCAGCAATAGGGAATGGACGTGGAGGTGAGTTTGGTAAGTGGGGCAGCAATGACACTGTAATTGCGGATGAACCGACGATAAAAATTGGCGAACCCGAGGAACTGTTGGAGGTGCTTACGTGAGGATGGTTTGGGCCATTCTGTCACCGCCTTGACTTTGGTAGGGTCCGCCCGGATACTGCCCTTCTCAATGATGAAGCCGAGGAACGGGACAGACGAGACGTGGAACGAGCACTTCTCGGCTTTCACGAAGAGCTGGTTCTCCAGTAGCCGCTGGAGAACCTCCCGGACGTGGAGAACGTGTTCCTGGGGGGATTTGGAGAAAATGAGGATGTCATCTATATAGACAAAGACACTCTTGCCCGACAGGTCACGCAGGACATCATTCACCATCCCCTGGAAGACTGCTGGGGCATTAGTGAGGCCGAACGGGACCACCAGGTACTCGTAGTGGCCCAACGGGGTGTTGAATGCAGTCTTCCACTCGTCCCCCTCGCGTATACGCACCAGGTGGTACGCGTTACGGAGGTCGAGTTTGGTGAAGATGACTGCCTGGGAGAGGGGTTCAAAGGCAGTGTTAATGAGGGGAAGAGGGTACTTGTTGCGGACAGTAACCTCATTGAGACCCCGGTAGTCGATGCAGGGCCGCAATGAGCCGTCCTTCTTCCCAACGAAGAAGAACCCTGCACCAACCGGGGATGAGGAGGGACGGATTATGCCTGACGCAAGTGACTCGTGGATGTAGGTTTCCATGGCCAGCTTCTCCGGGCCCGACAGGCTGTAGAGGCGACCAGATGGAAGCTTGCCTCCCGCCAGCAGGTCGATGCAACAGTCGTAGGGTCTGTGGGGAGGCAAAGACAGGGCACGTGACTTAGAAAACACTTGTGACAGGTCATGATAATGGCTGGGAACATTGGCTAGGTCGGGTACAGGAGGGATAGGTCTGTTACTCGTGGCCCCCGGGGGGGGTAGAGCGGAGCGGAGACAGTTGGCTAGACAGTGACCGCTCCATGCCAGGATGCGACCGGCTAGCCAATCGATGTGGGGGTTGTGGAGGCGCAGCCAGGTCTGTCCCAGGACCATGGAGGACTGTTTGGAGTGAATCAGTAGGAGTTGGATCGTCTCCCGATGATTTCCAGAAACAACGAGCTGTAGGGGAACGGTGGAGTGGGTTACTAACCCCAGACTCCTACCGTCCAGGGCGTGAGCAGTGATGGGGTTGGGTAAGGCCTCCGTGGGGATCCCGTATCTCTTGACAAAGGTGATATCAATGAAACTGGAATCGGCCCCGGAGTCGATTAGGGCAAATGTAGAGGCGGTGTTGTCCCTCCACAGGAGAGTGACCTTGAATTCAAGGCGGTTCTGGGCCGCATGGTTTGGGATGATGGGGCTCGTCAGTACACCCAGTCTTACTGGCGAGCCCTTTCTTTTGGGCGGATGGGACAAGAAGCTATTTGGTGGCCTGTCTTGCCACAGTAGAAACAGGACTGGGTGCGGAGACGGCGTTGGCGCTCCTCGGCGTCCACCGTGATCTTGCCCAGTTGCATGGGCTCCTCCTCGGAAGACGAAGCGACGACTTTCGGTCCCTGGACGGGAGAGGGTTGGCGAGCCCGGGAAGGGGCATAGGGCGGAAGACGGGAGGGATTCTTCTCTCGCTCACGGGCCCGGGTTCTGAGACGGTTATCGATGGCGATAGCCAAGCTGATGAGGCCATTGAGCGAGTTAGCTTCCTCCCGAGTCGCTAGCTGGTCCTTCAGCTCCTCACTGAGAGCCTGACGAAAGGCCCCCTGAAGGGAGGTGTCGTTCCATCCCGCCTCAGCAGCGAGGGTGCGGAACTGGATGGCCATCTCCGCTACGCTGCGGCTGCCCTGTCGGACCTGTAGGAGGCGCTGGGTAGCGTCTAGACCGCAGATCGGGTGGTCAAAGACGCGCCGCATCTCCGCGGTGAAGAGGGCGAAGTTGTTGCACGTCGGAGCCTGACTGTCCCAAATAGCTGTGGCCCACTCCAGGGCACTGCCTCCCAGGCTGCTCATGACGAAGGCGATCTTGCATGGGTCGGAGGCGAAGGAAGTGGGCTGCATGCGAAAGACAATGTCGCACTTCATTAAAAATTCACGGCACCTCCCCAGCCCCCCGCGGTATAATTCGGGGTGTTGAACTCTGGGCTCCCGGCCAGGAGAGGGGACCGGAACCTCGGGAGACAGTTCGGGTGTTGGGCCCACAGGGATCCGAGGAAGAGGCAGGTGAAGCGCTAGTTGAGCCACCTGCTCCGTAAGCCCCCCCAGCACTTCCAACACGTCGTCCATCCGGCGGCCCTGTTTGTCGCTGACCGCGGACTGGGTGAAAAAGGCGTGGCGGATCTGCTCGAGGTCGGCTGGGTCCATGTTTTCAGACCAGTTCGTTCTGTCACGAACCAAACACGGGCTGAACCCAAATGCACGACCAAGAGACAGGGAAACAGGAATGGGTGTTTATTAGGAGCTTTGGGGTAGTCCCAAGCTCAGCACAAACTTAACACAAAGTCAAAGAGTGTCCAGGAAGTAGCGAACTGCTCCAAACCGGAGCTGGGCTTGTACTGGGCCAGGAGGCCCACACTGGAACCGGATCACGGGAACGAAGGTTTGTTCCGAACCGGAACTGGACTTGAACTGGACCGGAAGATCCAACAGGAACTGGATCACGGGAATGAAGGATTGGTTCCGAACCGGAACTGGACTTGATCTGGACCGGGAGGTCCAACAGGAACTGGATCACGGGAACGAAGGTTTTGTTCCGAACCGGAACTGGACTTGATCTGGACCGGGAGGTCCAACAGGAACTGGATCACGGGAACGAAGGTTTTGTTCCGAACTGGAACTGGCCTTGATCTGGACCGGGAGGTCCAACAGGAACTGGGTCACGGGAACAAGGTTTTGTTCCGAACCGGAACTGGACTTGATTTGGACCGGGAGGTCCAATAGGAACTGGATCACGGGAACAAGGTTTTTGTTCCGAACCGGAACTGGACTTGATTTGGACCGGGAGGTCCAACAGGAACTGGATCACAGGAACGGACTCTGGACCGGAGGGTCCAACAGGAACTGGGCTGGAGGCAGAGAATTCAACTGCGCAGGCAACGTTAGTCTTGGCGGGGGTACCGCAACACAGACAGGGAGACTGGACTGCTACAGGCTGGATCCATGGAGAACACTGGTCTAGGAACCAAGGAGGTAGATCGGGGGGAACCCACAGCAGAGCATTAGTGAAACAGCACCAACATACAGGAGACCATGAAACGCACGAACAACGTTAACGAACTGGTACCGAATAGCAGCCAGCGAGAGGTATAAGTAGGGGAGTGAAATTGAAACCAATAACCAAAAGCATGAGGAATGTAACCGAGGGTGATTGACTAATTGACTGGTGCGGAATGCATGCAGGAAGGGGGAAAGGAGATAGGTTGAACCTAAAGTGAGGGAACAGAGAGAATCAGACAGAAGGGGCACGCCCAGCCTGTAGCGACAGGGAAAACACGGACACAGGGAATCCATCATGACACGGGAGGAAAGGGAAAACATGGAGAACGGACAGGAAGGGAGCGGAACGTTACAATATCAGATGTATTGTAATTATGTTGTATAGAAAGAAAGCTAAAGTGAGCTAAAAGCTACTTGTGCTCTAGGTATTGGCTGTCAGTTGCTTGGTTATGAGGACTATGGACTTCCAGGCCTTTGGGATGAAATTAACATGAACAGAAATGACACCTTGAGGCTCGTTATTTCAGAGAAATCCGCCATTTGTATGTTCAATGTGGATAATGCTGAATGTCAGCTGCTGACATTGTGCTTGTCAACATGTCCCTTCCTCCTTCACCTCTGTTGCCAAGATTTACAATGTTGGCTTTAATTAAAAATTAATTAGTACGTTCTCGTGCCGGGAGCTTGGCTCATTAGAACTGAAAACATTACAAACTGCTGAGAAATGTTTCATTAAGATGCGCTTTAATAAACTGTAAAAATGTCAGAGCCATACTAGCAACTGTGGCTGATCAACTTAGTATGATGGAATATGGAAAAATAATCTATTCCCTTTGCATAACTGTTTTTTTATTTTTTTTATTTTTTTTTAAAGTTTAATTTCTACCTCTCCCCACAGAAAAAATAAGTCTGCCTTAACTAAGTCCTAGGGATCTACTGTGTGCTGTTTTTGTTCCAGTCAATTTCTCAGTCAATCAAGGGTAATTTTAAACATGCATTTTAAGCACCTGTGTGATTTGGTTCTTGTTTTGAACTGGTTTTCACTGAATGCAGGTTTGGCTCATTACCATCTACGCTGGCTTTGTTTTTCTCAGGTATCTGGCTGTTTTAATGACTAGGTGTCCCCATGTTCTGCATTTAGGACACTGGTGGTACTACCTCTGTCAATTCATCAGTAAATCACTATAGCTACCAATCCATCTAATTATCTATTCATCAAGCAAAAATAATCAGCCTACAATAACTTTTAAACTCAGCTGAACTAAACTACTCCTATTGTTGGTCAGGGCATTTTCTGAACTAGCCCATAAACTAGCCCATAAACTAGCACAGTGGCTTCCAAACTGTGACAAACTCCTGTTCATTTTTGCCCTCCCAGGTGAGCTGACTGTGGAGGAGACATATGACCGGATGTTCACGGTTTCTAGCAGGCTGACCCTCACTGTCACCAAGGAGGACGATGGAGTTCCTGTCATCTGCATTGTGGACCATCCAGCAGTCAAAGACTTCCAAGCACAGAAATACCTGGAAGTACAGTGTGAGTATAACCTGTTCCCCAAAGTACAATCCGAATATAACCTCCTTGAAATACAACGTGAGTCTGACCCGGGCCACATAACTATAATCAACCCTGGGGGTGAAGGTGTGCTGGCTGTTTTCTATAATGGCCAGGTTAACCTTTAGTCATTTCCCTGCAATCCTGCAATCGCAGAACCACAGACAACTGTGTGAATCTGCAGTGCAGATGAAACGCCAACCAAGTGAAAGGATGATCTGTTTAACAGGGTGCCTTTAATTGAAATAAGTAACCGGGCTCCGGTTTAAGACGTTTGTAATCGTCCTCAAGGGCTTAAGACCCAAAGACTGTGGCGTATTGCTCAATGCAAAATGTTATCTCTTATATAAATGTATTGATCTACACAAAAATGTTAAATAACTGATGCACGTATCATTTGGAGTCAGGGAAAGGTTAACCTACCCTTTTGCGATCTTTGCAGCATATTAATTTATTCTGAAAGAAGCACGGTATCTCTGACCTTTCTCCATAAAAGACAGGAAGGATCAGCCGAACGGCAGAGGCTTGACATTTTGGCAATCTTGGATTAAAGCAGATAAAAATAAAAAATAAATCAAGAGAAAACATTTACTGTACTGTTAAATTATTGGGTTGGATTCATGGCAGCTGTGCCTTAGCTGTAGAAGCAGATTTATGGAGGCTGCCTTCTGACTGATGCATTAAGTGTATGCTGCCATAACAACACTGTAGTTTGCCTTAGAAGCACCAAAGCACTGTGGTTAGTGGAGTTTATAATCCTCAAAAGAAAGGGTAGTGAAAAAATGTGTATATGAACAATGCTGGAAATATTGCTCGCCATGGATGTCCATACCAGTGACTTACCACTTCATGGCATTACACCCACGGTCAGTCAAGCGGCCATTTTAGTGAATACTCAGCGCTGGGTTGCTAATGAGGCAGCTAAATAAGATGGTAATTATGCGGATTGACTTGCATGTGATAATGCTGTTTTTTTCCCCCCTGAGTGTGACTGTAAACAAGCTAAATAAATGTGTTACATTTTAACCACATAAATAAAACATGAATTCTCTGTGAATGCAAGTTACTATGTAAAATATGTTTAGCATTTATTTAGTGCCTGGCGTGTTTCACTGACGTGATGGAACGGTTGGAGGTTGGAGATGTGAAGTGTAGCTTCAGATATTTCTTTGAAGCAAATCTTTCAGGTTTTCAAGGCAATGCGTAGTGTCCGCCAGGGAGAAGAAAATAAAATGGAGAGGTAGATGGAGAGGCAGTATTCAGACAGGAAAAGTCAGAAGAGGTCAACACTGTAATGGAGTTTATATTAATTATTTATTAAGCATTAATCTATTATGTAATAACAGGACTTATTAGCGTGTTGATTTTTTGTCCCACAATAATGTATTAGCCAATACAAACTAAGCGCTTAATGCTGTTTATAAATTAAGTGTATGAGCTGAACTCTAGTACTAAATTACAGTAGTAATTAAACAGAGATTTAAAAAATCTGTTATCCCAGCAGCCTTGTTAAACTTTAGACATGTAATAATGTGAAGTGTGTGTAAACACACTGTATTATATTCTACATGAAAGGGGTGCAGCTTGTAAACATAGTTAGAGGCTGACTATAGAGATAGGTACAGCAGGACTGAAATGATTAAATGTTAATAAGCCCGGCCAAACATAGTGGCATTTGTACAAGGGCTTAAGCAATTATGTTCTTATCGCTTTTCACAATTTACCGCTGTTTCGTTCTCTGTTCTAATTAAAAACCATAACTGGTTAATAAATAGTACTCTCCTAATTTGAGAAAATGCCCCCTTGCCTACCTACATAATTCCCTTGTGGAGATTCCCCCTAATTTAAAGCAGAAATAACAAGCGCAGTATGACCCCAGGCTGGCTAACAATAGCATGCTGTACCTACCTACGACCAGGCTGGGAAAAAGTGGGCAGAATCAATGCTTCAGTCCCCTGGAGCACTTGTGTTGTGCTCCTCACCAAGACAGTTTGTCTAAGTTAATCAAATTAAAACTCACTATATGTGCAGTATTAAATTTAAAGCTAATCAAGTCAACTTAAAGGTGTCTTGGAAAGCAAACAGCCAATGCAGTGTTTGAACCCAGACTATCCCATTAGATGTACTGTCAGCCATTACTCAGCGAGCTTTATCTGATGTGTCCCACCTTCTTAAGCGTAGTTAGCAGATTTTTTTGTTTTGTTTATTGAGTGATGCTCGTTGATCAGCGCAAGTTATGAAGTTGGAGTGGAAGGACAGGCCAGCATGTCATTTTTAGTTGGGTAATATGTAATTTACAGTCAGAAACCATTTAATTTACAGTCAGAAACCATGTCATTTACAGTCAGAAACCATGTCATTTACACTCAGAAACCATGTCATTTACAGTCAGAAACCATGTCATTTACACTCAGAAACCATGTCATTTATAGTCAGAAATGATGTAATTTACTGTCATAAACCACACCATTTACAGTCAGAAACCATGTAATTAACCATGTAATTTACAGTCAGAAACCATTTAATTTACACTCAGAAACCATGTCATTTACAGTTAGAAACCATGTCATTTACACTCAGAAACCATGTCATTTATAGTCAGAAACCATTTAATTTACACTCAGAAACCATGTCATTTACAGTTAGAAACCATGTCATTTACACTCAGAAACCATGTCATTTATAGTCAGAAATTATGTAATTTACTGTCATAAACCACACCATTTACAGTCAGAAACCATGTAATTAACCATGTAATTTACAGTCAGAAACCATGTCATGTACAGTCAGAAACCATGTAACTTTCAGTATCATGTATGAAAGTAATGATAAAAGTATGTATAAAAAAAGCATATCCTTAAAGACAGACAGTTGTTCCCAAACGTCTCCTTCGGGTACCCCAGCCAGATCCAGGTATGTGATATGCTCCATCTGAAACAAACCTGATGCAACTAATCAAGAAACCCAGGAGAGGTTTGGAAAGCACTGCTTTAAGAATACATTATCTCCATCCCAACCTGCACCGAATATTAACAGCAGTGGGAAAAAAGTCTGTTTTAAAGTGATTGACACTGAAGTCTTTTTTTACAGCATGTCTGACTGTGACATGCTCATTAATCGTGCATGTGGTAAAGCTTCACCTGGGACCCCGGGCTAAGGTGCTACAGGTGTTCAGCTGCTTATGGGTTTGTCCGTTTTTTATTCTGTATTCTATTTTTCATGCAGACAGATCTGCAAAATCGAATTAAATACTAGCAATAGCAACTCTAACTGTTGCTGATGTTTGCACCTCTTGCCGGGTGATTTCTGTACAAGAATTAACTTACTGCTTTCTGTGCCAAATCGCAGTTTATCTGGGAAGCAGAATTTTATCATTTCAAATAAGAATAAGGGTTCACTATCTCCTTTATTGTGTTACATTCATAAAGGTAGTTGCTGTCATCTCATGAAGAAAGCACTAAAAATCTTATGAATAAACTTGTTTTAATGTAAAAAAACAAAACAATTGCATGTCAAGGATACAATTACAGAGTATAATGTTGTTGAATAGAGATGTTTCATCTTACCGCACAAAAACAGGAATATTCGTACAGGGAAAAAATAAACCGTTTATAATCTAGTATATATTAAACTACATTATTCTATCATCAGAACGTTTCATCTATTTATATATGTGCCTGCGCATATCTGTGTGTACTGTATATATATATACATATATATATATATATATATATATCTGCTTGTTTGTGAAAGGAGGTATGCATCAGAGCTGGACACAGAATAGTCTCTGTGCCACAGCAAAGTGTGGAGGAGTCCTGGTACATTAGACACACCCCACTGATGGTTTGCATCATTTAATAGCTATAATTGGTGTACAATTATAGCAAATATACTATTACGAGTCCACAGAGCACAGTACGCACAGGTCACCGGTTGCTAGAATGTGTGAACTATGTTTTTTTTTGCAATATGTCCTGTTAATGTTTCGATGAGGGCTGATTCATTCAAAACCAAATGTATGTTTTTCTTTACTTTGTTTAGTCCAGTAAGCCTATTCAAGAGTACTCTAAAACAGAAGGACACCTTTAAGATAAAATGTTTGAGTTCAGTATTATTGTTACAGTAAGTATTTTAACATAGCTGTAGAATACATTTTATTTATTAGTCAATGTTTTTGTTCATTCACTTGCTTAGACTGAAATTTGCCAATCAATTATTATTTTTTTTTAAAAGGGAAGATTAAAAAACAAGGCAGCGCATCAAACAACCTCCCACCCCCCTGCATTTTCTCCACCCACACACACCCCCGCCATAAGAACTCATTAAATACCAGAAAACAGAATTCAAAGGACCATGCACCCGCCTTTCTTTAACATTGCTACACTTGAATAATGATGTTAGAGGCATCGCTTCCTCCTTCTTTACAGACACACGCTTGCAAATTCCATTATATGTTCGATATATATAGCCTGTTACATACCTCACATTACAATAATGACATGGTAATTATAATTACAGAAAAGGTTCAGGCAAAGGTAGTTCATCTTGTAAATTGATGTTAATGGGTACATCATGTAAACACTCTTTTGTCAGATGTCAGACGTTCATGGTGGTATTTATCATTTATTTGATTAGAAGATGGTTCTTATACTGCTGAAATTTCGTTCACATTATTTTCCATTTTTGGCTGGGTATTTTGCCAAAGCAATTTGAGGTTAAGTGCCTTTCTCTGGGGCATGATGGCGATAGACCTTCGCCTGGGGCAACTGCAACTTGTCACCTGTGACAGACGCGCTCCCCTGATCGGTGTGCCTCGCTCATCGCCTTTCCCTAATTGAAGAGGGTACGTCCCGCCCTCTAAGTCTGTTACTGAGGGAAAGGCGAGCGGCGAGCACGCGTTTGGCAGTAATCTAAATGGACGGGCAAAAGGTTGTTATTGTTGGCCCGTAAAGGTCAGTCTCTGGTGCAAAGCGCGTGCGGGCTGCTTGACGTACCGATTTTGGAGACGAAACCTGACGGAGCCTTATATATCACCCCGCTGTTTTATTGGAAGAGTTTGGTCTAGTAACTACTGGACAATGACTGCTCTGGGTAACATTCTGACAAACTCAACTAGCCCACTCTGATCTTTGTACTCAATATGTTGTACACAGTCTTCTGCACAAATGTATAATTAATCAGGTCAGTAATGGTCTTCCTATTTCTGAAGAGTTTTTTCTTTAATTCTCTATTTTTGTTGTAGTTTTTTATAATTTTTTTATTTTATTCCAATAAAATGGTAAGGTTTTTTTTATTCTGTGCAGTAGACACATGCTGTTGGTTTTATTTGTGGCAGGGAATAGTAGACCCAGTGCAGTCATTAAAGATCCTGTGGTGCTTGTCAAAAGAGTAGTGGTGTTAACCCTCCTGTCCTGGACAAATTCCCAGACCAGCCATTCCAATTTCCCACTCTCTATTGCCTCCCAGCTTGCTGGTGAAAAAAAATATATACCGTATTTTTGTGAGGTTGCTTCTTTTCCACAAAGCCTTCACATTCAGCAAATACTTCCACAATTAAAATGAACTGTGCAGCATGAAGTGTTTGTAAAGGCAGGAATTTTCCAATATACCTCTTTTACAAATATGAATTGAATAAATGCGTAAACCTGACGTTCGGTATGGTTTGGGATGGAATTTGTGCACATAAAGTTGAAAATAAGACACAAGAAAATGGTCACAGTGTATTTCTTATCCATATAGAACATGGTGATTTTATACCTCTCTATAGCAACCAGGGTGATTGCAAGTAAAGTTGAAACACAACTTCACCGCATGGTGTTTGCATCATAGCAAGTGCAGAAAAAGTGTATAATTAGCCTTGTTTTCCTCTTCTCGTATAAATAAATGACTTCCACATTTATAGGAGTGGATATACCGCTTGCTTTTTCTGTCAAACGTGATTCCCAGGTCACAAAACCACGAAAGCCAATTAAGTTCACAGTTGACCTTCCTGGTTAAATGCAGTTTTGATTAATTAATATTCCGATTCTTGTCGCTGTAACAGGGTGCTGTTCAGTGGTGTGTGTTAATGAAGTGTTTCTTCCCTTTCTCCTCCTCTCTTCAGACAAACCTGAGGTGAAGATCGTTGTGGGGTTTCCAGAGGGACTGACGAGGGAAGGAGAGAACCTCGAGCTCACATGCAAAGCCAAGGGGAAGCCAGAGTGAGTCCGGTCTTACGGCCGTACGGCCATCCATCAGACCCTCATTTAAATATGCCAGACCCCGCTCTGCTAAGAGACCTCTATTCTTTCTTTCATCTTTTCTTAAAGCTAAATTGTACTTTGATAGAACTTTGGGTTGTGTAGTTAAGTGGCCATGATATGTGTCCAAAAATATGTTCATTAGTTGCTCTGTGCTCCCCTGGGGTGATAATCCAGAATAGGGTATTTGTCGCTCTCCATTCACTTCTATAGCGCAGATAAAACTTCTAGCACGTATACGAACGCGAAAAAGCGGATTCTGTCAATACAAACAATAACCAGTGTTCTTACCAATTTCTTTTTTGTGTAATTAAAATAATTTATAAATGTACAACTTTCTTCATTCCCTCAGCGGAACGTTACTGGGTAAAGCAGCGGGCGAGGGCGGGGTCATTTATTTGTTTTCATCAAGATTTCGTAGCTGCCTGAAGTCTGAGTCGATCGAATAACATTAGCAGCCTACACATACTAGCAAAGGCCAGCTTTTAGTTGTTTTTAAAATGGTGACGTGCCTTGTGCCCGGTTGCAGGAATTACAACAATCCCGTCTGGAAGAAAGTTTTCCGTCGTTTTCCCGTTCACAATCCGACTTTGTGCAAGCTGTGGTTGATTGCCATCAGGCACCTTCAGTGCCAACACACCATTGCACCCAAGTCAAGCCGTGAACATGTTTGTATGCAGCGATCATTTCACACCCACAGTTCTGTTCTAAAGAGACCATTATTGAAAAGCACAGCTGTGCCGTCTATTTTTCCAGACAGACCCCATACTACGCCTGGATCAACAGCAGTTTCTCAGGTAAGCTAAAACAACTAACATTATTAGCTACCTAGCTACAGCTTTGTTGTGATTAGCCCCCGCACGGTCCCGAGAAAATCCACTGTGATTTTGTTTTCGGCCATTCTGACTTTTTGTTAAACATACATTGGTGACATTTGTAAATGATGTGGTCAAAACCATGGTTACATGGGAAGCACAAATGGGCTAGCTCAAGCTACCAGAAAAGACTAGAAAATTTAGGTAGGTCGGTTTGTTTACTACCAGGAACGCTCAACCGTGAAAATTTGGTTTCTGACACATCGGCGCTTAACGCTGTTTCTGTCGCAACAACATACCTACCGGATCTACATTCCAAATCAAATACGAAATGGCCAGGAAAGAAAAAAAATTGGTAAGAGGACTGGTTATTTTTTGTATTGACTCCGCTTCGTAAGCGTTCATATACGTGCTAGAAGTGTCATTTTGAGACCGTTTTAGCTGCGCTATAGAAGTGAATGGATAAATACCCTATTCTGGATTATCAGAGCAACTAATCAACATATTTCGCCACCATTTGGACTCATATCATGCCCAGGTAAGTACACAACCCAAAGTTCTACCAAAGTAAAATTTTGCTTTAATATTTCAGTTTACATTGTTAATGTTTTTATGTTAAGCCCTCTTTGCACAGGACTAGTTTAACCCCCCGGATGTCCTGTAATGTCATTTGTACACATTCTGTGGACAATTGCAGCAGAGCATTTATACAGCATAAAATAATCTTTACTTTTCCACCACAGTCACTGAGATATTTCACCAAAAGTTTGGCGGCAGCCTGTATCTCCAGCCCGCTAAAAAAGGAACCCCACACGATTGCATCTACTTTTACAACTTAGTACATGGCTTATTGTACTAGTTCAGAAGCTGGTTGCCAGGCAATGGCTGGTTGCCAGTCATTCTACAGACTGTCATGGACGCAATGCATTTTCCTTTCCCCTGCTTCGTATTTGGTAAAGTCGCACACAAATTTGGAACACAACTGATGTTGGTCGGTTAAACCAGGGGGATGGATGATGGTTAACCTAGGTGTTTCTGTGCTATCCTATATATAGCAGGCATGCATTTTTTTTCACTTTATCTGTAATTTCTGCTTTTTTTCACCCAGCAGTGAGATTCATATACCGTAGGCCTATAGCAAGCAGACTTGACTATGTGGCTGCACATGCAATCCACCTGATGTATTTGCAATATTTCCCTCTCTTATTTTTTTTCCTTTTGTAATTTGGTCTCCATACTGGGGTGTGTGACTGTATGGAATAATACAAAATAAAAAAACTAATCTTTCCGGCAGAGTTTCCAGAACAGCCTCCACATTGCAGAGAAGGAGAAATTAGCGCAAAAAAAGTGAACAAATTGCATGTACGGAGATGTCTGTTCATACGGGATTAGTATGATCGAAGGACCAGTTTGACTGCAAAACAGAAGGTAATTCGGCCTGAAATATCTACTCTCCTGATTTGTGAAAACTATGGACATGGATGATTTATACAGGAATTAAATCACAGAGGTAACAGGTAATTACAGTCACTGGATCTCCCGGAGTACAACAAGTCCCATACAAATGGGGCTTTAGTCTTTTTTTGTATCTGACTGTTTTGAAGTTTGACTTTTGTTTCAACTCAGTAACCTAAGAAGCAGTCAGGGAATAATTTTCAAATTTTTCTCCCCACGTTGTTTTTTTTGTTTTTTTGTCACATCCTGTACAGTTTTCTCATCCCCCTGGAAACCGCGATGCACACTGTGATGATCTGAATTCAAATCACGCTGCGCCAAACAAAAATGGATTGTTTGATTGTTGAACAAAATTGGCAAAAGCGGCAAAACGCAACCGCCGCACGTCAGCGTGGCGCCACAGAAAAAGAAAGAAAAAGGAAAAAAAGAGCCCTCTCTCATGGCGTTTAATACATTGGCGCTGTCGCCGGCTCATGAATACAAACGATCGGAGGCATACGAGTCGAATGTGAGGACGATGTGTTTCCCGTTCTGCCCGTATCGGAGGCCGGTGTCATCATTCCGGTTGCCGGCTGCAGAGTGCCGCTGATGTGATGTAGTAATGTGCCGGTAGAAATTGAGGACGCGGACGCAGGGGCGCGTCTCGCTTAGGAAAGCCTCTGAGGAAATCAGGATTTCATGCGTCTCCCTCACGCTGGGCCGTTTCCCCTCTTCACAAAGGGAGCGGGCCCTCTCCGCTTCGCCTTCGGGGGTTGCAACACGAGTCAGGTGACATCTCCCCTCACTGCCCGGACGACAATCATCACCTTTGAACAGAATTGCCGCAGAGATTTGAAAGAAGGTTGATGTGAAGGGACTCGGGGGGTAGTATTGCCTCCCATGCTTTGCGCCCTCAGATTGTCCAAGTGAATTGCTAGAGATTGAAAGCCAATCAATATAGGGGATGGGGGAGGGGCAGTCTTGGTTCTGATGTTTCACTGCCCCTCTTGCTATGGTGCCCTCTTTTTGGCTTCCCATACAAATGTTTTTTGTGGCTAATTTTTCTTTCAGTCTTATAAATGGCACAATTTGTCCCTGATATGTTGATGCTTGGCCAATTCTGTGTGTGCGTGTACGTGTGTGTGTGCGTGTGTTCTTTTTCTCTTCTTCCGTGTGGACCTGACGTTTAAGTCGTCCCTCGTGTTTCCTCACCAAAGCAGAGGAAAAACAGTGTGCAGCTCAACCAATCTGTGGATAGGGGAAAAAAAAAAAAACATTTGCAAAAAAAGTTAAATCAAAATGAAACAGGTTTAGAACCAACTTACTTCCCAGCTCCAGGGACCAAAGCAGTATCTTCTCTTAAGTGTTTAAAGGCATCAGAACGTTTACAGTCCCTGCCATCCTTTTTTTTGGAGTTATTTTTCTTTTTTTACTGTGTACCAAGTACTGGTCCCAGTGGTAACAAGCCATTTGCTTTTAGATATTTGGAAAGAAGATAGATTTGGGTGTGTCGTACTTATTGTAGACCGCAGACCATTAGTCACTAGTCAGACCTCTGTATTGTTTCCTGCTTCAACCAAGGCTATGAGGACAAAATATACAGTTAGCCATCTTGTCACCTCGGAAGAATTTTGCTCAGGCTGCTATGTCACAAGTAAGGTAAAATATGTTCTATGCACTTTCCTCTGTCAAGTTGGAAAAAGCCATCTTTGCCTTTCCACACAGTCCATAACCGCTGTTGTTCTACTGGTGCTACGTCTTGCCGATGTTCACAAGTGTTCACTGCCCCAAGAAATAATACTAGACACTTACAAAGCTGAAATACAATAGCCTGCAAGCCTGTACAGATGTGAGAGGATATTCCTTGTAAAGCAAGGTTGAGTGAATGCACTGTGTGGTACGGTTGTATGTTCAATGGTCTTGGTTTAACCTGGACTAGTGGCGGCCATGGCTGGGAGTCCTATGGGTCATGGTATAACCCAGGAATGGCGGGTTTCATTCAGTATGAACCCGGGATGGACAAAGCCATTCTGCTATTGGGCAAGGCATATTCATAACTGTTTCAACACCCAGCTGAACAAGTGGTTAATGAACAATTGGCATCCAAGCTGTGCAAGTCACCATTCTGATGGTATTTCAGGGATGTAAGCAGCATTTCCCCAATGCACAGCACTTTGTGCCATTTCAGGTTTTCCCAGAAGTATACAAGTGTACAGGCATGGAACTAACCTTCCAAGCAGGACACTAATCTGATTCTAGTAATGGAGCCAGAATGGGGACGACTGCTGTGCGTTCGGAGTGCTTTTCACGCCCTCGGGGCATCCTCTCGCCATAGTAATGACATGTGGCGCCTATTTTTCCAGGCCTCAGCAAATCAACTGGGTGAAGGTGGACGATGACGTTCCCTCCCACGCCGTTATAACTGGCACGGATTTGTTAATCGAAAACCTCAACAAATCTTACAACGGGACATATCGCTGCGTGGCGTCCAACTCGGTGGGCGAGTCTTACGACGACTACATCCTCTATGTATACGGTATGTATTGCAATCATAACTGACTTCTGATGCAGCTGACTGCTTTGCCCACTTGAGAAACATTACTTCATTGTGTATGCTGTATAGATGATACTCGGCCCACATTGCATTACCCCTAATGGGACTTTATGATCAAATCTGACTACTTCCTCTCTCGTGTCTTTTCTTCATAAATTAGTTTTTACATTGTGTGCCGTTTCAAACTTCCTGTGGAGAGGGCATCCCTAAAAGACAAAAATACAAAATAGTTCTGTATGGCTCAAAATAGTTGATGACATGAATTGAGAAAGAACTGATAATGCCACATTGGAAGTACAACACTTTGAATCAAAAGTGCAAATGCGCCGTGACAGTGAGAATACAACAAATGAAGAAATGCTTGAGAAGACAAGTATTCATAACGATTCCACATAGATGGGTAATTTTATAACATAACACTCACTAAATCCCTGGCCTCTCCACTAATTATCATAAGAGATGAGAACTGGTGATTTGCGGTGTTAATTTTTTTTGAAAGAAGCCATGAGGAAAGAAAAAAGTAACGGCACGTAAACGTCACCCCTAGGATGTGACAATTTGTCCGTTATTGTCCACGTGAACTCCAAGGGCGACGTCAGAGACGGAAGGCTGCTTTGCGTGTTTATGCTGAAAAGATGTACTGAAAAGGTTTACGTACGAACCTATTCCTGGATCAACTCCGTCATAGTAGATCTCAATATAATATGGGCTGTCAGGATTTTTGATGTCCTTAATGTCCGCTCCTAAAATATCTCTTGCCCTTTCATCTGCGCCTCGTGTCGAACATTAGAATTGCTAATGCGGAAACGAGGTGCCAGGCCTCGGCTGCCAGCGGTTAATTCTGCGTCATGTTTCCTGACACCTCCACCTGAGCACTGAGCTGTTAACAGACTGCGCCGACGCTGGGATGTTCTCCGCTCCGGCTCGCCAGCAAAATAAATAAATAAATAAAAAGAAGAGAATAGGAAAAGCAGACAGGGGTGACATCTGCTCGTCGTGCGCTCTTATAATTATTCTTCCTCAAATAAAAGGATGACATCTGCTTATTAGAAACAGTGCAGCTCTGACATTATCCGCGATCTTGTACCAGCACCAAGCTGATCATTTTGATAACATTCACTTTCATCCATTAGGGGGAGAAAAATAATAATATTTGCACTTCCCTGCTAATTCGTTCCATAACTGTTACGAAAGGCTCAGGAAGTGTTTGATTACAGCCGGCGGTGACCCACCTGAATATTGATCACTTTTTTTTTCATTCTGCACAAAAGAAAGACTCGGGAGACCCGCCGGACCTCATAGCCATTGTTAAACGGGACACATCTGACATTTAAAGCACCAGCAGTGAGCCTCCGGGCGGGGACGCGTTTCACTTCTTAGCCGTTACCTTAGGGCCACATTGATTGATGGAGAGACTGAAATTATGTTCGATTTTTTAGTCTTTTTTTTTGTGTGTATTTAAGACAACATGTTTTTGATACAAAGTTGAAGCATTGAAGCATGCCCTCTTCTCCAAAAACCGTTGTGCCATTTCTGCGCACGTCCGGCTCACAGATTCTTAGTTCATTTGCCCGTTTCGTTTTCTCCTTCGTCATGTGACTGCTCAGAGTTCCTGTCGTTGCGCGGCGATAATAAAAAGTCGACGAGCCTCATAATACCCTCGCCCGGCCTTAATTGGCAGACAATCTGTGGCTATTACCGCTTGATAACTTTCACTGAAGCCTCATACGTCTAAAAAGGGGTGTCCATACATGTAGATTTCGTAACTACAAAAATGTCTTTGTTTTTTTATTCTAACATTTGACGTGTGATGCTCACAGAACATTATAAAAGTTTTATTTGATAGTTCATGGTAGTTATTTTTTTCTTATTTCATTGTATAAAAGGCATAAAGCCTGCCCAGAATCCAGCAGTTGAATAGGAACATCTGACAGAGCTGGAGGGAAAGGTTGATTGTTGCAATGAATGTTTGTCTATTATCATTTATTTTATGACTGGGACTATATGATAATGCAGCTCAGAATGATGTGCAATAGGCTGACATTGATTGGCCAATGTACAGGTGAGTGCACATGGGCATTGTGAACCATGCAACTAATGAAAAACAGCTGAGACATAGAACTTCCTCATTTGCCTCTGCCACCAGGAAGTGTATCACACAATGACAAACCTGCTGGTTTCACACACGATGCACGATGGTTTTCACTCTACTTATTATCTCTACTACAAATCACTATCTCACTCACTCTTTTTGTTTCTATCTCTCTCTGTCCCACTCTCTCTCTCGTTCTTTCTTTCTCTCCTCTCTCTCACTCTCTCTGTCTCTGATCTGTGGTAGTTTTTGTTGTCAGCTGTGAGTGACATTGCCACCTCATGCTCCCATAATGCCATTTTCAAATAAACTCAAAATGCTTGTTTAATTAGTCACAATAATCCATGCCCTAAATACATTCACATTTCTGCACAAGAAGAAATTATAATTTGAACATCATAATTTTAATAATTCTACCATTTTTAGATGGATTCTCCAGCTAACTGGTAATTGGCACACTTCTCCAATGCTTCACCTACCAGTAGCAGTTTGTGCCCTTAGTGAGCGATAGAGCTGCAGTGAGAACAGATGTAAGACTCGGGGGAAGAGTCCTTTAATCTGTTTGTCTCTGAGGTCTGTCAGGCTGAGTGATGGAGAACACTTCTTGGGCGGCTAAGACTAAACCGGTTACAGTGAAAAATGTATTCCTTGTGATGCATTTCTAAAGCAATTTACACACCCATCCAGAAAGCCCCTGCAGTAGAAACTGGATCTAGCCTCAGGCAGTATAACAGGTTTATAGAGTAGTCCTAACCCAATAAAATTCTGCACCCCACAACAAAATCTTGTTCTCATTTGATGACCATCTCTGGTCTGCCATCGCCATTCTCCCGGTGTACAGTAGCAAGACAGACCATTTCTCTGTCACTACCAGTCTTGCTACTGTACGGCAAGAGCATGGTGCTGAAAGATCGGCGATGTTGAGAGGTTGCCAAATAAGAACAGGTATTGGGACTAGCTTCATCCACCATTCTCACTCATACATTAAAGGAGGTAGAGCCACAGTGGGCTAGTATTGGTCCAAAGTGGCACAGTCCCAATCGATCATGGTTGAAGTGTTGGCGGGTAGTGTGAGTCCCACCTCTGTCTGTTTGATTGTAACTGTGTCCCTGTTGTAGTTCTTCATGTGGTGTGTGTGACCTGTTTTATACACGCTGCTCAGTCTGGAAATCTTTCTGCCTCGTATGTTTCTCTCTTCTTTGCCATGTCAGTCCGTCTTCTGCTTTCTTTCTTTTTCCCCTCGTATAAATGTGTGGGACCGAAAACATCTACAGACTTTTATAATAAGCAGAAAGACAAACTGTGAATGAATGCAGTGCTTGAGTTTGCTTTACATCTCAGCATGAGTTTTAAAAGGTATGAATAATTCTAAACAACGCAGAATCTGTCAGGTGAAACAGTGAAGGAGTTCAAACTGAAGAGAGGTGGGTTTCTCGAGTGGCTGAGTCAGCACAGGTGGCTTCGTTTAAGTGATGGCTATTGTGAGAATGGAATGTAGGCTTTTCCCGTATGGAATATTGAACTTCCTGCAGTAGCATAACTAACTTCCATGTCTAGGGAGGGGAGGGGGGGGGGGGGGGGGTGGCACGGGGGGCAATACCCCCTCAAATGCTCCGCCTGCCCCCCCAAAGCCAAATCCAGAAAAAAAGTAATCCGACTCTGAAGTCGGCGCACATAGCGCCATCAGTAGGCTATTAGCTACAGATGATACAGAGCTACAGACGATTCGGCCGGTTTTACATGTAAATAGAAAATAGCACAAAGAGACTGAAATGATGAAGGAATATAGCTCATCTTTAATATACCTGTTGAGGTCACTCCACTGGCTGCCAGTTGCAGCCAGGATCAGGTTCAAAGTTCTGACCCTGGCGCCTACACTGCAGCCAATAGGACAGGCCCTGTCTACCTGCAGGACTTGATCCAGAACTATGTTCCTGCTCGACCACTTCGCTCATCTACTGCAGGGCGACTTGCACTTCCCCCCCTCCGTGTCAATGACACTCGCTCGTCCTGACTGCGGAGCTTTTCCACCCTAGCTCCCCAGTGGTGGAACGAACTTCCCATTTCCCTACGTTCCATGCCAACCCTGCCTGCATTCTGTCGTGGCCTGAAAACACACTTGATAAATCTTGACAAAGGCCACATATAAACTCCAAAATATTTCAATTCATCTGACTGAAAAATAGAAAACAATAAACCAAACATGTTAGCTAACAGAATGTGTTCCGTTTTCAAGGGGGGAAGAAATATTTATTGTAATTATGCCACGGGTTTTCTAACAAAGGCTGTTTCTTGAATTCTGCAGTAGAGTTTTACCTTGCAGACCCTGTCACTCTATTTATTTCCTTTCATTTTAATTTCTCTTTTTGTCTTGGCAACTGAGTCGAAGGTGCCCATCAATCTGGCGTGTCAAAGCATTCATCATGCAGATTGGCTGGGTAGTGGGCGAACCCTGGCATAGACTCAAGGGCTTACCACTGACAGAATCTCACAAGGCACACTGATGTTATCTGCCAGCACTCTTAGTATAGCAGGCTTCTCTCTAGTGCTGTTTATTAACACAACTGTGTTCTGTTTGTTATTGTGTTTTAATTTTGTATTATTATTATTTATTTTTTTTATAGCATGTCACACTCTCTGAACTATATGGCATATTGCCTTTTGAGTAGAATCTCTTAATGGGGTGGCCGTGTGGTGTAGTGATTAAGGAGCCAGGCTTGTAACTGAAAGGTGGGGCACTGCTGTTGTATACTTAGAGCATAAAGCCGAAATTGCTTCAATAGCTGTTTGAATTGGAAATGTTTAAAATGTATTGTTGCTCTAAGTCATTGGTCCCCAACCCTGTTTAAACACTATGTTGGCACAACTGATTCTACTAATTAGCAGCTCAACGAGATCTCTAGCTGTTGAATGAGGTGTGCTTTGTTAGGGTTGGAGTGAAAACTTTCAGGATGGTAGATCTCCAGGAGCAGGGTTGGGGACCACTGCTCTAAATAAAGACAATGATAAAGACAAATTATTAAAATTATTATTATTATTATTACTATTACTAGTATTATTAGCAGTAGTTGTAGTAATAGTAGTAGTCGTAGTAATTGAGAAACACCATCTGGGAAATGCACCCGTTGACAACCGTCGTTGTAACATAAAGATGTCGGAGCAATTGCTTAGCAACAAATTGTTGCATAACAATAATCTTATGAAATGTTCTGCCTGATTACTTAACATTTATTTGTTCCATTACAGTTTACTGCCATACATTTGTTCTTAAAGTAATTTAAATATCGTTCCTGTACGTTGATATAACGCCGACATAATGTAAAGTGTCGCCCAACTTGCAGCATGAGGCTATTGTCATGTAAAATTAAAATTCAGTTTCATCTTAATAATGGTGGAGTTGTGAAAGAAAATGTTCAGTGCTAAATTAATATTGCAATAGTGTGATTCTCACAACAAAGTCCATTGTATTCTACCAGTTTTAGAAAAATGCAGTAGCATAACTAATTTGATCAGTTATACACAGGCCCTTGTGTTCTTTGTATTGTTTAGCTAGGCTATTCTTGAATTGCACAAGCCTGTGGAAAAAATCTCCATCTTAAGGATGGTAAAGTACAGGAGCCCACTTGTGTTGCCAAAGAGATGTATGGGAGGGATTCAGTCAGCGGGATAGATGTGGAGTGAGAATGCTTGTACTTATATCACCAGGCAAGGCCCCCTGCAGGCATGTACTTGGTGTATTAGCCTGATTGTGTTTTCTTTATGCACCATTCCTGGGTGACCATAATCCCTTAACAACGGTTTACCTGCCTCGTTGTTTTTAGGGGCGCCATGCCGGTCGCATCTGTACCCCACACAAGCTCCTTCTATAATGCTAATCCTTGCTGCAGCTTGATTATTTAAATTCCAGTTGGGAGGATATCCTTACTCTGAGTCTACGAGAAAAAATCGAACTGAATTTCCCTGTGCACCTTGTTTTCTGAGTAGTTTTTTTTTTCTTCTAGTCAGATCTTGATTTTTTTAGACATCTAACAAGCAGGCTTGTTAGACTACAAAATTAAGTATATCAGTTAGCTTCAGATCTTCCGTAATCACATGGATTGTTTTGTTGCTTTTTTTTTGGGGGGGGAGGGGGGGGAGGAGTGGGTGGATGTTTTTAACATTTTGATGTGAAACTCTACTAAGAATAATGATTTTGTGCTCTTAACAGGTACCTTTTTACTAGTGCTATTCATAGCAAGGTAAATTCCACAGAGGGTGAGTTCTCTCTACTTCCCTTTGATATGTTTTCAGCCTAGCAGTTAAAATTCCATTTGGGTGTCTGCTGTTACTTGACATACGTGGTTCTCCTGAAGAATAAAGTGGTCGTTGGCCTAGAACACATCTAATATTCATTAACCAAAAATGCATTTGTGGAAAGCAATTTTTGGTTTGGTTTAATCAATCACAGATGAAACTAAAAGTAAATGTATTTTTAACCTCGGCAGTTAAATATTTAAATATGACATTTTCCCCTTTTTCAATAACAGATGAAACTGTGAAATATGTTCCCGACAACCACGGAAAGGAAAAAGAAAATCCTCTCGGATGGATTGTTTTTAATAATTTTCAGAAGTTGAAAAATGTGATTAATATTGACAGCATTCCATAAGATGGTTGGTAACTTTGGTTGGTATCACATAAATGCAATGTACTTTAATAATACCAAAGGTTTCTGATTTGCATCTACACTTGGTTTCGCCCAGTCACAGATAACACCAGTGATTGCTGTATTTGTATGCATCACAGAGTATCAGCATTCTCGGGGGTTGGGGGGAGCTTTTTGTTAACAGGTTTATTTTGTGCTGCCTGGTGAAATGTCAGGCCGTTGCTTTCCATAGTTAGACAAACATAATCCACAAAGTAACAGGATGTTCAGGAGAAAGAAAAACTAATCTAATTGATGGAATATCTTGTATTGTGAATCTTCATAGCCTCAGACAGGAAAAAAAAACTCTGCCTTGATGGACAGTGATCAATAATAAATATTGACATAGCCCACTCACAAATATCTCAAAATCCCCAGTTTAGAAACTTGTTTTCCAAAATATGCACCTCTGGGCATGTCTGCCAGCCACCTGTCACTCAGTCAAAGCCCATGCTGATGCCACTTATCCTTGGCCACTCTCTCCCGCTGGCGCGTGCATGATAATTCAGGCTTGGCTATCACCCAACATGTGTCCCTAAAGGTGCACTTGCTGTGGTGTTCACAATCAAAGAAGTCTCATCCTTTGTCGTCAACCCCTCTCATTCAAGGTACCTGACTTCAGCCTTCTAGCTACCTAACGTAGCGAGCTGCATAGCGAGAGGTAACGCTATTTACAGGTCCAACAGAAAGCACGCCGACTCCGTGTCATTTTTCATCCCCTTTGCTACACTTCAGCTGTCGCTATCGTGGAAAACCAGATCCTAGGTTGACTCTGCTTTTTGAACTGTTTGGCTTTGCTGCACTTGTGCTTCTTCACCTCCAGCATTGCAGTGTCTAGCTAGCTACGAACGCTCCACTAAAACCTGATCCCGCCCCACAGGCTCTGTAGCCACGCCCACCCGTCCCCACACAGAAAAGAGTATCATGCCCAGAAACGTGCCGAACACATCTTAGAATAATAAATACAGGAGCACAGATTTGGCAAATGGGCACAAAGACAGAGATCACCAGTGCATCATAGATATGACTGAGCATGGCTATTTTCTTATATTTTCAAGGCCATAATCTTGCATAATGCACATTTAACTTGGTTCATGGTTAGATTTGTAGTCAAAGTTAGGGAATCCAGGCCCAGTACTGACAAATGAAAGGTAGCATTAGCTTACTTCAGCCTCCCTCGCTAATTCCTATGCCAAAGCAGTCGCTACAAGGTTGAAATATCTACGTCGGATTTACTAAATGCTCGGAATGGGTCAAAGTTGCTAGTATGATTCAAAATCAAATCAATCCAAAAATTGGTTCAAAAGTATCAAACTTTCAGTTCTGGATGTTGTGATTTTATATATCGGCATAATCCGCATTAAAACAATCTAAACAATTGGTGTGCCTAAGCGTTCATGAATTGTGAATACAGTTGTACCTTCAGACACTCTGTGGCCTTCTCCCGTCACGTTAATCCGTGACTATTCCTTCCACCCCCACAACTTGCTCATTTTGCAGGGTTTTTTCCACCTGTTGTTCTGTGTTAATATTTTTTTCCTTAGTTGGACCACCACCTGTGTCTTTTGCTTGCATTATGTTGTAGGAAAGTTTTTCTAAAATCATGCCATCTTTTCTTTACTTCCTCTACTGTTTATTAATTAATTTTGTATGTGATGTCACTCCAAAATGTCCTCCTCTCTGCTGGTATTCCTATGCTGTAATACAGCATTGTGTTTGTCTTTTTTATTTTCTTGTGCCTGGTTGCTAAGTATCCATTTCTTCTTTCTTTGATTGCGTAATTTAAGACCAGTCATAGTAAACCGGTCGCAATATAGCAAATGTTTTGCGCTGCGACTGTTTCTTTTTTGTTTGTTTTTATTTTATAAACCTCTCCCAATGTTATGTGCATGCTGTGAGTATGATGGCAGTCATTTACGGCAGTACAATCCTCTTAATTGTACCTTAACAGCACTCTGAAGGCTTGATTCATCTACTTTTGTTAGCTTTTGGCTTCCTGTCATGTATTCCATGAGCTTCAAGCCTTTTACAAGAAGGGCTACTTCACAAGAATCATGGTCACAGCACAGGCAAAAACACTATTCCTGCTCGCTTAGTACATTTATATTAGTATTATTAGCAAGTTTCATCAATATTTTTTTGTAATAATATATATACACAGTATATATGTATAGTACAGACTGTGTTCATTTTTAATTTTGATCACTCCCTAAGTGCATGAATGTTTGAAGCTAGGATGTTTGCTGATTTATCTCTTGTGTTATCTGTCTTTTGAAGTGTGGTTGAATTATGGGGCTTCGACTACTTTATTGCTGTCTGATTCGAAGGCTGATTTATAGGAGATGTATTGGGGTGTGGGTGTGGGAGCTGATTTATAGGAGATGTATTGGGGTGTGGGAGCTGATTTATAGGGAGATGTATTGGGGTGTGGGAGCTTATTTATAGGAGTTGTATTGAGATGTGGGAACTGATTTATAGGAGATGAATTGGGGTGTGGGAGCTGATTTATAGGAGATGTATTGGGGTGTGGGAGCTGATTTATAGGAGTTGTATTGAGATGTGGGAACTGATTTATAGGAGATGAATTGGGGTGTGGGAGCTGATTTATAGGAGATGTATTGGGGTGTGGGAGCTGATTTATAGGAGATGTATTGGGGTGTGGGAGCTGATTTATAGGAGATGTATTGGGGTGTGGGAGCTGATTTATAGGAGATGTATTGGGGTATGGGAGCTGATTTATAGGAGATGTATTGGGGTATGGGAGCTGATTTATGGGAGATTAATTGGGGTGTGGGAGATGATTTATAGGAGATGTATTGGGGTATGGGAGCTGATTTATGTGAGATGTATTGGGGTGTGGGAGCTGATTTATAGGAGATGTATTGGGGTGTGGGAGCTGATTTATAGGAGATGTATTGGGGTGTGGGAGCTGATTTATAGGAGATGAATTGGGGTGTGGGAGCTTTGCTGGATTTGCTGCCCACAAGAAAGAGAAAAAGGCAAATAGTTTTTTTCAGGTCTGACAAAAAAGCAGTGTGGTATATTTGTTGGTTAAGATACTAACTATATCCACTTTATAGATTCAGTCTCTCGGTTTGTGATTCATTACTATCAGCTTTGATGGCTTTGATAGTTATATTGGTCCCAATAAGCCCCCCATCATTGGTGTGGGGATTCAGTGGTATTAATGATGAAAGTGCTTTGATTTTTTTGTATTCCTTAAACATGTCTTCACTTGTGAATATAAAGGTATCATCTGCCTCAATGTGCTAAGATGTTTATGTAAGATAAACATTTAAAGCCCCCGACCGCCCTCCTTGTCCTTGCAGGAAAATGTCCTGTCCTGTCCTGTGAAGGCAATCTGGGATGGGGAAATAAATAAAAGCACATAATATCAGAGCATTTTTCTGCTCGCCTGCACAGTAGCGGTAGCAAGCATGAGGGAAAATAACCTGCTGATAATATTGGTGCTGAAATGGTGTAGCGGAAGAATTTGTTTGGACTAAAGTGGTCTGAGTTTTTATATCATCTCAGCTGACGACTGAAATTACTCAAACCTTTCAGCTCGGACGCAAATGCGCCCGTGGAAACCATCGCGGCGCTCGTCTCTCAGTCCTCGTAAGGTCTAACCCAGAATCACCCAACCTGCAAATTGACCATGGGAAATTCTTGTTTGCCAAACTCTTTTGAGTGCCACATCCAATTGGAACATTTTTTTTGTCGTCATAACCCACTCTTCCCCTGCATACACTATTATTTTTTCTTCAGTACGGATGCTAACGTTTTTGATAGCCAGCTCCAGTCGGGCACGAGGCATGCCATTCCTTTCCTCTCCCTTCCTTTCTTGAAAGCTTTTCATTGGTGACCATTGCTCCAAACCCCAGTTTCCAGCGACATTATTCTCTCCTTGATGTTTTATCATTAGCTGGGAAGTGTTTGGACCCCCGCTGCGAACCTTTGATGGACCACAGACAATAAAGCGATGGAGACAGCCAGCCAATTTCGCTCACCACTGATGTCCCCCAGCAAGGGGCCTGCTTTCTGTCTGGAAGAGACAGGAAAAATAATTTGCGTCCCTCCCCGTTCTCTCTCACACCTCTCTCTACCGGAAAAAAACCTGCCGTTTCCTCTCAATTTTTTACCCTTCTCGCTTCTGTGTTTGCTTACAGCAGAAGTCTGGCTCGCCGTAATTCTGTAATTGAACATAGTCATATCTCACTGAATAAATGACACAAGGGCCCTGCCCATACAAAGCCACTGAACAAAATATTACACAAAAGGCTTTGTTTCATTACTTACAGAGGAAACAAGCACTAAAAACTCCTAAAAAAATTATGTATTATGTATTCTGATATTTCGATAAATCTTATAAGCAGTAGAGTAACATAATAGCATACGATGTGAAATGCATTATGATTTTAAGATGCAATAAATAAACTCTAATACGTACGTATACAAAGTGAAACACTTCATATTAAGATATATTAAGCAATGGTTTAAGGGATCAGGACATAGTCGTCAATTTGTGGAGTTTGTACGTTGTCGAAAGAAGACTACAGCTGTTACTACGGTTACCATTGTGATCTTCCAGAGCTTCTCTTACACGTGTTTGGTACGCTGTGTCAGGATTGGGGTATATTGTATGTGTGAGCAGTTAAAGGCACCAAAACACTGCATGGAAGAGCTATGGAAAATGGGAATTAAGAAAGTGGAAAGAAAATAGTAAGGAAGAGAGATTAATATTTGAGCTCAAGCAATGAATGTGGGAATCTTGTTTTGTAACATTAGTTAGGGAGAGCCATGCTTGTTTGCACTGCTTGAATAAATCTCAACAGCACTCCTGTACAGTATATTAGATGAGGTAATGATGGGAGATAAGCGATAAGGTAATTCCATATGCAAGGTCATTCTACCATCATTTTCGGTTCTCTAGTCTACGTGTATGTCTTAGACTGTGTTTTAGATTGTCTATTTATAATTTTTTTGTGGAATTATCAGAGCAATGCAAACAAGTTCCATGTTATGTCCAGATTTTTCAGGGTGGAATATCGTAATTAATACATTTAGGGAATTAATTGTTAAGAAAATAAATTCAGTTAGTGTACGGCGTTTAGTCCGGTTTTCACACCCATCAGTGCAGAACTCATGTCATGTATACCAGTGCAACACGCCACACCCCTCTTCCCTTTCCGCTGTCTCCATTTTGACACATTTTATTTATAATTTATTATTCATTTCTTTGTGTGTCATTTGTTTCTTTATTTTTTTCCCCCATCCAGATGCTCTCACCACTACCCCTATACCCACAACTACCACCACCACCACTACCTCCACCCTCCCAGACACTACCCAAGGTATGGTATGTCCTTCCGGCCACCAGCTTCTCCTTCACCATGCCCCCGCCACACCTCCACCCCTCCCCTCCATCCCTCTGTCTCCATACACTTGAGAACTAACACGCCTGTGTGTACGTGTCCGTATATGTGCGTGTGTGTTCATATGCGAGAGAGGGAAGGAGAGAGAGAGAGAGAGTGTGTGTACAAAATGGGGGAAGAGAAGGAGACGGCAGGCAGTCTTTACTGATAAGATCATCAGTGTGATAATGGGCAACCAAGTCCCAGCCACCGCTGCCCCCGCCCCCCACAAACAAAGGAGTCCCAGACAGTCAGACTGTCAGTGTGGTACGTTACATACCCCATTCCCATCCCAATCCCCGTTCCCATACCTCCCTGTCAAACGTCTGATATCTCGAGTTTCTGCAGCATCTCTGTGTCCTGCGATCCTATCGGGATCTGGGGCAGTGTCCAATCCTGTCTGAGCGATGGATTACAGTGCTGGTTTTTTCTTTTTCTAAGCCCTGAAGGTGGCTGTCGGTAGTTTTGCCCTGCCTCACATTGAGGATGGGATCAGGGCGAGGTAACTGTGTGTCATGTACATATATACATGCTTAATTGTTTCCAGTCTTCAGCTCTGTATCGCTGAATGCTGTCTGGTGGCAGCGCTGCTTGTGCTGTACGCCTGGCTCTTGCGTGTCATGCTGTTCCTTATAAAGACATTTTTTACCTTTCCTTGTGTTGTCCAGTTCAGGACATGATTACTTGGTGAACAGTAAACATGATACGTATATAAGTATATATTGCAGTATATATTGAATTATTGTTTTATTCATTTGTGTGTATTTATTTATTTATTTAGTTTGTTAGTTATTCTACTTGTCAAATGCAAAACAAACGTATGTTTACTTGTTTCCTCTCAGCAAAGGATCAATTAAAAGCAATCCATTCTGATTGTCGCCATAGGCCCATGGTGCACGTGGCTTTAGCAGTGCTGTGCTTTTAATCAACACCATTCCTTCTGGCCGTAAATGTTGCCTAGTGTGCAGGTATTTAGTTTTCAGAGACTGTTCCAGAACTCCCCTACTGGGAAAAAAATATATATTACCCTAAAGTTTGTTCCCAGCGGATTCACTTCTCAAAGCCTTTGATTAACCTCAAGTCAACTGGAGTTCAGTAGAATCGAATACCACAGTCTTTCTATTGAAATGCTTTTATAAACATAATTTAGCACTACAGGAATGACAAATCTCTGACATATGTTTAGTGCATGCACACTGTAATAAGCAGAAATATATAAATAAATGAACAAACCAAAATATTCCATTATGTCAGACCTGTAATTACCACCACACAGCTTCTTGTGCACCTGTATATTAACAGGACAGTAATAGTAACAGTGTCCTACCAGCTGGATAGCTTTCAAAATAGGGATGGTGGAATCATTGAGTAATGAAGGCATTTTGCATAGGACGTGATATTTACAGCCATGGGTTGGAATAACATACAAATATTTAAAAATAAATAAATAAATGTATTATTATTATTATTATTATCATTATGTTATTTTAATAATTTATTATTTCTAGTTTATTGATTGATACTGAAGACTAAACTTTAAATAAAAAAAGGTTTTATAATTTTTCACAGTTGGGATGTCTTTAGTAGAATAAAGAATTGAGGAGAGAAAAAAACACTCCAAGTGTGAGTGTGAGTCCTAAGGCCCTTTATTTTACAAGCACACCCTTACTGATCGATTTGACATGGAACCCCAATTAGAGCACTGAACTAACGTGAACCCGGAGCAGAGCAGAGAGCCTTTAAGCTGAGGTCCGGGCTACTGGTGACTACTGTAGCCTTTCTGAAGCATTGATGCAAATTGCATGTATACGTGTCTTTTTCCATATGAAGTATATTTAGAAGTATTTTGGTTTGGTAGATTGTAAGTGTAGGCTGTCTTTTCAGTCTGTAACACTATGCATGGGCAGTTTATTCTCGACTTTTGTCTTTGAATATGTAAATGAGATTTTAGAGACGGTTATCCTGAGTTGTATTCACAGTCAAAAGATCAGAGGGATGGCATTCCTCAGCACTTTAGAGCATCTGTGTAGGAAAAGATCAAAAAATGTGATTTAAACAAAATAAATTATAATACAACCTTTTCGCAACTGATACATTTTCTTGAAATGGAAACAAGAAGTGACGGACTTGCTGCCAAATTTCATGCTTTGACAGAATATAAGAATATGCACTGCAGCTATATAGCCTATATACGTATATATATATATATATATACTTCCTTAGACATGTAATGCTTTCAGATGGTAGTGGTAGATTCTATTTGGTCACATATAGCTGATGGTTATAGATCAGGGGGTGCCAAATGAATTCATCAGTACAAAGAGGGGTAGAGCCCACTTAGAAATTTAATACATTTTTGATAAACTGGCTGTAAGAGAAATGGAATAGGGTATGCTGCACTTTTAAAAAATCTATTAAAGCCCAGCACAGTGCTAAAGTGCTGGGCTGCTTCAAGAGATGACATTTGGAGATGACTAAATTGCCATTTAGACTGCAAAGTAAATGGCTAAATGGAAGGACCCTGCTCACCAATAGTTGCAGCTGTGGACAGATGTCATTAATTCCTGTTTGTGTTGCTTTTTGTTCAACTAAACACAGCTCCACAATGGATGTTTATCGACAATTGCAAACATGCATGTTTTTTGTTTTTTTTTCTCAATACTTTTGAACTTTCTGTCAAATACCAAGAGAGACTTCAACATGAATGTGTGGCCAAAAAATCTGCAAAACTGCATGATTCTATCAAGTCGGCATGTTTCCAGCAACTCGCTGAACCCATGTCATGATCAATTCAGGCTGTTCTGGAGGCAAAAGGGGGTCCTCGATAGGTATTAGATAGGTGTACCTAAAAAGTGGCCACTGACTGTGTGTGTGTGTGTGTGTGTGTGTGTGTGTGTGTGTGTGTGTATATATATATATATATATATATATCTAACTTCTTCATTTAAAATCCATTTACAATACTTCAGGCTTGGTGGTGGAGTGATTGCCTGAGCTTTTCGCTGAAGCAGGTAGTCTTGTGTGCCTTCAGGGTCAGTCAGGCTCAAATATAGGGTTTGAAAATGATTCGTTCTGAAACGTATATCCAAAATGTGGTTTTATGTCTCCCTGTGTGATCCCTTGATCCTGTCTAGTCTCCCGTGGGTAGCCCCTGGCTTGCACATCCATCGGAGGGGCAGAGAGCGTGCCGAGCGGGCCCACTCTCCTGGGCCCATCGATCATTCGATTACTAGTGGTGTTTAGGCCCTCTCTCTGCACCTCTTTGGAAAATTGCATTGCTGCTGGAAGAGGTGTTGATGGGCCAATAGGGGGCGCTCTTTCTTCTGGTCCAAATAAAATCCAGTGCCCTCCCACGATGGTAGGGACACTGTGATGCTGATGCTGTCATGCTGTCTGTTAGGTGATACATTAAACAGAGATCCCTAATCCCTGCCATCACTACAGATCCCATGGTTCTTTTGGAAAGAGTACGCTTGCTAGCTCCAGTGTCCTCATCAAATTTCTAGAGAACTACTTCTCTCCATCTGGCCACCACTCATACCCATAAATTTGACTGTGTAGAAACTCTTGCATTCTTTACCCAATGTGATCCCTGGGTCATCACTGCCAAAAAATCACTAAGCCCCCCAGTTCCCTTACCTGATCAATTACTGGTGAGTAAATAGGCGTTTTGAACACATTTTAATAACCTTGAACCATGTTCAGATCCAGTTCATTATAAAAATGCAATGCATGCTCACGTGTGGAATTCAAACATGTTAAAGTGCAATGGAAATTGTGGTGGCATTTGGTGTCTTTTTTTACAATTATCTCCAAGGAACCCCTGAACTAGAAGACATGTGATTCACACCTCTTTGCCTGACTTGTCCTTTCATAAATGTTTTGGTGCATCGCATTAAACACTTTTATTGGAATTTTTGCTAATGCTTAACATAAATGCAGTAAAGCGCGCTGGTTATTTGTTACCAGTTATTTGAGTCAAACACCCATATGCCCCCGGTTAATCACGTTCGTGTGCCTCTTTTCTTTACCCGACAGCCATAACATGCCACAGAGGTTGACGAATCATGTTTACTTGTACCTGGTTATTTTCCTAAGAGAAAGTCAGTGGAAACCTCAATAACACACTCCATCTGGGACCTATCGGGCAGGCTGCAGTCCTCTTCCTTCATCTCACTGAGTCGCGCCGAGAAAATTAAACATCTCGCAATCCCCAAATAGATCTATGATAAATATTGAGGAAAGTGGGTAAAGTCTACCTGAATCATCAAAGGAAAAATGCTCAGATTAGAACCTTGATCTGATGTGAACTCTTTTTTTTTGCGGTGACACATACCCTTCCCACACGAATGTACGCACACACACACACACACACACACACATCACATCATTGGCTGAAATGCTGGCAGGTCAGTGTCATTGGACAGATCAGACTGCCACTCATTTTTAATAAATGCATGTATTCCCCTCCCCCTGTTTTGTCCCTAATTTGTAATCAGCCATGTACTGTACGTCTTCACTACACCTCCACACAAGCAAAACGCACAGAAGCTGAAGTGCATAAACTCCCCAGTGAAAGTTTTACTCCGCAGTCCACACGGTACTACAGGAGAGAGCTCGCACCAATTCAAGGAGAAGCATGGCATAGCAGCTTATTGATGATGACTGACAATTTGGGGGTCCCTGGCATCGTATTAGGAGGTTGGTCAAAGAAAGTTGGCCAACTTAAACCCCTCGTGCGATGAAACATCTTGTTTCCCTTGCTGTGGATTTACAACCATAGTCAGCTTACAAAATAACCATGGCTCAAACCTGCTGCTCATAACTCAGTCTTTTTCATGTTGAGTGTCATGTTATTTGATTGTAAGCCCAGGCAATTGCTTTACTCCCAAAAATAATGCACGGCGCTACAGTCGAGATACATCCCTTTCTAATGCTAGCTTGGACTACAGGCTTTGGGCTCCTGGCACACAGTACTCATACTGATGCAGTCCTTGCCATGGCTCATGGGAGAGAGTGGAATCAGCCTGTCACTTCTCAACACAGGGCTGTAGCGAGAGTTATGGCCACATATGATGGCAGCAGTCGCAGCTTCCTAAAGGGTGATGTGAGGTCTCATCGCCGTGGTTTGAGTTCACGCCAGGTTACATCGGGTCGCAAAAACCCCTTCTTTGTCACGGCCAGCTTTCCATTGCTGCAGTCGACGCTTTCTGTTCGGCATCACATCAGTAACTTTGGTAATTTTTGTGTTTGCTTTAGAATTTTTCTTTTAATTTAATCAAGTGTCTGCCAAATTCAAAATAAAGTTTTTACTGAGGACTTATTGAAATGCAAAGCAAATATTCACTGGTTGCACAATCCAAAATGTTGGAAAGGCTATGAATTAATGAATGCAAAATAGAGATCTAAATGGTTATTGGCATTCATGACTTCATCATTCAGCGGCTCAATCAATCTATAAGGGTCCTTGTGATTTGCAAAACTTGCAACATGAATACTTGATTGTGTCCCAAAGTGCTGATTGTAGTACCATAGCAAATGATACCAATTTCCTCGCACAAACACACTTGTGAGCTCAGGTCTGGTTCAAGAGCTGCTGGAGCAATGTGTTTGGAAACAATTTTTGTGTTTATTTACTTTTTGCAGCTTTAGGAAACAATCTGTGGTCACACATGAATATATTATTATTTGAATACCAGGATGAAGCATCCAATGATTATGGGGTATCTTCAGGTGGAGAAGTCATATGATGCCCTGCAAAATACAGCCAATCACGGCTGGTGGTGTGATGCTGTCGGTTTTCTGCTTTATCCTAACTTCTCTCCCCTTCCATGGCATTGTGGAACCATGGCAGCTTAATTTTTTTAAATATATTGTACTAAAACCAGCAGCGCCCACTCAAGACCACAGGGATTCCAGTCTCTGTTCAAAGTCAGGTCTTAATTACTTAGTTTGAGTCTTTGATTAGGCAGAGTAGGTCTTGGAATTAGGACTTTAATTCAGTTCTCCTAGGTCTCAATCAACTGTAGGTTGAAAGGCATGTATAGAGCTTTCAGAAATGTCAATCATTAGGACTGGAAGTGGACCCTATTGTATTATAGCTTTAAAAATAATATTACAGGTAATAGATTAACTATATATTTGCAAATGGGTATATGTACTGTATGAGTTCCTCAATGAAAGAGTGAAAGCCTTCTAGTGCACAAAATATCACAAAAAAGTCTGTTATGTGGCAGCCAATGAAGCCAGGGCAAACAGCATTCCACAGACGCAAAACTGCCGACTGACAAAGTCACAATTTAGTGTCCATCTTGTCCCCTTCTCCCGAGGTGAACGGCCTTGTCTTGCTTATGTGTTTTTATTTATTTTTTGTTTTATCTTTTCTTTTCTTTTTAAAACGGTGTCCTCTCTCCTGCTCTCTCCAGTCTCTCTGTCATCATCTCACAGTGTTCTCTTTTAAATGTCTGCCTCACATCTTTTATCTGCTCCATTTATTTTTCTTTTCCTTTCCCTTTCTTCCTCTTTTGCATGTCGTTCCTACTGTCTCCCTCCTCCTTCGGCTCCCTGCGCCCCTGGCGTGCTCAGACACGGTGCCCGACACAGAGCCCGCCGCTCACGGTGGGTATATCTCCCTCGTTCCTTGGCTGGCGCCGGATGCCTGCTGATCCCAATATTTATGCTTCATGTTCACTTAACCGTCCGTCGCTAATACAGCTGCATGCAGGAGGTGCATTGCATCGCATCGTCATGTCATGCAAATGCGCCCGCATGCAATCTGATTGTTTGAATGCACAAGCGCTTGAGGGGACGTTTAATACACCCACTTTGCAGTTTGTCCTCAATTTCAGTAGCCAACTGAAGCAAATGTATTTATATATGTATTTATTTATTTATTTGTATTATTGTTATTATTATTTTTATTTATTTGTTTGCTTGTTTTTTTGGTATCACGTTCACTTTATGAGTTTGGTGAAGGCATAAATTGGTGACACAATTGTACACTTGATATTTAGTTGAACAGATACAAATAAAAAAAAACTGTGATTCAGTATTCAGAATTAAGGACAAACCGCATTGGCATTACGTTAAATTTGAGCTAAACAAACATTGGTCACATTGGGAAAGAAATGTGTTGGCTTTTGTTTGTGGTTAAGTTAAATGTGTATAAATATATACTTTTACTCATCCTTCTGTTGAGTCATTGTAATGACTGAGATCATCGCTGTTTGTTTTGTTTTTTTCCTTGGGGTGGACATGAAAGGGTAGAAGATGATTTATGCATGTAGTTTTGCTATAATTGAGCTTTCTTGCAGTTCATTGCTTTTCTAAATACCATGTCATAAGGGTGATGTTAACCTGATCGGAAAACGTCAGCCTGGCTAAGATGTATCTTCCTGCATTACGGTAATCCACAGAATAATCTATTACAATTTTCACTGCTCAAATATTAAACTTAGTTTAAGGGAAAGAATGTCCGGGGTAAAATGAAAGATGAATTGCCTCGTCCGGTGCAGCGCAAATTGATTAAAATTAGTTTCCGCAAGAATACCGCATGATCTCACTCTGCTCCTGAATGGCAGCCTGCTGACTGTAGTCTTGGACTGTACTTTCTAGTTGGCTTTAATATAAGCTGTATATTTCCCATAGTTAAGACTCTTGAAGGCAATCACATCTTTGTGTTCCCCTTGTCCATTTGTGTCTACTGGAGAACCATTCCTTATGTAATTGAATTGATTAAGATGAACACTTAATGATATATTAATGACACTGTATGTGTTCTATATAAAACAATGTAACTATGTTGCCATACATTTGTTGTGAATGTTGTTGTTCTGCCCAAAGCACCTGGAAACTGCCCGTTGTTTCTGCAGAAGCTCCTGTTGGTAAAACTGTAACCTGAGCCCGATAACAGCACCTTTGTTGTTAATATTACAAGGTGATGTGCAACAGGGTTCAAAGCCTGCAATAACTCCAGGTCACCAGCAGGGGCTGCAAGGGTTACAGCATGCATGTTTACCTGCTTCCCTGCACAGATCAAATCCTTACTGGTAAACATTCATTGCAGCATTATGAAGCTAAACCAAATAATTATCTGAATATAAAAGCCCAGACCCCTGATAAAAGCTATATAGGGCAAAAGAGAGAGAAGCATTTTTCATAAGAAATTATAGAATAGAATATAGTACCAACTCAAAATATTATTTTTGAGGATGCACATGTGAGGCTGTGCTTTTTCTCCAGGAATTCCCCCAAAAAATAACATGGAAATAGGGAAAAATTGGATAAGAAGTCAATAACCCCCTGTGTTAATTATATAGTACAAATTCAAAACTGTGCCGAGGAGCTTAAACTGTAAACTTGGTGAACAGACATCGAAATCATGGCAGCAACATTGGCACTTTTGGTGAAAAGGATAAGCTCCATCATTCTGTTACCTCAGGGAACCGTTTCACGCAACAGGGCGTTTAGAGTTCAATTCAGCACATTGTACGGGAGTGCAGTGTTTTGAGTGATCTGTGTATAAAGGAGGCTTGAATCAGAGGCTGCTGGTGTATCACACAATGCTAGGAACACTCTCCATCGTATTGTGAAAAGTCTCTTTTTTTGCCTTTGTCCCCCCTGTGTGTGTGTTTTTTTGTAAATGTAAGACCTCCTCTTTATGCTGCTGTAGCACATGTTGTGTTTAGCTTTTATTTCCACAGTGTGACACATTCACTCTTTGGGATTTTTTCCCCCCTTCTCCTTTAAGGTTTTTTTCCCTCTTCTTTTTGTAGCCTAGCAACAGGCAAAGGTTCCACGCATAAGTGGAATTCTCAGTTGAGGAGAAGCAAATGCCATGGCAAAACTGGGAGCAGCAGAGGGTAACCCCTACATCCCTGCAACAAAGCAGCCTCTATTTTTCCATTTCGCTTGATTTTGTTGTTGTCAGAAGTAATAATTTTAACAGTTCAGGGTAGTTCTTTTTTGACAAGCTTTTCAGTCTCACAGTATATAGTTATATACAGTATATATATATAGTTGAGCTTGTGTTTGTTTGTTTTGTTTGTTTCTTTGCTTCCTGTGAAACTGAGGCAGTATTGCTTGAGGAATATAAATCACATCAGGTCTTTAAAAAAAACACTAAAAAAAAACATTGTTCCCTAGGTTGAAATATATCAAAACCTAAACGCCATGTCAGCGTCTCTGTCATACACAGGGTGTACTGCTCGCAAAATTCACATGCGAGCGTAAACATTGCTTTTCTTACGTCAAGCGACATAGAGTATATTTACCGTGCTGGTCAGTTTGGCTTTGGTGGACACTTTAGCAGATTTTGCAGACACTCTTTCTGTAGTTAGGCCCATTCTTTCTCCTTTCCTGCAACGGAATAGTTTGTGCCAGATTAATTTCATCCGGAGGAGAGGAGTAGCGGTGTGCTTAATCGTGCTTGATTCCCCTTCGTGTGCAGTCTCCAGCCTGGGTGTAAATCTCACAGAGGTATCACAACAGACTTTCCCATCTATCCAGTACCAGGGCCCCACCAGCAGCGTTGGCTAAAGTAGCCGCAACCTCAGCAACGGTGCTGTTTCTCGAAGCGACCTGTCAATTTGTCGCCACTCATTTGCTGCTTGATGAAGTGGCAGTTGCAGGTTATCTGCAACTTTAACGTTGTGTTTTGGGTCATGGCGTCATCCTTAAGTTTTTATTAATTTATAAAAAATTTAAGTCTCCGTCTGTTATAACGGACTGCTGTCTCGCCGCGCTGGGTGCGCGGGACGCTGTTGCGCCCAACCTGCAGCGGTCTCTGTCCATCTGGCGATGTGACAACACTGAAAATGAGACACCTGTCAAAATGTCAAACAATGGCTGTTAAGTTGTGCACAAAAGGGGATAATTGTACCAGGGAGATAATGACCCTGGCACCTTTCATCCTGAGCGTGAGGTGGAATAGCCTTACTCCTCTCCTCAGAGACTTCAGGCACAATCAAGTTACATCAATGTAAGGAATTTCGGTTATTTTCTTAGGTTAAATAATTTCTTAAAATAAAAAATGCCAGAGTTATATCTGTATTGATTCACACACAGTCAGTCACATACAAAAACACACACCACACATGCATAGAGACACACACACACACACACACACACACACACACACATTGTCCACAGCTCTACAAGAGCTAGTGAGAGTGCACAGCAGACACTCCCCAGTAATAGAAGCCATTTGTCTTTCTCTTACAGCAAGCTTTGACCTAGCACCAGCATGTCTCCTCATGTTGCCATCTCTCTCTCTCTCTCTCTCTCTCTCTGTCTCTGTCCCTCCTCTCTCTCTCTCTCTCTCTCTCTCTCTCTCTCTCTCTCTCTCTCTCTCTCTCCCCTCTCATTCTCTTTCTCTGTGACTCACTGTGTGGCTCACCCTCGTTTTGTGTTTTCTCTCTGAAACGAGTGTTGTGAGGGGGGGGTGCCTTTTTACAACTGCACAAAAAAGCCGTCCCATTTGCTGGGCCGAATAATGGGCCCTTAACAAACATGTAAACATGCACTGTGGTGAATGCTTTACGGCGCATTAGCAGCAATTAAAGCGGAGAAAATGAAGAGCGTGTCAGGGGAGAGAGAGATGGGTGCATTCGGCAGACACGGATGTAAACACAGGCATCTCAGTGCCATTTTCCCCTGGTACGGTCTTGCTCGTTTCAACCTCCAAAATCTTTTAATAAAACACACGCACACACACACAATAATTGTCGTGTGTGTGTGTGTGAAGATTTGTGATAGCAGAAATTGATGTAAAACCTTCTGTACTCTCACTGAATTCCACATACAATACAATTTTAACCAGCGTGTTAAACGACTACTACCCCAGCCGCAAATGCACGTGCACACACACACACGTGCACACACACGCACACACACGTACACACACACACCACACCAGCATACTTGGTTCTCATCCCTGTAAATATATAGGTATTTGGGAAGTAAGGCACAGTACTGACAAGGCTGCAGGCAGTCCCTGACAGAATGGCAATACAGTAACCATGATAAACAGTCATTCGGGACAATAAAAGGAGATTTGAAGTTAACTCTATTAGTTACTGTCCCACCATTCCTCTTCAACATTAGATCAATTTGTCTGTGGTGTTTTATGTCTAAGGCCAACTGCTGGGTCCTTGTAAGTCTGTGGATGCATTGTGCATTATTAAAAACCCAGTAGGCTTCTGTAACACACAAGTGTGTAATCCAGAAGAGCCTAGACTTGCGCCGAGCTGTCCAGAGCCTTAAGGGTAAGGCCTGATCCCGCGCTAACAGCACTGTATTCAGAAACCCTCTGAATTATTGCAGCATTACTCCTCAAAGCGCATTATTGATCGAGATATGAGAAAATATTTGGAACATAAATTTTCTTCTGAGATGCTAAGACGGGTTAAAGCACACACATTTTCCACAATTCTAGCAGTTCAATTCATTTATAGATTCTTATTTTGTAATTTAGCCACTCTCAGCTATCTTTTTACAACCATCATTTTTGCTCCCTGCAATATTTTTTCTTGATACATTGTACATAATTATAATTCCAGTGCATTACATCCATAATTTACTCTTCAAATTAACATTTCCAGATTTTAGGTGAAGGCCAGAAAAGAAATGGCCTCGTATACCATTGGAAACACTAATGCTTAAGTAATATCTCATTGTTTCTTTGTAACAGTAAGTGCATGTCCTTCAACAACTGATTGCGCTTAAAATACTGATTCGGGTTGGTCTGTGGTTATAAAGAAATGTAAAATAGTAATGAAATAACAGAGAAAATAAATACACATGGTCAGTTTTTTCTTATTTTTTCTCTCAATAGTGTAATACTCAGCTTGCAGGTGACGAGCATTGGGATTTTGTGCATTTCGTTACACTGATTCTGGGAGAAGGGGAGAAATTTTGTGGGTTTTCCATTTTTTTCCCCCTAGAATGTTGAAACTGAATCTTTTCACAGTTGATTGCAATTCCAGGGACTGCTAAAAAAAAAGTTGTGAATTGGGTACGCTACACTCTGTAGAGACATTTACATTTCAGAATTTTAGCGGAAACTCTTATCTAGAGCGACCTACACAGCTTATATTGTTTACATATAATCCATTTATATGGCAGTGTATTTACTGAAGCAATTCAGGTTAAGTACTTTGCTCAAGGGTGGAACGTCAGCGCTCCACCTGGGAATCCAGACCTACGAGCTTGGTTCCCTAACCGTTATGCTACACTTCCAAGACAGCTGTAGAAACGGAGCTGGCCCAGAAGCAGGGTAAAAAGGATAATAAAACTATGATATACTGATGATATAGTATTATGAAAGAGCTTCCTAAAAAGATTTCCTGATATTTGAATCTCCTGCTCTAATATAATGCTGTATATATCAGATATTACACGCGCACGCACGCACGCACGCACGCACGCACACACACACACTAGGGCTTTGTTTGAGCCCTAGAGCCTGTCTTTTAGCCTTAATCACATCTGATTGGTTAGTTGAAATCTGTGTGATCATGCATGGTTCTTGTTCACTAGCACATCCAGTGTGCTTACGACATGCCGATGTACCTGACTGGTATTTCTTTTTAGATGGCAGTCATGTTCACCACCACTGTGATCAGCAGAGGTATGCCTGCCCTCAATGGCCGTGTCTTTTATTGTGGGTATGGCACACGGTTGCACAAAGTCACGTCTCGGTCAAAAGCGCCAACTATTCTTTTGACTCCCCTAAGCCTCCTTCCTGTATTGCCGGAAAACAGATAAGATGTGTTCTCAAGGCAGGTCAGTCTTTTATGCTCCTTCCTCATTGTAAGTGACTTTGGAGAGCAGACAAATTTTCTCCTGCTGCACCTAGGACACATCAATCTTATAGCAGAGGGTAAAGATTATTTCAAGCAACACATTAAAATGTCCGCCTTGCTCGGATTGCCCCAAATAGCTACTGCATTCAGCCTTTTTCATTCCTGTCTCTCGTCTTTGCTTTTTCTTGTGCCTTTGAGACTGCTGTGGAATTGTCCAAGACTTTGCTTTGAAGACAATGCTGGAGAATATGCATTCCAATGTAGGTTACATATTTGTGTTAGGCTCATCCTGAATGTTTACAAAGTATAAAGCAAAAGTAAACCCGTATGAAATATATTTTTTTATTTTTTCTTTCTCAGAAAATTGCCTTTTCTTTGGGAGTTTAAGGCATTCATTTGTATTGCAAGAGTCCTGGCTTATCTAAACACAGTGAGTTGCATGATATTGGATTATGTGATAACCATAAACTCTGTGGAAGCTCAGAACATAAGAACATAAAAACAGCATATTTGTTTTGCGTTTTAGAGTTGCATACGGCGCCTGTCTGTGGGGTGGAGTATTTACCAATCATTTCTTATTGCTATGTTTTCATTTTACCTGAACATACGGAGTCGCCTGATATCGGGTTAGTCAAGAAATATGTACACTGTTGATGCTCAGAAAATTAAAATGCCATATCCACTTTGAGGTTTAGTTTGTCGTTGTCAGAGGAAATATATGTTTTTATGATGTTTTTCCATTGTTTTTTAAATGTTCTCCAAAAGGAAAATGTTAAGGGCAGTGGAAGCTACATTTAATTGGCTGTCTCTTGGCTAACATATTTTGACTCCCCCAAACACTTCACAGACCACACTCACTTAAAAATGTTAAGCCTCATACAGTTAGGCCAACACTTTCAATGCTATCTATGTGTTTTTTTTTTAATCGCTTGATTGGGCTGATGGAGAATGGCACATTACACATGAAACAGCTCTTGAATAGACATCACTAGACAGGTGAAAGGGGACCTGTATAATTACAGGCTCTGCAGGACACAGAAGGGATCAGGTAGTGTATTAGGGCTGCTGGAAAGCATGTAACTCACCTCTAGAAGCTATGCACGCATCGGCCCTGGGGCAGGCTCTGCGGTTCATTCTTTGTGTTGGCGCTTTTATAAATCAAGAGGGAGGTCAGTCCCTTTTGACACGCACCCTAATCGCTAATTCCTAATTAGGAGATTAAAAGATCTCATCAAGAGATTCCCAATCTTTTTGATTGTTCAGTGGCTTTGAGGATCCTTTGAAATTAGACTCTGCAGCCACGGGGGTTGACATGTTTTCTTGTAAAATTGATCACACTTTGGTTGCGGGTAGCGCGCTCCTCTTGCTTTTCTGTATGCGCTTGCCTCTGGGTCACAATGTTCCAGCCGTCCCGGCTCTATTTCTGCCTCAGAACATTGCTGGGGACAGCAGAAAAAAATGCATTTGTCCAGTCAGTATTAAACCTTTTTGATCATTTAAAAATAAAACTTTATTTCTAAAGCACTTCTCATGCATGGTGCACAAAGTGCATGTCAGGAAAGGTACTTATTTTTGAAATGTCCTAACACTGCCTTCTTGAAATTTTAAGGCTGAATATTTTACTGACCAACTGTTATTTTCACACATCAGTCTTTATATGGCGCGAGGGATGATGTGGGAAATAACAGTGTTTGGCTAAATGCAGGACGGAGCCGCATTCTCATTCTGAGATTGTCTCTAACCTCGTCCCAGATTCTTGAACATAGCGACGGGCGACCCAAGCCTTTTCAGATGATTCGTCTCCGTTCATTGAAAGGAGCTGACTCCTTTGACTCTCATTTGTCTAATGATGCTTCTTGTTTCTCCAAATTCCCTGAAACCTTTAGAAGAATGACTCCTGATTGGCTCTGGCACATGTGAATGGCTTGTTGTATTTCACTGAAGTGGCATGTCTGACTATTGTGTTTGAGAAGCAGCTGAGAAGAAATAGCTCAAGTAGTTACAAAAGTTGTTTCATATAGGTCTGGTTTTACATCTGAAATTATTAACACCTAATATAAGTTGCAATGAATATCAGCAGGTGCAGTATTAATCCATCATCACTGTGTATTTAGCAAGGATTTAGCAAATGAAACTGCATTTGGATACATCGATCTGGCTTGTATTATGACTTTTGGTGTCATGAAGTTACATTACAATGTTGACCTCTGTGTGTGCTCTGACCACTGGCTGTCCCTGGAATATCCTATTATTTCCTATTCCTATTATATGCTATTGTATCCTACTGTTGTTTATCGCCAGTAAGCAGCTTAAGAGTTAGGGACTGTCATAGTTATAGTTCGACTCATCTGTGAAAGATTAGGTGAGATTTTGGTCACATGTACAGTGTATATCGTCTGACTGTCACTGACTCACTTTTTGCATTCTTAATGCGTGTGCTCCTTCACCAGCTGCACTTTATTTTTGTCTATATTGTTTACAGTAGTTCTGGTACTTTTCTATCATGTGACAGTGTTGGAAGCACATGCTATGTTGGGAGTCCAATTTGATAGGCTTTAGTACATGTTTTTTTATCATGAAAACAATTAAATGGATTTAAAATGACAGATAAATATATAGTGTTAGTGATATGTAAATATATAGGTCAGAGCCCAGCTGTGCATTCCAGAACAATCCGTCAGTACTTGCATGACATTACACAGTAAAAAAATAAAAATAAATACACCCTCTGACTGCTGGTATAAAACATACAGTTATTAAAGGGGCCCAACTGGATAATGACTCCACTGCTTACCCAACTGCACAGTAAGAACCATGGAACTTTTAATGAACTCAGTAAATCAGGGCCTTATTTTAAAATCTCCCCCAGAAGACGCCATCTTGTACAGCAGCAGGTCCGCCGTTACACGAGAGTACCGGTTATTCTGCCCAGACCCGAGTGAAAACTGCGCCCTAATGGCCCACGTGCAGCGCTTCCGACAGTAGCCAGGGTTCACACGAGGACTCCCGAGGTGTTTGGAGCTTGTGCAGCCAGTCAGGGTGAATGTGCAGGGTGGTACCCAGCTAAATCCTCTGAATATATGCATATGTACTGTTGCTAAGATGGCCCTTTTACATTTTTTATGTCACAGTGAACATAAAGAACCAGTCTCAGTATAGTGACCAAAATCCAAACTCAGTTTTAGTGTGTTTCTTTATTAATGTCACTTAGGTAGGCTACACTTGAACTCAATTTATGACGTGTATCTCCAAATCCAATAACTCTGAGCTCACTTAGTTCACATACCATTATTCACATTTAGCAAGCTACTCACGACTCCAGGGGTAACGATGCAAGGTGGTTTATTTTCCAAAAAGATAAGTTTCCAAAGATACGTTTTTTTTAGTTTTTCTTTTGCTTGAGGGTACACATGCACAGTATCTCAAATATTCACTTAGGCCAACAACTATTAAGAAATGAAATATGAACTATAAGCATGCGCAGTAGACAATAAATAAGTATTATTTATTGACATAAATAACATAAAATCAACATTCATAAAAACACAAACATTATTTGGTAGTGAGATTTAGTGTTTTTTTTAATGTTGTTGACTTGTGTTTGATATAACAAAATTATACCATCTAATGGTAATGTTAGCTGTAAGTTTTTATGTGACATTTTCAGAACATTTTTCTTTGAGAATTTGTTTGGAACAATAATTATAAGATTGTCTATGGATCATTCTTCTCACAACCTTTTCCTCAAGACCAAACATAAGTAAAGCCAGATTGTTCTCCATCATTCTTGAAGCATTCATGTTAGCTGGGTACACCACAGAGACCTAGAAATTGTGGCACATCTAATCGTTCCGTACATGCTCTCCTGTGAATGCACCTCTCTGTTTGATATGGCTTCTTGTGGAGCTGTCTAATTAGGCCTCATCAGTATATATTATAGCTGAAAGTGCCCTCCTCCTCATTACAATGCAGGGGACTGTCACACTGCCAGTCCTGAAGGGATACAGACTGCAGGAGTTCATACACACACATGCATACACCCACACACACGTTTTGATGTGCTAAAGGCCTCAAATTTTTTTGTCATTAGCTGTTATTCACAGATCAATAATTTGTATCCAGATTTCACACCATGGCAGCCCAGCAGTTGTGTTGCAGCTGAACGGAGTGTTCTCTGTAACGTGGAAAGGAATGTGGGAGAAGAAAAATGATAATGGGCTAGACAAATACGATTTTAATTGTCCACCAGGGCTATAGCATCTGATGCTGCATGTGTTTCATTTGAGAGTTATTAGAACTTGGCAACAGAAAAACGCCCAAGTCCAGAGTGATAAAAACAACAGGCTTCTTATCCCCAGGAAGAAAAGTAATTGACTTTGAGAGCGAGATAAAGTGTAGCCAGGGGCCACCTCCACCTTGCTCCCAGAGCAGGGGGGGTAAACCAACACATTTCCATCGCTCATCAAAGTTGAAACCAATAAAAGGAAAAGATGAGAAAATTCGAAAGCCTCTTTTTTTTGCGCCAATCAGTCAAAAATAATGAAACGCATATTTCAGACTGAAGAGGAACCTCTGTGTCCGGGCGTCATCCTCACCAGAATTTATTTGTTTTTGGGCTTCCCGCACGGCTTTGCCAGGATGGCTCCGTGTAAAACCAACCAGAATCCACTGCGTGGGCTTGGGAGGGAGACGGAGAGATTTCGGCAACCAGGCTGTTCCCAGATCAGGAAGGAAGGAGCTGTCATGCCTCCTGGACATTCTCTGGGCTTTAAAGGACTGTTCTGAGATCTGCCCAAAAGCCAGAGTGAAAGCATCTTTTGTCTGACGTTGGAGTAAATCAATGCACAAGCTGAGAAAGTGAGGATCTGTCGGCCTGCCTTGTCTCTGATAGACACATAGAGGGCGGTTGTGCTTTTGCTGCCGTGCAACCCAGGTGTCTGAGCCTTGATTTATTTAGTTTAGTTTAGTTTTTTCAGAGTAAAAGAGCAATGAACATGATTCAATTGGCAATACATTACCAGTCATTTTTGATAGATTCAGGAAGAGGCTGAACGTACTGTTTACGTTTCCCTGTAAATTGCCTTTTTGACTGTCCTCTTGAATCAGCCACACTGTTAAAACAGTACATTGTTTTTTTTTTGGTTTTTTTTTATCAGAAAGGGAAAGTATCTGCCTGACACAGCTCGGCACAGGTGCTGTATGGGACAGAGGTAGTGATGGGAAAGAGAGACAGATGAGGGTCTCTGATCTGGCCAGATTGCTGCATGAGATGTTTCTGTCAGCCCTCCAGTGTACAAGTACCAGTCATGAACTCCATCAGGAAACCCGGATTTGAGCATCCCAGCACGGTGTGTGTGTGTGCATCTGTGTATGTTTGTGTGTGTGCGTCACGCCAATCCTTTTAATTGTAGAAATACCTCTCAGTTGACCCTCCATGTTTTCACGTGGCTTCTCTCTGGCGCCCGGAGGCTCTGGTCATGTTGAGTTTTGTGCTCTAATGTGTTTCTTCAGTCCTTGTCTGGTCTGAATGGTCTTATCTGGAACAGCAAATCGAATGTCACAGGTGTTTCTGCCACTTCAGTCCATATTGTTCCGAGATTGCAACGAACATCTTTTTCAATGTCTGTCACTTTCCCTTTTTAACTCTGAGCAGAACAATTTTATGTTTTTATTTTTTAAGATTATAGATTCTAACGACTATATGATAAGGTAGCAGTTTAAATCTAGAAAAATTAACATTTTCCTGACCTCCTGACCTTACAAAATTTGTTTGTAAAAGACAAACACATTTGACAGACACACACACTCATGCAGGCATATAGACATCTTGTTCTTGAACAGTGCCAATTGACTAGAACAGTCGCCAATCATACGGAGGGTCTGCCTCTTCTTGGGGATGCATATTCACTACAAAACTGCATTAAAAAGTTCACTTTATGGCTGAACAGGCATGTCGCCGGTTCCTATTAGTCAATTTGGCACTTACCCTGGTGAATATGATTTTTTCCCCCTGCAAGTTAGGATATAGTTTCTGGCTAGCTAGCCATACTAGCCATAAGGGTACTGTTGCTAACTCAAATGCATGAACTAGGAACAGGCTACAGTCGCGTTGCGGCTGCCCCAAATGTCTCCTTCCAAGGGCAAGAGCTCAACTGGTGCGGCTAGTGGCAACAATACCATGATTTGGGAAGCCCCGTGTTCAGCCTTGTCTGCCCCTCTTCCTGGTGACACGCACGTCTGGCCATAGTTATAAATGCACTGTGCATGATGGGCCAAAATGTTACCTTCCCTGATTACCTCCTGTTCTCAGAAGGTGAGACTGAGCTGTCTTTGAAAACCTGTTGTCTTCAACTGCATTGATGGAAGACACATTGATGGATGACAGCTGCGAGGAGAGCACGATTTGGTACTTTCCCCATTATTGCTCCCGTGGCAACAGATAACACTCTTTCTCGAGTTAGCATAGCCGCTGCCGCGCCTCCGCAGCCCACCATATCTCTCTTGGGTAACTGCATTTACGGCTATAACCCTCAAATCACTTCCTGTATGTGTTTTGCTGGATGTGTGCGAGATGAAAAGTCATGGAGTCGCCTCTATGCAGCATGTTTGCATGTATAAGGTTTATCCACTTATCTCAATGGAGCTCAAGATGGCTTTCTCACCTCTCATCCCGTGGGACAGATGGTGGCCATTATCTGTCACCTCCATCTGTGAAAGGGATCTCTCTACTAAGCAACAAACTCTTAACTTGGAAGTCTTGCTGGGTCACAGCGTCTCTAGCTAGAAAATCTATGTAGCTGATGGACAGGCATCCGTCGCCATTAAGCCTGTCACACTGCTTCAAGCATAGCAAGCTGATCTTTTGGTGGACCTGACGTTAAACATTGACGCTATGTCTGTGTCAAAGATTATAGGGCCTTATAACAGCTGCTGTGGTAGCACTACCCATAGATAGATAGATAGATAGATAGATAGATAGATAGATAGATAGATAGATACTCTAAGCACCCGTTTAAAATGTAAAACTCCAGGAAACATTTATTTTTTTGGAAGTGGATATCTGTAAAACACCATTGTGGGTGAGCTATGGCAAAAATACTCACCCACAAGTTCAAACTCGGCCCAACAGATTGGACATTAGGATGACAGCGAGGGCTATGACTATTAGCTGATTACTATCCAGAGCCTGGATTATCAGGAGGCAATTGGTACGAGGTACAGGGTGGGTTTAGGTTTAGTTCTACAGCGCTAGTTCCTACAAATGATGCAATGGGCACCCACAGGTTACATTTATCGATAATAAGAAAGAACCCTCTCATCTAGATGGTGTTAGCTCTGCTGTATTACTGTGTTTCTTGCACAGTGCTCCTTGCGCAGTTGTAATTCAAGACGCACAACTGGCAATTTGGTATTGGGGAGAAAATAAAGGGGGAGGGGTATTTTGCTTGCTGCAGACACACATGTTAAATGGTGAATAGGAGGTGAAATTGCAAACTATTTCATCTTTCATAGAGGAGCAACGGACGGCTTTAAAAAAAATAAAAAGGTAGAGTGCTCCACTCTATGAAATCATAATTTGATATGATGTTCCACACTTTTGAAACAGTTTGTGTTCCTTCTCTCACATCTTAAATGGAACCATTTTGCTGGAATTTTCACTCGGGTTACACAAATGAGGTGGGAGATGGACCGCATCAAAGGCATTCAGAACGTGTCACCCAATCGATGGCCTACATTATTGCTTTAAAGACGTAGTCACTCCGTTGGATTGATATTCTACCTCTCTATTGATTTTGTTCCCGCTAACACATTCTGATTCCATCAGCAGCCTTCACCATTAGTGGCCTTTATTGGTGCCGTCGCACAGTTATGACTGGCAGACGTGGTTGGCAGGTCTTTCTGAATCAGATAGGAGTCACAGAGTTTTAAAACACACCACAGAGCTACTGATCTCAGCTCAAACGTTTCTGTTTCTCTGTGACAGTCTGTCTCACGCAGTGCGTTGCATTCTGCAGAGATTGAGCTCTGGATGCACTATGTTCACTTTGCATTAAAAAAAAACGTATGCTATCCAACCACTCTTCAGGCATATCATAAATAATATTCTTCTGTCAATGTGTTTCGAAGGGTGTGTGTGCATGTGGTTGCATGTGTATATGGTTTTTTTTCCGCTGAATATAGAAATGATGCTCTCTGTATTGTATGTAAAATAAGGGAAAGGTATTACTCAAGCTACATCTCACCTTCAATACTTGTTTCATTTTTATAGACCACCAGGTTAAAAATGTGTGTCTTTACATGGCCTCATGGCAACGTCATATAAGAAACTCTTAAGTAACGCAAAAGAAAATTTTAATGGACCAATGAGGACCTCTATTCTCCGGGAGATTATTAATAAGTACTGAACTTCTGGAAGCAAATCCAACTGTGGAGATACTTTCAAATGAGGTGCATAAGACTGTCAGTGAGCCTTTAACTAATGAAAGTGATGTGTTTGAATGGGTGGAAGTATATAGAGGTCGGGGAATTTGGTGAAGCACTCCTGTTGGACCTTCAAGCAAAGTACTTAACCTAAATTGCCTCAGTAAATATACAGCTGTATAAATTGATTGAATGTAATCTATGTAAGTCTTTTTGGGAAAGAGTGTCTACTCAATGCTAACATGTAATGTTGTGGCAGGGCTCGATCTGAGAGAGAGGGAATCTGTGCATTCTGAGGGCCACGCCTACTGGTTAACTAGACACACTCAAATGTGGGTTGCAGTGCTGATAAGCCCAGGACTTAAAAGCTTCTTTCCACAGTAGGTGTCTGAGAAACAAAGTGAGAGAGAATAGGAATACCTAGAGAAAAAGGGGCTGGAAAGTTTTTGTCGTGGTTTTGTTTATTTTAACTTTTTTATTATAATGCATATGACAAATGTAAATGTTTTAATCTGAAATTAAAATGTATTCATAAGATATGAGCGCAGATCCTAAATAAAAGTAGTTACTGGCGTTGATCTGTGCATCAGCCACGGGACTGAAAGGCAGTCCATTTCGATTTAAAACGTAAATGTTTGGAAGCATTTACGCATCAGTAAACTGCAATTTCTCGCTAACAATCTGCCATTGTCTTTCTCTTCTGACAAAGGATAAGCGTGGTAGCGTTGACGTGCTAGGCTGATTGTTCGGTAAACTTTTCTGTGGTTGGTTTTATCCTGTTTTTCCAGCAAATGTGTGCTATAAAAGAGAGGCAGGGGACATCGGTGGTGGTGTGGGGACAATGCACTCATTACTTACTCATATCCTGGGCAGAAACAACCCTTCCTGCCTTCCCTGGGTAGACATTCCCATCTAAAGCCAATTTGTGGTGAGAACTTCATGGGGTGCAGGAGTCTCTGCCTTCTGGCAGGCAAGGACAGGCAGGCAAGTGGGACGATGAGACGAGGGTCTAACTGCATTTGGCGAGCAACATTTTAAATCGTGTGTAAATTCAGATCGTTGCTGATTTCTTTGCTTGGCATTGCTTTATATTTTGTTATCGGGGGGGTTTTGTCGGCGTGTGTGTTTTGTCTGGTTTGCTTGCTTTTGTGATTTCCTCAATTGGACAACATCGTTGTAAAGACACTGGTGTCAAACTTATTTTAAACTAATTGATGATGCTTACATGGCAACTAAACTAATGTGATAATATCAAGAAAAATCAGAAAATTTCTGGAAATCTGTCATTTAGAACGGCATTCTCTCTCTCTTTCTAATGTGTGTATATATATATATATATATGAAGGGAGCAGGGACTGCAGCAGAGGGGAGTATGGGTCAGGTTGCGGTGGACAAATCCTGGCCTTTTTCTCATTTCCGCAGCTGGTGTTATGGCCGGGGCCCGCAGTTTAATTAGTCACCTCAACTCAGCAGCAGAAAGAGACCCTGTAAAGCCTGCGAGAGAGAGCCCTGTAGCAATGTATAATTCATTTTACTGCCCACCCAATGTGTAAATCAATAGCAAAATCTTCTTTATTCTCTCGTAACTTCAGATTGCAGTTCACATGATGTCAGGACAGGAGTGTTTGGTGCATGCCGGCATTAGCTTCTTTTTTTTTCTCGATCGTGTCACAAACATCTGTTTGTAGTAATGACCCATCTAAAATCGCAGTGCTACACATGTAATTAAATGGCTCGTTCTATTCAATTTAGATGAGACAATTTCAGGAGCTACATAAAAAATACCAAATTGCTATGTAAAATATTGAGCAGTCCACAGGCAGAATAACTTAGATTCTTTTACTTTTTCTCTTTTTTTTTTTATACCATCTGGCTCTTGGATGAGAAGACCAAACACATTTCATCAGACTACAGTGTGTGTTTTTCAGTTATAATTTTTTTTTTTTTAATGTGCAATGTTTAACCTAGTTACACAAGTTTTTACACCCCGCCCACTTGAAAGCAAACAAAAAATGTATAAAGAAATATAAATAAATAATAAATAATTAAATAAAATACAACATTGGCATGTAAAATAAGAGTAATGTTTGTGGACCTCTTGAACCTCTGCAGCTGTTTGCCCATTGGCTCCAGGTGGCAGGTGACAGGAAGTCATGTGGAGAAGGGGAGTGGCCATAGTTCTCTGTGCCAAGTTGATTCCTGGAGCTGTATTAATTAGCATCAGCCACACGGAGATACAGTCCAGGACCTGAGGAGGTGTCAGGCTCTGTGCGAGACCCTTGCTGGTTGAAAAACACTCAAATGAGAATAAAAAAATTTTTTGGACACTGAGGAAGGGTGGGTGGGTGGGTGAGGCTTGGGTTGGGGGGGAGGGGGTTCACTGACACATTGGCTGCTGTTTATCCTCACAATTTATCCTCTTGATTCTCTGGCCAGCACACACCAGTCCACATTAACATCTTAATAGGAAAGAGTGCTAAAGCACATCTTTACCGCTGCTTGGACAAGAGCGAATTAGGTGTCAGAAGGATTTCTGCTCACTGTAATTGAATCTGCCTCAGTGGAAAGGGAAATCAGAAGTTTTTTGAAAAAGAATATATTCAGAAAGAAATAAAAATAAAGCTGTTAGAATTACCAACTAATGTTTTGGTTGCATTCCGGCGGGTAGCACAGCGGGCTGGGCGAAGATTTAATGGCTGGAATTAGATGGCTCCCCTCCCCCCGCCCAATGTGTGCTTATTCCCATAGCTACTGTTCTGACCTGAAGACATTTGCGGTTGTTCTCGAACAAGCAGTTTTTTGTCTGTGTTTTACGTTCAGCAAGACTGTAGGAGATTGCAGTGGGAAGAGCTAAATGCATGACACATCAGAAACACAGCATCTTCCCTTTTTTCTCTGCTTCATCTCCATTTTTTTATTTAAAAATAATTATTCGTTTATTTGACTGGGATAATGCACATTAATAAAATGTTTGTATATTTGCTTTATGTGTTTCATAGTAGAATGTCTTTATGTGACCTTACATCTGTAAACCTGATGCTGCTGGGATATGCAACTCCAAAGTCTTACGTTTGATTCTCAGATGAGAATTGAGCAAGATATTTGGGTGAATACCTGGCTGTATACATTCATTAGATGTTAAATTCTATAAGCTGTTCAAGTCACTCTGGAGAGGAGTGACTGCTAAATGCCCAAAATGCAATTGTTATAAAGCCTCTACTTTTATCTCGCTCTCTCACTCATTATCTCCCTTTTTTCCTATCAAAAGCATTTCGTTTAAGAGCAGAGCTGTGAGATATTGATGAAAATTCTAGCTCCTCTATGCACTACAGGAATGTCCTCGCTCTCAGCTCTACAGAACTACCATTAACTTTGGTTGTCATGAATCCCCGTGCTTGATCAATACGCCTCCAAATATTAGAAGGGTTTTGAGCTTTAACACTCTGCCTTGTTCTTCTTCTACAGAGGTATAAATCTCTCTTTAAAAAATGGACTTAGCTTCACTCCCTTAGTCTTGTGGGTAAAATGTATTTCTTAAGCTGTGACTAGAGACAGCTCAGGCAGAGGCCAGATTTATTTGCAGAGCCCTGTGCTGTCTGGAAGCTGGAACCCGAGAACCATCAGCTACCACTTCACAAATCATGCACACGTACAAATATTTTACTGTTTCGTGTGCCATCCTGTTTAAATTGTGGGGCAGGCCCTGTATATCACTTTAATGGACCCGTCAGCGACCATTTAACAAAGCTACATTTTATTTATTTGGTTTTATTTTTTGGGCAGGAGGATGAGGTGGGGGGTGGGGGGGGGGTGTAGGAGTTGGGGAATCCCTATTAATGAGCAGTAGCTTTGTACAGTACAGCATGTAACAATATGCAATAGAGGAGTATAGTAAAAAGTTTAAATTGTATCTTTTTGGTTGCATTTCGCACCAATACGTGTGTGTTACTGGCTATTTTGCCATTAAGTGCATCAACATCGTAGTCCCCTCAAGGAGAAGAAAGTTATCTTCAGGGAACTGCTTTCTCTTTAAGCGTGCTGGCCATAGTCAGGCACTGATACAGTACATCCGGACAGTGACAAAGCCCTTTTCAGCTCCGTTAATGACATTTGGGGTGAATTATGTGTTCTAATTTTAATTACTAATTTATCTTCAGCTCGACATTTCCTTCCTTGATTGAGGTACCTGTCAGATTCTTTTCTTTTTTTTTTTTTTTTCAATATATATGTTGAAAAGTCAAGGCTATTTAGTTCATGTGAGAGTAAAGGAATGAAAGCTGTGCATGGTATGTAAGCTATGCAGTCTGGTCCACAGCGTTCTGCACTGCACTGCATGCGTGAGACAGGTTAAGTGAGGTAAAAGTGTGGCTCGTGTGAGGTGAGCTTAAAATTTATTATAAAGCGAGTGTCACGCTTTAGTGATGGAGTCCTTTGTGAAAAGCGTTGAAGAACTTTACAGGTAGGCAATTCCATTGCCAACAGGATACAACTGAATCCTAACTTGTTTAGTATGGCATTTTCATACTATTTGCTTGATTCTGCAAAATAATGTACTGCAGAATTCATGGCTTTTGGATTTAACAAAATGCATACTTCTGTCTGCTTAAAAGTGACTGGGTACTGCTCTCAGCTGTGTGCTTTCATTTATTGTACAGCTGAGAGCAGTATGCTTCCTTGGCTTTTAAGCAATGAGTTTTACGTTTTATTTTAATGAAACTGGTATCTCAAAGTAAGGGGCAGAGTTTTTTTTGTGGCCAGTTTGACTGGCCTCTTTCTATTACATTCACAAGCTCCAGGAATATTGATGATGATGATGATGATTATTATTATTATTGTTGTTATTATTATTATTATTATTGTGATGGATTTGTGACCTGTACAGGGGGTATTCCTGCCTCTCGCCCAATGCATATTGGGATAGGCTCTACTCCCCCCGTGCCCCTGACCAGGAATAAGCTAGGTTAGATAATGGATGGACACATAATTATTATTAATACTTAATAATTATATTAATGAATTATATGAATACTATTAGAATTGTTTCTGATATACATTCATTTGCTGCAATGGGAAGAAACCACAGAAAGTCGGGAGAAGGGGAGTGGCCATTACCTGTTCCATTGTATTTTCTAATTTACTTGTGTAGTGAGGTTTGGTCACTTTTATTCACTTTTATTATTATTAAGTTCAAAACTCAATTAGAATTCTGTATGTCAGTAGAGCCCAACTTACTGAAATAACATAGACCTGACAATGGGTTGGAAAAATGACATATGTTTTATTGGCTACAACTATGAATATGTGAATAATAGAAACAATAATTGATATAACATGAGGAATATATTCTATGACTTAATCTTAATCAGAGGAAATTATAATTATGTGACGGCTAAATATAGAAGCTAACAGTCCTGCCATTAACAAAGGTTAGTTTGTGTTTTGGGTTAATGACACGCTAAACTAGCTATATTTTATGGTTAGCTCGTTTTATCAGTCTCATACATATAAAGTTTTAACAGTGTAAAACTATAAGGTCAGGGAAATTGACTATTCCCTACCGAAACGCGCATAGCAAAACAAAATACAAACAACAGTAGGAACCAGCAGTAAAATTACCTCAACTGGGTATTACAGGTTTTATGCTAGCCTATCAATTGATGTCAGTGCTAAATAAAATGCGTTTCAATACTTCACGGTAACAAAGGGAAGGCCAGTCCCGACTCCGTAAGTGATGTCAGCTCGTCAGCTCATCCAAGGTCCCGGCAGGTGTGTGGACTCCTGGAGACTTTTTCACTGAAGTCGGGTCGCGACAGGTTTCCAGTCAGGTCGACGTGGACGTGCACAGATCTCCACTTGGGCCGTGGGGGTTTCGTCAGGGTTTCAGCGTAAAACAGAGTTTTTACCATCAGAGCAAAGTTAGTAAAGTTTCATGGGTTTTTATGCTCAAAAGTCACTGACACGACCAAACCCGTTCTTTTGATCCCAATTGGTAGATGGCTTTAGGGCACCCATGCAATTGATTGGCTCATTTCCTTGGAACTATCAATAAAACACAGATGGATCAGCCATTTCCAATCACCTCAGGGTGTGCGTGTGTGTGTGTGTTAAATTGGGGTCCCCCTTTTCCTTCTCAAAAGAGGGGGGAGTTTCTGCCCAACCAGGTGCCTGATCGATCAAGCAGTCTGTTCATCTCAGAGTCACGTGAAGAAGGGGACAGACACTCCATTGTGCCTCAGTTGATCAGGAGTGGTAATAGTGAATGACTCCGCAGGGGGGCCCAGTCTCATGATCTGAAAGCCAGAGTCCCAAAATGCCCCCGTGTAACCATTAACTACACTTGTCTTACTTCAACAGTCTTTTTCATTGATTATTGTGGCTGTTCTGCCAGCAGTCTCCTCAACTCTGCGATAACACAGACCCAATAATTACTCTCCGTCTGTATGTCCACCGGGTCAGTAGCTCACAGGGGCTTTCTGACCGGAGCATCTTTTGTGTCCTTGATTTTATTTCAGATTCCAGAGCTGGTGAAGGTGCGCCGCAGAAGATGGACCATGCGGTCATCGGAGGGGTTGTGGCCGTGGTCGTATTTGCCATGCTTTGCCTGCTCATCATTTTGGGACGGTACTTTGCGAGACACAAAGGTAAACGTTGCCTAAGGGGTTCCCAAAGACTCTGGTTCTGAAATCTTTGGTCACATGCAGATATTTGTATGCAGAGGTCAAAATATATTTTATTCAAATAAAACCTTACTTCTTTCTCATAATTTCTCCCATTGACATAATATCAGTTTTCATAGCAGTCGGCCAGATTTGCTCGTGGGTTTAGTGCCATTCCCCGATGTCAAGTCTGTCAAATAACCCATTTCCTATGAATAAACTGGTTTCCTGCTGATTTAAACTGTGTTTCCATTGTCACGACGTGGATAACGCATGCTTTTTTTATTATTTTTTTTCCCTCTCTCTCTTTTTGATGGCTTGAGGCTTGGTTCCAATTTGGCTCATTTGACGTAGGATATTGCCTTTATTATACGGGCTGAGATTGATTTTGCAGAAGCTTATGGGATATTGGAAATGGATAATCCTTCGGGCGAAAGACCCAGAAAGAGGATGAGCCTATCATGGCTTGATGTGGTGACTCGGGGGCGTGAGCAATCCCAGATGAGGCCCTCCTTTTCCCTGTCCCCATGAGATATCAGATGCCCTATAAAGAGAGGAGATTAGTTCAGGGTCAATTCTCAGCTCCAATCCAGTAGTATACACATAATCAACTGGGATTCATTGAATCAATAAGAGTGAGAGCTAACTAACACACTGAGCTCCTTTATTCTGATTAAAGAGCTTTATTTTACATTTATTTATTTATTTTCACAAGTTATTGCTCGATATAAGTTATGAGGAAACATGTAGATTTGTAGTCCAGTTAATCTCAACTGCTTAAATGGATCATTTGTGAAACTAAATAATGGTGTTGACTAAGCACAAGACTATTGTGCCGCGTTTATATGTGTACTGTGACACATCGCTTTAAATGTTCAGAATTGACTTTTATTTTAATTAATATTATTATTATTAATTAATGATTATTTTTGTGTTTGGATGTTTTGTTATTTTCCCCTTCAAAGGTACTTACTTCACCCATGAAGCCAAAGGGGCAGATGATGCGGCCGATGCCGACACGGCCATTATCAATGCTGAGGGCGGCCATAACAACTCGGACGAGAAGAAGGAGTACTACATCTAACCTTGCGTGAGCCTGCAGGGTGCCCTACTGGGCACTGGGCTGTTTTTGGGGTGGGGCATGGTGGGAGGGGAGGGAGTTTTTTTTGGAGGGAAATTTAGGAGGGTGTTGATTCTAACCTGTGCAGCTGAAGAAGAGACCAGGCGAAGGGGAAAGGGGTTTGGGTGGGGTCTGTTTGGGGGCAGGGGTGGGGTCGGGAGAGTCAATGATGGCAGATATCATTATAGAGAGCTTCACCATTCGACACCTTCCAAACGGCTGGTACCAGTTCTGTTTAGTTCAACCATTTGCAGACAATTCTGTGCCTTGTATAGGTTTTTTCTTCTTTCTTTTCATATATTTATTGTCACCGTCTCCACCTCTCCCAGACGTCTTTACCTTCCCCATCGTCATTCTGCTGGCTTTCCTGTGAGGTAAAATTAAACTGTGCCTCAGCGCCGACCCCTCCCCCACCCCCCGCCCCGTTCCGTCCCCCTTTCACAGTGAATTTACCCAACTTCTCTCCTGTGTACCAAACCTTCATACAAACCTTTCCCTCTGTACTGTGAGCAGGTCTGGTCACCATTTTTGTTCTGTAAATGTAAATAATTTCAGAACGGAACAACAGGCTTAACTGCTTTCCAAATTCTTCAGTGCATATCATTATCAATTTGGAAAGGGAAAGCAATGTCTACCACTGAAATGATTCTACTTTTTTCTATCAGTTGTCTAAACAGAGTAGAGAAGATCCTACAGTTGTAGATTGTAGATACCCAGATCGGCTCTGGACAGTCTGTTTTGAATCGTTTTTACTCAATCCCTGTGTCAAGGAAGACATGCCGGTGTACAGTGTCTATGAAGTTGACACTGCCTCAAAAAAAAAGAAAAAGGACTGCAGTGCTGACAAATGTATCCATTCGCACCTCAGTTACACTGGGGTTCTCTGTTCAATTTTTAGTATGTTTCATATACAGTATGTGTGTCAGCTAGGGCTTGTGTGCAGTTAGTTTGTGTTGTGACTTGCATCCTTGCATTCCATTCATGAATATTACTCTTTACACTACATGTACACTTTCTAAATGGTAGACTCGCTCAAAATTGTGCTAATTGATTTAAATCGAGGAACTTTGGATTGCCGAAACACTGCACAAACCATATACAGCACAGACTCACGAATAGTGTATATATTACACTGAAACATATGAAGGATGCCGTTTTGTTGAATTCTTTACTTCAAAGGATCCGCGGATTTTATGATACTTGAATATATTCAGCATAATACAGAACTTAAAAAAGGAGCTTCAAAGCCTTTATACATTCTCACAAGTAATTCTCGTTTAATTTTGCCTTCTTATCTTTAATTATATAACGCTGAGTCACTTGGAGAGCGATGTGTTTTTAGACACAAGCGATAGGTTATTTTATATAGTTTATTTTTGAAAATAGTAAGGCTTTTTTTTCTTCTTCATAATTCTTTGAGAGCCAAAACACTACAGAACATACATGCTTAAACATTGTACATCGCTACAACATATTTTAATCAGTCAACATTCAAAGTTGTGAAAGGACGTACAAGTATGTGGTTAAAGCCGTAAATATTATGTACTTGCATGCGTTGCGTTCTAGTATTTCAGCTCTGTAGCTGATGTCTGATAACAAAGTACAGCCATAAATTTGAAATGCCGTACAGCCGGTATATTATGAAGTGCAGATTCACTAAGGGGAAAAAAAAAAAAAAAACTTAACAAATTGTAGGCTCTATGTGGACAGACATCTTGAGCCCTGGGCTTGAAGTTTATAAAGTTCCAGGTAAAATTTAATGAATCCCCTTTAATGAAACCTTGTCCCAGGTTTAGCATATCTCATCTTATTAGTGTGCATGGTACGCATATGAGGCACGGTAGTCGCATGATGCCACGGTGCCCATGGAAATGGTTCTTCGTTGTAAATCTTACCCGTTGCAAATAGTGAATCCAGCAACATTTTTGCAGTCCTCTGCTGCCCACAACACAATTACAGTACAATCATCGAGCTATACTGGCCCCGAGGCTTCCAGTAGGGTTTTATTAATGGAAGGGTTGTGTTTTTCATAGTTTCTCCCCAGACAGCAGCTAATGAGCCTGGATACACTGTGTGACCCCCCCAAAAAAAGAATAAACTAAAACACTATGTTGGAAGTAATTGTTGTGGGTCGTGTTGGAGTGTGAAATAGGAGACGGGGTCATATTCATAGCCACTATGCCCCCTCGCCCTCATACCTCCCACCCCTTCAACCCCTCCTCCACACTCCTCTCTTCCTACCAACCAGCCTTAAAGCCAGTGATAGGGTTTGGGCAGGAGTGTTGTGTGACTGGGGAATGGCTTGAGTCTATCGGTACCTGCCCCAGTGTAGCCTCTTTGAGCTCCCAGTGGAGCTGACCACACCTCCCCTCGGGCACTGAGCCCCTCGTCTGGTTCAGGCTGCAGTGTGACAGTCCCACCATAGCACAAGACGCGTTGGGTAACCACAAGGAAAACCAACACCAATGACATCCTTCACTTACTCACCACCAACTGCACATCGGGCGCTCCCATTGGCTCTGTTTATATATTCCTAATTTTTCCATTTTGCTGGTTTTCCATTTTGCCCCTGCCCCTTTCTCAAAAAATACTGTAAAATAATAACCATAACTAATCACACAAATCTACTGGCAGTGCTGTCTGAAGCATTTTTGTAGCATGTGAACAGAGCTTTTTTTCCCTCATTTAATTTTTTTTAATATATATATAACTTTGCTACGCTCCAAAGCATTGTCAAGTCAGAAAAGCGAGTCTTGAGATTTCAGTGTGGTGCACATCCCACAATTCTCCCCGGCCCCTGTTCTGATTCCGTCTCTGTGAAGGTGGCATGGGGGTTAATAACATTCAAATAATCAGCTAGAAATGGAAAAAGAAAGTACTGATGTTTGATAACTTTAATTAAAAAAAGGAGGAACAGCCACAGCCTTAAATTATCTGACGACGATGGCTTTCAACTTTCAATGTTTATTTTTGAGAGCTGAGCGGTGAGACTTGCAGAAGCGTAACAAAGTGCGCACTTCATGTTTTTGTTTTCTCTACTCACTTGTAACACAGAACACAAATAACGTAGAACTGAAGGTACAAAGTTGCAGTACGTTCACTTGATGATGACTTGTGACTTGTATTTAATTGTCAGCAGCATTTAGCTTGGGTGTGACAAAACTGTGGCATCTTCTATTTAAACTGGATATCCAGACTGTGTACTCCGCTAACTGGACACATCATGATTTTAACGTAGGTATTATAAAACAGTGGATTTATCAGTTTATAAACAGACATTGCAGGCTGGGCCAGTATGCCTTTTGATTTGACCTTTGACATTTACGTGTTCTTTTATTGTTTTTTTGTGGTTTTGTAACCACATTTGGGGCCTTTTTGGAACAAGATGGATATTAAAAAGGAGAGATACTATTTTTAGCATATTATACTCGGAAGCATAGCATTTATGGATCGGAAGACTTTAGTGTAACAGGCGAAATGAAAAGCAGAACATAGCTTCAAAACTAACAAGTACAATAAAACAGGCTGACCCTTGACAGGCAAATCGATATGAATCTAAGTAGACAATTGGCCTTGAATTTCATATTGTTCTGTATTCCTTTTTTACTTCATTTATTTTCTTTTAACAATCCTGTTTTTCAGGGTACAGCTTAAGTGGTGGTGTGACAGCACTACGTGATTTTGATTTCTCTGACATTCGTTCATTTCTTCCCTGTCTCAGGTTCATGTGTATTGAATGGTATGTTTTGCATCTCAGGTAGAATGCAAACTTTAGCCCCACCGCCCCACATATTATTAAAGACATACATTAGTGAGGGAAGAACAACAACGACAAACAGCAAAAAACGACGGTTAAAAAAAATTCAAGAAACACGTGGCAAATTCTCAGTTTTAATTTTTATTTTTTGTACATGTTTTATGTGTTATTAAAATACAGTGCACTGTTTTAAATGTTAAGTATTACTTTGTATAGACCTAGTTCACAAAGAAAGAATACTCGATTTGTTAAAAAGACACAGAAAAGAGCAAATTTGCTGTGCAACAATCATGTAAAAACACATTATCTGGAAAGTTTTTTGGTTTGTGATGGCATTTAATGCCCAGAAAGTTTGGTCTTTCATCACTCCAGTTGTTTTTAGGTCGATTATTTTGTCTTTCTGCTGTACTTGGGCAATGTTACTGTGTATTAATGAAAACAATATCCACATGTTCCCATACACATTTTGTATTGGTTCATAAAAAGACATTTTTACAAAAAACAAAAAAAAACAAAAGAGTTCTTGTCTTAATAAAAGATATTAATGTTCAAATGTGTATGCAGTGTGAGTTTTTATCGTTTGTCTGATTGCAGTTCTTCCGCAGGTTAGTACATAAACCAAAGGCGGAGACTGAGCCGCCTGAGGATATTTTAAAAAAATTCTAGAATCTTCAATGACACTATGCCATCCACACTACACTCCAACATCCACCTGAAAGTCAGTGACTATATTCCAAACTACACATCACACAGCATAATACAGGCCAACTTGCACTAGGATTGCTACCTTTGACTCACAAAAAAAACCTGGACACTACATTTCAGAAAATAAACAAACGAATAAGTAAATAGGCTTTGTGTCTCACAAACCAAGAGACTCCGTGTCCATGTAAGCCTATACAGATTTACCGGGATTTTCTGGGACAGTCAAAAACAAGGGAATTCAAGGGGGAAAAAATGAAAGGGAAAACCTGGACAGGTGGCACTCCTACCTAGCACTAATCAGAGCAGAGGCACATCTCTCAATGCCTACAACTGGGCACCTGCAGGTTTCTGTTGAGTAGCTATACGGGGCACTGATCTGGGGAGCCGCGAGGTACTCTGGCAGATTGAACACTACCACAAAGCCCCACCATTGTGGATGTTAGCCCAGACTTCACTTGATTAAGTCAATCAGAAACACTGGTTCCCTTTTAATTGTGATTTTTAAAAATTCAGTTATATTTTATTACATTTCAGCCTTTAGCAGATACTCTTATCTAGAGCAATTTACACAGATTGCATTTTTACATACAATCCATTTATACAGCTGGGAATAATAGACTGTATTTTCCTCATATCTAAATGATACCACTTAAAATATCAAAGCCAAGAACTGGATTAAACAGGAAATCCAGCTCCCAATGGAGTTTGCCACTCCTGGCCAAAAATATGTGCAGAAGTAACAATATAATTGCTTTTGACATTTGTTTGAATATGTCATCTTCTTCACAGTAGTAACTTAAAACAATGCCCATGTATTTCTAAGCACTTTTTGATAGATACAATTTAGCAGTCAACATAAAGTTTAGTTTTTAGTTAGTTTATATGGTTACTGTAGTCCCCACCTGAAAGCAATATGTGTAGGCAACTACTCCCACTGAGGGGCAGGAGAAGTGCACTTTGAACCTGTAAACTGGGATTATTCAAATCAACCATGGCAACCTAGGAAACATTTTGAACAGCATCATTTCTTTTTTTGATGAATCTGCTTGTGTGTGTCTGTGTGTACACATAGTTTGTAGGTGTGTTTGATTCATGTGTAGTTCCAGATTGGAACTGTTGTTTTCACAAACAAAATATACAAATTACTTTCAAAAACAAGTAGCCTACTTTTATGTGGATAATATTCTAGGAAGTTAACATGATCATCATTATCTCTCTCTCTCTCTTACACACACACACACACACACACACACACACACACACACACACACACAGTTCTTTATTAATGTAGCCTACAATAGGCTGAAACTACTCATCTAAAGTGTATTGTTTTGTTTGTGAAAATACAGTTTCATCTATGTTAATTCATTACGAAAAAGGTGAAGCTATGAAAGGCCAATCTGAGTGAAATGAAGGAAAAAACCTAATTGTCTATATTTGCAGTCACTTCCTGGTAAGGCCACACCCACTTCTGGTTTCTATACAAACACAGAAACAGAAGGTTCTGGTGGATGAGCAGATACAGATACAAATACAGATGGTGACTTCATTTCATGTATGCATGAATGCATACATACACGTACGTACATTAAATACATAGATATGCAGTTTTAACACAATTCTAAAAAAGCTAAAGATTAATGCATAGTTGAATGGATTAAGTTGCCCTGCTGAAATGGCTCAAGGCAATTGGTTTCCACAAACCATTTGAATAAACGTTTTTGTTTTACAGTGCGGTGCAGTTTGTAAAACTGCATGCCCAATGACCTTGATCATTTTATGGAATAAATCTCTCGGTCTGCAAAATTGCACTCAGCTTTAGTGCATTTAACCCTGATACACATACTAGTACAGTAATGCATTTAAGGAATATTTAAGTATATTTATCAAGTACAAAGGTGCAGTGTTACTTGGATCACCCAGGTTAGTAAATCCCTCACATTTTTTGAGCCTATACCACCCACAATATTCACACAATGGTGTTTATTTGTACTTTTTATTTTATTTTTTGTACTTCTTACTTTTTTGTAAAATGCTTGCAATTTGTGCAGTTGCATCTTCTTATGTGTGGGAGTATATTTTGCATGTACAGTATATTTAAAAAAAAAAATATTTTCTGATTGGATTTTGGGATGAAAATATAATTATATGTGTTGTAATTTTACATAATACTGACTTGATTCATCTTGCCACTTCACTTAGATACTGTTAATTAAATTTTATTTAATCAGTGCATTTTATTTATTATTTTTAATCTTCTGTTTATTGTAATTAGAATACTGGGGAAATTGAGAGTGAATGTGTGTCAATATATTTTTTGTTTATGTAGTTAATGGATTGATTATGATTGATGGCCTGTATTAAGACTGTACACTGTGAGATAATTAAAGGCCCTGGTTATAAATAGAAGAAAGTGTACATGTTTTTATCTGTAGAGCAGTATCTGAGATTTCCACCACTAGTATCGAACGGTGGATCATGCTTTTTTGGTAGCTACCTCCAGCTGTAAAATCTAAGATTGCAAATCTTTATGGCATGTAAAATGGAGTATGCCATTACGGTGAATACAGTGTAATCTATCTAATCATTTTTCAATGGGCTGGCATTACCTCACTGGGGCTGTGAAAGTTTACCAATACTTCAATCCCCAGCTTCTCCATGAATCCATTTCTGCTGATGACATCTGATTGGTCCTGTCACAGGAAGTCCACCATAGCTGGAGAGGCCAGAGATAAGAAGGGAATGAGAGACAACACTCATCCACACAGTGTCCCTAAATGACACATCCACACCTCTCACTTCAGACTCGGTCACAAAAGCATATGGGGCGCTCCATACTAAAATTGCTCTCGTTCAAAAATAAATAGGCGGGGGAAATAGTAAAAGCTCCATAAAGGTGATAATAGGTCTATGGCAAACAGCCAATGGGCTTTTTGTCCACACGGGCATTGCAACTCAAAGGACAAAAAACAAGATGATTGATCTGTGATGTGGACTACAATGAGTAATAACATGTTCAGAAAGGTTTATAGTTGCCGTGTCAGTTCAAATGTTTTGTACATGATAAGAACAAACTAAAAAAGTTTGATCCGTGTGTTACATTTTTTCTATGATGTTTCATTTCTGTCAGCTGATACGCAAATTCCGAGAAAAAAGAAATTCATTCCACATATATTCATGGGCTTTTGAAATATGACTTGTAAATTGTGGCACAGACACACCAACAAATGCTGTACAAATGCCTGCCATGTAAAAGGAGTGATTTATTTGTTTGGTCCCAGTTGAAAAAAAGATTTCCTCTTCCATTTCTCTGGTAATTCCACTTTTATTTCTTATGATTGATGTAATAATACTTATCATCACTCAGAATGAATAACACCCAGGAATGATGACATTTAAATTACATATCAGTATGTTATCTATTGTTTTGAATATACTGTAAAGAGCCCTTTGGAGAATGTTGTGTTTTAAGTGAAGAACTCGTAAATGTGAGCTGCATTGTCTCTTGACGCATTTTGACAGTGCCGGTTTTCACAGGCGCGCTCGCCGTTAATGTATCCGTGAAAGATGACAACGTCATTGCCAAACACAAACGCAGACAGGCAGACGGTTGAAAGCCCTTTATTACCTTCTGACTTTAAAGGGAAGACGAACCACAAGAGCAAACAACAACAATAAAACCGAGGGGATCAAACCTCCGATTCAGGGATCCTCGATGTGGAATCAAAACCAGTGGGGATTGAAAAAGGTCAAGTCTGGTGCATGGCAGTGGGGTGGCGGCGGCGGTACACGTCTGTCTGAGCGCTGTTTACCTCAAAGCTCAGTGAAGTTATTTGTGAAGAACACTTCTGAATTTAGAGCAGATTATACCTTTTTTGAGTAATCCAATTGATTAGATTACTAATGACATTTTATTCATGAAATTTGTAATGAGTACTGGATTACATTTTCCAAGAAATCTGCCCAATACTGGTACATAAATAAATACATAAACCGCTTTCTACTATTAGGCCAATAATAAAGAAGTTTAAAGCCAGTGAAACAGAGGTCAAACTGCCTGATAGGGGAAGTAAGTGGACCTTTCCCCAACACACAGTGGTTTGGGAGGCAAATAAAAATCTAATGGCCACAGTTAGAGATATACAAAACTGGGTTACATCTTGGGGACACAAAGTCTCCAAATCTACCATCAGACGCCACCTATATGCCAGTGCGCTTTTTGGAAGGGTTGCCCAAAAAAAAAAAGCCTTGATTGAAGACAAGCATCTCATGTTTACAAAATGGCGCTGGAATCAGAACTGGGTGTTATGGTCAGATGAGCTCAAACTGAGTTTTCTGCCCACACACCCTAGCAGTTGATTTGGCATTGTAAAAATGATGTTTACGATAAGGATGTCATACCTACAGTGAAATATGGTGTCTTAGGTTGTTTTGCATCTACTGGTCATAGGGCTCTTCTTAATCAATGGAATCATGAACTCCAGCAAGCACAAAGACATTTTGGACAGAAACCTGATAACCACCCCAATGAACTTGGCCTCAAATGATAATGATCACAAGCATACCTCAAAATCAACCAAAAATGTGACCCGCCATTAGTAGGGAATATGAATGTCACACTGTCTGACAGTACAGAGAGTATAATGGTGTGTATGAGAGAGCAAAAGGGTGTACGTGAAAGTATGATGGTGTATGTGAGAGAGTATAATGGTGTGTATGAGAGAGCAAAATGGTTTATGTTAGAGTATAATGGTGTATGTGAGAGAATAATGGTGTGTATGAGAGAGCAAAATGGTTTATGTTAGAGTATAATGGTGTATGTGAGAGAGTATAATGGTTTGTATGAGAGAGCAAAATGGTTTATGTTAGAGTATAATGGTGTATGTGAGAGAGTATAATGGTTTGTATGAGAGAGCAAAATGGTTTATGTTAGAGTATAATGGTGTGTATGAGAGAGCAAAATGGTTTATGTTAGAGTATAATGGTGTGTATGAGAGAGCAAAATGGTTTATGTTAGAGTATAATGGTGTATGTGAGAGAGTATAATGGTGTGTATGAGAGCAAAATGGTTTATGTTAGAGTATAATGGTGTGTATGAGAGAGCAAAATGGTTTATGTTAGAGTATAATGGTGTGTATGAGAGAGCAAAATGGTTTATGTTAGAGTATAATGGTGTGTATGAGAGAGCAAAATGGTTTATGTTAGAGTATAATGGTGTGTATGAGAGAGCAAAATGGTTTATGTTAGAGTATAATGGTGTGTATGAGAGAGCAAAATGGTTTATGTTAGAGTATAATGGTGTGTATGAGAGAGTATAATGGTGTACGTGAGAGTATGATGGTATGTATGACAGGATATAATAGTATATGTGTGAGAGTATTATGGTGCGTGTGAGATTACATTACATTATAGACATTTAGCAGACGCTCTTATCCAGAGCGACGTACATAGTGCATTTCCGAACTAGTAACAAGTGCGTTAAAACAATCCTAAAAAGGCAAACATGAATCTAAGGACTAGGCGCAGTCAGTATGATTGGGGATTTTTTTTTTTTTTTGTAATTTATTTATTTATTTATTTATTTATTTTATTTTTTGGGGGGGGAACTACACGATTCTGATAACAATAGTCACAAGGAGGTAGGGAGGGGTGGAGAGAGGTGCAGCTTGAAGAGGTGAGTCTTCAATCTGCGCTTGAAAGTGGTCAGACTTTCTGCTGTTCTGACCTCCACGGGGAGCTCATTCCACCACCGTGGGGCCAGGACAGACAGACGTCGAGACCGGGTGCTAGTATGAAGAGGGGGGGGGTACCAGTCGTCCTGAGGAGGCGGAACGCAGAGATCTGGCAGGTGTGTAGGGTCTGATGAGCTTTTGGAGGTATGGGGGGGCAGATCCTCGGACTGCCTGGAAGGCGAGCACCAATGTTTTGAATTTGATGCGAGCCATCACCGGTAGCCAGTGGAGGTCAATGAGCAGGGGGGTGACATGGGAGTGTCGGGGGAGGTTGAAGACCAGGCGTGCTGCTGCATTCTAGATAAGCTGAAGGGGTCTAATGGCCGATGCTGGCAAGCCAGCCAGGAGAGAGTTGGATTGAGATGAAGTATGATTGACAGTATGTCCTAAATGGCCTCTCATACGAGAAATTGTATTGGTTAACCCCACACTGACCCCACTATATATGACAGTTACTTCCCTAAACATAAACTATTCACAGCATGATCATACTAATGCAGCCTACTGGAAATAATCATGCTGTATTTAACCATTGCCAAGGCCAAGAATATGGATAATGCTCTCAATCAACTATCTGCATAACATTTTGGTGCAGCTGACAGCAGTTAGCCGAGAGCTTTATTATGGATTATTTTTGATTTAAATAATTAAAAGCCATGTTCTGACTAATTAATAAAATGGATGTTACGAGAGATGAAGTTGAAAAAGTTCCACGGACTGTAGTTTTTCATATCTATCAGTAGGTGTGCTTATACACGTGTTGATGGTGCAGCTATCCTTGTTATCAGAATCTAGTTTTAGATAACTATGCGAACAGCCATCATCATTAGGGGCAAGCACATTGACAATAGTTTGTTTTCATTGTAGCCAACCATCAAAAAAAAAAGCATGAAACTATTTCTCTAAATAATGTTATCTTGTGACTTACTAGCATATTTTCACCTTATGTATTGTGTATATGATATATATATAAATATATATATATATATATATATATATATATATATATATATATATATGTTAAATATATATATATAATGTTTTACAGTGTTAAGTTTATTTGTATTGTTTTATTACATTAATATTTTATCAAAATATTAATATTCATGTTTATATATATTTTTTGTTCAGCATTGAATCACTTCTACAGTATAGCAATATTAATGTGTGGCTATTTTACTTAAGTGGCTACAATTGAAGGCGGCAGTCCACAAGCACAGACTAAAGGATGGTTTTGATACTGCATAGAGGAATGGTCGAAGATCTTCCTAATATATTCATAAAACAATACAGAAGGCATTGTTTTATTGCTTTATCAAAGCTTGATTCTAAGTGGAATGCACTTTGGTTTTAAAAATGCATGATTCAGAATGTAAATACCAATATGGACAGTACTGTCTTACATTGTCTCCAGTGGTGATTTCAGTAAACATTGTTTTTAAAGTAAGAAATTGCAACAGGGCAAGCGTAATCCCTCATTTGAGTGTTATTGTTAAGTATTGCTTGTGATGTCTTTGAGAGGTGATTAACTTTAAGCCTGAAAGATGCTGTGTACTGCAGAATCTGAGCTTATAGTACATCACTGATGCCTGATGCCTCATATTCCACATAACCAAGAAGTTTTATGTGACAATGTTTACTTAAATATGCTCTTTTTTATTAAGATAGATGAGAAACAATTTATGTAAAGTGAAAACAATTAAATATTTTAAAGGAATTTGGTCAATTAAAACAAAAAACAAAAAACAAAAAAAAATGTTTTTCTAAAAACAAAACAAAAAATAAATAAATCAAGCACAAACCCTGATACTGGCTTCTGAACATAACAAAAGACGAACACTAATCCTTACTTTCATACTAACTGTTTTCCTAACCCCAATATTGGCTCACCCCTAACACTTACCGTTTACCTAACCCTAACCGAACCCAAATTTGAAGACAAAACCCCAAATCTAACAGAGTTCTCTTCAATATCAGATTTTTCTATTTTAAATTTTAATCTCAATTTTTTTAAGGCAGACACACATGCATGTTTACACAGAACCCCACCCAAAGCTCACCTTCAAGGACCTGATGAAATCTTAATTGCTCAGGTTCAACAGAATTTGTACACAGAATACTGATTTTGAAGAGGCCACCCAAACCCTCTTCAATGCATTAAAACCAATGGGGTATTCCAGATCTTTCCTCAGACAGGTCTGGAAGACCTTCTTGGCTGCAAAACAACAGGACACAGGAAAAATCGTCCTGCTTATTACCACCTACTCGGCATTCAGCCAAGCAGCAAGCACTCAACACTGTATCCACAAGGCCGAACACCAGGAGACATACATAGTATAGAAAAACATACAACTTAAACACAAGAGAGACCAAATTCTTCCCACTTAAAGCCCTGAGTACACTGAATGGCCAGTGCAAACCTTTCTGTCCCTTATAAAAAGCAACTTGGGAAAGAAAGTTTCTTAAACTAACCCCCCAGACCCTAATTTAAACCCTAAAACATAATTCTAACCATAGAGGTTCTCTTTTTTTATATATGTATTATGATCAAGTTTTTATTGACATTTAAAAAAAAAAATACAGCCCACCCTCCCTACAGCGGTCTCAGTTTTTATCACACCTTTACTTCAAAACTATGCAAATTAGAGATAGTAAGAAATAAAAATTATATTTATAACCACCAAGTGTTACAGGAAAATGGTACACACAAAACAGCATGTGATAATTAAATGGTTTAAAGATTATCCCAGATTCTACATTCAATGTTCATTACTAGGGATAGCTGCTACGTTATGAGAAGGATGTGTTTTGTCTTGTCTGTTCTGTAGTTACTTCGATGATGTTTCTGTATGCACTTATTGTACGTCGCTTTGGATAAAAGCGCCTGCTAAATGACTGTAATGTAATGTAATCTAGGCATTGAGGTAGGGGATTCAGGGGATGACCTTAGAAATCCTTGAAGCAACATTTGCCCAGAGTGCAAGTGTGGATGATTAATCCTAGCAGTGGACAACTCTAACATTACTATATCCTAGAATTGTGCTAGCTGTTGTACATTAAGGGTATGTGGGGGAAAGCAGCGTTGAGCTATTATTTTTTTTAGCTGTGGTTAGGCTGGCAAACCAGATTTTCCTTTTCCTTTTAAAATAACCTTAATTTGGAGTCATTGTTAAGTAATAATACAATGGGGCCACAAGGTGTATCATGTCCCACCAATTCAGATAGTCTGGACTGTACCGTTTCCCAAAATTCATGTACTTTTTCACATTCCCAAATCAAGTATAGCCTACCGGATTTCTGATGGAGAAAGAAATTGCAATAGGGATTGGGAGAGACTTTGGTAAGACATTTTTCTTATAAGGATGTATATTATTCTCTCTTAAATGATTAAAAACATCTGAAATATATAAATTAGATAAATGAAAGAAAAACCAAGAAATGTGTTTTTAGAAATGTAATTTTTACATTTTTACAAATGTAAGTATTTCACTGGAAAAAAATATGTAGGCTAAATATATACGGCTATGTTACTTCCTACTAGCAAAATGGTTTTGATCATCTAAAATCAAGAACTACCCATGTCCTAAAACTTTTCTCAAGTTTCTGGACACAACCCCAATATTGCCTGACCCCTAACACTTACCGTTTACCTAAACTTAACCCCAGCCAAACCATAATTTGAACCAAAAAACCCAATTCTAACCCTGAGTTTTCTTAAATATCTGGTTTTTCAATTAAAATAGATGAAATACAAATGCAATATCATCACTTGAATAAAATAAATACAAAAAAAGGTGTGTCATTCATTTTGAAAAAAGTAGTTAAATGAAAACATATGCAAATATAAAGGTTATATCCTACGAGTAAAATCTTTTTGATCATCCAATATCAAAAAGTAACCATTGTCCTAACCTTTCCTCAAGCTCCTGAACACCACTGTAATATTGCCTGAGCCCTAACACATACTGTTTTTTTCTAGCCGTAACACTAGTCTTTTAAACAGAACAAGGAAAATAGACCACATCGCCACAATTTGAACCTCCTTACACTGGTTACCTGTTTGTTTTAGGATTGATTTAAAGATTTTACTGATTACTTTAAGGCTCAGCTGGGTCCGGCACTGCACTATATTTCTGACATTTTAATCCCCTACGAACCTCAGTGCAGCCTTAGATCCTCTTGCCAGGCCCTTTGGGCCGTTCCAGAGTCTAGTTTGAAGATGAAAGGTGACCGTGCCTTTGCTGTTAGGGCCCCTAGACTCTGGAACAACCTGCCAGTGGATATTAGGCTAGCAAATTCTGTGTTACCTCTTAAATCTCTTTTTAAAACCCATTTTTATAGACTAGCTTTTAACTGATGCTGTCCTTATTGTTCTTAATGGGTTGTGTTTGACCAGTGTTTTTCTGTGTTCTACTGGTGGTCTTTATCACGTTGATACTTTTATTGTTATTGTGCACATCTTGGGCTCTAACTTGGTGATCTTAGTGCTTTGTCTAAACTCATGGCGTAAAGTGCGTTTAGGGCGTGTCCAAGTCCACTTTTGCTAGTTTGACGGCGTGTTTTTTGAGCGCTAAGCACAGCGCAAAATGCGCAATTGGGCTGAACATAGTTTCTTCATTAATTATAGGTGTGTCTTGGGCGTGACATGCAATAAACCAATCAAAATGTCATATACCATTCCCTTTAAAAGCCTGCTTTTCCACCTTTGCGGATTGCTTAATCAAGGAATAGGCTATATGAATCAATAGTATGATCAATATTATTCATATTATTCCATTATGAGTTCCCGGTAATTCCCGACAGTGCTGTTATTGTACAAAATATTTGCGGTTACATTTTGTTAAAAGCAGCTGAGAATAAGCTACCAATGGCTTCCGTTTCACTTTAGAAAACGCCAAATTAGCCTGCATGTTTAAGGAATTTTGTTTGATTATGCAATGAAGCATTGGCAAGCATCAATTCCATGAGGATGTTTTCATGGAGTTCTTGAAGTTCATGCTTCATCCGAAGTTCATTACCTGCATTCTAATACTGATTAATAACATAAATACCATTATTTTGCCTTAATGATGAGACTAAATACAATAAAGCTGTTAAGTTGGCAACCCATGGTTGGTTCACGCATATTTCCCCTTGTTTTATAATGTCCTGCCTATGGAAATGTGACCAACCTGTTTTATTGGTAGCGTAATGCTTTAAAACAATCCACTTTACCAGGAAGACCATGAAAAGTGTGATTTACAGCAGGGGAAATAGACCTGCTCCTGCATAAAGTTAAAGTGCACATGCAGAGAATGGCATTAAAATGAATGTGAATTAATTGTGTAACGTGCTGCAAATTTGTTTTTGTTTCTAATTAGACGCTTAGTTCTCTTTAAAATCGTTTTGTTCAGTTATGGAATAACAGGTTTAATACGCTGAGAGTATGGAAACCTTGTCACTGTAATTTAAAAAATATGAAGGACGACGAATAAGGTTCAAATTCAGTTAACATGGTGACATTTATCTCTAATAAAATCGTATGCACAGCGAATCCGCTATAACCTAGGCTATTTGAAAAACAATAAATGCAATATTCACTGGACAAGGTTTTGAACTTTTTTCCAGTCAAAACCATTCTATTTACTTACAGGCTGTAGGCCTAGAGAGCTGTATTGTAATAAAATCTGAAGAGCATTTTCAGAACTCAGATGTCTGTCTATTGCAGTGCGCAAGTTTGCATTGTACAAGACAATGCATGCATTATGTGTAAATGACAATTTGTGCATTAGGCTTGATATAGGTGTTATCAGCAAAGTTTTCAATGGATATCCATTGTCTTGTAACAGAAGATTGTCCCCCCGGAAGATTAGGCTACAGGAACTATTGGCAAATATACCTTGATCCAGGAAAATTGCGATAGTCTATGTAACCTTACACGTACCATCGCACATCGCCTGGATGTTGATGGACTGGTCTGAAAGCAATTTAATGCGGCATTCCCCTTCGCTGAGGGACAGGTATTTGGTTTTTGACCTATGGACCCTTTTATTATTATGCATTTTTTATATAGCCTACACAATAATAATATTCCACATTGTAATCTTGATATTTTAAGTCATGCTTGTGTGCACCCCTGTGTGTAACAGACAGGAGGGTGTACGTGCATTGTGCACACACCTATGTAGACGCACTTGTATGCACTGTTAAAATAACATGTAAAGATCTGCGACATGACATTAGACCAGGTTTGTAGTGGTTTTAGTGCAAGCGCTTTCTGCCGGCTCAAGACAGCAATACACCAAAAATAATCCTGGCCACTCATCATTTTAAGACCAACCTGCCTCACTTAGGCGCAAATACTTGATATTTAAAAGATGTGAGTGCTGGGGGCTATAATGAACCCTGCGCTGGGTATAAGATAGCAAAGACACTTGCATTTGGGTTAGCGCCGCTTAGCTCTGGATGTAAGATAGGGCCCCTTGTCTTTGTTGAGCATACTGTAATTGTAAAGCACTTTATAATGTTGTTTTTTTAAATGTGCTAAAACGTCTATAGAGTACTCATTATGTCTGATTATGTCTTACCGTCAATTTCCTGGATTGTTCAATATAACGCCCGTTCGCAAACTATGTCATTTTTCTGGACCAGCTTCGAGTATATTTTACGTTTTAGTATTTTTTGTGAACATACCACCACTGACACTGTTTAAAAATTCCACGTCCCATAATTCCCTCGGCACGTGTAGCCTTGTCTCCAGACGTTGTCATATAACGTTAGCCAGCAGTAGCATGCAGCTCCATTTTTAAACACTTTTTTCTAACGTTAGCTAGCTAGCTTGAAGGACTATGTAAAGGACTCTGGCTTTCTGATCATGAGAGACTGGGCCCCCTGTGAAGTCGTTCACAATTAACACTCTTGAATGATCAGACTGAGGCACAATGGAGTGTCTGTACCTTTCTTCATGTGACTCTGAGATGAACATAGACTGCTTGATCGATCAGGCGCCAGTTTGGGCAAAAACACCCCCCCCCTTTTTTTGAGAAGGAGAGGGGAGAACCCACATTTAACACACACACACCCTGAGGTGATTATAAATGACTGATCCATCTATGTTTCATTGTTGGCTCCAAAGGAATGAGCCAATCTATTGTATGGGTGCCCTAAGACCATCTACCAATTGGGATCTTTTGAGCATAAAAACCCATGGAACTTTACCAATGTTGCTCTGATGGTAAAGACGCTGTCTTACGCCTACCAGACGCACCACTGAAACCCTGACGGCCTTCTGTGTTTCCCAACCCGCATCTCGCCTGATCACAGAGACAGACTTAGCCTGCCAACGTCCACGAAATAAACCATGCTGGTTTATTTTCAACAGCTGTTTTGAGGACACGTTTCTTCAAACTGTTCCTCTACAGCATAGGTGTCAAACTCCCGGCCCGCGGGCCAAATCCGGCCCGCCACGTCATTTTTTGTGGCCCGCGAGAACTTAATTATCTGACGCGGAATCCGGCCCGCCACGTCATTTTATGCGGCCCGCGAGAACTTAAGTATCTGACGCGTGTATCTACGTGGCTGGTTAACGGGGATTTACTTTTACGATATAACAGACAAACGCAGAAGCGGACGCACACCCGCGGTACATACGTTAAATAAAACGTTATTTAACGTTTTATTTAACGTTAAATAACGTTAAATATTACAATCGACCCCCCGTCAACAATTACAATCGAGGTCCGCGAAAATCCCAAGTATGGTTATATTTATAGTCTTAGAGTTACAACCGGCCCGTTGAGGGCAACCATAATGCTAATTTGGCCCGGGGTGAAAATGAGTTTGACACCCCTGGCCTATAGACAAAAAGAGTATCATTTAAATGCTTTAGCTGACCAACTGCAAAAGCACTGGATGAATAGTAACTAATGGATGTCGCTGGGAAGAATTAGGCTATGTTGACATAAGCAATTATGTAGATTATAAACAATAATATATAAAAAGATATGTTAAGCCACCTGTGCGCAACTTGCGTTATTTATGTCTCGACAGCGCAAAATAGCAAACGATAGTGAGGGCATAGATAGTATATGCGCCTGCTGACTTCGCCATCTTGTGGTTGACAAATGAAACAGCATTAATGGTAAGTTAATTCTTACAATAATCGAAATTTAACTCCATACTATAAGTCAATTCGACAGTATTCACACCATTTTAAAACAAATTAATTAAATATTCTGTGTCCATCATCTCCGTCCTCGTCCTAATCCTCTGCTGTATTCCACATCTTCAACTGTCCAGATTCTTCTCTCATCCCTCTCATCAGTGGGGCATCTCAGGCTCTGCTTTTGCATGGTTTGATTCATAACTTGCTGACCGGGGGTGCGTCCGAATACTCGAAAAATGCACCCTCCTCTCCTCCGTGCCCCAGAAACGGATCTTTGTGTTTTAATCTAATGTTGCCGATTACATTTTAATTATGTATTAATGGTTACATATTAATTAATGTATTGACACAAACTGCAATGTCAGGTACATTGTATATTGTACATGCAAATACTTGTACGCAAAACGTTCAGCAGTTTTGTATACTTCCGGGTAGGAGAGGAGTGGTAGTGTGGAGGAAAAAAGCTGGGGATGTGGGGAGTGAAGAATATTGGGACTCACCCCTAACCTACCTGACTGGTGTCCCACAGGGCTTTGTGCGTGGTCCTTTTCTCTTTACACCAAAGTTATCTCTGCTAATCATTGCTAATTGATGACAATCAACACTCGACTTCACCCCCCCTCCCCTCATTTATTCCCTCTAACATTCAAATTAAGGCACATCTCTGAATACCTGGCTGGTATTGCCATATGGGTGTCCACCCACCAGCTTTATTTAGCTCAACCTGGGGAAAATAGCACCCCTGTTCCTCCCAGGAAAAAGTTCCCCGCATATTGATGCTTCATTCACTGTTGATGATTCCTTCGGGTCTTCTTCCTCCTCAATTAAGAACCTTGGTGTGATCCTGATGACCAGCTGAGCTTCTTGGAACTCATTGCAGCTGGTCCTGCAAGTTCTTCCTTCACAAAATTGTGGGAGAATGAACCCATTCATTATTAAATAAGACTCAACACACTTACTACTTGTCCAAGCCCTTGTAATTTCTTGTGTGGACTATTACAAAGCCTTGCTGGTCAGCTTAATGGCCCGTCTCATCAGGCCACTGGAACTGGTCCAGAGTGCTACTGCCTGCCTAGTGTTGAACCTGCATTAGGGGTGGGACGATTCAATCCCATAACGATTCGATTCGATTACAATTCTTTAGGCAAAGGTTCGATGCATCATAACATCTTACATTTGACCACGATTCGATTTGATAAGATTCGGTTCGATTCATTTTGATACTTTAAAAAAATGTCATAGGTATGCTAATGTGATTTGATACCGATACATTCAGCAGTAATTAAATATTCAATTAGAACCTTACGCCAAGTTCACAGCATTATGTTTATTGTTAAGGCATGCCATACATTTTGCAGCTGTCAGCAGCAAATAATGCAGCAATAACCATGACTAACAGTGTATTTTCTAAAGTTGTCCTATTTAGGTTATTGTTTTTCAAACAGTGTCAGACATGGCACCCTAATACATTTCCTTTATTTACAAAATTAAAATGGCAAAATGTATAACAATTATTAAACTGGGCCAAGAAAAATGAAATAGCCTATAGGTTAGTGTCATGCATAGTACTTTCCTAAATCTTAGTACGATCTACAGTCTCCCTTGCGGCCGGACCCAAGTGGAGATCTGTGCACGTCCACGTCGACCTGACTGGAAACCTGTCGCGACCCGACTTCAGTGAAGAAGTCTCCAGGAGTCCACACACCTGCCGGGACCTTGGATGAGCTGACGAGCTGACATCACTTATGGAATCGGGACTGGCCTTCCCTTTGTTACCGTTAAGTATTGAAAAGCATTTTATTTAGCACTGACATCAATTGATAGGCTAGCATAAAACCTGTAATACCCAGTTGAGGCCATTTTACTGCTGGTTCCTACTGCTGGTTTGTATTTTGTTTCGCTATGCGTGTTTCGGTCGGGAATAGTCTATTTCCCTGACCATATAGTTTTACACTATTAAAACTTTATATTTATGAGACTGATAAAACGAGCTGACCACAAAATATAGTTTAGCGTGTCATTAACCCATAACACAAACTCGCCTTTGTAAATGGTAGGACTGTTAGCTTCTAAATTTAGCAATCACGAAATTATAATTTCCTTTGATTAAGATTAAGTCATAGAATATATTTTTTCCTAATTATATTATAATTATTGTTATATATATTCACATATAAATAGTTAGCCCAAAAAAAAATATGTTTTTTTTTCCCCCATGTTGTCGTGTCTACGTTATTTCATTAAGTTGTGCTCTACTGACGTATACAATTCTGAGTGTTGAACTTAATTAATTCTGAATAAAAGTGATCAAACCTCACTACAACTAAAAGCTTGAATTGTTTTATGTGGTTAACCGTAGTGCAGTTTCTGACATTCTGTCGGGCGGGCTTTTCTACTTAGCAAGCTAATGTTAGCTCCTCTTCAGTGGCAGTAGCTCCCATCTGCCACAGTCAGACAGACGAGATGATGATATCTTATTGGTTGAGAACCACCCGTGCGTTGACGATGACGATGCGTGTGGGCCTTCAAAACTATGACTCACTGAAGAGAGCTCTGTGGTATGGTTTGAGAGTGAGGCTAACGTGATCCGGGGTAATTAAGCATAAAAATATGTTCCTGAGGGAGGAGTGATGTGCCCTGTTGGGTAGGAGCTGGGTGTGTCCGCCGACAGTTTTTGGGGCAGCTAGAAGAGATGAAGGACAGAGCAGGTGTCAGGGATGCGTAGCTTGTTTCACCAAAGAGGCTAGAAATCCCTCTCGTCAAATGGTAAACCACGGGATGTCAAAGAACGCTGCGATCCTGCAAATTCGGATTTGATGAATGGGCGACACGGGGCGGACTGTGGAAAGTCATGTGCACATACATCACCGGCTGACAGCCAGCCCACTGATACAGCGCGCATCTCTTCCAGTTTGGAGCAGGGAGAGCAATAACACTGCTCTCTTTACCACCCGTGACGAGCGGCGACCATTTAAGGTTTCGTCAGGGCTGAGTCGTGCTCTTATGCCATTTATTACCTCCACGAGAGCACGGTTCTCTGGGCACCATTCCATTATGCAAATATTTATTAACGCACTTGGGGCTGTTTAATTGCAGTATACATGCTGGTTATGGTCTCTCAGCAATGTCTGCCACAAAAAATAAAATAAAAAATCAATTTCCGAAAGGAAACAAAACTGACTCTTCACTCTTTAAAGGCATTTTATAAGGTCGCACCAATCCTCTGGTTGTAATGCCATTTTTTTGGACTACTTTTTCATATTCTAATGTCACGCATCAGAACTTGCAATTTGATGGTTTCATCCATGATGTGAAATGGTGATCAATCTATTAAACTCTTGACACATTCCCCAAATGTCTCATTTTTCAAAATCAAACCAATTTGAATGTAAATTGTATTTGTTTTAGTTTTTTTTTTTTTTGCAGTGTTAACATGGTTCCAGTGATTTTGATAAGGGCAACAGACGCTGCAGGGAACATTAGTACGGCAAATAACAATTTAACAGATGTGAAATTGAAGTTGTATCTTTCAGACCATATACCATATAAAACTACAGTATCACCTTAATCATCTATAAAAAAAAAAGTTTATTTGGAGAAATGCCTAGACAGCTATTCTTTTCATTACTTTTGGAGCAGGCTACAGACAATGGCATCTGTCATCTCCAGTAGCAAAACCCCAGTAATAGGAAGGCTGTGGAGAACGTCGTCATTCATCCTTAAATTTCCTTTGTTCTCTTTAAACCTGGTGCTTTATCGAACCTTATGGAACCTGTGCTAATCCCATATCTCCCTGGCATCTTATTTAGTATTGTCAAGTCATAATTAGTTTTCAAATTAATTACAGTTTTAATTTGAATTTAATTAATGTTCCTGCAGGCTGTGGGGAGGGGTGCAGCCATTTTGGGTCAGACATGATGAGCATACCATTGTTATATTCTCACAAATGCATTTTTTGTTCCTTACATCAGTTTCTCCATTGTATAAAATTAAACTTTCGTTGGGGGGAAATTTATGATTTCTCTCCTCATATTATAAAATGTATTTGTACATTATTAGCAGCAGGGACAGTTCATTTGTTCTCTGTGGAAATGTGTTTTTAAAGAATAATAAGCCATACTTTCCTGTATCTGCAAGAGAATAAGCCTAGCTTCTATCAGCTTCTATTTGGTGTATTTGAATGATCTTTCCAATATAATAGTGTAGCTTTGAACTGAATTTACACACATTTTATTCATTTTAAGTGTAAGTGGATAAATCAAAATATATGGTCATGTTGCTTTAGTCTATTTTTTTCTATTCTACACCAGCAAGAATATGGCCTCTGGCAATCTACAGTTCTGTAGACCTCAATCTTGATGTGAAAGAGCAACACACTGTGACATGTTGAACATGAAAAGTATTATGATCTAATAACAAACTTAATGTTCTAATGAATGTTATGCTTGTCTGAGATTCATGGGTGTCTGCCTGGGAGGGGTGGTGTCCAGAGATGGTCCTAGTCAGAGGTCCACACTATCAGGAGACCAAACCTCTGAATTTTACTTGGACATGTTGTACTAGTTTGTGATTATCTGGGTATTATGTAAAGGGAAATAGGGGAATTGCTCTTAAAAGCTAAACACCCTGATTTATCCAGCAATAGCAGAATAACAATACATACTATGTTCATATGTTACCATATGTTGAATCCATGCATAAGATTACTTGACAGTTTCCACTGAATACAGTGCCGTGAAAAAGTTTTTTCCCCCTTCCTGATTTCCTCTATTGTTGCATATTTCTCACACAAGATGTTTTCAGATCTTTAGACAAAATATAATATGGATTTTAGGGAACCTGAGTGAACAAATGACACATTTGTTTTTTACTTATTTCATTTATGTAATGAACAAAAAATCCCAACACCCATTTCCGTTGTGTGAAAAAGTAATTGCCCCCTTACACTTAACTGCAGCCAATGTAGAATAAAGTCCTCATTTTTAATATTTGGTCACATATCCATTGCATGCCATGACTTCCTGATGTCTATGACCCAACAATATCAAAAGACTCTTGATATCTTATTTTCTTGTACTCCTACAAGCGATACTATAACCTCTCTGCATTTTAATAGATCTCTATGGGAATTGGGGGGTGGGACTAGATTTAGCTGTAAATTACACTGGAACAGTATGGAACACATGGTTGGCTAAATGGCTATAGGTTATCAAGGGTCTGGTGTATCAAACAAGCCTTAAACCATCACTCTGCTGCCAGAAATACAGTAAATATGGATGGATAACTTGAAGGGTTTCTTCTGCTGACTTATTTTTCCATAGATTTCAACAGGAAAATTTGCCAGGAGAAACAACTCTTAAAGTGATCCATTCATATCTACTGCATATCTGGCAGCAGACTGATAGTTTGAGGCTCGTTTGATACCTCAGACCCTTGATGACTTATAGCCATTTTACCAACCATGTATTCTATACCGTTCCAGCATAATTTATAGCTAAATCTAGTCCCATAGAGATCCATTCAAATGCAGAGAGGTTATAGTATCGCTTGTAGGAGTACCAAAAAATAAGATATCAAGAGCCTTTTGATATTGTTGGCTCACCGACATCAGGAAGTCGTGGCGTACAAAAGATATGCGACCAAATATGAAAAATGATTACTTTATTCTACATTGCCTGCAATTAAGTGTAAGGGGTCAATTACTTTTTCATACAACGGACATGGGTGTTGGGATTTTTTGCTCATTAAATAAATGAAATAAGTAAAAAACAAATGTGTCATTTGTTCACTCAGGTTCCATAAAATCAATATTATATTTTGACTAAAGATCTGAAAACATCCAGTGCAAGAAATATGCAACAATAGAGGAAATCAGAAAGGGGGCAAAAACTTTTTCACGGCACTGAATCTATGGCAAAAATGAGGTTTGCATGGAATACTGCCATAAATCACTTTAATCTGTGGTATGAAAATTTGTCGATGGAATACAAGTGACGCCCAATAATCTAGCACACCTTTTCTCAATAGAAACGGTCAAGAAACACACATTTTGTTTTTTATTTTACAATACTTTTCAACACAGTTGACTGAGCAGCCCACTTTGCAGATCTTTCAGTGATACCATCATGTAAGCCCATCCTGTCTAGTTTACTTTTCTAGATTTTTGCCTCAATCATTGATCATTTCACGTGGCGTTGACATGTAGTTGATGTCACTTGGCGCTGTAATGGTGACATGTCCAACTGTCTCTCGTGTTCATGTTTGTTAATTTGAATGTGTTTTGTTGTGTCTGGCTTTTGTATTTTGTTTTTTTCATGCGCTGTGTGTCTGTAGTGGGACGGGGAAGTGGGCTGGAGAAAAAAATGTCCGTTGGATCTGCAGCAACAAAGTTTACCATCACTCTTCACCGGAGTTGAAGATGTTGGGACTGATCCGGGAAAGCCGGCAATTTTCAAAAGGCAACCAGAAAAGGGAAGGAGAAGATAATGCGGGGGAGGAGTGAGGCGACGTCTGGGAAGGTTGACGCAGTTCGGTGCTCCATTTTGACAGTGTACAGAGACCGCAACACTGCGTGTATGGAGGAAAGTCGTGGAGGCAGAGTGTGTGTGTTGGACTGCTTAATGACACTGGACATCTCGGGACAGCGGGGGCTATTTTTAATCATGGCTGTATTCCACTTTAATTCACTTAATTAGTTTGATTTATGCAATAATTATATTGAATGTCTTTATTTGATTTGTTTGTTTGTGTGTTGTGGGTCTGCCCCACTGTCTTTTTTGTTGTTGCTGGGGCTACAACTGAAGTTTCCTAATAGGAAAATAGAAGTTATTCTATTCTATTCTATTCTATTTTTTCAAACAATACTGGCACTCACAAAAACTAGTAAAAATAAGACATAATTAAATGTTATTATTTTCCATAACAGCAATTGCGTATAGACACTTTCATTTTGTTGACAAAATATATATGAAAAAATATAACATGAATAAAATGTGACAGAATGTCAGTCTATTTTGTATTATATTGCCATTCGTCAAGGCCTATGCCAAACACAAATGTTTGACATATCATTGAGTTTTTATGGTGTTGAGGGTTTTCCGCTCATGGATACAGCAGCCACCTTGATTGACACATAAAAAAACTCTCCTATATTTTATTTGGGAACAGAAGATACCTGGAGAGGAACTCTGCTGAGTACCCAAAATGTCCTTCAAAACATTCAAACTGGTCCGAGACTATCATGCTGTCTCTGATATTGGGGCAGAGTTGATCAGGTGTTGCCCTTCAAATGTGATCGCTTCCCCTGGACTCAAATGCTTCTCCAGTCCCTCAAGGGGCATTAGAACTGAGCAATGATTTATGAGCCTACGGTTGCATTTAACCCTGTGCTGAGTCAGGTCGAGGCACAAAAACGGCGATGCTTCCACTTTGCTGAAATGGAAACATGAACAAGATGGCCAATAATGTGTCATAGGCATCTTTTCTTTTCTTTTTTTTACACCAGCCTTATACACAAAAACATTTTCATTTGCAGTTCCACTGTCTTCAAGCTCCATAATTCTATATGAGAGAAGGAGAACGTATTACACAGCAGTATGGATTTATGGATTTTTGATTAAAATTCAATGCAGGTACTGTAAATACACAAGACCAAAGCACAGGAGATTACTTTAATCATATCTCAACATACTGGTGATATAACTCTCTAACTGTCATTTTTCCTCTTGTGTGGTTTCCTGTGAATTTTCTTCATACATGCTTAATTTCATATGAAGTTGTAATATATGTTTTTTATTTTTTTCCCCAAAATAATTTTTTTTTCTCATTTGCCACCCTCTTTGAACAAAGCGCACTGTAGCCAGAGCGAATGCCCTCACCCAGAATCCAGACTACATAGTACTTCAGAAGCGCTAACACAGATTGTAGTGCCCATTAACAACGGGTAGCCTGCGAGTACCTGCTGTCTCATTAGCATGTAACTGAAGGTCCCCTGATTAACGAAACCCCCCTACCCTTCCTGTGATGAAACCAGTGGTGTCTAGTCACAGTCACCTCATCATATAGAGGCAGCTCAAAACAGAAATGCCTCAGTATTAACGTCCATTGCCATGATGAACACTACCAACTACAAATGTCATTTCAAGTACAAGATAATGTCTACAGCCACCAGTGCTGAAATTAAATGACTTTATTGACACGTTTTTTTTCTGCAGTGAGATGTGTATCACAAAACAGTGCAGCCGTGTACTGGAGTTACTATGTCAGTAAAACAAGGGCTACATATTTTTTCTACTCAGAATGTATGTCATAAGGTCATATTTTAAGGTTCTAAGCTCTCTCGCTGGTCATTACAATCAATCACTAATCTTATAATGATAATGTTATAATGGTACTATCATAGCACTGTCACACACTACCTCCCATCACATGCATTGGATGTAGAACCTCAGGCTAACAAATAAGGCTGTACGATGAACTCTGTGCAGCCCTCCTACATCGTCACAGTCAGGAAGCCTTCCATGTGCCTTAATGACGGATGTTACGCATCTCGTCTGAGACCTGTACACATGATTTAAGACTGATAGATGCATTTGAAAAGTTTGTACGTGCCAGTCGTAAATTAATGCAGCATGGGCTTTTCGATTCATCGATTTCGATTCATTCATGTTTTCAATTAAATGTATGTTATAATTTCAGAAACGCTTGGGCATTTGGGTTTAGAGTTAAGAGATTTTCAGAACCTCATCTTGAAATACAATTTTAACTTCTTTCTAGTTAAATAAAAGTCGAATGAATACAAGTTCTGAAAAATAAGTTTTAGCATTTTCACTTTGGGAAAAAAAAAAAATTAAACATTGTGGTGCTGCGGTGGAAGTATTCTGCCCAAATGCCAAATGCTTCAACCTTTGATATGTTTGACCATGAGTCATGGCGTTAATTAAATAAAAAAACTATAATGGAAGGAACCATAGATTAATTTGTTACTTGTTACTGGGTTTGATAACATACTGGGAGTCACATAAACTAAAAACGAACCACGGGAATTTGAGTGCACTGAATGGGCACTCAAACTTTTAAAACAAATCTGAATGGGTTTGTTTATGTATGCCATTGAGCATGCATCAATGGACATTTATGGCCAACAGAAGTGCAAAGTGCTCAGTTAGTTTACAAACTAAAAACAGAGGTAGATGTGCTTTTCTAAGTTGTCCTTTTCCGTCTGTATGGGAAATATTCCCGGGAGCTATTCTTTTAAAACGTATGGCATTCATGCATTCACCCACCTCCACCCTTCTCTCCACCTCAAACCATCCTGAAGATGCATGAGCTTCTACAGACTTCATTAGGAGCTAGAGCTCCCCCTAGTGCAAAGATTGTGTGTACACATGCTATATACCTTCCTCTCCCAAAGAAGCAGTCCGGTGGCTTGAACTCGGAGCAGGGTTGGGAATGAAATTAACAACAACTGCAGGTTGCCCATCTACAACTAAAGGATATACGCTTAAATATTTATTTTAGCAGCCACTAAACTCTGTAAATGCTGTAGCATACACTGTCCATGTAATTTGTCAAATTGAATGAAATTTTGTTTTGTTATTAGCTTGAGGAGACTAATGCTTATCAATGGAGGGGTGCCATTTTGAGATTGGGTGTTTAAATGTTGGTTAAGAAATCAAATGTTAGACATATCATCCAGGGGGGAAAAAAACCTGAAGATGTTCACTAATATTGTCAACTAAATTGAGCTAAGTCTCTCCCATGCAGTTAAACACATCTCATAGCACAGAACAAAGTTTTTTACATGAGGAGAGATCTGGGGCCACATGTATAAACAGTGCTGAGCAAACAAATGCCCTCAGAAAGCTGCGTAAGCGAGTTTCCACGCAGAAATTCTGATGTATAACATAAGAGAACCTGCGTACCTCTGCACACACTAGACACCATGCGTACGCAATGTTTGGAGACAGTCTGATATTGCGACACCTTGATAGAAAGGCGGAGGGAGAAAATGCAAAACTTTGCAAAAGCATATTTCCAACTTTCTCCCTGAGCATTCATTTACGCATTATTTTACTCAGAGTTTGTATACATGTGGCCCCTGGTGTGTTATCATTTGGAAAATAGACAGTAAAGTGAGGACACGTATTATTTCATCAAGAAGCTTTCTGGCACTGCAGTCTTATAATTGGTGCGTTCATCAAAAATAATGATGTTTTTAATATGCCCAGAAACTTCTCTGCCCAGCTTAATTAATACCATCAAATTGACACTGGTTCTTTACATAAGAGTCAAAAAGTAGCCATGACCTAAAACAAAATTCTTACTGGAGCAGATTTGTGCTCTACAGTATGTATATTCAACAATTTCTTACTGATAATACAGCCAGAGCTACCAGCCTAAGTTTATGATATGCCCTACACCACCCTGTCCCTATGGTAAGCAGGGTGGTGTGCAGATATAGTGAGCCCCATATTAGGCTTTTCATGAGATTACTATTTTGACACCGGTGTTACTTCCCTATAACACACAACTTTCTTCTGAACTGATCATTGGTCTTAACCTGTTTCCATTCATTTTCCTTGATTAACAAGTGCACCAATGATCTGAATAATCCATTGACAGGGAAACACAAAGCTTCTTTCCTCACATCATGTTAGGGAGATTAAACGATACATTTAATTTAGAGAAAAATGCTTTAATCATTAAGTACATGTAATGAAAAAATATACACCACTCTGTTGTCTACCACGTTAGCTTTCAGCACAACATCAATAAAGGCTATCTTTAACAAAACATGTGCTTCAAGATCATTTAAATTACAAAATTTGTGCATTGCAGATCGGATACGTTTCCATGTCCATTCTTATCGAGAGACCCCTGCTGGTCGATTGGGTGCCTGTAGATTGCAGTCAAAACCGCATATGAAAGGTTCATTCTCCCACTCCGGTCTGTGTGAGCTTGGCTATAGTCTGCAGTGTGAAGAAAATCAGTTGATCACAACACGTGTTTTGGAGGAGAGCCGTGGATGTCTACACTTTCCCGAATCAGCAGTGCGGTTCACACAGTGTACACACCTGAGGTTGCAGACGATCCCCTATTCCAAATTGGGGTGGGAATTGGATATACTCACCTCCAAGCTAAAAATATTTTGAAAGTAAATTTGTCGCCAATTTTATTTAAAAAAATATTTTAAAGACTACAACAAAGAGAAAACTACACCAATGTTCACCGCAAGATGCAAACCGCTGGTAAGCCTCAAGAACAGAATGGCCAGGTTGGAGTTTGGTGGAGGAAATGTTATGTCTTGGGCATGTATGGCTGCTACTGGAGCTGGTTCACTTGCCTTCCTTGATGATGTGAGTGCTGACAGCAACCAAGGAGTTTTTCAGGGCCAGAAAGTGGAATGCTCTTGACTAGCCAAGTCAATCACCCATCCTGAATCCAATCGAACATGTGTTTCACTTGCTGAAGAAAAGACAGGAGGGAAATCACCCCAGAAATAAACAGCAACTGAAGATGGCTGCAGTGCCGGCCTGGCAGAGCATCGGCAGGGAAGATACCCAGTACAGGCCTGGCAGAGCATCGGCAGAGAAGATACCCAGTACAGGCCTGGCAGAGCATCGGCAGGAAAGATACCCAGTACAGGCCTGGCAGAGCATCGGCAGAGAAGATACCCAGTACAGGCCTGGCAGAGCATCGGCAGGAAAGATACCCAGTACAGGCCTGGCAGAGCATCGGCAGGAAAGATACCCAGTACAGGCCTGGCAGAGCATCGGCAGGAAAGATACCCAGTACAGGCCTGGCAGAGCATCGGCAGAGAAGATACCCAGTACAGGCCTGGCAGAGCATCGGCAGAGAAGATACCCAGTACAGGCCTGGCAGAGCATCGGCAGAGAAGATACCCAGTACAGGCCTGGCAGAGCATCGGCAGGGAAGATACCCAGTACAGGCCTGGCAGAGCATCGGCAGAGAAGATACCCAGTACAGGCCTGGCAGAGCATCGGCAGGGAAGATACCCAGTACAGGCCTGGCAGAGCATCGGCAGAGAAGATACCCAGTACAGGCCTGGCAGAGCATCGGCAGAGAAGATACCCAGTACAGGCCTGGCAGAGCATCGGCAGGGAAGATACCCAGTACAGGCCTGGCAGAGCATCGGCAGAGAAGGTACCCAGTATCTGGTGATGTCTATGCGTCGCAGACTTAAGGCAGTCATCAACTGCAAATGATTTGCAACCAAGTACTAAAAATAATTACTTTATTTCAGGTTATATTCATTTGTCCAGTTACTTCTGCTCCCCTAAAATAGGGGGACTATGCATGAAAGTGTTGTAATTCCTACACAGATCACTTGATGTGGACAAAAATAATGTGTATTCTTATCAGACTGACTTTGCCTGACTATGATGCATTGTGGCATCAACAACATATACGTAACCCCATGCACGCCCCTCCCCATCCCCAACCTCCTTTTCGCCGCACCCCTCCAAGCTGCCCGTCAAATCTATTCACAGGTATACCACACGCCGCCACTCCCACGTCTTCACCTCCCTCCCTCGCTCCTCCGCCGCCCCCCGTCCCTGAGGGAGGCGCGAAGTGCCTGCGGGAGTGAGACCAGGTCTGTGAAAGAGACGAGCGCTATTTGTCAATTACTCCCACTGCTTTTGGCAAGCCTCGCGAAAGCAGCAGGCAAATGGCGGCGTGTTGCCGGACATCTGGTAAAGTGGCACGCGTGGCGACGGGATGGAGGGAGGGAGCGCTGAACGACATCCAGGTCTCCGGATTTAACGCTCCAGATTCCCAGCTGCTTTCGCATTTCGAATTCCCGCACATCGCCGGCACTGCGGCTCGGAACCCAGCTGTATGTCTGCGTGCGGTTCAAGGCATTCAAAGTAAACATGATCGAGCCTGCACGCTGCAGCATTGCCATTTATTTTGGAATTAAAATGAATTTTATACTACTCGATAGACAAACCGGTTAGGATTTTGCAAGATAGGGTACGATGCTGGAATCATAATTTTCTGGCTTTATTGATGTTATTTTTATTAGCTATGAAACATAAACATATATTTCCTTGGTGAATTATTCATTTACAAAAGCTGTGCTGTCACACAGATGCAATTGAGATCCTGGTTATATTTATATACAGTAGTCAGAAAATCATCCAAAGTACACAGTTGTAAAGCCTTTAAAAGTGCATAACATATTCAGTACCATGATGCAACCTATAAACAGTACATGCAAATGTTCATGATTTATGAAGAATAACAACATGGTTTATCAAAAGTACTATGTTCACACGTGACACATCACATGATGTCATTTGACATAAGATTAACCCTCTTTAATAATGTCCCACACCCATTCTTGTGAATGATAGATACATATTTTACACAAGGTAATTAATCTATTATAGATGCACATGCATGTGCACGAATGTGTGTGTGTGTGTGTGTGTGTGTGTGTTCTAGTCCACATGCACCAGCCCTGCGTTAGGATGCTCAGCCCCAACTGTCAGGCGTCATTATGAAGATCAATAGCTTGTCTCTGCCTGCCAGCAGGGTCCTCAGCGCTTTTGTTTTACCTGACGTGGAGCAGTCACCTATCAGCAGCGCCTTTGACCAGCCCCCACGAGTGCTGCATTGTCAAGCTTTTGTCCTTGATCAGCACATTAACCAGGGGTTCATTCAGAGGCAGGGAGCGTGCTCAACTTCTTCATCTGACAGTTATTAGGGCCATTCACCCCCGCCATTTCGGCTCTCTTTATCTGACAGTTATTGGGGTCATTCACCCCCGCCATTTTGGCTCTCTTTAGCTCACGGTTATTATGGCCATTCCAGCTCTCTGCCTCTCATGGGATGAGTTGGCATGGTTGTTGATTTAAGGTATAGGGCATTTAAAGGTGTGTGCCAATCTTTGTAAATGATGCGATGGATGTTTCTGTAATAATTCAGGACAAGTACTGCAGTGGATACTGTCTCTCTTCAGGTTTCTAGCACTAAAAAAACAGCAGTGTGCTTCATGTATTTTTAATAACAGAGTAAATTTTGTAACAGTTATTTTTTTAACATTCCTCAAATAAATATAAGGCTAGACAAGTGAGCCGAACACTTTTAAAAAAAATTTTAAATTAGAACTATTAGAGAGTTTAAAAAGCCATTTCTTGTTGTGCCAAATCTATTCACTGATCGAATCAGCTATTTAAACAAAACCTTTTTTTCCCCATGTGGTTTCTATCTGCTGTAAAAATGGGATCCAACCACCACAAATCCACCACAGTGGAAATCATTTTGGTCTACCAACCATTACTGGTTACAAGACAGCTTTGCCCACCTAATGAGGCAGAGTGTGACATGTGCCACACACATTTCTGAATACTTCTGAAGTTACACTAACCAGACATTACACAACAACCATGTTGCAACAACTGTATTGGGAAATGGAATCGTGTGGTCGTATCCTACTTTACACAAGTGCTTAACACTGAATTTAGCCATGAGTGTGCGGCAATTCATTGTTACATAACTATTTCCGAACATAATTGTGGTAATGTACCTCTGGTGAAAGGTCAACTGAATGTAAAGTGTCATTAATGATATTAATACATAAAAAATCTCTGTAGATTTAGAAAATTGTGTTCATATAAGCTTGAAACAAGTGTTTTTAATGTTCTTCATTTAAGTGTTCATGACCCTGCATACTCTGGCTGGATGTCACCGCTTGACAGATATAATTCAAATTAATTTTCCACACTTAATAATCTCTCTTATCTATTATGACAAAGCATAAGGTTCCCCATTCTAACCAAAGAATAGCATACAGTGATCATGTGACCACATTAGTGTAACCAAACCAGGAAGTCTGCTAAATATATAAATATATATTTAAATGATGATTATTGTCTGTGTTCATTTAACTCTGTTTCTGAAATACAGTAAATGTTATGCTTATGGACTGTGTTATGTGCTTTTCATGTAATGCGTGTCTGTGAATGGTCTTTATTGGCCAAAAATACTTTGATTAATATTAATCTGTGGTGTTCAGTCAGGATCTGCTAGTCCTAAAATACAAAAGTTTCTAACACACAGGGATGTGCAGAGGGTATTAGAGGGTCAGTTCTGATTTTCCCCTTTTTTCCCAATTTGGTAGCCAATTGGACCCTATACAATTCAATTCCCCCATGTAGCAACTGCTAGAGAATCGCCGGTAAACCTTCGTCCGGTAGCAGGATAGAGGGCGCGACTCCTCAAGCTCCTAACTGTGAGTTCAGCTCTCCCAGGGCTTTCTTATTTTTCGACGAGTCCCTCCCCCCACCTGGGAGCAGCCACCAATTGCCACTCCCTCAAGGCACCGGCCATGTGGTATTAATATTTTTAAAAATTGTCATTTTGGAATGCCATCTAAACTGAGACTCAATACAATACAGTACAATACTTGAGAGGAATGACTAGGCCTGTGTCTGTGTTACTTCCCTCTAAAGCACTGTTTACCGAGGGGGAATGCCGAATTTCCAAGATTTTAATCATTCACAAAATAGGACGCTTCGCAAGAAGTACAAGAAGTAAATAATGTAAAGTAAAATAAATACAATTCAAATTAAAGCTTCCAGTATTAACATTAAAATAGAAACATTAAAAATAGGATTAAAAATTCCTCTATTTTAAAAACATTAATGCAAACAAATTTTTTCCTGTGCAGTTTGTTGAGTTAAGTGGAAAAACTTAACATTAACCGATTTGTTTTGTTTTAAATAAGCAAGAAAGCTAAAATATGGTTGTTTTAATCTGCTAGTTGAGCATAACAGTACACTACTAAAGTTTTTACTAAAGCTTTGCTTCGCGCCATTTGTGTCAATCATTGTTACTAGCTGGCAGAAGTGTTCTTCTGCATGAGCTAATTTTCTGGGCTCTATTGGGTTCCGACTTAAAATTTGGCTAGTGCAAGTCAGGCTGGTTTGGGTCGGGGGCCGGGGCATGAAGACGTCGGGCTTGCGCAGGCTCCGGCCTCATTTCTAGCCCGATACAGACCTCTAATAGTTTTATTAATATCCTCCTTTCAGAAGTCACCAGGGTGAATTACTTAAGGCGGATTCCCATGAAATGTGTAATTGAATCTTGTTATTCATAAAAAATAATAATTGGTAACACATAAAGAATGTAAGTAATTGGACATGTCTTTCTCTTTTCTGTGAACTGGTGGTCACAAAGCCTATTCAGTTGGTCAAGATTAAATAAATGATTTCATAGCACCCAGCACTATATATTTAATGTGTTTCTACATGAAACTTTTGACCCATAATTGTAACAGTTAATGGTATAGTTAATTGACCTGTCAATGATTACTGGCAAAGCTCAAAGTGGCACGAACTTGAACTTGAATATTGTGTGTGAGCTCCCCAGTGTTTCTTTCCTAAGCGGCTATTATATATTCAAAAAAAGTGCCTTTGATTGTTACATAATAGCCAATTGAGTTTTAATAAAATGCTATATTGATTCGCTTTTGAAGTGTACTTAAAGAATAATAGATTAATTCTTTAGTGTATATGTCCAGTGGGGTTTTGGCTTATGATCCTGGCACAGTACCAAACGAGTACCACGGGCGTGTTTCTGGGTTCCGGAAAGCTTTTGAGGCACTGGGCCCAGAGCTTTGCATCGCATCAGGACTCAGAACTGATCACATTAGTGTTTACACCATAACCGAGCCTAGGGCCTTCCGGAGAAGAGAAGAAAAGGACTGAACAGTGAGAGAGCGCTACATCAGCACCAAAGTACATCTGCCTCCTGGAAGTGCATCCCACCTGTGTGCTTAACGTCAGCATCATCAAGAAAATACCTCCCTGAGTGTCCCTCATTATTTAACAAGGAGAGACAGTAACAATCCAATAACAATGTAGAGTGCCTTAACACCCACCTGCTGCAGCAGGCAATGACATCGTCTGCCAGACCAGGCAAAAGCATACAGCCAAACTCAGTGAATGAAAATATGCTTGTTATTAACATTCTATTATGAATAGTACAGGGGGAAATCCTGATCAATCTTGGAAATCCTTGGAAATACTAAAGCGTGCATACATTTTTTTTTTACACAAATGTGTCAATATCATTTCTAAAATAAATTCAGATTTTTTACATATGCAATGTTGCAAATTTTCAAAGCGGCGAATTGGACCAGTTACACAATTCAGCAAGATAAATAAAAAGTAAAAATCATGCTGACGCGTCTGTTTTTCAAATCCACTTGCATTCCTTTAACATGTTTTTAGGGGAGGCCCTATTTTCGTGACAACATAAGCGCAAACGCACCTGGAATTGCGAGTTTTGTCTCTTGCAAATGGAATATTTGTCTCCCACGCCAGGTTTTGTAGTTTTGTGGTCTGCACTCTGCAGTAAACCTGTTTGTGTCAACATGGGTTTGGCACTACAGTAGGGGGTGTCTCCAAAAATTTGGTGCTATGCAAGTTTGGTGTTCAATAATGTTTTTGCGCTTAAAAAAACCAAGGCAGACCAGGTTTTTTTTAAAAACGACTTTCTACCGAAGTATGCCAACTGTGTATATCCGTGCAAAGTGTCCACCAAAGCATGTCAGTATTCTGAGGCTTATGCAAACACAGTGTGCCCTAGCATACTGGCATGCTTTGGTTAAGACACAGTTACTTCAGTAGGAAGTAGTTAAAAAAATTATTTTAAAAAACATGCACAGGTGGATGTTTGTGAGTAATCGTGTCATTATATTTGGAGAGATATATATTTTGAACATCAAAAACTTATATCAGAGTGATATCTATAAAACTATTGAAATCTCAGCAAAACTATCTGGACAGATAGATAGCACTCTGGGTATAAAGAAACATATCTTAATAACATTTTCCGGTGAACTGCCCCTTTAAACTCAACCATACTTCTCTAAATTCAATGCAGGTAGGTCCTGATTCTTCTTTATTGTAAAGTGTATTGCAAAACCACTTTTTCCAACATTACTATTAAAATAAAAGTGTCCCCAAATATTGTTTGACAAAAAATTCCCTAGGCAGATTTTTCTCCTTACAGTCCCTTAATCACCAAGCATCAAAGAGACGCAATATCCACCCCAGGCCTTTATTTATTGAAATATTTCAGTCACTGCAGTACTGAAAACTAATTTTTACCAAAAGTCAATGCAAAGATATGGCGGGAGCCCTTTGATAAAATGAGAAGCTGCCACCATTTCCTGTGTCCAATCACTGGCACGGCAGGGTCCAGGAGACTGGCGGGACAAGCAAGCTGTCACTCTGTGTCAACTGGAGAAAGGACAGGGAGTGAACAGCAGTCAGTTATGCCCTCTACACACAGATTCCATCTCTTCTGTCTGTGTGAAGTGTCCCTTCAGGCAGGTCACCATCTGCAGATCTCTCCTGCTAAAAATGCCCTTGATGGCGACGCCTACTCCCAGAAAAATGTTCTGCATGTGGCCCTTAAAGGCACTATCCCTTCATTTCTTTGTTGTTTATTTGCATATAACATCTGTCTTATTTAAAAATCAACACACACACACACACACACAACCTGCATATGCCACTGTGTCCTTTCCTGTAAACTGAAATTTGTGAGGAAAGGAATTGCTGCTTGTAATAAACCTGCTTTAGAACAAAAAGAGAAAAACTCAATGGAAGCTGACAGTAACAAAACTAATTTAGGACAAAAATTTCTGTATCTTATCCAATTGAATTTATGCCCTTTAATACTTGACAAAAACTGACATAACATTGGAACAAAGGTCTGATTGGCTGTCTTCTGTGCCTGAAATTAAATATTATTTCTTGGAGCTAATGCCTGGTAAATCCTTCTGAATCTAGCACACTCAGCAGTTTGGCAGAGACAGAAGGGTGCGGTTGCCTCTTGAACAGCCTATTGCTTTGATAAATGAAGAAACAGATCTGAGTATCTGTGGTGAAAAAGTAGTAGGCCTACTGTCTCAAGGACAGTATGTACTACTCCCTTTGCAGTTATTCTTTAACTCTGACAAACAAATTTTATAGAAGCATCAACTTTTTTTCAGCCAATATGTTTGTTCATTATTAATTTGCAACCACCAGATCCATAATTTTGCACAAGACAATGCAGGAGTTAAAGCTGGGATATGTTAATCGGTACGTGTCAAGGACAAACTGTAAAGCTTTAGGATTAAGTCCTATAATTACACTGAAAGCACAACAGAAAGGTTCTGAATGTGGAAAATGTGCGACTTAAACCCCAGCACCCTCAACCCTGGCCAAGAAGCCCTAATCCTGCGTCCCTCTTGTTTCTATATTGCACTCTTTGGTCAACAACTGTTTGTGTCCATTTTTTTGTTAGACATATTGGTGTATTACAAAGTGGGTCGTTTTCAGAGACATCCCTGAAAGATAAACTAGAGTTCAATGATAGATGCTTAGCACTTGTGAATGAGTAAATATCAGTAAACGTCTCTTATCGATAAGGTGACAACAGTATAGTTTTTTAACCGTGTGATGAGACAAGCTTTCACATAAGTTATAGGAAGGAGTTAGCCGATCAAAGCATTTAAAATAACTGGAAATAAGGAAATATGGAGGTTAAAATATTGCCATTGGGTATAACAAGCGTTTTTCCCAACCAAATCATCAAGCTTGGTAAAAACTTTACCCTGATGGGTCAGTGTCCCACCTGCCGTAATAGAGTTTGAAGAACTGCAGTCATGAAAAAGGTGACCTGGTACTGCTCCCTGGGCAAGGTCAGTCATATATAATCATCACTTCTCTCACTACGAGTATTCTGTAGATCTGGAATACAGTTACTCAGTTCAGGCTCTGTCCGTGCCGGAAAGGCTGAAGGACATTCTGAGGACGCTGAGAGCAGAATGTGTTTTCATTACGCAATCACCCTCTCGTTGTACAGCTCCAAAGAGAGCCTGAAATTCAGTCTTCTTCAGTTGTCAGTGAAAAATATATGACCATGGACATTTTGAGAGGAAGAAAAAATGGTTTGTTGGCATGTGTATATAACAAGGCAATAAGTAAGTATATGTCATGCATCTTAGGTAAGTAAACTAGCTAGCTAAGAGAGAGAGAGAAAGAGAGAGACAGGGAAACAAACAGGGACAAGGAAAGACAGGGCAAGCAGTGATATGAACAAATATTTGGGTTTGTAAATAACATATTGATTACATGTATACAAATTCTATGATTTAGATAGAGAAAAATATATAATTATAAAATATTATAATATAATGAATTATATTTCAAAGTAAAAAAAATACTTTCACCTCTACTGTCCTCATAGACTAATTAATTTCTGATCAGCATGTGTTAGCCCTATGTGTTTATATGTAACCCCTCTTGTTTACAGTTTTCATTTGTTTATTGCAACAAAACAAAACAAAACAAACAAAAAAAAATATATATATATTTTTTTAAATCTTAAATAATAATCTAGTGAGCTAATCTTAGATGTTAGTGCCCTACAATACAGGACAATGTTTGGCCAGCTAACTACTAAAACCTTACTGCTACATTTAAAAAAATGTTGTTATTGATTTCTATTAGCTAACATAGATATCATAGATAAAGCTACTTTGATGTCATTCCATATGTATAAATCTGCATAAAGATTTGGTTCCATACATTTTATAAATAGCTTTTCTATTTTATTTTGATTGGTGAAGCAACTGCCATCTACAGCTAATGAAACGTAGCGTTACACTCCCCACCTGCGTCTTGACAATGTAGGGACTATATATCTTGGCAGACGTGATGCTTTTTTACTCCAAGCCGTGCATTTCTCATGTGCACATATATATTTAAATATTTATCTTGGTCCGACGTGTACAAACACGTTTCAGATGGACAGGGACATCTGGACAAACAGTATTTATAACTCAAAGTCTGTGGCTCTCTCTCTGTGCATGGATGCGATTCTATTTGGTCCGTTCTGTTGTTCGCAGTTTCTTTCCCTGATTGAGTGTTTGTAGTAGAACAAAACTAAGCTCCAAGCTGTTGGGTGCCGACTACCCACCCCTTCTGCTGCCTCTCGCAGATAATCCCGAATGATTGACAGGTCAATATATTCTGTTCACAGTGAACCGAAGGCAGGTATTCTGCCAGGGAGTGTGCAAAAGAGCCTTCCGCATCACTATACATCATGGGTAAATGTGTTGTGTCCTTTTTCCTATTATCATTTTTTTCTTGTTTTCGCATTTTCTCCTGTGGAAAGATCTACAGTAATGCATCCTTTTTTATTCCTTTTGTTTCTAATGCATTTCCATATGTCACAGCAGTGTGCTTGAATTGTCTTGATAAATTGTTTGGACTCAAACAATTGCTTGGCTACTTTTTCACATGACATAGCCCTCTTTTTTGTTAATTTGTTTTTATTTGTTTTTGCTATGTGTGTGTGTGTGTTTGTGTGTGTGTGTTTATAAAAAAATCATATTTACACAAAAGGTGATTGAAAATTTTAATTAATCATATAGTGCCAAAATTGTTTGACATACATGAGATTATTATTTAAGGGGATGATTAGGCTCCTGGAAAAGTGGCAAAATGTATTTGTAACACTTTATGCAAATCATTTTACACCAGAAAAAAAAAAAATAATAATAAAAAATGCTTGATCATGGAAAGCTATGCTATAATAACATTCATGATGCTTTGCAACAAACCACAAATAATTTAATGGTGATGATTTATTGCCTCTTCAGTGTGCGGTCAAACAGAGTCCAGAGTTTTTATAGATAATTTGTATGTGTTGTATGCACATGTTGTATGCCTACATGCAGTTATGCTATAAAAAGCACGTTTTGATATTTAACAGCAGTGCCCTCATCCAGATATATTTCTTACTTGATTTAAATGTTTTTTTCCATTTTTCTCTTTAAGATGTGAGGGTTAAAAGTACGAGAGATAATCAGAAAGATGCAGGTAACTGAAACATACAAACAGAGTGTAATGCAATGAGACAGCTCCGACAAACAGGTCGAAAATAATAATTGACAAGTCTGATGCACACAGTTCCCTGAAGAAAGATTAACCGCACAGGTTGACATGTGCTAGGATTGAAGTCGCAGACTTCAGAAGTTCCTGAAATGTAATCTGGCTCAACCAGGTGTGTGGCACACGCAGGTGTGTGAGCAGTGCCGTTTGAGAAACTGCTTTAACCGGGAACTGAGCTCCGTGTGTGTGAAGTAGGACTTTCAAACAGTCTTTCATGAGCCGAGTATATGGAACTGCTGCCGTTTGTAGTATATTTGCTTAATATGACCTAACTCAATTTAAAAATAAAAGGACGGAAATGTAACACTAAAATTACTTCAGACAAACACTCATAAAGGATGGCTTCTTCTGCATAAATAGCACAGAAAAACATGCTAAATGAGACACAGGACCCTGGTAACAGAGGGTACTGATAACACCGAAAGATTACGATGCAATGAGACACATCATAATAGAAGCAAAAAGGCCAAGTGGGACCATATGCTCATTACAAGCAGACGATTGCCACGCTAAGATCTCGAAAATAAAAACGTTCGCTCTTCGACGCGAAGGCACGGGTGAAAGACATTCGCATTTGCAGTTGAGCATTTAGCAGATGTTCTCATCCAGAGTGGCTTAAAACTAAGCACGTTTAACAGAGTTAGAAGACCCAGAAAGGGAACAGCCGTCATTTATACCAAAAGCTAAACCTAGAAAACCATTCAAAAGGAGAAACTAGAGAAAGAAGAGACACAATAAACACCAGATCCAAGAGAAATGACCAATAAAATAAATTTCTAAACCATGCACAATTCTGAGAAATGCAATACACTGGCACCCTCGATGGAATTTCAGTACTAATGCCCTTTAGGAACACCCACTGGGCAGAGTGTGTACCGCTCTACGGCTGGAGAGCTCTCATGGCCTCTGCTGTGGATTCCCTGCGAGACTAAAATGGCTTAAGGAGCTGGAAGGGATAGTGGCAACACCTAAACTCGAGCCAGCACAATAAGCCACAGGAGGTGGCCACTCTCTGGCCCGTGAGACGGAAATCCAGTTGGGCGCGGAGAGATGTGCGCCAGAGGACTCCCGAGCTGGGAAAAAGCATGAGCACTGACGCGGAATATGATGCCTATGGAAGATATGAGGAATATATGTGGTGCTTTACAAAACTTGCACAAGACACAAGCTCAGTGGTTCTCTTGAGCTACAAACATATTTTACTGTTGTCAGAAAATACATTTCTGTACTGGCTGTGTCATATTCAGGAATGAATCATACCACTAAACACCACAATAGATGGTCTGGTATGTAAAAAACCTTCAGAAGTAAACAAAGATTATTTATGTATAATTTTGTATTATTATTATTATTATTAATAATATATTTTTTGAGGATATGGATACCCAAATTAAGCATGCTTTTGGTACCAAATATAGTAATAAATGTTTTGTTATTTTTGTGGCGCTTTATTAAAAATATATTAATCACAAATGCTACAGCAGAACAAGCGGTTCACAAAAAAAAAAGCATTCAATTTGCCAGCGCTACAGACAAAATATCCGCCTCGTTACACATAAAAATAAATCAAAGCCTTCTTCAAAGGAATGAAAAAGGATAACGTAACAAAGCTTCAAGAACACACATCAACTGACTGCGGAGGAAATGAACTCAAGAGTGTGCCGTCGCTTTTGTCAACAGTCTGCAATGTACTCAAGGAAAATGAGCTTGCTTAAGAGATCTTTAACAACAATCATAGCAGCATCTGCTCTGTCCCTCGTTTGTCATATTTACGTCCCCTCCGTTCTCCGTATTTCGTCTCTCAAATTGTATCACTTATTGCGATAAAGAAGCAAGTGTGAGATGAACACTGAGCAGCTCATTGTCATGCGGTAAAGCAGAATCATTAGGATGGCAGTCATTTCTGCATCTGCATATCTGTGATTCACGTCGCAATTATTTCCTTTTGTGTGTATTCCTCACTTTTTTTTTTCTTTTTTTTTTTACAACTTCATGTACCGAGCTCTTTTCCATGCTTTTCATATCTGGAAAATAACACAGTGTTTTTGGATAAAGTCTCTAAAGAGTTTGCAAAGTCCACAAGTTAAAGTAGACTTGTTATGAAAGGCAAAAAACATGTCTTTCAAGACAGGCTTTCAAATGTAGGATGTCTCTGACATCTCTGCATATTGCTGGAATGATCCGTAAATGGTTTGCTGTGCGTATCCAGATATTTGTAGAAAACATATCACATACGGAGTGTGTTCCCTCCATTGTCTGCTAGCGCTCTCATTAAATGTTAAAACAGTATTTACTTGCCTCTTCCAGTCAGTCAGGAACTCTGCATGTTGCTCAGCAAGTACCCAAGCCCGAGGTCCCAACCATACGTATCCAGCTTCATGCTTTTCTATTATTTTGCAGGCATTTTTTCAGTCTGTTTTACAAATTACTTAGGTTTGTTGCATAGTGAATATGGTTTTAGGTGCTATTTATCCTACTAAATGCTGCTGACCAGAGAACTTCAGCTTCATGACAAATCCAACTGTATCTCTCTACTGGGCCTCTAAGCGGTGTGTGTTATATTTTTTATGGGATCCTGGGTGGTCTGTAAATATACTCAGCAATACATCTTTTGAAACGCTGAGAAACCCTTTGAAAGCGGAAAAGGATTTGCAACAACAACCCAGCAGGAATCGTTGGGAATTATTTTCATCATACAAAAAATCGAAGAAATGTGTGAAATATATATTTTTTAAATATTCATAATTTTTATAAGTAAATTAATCTCTCTATCTCTCTCCGTCTTTGGCAAAGCATATACATGGCAACACCACTAATAATACGAAGATGAAGACGAAGAAGAAGAAGCATACCAATAACTAATAACAGTTTTAGTTTGCACAGGAATTTGGAGGATGATGGTTAAATTCTGAAGTTATATTTTCCTTTCCTGGTACACGTTATTACAAATGAACAGATGGATCTGTTTCCACCCCCTGCTTTCAGTGATCACGATTCTGTTTACCCTACAGAGCTAAATTTGCCTGTGTCAGCCCTTTGGCAGTGGGCAGTTATTTTGCCAATGTATATTTTCTATTTAGGGCCTGATTGCATTCCAGTTATTTTCAGTTTTTCCCCAGGGAAGTGGCCAACAAGAGAAGAGCAGGCTGAGAACCATGACAATTTTAGAAATTGTATCCCGGTGTACCAGGATAAGCTGACTGAGGGGACTATTTTCTGGGTTGTGCTCTTGGTATAGTACGGCTTTATAACAGAATGACTATGAATCTCCGTGTTTCAAATGAGCCCAGAATTGTATTGCCAATATTATTGGTTTAGAATATTAATAATAATCATTGAATGTTAGCTTAATTCTGCAATACATGCTTTGTTTTAAGTGTTTCTGTCATTTGAAAGTCTCTATTGCACATGTCTACATGCAGGGATTCTGAAGGGTTTTTTTCCCATTTGGATTTCACATCACTCTCTCATGACGACACCATATGTGGATTGTGTTGCACAGCTGAGGAAACATCAGCAAATATCAACTATTTTCATGCATACTGTATTGCAGCTTGAACAGCCCACCAACACAATGTAAAATGGTACCTCTTTCTGCATGACCCACTGTACACAATGGTGTGTTGACTTGCATTGGCCAATTTGTTGAAATGCCTGTGTTCCCAAACACATCATGTTGCATCAAGCTTTTTATTTGGTGCTAAACCGAAATGACTTAATCTTAGCGCTTCCATCTCATTACACTTATCTGGACTTGTAACCATGGCAGTTTGGGGTGCAGACCTCTGTCTCCCCAATCTTGCACAAAGAGCAGTGAGGCCTGTCTCCCCCTAGCCATCTGCAACATTATTGAACCTTGTAAATTAATGCCAGGAGAATCAGAGAGGCATACGAATGCACAAGAAAAGCACACGCCAGCAGCCCTGATGCTGGAATGGAAGTCGCCATCACGTTAGGATATTTTTATGACGGTGAGTGAGAGCTGTCAGAGCTTCCTGGAGGCGCAATTCTCACAAAAAAATGATTAAACTAATTGGCCAGCAATGACTGTTGTGGGCAATTAAGCAGAGCCCTTTTCCCTCTCAATTACCGATAGCATTTGGTATGGTGATCAATTGCTTCTCACAGGCAGAAGAAAGCCAGCCGCTCCTGGTAGTCAGCACTTATTAGGCTGGTGCAGAAAGCTAATCAGAGAACCCAGGGGCAGCAATTAAAGTTCAGGTACTTGTTTGTGGGAGGGCTGGCTGATTAGAAAGGGCAAGAGCACTAGTCAGGTGGTCTGTTGATCAGTCAGGGACAGGCAGAGCTGACAGTGTTTAGCGATTATTACGGTGAGAATTATGGAGGGGGAAATATACATGTAAATTAAGCCTTAATTATTCTCCCTGTGCCCGTTCCATGTAAACCAGCACTTCCAAACACATGTACAGTTTTATCCCCCAAGCAGCTTGTAATTAAGCTTGATTAGGATGTTGACTGAACATTGACCAGGATTTGACATTTTGTATGACAGCAAACACTCCTTCAAAATATTAATGCATTGCATGGGTGTGTTTGTGCAAACAGAAAGACACAATAAGAGTTGATTATTCCTTTAGTTAATATTTAGCATTTAAATGAAACCGAGGCAGCTGAATTTATACATCAAATTGATTTTTGAAATGCCAAAAAAAAAACGGTTAATTGAACAGCTAGTGAATTTCAATCTATTTGTTGGAAATATTAATCAGTTATTATAAAATATCATTATTATAAATAAAATAGTATATGCATAAAGAAGAGCATAAATTAAAGACTTCTATCTTAGATATTCTGCGTAATGACAGTCCTCTAATTTAATTGCAGTAAAACTCGAATGGATGCAAGAGCCAAGCACTTCTCCAGTATGGTTGCAATTATTTGCAACTTCAGTCTTGTTTAGCATTTATCTCATTGATAACCTTCATGTAACGCATCCCGTTTCCCATGAGAAGGCATGCCGATTAAACGCACATACACATATCAGCATGATTGATAATATCCTAAATCAGACCACATCATTCTCATGAAGGTATTGTGCATCGGAACAATGCATCTCTTTCTTGCCATATGATAACAGCTAAAAATGGCATAATTCTTCCCCATGTTCTCCTGATAATACTTCTGCTGAATTGAATTAAAAACATTGGGTGATGTGTGAAAATGGCAGTCACGCTTCTCAAAATAATTCATTAAGCTATAGCATAAGACCCATAAGCTGAAATTCAAGACCCTCAAAGTTGTTGTTTTTTTTCCTAGAGAAAATTGCACAAGAAGTGCAATTATATTAATAGATAAAGCAGCCCGTTTACTTCGCCTCCTGCTCTGACCACAGTACTTCTCTTGTTAGTGTGCCAAATGACCTGCTTATGAATGATGACACTGGAGCAGGTTGACTTTGATTATTTTAGGTTTTTGAGCTATGATTGATACCATTAATCTCTGGTGTAACTGTACAGCTCTGAAGAACTAATGCTGTGACCAGAAGCGTATCGCCAGGAATAACTAAATTGCACTTTCTGTCATGGTTTGTGGGTTATTTTTTCCTTTTCCGCTGCGGTTCTCGTCCTTTCTCTCCTATTGAGAATCTATCAGATTTTTTCCAGTTCCGTTCCGGGGTTTTGCTTCACCTCGCTGATTATTCATTTCACCTGTGCTACTACTTGCGGGGTATTTAATTTCCTCACTTCCGCTTCCCTGGTGCTTCTTTGTCATTCCATATTATATTGAGCCAGGTATAGCCAGGTACAAGCGACCTTGTGATATTAAACTTGTTTTATGTTCACGAGGGACTTGCTTCGTAGCTTTATTATTGCAGGTGTAGGATTATCTCCTCCTGTTAGCTTCGCTGTGCTATTTTGTCCGTGCTGTTCTCACTGAGACAGTTTTTTTTTGGTGGTTTCACTTTTGTTTCACCTTCTTCTGGCCGTGTTAGTTTTACGTACCGAAGGTAGTTTCTCGTGTTAGCTCTAGTATTGAGCCCGGGAGACTTAGTTTTGTGTTTTTACTCGTGTTTCGAGTTCGCCCTGTTTCCCTGGGCTGATTATTATTTGGCTGTTTTAGCTTCTAGGATTATTCCTTTTCTTTTCTACCCTTTTGGGGTTTAATCTATTAGTGGTCCTCGCCGTTGTGGGTGACTTGTTCTGATTCCCATTCCCATTGCATTTGATTCTCCGTCACTGGAAACCATCACGCTTATAATTTTTATTTTGCAAGGATCCATTCAGGACACAGAAAATGTAATCAGAAATTGTAGCGTGAACCAAAATGGGTGGAGCCCTCATGTTATCAGTGTCTCACATTTGAACCAGTCACACTGGTCTTCTTGTGGAGAGCAAAGCTTTCATTGGTTAAAAGGACTATGACATACAGTATGTATTAGGCCATCACATTATGTAGTCAATTTTGTCAAAGCCCAAATTCCACAAGATATGTCCAACCTCTTATTTGTCAGTTTTCACAGGGAGTGCTGGTTGGTTGTAGGTACAACAGCCTATTTGGTTTATGTTATCATCCTTTGTAATTGTAGGCACAGAGACGCATCAGACTAATAAGATGTTCCTAATAACTTTGACAAGTGAATAATAGACTGTGATTTCATAAATCGGTTTTAAAACTGAGTTCTTTATTTCCTGCTTTTGGAAACTATCCTGTTATATTCATTTTGAGGCATTTGGTTGGATCTGATCAGATAAGATGTTTCTGTATACTTCAGAATTCATTCTGCTGCTGCCATCAGCAGTCACATCATCACATCATCAATAAAGACAAAGTGAGCCAGCTCCAGTGGCGGCCATACATTCCGAAGCAATAACACTCCTGCCGCCATGTTTCAGAGATGCAGGGTGCTTTGTATCATGGACAGTTTTTTTCTTTCTCCACACTTTTCTTTTCCCCTTTGGTACACGTTAATGCTCATCTCATCTGAGTTTGTTCCAGAATTGTACAGTTTTTGTACAGGTATGTACTTTTTAGCAAACTGTCATCTGTACATTCTGTTCTTGAGGGTTACCAGTGGTTTGCATCTTGCTGGTGTAGTCTTCTTTGTATTTTCGTCTTTGACAGTCTATGCTTACACCCTGGAGAGTGTTCTAGATGAGTTGCACAGTTGAAAATTTCTTCACAATTGACAGTTTTCTTCAGTCATCCACTACAGTGGTCTTCCATGGTCTACCAGGGTGTTTGCGATTGTTGAGCTCACCAGTACGTTCTTGCATCCTAACAATGTATTTAAAAAAACTGGCACCTGCAAAAACAATTAAGCAATCAACCAAGCAATTCATTCATTGAAATGCTTGTTTGCTTGTTTATGTGCAACAGCTTTTTACTTTCATAAAGTAAAGCATCATCGTTTTTATCACTAGTATTTACAAACAATTAAATAGTCAACAATGCACCTCTCTGCCCTGCTACTCAGCGATCTCATTTTGTCTGAAATTATGATTCATGTTCAACAACGTAACGATTTTAAAAGTATGTGTTGAAAAACACTGGCGTAGGACTACATTGCTTATTTAATTTTCTCCTGATGAAGATGCTTAGGGACTGAAAAACTGTCCTTTTTATGTGCAAATAAATAAAATTGTTTTATAGAGGGTCAGACTCCATTTCGATTTGCCGTCTCACAGCAGGTGGATTGCATAATCAGAACAAAGTGTTTTGTTATGGGAAATCTCAAACCATAAATTGAATTCATGCCAAGACTGCTGAACATTTCTGCATTTTCCCCACCCATACATCCAAGAAGATATCTGCCTGCAGTGTCTCATGGCTCCCTTACAGAGTAATCATGAAGCATTAAGTTTAAAAAAACCTCACCTCACTTTAAATAGCAGCACGCAGTTTACATGCAGGCTTCACTTTGTCTTTGTGTAGCCATATTTAGTACATAGTTATTCTAACATTACATGTATACATATATTACAAAACAATCACTTATTGCACTACTGATGGCTGTATTGCAATAACATTGCATTTCTCTCAACCTTGAACAAACAGTATGTACAATAATCAATACTTGTGGAGAGACAAGTGGAGAGGTGTTAAATATTTTACTGAATCTGTGGAAGAAGATCATTTCTGGAACTCCACACAGTATGTGAAAGAAATTTTAACATTATGTTGCAGCCCACTGCCGGTGAAGATCATTTCCTGACCATCAAAGTCCAAATCAACCATGGCTTCCCTCGGCTAGGTCTACATTAGCACGGTTTTATGTGACTTTCCAATGTTTATTGTTTGATGAAACAAACGTTGTGTGTATGCAATTGTGGCCTTCACATTTATATTGAGTAGAAACTTTGGGGAAATGCAATTAAACTGGTCTGAATGCACATTAAAACAAATGGGAAAAGTTGCAATTTGAACAAATTTTACCTCCACCTCCAAAGAAATCCAGAATTATCAGTGTTAATTATTAATTAAGTTGTCTAACACAGTTAATGCGGCTGAACAGAGGCACTTTTTAATTACCTGATGTTAATTAAGTCTGGCTGGGAAATACATTTCAGACATAGTTGATGGGTGAACTGGAACCTGGAACTCTTGGATATAACTACATTCGCTAAGCTTGAATGTAATTGGATCAATCCAATTAAGTGAATTCTGGTATGGCACAGGTTTGATTACGTTCACTGAGTTTGTGTCATTTTAAACATTAGCCATTGTTAAAGTTGCACCATCTTTTTTCACGGGTCCCCAGGTTAGACAATCAAAGTGGCAGATGCTCTGTGTTGTCTCTGAAGTAGTCTGAAGAGAAACAGAATTTAAAAGCCTTTTTTTATGATAATCTGTCAAGTTCCTGGCATGGCCTTGCACTGTGAATTTCAATATAAATATGCACTTTCAAAAAAGGTTTGTCATATTGTCTTTGACTTATATGCAATATAAGTGAACATGAAATTGGATTTTATATGCCATTATAAGATTTCACAATCTTAATATGAACGCTTGCATATTCTTTTCAGGTGCATTACATCAAAGATATTGAACAGTGTGATGCATAGTAATGTTATTTGCGATGGGAATTGAACTGGCCTCCGCAACACACGGGGATATTCAAATCTGACCAACAAGGCCAGTAGTATTAGTAGTTTTCATTTTTCACCTGTAATCAGGACTGATTTAAAACTGGGACACCGGTTGAGTTAAATCTCTGGCCAATCAGTGGCATTAATCAATCAATGAACTTCCCCCCCCCCCCTCCCCAATCTGAAAGAAAGTTACTTTTGACAGGCTCTCTGACTTTAGTGTCTCCAGTGGGATGACTGGAACATTTACATCTTGCAGAATATATTTAATAAGGAGAGCCTTAAACTTCTACTTTAGACTTAGTTTAGACCCTAGGTCAAATGGCTTTTCTCTACTGTTGCTGCCAGAGGCCTGGGCTCCACTCTTTATGGTAATGTCCCGCAACACAGATGTGCATGTAAGTTTGATGTGGGAGAAAGGACTCTGAGATTCAGGCTTTGGGTTGGCCTAAAAGGATATCTGGAACTTTGTCTTTTTCTTCCAGATTTATTCAAATTCAAATTTATCCACAAGGTTTATGTATCTGCATTTTGGCAGTCCCAGATGAAACTTATGGATGATAAAAATTGCAATATGCAAGATGCTCTATGGGACTTTGGATGTTTTTTTAATGATTGCCGATTAATGAATACACTGTGGAAATATATACATTCAGTATTGATGCTGATCTCTTAGATACCTGCTAATTTTCCCTGTGCTACTTTAGGTTGGGGTTGACTATAATATTATCAACCACCAGAAAGCATTAATAAAATTGGTTAGAAATGTTTTAAAAAAATTATTATTATTATTATTATTTTGTTTTTTATATTAAGTAAACATTATTCCATGTTGCAAGTTAGTAATATGTTCAAATCTACCTGAAGCTGCACAACATACAAATATCAACATTATCAGGATCCCTACAAGGGCCTGTAAATTAGGCTGCCAAGATAAAGAATGGGATGATCATCCACTCATCTGTACTGCAATGTAATATTTAACACGGTAACACTTTGTGTAATGTTCAATTATTTGAAGCTTTTTCACATGTCCTTTTCAGATCATATACAGTGCATAGGCTCATACTACAAAAAAGCAAGAAGTAAAAAATGGCCTAATTTCACCAGGCGATGAAATGAATGTTCCATTCCAGTGGGTTTTGAAGATCTCCTTTTAGTTGAACATATAATCAGTCTCATATCAGCCTTGAAGAGAGACTATGAGAGATCTAATTTGATAAGGGGGTAATGAAGCCTCACATTAATTATGCAAGATAATCTATTTGTGGGACTGGTTGAGCAGTGTTGAGAATTCTATTAAACATAGCTTGATGATTTCCCTCTTATTTCATTCGGATAAAAACTTAGGGGGGTGGGGGGGGGAGGTGATGTGCCTTTTCGTTTTCTCCAATTTACCCTTAATTATCTGGCAACATTACTTGGCCGTACTTAAGAAGGGCTCCTGTTATTTAATTATTGAAATAAGGAAGCTCTCGTTTCAATAAGCTGGCTGTGATTAAACATGCATGTATCAGGCTCAATATTCTCTGCTGAACACAGGCAGGTCAGATAGCTGCATTGCAGGTGATCCAACATGTTTACTCATTGCAGAGCATGTTAAAAAAAGGATCAGGATGAAAAGATATGAACAGTAATCAAGTCCAGTTTCACATGAGCAAACCAAACTATAAAATGGCAGGCGGGGAACTGGGGTTATTTCTCATTTCAACACGTAGGGCTCTATTTTCCGGCGCACAGCGCATGGGCTTAGTCAATGGGTGCGTCCCAATATTCTTTACTCCTCACCTCCTTTCCTCCACTCATCTCCTCCAATTGTCTCCTACGTGGAAGTATGCAAAACAGCTTGCATGTTTCAAGTACAAGTAGTTGCATGTACAGTATGCAACGTACCTGACATTGCAGTTTGTGTCGAGACATTAATTAATATGTAACCGTTAATGTGTAATTAATATGTAATCAGCAATATTAGATTAGGACACACAGATCTGTTTCCGGGGCACGGAGGAGAGGAGGTGGTAGTGGAGGAAAAGATCATCTTTTGAGTATTGGGACACACCCAATGGGACAGTGAATGAGCCACTGGGCGTGGCTACTGAATTGCGAGGAGTGCACAGCGCATAGCATGCAGCGCATAGCATGCAGCTCACAGCACGCAGCGCAGGTGGAAAATGGGCCGGATTAGGCTGAATATTCATCAGTGGGTGTGTTGCAGCTGGGTTTGATCATAGCCAATACAATTACTCTTTACTCTCGCTTTGCGACCCAGCATACTGCTAATTTTTGTGGACGACCACTGCAATGGTAAAATCATAATCAAAGTATAGGTACTTAATCATTTGTTGTGTTGTTTTAGGCTATATACGATATTTAAGTGCAGTATTGGCCAACAAAAGGTCTACAAGTTGTCGCTAAAATGCTAGGCTAGATAGAAAAATGTTTGCCTTTGTGTGGTCCTGTCCTAAGCAAAGGTGCCTTTACTGGGCACACACTCAAAAGGACTTTAAACACCTATTAAGCGTGTAGCTTAGGAAACGAAAACCCCACCGTTCACAAAGTGAGCTTTTATACTCAGTGTTTTGGAAGACTATATTTTATGTAGTTTCACTGCTGGTACCTGGTCAACCAAAATGGGCTGCTTTTCTTTCTTTCTTTCTTTCTGACTGACTGACTGACTGACTGACTGACTGACTGACTGACTGCCTCAGCTAGCTTTCATTTGGGTTTTCAACACCTGGATTTATACCATGTGTTCCACTATACCATGTCTGAATTTATTTTTATCATTTGTATTGAAAATATTGCCAGTCTAATAAACAAAAACCAGGGGTAGAGACTGAGTGCAAACCATTAAAAAAAAGGCCAGCTTGGTTGCTATAGCATTAAATACATTCTATGGCTGAAACAATTTCAGTGAAAAGGAAGTTAATAAAGATTGGGTTGGGAGAATATTGTAAACACACTTACCACAAACAGATTATGTCTGAGCTTAAGAAAGTGTAGGATTCCCATAGCTGTTTCCCAAAACCCTTTGCACAGAGGATCTCCAATAAGGATTCTTAAGTGTGTCTGTCCTTTCATGTTAAAAGGATGGACACACCAACAACAAAGATAATAATTGTAGGTATCGTGTTATTCCTTCAGGCACACGGGAGAGATTGCTTTAGTGTTTAATATCATTGAAGGAGGTCCACAGAGCCTTATGGGGAACAAGGACTTAGGGGAATCTAGAATTAGATTCTTAAAGTCATGCCTGCCTACTTTGAAATCCATAAATTTATTATTTTTTCCAAATTACCTTGGTATGGTTTGATGTTGAGTTTGGTGCAACTGCAAACCATCTTGCTTTGTGCAAACATTGTAAAAACATGAGTCCCTAAGAGAATATGTGCACACAGTGGGCCTCATGTATAAACGGTGCATACGTACAAAAAATACGTAAATATACATATGCAAGTTTCCCCACCATCGGAGTCGCCAATTCCCACAGTCTCATAAATGTGTGTAAGCATGAGTCATGCTCTGCGCAAATGTGCATTGAGCAAGTTTGTTTTTATAAATCCCAAATTCGTGGGGAAAGTGGTGTACACATTTTATTATACGTACGCACGTATGTTTATACATGAGGCCCAGGCCAGTATGTGTATGAACCTTTGTCTATCACCTTGGGCCTTGCTGAATTAAATCATGCCAAACATTCGTATAGTCAATATAACCATACACACAGAGTAGGCCTACAGTAGAATCAGAAGCTAATAAAAAAGTTTTGCTGAAACCAGTTAACGAATATGGCTCTGATCGTCGTTGATGAGTCAGAGGCGTTTTATTTCTTGTGAAATTAATTGGGTTGCTTATTAAAAGTGACGAGATTAATTAGTCAGACATGAATGAAAACATTAGGAATCCATCAAACAAAAGAGAGAAACCTAATGGTACATAATTAGTTGTGGCAGTCCTTAGAATTGTATTCCATTTTACAGATTTCCATGGGCAGGAATGTATATAATATAAGAATATATATAATATATAATATAAGAAATGTATTTTCCCCCCTCAAGATGTAATAATAATAATAATAATAATAATAATAATAATAATACATTTATTTTATATAGCGCTTTTCACAAACTCAAAGATGCTTAACAATACACGAAGTCAAGAAAACAATCAGCAAAAGAAACCAGAGTACAAGCATAATTATGAACAGATATGAAAAGATACAAAGATACAATGAATCATACAATACCAAAAATGCAGTGGGACCAAGACAGTGGGGGTAAGAGAGGGTGTGGTGGACAGAGGGGGGAGACATACATCAAAGGAAGGGACCAGGACAGTGGGGGTAGGAGAGGGTGTGGTGGACAGAGGGGGGAGACATACATCAAGGGAAGGGACCAGGACAGTGGGGGTAGGAGAGGGTGTGGTGGACAGAGGGGGGAGACATACATCAAGGGAAGGGACCAGGACAGTGGGGGTAGGAGAGGGTGTGGTGGACAGAGGGGAGAGACATACATCAAGGGAAGGGACCAGGACAGTGGGGGTAGGAGAGGGTGTGGTGGACAGAGGGGAGAGACATATATCAAGGGACGGCTAGGGAGAAGAGGTGGGTTTTTAGGCGGGATTTGAAGGAGGTGAGTGAGTCTGAGGTACGGATGTCAGGGGGGAGGGCATTCCAGAGTTTGGGGGCGGCAACTGAGAAGGCGCGGTCGCCAAAAGAACGATGCTGAGAGGGGATGGTGGTGAGGAGGCCGGCAGTGGATGAACGTAACTGTCTGGATGGCTGGTAGGGAAGCAGAAAGTCAGAGAGGTACGTGGGTGTGAGATCTACCGAATTCTCCATAGTCCCATCGAGGGCACTGTCTCTTCGTAACTTCGTAACTGCATTCATTCACATATTTAGAATATCCTTGAAAGCCTCTCTAGATGCAATCATAGACAAACTGTTCAGATTTTTAAAAATGTGAGTACAAATTCCACATTGTTCATGCACAAGGGAGTTACAGTATACATACAGCGTCGAGGTCAAGTCATAAAAAAAAATAAAAAAAACGCATCATGAAAAAAGAGTCCAAAAAATGTATTGAGTGAAGGGAATGTAACAAACAAGGTGTGCCAAGATAAATCACCAGAAATATCTCCAATGGTTTTCTGTTAAGAAGAATGTTCTGGATTGTTTGGCTATTTTATTATTTTGAGGTGCATCAATGCAATTGTGCAGATATCAGCTAATATTTTTTTTTTGTCTTCTAATGCTTTCTAATTTTTTATTTTTAAACATTAGCAGCTCTGAACAAATTTACCCATCTGCCCTTATTTTGTTGACTCTGCCACTCCTCATTGCTGCCTCAAAAGCTCGCTGGAATCAATTCAGTTAACACATTTCATCATGTCACCAGACACTTTTCTCTGTGCAAAGAGAGATTTATTGACAGAGTGGCTGGCGGATGAAGGGCTTACTATCTTAGTGTGGACAGGAACAGGAGGCCCTCCAGGCCTAAGGACAGCCCAGGCACAGCCATTCGCTAAACTAACAAAGCACCTTAGATGAGCGCTTCAATTCACTTCCCGTGCAGTTAGACCACACCGTTCCAAAAACAGTGAGTCATTTGACGGGCACCTCTCTGCCCCCTGTGCCAACAAGAGGGGCCACCTGTGCATTATCACTGAGAACAAAACAAGAAAATGTATGTACTCCAGATGGCCAAATGAGTGCTACGGTGTTTGTGTTACCATAGCCTTCAACTGCACCGTTTACCCAAGATGTCTGGTAACCCAGCTAACATACACAATGGAACATACTAGTCAGATTTCCATTCAGTTCTGAGATAATGTCAAGAGGTTGTTCAGCACATATTCTAAGTATGTATTTATTGTGCCATATGATGTTTATCATTTTTGCTGTACTTCTTTAAGTTCTGTCACAGAAAGAAAGTTCCCTGCAGGTCACATGCAATACATGCTGACTGATTATATTTCATTATAGCATTCAGTCATTGGCTTATAATGACCTAAATAATTTTCATTGGTTGTGTATAACTGTCTCAGAATGATAAGGGTCAAGGGACATCCAGTAATATGCGGAACATTCACCCTCACATTCAAAAATTGTGTTTGGAAGTGACCTTAATTAACTTAACCCACTAGAACACTCACAGGACTGACTGACTTCAGGGGGCAATAGGTGAATAATCTTGGTTAAGAAAAAATAAAAAAAATAAAAAAAATAAAGGCCAATCCAGGCAATGAATAGTAAATAATGGCATTAAACACAATTTTATTCTGTTGTGCTATAGACCGGTGGTTCCCAAAATGCAGGTTGGGACCCACTAATGAGTTGTTGGGGGCGGGTTCAGGTGGTTCACTAGAAACGTGGGCAGAAAATCAGAGTATTTCCACAGGCATTCAAGGTTGCATTCACTGTGCTAGTTACAGAGAGCATGTCTTTGTGAGACATTTTAAGAATGTTTGAATGCATTTTTTCAATATTAATGGCTGAATCACATTTTTTTAAAGTTTTCTAATCACGCAAACTATGGGCTCAGAAAGTTTGGGAACCTTTGTTGTAGATAATGGCCTTCTCTTCAACCACTCCAGCCCTCTGCAACCTGAAGGGATTTTATTGACATGCGTTGCTGAATTAAGCCACGGAGTCCAAATACACGGCTGCTTTGATCCTCTTAATTACCCTAATGAAAAGTAGAGTTCACTACATGATTAATCAGTCATTGGAAGCTTCTCTAGCCAAGTGCAACACATGTCCTAACATATTACTAATATATATGTATAAAGAATTACCTGAGACTTATGCTGATGTTCTCCATTTCTGTATGTTGCTCTGGGTAAGAGCATCTGCTAAAGTCGTGTAAAATTTATCTTCATGCCCAATTGCATTCATATTCTCGTTAGCATCCACCATCAAATCACAGACACGCCAGCGCTTCTATTCTCTCAGCAGTCGCTCAGAAACGCTGAGCAGCGCGGTCACCGCACTAGAACACCCAGCCTCGTGTGCAGCTGGCGTAGGAGAAAACAGGATCCGGCACCAAACCGCGAGGCACAGTGCACAGTGATATCCATGAGCTTCTCCAGCTCTGCTTATGGATGGCTGAAGCGAGCGCTCGTGACCGCTTCACGTGTGACCGAGGCCGCAGTTCACAAGGCTCCGTGTAGCATGTGGAGCACACGGCAACGTCACGTGAGAAAGAGTCACGGTGAAAGTCTCTGGAGTGAAACATTCAGCGCAAGACGGTTTTGAGTGCCTACAATTTACAGCACTGATAAAATAAAATGACAATGTCCACTGCCCACACAACAGTCTACTGGAGCTATTCTTTAAATGTGATTCTGCTATTTTATATACTGCAGTGCTATGCTCTTCCTTTTTAAAAACAAACTTTTATTACTTTATAGGTTCTGGCCCTTAAAATGAAGAGGATAAATAAATATTTGATTATAAAAGAGCCCAAAACCACCTGGGAAACCATAAGCATTTGGAATGAAAACTGAGAGAATACTGAAAATGCATAAAGGGCAAAATTATTAATAAGGATTTATTATTTCAACAAAAAAAGTGGCAAGCAGCATGTACCATAAAGCAGTGCTTTACACAGACTTATTCAAGTGAAATCTCTTTCTCTCCACCTCTCCTCACAGCGGCGTTGGTAATATAGACGTTGACACTTGATCACATGCCATGGCTCTGTAATATATTACTGAGTTTGAATCCATCTGAGGTGACGGGGATGTTTGACAAGGCAGGGGAATCATGTCTGTCATTTTTTTTCTTTTTTTGTGGGTGGCTGAACAAAGTCGTTCTGAACTCTGGCAACTTCAAAGAAGATCACAGTGGATTCATTTGGGAAAGACTTTAAAAAAGCGCAAAAGTAGGTCTAAAGTTACAGAACACTTACTGTGCGATAGAAGAGACTTTCAGTAAAGCCATGCCAATCATTAAAAGCAGCGGTGTGACCAAAGGTACACCAGTTAAAGTGAAGAAGAAAATTCTATTAAACTTTAATCATCTCACTCATGCAGTATATATGCACGCACGCACGCATGCACGCACATAGGCACGCACGCACGCACGCACGCACGCACACACGTGCATTGCACGCACGCACGCACGCACGCACGCACGCACGCACGCACGCACGCACACACGTGCATTGCACGCACGCACGCACGCACGCACGCACTACTTCTTCCCTCAGGACAGTAGGCCGGAATGTAATCACACCTAAATATAGCCGTTCCCTCAAAAGGAGTGTGCGCCGAGGGCATACAAGATTACATTATGCACAACCGACTGAAACTAATATTCACAGTTTCACAAATGCGTTCTTTAAAAAAACAAAGGAAATCGGGGTAGGGCCCCTCAAATTGTTCAAGCAGTTTCTTATGTTCACTCAAAAAAATTTAATTCTTTTTATTTATTTATTTAATACTCTTATAGTACTGGCAGCAGGGGGGTTCTCTTATGAACGAAATTCATGAATAAAGCGCTAATCATTTGAAGCAAAACACAACTAATTTCAAACTATATAGAGATTGAATGATAATAATGAAACAGCTCAGCTGGGGGGGAAGTAATGTAATGACAGCTTGTCAGAAAGACAGGCGTGGGGTGCGCTAAAGAAGCCGCAGTACATCACAGGCAGGACAGAGCGCTCTCTTAAGGAAGATCGCTAGATTAACGTCAGGGGAAGGGAGGACAGGTGCATGGATGATTGAGTTCCTCTATTACTATCTTGTCATGCTTGATTTCAAATTATGACAGCAGGTGCTTCAATGACACATAAATATATCTGCCGTGTGCATTCAGGCAGTCTGCAAAGTGAATCCGACATAGGACTGTGAGCTGAATTGCAGTCCACTGGACCACAGGCTCAAACCGCGTGCGCGCGCGCGTGCGTGCGTGCGTGTGTCCACGACAGAACATCAATAGCAAAGACAATGTTTAACTGCTTGTCCTGTTGCCAACACAATAACAGGCATAGTAGGTTCTGATTCAAGCTGTAAAATTGGACATTGTGTGCATGTATTATTATATTATGGTCACTGTATTATTATATTATGGGAGCATGAGGGAGATAGAAAACACTGAAAAACAGAATTAGAGGCAATAAATTGTTGCAAATTAATTGCGTATGTGTTTGTGTGTGCGTGCACGTATGCAAGAAAGCATTTCACCCCGTCCATATTATGTCGCGTAATAAGAGTTACTGTTACCAAAGTAAAATGGAGTTTATGACTTCGACAAAGCTTATACCAGTAATTAATTATTAGAGCAGATAGATGCATTACTGTATCATGCCTAAACCCTTTGGGGCAATTTTACAGCAACACATTGTTTGATTTACTGCTTCCCGTTTCATCTTAATTAAAGAAACAGTAAGTAATGACTGGCTGCCACCAAGTGCTTTCACACAACAGTGGAACCTAATCACAGGTTGACAGAAATGGAGTGTTTTCAATTCCATTCATGCACAGGACAGCTACTGCAGCTACTGTTGCATTCTCTTTTTTATACGATATGATTTGATTTTCCAGGCACCGAGGAGCATTATATTCCTCTGGTTTATGAATCACCGAGGTACATTATCCGGTCCCTTGGGAAGCAGGGAGGAAATGGCGGGTTTAAAAGTGCGCTAATGAGTCGGTCTACAGATGGTTCCGTGCACTGTGTTCAAAATAAATAAGAGCCTGCGACAAAAACACACGCGGTCTTTTTTAACCACGGTCTTTATCCTTTTTCTCTCCATAATTTGGAATCGGCCAATTGTGCCTCTCAATTCGCCGCTGTGCTGAAAGTGCCCCATGCGGAGAGCACTGCAGCGCATGGGCGTGTACTCCTCCAATGCAATTAAATGCACCTGGTGCGATGCAATGCACCCGTGAGCCGATGCAGTACTACAGGAGAGAGCTAGCACCATAACGGTCATGACAGGCATATCACTGAAAAAACGTGGTAGCCTCTGCCAGGTAGCTTCTTACAAGTAGGCAATACCAGTTGTGTCCTACCACTGTGGACTCCTAGCCGTTCTGTAATGGAGACGGCGCTTTAGAACTGAAGTACGCCTCATTTAAAATGGATGAATACATAACATACTTTCATATGCACTTTGATTATAAACGCGCAACATCAATAAGCAGGTGATATTTTGACAAACCTGGAGCTGGTATACATCTAATTGCATACTATATGCATCTCCTTACTTACGAATATAGTTACGTGCCCTGACCTGCCCACGCAAATGAATTATTCATAGTACGACACCTCGTCTGAGTTTCCTTTATGTTTAAACAGCTCTTAGTACAGAGGGTTTATTCAAGAGCAGTGTAATTCTGTATTCTTTTTCATACCCTGCCGTTTTTCCCCCTCTTTACACCTGAGGGGCAGTGGAAACACTGTTCTGTCTGAAAAAAATAAAATAAAATCATTCGGCTTTGAGTTGCTGCCCATTATTATTTCTTAAGGAGACTGCTGGCTTAACAATCCTAAAGAGTATACTTAAAAACGTGGAATTATTCTCATTGCCCGTGTTACTATAAGTGTTGGTATTCAGTTCTTTAATAATTTATTGTCTCAACGTTGTTCTAACTTTAAAAATATATATATAAAGTTACGCCTCTGTGAGTTTAAGTGAACTCAGGACTTGAAGTATTTTTACATTCTGTACAGATCATGAAGTGAAGCTCTCCAAAATACAGTTTCCCTTAGATACAGGGTTATCAAAGTCCTGTTGAAAGGAAAGTGAGAGGGAGGGTGATTTCAGTAGGTATCAATCACGCGATGATGGGTAGCATAAATAAACTTTACACCTACATTTTTATATATTTAATTTTGACAAGATAAAGCATTGCTTTTGGTAAGCTTTTAAAACTAGCAAAGAGAAAAATGTGCTCCATTTATAAGCCCGTAATGTAATGTGACATCTTTTGAAAACATTGACCTTGAGTGGGATTCCTAAGAGTGGAAAGGCTCATGAAAACATAACAAAATCAAGCAGAACTATTCGGCCTACTGTTAAATTGCATCTGCAACTCATTGGTGCCGTGTCTATATGTACGCAAGTACACAGAACACACGAGCCTTTTCAAGAGCGACGGTCTACAAATTCCACACCAAACCATTTATCATCAGCAACTGCGCGTAAAATAATTACTTTGACATTTACACAAGTGACTAAAGGATGTGTGGCCAATTCATATACTCAGATTCTCTGATAAATTTTATATAATTTTTTCACAACTTATAAACTTATATTTACAAATCAGTTTTAAAATCATATCTTTTTTATTAAATTTTTTTAACACATATTTATACAGGGTAGGTTGACTAAGCACGCATGCTGTTTTACAGAAACGCCCTGTTAAGGCCCCCCCAATTAGCCTAACATGTTTGTGTTTGGATTGTGGGAGGAAAGCCACGTGGACATGGGGAGAGCATGCAGACTTCACACAGAAAGGCCCCGGCCGGAGTTCGGACCCGGGAACTTCTGGCTCCGAGGTGACAGTGCTCTCTACTGCACCGCCATTCTTTCCTTGGTTGCACAAGCAATAAGAAGTAGTTCCAACCAAAAGTAAAAATTAAATACAGACTACTTTTATGAATGATACATATGTACAATCTCACGAGGTATAGCATTGCTGTACAGGGGGTATATATCACTGGTATATCTGGAGGTATAAAATTTCTGTTTTGGAGATAGGCCTACTTGAATTGTATTTTCTTGGTTAATACCACAAACCTCAGAATACCCTACAAACTGCCATTGTAAAAATGGTCAGAAATGTATATAAATGTCTGCAATATACTGCAAACAAGAAACTTTCTGTCCCACTGAGAAATGTACACTGAACCTGAAACATCGAAAAGCCCAGAAAGTGAACTATGATCTACCATAGTTAATTGTGTGTCCTGTACGTACATAGTTCATTGTGTGTCCTGTACGTACATAGTTCATTGTGTGTCCTGTACATACATAGTTCATTGTGTGTCCTGTACGTACATAGTTCATTGTGTGTCCTGTACATACATAGTTCATTGTGTGTCCTGTACGTACATAGTTCAGTGTGTCCTGTACATACATAGTTCATTGTGTGTCCTGTACATACATAGTTCATTGTGTGTCCTGTACGTACATAGTTCATTGTGTGTCCTGTACGTACATAGTTCATTGTGTGTCCTGTACGTACATAGTTCATTGTGTGTCCTGTACGTACATAGTTCATTGTGTGTCCTGTACGTACATAGTTAATTGTGTGTCCTGTACGTACATAGTTCATTGTGTGTCCTGTACGTACATAGTTCATTGTGTTTCCTGTACGTATAGTTCATTGTGTGTCCTGTACGTACATAGTTCATTGTGTGTCCTGTACGTACATAGTTCATTGTGTGTCCTGTACGTACATAGTTAATTGTGTGTCCTGTACATACATAGTTCATTGTGTGTCCTGTACGTACATAGTTCATTGTGTGTCCAGTACGTACATAGTTCATTGTGTGTCCTGTACGTACATAGTTCATTATGTGTCCTGTACGTACATAGTTCATTGTGTGTCCTGTACGTACATAGTTCATTGTATGTCCTGTACGTACATAGTTAATTACAGGTGCAAAGTCTCTCACTCATCATTGCATTTGTTTTATAGATGAGTGGGTTGGACATCATTATCTTAGACTGGTGTATTTTCATTTATAAAGCAGTTTTAGGCAAACTCCCTGTTTACCTCAGTGCTCTCTCTTGTGAGGACCCTGGGAGCCATCACCTACGATCATCAAAGTGGTCGCTTTGCAATGTTCCTGGTCAAACTGCTTTCAGTTATCAAGCACCACGGACATGGAAAAAATTACAAAAGGAGCGCAAATGAGACTGTATCTATATATCTATGGCTGATTTAAAATGCACCATGCAACACATTGTAACGGAAACGTGTAAATGCGCATTGTGAAGAAGCGATTGTACCCAAATTTATTTTGTGATTTTTTATAAAAACTGTATATTTTACATGTTCTATGTATCGTATTTTTCTATATTGACGCTGTGTTGGCTACAACCTTCATCGGGTCTCTGTTGAAAAGGAGATTCCGGATCCCAACGTGCCTTCCCCGTTAAATAAAGGTTAATAAATAAATAAAATTGCAGTCGTTGCAGGCTAGGTGGGAATAATGTCGCTTCCCTTCAGGAAGAAAAAGGCCAGCATATGCAGCATGGTCACATGACACTGCAACAAGACCCCATGGCCAAAGTCTGCTTTCTCTCTCATAACGCCGCACAAAAGAATGTGGTGACATTATCCACGGCAACCATGCATAAGCGTGCCCTCCTTAGCAACAGGAGAATTTAAAGGTCAGAATGTGAATTTGTCTCATATTTTGCATGGCAAAATATATACTCTGAGAGAGGAAATTAAAGAAATGGTTGATTTTATTTTTTGTGGAATGATTAATTCATAGATTAATAAAGCACTGTGCGAAAAAATGATTGCACTGATCAGCTATGAGGAAATATATAGCCATAATTAGGTATGGAAAATTTGCATTGAGAACTTTATATTTCGTGCAATCACAGAAATCTTTCACTTTAACCAAAATCCTCTCAACTTGCAACAGACCTGAATAAAAACATTCTGTGGATTAAAAAAATAATAATAATTGTTGTACTACTACATATTTTTATTCACCTGACAATCACCATGACGACAACAGTTTTGCAAGTGGTAGAGAGATTCTTTAAAGCCTGTGCAAAAAAAGGCTTGCTTTTTGGCAAAAGCCGCCTGAATTTGTGAATATAGTCCTGCCGAAACCGCGACCCACATCGAAACGTTCTGCATGACGGATCTCGTGTGAGGGCGAGGGAGTGGCTCCACAGGGGTGGGCTGGGAACCGCTCTCATTACATGATATACAGTCACCTTGATTCTGTCACAGGGGGCAACAGAGTCAGCCAACTAGAAAAGGATCTCCCTTTCACTCTCCATCATGCTCAGAAAACACAGTATGAAGTGCTTCCAAAAAACTAAACTATCGAGACAAGAGAAGTTACGCCGTGACAAAGATGACTGATTTTACCGTGTTTGAAGGAGTATGTAGCCCCCCATGCTTTTCTGTCATAATTGTTACTTGACGACGTTCACGCCGATCCTCCGCGGACTAACAGAGAATCGTGGAGTAAGCGGTAGCGGATGAACCGCGGCAAATCCAGAAAAAAAGGCTTCAATAGACGCTGAGCAGCTTTTCATTTCTGTCAGAAAACTTTGAGTACTGAGTTGAGATGCGAGGAGGAGGAGAAATGATGAAATTTGAGTAAAAGATTGAAGCTCTGTGATTTTTCTCGTGCTTTAGTCGAAGTTATCAAAGTCAGCGTTTTCCACAACGGCTCTGGAATGAAAAGGGAACGATGACTCGAATCTAGACGTTGCACTTGAGCAATTTATGGCGCAACACTGAAGAGGCAAGAAAACGCATTGCTTTTGCGAAGAAAAACTCCCATAAGCGTTACGGCAATGGGGCCAGCTGTGCTTTCAGCGCGTATCGGTTAGCAGAACAGTCAGAACGCTGCAAACTCAACGCTTACCACAGAGAGTATGAGTTTACACCACTCCGAAGCTTTCAACACAGAAGAGAATATCTCCACAGCCTGGCATACGGATATCTGCAGCACTGGGGAATCATTACAGAGATTACACTCACGAGGCTTCCCGAATAGTACGGCTAAATTAAAATGACCTTCTCGGCCCGTCAGCCACCGTTACCTCGCGATGATGAAAAGGCCCGGAGGCCCGCGCAGTTTTGCCATTGCTTGAAAAGGGCGAAGATTGTAAATGCACATACATTTACCCAGAGAGATCACCCCCTGAGTCAATACCTGACAGTACACTGATGCAGCAGCAGCGGCGGCGGTGTTAAAATCAAAGGCGCAAACCTTAGTGTAGTAACGAGCCTGCGGAAGCCTCTGTGGATGCACAAGCGGGCCGTTCCTTTGCCTGCTTTTAGAAGTGTTCAAATGTTGCAGAGCCACAAAAATCTAAGAAATTATTTCTTGACTCAAAGATGAGGAACACCAGGAAGGACCGATCTGCACACAGGGCGGGAGTGAAAAACCACATGGCCTCCATTGTAGTAATAGCAATAATAATAATAATAATAATAATAAAAATAATATTACATTATAGCCTACTGTAGAAATTCTGTCATTTGTAAATTAAAACTCGTAGTTCCAAAGTTTAGGTCAATAGGAATTTAATTACAATGCAAAATAGTCTTCATCACAGTATAATGTATATATTGCTATACCGGGTAATAGCAAGGCAGTTCAATCACAAAATAGTGTTGTGTGGGGTACAAGCTTTATACCCCAAACCTGAAATAAAATGCTGACATACAATGCAGGTTCCTGTCCCTGATTCAGTGACAGGCAAACAAATGGACATTTTATGTGGTGTGGGAGGGAACCAAATGGTTATTGTCACCTAGATATGCTGGCTAACTCCCGTCTCACACCCTAGTGGTGCCAATAACTGCCAAGTTGTTTAATTGATTCTGTAGGAACTCAACAATAAGTAAGTCTTAGAAGTAGACTTAAAATGTTTCACATTTCAGCTTAACAAAGAATATCCCACACCTTAACAACGTCTGTACAATCTATCCTTCCTTACTGCGTACGGTAGCCAGTTTGTTATCCAGGCACTTGTGCTGTCCCCACAGAACTGCTGCAAGGTCCTGTTTGCTGGATCTATCAGGCTGCTTCCACTCATACAGAATGCCAATGCCTCTCGTCTACAATCGGCCAAAGCATATCACGCGTCTCCTAATCTCCCTTCACTGGCTAATGACGGCGGCCCAAACAAAATACAAATCTCTAGTCCTGGCCCATTGTGCGGAGAGAGGAACAGCACCCTCATACCAGCGATCTATTATCAAACCTTACTCTCCTGCCAGGCCACACTGCTCTGCAATCCACTGCCTCCTACTGCCCCCCCCCCCCTAAAGGGGCCTTCCGGCCAATCACGTCTTTCCTCCACCCTGGCACGCTGCCCACCTTCTGCCGCGGACTGAAATGCATCCGTTTAAACTTCACCTCGGTTCACCTATTGCTAAACTCATGAGCATTTCACCCGTTCATTTGAGGCATACTACATAGAAAGGTTTTAAGATGCGATCATGGAAATACCAGCGAATGTATGCACCTCAGACAACGGGTAAGTATAGCTGTGTGAAAAAGACATATAGGAATGAAGTGATCGTTTTGCATAACGGATGCCACAATATTTGTGAGTTCTATATCCACTGCAACCGCTTGCCGTTTTATTCCAGAAATAAATTGTTGTACGGAAGCCTATTTACAAATCTGTCACATGTCATTTCCCCCGCAGAATAACGAAAAGTAAAAAAACAAACAACGAAGCAGAATACAGTTGCAGGTTTCCCGTGTGTATTTTCCACCTGCCCCACAACCGGCGACCGCATCTTCTCAGTGTATAAAGCGAAGTTGCCTCTCTCCCGTAAGCCTTGTTCATCGGCGACAGGCTCGCAGGCGCAGGAGACAGCTTCACACCGAGACTCCGCTTACTTTAGAGAGCTAATTCTGACTTCTTTCCCAGACGGTGTGAGGCAGGAGAGCTGCCATGCATGCCGTTCCCATGTCTGTTCCGCTTTTAAGTTCCACACGTTTTAAAGGCGTCGACAGTGCCAGGAATTTTTTTCCACTTCTAAAGACGGACAAAAAAATATAATTATATGCCGCGTTCCTCCAAGTTTGGTGTCAGTTTAGAGTCATGCGTGCAGTTTCTCGGTTTAACGAGTGAGAGTTCAACTGGTTCAACTGAAAGGGTTCTGGAAATAGGCTGCAAACAGACTGTGTCTGTAAAAAAATACTGCTGAACTAAGTTTAGAATAATGGCACGCACATATGCACGGAGGCTTTGAACTGGCCGGCGGCCATTATATTCTCTTTCATAACGTGGGAAACCAGAGAAGAAAAAAATAACCAAGCACAAAGAAACATATCCCCAATTTTGGTTTACACAACAACGTGAACCGAGTCTGGATGTGCAAAACATATGGTTTTAACCACAAATATAGCTGCGCAGGTCTTTCTTCCAAAGGCATGATAACTTGTGTGTTTATAACAATTAAACAATGACAACAAGCAACACCCCGGCTGATTAGTGATCAAGCTCAGTTGTGTACGTAACTCTGCTGCTGTCCATGATCCTAAAGGCCCCTCCATCTCTCTTTGGGAGATGGGAGGTTTATCTGACCAGAGATGGAAAATTCACGTTCAGAAAGTAAAAGCCCCCCCAGTAGCTTGTGTCCATCACCTGGATTTGCTAATTGGCACAATTCTTCAGACAGGAGCTTTAATTCTTTTACTAAAAAAAATTTATTTAACTAATTAGTGAAATCACCTGGCTGAGTTCATGGGTGGAAGAAACGCATGGCAGGACTTTTCATTTCTGACCCCTGGAATTACCACCTCTGTATCTGACAAATTTGGGGCGTAGTGTAGCCCACTCTGTTCCTACAGCATGGCATTTATAATAATACATAAAAACATTGTTGTTATACTATGCACACAGAATGTAAGAGAATGTATTTTCTGTCCCTTACTCTTAGTTTTTTGTTACACTTTTTAAGAAGTCTTCCTCAAGGTGAACAATGGCATTAAAGAGAGGAATAATGTTATTTCACCAGAAGATTAACTAGCAAATCTGAAGCGGATGACTTGTTTCAGCGTGTCCTTCAGGAAGTGACAAGCAGGGGCACAGGAAGAAGAGCGATGTCTACGGTGACTAGGGTAATGAGCGTGACTGCCTCCTCTCGTGTCAGAACCACATCCACACATCCCCGAGGAGCCTTCGTTTCTAGGACAGGATCGACCGCAACGGATAATTAAATTTTGCAAGAATTCATTTGCATCGTCTTCATTTTAACGAAGTCTGCTTTACGGCAACAGGTGCTGCCGGCGGGAAGATTTCCTTTTAATGATCAATTCTTGAACAATTTTCCCGTCGTTACTCAAACGCGTCTTGTTTTGTGAGCGCGTACATGTGTGCGAACGCTGAAGTTCAATACCTCTTGTGCGCTCTAGTTAGCGATGCTCATGTCCGACATGGCTTTGGGTGTGAGCGCTCAGAAGTGTTATGAATGCCCCGTCCCAGCAAGCTCCTCGCAAAACGAGGAAGAACTAACCACACCAGCAGCAGACCCGTCACCCTCTGTATGTCTCTCTCTCAGTTTCCTCTTTCTCTCCGTCACCTCAGAGAGAGTGCTCAACTTTCTGTTTCCAGCTTCCTGTTCCCTGGGTTCTCCTCTCCCTCATAATAAATACATAAGAAATCCTGTGACACGCCCTCCCGGACCACAGCTGAACGCCTGTATAAATTATATAGGCATATAAGGGGTGGGAGTAAAGGCATCAAAAGCCCTCATTTCCTCACCTCCTGCTGTCTGGCACTATATAACCACTGTGACAGAAATGTCAAACCTGTCATATTCAGATTTTATGAAGTGCTTGACATTTTTTCTTCTTTCCGTCTCCGTCATCTACATAAAGGGTATGTATTCTGTACGGTATGAAGGGCATATGTATGCGGAAAAAAGAAAGGGGTGGACACAAGTAGAAATTTAGAACACAATCAAATCATTCTTAGATGTATGATATCAAGTATTCTCCTGGGTTCTGCTCTTTCTCAGACGAGACTCTCATTAATAGCTTATGGAGCTTCTTGTAAATATTTCAGTTAGAAGCCTTCAGATGTTTCAGTTTGTCCTTACAGAACACTGTGACGCGAGATATCTTACTTGGCAAACACAAAATTTAATTTAGCCTGCAATTACTGTTTCAAGCAGGCATTTTACTTCAATAAGGGGCTGTAATATGAGGTAGCTTCTTATCTTGCGTCTCGTAAACCAAGAACGAGTCAAAAGATTTTGCTCGGTGCATGTACTAGAATGTACTGTGCAAAAAATAATTTTTTTTTCTAAAAAAGCACAAGACACACTGTCTGATTTCATCATACCTTCACCTGAAACTCACTAACATTTGTTTGCACCACCCTGTACCTTTCTCATGTCAAACAGCTGATGCTAAGAGGTTCTGAGCTTTGGTAGTGTTCGCACAGGAGAATCCAGGGAAAAGCAGGTTACCAGTGAGCGTGGTATAATTATTTGGGCATTGTATGACAAACAGGATTCACCTTTTACTTTTGTTATAGTGAAAAGAGCAAAAGCAGAAACCGTCCACAATTAAGTATAAAACATGCATATAGCTCAGCAGGCAAACAGAAGTTTAAATTATTCAACTTTTGAGGGTGACCGAATCCAGCTGAACCCGTTGAGAGTTATTCATAATATTTCTATTTGTTTGACATAAATTTGCAGTCCAACAGAGACTGAATGTCAAATACTACATATTTTTCATAATTGGAAGTCCTTATAGAGATGGGTTATCCAATAACAGCAATTTGTATAATTGAGTCCACTGTGGTAAACTCTGAAAGCAAATTTCAATAAACTTCCAAGTCCCATTTGTCTAATTACTACCTAAGACAAATGTGACAATTTTTAGACAGTTATTTTATCCATTTTACTTAGAAAGCTGTCCTTAAGTTAAGGTATACGCAAATGCTAATACTGGGACTGAGATCATAAGTTAAAAAAAGGGTAGAATCATGACATCAGTCACTCAACAAATAAGCAGCAATTACACATTTAAACCTTAAAGCCGGGGTAATTACATCAAAGATGATGTCTAAGCGGTATTGCCTTCGTTTCATTTGACACCAAAGGACTCTTCTGGTTGATCAAGCACCTGCAGCCTGTCTGCACCAGCTGTGCATAAAGTGTACTCCCCTGACGCAATGCCTACACAGCTCCGCTGCTGCACTGCCAAATTAAAAGGGGCAGCAGCTGGTGAGGTCACATATATATACAATTGGGAATTCAAAATTATGCAAAAAAAGAAAATATATATAGCCTATATATATGGGGTCAAAAACTGGTTTAAAAAAATAGGTTGAATGTTTTGCCATTACAATGGGCAGTTTGTAGCACACTGCACACTGTGTATGTTTGACCTTAATAGGAAGCTTTCCCAAAGGTAGGGGGTAAAAAAAACGGATAGAGAAGAAGGACTCTTTCCTCCTCGTTAATCACCGGCATGTCACCTTAGCCACCTGTGACAGGGGGAAGGAAGAGCGATGGGAAGCCCTGCCTCTCCTCAGACAATCGGAGGGACTTGCAGCCATTTCTTTAAAAAGAAGTCGCTGCGGTGACAGACGCCCCACTTTCTTCCCTCCTCATCTTTTACGGCGGAGAAAGTAGAGGTGTCGTCCCCGTGCCCAAACCCTACCCCGCCCACACCTCGTCTCCGAAAACCACCCCCCTCCCCAAAGGCTGCAGAACGGATCCGGACTTGGGCACTCTGCACACATCGAAGGGGATTTTTCTTTCTTCACTGGGTTTAAAATAGAAATGCGGTGATGCACACCGCCATCAAGACGGTGCTGATCCAATCCTCCAATACTGGGCCAGTGCCATCTATGGCCAGAGGTTCTGCATGACAGACTATGCTGTGACTCAAAGACGATAGGTTTGAGTTGGCACAGTATTCCCCTGCCGAATCCCTCAGATTCACCTCTTCTGGTCAGCGGAGAGCTTGTGCTCTGCCTGATGCAGATGGATGGTCTTCCATTACAGTATCCTTGCCACTCAAACAGTGAACTACAAAGTGAAAAAAACAGCCGGGCACAAGTTCTGAGGACAGAGAACTATATCAGTGTGTTAATTCGCAAATTTATAAAGGAACTACATTCTTCTTGCAATCTATTTTTTCGTTTACTTAATGTGACAGTTAGTCGTGTGAATTTCAAAATGGAGTCTAATAAATAAACGAGTAATAAAAAAATAAAAAACAAATATACTTGTATTTTTGTATTGCCTTTGTAGCCTCCGCTGTTTTCCCTGTCCCCAGTATGACCGCCCTGCATGGTGCGATTTCTGTGCTGTCGTTTGGTATGAATCCATCTGCATCCGTGCCGACCAAGCGACCCTCGTCCTCCTTGTATAAGCTTTTTGGTATCTGCTATGGTAACCAGCAATGCAAGCAACCTGTGGCTATTTCACTTTTTCTTTTTTGGGTAGCAATTGTTAAGCCTCCCAATCCCCCAAACCCCATCTCACGGTAACCTTTGAAGGCATATTAAAAATACACAATATCAAACATAAAGCCACCTGCTCACATATTCGACAGGAAAATCCTTGGATTTGCATGCAGACAGCTGAAAAGAAATGGAGACGGGTGTGCAGAGGGCAGAGTGATGTGGGACAAACTGCTGATGTTAGAGTTCACTCGCATTCGGAGACTGGCCTCTCCTGAGCCAAAGAGACTCCTTCCAAATGTCTTTAGCAGGCTGGGCAGAGGAGTTTGACTTCTATGAATCAGGAGATTCTTAAAGTTTCCCACGCCAGATTTAAAGCATGAAAGGATTCATACAGGCACTATTGTCTCCTTCCATAAAGGCATAGAAAAAGTAAAGGCAATTATGCCTTGTGGTCAAGTTTTATAATGAAGTAGATTGTGACATTTCATTATTATTCAGACTGAATACAAACATCATTTTGAATATCCCTTTCATGCTGTTAAAATTATATTTAAAACAAATGAGGATAATTCCATAATAATCTGGAAGGTTAGAGAGTATAACTGAATTTTGAAATAAGCCAGTTACCACAAAATGTTTCAAGAATGGTGGGTAACATTCTGGTGAGACATTTAACTATGTTATCTAATTTAGCTATGAAATAACATAATGATAGGAATGTTCCCCAAACAGTCAAACAACTGTTTGTTTAGACATACTGGTTTCATACAGGTTTTGTCAAAGTTACACAAAAATAAACAATTTCAGACATGTCACACAAGTCCTAGAAATGTTTTGATAAATAACAATGATTAGTTGGGTAACCTCCAAAACAGTTAAGTGTCTCGTCTCTGACACTGATAATCACTGGCTATGGTTTTCCATGTAACAGCAGCAGTCGACTGTTGTGTTGCCAAGTCTCACGAATCTGGCATGATACTCAAGGTTTTCAACCTGAATATCACACTCCCTCAAGAAATCTCAGACCAGATCTATTTACACATTTTATAGAAGTCAGTTCACAGTTTTAGATCACATTACAGACTGCTTTGACTCTCCAGCTGCACAAAGTTGCGTTATATAAAAGTCACCTATTTATCTCTACTCAACTTGCACGGTTTTCTTTGATTTGAATAGGCCGTGATGTCAAAGAGTCAAACGAGTTGGTTGTTGATTCACTGAAACTTTTGCAATCCATTAGCTACCAATACATTAATTGAAAAATTAGAAGAAAAAAATGTCTTATTTTCCTAAAATAAAATAGCAAAAGATGTGTGCAACACAGTCTTTTATTGAAAATCTCACTCCAGCCAGCTGACCTTAGTTGGCAACCCTGGTGGTTGCAACACAAGAGTAAGAATTGTCAAATAGTGAATTGAACACACTGAAGATGCAAATTCATTCATTAATTCGTTCATTCATCCATCCATCCATCCCAGAGTCAATCTGAGTGTGAGCCAGTCTCCCTGGGTACTATAATAACATCTCTGTACACTAATGTACCTTGTGACTGTGAAAGTAAAAGTTAGACTAAACAATGATAAGGTGCAGTTAATAAGGGTCAGATAACTGATTTCATTTTCAGTGTCTGCACCATATATAAAGATCTGGGGGTCAGTCTTCACATAATGTCTGTTAACCGCTCACAGAGTTAACCTGGACAGTATTCAAATATTACTGCCTGTATTTTAAAATTGAAACGCCTTCATAATTCACGACCTATCAAGATTAACTTGGCAGGGAGAATAGTCTATTTTATAATGTTGGTAGGATCAGGCAATGGCTTGAGCTGAGAATGTTACAACAGAAAGCTTCCTATTTTGAGTAGGATTACTTTCTGTGAGATGATAAATATTAGTATAATAATATGTAAAATAAAGTGCAGAAGTGCATTTCCTATTTTTTTTAATGGATTTTCTTAAATGCATGACACATACAACATTGAGTCTTCAAATACATACAATTTGCAACGGATATGATGGAGTTTCTTACATTTTTATCACTATCAGTACTAAATTGTAATTTATTGCTGCACAAAATAAAAATCTGAAAATAGCAGATACAAAACATGCTTTTCAACCTTACCTTTACAGGTCTTTGTACTTGGAGTGTACAATTAATGTAAATTTTACTCTTTTTTTATCATTATACAGCAATTTTCCACTCACTGCATAAATCAGTCTACTCGTAGCATAGAAAACAGACTGGAAAAAAAAATGTAACACTTGGTAAACTTCATTAGTGAAGGTTAAGGACACTGTGATTGAATCTGGGCCACAAACTGTGCTTGGAACAGGTCGCAAGAGATGTCCAGAGGCACTATGTCCAGCACTTGATTGGAAACCTGGAGTGAATACGTCAGAGCACAGGTGGCTGCCGCAGCACCCAGGAAATAATATCTCACCAGCCACAAAGCGTGTAGACATTTTCTAATCATTATCAGCTGAGCACCAGATAGCCGAGAGGGGAATCTGTGGCATATTGATTTAAAAGTTGCAGCTAAATTAAAATTATGTTTTCATAAGCACTTCCCTCCCACCCAAAGGACCCCGACTTCCTGTGTGATTATACAACACGCTGCAGTGGTCTGAGAGCGTATTCTTATGTCTGTTTAACACCCCCGAGCTCGTCTGACGACGCCTCCTCCCGCCGACGCGCAAGCACAAGGACGTGCTGTCCGACCCTCAATGATAAGCGAAGCGGGCTCTGAACCAGCCGTGCTCCAGGGCAGCAATCACATGCACTGCGCCATACGTGATGCTCACCCCAACAGCAGGGATCCACGGCCCTGGCATCTGCTCTCAGTACTAAACTGCCGTGGACAGCAAATTTTCCACTTTAAAAAAAAAAAAGAAGAATTTTTATGCCTCTGGACAATTCCAGCTGTGCGGAAATGTCACTCTCAGAGCAGGTGATGCTAACCTTTTCAGTTTAACGCTCAAGAATCTCTCCTGTAGTGCCGACTGTGGCCGGTAGCTCCACAGGGCGACGCGCGATTAGCGCCTGTGTTGCGCAGGGTACGGGAGGGTTCAGTCGGACAAGGGTCTACTTTTCTACGCTCTTGGGCAACCCCCGCTGTCCGATAAGGGCACTCGTAAGATTGCTGCAAAGCCGCATATGAAAGGTTCCTCCTCCGACACTGCTCTGTGCAAGCGTAGCTGTGGTTTGTGACTTGAAAAAAAGCAGCTGTAGGACAGCACATGTTTGGGAGGAGAACCGTGGATGCCCCAGCTCTCCCGGATTGGCAGAGTGGTTCTCATATGGAACATAGTTGCAGTTGCAGACAGTTGGACATTCCAGATTGGGGAGAAAATAGGATATATACAGCCCTGGGTTTTGTAAAAATAAAAAATATATATTTAAACATTTTAAAAAATCTCTCCTTTGTGCAATCTTTCTTTTTTTTACAGATATCATAATTTTGTCTCCTTTTGACTGTCTGTTGAGGGATGATGGGCATGTTAAAATGCTCTTCCCTGTCATTACTTTTTTAATTGGGGACAACATTTTGCTTGATATAATTTTCCATTTCCTTTGAACATTTTACTTTTAAAAGCCAAATGATTGATGACAAGACTTTCATCTGCATCCCAAGTATTTTACACCACAGGCTGCTTGAAGGCCTAGTGTGTCTGCTGGTTATGCATTTTAACCAATTGCCTTGGCTTTCTAATTGTCTATCAGCATCGATTCTTTCCTATGTCAGACCACAGTACAATAGTCTCTCTAAAGATGGAAGTCTGGCGATCATATTTTTTATTTTAAAAATGTACCAGCTTAATTAAATGATTGCACTGGTTTAGAGACAAGAAATGATTATGAAATTAGGTACTAAGTAATAAATACTAAGGAAAGCTGAGACAGTGCCCCAAATAATGTACCAACTACAGTCCTCCAATGAATTGCCCATAATCCAAGAAGCTGTAAGATCACTGTGAGATCTAACGTGATAATGAGAGTCTGAAATCTGTTGCCATCGAAAATGTGAACGTAAAGATATTTTCTATGTCATTACCATTGGAGTTCAAGTTTCTAATGTTTTCATATATATGTAACTTTTATTTTACGTTGGGAAACCCATTTACAACTCATCCCAATAGAGCAAAATTGTCCCTCAGTTCAGGACAGCACACATGCACATCCAAGTCAGTTTATCACTTCTTTTCTGGAACCAAATTTACCAGCAAAGCTGATACAGCCAAAGTAGTGGAGGACTTTGTAGCTGGCACAGGCTGATCAAAATCCCCAGATGAACCAGAGAAGTCATTGAGCGGTGAGACAAAGGACATTCTGCTGACTCAATCGTCCCTCCGCGAGTAATGCCATGGCCCGTTATGCATTGTTCCGCAGAGCTGCCAACCACAGTTGACTTTGGCATGATCTGGATTGGATTCGATCTGGGCTGTAGGGCCTCAAGCACCTCAATGGGTGGTGCCACTCAGGAATCCTAAAAAAAAGTGTATTTTAAATCGAAGAGATTTGATTGCATATAGTATTTAGCATCTCTCCCTTCTAAATGTGTCATCACTGAGTGATAGTAAATCTTGGCTCAGGGTTGAGGTAGGTTAGCCACCAGCTGATGGCCTGCACACCAGCAGTGACTGCCTCTTTATGAATGTGGAAGCACCATGGCATTTATACTCACACTGGTTTAATAAAAGCTGCAAACTCAGGCTTCATCTGATCCTGCAGAGTTCTCTCTTACTTAGAACTTAGCTTGTTTTATTAATCCTACATGGTAACCGCTATATGTTTGGTGGTACGCTATCAAAATCAAAACCGATATGAAAATGACTTTTCTTTGTCATCCCGTCTGCTGTGCACAGGAGCCATGCTGGAAATACATCATCGACACTGGAAACCAGTTAAAATCCCAGTCTACCTGGTCCCAAGAACCAAATGGCCATCATCTGACCAACATAAATGGAAGGATCCCATTTAGACTGACTACATATCCCTGGCGATAACTAAAAAGTTGACCTTAGTTTTTACTGATATCACAATGAATGTAATCAAACTGCTCTACTGTTTATTTTAATTATTTAGCCACGCTGACTAAAACAGAGTAGACTCACATGGCCTCTCTGCTTTCATCTTCCAAACATTTTAACCTCTTTCATCACAAACCATCTTCAGCCCAGATATATTCTATGTCAGTAGCATTTGGTGACTAATCTGTTATGGCTTAGTAAGCCATACTATTCTCCGTCACACCGCCAGAGGCAACCATTGCTGTCAACAATGCTAACATTATGTTATTCACAGAAAATCCATTCAGAAAACCTAGAATTAATGTACATTTACATTTTCTACAATTCTTTGACAGTTGTATCAGTTGTGTCTGACTTTATTATATTTGATCACTAATACTGGCTTATAATTTATATTCCAAATGTGTGGTAAAATATCAAAAATATCCCATATAAAATATATGTTATATAAGACTATATGAAGCCATTTTATGAGACTGATTGCTGATTGTGGTTATATATATGTTCATACAGATACATATTAAAATGAGCACAAAAAGGGAAAGTAAGTAATTTCAGCAAACATAAATCTTTCCCAGCATGACATTGAGGGCCATTTGGATCATACTACAAACCACTCGTTTTTTTATGTCACCATGGGAACATGTACAGTCTGCAATTTGATATCAGAATAATACAGGATTTGTATTCATGTCTGATTGCAGTTAATAACAGTCACTACAAGTCGACAAACAGGTGTTGATTAGCTGTGCCAACAGAAAGTGTCAAAAAATAAGAGCTCCAGAATGGCAGATGTTCTCTAAGGAACTTGCTGCAAGTGCAGGCTGGAGCCTATACCTGAGACTTTGCAGATCCAGGTCTATGATAATAGGGGTAGGTCTGTAGCAGGTTTTGAACCATTTGCCCTAGTAGGCCACTCTGAATTGCTGATATTAAAATAAATTCTATTAAATAACACCGGAAATATAAGAAGGCCAGACATTCATCTAGGCTAGTCAGTTTGTCTACAGTATTCAGTATTGTGTCTTGAACACATCATGGAATAATTGCCTTTGAACTGATGGTGAACATAGTGATAAATACATGACATAGTATGTGAAACAAAACAAACAAAAAAATAACACTGGCAGAGGACAAATAAACGCACTTGAAAAGAAAAGCCGAGGCTGTAAAATAACACCACGGGTCCAGAAGGGCAGACCTGCCGTAAAGGCGTAACAAATAGTCATTCAGTTCGGGAACACAGAAAAATATTGACAAAAAGCTTTTCAATCAAATGAAAGCTTACATAAAGTGTGTGGAGCTGTCCCGATGGTAATTTGTTCTCCTTCGTAGCTCTGTGCCAGTTTTTTAACAAAACATCAAGCCGTCCCATTTCAGAGACAACTCATTATCACTCTCAGCACTGGCATTGTACGCATAGGCTAATTCATGAACAATGTTCTGATGGAATAATCAACTTCGCCTACTTTAAAACTGTGACGTTATTATCAGGTTAGCAGGTGTGTTCCGCCAGCTTTTACAGTCATAAGCTGTGATGAATACCATTTTCCATTAATCATTAAAAATTTTAATAAATTATGAGATCTACGTAGCCTGTAGAACTGATAAAAAAAGTTAAAGTCTAAAGGCGTGAAAGTTAAGGAAGTATGTTGAAACGTAGCCTACCTACTTATTCCGCATTACTGAATTTGCTTTAAAATTGTGTTCACATCAAGGCGAAGTACCATTTCAAGCCTTTAAAAGAGAATACATGTTACCTCAGAGAAAATCAAAGCCAATGAAAGCAAATACCTTTTCGAGAGACAATTTCAAGCAGCTACAATTGAAGTGCAAGGAGTGTATAGGTATATGCATTTGGGGATCACATTTTTTTTTTTTTAATGTAAAAGTCAGTGAGAGCCAACATCCAGCTGCTTTGCCTTAAGTGCCATTTTGAACCATAAATGCTTCAATAAAACACTTTACATTCATCAACATGGGTTTATTGCCTAATCAGTTGAATAGCCATTATGGCTTGATTAAAGTAACCTTTACAGGCCACCTGTTTCTGGAACAATGAAATACAAACCTTTTCATTTCCAGAACAGATAAGGCTCATGGCCATAATTTGTACAGGGCAACAATTCTTGATGGTTACACTTAGCTCTACTTGCATTCAGTGCTAACACTATATGCTCCCTGTTTCATTATTTTTTTAATCTTCATGAATAATAAAAGTTGCACAAACAAAACCACAACTGCTGACTGAATGATTTGCAAAGTACAGCTCTTATAACTGAGTGACGAGCACCTACTGTATATTTTTGCTGTGTGTTTACCGCTCACGTGTAGAACATACAGCCCCTCACATCTGTGATTTATTTTTTATATGTTTTTGAGCTAAACCTTGTAATGTGACACCCCCTCCTTCTTCCTAATGAATCCATTGTTGTCTTTTACAATATACCGTAATTAGCGGTCAGTGGCTCTCACTAATCCAGGAAGTCTCACCGCTCTTTCACGGTGTTCCCCAGAATCATACAATAAAAGCACGGCCACAGCTAGTAAAATATTTATCCTACTATGCATTTGAGAACTTTTTGTTTTCACATGCACAAAACATGCCATCGAACTTCACCATTTTACTGGCTAGTGTTCTTTTTCGGTTGTTGAACTTATGTCTCTCTTTGGAGGACATTTCCAGAGAATCTCCGCAACCAAACCAGTTTCAAAATGGACTCCCTCCTAAACTACAGTATAGCATCTCATGCCAGCTGCTTTGGATAGATTTGGATTCTGCCTCCTCATGTCCCTCTACTGCCTTTATCTTACAGACAGCAACATCATCATCAGGGCGCAGTCCAGAAAAATCCTAAATTATATAAGGTCCATTCATCAGGCCTGATTCTGCTAATGGAAAATGGGTCAGGGCTGCTGGAGAGCCTAATTGGCTATTAAGATAATTTAACTAGTCTGTGCCATCCAATTGTTTTACTCATATGAGTGCTGAGCTTTCCACAGGTGCCAGATCTGAGTCAAATATTATTTTTCTGAACTTTAACTCTTTTACATAGGAACACAAATCATCAAAACAACAATGCATTCTCTTTCATCTCAAACCAAATCTGGCTCTTGCCTTTACATATACACTTGTTCTGAACAAATTGCTGAGCAAAATTGCATTTTTAATGAAGCCATGGATCTTCAAAAGCCAGCTCTCTTCTAGCTTCTGCAATATGAATTTCAACATTTTAAATGAAACAAAAAAAAATCTAAAATTCACTCATAATGACATGGCCTATTCAACGAGAGGGGGGGAAAAACAGCCAACATTGGAGAACTATTTAATTCAGCTGCAGTATAAGAATGTTCATTCTGGTAACTGGTATTTAAACAAGAGATTTACAATGTCTACAGTGCGGGTCAAGCTCTACACTTTGTAAGCAAGTACAAAAAAATTCTGGTCACAGTGGTTGACTGCATGAAACGTCGTGTTATGTGCCATTGAAGAATATCACTTCAGATAATGTGTATTTGTCCATTCCTCATAAAGCACCGTTTTCTTATGTTTGATCCTTAAAGATGTGATGTCATGTTAAACAAGATTTAATACATGCTTTGTAGAAGCTTTAAGAGGACATACATTATTTGTGCAAGACTAAAATCCCCAGAATGCAGGGCAAATAATCTGGCTGTGCCTCGTTAACCTGTCAGCATGAAGTAAATTCAACCTTCACAAGGGGCTTTATTATAAATTTTAGATTTATTTAAAAAAATAAAAAAAATAAAAAATGTAACAGAAGGAGTTATAGAAACATGAATGTCCTTTCATAGCAATCACTCCAATCAAATCCTACATCAACAAATCTCTATGATGGGCAAAACTACAAATCCCAGATATGCATCTCAACCAGTCAGGGGGCTAAATCCAAAATGTATACAAATATCCTTCAATAAGAGCTGAGCATTCACACTAAAGAGAATAAAGATGTGAATTGCTTGATTCCAAATCTAAAATTGTGGAGTACAGAGACAAATCTAAAAAAATAAATGTCTTTGTCCCAAACATCATGGAGGGCACTGCGTATAATGAATAATTAAAAAATAAAACATAGAATAAAATACAGAATTGGGGGTCATATATACTACACTCATCAGCCATATACAATAATATGAATCAAAAACATCTCTCAACCTTCAAGATTTTTACTTGTGAATAAAAATTGGATATCATTATATGTGAAGTTGGAGATATTAACGTTTTTATATGAAATATTGAAGTCCAAAGAGACGGTGTGCATTCACATGAGAAATATACGTAAGTGTCCTGAGGTGCCCCTCCTGAAGAATGCACTGCGATACCCTGCTTATTTTCATTAGCCATAAAACAGGAATGTCAATGTCATGATGGTGTACTGCACAAGCCTGGCACCGTGCACCATCCACGAATCCGACCCAGTACTGACGCACTTATTAATGGCGGATTCAAACAGAGTCAGGCTTTCAAAATGCTGCAACACACGGGTTCTGATCGGGCTGATATTTGTGGGCCCGTTTCAAGCTCTAAGTCACACTGTTTTTGGTCACACCGATTCATGAATATTCAAAATATGAATAAAATTGGAAGATTCAGTTTCAATAGTGGCACGTCAAAAATACGAATATGGTATGAATCTAGTTAGTCTTGAGATTCTGTGTGAAAACTTGCAGGTGCTCTGACATGGAGCTGCAACAATGAAGAACAATTGCTGGATATATCGAGGCTCTACCTGATTCTGGAAGTACCTTATCCCACCTATCACTGAGTCGAGTGTGAGATAGATTAATGACGCTCTCAGATACCACTCTTCGGAACTATGGGCTTCATTTAATAAGGCCTTTAGCATGTACAAAACCTTTTAGCACACGCAAAACCAATAGCCAATGATTTGGTTGTGTTATTAGTTTTGCACAAAAGGCCTTAGCAAATCAGGCCCTATGCGCATACTGTGAGGTAAGATTGCTTTCATCATTACAATGTAAAGCCCTGTTTACTAAAGCCTGTTACTGCACTGCCTGGCAAAAAAGAAAGCCGCCGTTGCACCCGTCATGCATAGTGCCCACTGTACAAGCCTCTGGAGGCAGTGTTATGATCTGGGGTTGCTTCAATTGGTCAGGTCTAGGCTCAGCAACATTATGCAGCAATAAAATTAAGTTAGTCGAGTACCTGAATGTACTGAATGACCAGGTTATTCCATCAATGGGCATATTCCAGGACAACAATGCCAAGATTCATCGGGCTCAAATTGTGAAAGAGTGGTTCAGGGAGCACGAGGAATCATTTTCACACATGAATTGGCCACCTGACCATAACCCCATGACCTTAACCCCATTGAAAGTCTTTGGGATGTGCTGGAGAAGACTTTACGGAGTGGTTCGACTCTCCCATCGTCAATATAAGATCTCGGCCAAAAAGTAATGCAACTCTGGACAGAAATAAATGTTGTGACGTTGCATAAGGTTGTCGAAACAATGCCACAATGAATGTGCACCGTAATCAAAGCTAAAGGCGGTCCAATGAAATATTAGTGTGTGCAACTTTTTTTTTGGCCAGGTAGTGTATAAGCGAATGTCTTCCGTTTGCCACTAAATGTATAACTGTTTTTATGTGCATGTGTCCCTGTCCTTGCCATTCTTCTGATATAAACTTAATGTATCTTGCCATGACAGTTGCATAAGTACCACTGGATACCAGCCTCTGCCAAGTAAATAAAAATTACATCCTAATTTGCAACAACCCACATCGAACACAAGGTTTTAGCTATGTAGGTCATGTCACTAAAAGAGGATTTCAAATCAACTCATGTTCTTAGTTATTAAGGCAAATAAATATGCTCTTCAATATGAATCCCTATTGCAGTTATGCTGAAGAGCAGATATATTGCTTTCAAAATTTACAGTGAAGATATACATCGCAAGACTGTGGGTTTAAAAGGCGTATCGAGAAGTGTTTCATGAAATCACATTTAAAGAGCATCAATAAATGTACGCTATGATTTTACCAAATCCCAAAGCGGTCCTAACTACCCAGTAATGTATAAATATAATAAATATTCCTGCAAGAAATAATCTGTAGTGTGACAAGACCATAAGAAACCGAGAGATAGGGATAAATGCATGGCAAAGCAATCCCTGTAGCTTTTGCTAGAGCATGTAAAATATGTGAAAGGCATATACAATACGTATGCCACAAATTTTACTTGGCACTTAAACGGTTCTAAATAAATTAATAAAAAGTATCTTTTTTTTACCAGATACTTACTTATGCATTCTTTAGTAATTTACTGCTCAATCAGTCATAGTAAAAAAATAAATAACAAAAACTTCTGCAGCCTACCCAGAACACATCCCTCGTCTGTATCAGCAATGCAATAAGGCCCTGTTGCTCAACCACTGCATGCACTGTGACTCCGGTCTGAGGTGCACTCATTCTACCCCTTGTAGCACCAGCTGGACATCTGCTCTGAAACACTGGTCCGATTAGCATAATTCTTCAGAAAGACCAGCCATTTTTTTCCCCTGTGGGTCATCAGACAGGGTTTCCCAGACGATCATTCTCTCAAATCTAATTAAATTCAGGCCGGCGCGAGAATGCACTGATAGGCTGTTATCTGAGTGCAGCTGTCGCCTCTACCATCTGAAACCCCATCTTTACAAACCTTTGTCACAAAATCAATAAGACTTTTTTTTATATGAGAACTATTATGATTATGATTCATGGCCCTGCACTGGCTGCTTGAACTCATCAAGAGAAGGTGTTGCGGACTTGTAATCGCTCAATGTTCCTTTTCTGCGGAGTGTCTGCCCGTTGAGCGATTGACAGCCCGGTATTGGAATCCGAATCTCCCCGTGAAATGTGCAAAAAGAAAAAAAATTCTGCAGTGTGAGAGTATTCTCAGAGGCATATTTCCACTTTAAACCATTACAGTCTTGCTGTACAATTTTGAAACCAGAAATTGTACAATGAATTATGTTTTTTATTTAAAAAAAATTTTTTTCCTGCCTCCATTTAAGCAAACTCTATTTAGCCACCGTAATCTCAATTTCACAATCAATGTGGAATTTTAAGTACATACTTTCCCTTATTTTATTTCATTTCTAAGCACCGGAAGGCCTATTTATAAGCATTAACATACTTGTTGACAATAAAAAAATAACATTTTATGCTGTGCTTATTTATACACTGACTGACTGTATTCATTTGTATGTTCTGATACCAGTCAGAATGGAATTACTGATGTTTCAAGCAAGAGTACAGCCTTGCCATTTCAATCCACCTTGATATTTTCATAAAGACCTCATTAAAATAATCGTCTTTCAGCCTGATGAAAAATGGCCAACATTAGTATTAATTAACCCAAACATCTAATCTTGTTTTCGGAGCCCCATCGCTTGTCGGCCCGGCAAGGCCGCTTGCAGAAATCTCCCCCAGAAGACTCACATGCAAAGAGGCGCTCCTATGCACCCATCATCCCTGGACTCCTGTTGTTTACTTCTGGACAGGGCAATCAAGGATATCTCCATAGCAACCTGCTGTGTTATCGCGAAAAGACCTACGGACTAGTTACATCGAGGATATCTCCATAGCAACTTGCTGTGTTTCGTGAAAAGATTCTACGGACTTGAGTTATCAAGATTGCTGAGTGCCAGAATGTAACCTTCAGTCTTACGCACACATAAACACGGACTACTCACAGATATACACACTTGCACACACATGCATGCATTCACCCGCCGACGGACACATGGGTTTTTTTCCCCAGATCATATACCGTGCCTCCTAGAGACATGGTATATGATTAGTGTTTTTTGCACCTCTGGGCCACCGTAGATAAGTCCTTACTGCGAACAGTTTGACCTTTGTAGAGACCATGTTCCTTACTCTCACTATGTACCTGCTTGCTGCTGCACCCATATTTTTATTGTTTTATCTCCTTCTCCCGCTTTTATCATTCTATGTTTTATGTATTTCCCTGTTGTAAAGCACTTTGAGCTGCATTCGTTGTATGAAAGGTGCTATATAAATAAAATACTTACTTACTTAATTTGCTCACTTAACACACATTGTCACCAAAGGTATCCATTTAGATGAAAATACGACTCGGTTAGATTGTTTGCGGCTTTGCGTGTCCAATCTTTGATATCAATGTCTATGTCAACTGAGTTATAGGTCTTTTTTTATTCATGAGAAACAAAAGCAGAATTTAAACTTTGGTTTCCCCACAAAATGGGTGCATGTCACAGAGCAATACAATGTAGTCATACTGCACTATAGGAAACACAGCCAACCAACAATTGAATACACCACATGTAAACAGAATACACAATGTAAGTAAGCTTGAACTCTAAGAAAAACTACCAGTCATGAAGATTGAAATGGAAGGCACATAAAACAGAGATCTGCTTCAGACACAAACATCACATTTCCTTGACAAATAGCGAGTACTGACTCCAGAAACTGAGTGAGAGGCAGACAGTGTGTGTGTGTGTGTGTGTGTGTGTGTGTGTGTGTGTGCGTGCATGTGTGTGCGTGTGTGTGTGTGTGCACTTGTACTTGTGTTTGTCTTTGTGTACCACAGTATATAGCTATAATGGAATCAGTGTGTCTTTAACTTTTTGTTTTTCAGCAGTAAGTTCAGCAGTAACCAAAACTCACAAAAGTGTTCTGGGAAAACAAAAATTAAATAGCTTTGTTGCTCGTCCCAAACTTAGAACAAGAAAGGTTTTTGTTCTTCTTCCTATTTACACAAAAAAAGGAATATATTACCGTGAAACACTGGGGGAAAGTAGCTATTGCTTCAAATCTTCTTAAATTGGTGGTGAAATCAGCCATCCTTTAGCGAGTTAGCTGGCACGCATAATGTGTCATTGTATCTGCAGTCTGCAGAAAAGGTTTTAACCAGAAAGTAGAAATGTAAGGGCATGAAGGAATTGATAGCTTATGGGTTCAGACATATGATCGCATGATCACCTCAAACTGATAAATGTGATAATTCTTCCCACTCTGGTTTTGAGATTTGCAGTACAGCAGTGAGGTCCTCCTGAAGTCAAGTCAAACTTTTAAAAATCAAGAATCTTACTACAAATTACAGGAGGATAACAACTAAGTAAGTAAATGAATGCCTTAGAAAAGTAATCTCTGTCTCAAATTCATCAATTGGTAATGTATAACTGAAAATTATATTTGAGCTGCATTTCTGTTATGAATGCTATTTTCTGGAATACAGTTTACTGTCTGAATGATGTGCATTATAAGATGCTGTACGTTGATGTCCAGCCATTTATTAGGATAATCACTAAATTATCAAATATACCTGCTTTTATTTGAATTTGATAGTTTTGCAAAACATTGCAGGGTTAAAGAAAATTAATTATACACTGCCATCCTGAGGCCATTTGTGGTACAACACAACATACCAGTCTGGTATCAATTTATCTCCCTAGGACTCGAGTAGCATTTTCTAATCAGATGATTACACATTGTAAAAACGTATCCCTCGATACTTACATTTCCTCTGGAAATTCCCCAATTTCACTTCAACCTCTGAAAATTGTCAACCCATCGATTGTTGATGTACATATACAGTGTCATGTATGTTGTGCTAATTAGTAAACCCACGGTATACAATCAATAGACACAGAAATTAATAGGGTAATGTACATGCTCATTCAAGGACATTTAAATCATACTCATAATCATCAAGATAACTAATCATTATGACATGTTTAAATGAACCCCATATTCAGCCTCTTTGCTCATCTTTATAAAGTGAGCCAGTAATTTCAGAGGAACTATAAATTACCCTTCCAAAATGCATTATTAATATTCCTTGAGAATAATATTATAATACCATGATTCTATTTATCTCTGACTATTTTGATCATCGAACTTAAAAAAAATAGTTTCACTGAACTCAATATTAATTCAAACAGGTGTGTAATGTGTGTTTGAATCATTGCCAAGCAACCACAGGAGCGTCATTGCTTTTGATAGATCTCCGCAGCATATGGCTCTGAATAAGTGATCCTTTCTTGGCAGCTGTATTGAATGTGACAGCACAAAGTCACGGCCAATTCATTGTCCAGTTTAGCAGAGAATATAGCACTCAGAACTATAGTCGCAGAACCTCATAATAATAGCATTGTGTTATCTATGGAATGCAGTTCAGTTTACCCAAGTCAAACAGCTGAACATAAGCAGGGCATGACTAATATTTGAATGGGAGACCTTCTGAAAAACAAGATTACTAATGGAAGTGTTGTGACCAGCATGGAACACTTTTCTATTTGACCAAATGAACATGGCGTCCCGCACAGTAATGCGCCGTAAGGGTACTGCGTTTGCGGTATTTTTCCGTTCATTTTATCAACAAAAAAAAGATTAGTAGTCTTTCTGAAAAGTCATTAAACAGAGGTCTGCACTCACTGCGATCACTAAATTGTGATTCCACCTCCAGTGTCCTAATGAAATTGTCAAGCTGCTTCGATACATCTGGCCACCTGATCAACACACTAACTGTCCACTGTAAATCTCTACTCACCTGTATTTCACATCGTCACTGCACAAGAGAACTGAGTGTGACGCTGACCTTCCTGGTTAGAGAAACTTTAGATAAAAAAGAGAAATGGTCAATGATAAATCAATGTTGAGCGCATCATTGCTCAAAAACTGTTTCGGCAAAGCAATCTTGCATCCATCTTGCATCAATCTTTGATATCAATGTCTATGCCAACTGAGTTATAGGTCTTTTTTTATTCATGAGAAACAAAAGCAGAATTTAAACTTTGGTTTCCCCACAAAATGGGTGCATGTCACAGAGCAATACAATGTAGTCATACTGCATTATAGGAAACACAGCCAACCAACAATTGAATACATTGTGTATTCTGTTTACATGTGGTGTAAGTAAGCTTGAACTCTAAGAAAAACTACCAGTCATGAAGATTGAAATGGAAGGCACATAAAACAGAGATCTGCTTCAGACACAAACATCACATTTCCTTGACAAATAGCGAGTACTGACTCCAGAAACTGAGTGAGAGGCAGACAAAGTGTGTGTGTGTGTGCGTGTGTGTGTTTATGTGTGCACTTGTATTTGTGTTTGTCTTTGTGTACCACAGTATATAGCTATAATGGAATCAGTGTGTCTTTAACTTTTTGTTTTTCAGCAGTAAGTTCAGCAGTAACCAAAACTCACAAAAGTGTTCTGGGAAAACAAAAATTAAATAGCTTTGTTGCTCGTCCCAAACTTAGAACAAGAAACCAAGTTTTTTTTTTCTTCTTCCTATTTACACAAAAAAAGGAATATATTACCGTGAAACACTGGGGGAAAGTAGCTATTGCTTCAAATCTTCTTAAATTGGTGGTGAAATCAGCCATCCTTTAGCGAGTTAGCTGGCACGCATAATGTGACCTTTCATTCACAGGAAAATAGCAACTTATTATTATGAGAGAATAGTACATGTGCACCTTTCCAGAATGTCAATATAAGTATGAATAAACAATAGATTACCTGTGCCAGGGGCCGTTTAATAAAGTGACAGCAGGTATTACTTCAGCTTTGCCTGGAAAGGTAATTGTTTCTGCTAACCTGCCAGAGTCCAATCCAGCCAGAAACGGATGACGTGATGGAAGCGAATATTGATCAAACGCATCTTTAGGCAAAACAGGCATTAATAATACTTTCGGGGATGGAAATAAGTGAAGAAAGGAGGCGAGCAAACCGACAGCATGCAACTCACAGAACAAAAAGTGCCAGAGGAAAGAATAACAATGTCACACGTTTCTGTGGCGCCACATTTCTGTTGCACATTTCTCTTAGTACAGTCATCTAATAAATGACTCAATATGCATCTAGTCAACCCCATTTTTAAAATGTTAATTATAATATAATTGTTATGAATTTATATGTTCTGAAAAGCCCGTCAGTGGAGGTCGACCTGCCTCTGTTTCTTCCATACAACCGTAAATCACCCGTAAAGCAGCTCCACCAGTCACTTGTGGAAGAGAAACGGAGAAGCAATTCATGTCACAATGGTAGTGAGGCAGTGCTGGCGCCAGGGTATTTCAGATGGGTGGGTATTTAAGTTTTACATCACATGAACGAGACATAGAAGGATAGAAGGACTCTGTACACGTGTATATTAATAAGGCAAAAGGAAAGCATTGCATAATCGTGAATGGAAAAAACTAAAATGACAATGACATTTGTGGCAATATGATTGCGATTTGGGGGGTATATTGCGATTATGGACCGGGGGTGTGAGGAGGGGGGAGGTTGTGATCTTGCGTGTGTGTGTGTGTGGGGGGGGGGTATTAGAACAGGATGAAGTAGAAAATAGTCTAGCCAGCGCGTCTCTAGAACCACTGTTGCTGTTGGAGACCACTGATGTACTTCTCCACTAAAGCAGTTGCAGCATTTTGTAGCATTCCAGTGAGGTACTGCTAACTTGAGAATGCATCTCAGGCAACCTGCAGGTGAAAGGCCTCTTCTCCAAGCTCTCTGTGGGCTGTGGCATTACACTTTTCCTTAAAGTCTCATTGGGAGAATGGTGCTGCCCACTTTGCCCTTTGACTTTACTATAACTGAGATCAGTTTATTTTAGGATAAAAAACTGGCTGATGGTATTATCATCATCGCCATTGTTATTATTATTATTATCACATTCATATTAGTGCCATTTGTAGAATTGCCATCTAGAGGATGTTATCAGAAAATTGTTAAAATGTACTTTCTTTTTTCCAAAATATTTAAATACATTTTCACTAGAATCATTATTTGATGAAAAAAATAACTATGTCTGGCATATCAAATTGTTTGGGATGAAACAAGGTCTGAGAAAATAAATGCTCAGTCTTACAAATCTAATATTTATCCATGTTTCTTTATCTATGTAATAGCCAAACCATCCATCTACCCGCTGGTCTAATATCTGAAATATGAATATCTATTGACAGTATTCTGCCTATCTATGTGGAATTAATTTTCTCCACTTTTATGTGGGCGCATCACAGAAATCGGCCAATATTCCTGTGAGGAATTTTGGCTTTGAATTATACAGAGGATATACGGTGCTATTCAACCTGAAGCACTAATGCGAAAGCACTCCTTTTGAAATTTGTTCTTGACGTACTGAATGCTTTTTTTATACATTAATATTCAGCTGGAAGATTTCAAAGGCATAACATTTTTAAGAACCCTTGCATTGCAATGGTGGCCTACCCTGCAAGTTCTGTAGTTATTTTATTGTATTTTTTTTAAAGTATCCTTAGGAACGCAAACATTTATTCCATTTCTAAACCTTCAGAGTTGGAGTTGAAGACTGTGAAAATGTCATTTGGAACATCTCTAAAGGAACGCCTCCGCCTCGGGCTATTATCAGAATCCGAAAGGAATGAATTGACCTGCTGTGTGAATGAAAGACGGTCCCAATAGACAGGGCTATATTGGCTGAACGGTGTGTGTGGAACCGCGCTATACAGTCCCCTCACTGCGATTACAACAGCTGGGTGAAAGCCAACAGAAGGGCCCTTTGTCGATGATGATCCCCGTTCCTTTGGAAGGATCATCGCCTGGTACGTCTGTCAGCTGACAGAACATTAGAGAGAAACAGAGCTTCACTTCCCCCCCCCCCCCCCTCTTGGCAAATAATGTCATTTTACTCTGAAAAGCACATTATACCAGCATTTCAAACAACATTTTATTTATGTTAAGTTAGTAATGTTTTTTTCAAATGTCAAACTACAATGTAAGGTGTAAACTACAGGATGAAATAAAAGTTGCGTACTCATAGTTGCTTACTCATATGGTTTATGCTTGCGTTCCTATATTACATTGACCTTTTGATTTTGCAGGCAGATATCCCAGCGAAGTGTGAAACTGAATTTGTTACCGTGCTCGAGTGACTCCATATATGCTACCTTATCGCAGTGCTGTTGGAGAGCCATTCTATTTTTTTTTATAAAGAGTAGAGATGAGGGTCGTGATCACATTTTGAGATAACATATTTCAAGCTTTTCAGAATCATCTATTTAAAAAAAAAAAATTCTACAGAGGATAAATAGTCATGTTGGGACCAAATCAATGTGCAGGTGTGTCAAATTGAACCAGTATTTGCAACAACACCCGAGTGGTGAGGGGGTGCCATTTTCTATCAATCATTGACTGTAACTAGTCTAATTTAAACAGATTACATATGACAATGAAATCATCCACAGTACTTCTCTGTCTAGTCATGGGTAATCATACCACTACATCATACCACGATAAAGACGTATGTTTGTAGTTACTTAATAGTTGCAGAAGCACTTATAAACTAGTGTCTACTTAAAGATTTTAATAATTTCACTCTAGTAATTCCCTGGCTGTTCAATTTGCCATAAAAGAAAACTTAATCTTGGTAATAGGAATATTTGTAACATACCTTATACAATAGAAAGCATTGTGGGCTGATGTGGATGCAATGATGTTCGTCTGACTGTGGGAACCCAAAACCAGAGGAAGGATGTCATTCTGGTTGGAAAAGAAAGGGTAAAATTGCTGTGAATTTCATTAGAAATAGTCATTAGGTTGCTGCTGGCAGGAATGTAAATGTTCCCGGTTGTTTGACACATTGCTGTGCAAATTGTAACATCATATCAGCAGTTATGATATAGTCAAAGAGTCAGGTTCACACAATGCCTGGGCTCCAAATATTCAGAAATGATTCCATCATAGCCAGATAATCTCTAGTACTACATATGCAGGTTGAAAATATGGTTAACATGTTGGTAAATAAAATTAAAAAAATTTGGTAAATGAGGGGAAATTAGCATTATGCAAAGCAGGGGCTACTCCAGAGTTTTTATTTGCAGGTCGGCTATGAATGCAAACTGCATTTCCTCACTATTTAACATATACACCTGTGGTGACAATAGAGTATAACAGACTTAAAGACATATATCTGGATGTCAACATAACACCATTTCACGTATCAAGGCAATATGCCTTCATTGATGAAACATTTAAATCTCTTAGCTCTTAACATTTAAATCATATTAACGAAATATGTTGAATGCAACTTCTCTTAATGAACCATTGCATTGCTTAGATCGGCACACCTCGTCTACTGACCCAAAAGACTGAAAGAAGATCACACACATTCTACTCAAAATGGAATTACTTTTTGAATTTTCTGCCACAAGTTGAGTACTTGTTAACAACTTACCTGCAATCGGAGTAAAAAATTTACTCAAAGGAGGAAAAGGAGGTGGTGATTGGGCATCCGGACTGGAACCACCAACCCCCCAATCTGCACAAGCCTGGTTAGCAGCACCACCATTTCCTCAGCTTGGTTAGGGAGAGAAAGAGAGATAGAGAGAAGGCAAGAGAGAGGGAGATGATACATATAATACATAGCACTCTTCACGTTCAGCTGAATCAGTGAGTCTTTTTCTCCCAAACTGGTCAGATAGAAAATTTCCGAAACAATTGGAGAAAAAAAAAAAAAAAATTAAATAAATACAAGTTTATAGCCTTATTAGCCATGGGTCAGATATTTTTAGGTACGCACACGCACACACACTATACCATGGGCACACCACATTATTTTGAATACTAGGCTATAATAAACATGTTATGAAGAAAATATTCAAAGAACCATTTGCCTTTTAATCCCCAAATTGCACAATGTAACATGAGTTTTTCCATATTTTGTGCTAGAGCATAATTTAGATTTCCAGGTTTTTACATTTCCCAGCGTATGTATACAGTATATGTACCAGCCTTTCCCAGCGTATGTATACAGTATATGTACCAGCCTTTCCCAGCGTATGTATACAGTATATGTACTTGCCCATATTCTGGAACAACAAAACACATCGCCCAGTTTCAATCACCCAGAACATCATCAGCTCTGTTTCCTTCCATAGTACCTCCTCAGATTCATTAATTAAAATAACATTCTCACAAATTCAGTTTAGTCATGTAGATGAATTATAATGCATCCTATTTGTTACCAAAATGTTTAATTGTTCTCCACATGTTCCACAGCGTTTTTAACACATCCTATTATAGGTTCCAGGAACAGTTACCCATCTTAAACAGCCCCCCTGTACATCACACTGTCATGAAGTTTCCACCTGCTACCGTAAAGCCCACCTGCTACCGTAAAGACCCACCTGTTATTAATGGCCACGTTCATTCTGGTTCAACTCCATCTGAAAACCCAATTATGACATACTTAGGTTCACATCTGGGGTTTCCGCCAATCGTGTGAGGAACTGAGCCAATTGCATTATATTATGTATTATTTAACCAGAGAAGTCAACTGAGAATTCTATTCTCTCTTGCAGGAAAGACGTGGGAAGACGTGGAGGGGTCTGGAAAGCCAATCGGCTGTAAGGCCGATGATTTCGTGGCCAGCTAACAATATAGAGATGCAGAGGAATTTGTCCAGTATACAAAGGATAACACTTCTCTTCAAGTAAAAGCTTGGTTCATCCCAGCCATTCGTTAGCTCTCAACATAATCTCAGGTCAATGAATGATTCTGGGACCTGGAGACCTGAGGTCATTGGCCATACATGTTATAAAGTTGACCTAATCTAAACAACCTCCGTATTGACATATCTATTCATGAATGAACAACTGTGAATACTGTTACTGCCATCAGCTAAGATTCATGGGTAAAAATTCCTAGCACAAAATGTGTGTGTGTGTTAAACTAAATATGAGTCATCCACCAAAATAGGACAACCTTAGCACATAGATAAAACAAAACAAATGGTGTCGCCATGGAAATCACCTACAGTACATCATACATTTGACAATAATGAAGAAAGTACATAAAAATGCTCTAGGACTGAAAGACTGGACCACAAAATGGCTTTACTTTGTTTTTTATAAAGTCTTGCATTAATTTGGAGAAGACACTGTGTAAAAAAATATTATCTATAATATAAATCTATTCGCATTTTCTTTAATAAAAGCATAAAAATGAAAAGGTTTAAGAGTGCGACATGAATAAACATGTAAACCCTGGCAAGAATACTCTGTTCTCCCATCGGTGCGATTAGGGGCTTTGTAATAAAGTTTTGGTTTGGGCCATATCTCCACCTGTCGTCTTCCGTCGGCTTCCAATTAAAGCACAACAGCTCTGCACTTAGGAGGGCAGAGAGGGGGTCCTTAAAGGGCAACATTTCCCATCACCTTCCTTGGCTGTGTCAGTAGCACCTGAGGCAAGGCCAAGGCGTTTCGCGGAGCAAAATCACCTGCTCCGGCAGCGCATAGGCCAAACCCCACATATCAGCTGACCGAGAGCCATGGTGAACTGAGCAGTAGCAGGTGTCCTGGGAGAACAATGCTCGAGCAGAAGTTGAGGGACCGTTTGACCAAATGTAGACCAACTTACAGGATCACGTTAGCATGGCTCAGGAGACGGCTGGTGCCAATACCAGCATTCATTGGGAGAGAGGCAGGAATACCTGGACAGGTCGCTGAGCCATCGGGCACTCACACCACACACTAACAAACACTCATGCCTCCAATTAGCCTAACCTGCATGTCTTTGGTCTGCAGGAGGAAACTCCACACAGAAAAGGCCCCTGGCCTGGATTCAAACCGAGAACAGTGCCATCCACTGCACTGCTGTGCCGCCCTGAGAAATACATAATTAATGAAATAATCAATCCCTTGGAAGAAGCACAATGGAAGAACAACACAATGGATGTTGAATCTGCCACTGTAGAACACATGCTGTCTGCTGTATTTTTCCACGTATTAATCTCTCTGTCATATTGCACTCTATTGTGATGCATCCCCATTTATATAGGCTTTTAGGGGTTGATGCATTGCTAAGTAGGTCTGTGACAAAAGGGAAAACCGAAAGCTCAATTAACTTGTTATAGTTTTGTATGTTGAATGGCATTTGGCCATGCTGTTGCCATTTAGAAATTGGTTTTCTATTCACAGAATTTATTTTTTTACACTTGAATTCATACTTCTTGTGTATTTGCTCAAACACCCATAAGGACATATATTATTTATAGATGTAATGTGGTACAGGGAATATATTAAGAGGATTCATAAATACAAAATAAAAGTACTAATCTCCAATTTAATTATGGCAGGCATTTCTTAATGTGGTTTGTAAAAGGAATCTGCCTTTTGACTACCTACATTAACCAGTAGTCGTTTTGCTTTGTGCTTATCTTGCAGCTGTTAGCATGCTCATCTGTTCAACATCCTAGCAGCATCCCAATCTGTTTGTGAGAGCAGTCTGCCAGTTGGCCTTCATTGTGTATTTGTTAAATGACCATTTCCCACCGTAATGCTCAAAATGTGTTCAGCTGCCTGAGATCCCCGAGCTCGGTCTTGCCGACGCCCGTCATGTTCTGAGAGATCACCATGGTTACAGAACCTGTGGACAGTGGGAGTGGAGAAGAGACTGCCGATCTCACGGAGAGAAAGAACACTTACAAAACACTCGCGTGGACGTGTGCCAAGGCTCAGGATAGGAATTAAAGAAAAAAGCGGGAAAACACAAAAGATACAGAATTACGGTGGAAAGCACTATGGAGAGGGTGAAAAGAGATTAAACTCTGTTAAATTAGCAGATGCTAAAACCACAGTAAACATTATGCGGGAGAAAATGTTACCAAAGCCATATAACAAATGCTGAAACACAATACTTAAGACTCGCATTGTTTAATATTATATCCATTCTGTATGTGTGTATGACATACATATACGTATATATACATATATACACATACACAGGTAATGTACAAAAGGAGTCCACTGCTTTAGAGAATACCCTTATTGGTATGTCCTTGCTGTACTGGTTGCATACAGTTCATTGTCTGGTAACGCAGTCCCATTTTTAAAATAGTAATAAAAAAAAAACAGAACTTAATATATTTATGTAAAAAAAAAAAAAAGTTTAACTGGTAGCAGTCAGCATTGCGTACATCGTACTTTCAGGGGTGTAAAAGTCCTGAAATTCACCTCCATGTTAAACGATGCAGAGCTCTTCCTTCAACATCAAAGCCAGCCAGGAAATCAGAGCTGGACAGTGCTCACCATTTCGATTTAGCACTTCAATCAAAGGTAGCGTTCCACATCAGTGTCTCTCCTGTGAACCGGCCTCGCTCGACGCTCCGTACAACTTTCTCCTCAACCTGCAGCGTTTCTTTGGGAGCTTTCAAACAACAGAGATTACTGCCAAAGTCTTAGCGTACCATCGGATGAACGGTGATAACGACTGTAACTTAACGCTCCAACGGTACTCAGTCACAGGTGGAGCAGTGTTGTGTGGTTGTAGCACTACTGTTTATACATCAGCTACTTTTATAACCGTAAACAGACTATCTGAGCCCTATTTGATGAGGTCAAATGAAAGCATTTGAGTATTTAATCACAATACTACTACTTGGCAATTAATTGGGATGTTAGCCTTTTGCAAGCGTTAACGGTATACTAAGACCTTAGCATTAATGGTATACTGAGACCTTAGCATTACTGGTATACTAAGACCTTAGCATTACTGGTATACTAAGACCTTAGTTATGTAAGGCTCAACACAACTTCTTAAACCAGGGTGTTCGTCTGCATGATTTATGCCCCTTTGTGAATAATGGAATTGATACTGAATCAACAGATACAAATACATTTCATAATAGTATTCATCTCTATGTACTGTCTTAAAGAAATGCATGATTTTCTGTCATAACATAGTAAGTCAATATGACTAATTAAAACAGTGATGTAGAGTATAAAAATACTGTCATTAAATCTGGTACATTTCATGTAAATAATTTTTTTTCCACCTTAAGATGTCTTTCCTACCACAGCGCCATGACTTTCATACCACAGAATAGACATACTTTAGTAGCTCTCTACTCTGAAATTAGCATCTGGAAGGGCAGTCCAAGCAGCCAATGTGTGATTCCACTTACAAGAAGTACATTGAAACTGAAGACACTGCATATTTGAAAATATTAATAAGACTACACCCACAACATAAATAAAACATCACTGAAAATGAAGACCGTACCCCGGACCATAGAAACATTGTATACTTTTCTGTTGTTGAGATGAGATTTTGAGATTTTTATGCATTTGGCAGACAGACACAGGCATTTCTTCTCACATTCAGAATATTTTATGTGGTTTTGGCTCCAGAAAAGATGTGTGTGTACAACAGCGTAAATGCGTCACCCACCAGCATGGCCTCAGAACCTGCATGGACACAGGAGTGAAGGGGTGGTGTGCCTGTGTTGAGGAATGCATTTTTAAAAAGTGATTTTTTTTGTGTGAAAATAGACAACAGCACCAAGTGCTAAATTTCCACACACCCTCGCCCAATAAAGCATATATATGCACAGCAGTAAAACATTCTAAAAATGTGAGAAGTTTTGCAGTATAATCAAAGCAATAATTTATATTGATACTAAATAATTGAATAACTGCCAACTCAACTTCCAATGCCATAATCCAATGAAATTTTTAGATTGGTCCTTAAATAGATTTTTACTTTAAGCTGTCAGCAGACTGTGTTTACAGTTTTTTTTAACCTAAGGGTAATACATTATTTAAAAAAACAAAAACACAAAAACACAAAAACAAACAAGAAAAACATACTTTTGTTTTTGATCTCAAAACCTGATTTTTGGCATCTCAGCCAGGGAACTTTAATGGCTTGTCTTCTTTGTACAGTACTGTATTAACGTTGTATTGACAAACAAAAGGCCTATATGGACTATGTTGAAATGGGGGAGCGGGGGAGGGTTTAGGGCAAGCAAGAAAGGTGCATTTTTAATAAAAAACTAATAAAAATGGCAGAAGACAATGACAGCGGAATTTAGTGACATTTCTAATTCCATTATAAAGCTTGGAATGCCAAATCATAGTTGTTCTCAATTTAAAATTGAATTGCAGATAAAATTTAATTTATTTTGGAATTTGTATTCTTATTGCCAGTGTAGTCAAATCTCAATTTTCAAGCATTAAATATCACAACTATGGGTGAATGCACTCATTTGTTAATTAGTTCACACTGACAATGACAATTATGACAGCGACACAGACAATGAAATGGAAAGAATGATGCACGTTTTGTCATATATAATTCATATCATTCCGAAAGGAGACAGTTTTGGCCATCAGAACAGTTTCACTCAACTTTCGGTCCTGCGTTCATGTGAGAAGGAAGCACAAACAAACTTTACCAAAGGCACTCAAACTTCAAATTGAACATTTCTCAGCACGATACACAAAATTAAGGAATGTTTAAATGTGCAGGTAGGTGTATGGATACATGTGAGTGCTAATTATATTGTACAAAAAGTGCAGAATACGAAAATGAAGTTACACTGGAATATTCCGTCTTTAAGACCGGATACTCACACTGATCTGGGTGACAGCCCAAAGGCCAAAGCTGGAGTCTGTGCACACCCCCCCCCAACCTCCCTCCCCCAAACCCCGAGACACCTGACACCCGGAATTCCCAGCTCAGAAAACTGTTCTCTGACTGGACATGCATTTCTAAAATGCAACTGCATTTACCTATTTACCTCCTATAAGCCCCCTATATCCCCCCAGCTACCCCTCATTCCTTACAAAACAAAATACAAATGAAGCTTTAAATGTAAATCCCCCTTTGCCAGTGGTTTCTTCCTGGAAACATAGAAATATATTCTATACATATAGCATTTGCTTCTTTGTTTAATCTTTAGCATTGAATGTATGTGATCACCCCTGCCTTTGGCTAAGTCACACGTGTGTCATATTCAAGGTTATGGTACATTCACTGCAGTTAAAAAGTTTTTTTTTTTTTTTTGTTGCTTTTTTGCTGGTTTCATTAAAAAAAACAGAGGCAAAAATAAAACGCGTTCAGGAGGCAGTCCACCGTCCTGCAGAGGCTGCTTAATTTGATTTATTTGTCCATTTTTAGAACAGTTATTGATTTTGTGATATCTGCTCCAGTTTGTCACTCGGCGCGTATCTCTGTCTCAGGCCTTTGCAGGGGCAGCTCGGCTGGCAAAAAGGCCCCCTGCCCGAGGGCAGTGGAGAAGGTTCTGTTACCATGAGAGGGCGTGAACCCGGTGCTGGGGAAGTGGCCCACTCCTCCTCGGTTGTGGGGGACCTGTTGCTGGGGCGCGGGGTGATAGTCGTCCAGGTTGTCATAATGAGACGTTGCCCGTTTCCCGTGGGGCTGGGAGGAGTGGTTTCCCCTGAGGTCTCGCTCAGCGCCCTCTGGTGGGTGGTGGTGGTAGTGTTGCCGCTCTCTCCCGCTCTGCGATCGCTCTCCTTTGGGGATTGCAGCAGCTTTCACGGGGACCACCTGGGGCTCCTCCTCAGGGTAGCCGGTGGGGAGTTTCACCCTGCCTGCGTGCCTGTCCAAGTCAGGATGCTCGTAGTGCGGGGGATGACTCCTGGATTCGGGGGGTTCCTGCCGGTGCTTGACGCCCTGCATGTGGTCCGCCGGCTCGCTCTTTGGGTTGGGGTGGCCGGCATCATGGTGGTGTGCATGCGGGGAGCTCCGGCAGCCCGCGTGTTTGCCGGTGGAAGACGGCCTGTCGGCCAGACCGTTGCCATGGTAGCGTCTGTCCTGATCCACGTAGACCGGCGTCTCCGTGTTCGAAGGGTGGGGTTGCCGGGGGTGATGCTGTGGCACCGCCGCCACGGCGTAGCGCCCGTCCTTCCCCTCCACAGCCATCAGCACGGCCTTCCCCGGGTCCGACTTGCTGCGCAGGTGCCTGACCTCGGGGGCCCCCGTGTCCAGGAGGGCCACGTTGTCGTACTGAGACGGCACGTGGCCCTTGGCCTTCTGCCTGGTCCGGCTCTCCCGCCTCAGCGAGTGCATATAGAGCCTCTCCGAATCCTCGGGGTCCCAGGCCAGGTACACTGCCGCCCCCTTGGCCCCGCCTGAGGGGGGCATGTCCCTGCTGATGAAGCTGTGCTCTTTGCCCAGGGGCAGCATGTGGCGGGGCAGGTAGTGGTACCCCGCTGCTTTGCCCCCGGACCTTACCGGGTGAGGGGGAAGTGGCGGGTGTGCTGGATTGCGGCTGGCAGCAGAATGGCCGCGCCTCACCCGCACGGTGCCGTAGAGGTCCGCGTCGTAACAGGGGCCGTCGGGCGGGTGGGCCCCGGAGTAGGGGCTGTAGCGGTACTGCACGCGGCCGTTCTCGAAATAGGGCTGCAGCTGCGTGACGTGGTAGTCGGCCTGTGACGGCGGCTGCGGTGGCGGTGGCGGCGGGGGCTGGTAGACGGTCTTGTAGTGGTAGACAGGGCGCTGGTAGTACAGCGCCTCGTCCTCCGGGGGGAGCTCCGCCCGCGGCATGGGCGAGGCGCGGACGGGGGTGGGCGCGGCGTGCAGGGACTGGACCCTGCGGATGGTGGGGTACACCGGCGCCCCGTCCAGGACCCCGTACCCCGGCCCACAGTGCGAGGGGTGCCTGCTGGGGGGGTACTCTCCCCTGTGAGGGCCCTGGGACTTGAAGGACTGGTGGAAGGACTTGGGCCCCAACGTAGCGTAGCGGGCGTCGGCACAGGCGTTGTAGAGGATCTGGGGGTCAGATTGGGAGACCCAGGGGAGGTGCGGGGGTACACTCTCTGGCCGGAAGTGGTAGGGCTGCCCCGTGGGGACGGCCCGTGGATGGTAGTAGGCTACCGAAGGTGGAGGTTCCATCACCCCCTCCGCCTTAGGGTAGTACAGGTAGGGCGGCTGGTGGGCAGAGGACTTCCGCGGAGGGGGAGGTGGATGCGGCAGGACCTCCTCCACGGAGGCGGGCACGGACGCCCCCGCCAGGATGGCGTGATAGTTGGAGGCGTTGGCGGCCTCCGTGCAGGAGAGGGCCGCAGCGGCCAGCCTGCTCTCTGCAGACCGCGCTGGAGGGACGGGGGGCGTGGCGCTGTAGGCGTGGTGTGGGGGAACGGACTCGGCGCGGGGAGCCATCGGCTTTATGGCCTCCCACGGCTTCTCAGCCGGGTGGAGGGGTGCAGCCGGAACGGGGGCCACGATGGGTCGGGGCGTTTCTGCAGTCGCCGACGGCACGGCCGGTTCGGACAGGGTTGGAGACGGGACGCGCTCACTGGTCGGCATCTGAACGGAAATAAACAAGACAAAAAGGGTTAGTGTGGAATCACGGCACCAGGAACGGAGATTTTAGAGAGCACAGCATGATCACAATGCTGTGAACCCTTCCCATCTCCTTTGGGCTCTCCCTCTCACCTCTGCACTCTGCTGTGAGGTAACCATGCCCCCTCGGTTACTGTTGACGGGAGAAGGAATGCTAACAGGCACCTGGCCCATGGCGGGCTGTCTTCTCTCAGGGCTCGCGCGGGCGGGTGAAGTTTGTGTGGGGGGGCTGGCGCGTGGCGAGCTGAGGTCAGCACTGGCACGGCAGAGACTGCTGTCGTTACCCTGGCTGGCGTTGGCATTGGCATTGGCGGGGGGCACGGCGGGAGACTTGGCGCTGTTAGTGCCGTCACACTGCTGGCCGCCTGCTGTCGTCTGGGCCCTGGCGGGGGTGGTTGCTGGCGGAGACGGGGCGGTCGAGGCGGGGGGCGTTGTTCCTCCCGGGGTCTCGGAGACTCCAGTCTGGGGCTGGGGAGGCCATTCTGGTGGGCGGGGCAGCGAGACGGGAGTGGGCGGGCCCGATTCCCTCCTTTGAGACAGCATGGTGGCCTGCTGAGCGGATTCTGCCAAGGCAAGGGCCAGCATGCGGGCGGCGTTCTTCGGAGGGGGTGGGGGAGGGAGCAGGGACGCCGCGCTGACGGGGGCACCCTCTTCCTGAATGTCCAGAGCTACGGGTCCTGGGGAGGGACAAAAAAAAGAAGAATACAAATAAATAAAGTCTGGTAAAGGCAGAAAGAGGTTATGATGGATGCCTGAATCTTTTTATTTTTACTTACCTGTGTATTTAAAGCACTTACAGACCCTGGGGGACTATTAGAGGCTATCAAAACTAGACACTGTTATTCATTATTCAAAAGGGTTTAAAAATCACCATTTTGAACTTCAACTGAACTGGACAAATGTTCAGTTTCAAACATTCCTGTATTACTCCTTAAATATTTCTGTGCTCTATCAGTAAACAAACTTTTTTTGCCCAATTAAGCCTTGCTTAGCTTCCGTTTTTCCCACCTCGATTTGCTTTAAGTTTATCAAAATGACAAAAACCTTTTGGTGGCATAGGAAACTACAGTATAATTTACATGGTGTACAGAAAACATATACTATTTTCAACCAACAAAACTAACATTCCGCAAAGGCATATGATTTCTGCTACGCAAGCTTCCATTTCACAAGCAGACTTCTGCTTTGAAATCAATCCTGTTGAAATGTGTACCAGCAAGTAAATGTTTGTCATACTGATCATTGCTTAAACCACAGACATTTAACAGTTCCACTTCAGATGCGTTTTCAGATGTGGCAACATGTGTCTTCAGGGAGCGTCAGCTAAATGTCGGTACAGATGTGAAGCTCTAGATGAATGCTGTTTTTATTCATGGGAGCCCCAAAAAACATATCATTTCTAAATTGTTTGATTGGTAGAAGCTATTCTCCTGAGAAAATTACATTCAGCTTACATGCTGTATATACATACTTTATCGACTTGAGGGAGGTATTTTGGTTCAAAAACCTTGCTTTAAAAACCAGTGTTCTCAATAGGCAAATTAATTGTAAAGATACCATACAGCTGGGTATTTCAATGAAGTAATTCAGGTTAAGTACCTTTCCTCAAATGTACAGCGGTAGTGCCCCAGCTGGGATTTGAACCAGCAGCAGTGTGATTTAGTTGAAAATTCCTTGACTACCAGGGTATGTAATAAACTTTTTCACCTATATTACCTTTTACAATATAAAAGAAACTGGTTGGTTACTGGCCAAATTGGCTGCTAGAGTAAAAAATCATACCAGCCACAATCAATATTTTCCTAAATTACGCTAAATTACCTGGATGGTTGGTGGTCGGCTCACTGTGGTCTGTGACGGACGTGGCGCTCATCTCCATGGCAACAGCACAGAGTTGCTCGCCTTGTGGCCTGTGCTCAAACTCCCCACTCAGTGGCGGGTCAGAAAGGGCGTGGGCTGTGGGGGAGAGCGGGGTTGAGGGGGCGGAATCCGGAGGGCCACCCTCTTTCTCTGAAACGTGACTGGGTGTCGCTCCGGCCGCGGGCTCCAGAATGCTAAGGGGCGGGGACTCGGAGGAGCCCTGCCGCGTGTTGGGGGGGAGGGCCGGTGCCACTCCCTCGGCAAAGGTGGCGGGGGAGGGGCGCCGCAGGGCAGGGCTGAGTTCAGGGGAGGGGGCGGGGCTGTCGCGCCTCTCCGGAGGGGGCGGGGCGGGCTCTGCGGCACTCCGCCGGGGACTGGCAGCCTCCCTGGGCTCAGGCGAGGCGGGCTCGTAGGCCGGCAGGCTGCACTGGAAGGACATGGGGTCGAAGTCGAGCGTGGCCATGCCCATATCGGGGGGGCTCAGATCCATGTCCTCGGCCGAGCGGGGGGGCGAGATGAGGACGGGGACACGCAGCTGGCCCTCGTCGCCATCGCTGTCCCCGTGGGGGAGGTTGTCATAGGAGGCGCAGTGCTGCCGGCTGTCCAGCAGATCTCCGTTGAAGGAGGCAGAGAGGGCATCGCTACTGGAGCGGGGCCGGCGTGGGCGGAGCATCTTCACCTCGCCTGTGACACAAAAAACACAGAAACTTTCATTTGTGCGTATGGTTTGGGGTGACCATGGCAACATAACTTATATACACCGGTATGGGTTTGGGGTGACCATGGCAACATAACTTATATACACCGGTATGGGTTTGGGGTGAACATCACAACATAACTTGTATACACTGTCTGGTTTGGGGTGACCATGGTAACATAACTTATATACACCGGTATGGGTTTGGGTGAACATCACAACGTAACTTATATACGCCGGTATGGTTTCCCAGTTCAAAACAGACCCGCCTTAACCAGTGCAAGCTTAATGTAGAATTTGATTTGTATAAAACATAGTGGATGAGCTTGACACCCAACATCCCTCAACAAGAAAATGCAAGCATTTAGCATCTAGTGGCATTCACTGTCATTTAGTCCAAGCATCTAGAATTTGTCTAGATTTGATTTTGATAAATAGGATGACTTTGAAGGATTATTAAAGAGTGTGGATTTCATGTGACTGTAGATGAAGTATCCAGGACTGTGTCAAGTCTGGCACTGAACACCACAAGCCATGTAAAGTAATGGCACTTCTTCTTCCTGCTTCAGTCTGAGCAGGGCGGCTTAATAAGGGCGACGTGACCGTACCTTCCACGTTGTGTAAAGAGCTGAGAGATTCTTCACTCTTGGCAGATCGTAATGTCCCCGAATCTCCTCCCCTGCCTCCTGCAGAACAAAGGTTTTAAAATGAGACAAATTCTTCATTTTTCTTTTAAATCAAAAACAGACATTGAGTTGTGAATGCGAAGAAACTTTTTTAACGAATTACAGGTGCTAAACAAATCTATTTAAAGCATGAAGAGGATCAGCTAAGGGCAAATTAATTTAGGGTAAGAAATTAAATTATGAAATATTAAACATCAATTACTCATAAATCACAAAACATCAACGCAAGCAGTGACGGTTTGAGTTTGGGACATTATCATTGGCTAGAGAGGGAAGGGGGGGGAGACAGAGATAGAGAGAGGATAGAGAGAGAAGAGAGAAGCCTCACCAGCGATGGCCATGCTCTTCAGCTCGTTGGGCTCACTGGTGTTGCGCTGCAGCTTGCGTTTGGCCATGGAGGAAGACTTTCCCAGATTGAAGAAGGAACGCCAGCTGCCCACCGGAGATTTCTTCGTCTTACTGGGGGGGCGCTTTCTGTTTGGGGGGGCCAAGTCTGGTCAGCTCATCCAACTGATGCTAACTGCAGTTTAAAACTTCTGCTTCTACACTGCATTTATATATGTAAAAGGTATTTATCTACTGTATATCCATAAATCTAATTTACATATATATGGAAATAGAACAACATAACATATTTACATTCTATCCAATCTACATATTCATCCATCCATTGAGAGAAAACAGCTAAAAGTTGATAAAGCAAGTGACTAGGCATACCTCTCAGTAGGGAACTCGATGATAGTGTGGAACTTGCCCTGGAGGGCGGCTGGACCCTCCCCCACCTCGATGTACTTGCTGTCGGCCGTGACAGGCGAGTTTATCTGGGCCTGGGTGCGAGCCTGCGCCTCCTCCAGGGTCAGCAGCTTGGTGGAGGGAGAAGACACCAGAAGGGATTTGGGTCGAGACAGCGAGCCATGACCTGGGAGTGAGACAGAAGGGCACGGTCGTTTTAAGAGCCTCGTCTCCTGCACGGCGGTCGCATCGTAGATTTGTGAGCTGTAAAACCCATCGAGTTAAAACCTAAAACGAATACGCTGCAGCAGTGGGAAGTGATTGCATGCTGCGCTGTGATTGGATGCCCTGCAGCAGTGGGATGTGATTGGATGCTGAGCTGTGATTGGATGTCGTGCAGCAGCAGTGGGATGTGATTGGATGCTGTGATTGGATGTCGTGCAGCAGCAGTGGGATGTGATTGGATGCTGTGCTGCAGCAGTGGGGAGTGATTGGCCTGCTAACCTGTCCCCTCCCGGATCAGCAGGCTGAGTTTGGGGCTGAAGAGCACGTCCACATGATTGAGGATGAACTCCACCACCACCGACTGAATCCGCACCTCCATGAAGGCTGCCGTTCCACTGAAACAGGCCGACTCGATCTGCTTGGACCTGCGAGGGCGGGCGTGAAGAGAGAGAGAGCACTCACAACAAAACATTTTTAATAAACCAGCCACGGCATTCTCTTTCTGCAAGGGAGTGAGTGACCAAAGGCAAAAAACACAAAAAATTTAAAAGAAAAAAAAGAAAACCCTGTTTTCATTCCCTTGATTAGCAAGATTAACGATCTGAATAATCCTTTGGCAGGTAAACACACAGCTTATTTATTCATCTCATGTTTAATCACTATGTACACTTAATTAAAGAATATGCACCACTCAACTACCACGATAGCTTTCGGCACATAAAGGCTATCTTTAACAAAACATGCACTTCAAAATTATTTAATCACAAAATGTGCGCATTGCAGATCTTATCAAATAAAATGTGCACAGTTTTGCAATGCAAATAAAAATAACATACTTACATTAATTTAATAACACAACACTGAAGCTCTGAAAATGCACTTATAATTATTTTTTACTTTTATTTTGTCTCTAAATTGTAATCACAAAATACCGGTATTGACGTTGTTGAGATAACTAGACTGGTGTAGGCTTCTTAAACCGAACACCAAGACAAGCCTACTGTATACTAAATAAATTACTATATAGGTACATTAGATGCGACTGAAGTTGCTAGGCTGCTAGGAATGGGTGAGTTCTGATGACTGCAAATGATGGAAGCTCACCTGAGAAGATTGGGGGCCCAGACAATCGCCAGGTTTTTGCTGTGCATGTTAGTGACGTAGCTGAAGGTCGCCAAGTGGGATAAATGCCTCATGAGAAACTCAAGAGTCCTTGAAGAAAGCAGAACACCTTATTCCAACAACAAAGGCTAGGCTCACACACAAACATAAATATGATATTTTATTTAATTATGCAGCTATTCAAACAATGTGGTTAGTGGCATTCTAAATTACAAATCTACATAGATGTTCCCATCAGGAACCACTGGGTGGCGACAAAGCACCACACATTACTGTACTTTTCAGTAACATCTCTGAAATCTAAATCTAAATTATCAGTAGAAAATACAGATGTTTACCAAGCTTGATTATTACTAATAATAATTTAATGTATTAATACTACTACTACTAATAATAATAATAATAATAATTTTATGTGTAGCCATGGTTGATTGCAGTTCCTCCTTCGACCAGCAGAAGGCAGCGTTGGCTTGCACTGACCTGTAGTGCGGTGGAGGCAGCTGCTGAATGACATCATGGATTTTGATGAGCCTTTCCTCATCTGTGGCAGCTGACACTGCCTCCTGTGGACAGAGGGGAGATGGGGAGTTAACATCAGTCCCTTCACAGTCACAACTGCTTACCGTTGATTAACCACCATGGATTCCGGCACGGGACGGGCACATATGGGAGCACTTTCGTGCCGGACCACTGAGCAGGGAGCCCAGAAGCACTGCGCTGGTCCTGCAGTTGCCGTAGCTACCAGAAAACATTGACGCCCTCCCCTTTCCCCGCTTTAGCCTGTAATGGTTTATTCCTTGGAGTGGTCGACGGTCTCACAACACTGATTGTTGATACAAAGCGTGGGCCAAAAAGAAATGTCAAAAAGCTTACAACCCCCACCCTCCACCTCTCCCCCAGGGCTGTCCTTATACAAACCCTGAAATTGATTCATTCATGGAGTCGGTGATAAATTTGTGATTTTAAGCACTGGAAGACAGACCTCTTGAAGCGAGCCATTAGAACCACCATGTTTAATTCCACAGCCATTCTTCTGCCCAGCTAACTGCATATATGTTTGCTAACTACTAACTAAACATGTTCACATCTAGCCGCCTGCAGTGAATCCCCAGTACATCATGCATTACAGTGACTGAGGTCTGTTTGCTGATCTCCACCTCCCCGCTACCCTGTCACTAAGGCCACCGGTGTATTTACTGTGAGCCCCGCGGCGTGGTCGCGCTTACGGAGAACTTCTCGTAGAGCTGGTAAGTGAGCAGCGGGTTTGGAAGCTCGCGGAAGTACAGCTTGCACAGCGAGCCCACGCAGTGGATATCCTGGATGTACACGTCCTTGGTCAGGTCTGGGATCTGCTCCGAGTCAAACTCATGCCTGAAGAGTAGGGAGAAAGAGCGGTCATCTCCCTAAAGCTCACAACAAGGAGTCCCACCTGAGCGTCCGCACACAGGGGACTCCCCTGACGCCCATACAAGAAAACCAACATTGTGCAAGAGACCCACATCACTGTTCATATGTAGAGACCCATATAAGGCCCACACAAGGGGACACACGGTTGTTCATACGACTGATGCAAAGGTTCATTTTTTACTCTTTAAAGGCTTCCTTTTAACTTTCAATGAAGCTTTGAAACAATTAAGATGCATTTTGTCAGCATTGCTGTCTTTGTGACATTAACTTCAGTTTCCAAAAAAATTCAATAAAACTACGGAATTTTAGACAGTCAAAATAAAGCATTGATAACGAATAGTCTGAAATGCAATGACGTTTTGGGACTGCTGAGACTGAACAACAAATCTTTGACGGCGACAGAAATGTAGCGTAAATGTAACCTTGGTTATTTCACAAGCAGACTGCAGACTGAGTCCTGACGTGAATGGGCCGTCTGAGTTTCAGCAGGCCAGATTATTTGAAAGGTGGAAACCCCAAAGGGGAGAATTTTAATTCAGCACACTAAACAGAAACATGCCGCACATAATCACACGCACTGGGGAAGGAGGACATCATTGTTGGCTGCGCCACCTGCCTTATTCAGAACTACGCTTGTTTGTGGGAAACTTGAGGACGAATGTGGAGAAACCGCAGGATTACCGTACCGTAGGAGGGTCGAGTTTCAGCTGAATAACTGATCTGACAATAGCACGCTCAGCACGTGTTTACGGACAGGTGTCACATTTATAGGAAAGCTCTGCAGTGACCCTGGGCTGTTACTGCTCTTTGACCCCTCTCCTATCTGATTACCTTCCCTTGCTGCTACCATAATCGCTGTTTTGTTTTGAACCAGTTTTTACCACTTCCTGGTTCACTCTCATTCGCTCCCTCAGTCAATCAGCTCGCAGCCTCCGAGACTGAAGGCCGTTCCAGCCGAGGGGCCCTGTCTGAATGCGAGGAGAGTTCTCCGGGGTCAAGGTCACCTGGCTGCAGTGATCGCTCTTAAATACGTCCGCGGACTGGAACTTCCCACACGTTTCCTGGATGTCTGTCGGATTCGTCTCGCTCCGTCCTGGGTCAGATTACTAGAAGGGGCTGGAGCCTTACCGCAGTTTCTGGATGTTGGAGGCGACGCCTGACAAGCGGTATATTCCGTCCACCACCCCGTGCTTCTCAATGAACTCTGTGCAGCTCTTGAGGACCTGGGGGACTGGATCAGACAGGGATTGATTCAGCAAACGTAAAGCCCAATGAGTCAAGCTGCATCCCACCTGGATGGTCCCTATAATGCTCCAAACCGGATCCAGGAGAACCACTGCATCTGCTGGTCAAACCAGGTCAAACCAAAGACAGCAGCTGATGGCAATCAACTGTGTATTCAGCTGCTACAATTGATCAATTACCTACTGAAAAAGAACAGAAATCAGCAGATGCAGTGGATTTTCGCAACCAGGGACCCCTGCTATAAAGCAAAAAATACATTTGTAATAAAATCCATGCAAATGACAAAAGCAATTTGAAGATTTGGGATTTGAAGACGACCTTTCAGCAGCAACCGACACATGTGCACAGGCATCTTTACCTCGGTGGAATATGGCTAGTGTGTGAATCGTTACCAGAGCGCGCACCGGCGAGAGTCAAGAACTCAAGCGAGAAAGTATCTCAGCCATGCCATGTTACGTGAATTACCCAAAGCGCTCGTCAGCGGCAATTCAAGTTGTGTAATCCAACTGGCTGATTAACGTGGCACTAAGCGGTGCGTTCTAGCCAGGTGCACTCAGCGCACGAACAGACTCCAGCGTCGTTTTCGAGTGCGGAGGAAAGCATTAACTCGCAACACATGAACGTCTGACTGACAACCATCTCAAGTGGCGCAGACATGGATGACAGAGTACAGTCATTTGCGCAAGTGTGATGGAGATCGGGGATGCTATCAAACACGGAAGAGGAGGCAGTCTCCGTGATTGATAGCACTCTGAAGGATATACGATGCCACGTTTCTTAAAGAATTAGCAGTTATGGAAGGTATCGACTGGCAATCTCCGGCCCGCCTGTGCAAGAACCAAAAAATCAACTCCCGTGTCATCTGTCTGACCCCCACCTTAGTGTGTGTACCCATTCTGCCTGGCCCGCCTTCATCAAATCACCACACACACACACACACAAACACACACTATACTCTGCACAAAGATGAGCAGTCTGACAACTGGCACTGCTTAAAAATATTTAATAAAATACACAAGAAACCGCACAACATAAAGCCACGATACATTCTTTCCAAATAATTTTATCCTAAATAAAAACCAAAAGGGAAGATGACTAATCCTAAAAGCACAGCCACATGGGTTGGAATGGTCAAGCTTGGTCAAGTCTTTGCCAAACGTAACTGCCATGTTCCCCAGTCAGCACTGTACGAAGCGCCTTTTAAAAACAAACGGGGGTGGGGTGAGGTTTATAGGATTTGGAGTGGGACCGCCAACTAGCCCAGGGGATCAATGGAGGGAAATCTCTCAAAATATATAAAGCAATGTGGCTATCCTTAAACTCTCGAAGCCTGCGTGTTGCCATAGCCCATAGACATGCCCGAGTGGCTCCCTCCTGCGTTTTGGTTTGGATACTTGTGTAGTCCCTATAAGAGACTATGTTTGCATTGGGATACTTGTGTAGTCCCTATAAGAGACTATGTTTGCATTGGGATACTTGTGAAGTCACTATCAGAGACTATGTTTGCATTGGGATACTTGTGAAGTCACTATCAGAGACTATGTTTGCATTGGGATACTTGTGAAGTCACTATCAGAGACTATGTGTGTGTTGGGATACTTGTGAAGTCACTATCAGAGACTATGTTTGCATTGGGATACTTGTGAAGTCACTATCAGAGACTATGTGTGTGTTGTGTTGTCAGAGGCCTGGTTTGGTGTGAAAGATGGCTTACCATCGTGGCCCGAGTTGAGGAGGTGCTCGCCCAGGTCACAGCCGAACACCCGCTCCCTGAGGATGCCGCGCTGCTTCAGCTTCTGCTTGGACGGCCGTGACTTCATGAAGGTGCGCAGGAATGTTATCAGCTTCCCGTGCTTTTTAGACACTGGAAAGGGAGAGGGAGAAAGGGGGAGGTGGAGGGAAATGGAGGGATAGAAAGAAGAGGAGAGAGGCAGGGCGAGAAGGGAAGAGGGAGAGAGAAGAGAGAGGGGGAGGAGAGAGAGAGAGACTCCTTAATCAACTAGTATGTTAGCAACAGCAGGGATTTTCCTGAAAAGAAACTGGCAAGAAGAAAGCCCACCTCACATCAAGAGGCTTTAAAAGACCCAGAGAGATTCAGAGGTTCAGTCAAACTGGGTCATTGAAATGGGTGGGAAGGCAGCTTGTTAGCACAGTATGTCTGTGGACAGTGACTAACAGGAACCTCCGGAAATGTTAAACATGTACTTTCACACCTCCCCCCCAAACATCCGATTCAGGATCAACGTTTAACTGCAACCAACAGGGCGGTAAATCCTAAAACCGATCCAAGTTTGATGCTCTGAAATAGCTGCCGATCAATCTAATTTGACGTGTGAAAGCAGTAAGTAAAAACAGTTGAGACAGAAAGTTTCTTCCAGTTCTAGTTTCAGTTCTTCCAGTGGTTTTATGGCTTGCATGCGGACCCTTGCATTGCTTCCAGCCAGTTCTGATAGACTCCCTTACAAATAAAAGACCCAGGCCAGGAATTTGCAAGTGGCATTGTTGGACACGTGGAGGAGAAACAGCAGATGGCGTGACGGGGAAAAAAGAAATCAAGTATAAGGTTCAAGAAGTTCGAATTACAGAACAAAGCCATGGCATTTGAAAGTGATCTGGGCCGTTTAGGAAGACTCCAAGCAGATCACATCCACGCTTTATAACAGGGAAAAAACAAGCACGCTCCAATATTGTGATATAAAAGAAAATAGACCATGCGTCTGGCTTAGAGTAGAGTCAGCCTTGAATGCTCAATTTTAGGAAGAAAGAGGACATTTTACCCAAGGTAGCACAAAGCTGTTTGTGTATTTCACGCACATTTCCACTTTTAACCATTTAATGAATCCAACCAATTGCATGATCTGATACTTTGAGTGTCACCAACATGGCTCAGTATTGTACCGCATTACATTACAGTATGCAAGAAGAATTTTTCTAAAGATTCAATATTTGGACATTTAGACACCCATTAGTCTCGCCGTTTCTCAGAGTTACATGTGTGCAACACATGGACATAGGCCTACACAATATGGATCCATTCAAAAGCAAGCTATATACAAAAGGAATTGAATTTCCATGTTATGTTGGCACACGGCACAGCGGTGAGAAACCGGTGAAATGGCACCGATTTAGATTAAGAATAAGCTCAGACGAAGAGCACAGAAAAAAACCTTTCATATTCATATCATAGCCTCTATGTATACCACCTACATGCAGCCGCCACCATGAAACCCCAGCCATGTCGAGATCAAAACCAGCAGTGACTCACCAACACAACCGTATCCCAGCATGCATTGCCTGTAATATTAACATGGCCAAGCTCACAGAGGTGATTACTGGCACACAAAAGAAGTCACCATATAAACTAGGTTTATTGGCCATGCCTGCCAAACACAATTGTAGAATTACAGACTCGTGCTGAAAATGTGCACACACAGCTGGACACAGCTGGATAGGCCTGCAAACCATCACATGACTCATGCCTGTAATGTTTTGACAAATGTGATTCCTGGCTGTAAAGACAATCTAATCCCCCCTAGACACTCATCTTTGCTAGCCCGTTGCCCTTTTGGTAGCTATGACCAGCCTTTTGGATCTAAGATGGAGCTTGTAACAGCTACACAATATACAGAAACCAGTTTACTAAAATGCCCCGACAAACACATCTGCTGGTTCTAAACCCAAAATACTACAGATCAGTGAAACACTTTGTGAAGCAAAACAACCCAGCCCACAAAATAACAACTAGACAAGCAACAACAATGTTTAGGGCCTCACTTGCAAAACTGGTGATTCAAAAAAAGCACAAAAAAACTGGTGATTCAAAAAAAGCACAAAAAAACTGGTGATTCAAAAAAAAGGTGTGAAAAAAACACAAATGTTAGAACCAAAGTAAAAATTAGAGTGCCTCAGGAAAGCATTCTTACAGAGAAAAGTGCTCAGTGATATATTAATAATGTCACAATACCCAGTAGAGAAAAAAATACATGTATTTACAACCTGAATGCATAAACACACAGCACCATTTACAGCACGTGCAATATACTTTCTGTTTTTCATGGTGTGATATATCTCCGGCTTGGAACACAAAGGATAGCAAAGATACTGGAACAAAGGAGTCTTTCTACTGACTGAATTGACTTAAAACGTGACTCTGCCTTGCACTAGATCCAGTGTAAAACCACTGAAAATCTCTGCACCCACTCCTGTTTCATCCACAGCAAAACCACTATAAACCCTTTCACAATTTTCAGATGTGTACAATGTTTTATCTAAGATGTTTAATCCAAATAGGACCAGAAGGAAGAAAGATATCTGCCGTACTATATTGCAAATATAAATGAAAATAAGACAAAATAGGCCAGAAATCTCAGTGATGTCCATTTTGTGCAGAAAACAAATTGCATCACAAATTGCAATGCACATCTGCCTTTAGAGACTGCTCTGGGTATAATATCCATCTCGCAAACTAGTGTCTCCCAGAGAATTGACCTTCTGGCTAACAATGTGAATGCTCATTTTCACTGAGTCAGCAAGGCACAACATGGTTCCCAATCATGAATTGGGAGAACTGACTCATAATTGGGCTTTTAGTGTTGTCAAAGTAATTATTATCATATTCCCCAAAATGTCAAGACCATAGCAAAATCAACAGTCTTTGAACTTAAGCAGCTTTATTATACTATAGTGCCAGAGCCTCATCTTATTCCCCCAGTATAGCAAGAAAATCACTCTCAGCTTTGCGCTTGCCGAGACGTTGACAGTTAAAAAATTTTACGTTTGTAAAATTTTGTAACTGTACATACATACATACATACACATGCACACACAAACAAATGCTCGATCTTCAATGCTTCAATCTCCAATGCTCATCTTCAAATCCTCAAATCTTCATTTTGGCACCACTAAGCACTTAAGTAGTTATGAGGAAATAAAAGGTTATGAGGTAGGCTTCACTGGTTACCGAGACCACATTTTCCATTCATAAAAACTGAAAATACACCCCTCCCTCTATAACTGCATATTGAGTCCATCTAAAATCAGTGAGTTGAGACCAAGTTTCTGATGAAGTGGCTTAATGAAAGAGAAATGGTACCTTCTCGCATACAGTAAAACACATTATAGTGTGTTTCTGGACACATTGATTGATTCATTGATTTATTAACAGTGCCAGCACCATTTTAGGCTGAGCTGGGTAATCACAAGGCGCACCTGCAGACTGATGTTCTGAATCTGCAATGGCAAGAACCAAACTAACCTGCTCGCTCTCCCACTCTGATTTTTCATTCACAATGTACATGGTCTTACATCGTATGTACATTGTTACATAGAAGGGCTTCACTTCCACAAGCCCAATAGGTTCATGCCCCGCTTATTGCTGCTCAGTGAGTTGATAAGAACTACTTAGGGGGGTGCCAGATGAATATCTTGAATGCATTTCCTTATTTTCCTTGCTGTGACCAGGAGCAGTGAAGGCAGCCTGTTGAACAGCCGATGGGGAAAGAGGGGAAAAACCTAAACGTTAAACCTGGCAGAGCTCTGCCAGTCTTTCCCCTCACGAGTACAGCAAGAGTGACCTCTGGGTCACATGTCTGCCTCCCTCCACTGGTTGGCCATGTACCATAGCATCCCGCTAAGTACATTGCAAGACTGTATTCAATCCGTATACATGTATCCATGTAAGCATAACTATGGCCATAAAAGAACAACTGAAATAAGCATCCCTGCTGACAATAGTGTTTTAAATCATTTCTGAAGCCAGTTAAAAAGCACTAATAGTCAGAAATCTATACAACTAAAAAAACTGAAATGGCACAAGAGGAAAACTAGCTAGATGCCAAACAAAGAAAGGCTTCTCTACATGACTGCCTCCATTAAGCCGTGCACAGACAGTTCAACAATGGCTGGAATAACAGGAAAGCATTTGAAAAGAAATCTGTGGAGAAGGGGATTTCATACGTGACAAGTTCAAGCACTGCTTACTCCAACATTGGTTTTGTTGTTAAACTTATATTTAACATGCCTCCATTTTTATCCCAGGCATCTATACAACCCAGAATAAAAGCAAAAACCAAACAAACACCATGGAGCGCCTCTTATCACTGCTTGATGATGACAGCAATAGGCAGTTGGCACTATCATTGCCAATTCCACTTGTAGTCGTGAAGGCCCGTCAACATTTGATGTCCGAGGGACAGCTCCACTCAAGATCAGTGAGTGAATGGATAAAACCTGTCTGGGAAATGTTAAATACCCTTTTCTTCACAAAAACAACCATACGGCACTGGCTAGCAAGCAATTGTACAATTTTTGACAAAGACATGATATTTTGATGACCTAGCTTAGTGCCTAAATGTGCATAGAGGTTATGGGAACATGTCTGTGTTCTAATTGTTTTAACATGTCTAATTGCCTGTGTTCATTAGAAGTTAGTTATCTCTTAACTATGTTAATATGCACTACAAAGGTCTTCAAGAACTGACTAGTACAGATAATTTAACTTGTCAAAAAAAATAATATATATATATATATATATATATATATTGAACTGTGCAAAACACTGTGTTGGGTGTGGCACATGCACGCACACTCCATCTCTCTCTGTCTCTCTTACACACACACACACAATAGCAAATAGCTCAAACTGCAGTTAATAATAAACAGAATAAATAAGACAGGCAGCTGATTTAACACCCAACAGTGATTTAGCCTTTACTACTTGGCAGTTAGCACTCCGTTTAACCTTGAGGTGTGTCTCTAGCTGCACATTAATTTTACTGTAAAAACAGTCTACGTAAATGGCTGTCAATAACTATTATCAACGATGATACTTAAAAACTGTTAATAGTTTAGTGGTAGTAGTAGCAGCAGCTGTCATAATACTCATAGTATTGGAGATGTATCAGATAATTTACATTTAATCGATTATTTACATTAACACAGCGAAGGTTTGAAACCTACACGTTCTATTGGCATACATACATGTTCTAACTGATAACCATTTTATGATTCCTTAAACTGTATGACTACCATTGATGCCTATGTAGGCCTATCTATATCAATATTCTATCATTTTAATAATTCAATAAGACAATCGAAACATGACTGCCTAAAAAAAGAGACAACATGCCAACAACCAACACAGACTCAGACAACATGTCTTCTGGTTATAGTTGATTGTATATATACAATCGAGCTTGATTGATAATTCTTTGAGTATATGTGGCTACTCCAAAATCTCTGTAACAGGAAATTCAGCTAAAAAAACGAATACATTCCTGGATGTTTATCCATTACTACCACTTACCATCGATAACGGATTCATGAATTATTATCACAATTAAAGAGCATACAATGTTCAAATAATTAACTTGACAAAGACTATGTAACAGTAGGTTATTTAGTTAGTATTATGAAACATAAAATGCCTGAACTATATTTTTAAATCAAACGTAGCCTGTTTGTCCAAATTATAAAAATGTCCAAATTATGTGAACTCAACATTCAATTAAGAGCTCAATCACACTGCCTAATGGAGGCAGCAAAGCAGAATATAGAGTGGTCTTCCACCCATTAAAGGAAATACCGACTAGTCCATGCAGCATAAACATGGTATGTAATAAAACGCATTCATGCTACAGTAGCCTATACAAACCATTGCCTCACCTCGGTCCCTAGACGCTCGGTTCCCTCCGATAGCTGCAAGAAAATGTCTGCCGGCTCAGTAGGTTAACTGACCGGGGCGATCAGGCTCCAGATCACCCTAATTCATTTGACAGGTAGTGACGCCCCCAAAAAACGAGTTTAAAATTAAAACTAAGCTAATTTTATAAAACAAACATACCATGATCCACTGCCACTGTAGCCTATAGTCGCATAATAAAAGCGGTTGGAATTGCTGATGAGAAGGAAAAATATACATTTCCTGTAGCCTAACGCGTCATTGAAATGTATCATATTGCATCGTTTTAAGTTTTTTGTTGAGCTTGCAAGCGTGACTTTTTTCTTCTTCTTTTGTCTCTGCCTCCGCGTGGATGTCCAACCCCTTTGGTGTCTCTTTACAACCAAACCGGCTTCACCGCAACTTGTGCAGCGTACGAAACGTAGAAAGGCCCCGCCTGTTAGGTCCAGGGTTCGTGCTCGCGCTGGATGCCCTGCACAGGAACCGAGACAAACTAATCTTACAAATTCCAAGCTCCTGCGCTCCTGTTCCACTTATTTAAACGCTTCGGGCTCATGAGCACAGATGGGCTTAGAAAGACTACACACTGTATGTATATACATTTTGCATTTGTTTTTTTGTTAAACTGTTTAAGCTACTGTTGGCATTCTGTTGGAAAATTTAGGCTACTAACACGACCATGAAAAAATCTCAATGGAAAGAGACCAACAAAATGCTGTGAACCTTTACAGCAATGAATTGTTTACCAAACAATTGCAATCGGCTTAGCACATTTATTTTCTATACTTATTGTATCATTCCCCTCCATGTATGCATGCATTTGTGTGTGTGTGTGTGTGTGTGTGTGTGTGTGTGTGTGTGTGTGTGTGTGTGTGTGTGTGTCGGGGCATATCAAACATGTGAGGTTTTACTGGCATCATGTTTGGGTTTGTTTAAAGAACAGGGAATCTAAAATGCAGATTGCTCATGATAATCCCGGTGGACTAAATTGAATAGTTCTGTGAATCAATATGGTAGATATAAAAGTAAACGGGAGCAGACAGGTGCAGCTGCAGTGCCGAGCTTGCTCGCAAAGCAAATTCTTAAATTTTATTTTCATCGTCTCAAAGCCTTGCTCTGATGCTAAGGCATTACATACATTGCTGTTCTATTTTTCAAAACCTTTTTTTAAAGTGCTACTCAGTCATTGTGTCAAAGATTAGGTATCATGGCAACTAAGGACAAACACAACAAGATTATGTAACTGTCACTTTTCAGAACATCCATTTTGACAATAATAGTTCTTCTTCATTCATCCGTCATATGTCATCCTTTATTAACCCCACTTTCTGTATTCCATGTGTGTGTGTGTGTGTGTGTGTGTGTGGGAGAGAGAGAGCGCACAAGAAAAGTTTAGCAGTGAGAGAATGCTTTTTAAATTATTCACAATGGAAGTTGCTGAAAGTTGTTTGGACTCAAACAGGGTACCTGATGAAACGTCTCCTCCATGGCTAACTGCACGTCGGAGACACAAAGCAAACGCAGAGGTTTGTTCAAATATGCTGGGGTATCCAGACACTGGCATCTCAGGCTCATGTAGATCACGCTGTCCAAGCACAAAATTCAGTTGCGTTTCGAGAAAACATTTCACATCGCCGTCTATGGACAGCCTTGAATAAATCAATGAGCTGCTGGAGTTTTCTTTTGTTGTAGAATGAAACATCAACTGGGACTTGAGCAGGCTAGAGTTGATTTATTACATCGAAATATGCATTTCCTGTCTTGAGACATGAGAAATTTTATCTCCTTTCATTTCCTTTTCCTACTTATTAAAAAAGCTACAGTTTGCAAATTCATCAGCTGAAGCTTAAGCTAAATGGATATTACAATGCTTCGTACAGTGCTAGCTACAAACAGGAAGCTCTATTTTCCATTACTTTGATTAACAACCAATCAGATTTCAGCATGTAAATAAAAAGCGTGTAAATTGAGGCCATGTTGATAAATATCAGCCCTGTCTTGTACGAGTGTGAAATACAGCTGGATTCGATCACATTCGACATCCCTACAAAGCCTATCTGATGCCAAACTTATTCCCACCACAAATCCACAGAAGTGAGATAGAGTGCAAATACTCTCCCGTTAACGGACAGAAACCAGAAAATGACCAGAAAAAATCCACATTACCTGACTGAGAAAAACAAATCCAGTCAACTTGACAAAAACAAACCATGTAAAAAGATTTTGCATTCAGTTTCACATGCAATGGCGCAAAAATCTTTTATAACTGTACACAAAACACATAGTGCCCATAGCTAATGGTTCTCATGCATCAACTGGCTTTCACTGAAAAGAAAAAGAGTTGTTTTCTAGTCGTTTTCTACATGGACACATTACCCTAGTAATAGTAAAAGCAGTTACAATCAAAGATCATTCACAAATAGAAGTGATTAATGTTATTGTGTGCAGCTTCACAACATTACTTTACTGTGTCTTCAGCCGACTAAGAGGAAGATGGATCAAAAAGGTAATATTGCATCCGCAATGCAGCATCATTTTCACAATGGAATAACAAAAAATACCATTTTGGGAGCTGCACAAAAGAACATCATTTACTTATTTTTTGTGAACAATCTTTCATTCATTTTGTGATTAATAAACAAAACAAGACACCAATACAAATATTTTCCTTTTAAAAATCCACTCTGGATATCAGGTGGCACATCTCTGTGTACTATACAATTAGATCGGACATCCCACTTAAAGTTAGTACTTGAATGTGATTGTGTTAAGTTTGTCGGAAAAAGGACAGAAGCATTCAAAGGTAAAAAAAGGCTCCCACGGTTTCGCCATCTTCCCCAGTTTGTTCATCTGGATAGAAGATATGGGGTATTTTGAGAAAAGCTGTAACTTGGGCAAATTTTATACATTATTCTGCATGTTTCCAAAAGCGATATTACAGAAACTCAGGGTGCACCACTAAACATCCATGCTAGTTGGTCAGTATAAGAACGTGGGCAGTGATAGTAACTGAAACCCTCAGAGCCGTATGCAGTGGAGTTAGAGTTAGAGGAGAGTGGAGGACAGCATAGGTGGGTTAGTCTAGCGGGTTTCTACTAGGTTAGGACATATGGACTTTGAGGAATAGTCTACCTGAACTCAGTCTGTAGTGGTTTAGGGGACTGGGTACCCATGCATTATCTTGCTTTACACTGTCCATCTCCAAATCTGCATGAAGGTGGTGGTGGGGGTGGGCGGGGCATACAGAGAGGGAGAAAAGTGTTTTGTTCAGTTAGAAAACAGTTTGGCGAAAAACAGTTTCAGTAGATTTTCAGCTTATGGTTTCCGCATTACCATCCTGGATAACCACACGGTATCTTAGTTCAATTTGCTGATTTAAACGTGACAACAAATACCTGCAAACCACATATCTCTCCAAGACCAGGTTTGGCCTTCACTGATTAAGTTTGTATTTGACTATTTTCTGGCCTCAAACTCAAACCAAGAGTAGAATACCAAGACCTGATCCTTAGGGCTTAAACAAGCTGCTGAACAATAATACTTGGCGATGCTGTTAATGTTGGGAAAATATTGCTGAAATACAATCCTGACAAATGTAATTGTACATTATACACTCCTCAAAAAAAGTTCGGAAACGTTATTTCGGTCGATTATTCCTCCCCTTTAATAATACCAATTGGTATTGTATTTTATATCGTTGGAAAGCCTGATTAGTCACCTTTACAACGAGGTACAACTTGTAAGGATCGTGCATTCGTGGAATGAGCAACACAGCTAACCGTGTGGGTAGCGGCCCAAAAAAATTTGCCAAAATCCCCTGCAATATTCTTCTGTTGGTATTCACTCTCGTTTTGAGTTGCTTGGTGGACTGGATGATTGCACTCTCCCACAGTAATAAGGAAAAAACAACACATATTGGCCATTTTTACACTTTATTCATTTTACACTGTCAGGGACCTCAGTAGCGTGTGGAAGATCCATACGCAGCCACAACAGCTTGGCACCTCCTCCTCATGCTGGTCACCAGCCTGGTCACACACTGCTGTGGGATGGCATCCCATTCCTCGGTGCCAATCAGGTGCCAGTCACACACCTGTGACTGGCATACACCTGCCAGCACTTGAAGCTCAAAACGAGAGTGAATACCAACAGAAGAATATTGCAGGGGATTTTGGCACATTTTTTTGGGCCGCTACCCACACGGTTAGCTGTGTTGCTCATTCCACGAATGCATGATCCTTACAAGTTGTACCTCGTTGTAAAGGTGACTAATCAGGCTTTCCAACGATATAAAATACAATACCAATTGGTATTATTAAAGGGGAGGAATAATCGACCGAAATAACGTTTCCAAACTTTGTTTGAGGAGTATATATTTTAATACATGAAGGAGTCAAAAATTTTTTTAAATATAAAACACACTGTACTGATTCTGTACAACGGGATATATTCCTACATGCTAAATACACTGCTCAAAGAAATTAAGGGAACACTTAATCAACACAGTATAACACCAAGTCAATGAAACTTCTGGGATATCGATCTGTCCAGTTAGGAAGCGTAAACGATTGTGAATCAATTTCACCTGCAACAGATGGACAGGAGAGGCAACAGCAAGACAACCCCTAAAAAGTCAATGGTTTTGCAGGTGGTGGCCACAGACCAATTATCTCTCCTTATCCTTCCTGACTAATTTTTCTTGAGTTTTGCATTTTGCTAGTGCCCTTGTCACTACTGGTAGCATGAGGCGGTACCTGCAGCCCATTCAGGTTGCACAGGTAGTCCAGCTCCTCCAGGATGGCACATCCATACATGCCGTTGCAAGAAGGTTCGCTGTGTCTCCCAGCACAGTCTCAAGAGCGTGGAGGAGATATCGGGAGACGGACCATTACACGAGGAGAGCTGGAAAGGGCCGTAAAAGGGCAACAACCCAGCGGAAGGATCGGTATCTAATCCTTTGTGCGAGGAGGAACAGGAGGAGCACTGTCAGAGCCCTACAAAATGACCTCCAGCGGGCTACTCGTGTGCATGTTTCTGACCAAATTGTCAGAAACAGACTCCATGTGGGTGGCATCAGGGCCCGACGTCCTGTAGTGGGACCTGTGCTCACAGCCCAGCACCGTGCAGCTCGATTGGCATTTGCCAGAGAACACCAGAATTGGCAGGTTCGCCATTGGCGCCCCGTTCTCTTCAGATGAGAGCAGGTTCACACTGAGCACATGTGACAGACGTGAAAGAGTCTGGAGATGCCGTGGCGAATGTTATGCTGCCTGCAACATCATCCAGCATGACCGGTTTGGTTTAATTGACTTGGTGTTATACTGTGATGATTAAGTGTTCCCTTCATTTTTTTGAGCAGTGTATATTAATACATGCATTGAGTAAAAAAATTACATAGAAGCGACGACTATGTGTGCAAAGCTTGTTTAGCTGTGATGTGATAGTGAAGATTTACGAACCCAAAACAGGTGGAGCCACTGTATTAACAGTCAATCAATCAATCAATCAATCAATATTTTGCTCACAGCAAAATACTGATTAGATACAAATCTGAATTTGACACCATGTGGTAGCTCCTCCCATTTTTTGTTTCGCAAAGCCTCACTCTCCCACCGCTGCTGTTTTTTTGGGGCATCTTTCAGAGGTGCCCGCAGAAAAGCGTGGTGAGCACCGGGACGTACAGGGTGGGAAGAAACTCCAGGAGGCGGGTCGCAGTCCAGGGATGGGTGAGGCTGACGGGCGGAGGACACAGCAAAACGTTAAACATGCAAAGAGGGGAGGGGCAAGCAGGCTGTACGTACTGGTGGGGCATGCACATAATACACCCCCAACAGCATAGAGACACCATGTAGGAATACAGGCATGAGGCAGTGTTAGAGCAGGCAGATACTTCAGACAGGAATCTCTTGTAACAGGCAAACACATGCACGTTCACATGCTGGCACACACACACACACACACACACATATATATATATATGACATATCATGTAATGTAATAGTAATTTGGAATTCTGAAATGGAACAGTTTGGCAGCCATCTTACCTGGTTACAGCCATAATAGAAACCTATGGCAAGATCATGTACTTTCTAACCCACTGTGATGTCATAAGCCAGATAGCTGATGATTGGCTCGTAGATATAAAACCATGGTTACTGGCCACCATGGTTACTGGCCACCATCTTACTGTGCCACAAACTATGACATATGTCACATCTATGGTTCTATATCTATGGGCACACCGCCCAAGGGATGTGCATTTGGGATGGTGCCTTATTTTTACTTTATTGACCCCGACCCTTACAGACTACCTAAACATTTCTTCTCTGTTCTCTAAAAAGGTTATGCAGAGAGCACCTTAATAATTGCTTCACACGTCTGTAGATTTATATATAGTTATTATATATATCTGACTCAAAATATATTCGTTTTGCATTCAAGATTAGGCACCCGAGGGAAAGTTTTTAAACGGGCGCGCAAGCACATTTATAGTCTCCCGTTTTGTTCTGTCATTTCCTCCACAGACTGCATTACCAGCGCGCCCTCGAATGTCCCGCCCACACATTCAACGTAGTATCCACAATTACATTCATGAACCCTTGTGATTTAGGGGTCACAGTGTTCATTCTTACTGTGCTACTTGAAGCATTCTGAAAGAAAACTTGATGAGCAGGGCTGTGGTGTACGGGGGATCATTATAATGCCTTGCTGTCTGCTGAGACTCAGCATGGCATCAAGGTCGCTTTCAAAAGCCCTCCACGGCCAAACACAAGACTGCTTATTTTGGGGTTTTGAATGGTGAGCGTTACCAACACACACCAAACACACAAGAATTCCACTGTGCGCACGCTATATTTCTCAGATATAAATGAAAAGATTGTAACTAGTGGTTAAACTTAAGACGTGGTGGTGGAGGGAGCATTATGGGTAAAAAAGAAATGCACCGAGAGAAGAATTAAACATGCTTGTGTGTGCATATGTAATAATAATGTGAATACTGTGGAATACCATATAAATAATATGCATAAATACATAAAAACACAACTTTGTACACATAGAAATGGAATGATAACCACGTGTGTGTGTGTGTGTGTGTGTGTGTGTGTGTGTGTGTGTGTGTGCACGTGCACGTGTATGTATGTGTGAGTGTGCGTACGCATTTGTGTGTGTATACACACACACAAATTCTTATCATTCCATTTGGATGTTTTCCAAAGTCAGAATAAAACCCTGTTCTACATAATACACCAAACACAGAGCCCTAACCCCAACTGAGGACGCCAACTCTGAACCTCAGGAGCCCATTAACCTGGTGCTAAGCATGCCACTTTCACAGCCTGGGGGGGGCGAGTGACCCCTCAGAGAGACCCTGCTCCCCCCGTCAGCCCAGCACAATGTGTGTCAGGAGAACGGGCTCTGACCAGTCTCCAGGGACCGTGCTGTGGACCTCCCTTACGCAGATGTTTACAAGGAGCTCTCCACACTGTAGCTTCCTCCCAGCAGAGAAACGTCCTGACACTTGCATACGTTTTACAGACACACTCTGCACTGAACACAGAAGTCTAAAGTCTAAAAAAAAAAACTAAAAGGGTCAAAAGTACATAAGACGCTTAAACCCAGAGGTATTCATCTCATGATGACATCATCTGGCCTTTAAGCTGACACTGAAAAAATGAAAGACACATCCACCGGACGCACGAGGGAAATATCTGGAGACCAAAGTTACTTTGCTAAGCGAGTGACCGTACCTTCAAATTACAGCTTGTCACGACGCAACGCACGACACGAAGAACTTCACAGAACCACAGGTCCCTGAATGACCAAACTCAGCAAGAGTCTTATGAGACGAGACATGGGGTGCAGTAATCGGCAGGTTAGGCGTGAGAGAAAAAGCGGCACAGTACCTGGCTTTGGCACGCAGTTGGTGACGGACTGCGGAACTTTGTCGTTAATCAGCTCCACACACTCGCTGGGGAAGAAGCCGACCTATGGAGCGTAGGGGAAAGAAAGTGATGTGAAAAATAGGAATATTGAGATGGCAGATAAAAAAAATATGCAGTTAAATATTTCTTATATATATATATATATGTATATATATACTGTATATTTGGTATGAAAATCAACGTTTCGCAATGCCTTCGGAACATGAGAGTGAGATGATGTTATCAGTTAATGCCTTATCTGGATCAGAATGAATGAAGGATTTTCTTCCATAAAGCAACTCAGTCTAAATCGAAGTATTAAGTAACTAGAGGACTTATAATTCTACCCAGGCCCATCGGTTGTGCTTTTGATCCAGTGTTATTCTAGCCATGTGGGCAGCCAACACACAACACCTGGCCCAGGTCTTACTACCAGGTATCTACCTGGCCAGGTAGCACAAAGCATCTTACAATCAGCACTGATTTTTAAGATCACTTCCTTGTATTATTCCAAGAAACGGTGAATGTAAATCTCAGGCCAAGATTACACGGTTATACACGCTAACAGCACTTTCCAGACCAGAATGCTCCTAAGAGACTCGCTATCTATGTGTTGTAGAATCATGGCAAATGAGCATTTCATGCCGTATTCATGCCTACAAAAGGCACTCTACCCTAACCTGTACTACTGCTGAGCTCTTAATCTCTTAAAAAGCAGTCAGCGAAGAAGGAGGATTACAGGGTGATACAGGATAGTGGAGGGGACACATTATCGTGCGGCTGCATCCACGTTAAGTGGGATTACCCATTTAAATGGGAATAGGTTTATGCGGGTTTCTAAAATAAACGGTCTGTTTACAGAAACGACACGGCAAGAGCCAGCTCAGTGGAACACTACCGCTGACCACGTTTGAAACACTCAAGTCAAAACACGAAAGGAACAGTTAATGAGCTTCCCTAAACAGGAAGAAAAACTTGTATTATTAGACATTTGAATGAGAGACGTCTCACGTCCCACATTATTGCCCCAGGTGGTTTCTCAAGAGTTACCCATCCTGGTCAAAGACTGAATGAGTCAAATGCTTCTGTTCATGTCTGCTGACTGTACAGCACTTTGCCAGTTAAAGGTTTCCATTTCCACATGTTTCCATTGCATGGGGCAAAACTACAAATGTATTTCTGACAGCGTGAGTCACAATGCAGACAGATAGACCGAACTTTCCTGGAAACGTGGTGAAATCTATCGCGTCCGTTTTATCATGGAATCATAATCCCTAACCCCCCCCCACATCTTTGTACTGTAATGTTATTGCCAAAAAACATCCAGGGACACTCAGCTTGTGGTGTCTCCCTCTATCAAAAACATTTAGTTTCTCCAATTAGTACCCTACCTCCCCTCTCCATGTTATCTAGTCTGCAGATAAGGAGTCGAGATGCTGTAATCGGAACAGGCTCCAGAGATCCTCACCCGAGAGAAACGATGGCAGAATCGCAGGCATATATTCAGGCTTACCCATCCCATAGCCATTTCCTTTAAGGCTCAAGTGAAAAGGTAATATGAGGTCCCCTCAGACCGGTTCTGCCTCTCTCATTGTGTGGCGCATCCTGCCCCAGTCAACCTGTCCAAGTGCGGAGGTTCATCGAACATGCTCTGCCATGCTTCTCCACGCGCTCGCACACAAACACACCCCCACATCGACTGCTGTGAACCTCTCTCCAGCCATGCTGCGCTGGGCACACTACTGCCCTCTGGTGGCTGGAACACAACTCATTGTCAAAGAAGGGAGTCAGCATCTGCTCAAGAACCCTCGGTTAACTACACTGCAATAGCTTAAGTCATTTTAAGCCAAAGTCCAGACGGCTAATATGTTAAATAAAATAACCTTAACAGTGGGATATTACAGTGAAATCCTCATCAAGGTATTGGACTGTATTAGTTTACATGCAAAACAATCATGTTTTTAAAAAAATCCCAACATGGAGCATTGAATTGAACTGGACCCCACACAAAGCAAGGGCAAGAAATACTGAATAAGTGCAAAAGAAAGGATGAATTAAGGTTGGGGGGAGGGGGGAGGGGGGGTTACACATAGCTCTTTGTGTGAGGATGTGTTAAGCTCAGCCATGAGGCACTGGGCAGTCGCTCATACAACTGATGTAATGTTCAGCACAATACTCCATTCTGCTTACAGAAAAAAAAGGCCCTACAATAACATCTCTCTACAGTCCCCCCTGGGGCCAGCGTGGCTAATTCTCCACCTCCAGCCCGCCTGGCTGCTCTAAGGGGAGATCCGGTTGGTGCTGTTGCCAGAGTGACTGAAGAGCCATATATGCGGAAATCAAACAGGCCAGCAGTGACAGCCACTGAATGGCAGTACAGTCATGAAACGCAGGAACGGTGTCAGAGTATTTTACACAACAACAAATATACACGCACTACATAGCCAATGACTCTCCAACATAATATATTTTACATATATCTACAATTAATAAAAGAAGGCAAATTTGGCTGCAGGAGATGTTATTAGGTAATAGTAGGGAGGTAGGAGCTTCTATATCAGTGTATTTTCACTGAAGTTCAGTTATACAGATGTGTTACATAACAATAAGTACAAGCGTTTGGGTAAGATGTAATACTGGAGCTAGGGGTGCCGAGATACTATTTTACATAAAGACGAGGTAATTTATTGTAAATAAATCTGGAATAATATCACCAAAACGATTTACACAAAAATTAATGTTGAAGCATTTGATAAATAACTGATTCAATGGGTTTTCACACAAAGTGCTATACTCTTACTATTGCACTAACTAATGGTCCTGACAAAGAAATCAACATGGGCTTTTTCATCATGTTATGGTGATATGTGACCTGACAGCGGAACCATACAGATTATCATATCCCCCCTCCCGAAGAGCACACCTGTGCATGGTGACTACCTTAAAGCATACCTTTGCACAGGGCATACCTGGAGATATGCTTGTGCAGAGCCTACCTCAAGGCCCCACCTGAATGATATAAATGTGCAGACTTACCTGAAAGCCATGCTTCCCCCGCCACCAGGTGGTGTCCTCTTTAGGAGGCATGTCGATGACAGAAACTATGTCGCCAACCTGGACCAAAGGGAAAACAGAGGTACGTCTCAGCCACGCCCCCTGTCTCCGGTCATGTGACAGGTGCCCCAAATATTCCACAGGCAAAGTTTAACTTCAAGTGTCTGAGAAAAATGTGTCGGCACGTATACATACTGGCACCTGCTCACAAGATGAAACCCTGGTCTTATTGCACTTTCTACACAGCTATCATTAAAGTCTCAGCGTGTCACCATGAACCTGCACACAAATAACCTGCATCTCACTTGGCCTCAGCTTTAAAACTCAACTTTTATCTTCTTTATATTCAGCATATATCTTCAGCTCCTATTGCATTAATAGCACACCTGTGAATATGGCTTTTTTTACCAGCATTATTAATTTCAATCTCTCTCACACACACACACACACACACACACACACACACACACAGGCACAGGCACAGGCACAGGCACACATACACACACGCACGCACACACCCAGGCACACATACACGCACGCACACACAACTCAAATAATTCAAATACCAATTTTAAAAACTAGGACGATGGGCCTTGTATAACTATCACAGCTCCCCCTTCCCTGTTGCTAATATTTAGTGTGTAATAAATAAAGTCTGAATCATCTCTCCCTTCAGAAGGGCCACTCACCTGAAAGGACAGCTCGTCAGATGCCTGGGCGATGTAGCGCTTGATAACATGGGCGGCAGCGATGGCGGGCACGTTGATGGAGGACTCTTCATGAACCAGCAGGTGGTTCCCCTTGTTATCAATCTGGGAGGAAGGCCAGGGGCGGGGGTATGGGTGAGTTTTACTTTAATTTCTTACCCGTCAAGCTTAATAAATATTCCAGTGCACGAGGGGCAAAGCCTCCTTGTTCCTGTACACTACAGTATTCCTGCAGACCTTTCAATATTTATCCAAGCACACATCTGTTTATGGGCACCTAGTTTCATCTTTCGGTACTATAATGTGGATCTACACTTTATTTGAATCCTTTATTGCCTCACGTCTCAATCATATTTTGTTACACTGCATCTGTACTTTCAAGGCGAAGAGAGAGAGAGAGAGAGAGAGAGAGAGAGAGAGAGAGGAGAGAGGAGAGAGAGAGAGAGAGAGAGAGAGAGAGAGAGATAAGCAGGAACGAATAGGTGACCTTTTATGGATTAGAACCATGCACTGGACCTCTTCTGATTTGTGTGGAAAATAAAAACAGGTTTAGAGACACAAGCTCTCATGTTTCATGTCAGAGTCCATGCCGTATACCGTATGGATAAAATCAGCAGAAGCTAAGTTGCTATTTCCCATCACCTATTTAAACAGCACGATTGATAAGAATGATACTCTTCATTCTACTGCAATAGGGTGGAGCCAACAAGGTTTGGAACAATGCCGATCTTGGGAATTTGAGTATGAAAATTGAGCATGTAATTGACACTGCCAGCTACACTGTAAATGACGCAGCCCTGGTAAAAATGTCCAGCAGTAAGAGGCAACTCTGACCGAGTGAATGGGAGCAGAAGGAGCCAAATTACCGTATTAAGACCTATGTGTGCCCCAGTCTTTATAACAGCGGCGCTATCAAAGGAAAAAAATGCTAAATGATCGTTGTTCACATTACCATTTCTATTTCATTGTTATCTCAAATGATCAATTATTAATCACAGATGAGCATGGAAGGCATCGTATGTAAATGTGTTAGCTACTTCCCCTGCACGACACACATTATACTGATTTGAGCTATTATCAGTTATAAGGTATTTTGGGTTGTGTCATACCCTGCCCTCCCACTTTGCAATAGCTCTCTCCCTGGCTCAGCCTTCAACATTTATTATTAATTTCCATTTCACACTCAGGCTCTATTCCTGCCATTTTCACACAGTTGCATGTCTGCATGCTCTTTCCCTGCACAAGATCTTATGAGACATGTAGAGGAAATCTCTGAGGATGTTGTTTTGTGACCCGGAAAATGAGCGGAGCTCATTAACTGTTACCAGTTTGAGTTGCTGTTTTGGCCAGCATAACACAAAGTGTTTTTTGTTTTGCTGCTGAGATAATTTTTTGCGATTGGTTCAAAGAAGTGGGTAACGAACACGATACAGTGCAGATGCGTGAGGTGAAAATGTGAGAAACACAGTCTCCGTACCTCCATCCATGTGAGCACAGGCCCGCAGTTTATCTTGTTGTCAGCGATCGCCGAGAACCGGGAAAGAAAGGCCATCAGCATCGGGGATACTGCCTGAAAGAGAGAGAGAGGCAAAGGGTGGAAGTGGAGTGGGAGTGACAGAGAGAGAAACGGAGGGAGAGAAACAGATTGAGAGAGAGAGAGAGAGAGAGAGAGAGAGAGAGAGGAGATAATGGCAATGAGAAAAAGAACATGGGATAGAGAGGAATCAACAGACGATCAACAGGGATGGAGAAATAGAGGGAGATAGTTTAATAGAGAAAGAGGAATAGAGGGGTAGAACGAGTGGGGGGAAGTGAAGAAAAAGGATGGGATATAGGAGATGGCAAGATACGGACAGAGAGGATAGAGAGGGGGATTGGGAGATAAAGAGTGTGACAGAGTGAGTGTAGGAATAGAGAGAAAATGGAGTGAAAAGACAGAAAAGAAAGAGGGTTGAGTATGGAGGGGGGGGGGGGTGAGGGGGGACGAGAGGTTGTCAAAAATGTTCTCTAACCAACACTTCAAAGACAGAGTGGTTTTATTCAACTGACTAATGCATAAAGTGTTTTTCATGGCCTTCCGCCCACAAACAGCTAAGTCCCTCTGAAAACTGCTTATTTCAGAATGACCTTACAACACAGACAGTACAGAGAGTAATCATTAGGCAATTAGCTTAGCGTTTCGAAGGGGCATTTACATTTTAATAAAACAAATGCTACAAAGCAATAAAGCGCCGCATCAACAAAATCAACACTCCATCAGGGAACATTAGGTTGGAAAATAAATTCTCTATAGGTCTACCACAGACAACAAAGGAATAAAAATGGTTAACATTGTTTAGCCAAAATGACTGTCAGCTGCTGCACTAACAAGCTGTAGCAAATTTAAATTATTTTGAGAGCCTAAATTAAAATGTTACATACTTTAAAAGGCACTTAAGGTACACAAGATTCCACCCTTTACAGACTAATCCAATCCAATTCACACACTCACAGAATTACTGTGGAGCGACTTCATTTTTCAAACAGAATTGATGTTTGAAGAGCATATAAGTACAGTATGAAGGGTTCAAAGGGGAAGGTCAAATTAAAAGAAATGGTAGATTTTTACATTTTCTCAGTTTGAAATTTATTTTCCCCAAGTGACATTCCCTAGTCCTCAATTCTTCTGACTCTTTTTGCACATTACCGCATCCTACAACTGTGCAGAAACAGTTAAAGGCAGAGCACTAGAGAGACCAATTTCCTTCATCTCAGTACACAAAACAGTATTCCAATTAGAAGTAGGTGCATATTACTAGGCGAGTAGTTGCCTGTACAACATAGGCAAACGACTGATGCCCTACGACCTGGATGTTCCCATGCTGATCAAGTGAATCCATCCTCCACTTCAAAACGATGCTCCACTTTGACAAACTGCACTTAAAAAACCCTAAGAAACATGAAACCAGTAGGCCATACAAATGGCAGATAATACTGGGGAAAGAAATCTTGTTCCCCACCACGCATGCATCAGTGTGCCCATATGTTAGTGATCAAGGCCTTCAGAACTCACTTCAGCCAAGCCTTACTTCACTGAAGGCATCGTGCCATCCTCAGTGTGAGCGACTGAGGGAGGCAGGGTGATGCCAGGAGGCCTGACATTGAAATGCTCCACTAAATGAGAACTACAGAGTTCAGCTGCACTCCACAAAGCACTTTTGGGAGGATATCCAGAGGGACACAGTCCACCGGCACGCCCTAGAATAGGTATGTGCTGGCACTTCACTGGCAAATGAAACCGCACTTGACACACTTCCTGTAATAGCAAGCGTTACCAAAGCCTAATAAAGTGGAGGCTATCAAATCAATACATGGCATCGCTTTCCAGGCAAAAGACAGCCTTAAATTCAATGGGCTGTGATTTGCCAGTTTGCCAGTTTTATTTATGTAACATGCTGTATCATTGATGTAGCAGGCATTCGAAAACTAAACTTCAGATGAGGGAAGCAACCCACACAATTTAAAAAGCAATAAAATAAGATGGTGCATCTGTTTCTCACCGACTTCCATTCATTGTGTCAGTCTCTGCAGTCGAGAGGCATTGATACAAGCGTTCCCCACATGCGCTTCCTCATTCATCCCTGAGAGGCCAGATCAGCCCTTCTAGAGAAAGGGGCTTTGGCCTCAATCTACCCTGTCTGAACAACCTCCAGAAGTAACCGATACGCCAACCAGCGTCACCAGCCTGCAAATTTGGGCTGCAAATTTGCTCGAACACGCATACACATAGGTATACCCCATAACCGCCAACAGTTACCAATTCCACACATTCCCACAAAAACCAGTTCTACTGGTTCTAAAAGCTCTGAAAGACATGAACTCACTTTTTTTTATTGAGAACGATAGGTGAAATGTGACCTTGGAGATAGATAGAGGCTTTGTTATTCAATGCCAGAATTAGTCACCAGAGCACCGCTGATTATACAGGAGAGCTGGGCATTGTGGGAGGTTCTATTTAGCACTCCCCAGCTTCCATTACTGCCAAGCATAAGAGAGGGCCTTAACAGCCATTCAAACCCCGGCGGGTGTATTATAATGTGAAAATGCGCCACCGAGTTCAAGCACACTCGACGGAAAACGAATGGAAAAAAATACCAGTACTCGAGAAGTTTTTAGAATGTATAAACAACAAGAGACTTGCATCCCCGCTCCCCATTCTCACAGGGTCCCATTATGTGCTGTCCACAACGCTGTATAATACTTTAATGACCTAACAAGCCAGTGATTCAGGCCACACAAACAGCGTGATAAAAGCACCTGAACACCAGACAGCCTCTTGCTAAATTACATAAATGCATTCACCGATGTTCAAATTGGGCAGAAAAAAACGTAGCAAATACTTACGACCAAGCAAAACAGAAAGAAAAGAAGAAAATTCTCCCTGCACATCCCTGTCTCGGTCTGCTCAGGGAGTCAAAAAAAAATAACATCTGTGTTTCCGAATAAACACAGTTTTTCCTTCAAATTACATCAATTTTACTGAGTTAAATACACATTTTGCATATTTTTCTTCCATTAGATAGGCCCCCATCTTTGATGGATGCATTATTTGACTATTCTCAGTTCAGAGTTCAGCTTTGCCCTGCCAATTGTTCAGACTTTTGAATACAAATTTCACTTTAAATCCACATTGATGACTGAGACCAGCAGGTCAGTAACTCAGCTGAGAGGGTGAGGACAGAAAACAGTGTGGGGCTGAGGCCTGCAGGGATGATACCATGGAGGGGCGGGTCCTACCTCTGGTTGGTCCTTCAGGCTGTCGAATCGCGGCAGCTCGGTGAGCTGGGAGAAGCGCCGGTCGTAGATACACAGGTGGAGGTGCTTGTCGAGGACACGGAAGTCTTCATAACTGCGCCTGATGATCCAGCTCCGGCCCTGCGGAGGAACCCAGAGGCCAGAGTCAGAGAGAGGAGGACTGAGGCCGACGCAGGAAGTCCAAGAGAGAAATAATCAAACAGAAAGAGAGAGCAGAACTCAACTGAGAGAGAACGAGTCGGAAAGACGGAGAGAGAGGAGAGTCAGAGTGAGGGCAAGAGTCAGGAAGCGGGAGGAGCAAGGGGTGGGATGAAGAGGGTGGAAGAAGAGAGAGAACGGGAAAGTGAGAGAGATTGCAGGAGAGCAAGTGCATTCGAGGGAAATGGAGAGGGAGAGAGTTTAATGAGTGCATTGTGAAGGGTGTGTTACATCATGCCATTGTAACTATCAGTACACAATGAAAACAACAATGGCACTGAGAGTGCAGAGGAAACTCCCAGCGATATTTCTGATGCTCTGGAGCACACAGTATGTCCATATAACAAGAAGAAATGTAAAACCTGTAAATGCAGTTTTACATCTCTTATTTTAATAAGCACAGCAAGCATTCTACCCAAAAAAAGCTAACATAAAGCCAGTGAGATAGTATGGGTAAAGCCGTCTGTGAGATAGCATGGGTATAGCAGTCTGTGAGATAGTATGGGTAAAGCCATCTGTGAGATAGCATGGGTAAAGCCATCTGTGAGATAGTATGGGTAAAGCCGTCTGTGAGATAGTATGGGTAAAGCCGTCTGTGAGATAGCATGGGTAAAGCCATCTGTGAGATAGTATGGGTAAAGCCATCTGTGAGATAGCATGGGTAAAGCAGCCTGTGAGATAGCATGGGTAAAGCAGCCTGTGAGATAGTATGGGTATAGCAGTCTGTGAGATAGTATGGGTAAAGCCATCTGTGAGATAGATGGGTAAAGCAGTCTGTGAGATAGCATGGGTAAAGCTGAAAGCAGCCTGTGAGATAGTATGGGTAAAGGTAAAGCAGTCTGTGAGATAGTATGGGTATAGCAGTCTGTGAGATAGTATGCCCATAGCAGTAGCATGTGAGATCTATGCCTAAGCAGTCTGTGAGATAGCATGGGTAAAGCAGTCTGTGAGATAGTATGGGTAAAGCAGTCTGTGAGATAACATGGGTATAGCAGTCTGTGAGATAGCATGGGTAAAGCAGTCTGTGAGATAGTATGGGTAAAGCAGTCTGTGAGATAGTATGGGTATAGCAGTCTGTGAGATAGTATGGGTAAAGCGATAGTATGGGTAAAGCAGTCTGTGAGATTGGGTAAAGCAGTCTGTGAGATGGGTATAGCAGTCTGTGAGATAGTATGGGTAAAGCAGTCTGTGAGATAGTATGGGTAAAGCAGTCTGTGAGATAGTATGGGTATAGCAGTCTGTGAGATAGTATGGGTAAAGCAGTCTGTGAGATAGTATGGGTAATGGGTAAAGCAGTCTGTGAGATAGTATGGGTAAAGCAGTCTGTGAGATAGTATGGGTAAAGCAGTCTGTGAGATAGTATGGGTAAAGCAGTCTGTGAGATAGTATGGGTAAAGCAGTCTGTGAGATAGTATGGGTAAAGCAGTCTGTGAGATAGTATGGGTAAAGCAGTCTGTGAGATAGTATGGGTAAAGCAGTCTGTGAGATAGTATGGGTAAAGCAGTCTGTGAGATAGTATGGGTAAAGCAGTCTGTGAGATAGTATGGGTAAAGCAGTCTGTGAGATAGTATGGGTAAAGCAGTCTGTGAGATAGTATGGGTAAAGCAGTCTGTGAGATAGTATGGGTAAAGCAGTCTGTGAGATAGTATGGGTATAGCAGTCTGTGAGATAACATGGGTATAGCAGTCTGTGAGATAGCATGGGTAAAGCAGTCTGTGAGATAGTATGGGTAAAGCAGTCTGTGAGATAGTATGGGTAAAGCAGTCTGTGAGATAACATGGGTATAGCAGTCTGTGAGATAGCATGGGTAAAGCAGTCTGTGAGATAGCATGGGTAAAGCAGTCTGTGAGATAACATGGGTAAAGCAGTCTGTGAGATAACATGGGTAAAGCAGTCTGTGAGATAGCATGGGTAAAGCCGTCTGTGAGATAGCATGGGTAAAGCCGTCTGTGAGATAGCATGGGTAAAGCCGTCTGTGAGATAGCATGGGTAAAGCCGTCTGTGAGATAGCATGGGTAAAGCCGTCTGTGAGATAACATGGGTAAAGCCGTCTGGGAGATAACATGGGTAAAGCCGTCTGTGAGATAGCATGGGTAAAGCCATCTGGGAGATAGCATGGGTAAAGCCATCTGGGAGATAACATGGGTAAAGCAGTCTGTGCGATAGCATGGGTAAAGCCATCTGGGAGATAACATGGGTAAAGCAGTCTGTGAGATAGCATGGGTAAAGCCGTCTGTGAGATAGCATGGGTAAAGCCATCTGGGAGATAGCATGGGTAAAGCCATCTGGGAGATAACATGGGTAAAGCAGTCTGTGCGATAGCATGGGTAAAGCCGTCTGTGAGATAGTATGGGTAAAGCCGTCTGTGAGATCGTATGGGTAAAGCCGTCTGGGAGATAGCATGGGTATAGCAGTCTGTGAGATAACATGGGTATAGCAGTCTGTGAGATAACATGGGTAAAGCCGTCTGTGAGATAGTATGGGTAAAGCCGTCTGAGATAGCATGGGTATAGCCATCTGGGAGATAGCATGGGTAAAACCATCTGTGAGATAGCATGGGTATAGCAGTCTGTGAGATAACATGGGTATAGCAGTCTGTGAGATAGCATGGGTAAAGCCATCTGGGAGATAGCATGGGTATAGCAGTCTGTGAGATAACATGGGTATAGCAGTCTGTGAGATAGCAAGCAGTCTGTGAGATAGCATGGGTAAAGCCATCTGGGAGATAGCATGGGTAAAACCATCTGTGAGATAGCATGGGTATAGCAGTCTGTGAGATAGCAAGCAGTTTGTGAGATAGCATGGGGTAAAGTCATCTTGGAGATAGCATGGGTATAGCAGTCTGTGAGATAGTATGGGTATAGCAGTCTGTGAGATAACATGGGTATAGCAGTCTGTGAGATAGCATGGGTATAGCAGTCTGTGAGATAGCAAGCAGTTTGTGAGATAGCATGGGTAAAGCCATCTGGGAGATAGCATGAGTAAAGCAGTCTGTGAGATAGCATGGGTATAGCAGTCTGTGAGATAGCAAGCAGTTTGTGAGATAGCATGGGGTAAAGTCATCTTGGAGATAGCATGGGTAAAGCCGTCTGTGAGATAGTATGGGTAAAGCCGTCTGTGAGATCGTATGGGTAAAGCCGTCTGGGAGATAGCATGGGTATAGCAGTCTGTGAGATAACATGGGTATAGCAGTCTGTGAGATAACATGGGTAAAGCCGTCTGTGAGATAGTATGGGTAAAGCAGTCTGAGATAGCAATGGTATAGCCATCTGGGAGATAGCATGGGTAAAACCATCTGTGAGATAGCATGGGTATAGCAGTCTGTGAGATAACATGGGTATAGCAGTCTGTGAGATAGCATGGGTATAGCAGTCTGTGAGATAGTATGGGTATAGCAGTCTGTGAGATAACATGGGTATAGCAGTCTGTGAGATAGTATGGGTATAGCAGTCTGTGAGATAGAATGGGTAAAACCATCTGTGAGATAGCAAGCAGTTTGTGAGATAGCATGGGTATAGCAGTCTGTGAGATAGTATGGGTATAGCAGTCTGTGAGATAACATGGGTATAGCAGTCTGTGAGATAGTATGGGTATAGCAGTCTGTGAGATAGAATGGGTAAAGCCATCTGGGAGATAGCATGGGTAAAGCCATCTGGGAGATAGCATGGGTAAAGCCATCTGGGAGATAGCATGGGTAAAGTCATCTTGGAGATAGCATGGGTATAGCAGTCTGTGAGATAACATGGGTATAGCAGTCTGTGAGATAACATGGGTATAGCAGTCTGTGAGATAACATGGGTATAGCAGTCTGTGAGATAGCAAGCAGTTTGTGAGATAGCATGGGGTAAAGTCATCTTGGAGATAGCATGGGTATAGCAGTCTGTGAGATAGCATGGGTAAAGCCATCTGGGAGATAACATGGGTATAGCAGTCTGTGAGATAGCAAGCAGTTTGTGAGATAGCATGGGGTAAAGTCATCTTGGAGATAGCATGGGTATAGCAGTCTGTGAGATAGCATGGGTAAAGCCATCTGGGAGATAGCATGGGTAAAGCCATCTGGGAGATAGCATGGGTAAAGCCATCTGGGAGATAGCATGGGTAAAGCCATCTGGGAGATAGCATGGGTATAGCAGTCTGTGAGATAACATGGGTATAGCAGTCTGTGAGATAGCATGGGTATAGCAGTCTGTGAGATAACATGGGTATAGCAGTCTGTGAGATAACATGGGTATAGCAGTCTGTGAGATAGCATGGGTATAGCAGTCTGTGAGATAACATGGGTATAGCAGTCTGTGAGATAGCAAGCAGTTTGTGAGATAGCATGGGGTAAAGCCATCTGGGAGATAACATGGGTAAAGCCATCTGGGAGATAGCATGGGTAAAGCCATCTGGGAGATAGCATGGGTAAAGCCATCTGGGAGATAGCATGGGTATAGCAGTCTGTGAGATAACATGGGTATAGCAGTCTGTGAGATAGCATGGGTATAGCAGTCTGTGAGATAACATGGGTATAGCAGTCTGTGAGATAGCAAGCAGTTTGTGAGATAGCATGGGGTAAAGTCATCTTGGAGATAGCATGGGTATAGCAGTCTGTGAGATAACATGGGTATAGCAGTCTGTGAGATAACATGGGTATAGCAGTCTGTGAGATAACATGGGTATAGCAGTCTGTGAGATAACATGGGTATAGCAGTCTGTGAGATAGCAAGCAGTTTGTGAGATAGCATGGGGTAAAGTCATCTTGGAGATAGCATGGGTATAGCAGTCTGTGAGATAGCATGGGTAAAGCCATCTGGGAGATAACATGGGTATAGCAGTCTGTGAGATAGCAAGCAGTTTGTGAGATAGCATGGGGTAAAGTCATCTGGGAGATAGCATGGGTAAAGCCATCTGGGAGATAGCATGGGTAAAGCCATCTGGGAGATAACATGGGTAAAGCCGTCTGTGAGATAGCATGGGTAAAGCCATCTGTGAGATAACATGGGTAAAGCAGCCTGGGAGATAGCATGGGTAAAGCCGTCTGTGAGATAGCATGGGTAAAGCCATCTGTGAGATAACATGGGTAAAGCAGCCTGGGAGATAGCATGGGTAAAGCCGTCTGTGAGATAACATGGGTAAAGCCATCTGGGAGATAGCATGGGTAAAGCCATCTGGGAGATAGCATGGGTAAAGCCATCTGGGAGATAGCATGGGTAAAGCCATCTGGGAGATAACATGGGTAAAGCCGTCTGTGAGATAGCATGGGTAAAGCCATCTGTGAGATAACATGGGTAAAGCAGCCTGGGAGATAGCATGGGTAAAGCCATCTGGGAGATAGCATGGGTATAGCAGTCTGTGAGATAACATGGGTATAGCAGTCTGTGAGATAACATGGGTATAGCAGTCTGTGAGATAGTATGGGTAAAGCAGTCTGAGATACCAAGTTGTCTGTGAGATAGAAACCATCTGTGAGATAGCATGGGTAAAGAAGTCTGATAATACGTGTCAGATGAAAAGAGAAGACACTAACAGAGGGATGAAAAGAGTGAGCCCTTGCTTTGAATGGTTGAAGGGTGAGGTTTCATAAGGATAGATTAGCAACCTTGTTTAACATATGGGAATGAAAGGATGTACAACATAGGCTTCAAAGTTGGCGACCTAGTAAGTCGTTCTCAGTAAACAGTTTTACTGAGGGCCGAAGGACAATAGCACTCTTGTCATGAACATAATATGGTAAAGTCAACAGTGTTTGAACTAACAGAGAGGGAGGAAAAGGAGGATGTGGCAAAAGAGGTTAAAGATAGTGGGGCTACCGAAAAGAAAATTTACTTGGAAAAGCAGATGGTGCGAATGATATCCCCAATTACCACAAGTTGGTTTATTGGTTATTGATTTAAATTAAGATTATGGCCACAGCACAAGCAGTCCGTTTTAAAGAGATAATAATAACAACAACACACAATTTATCCACGGTGATGCTGCCCATTACAGTCGTGTTTTTCAGTACTTCCGTGTTTGGTGGAGAGGACATTGGTATTTGATTTTTCAGTACTTCTGTGTTTGGTGGAGAGGACATTGGTATTTGAGTGAGTCAATATATTTCTTCATCCATGTCATTTCCTTTATGGTGGGTGAATAAAATGAACGGCCATCTTAAATAGTCTTAAATTTTAGTTTTATGTATTTATTGTTTGTTTTTCTGGCAGAGAAGGAAGGGTAGGTTAAAATGACAGTAATAGTAGAATGAATGAAAAACCATCACAAATATTCCAAGAATTAGGCAGGATATTTAATGATATAGCTACATAGCGGGACCAAACAGGGTTTGAGATAAGAAAGCCACTGGACGCACATGAACAATCCATTGATTTCAGTGGGAGGACCAACTACAAGTGATGCAGTGGCATTGAGGACATGGCTGTGATTGGGTTTCAGCTTTACTGGAGCCACATCCCTGCACTGCCTAGGAACACTGTAGCCGATGGACTCTGTTGATTTCCTCAGTCATCATATCTCCTCCTACAGCTGTCAGCTTGGAACAGCTGTTAAATAGATTCCCCAAATCATGCACCCACTAACAGAAGCCTTTGCCCATGGACTTTCTGCAACCTGCACCGACCCCTCACAGTGTCACAGCTCTCCACTGAGCTGGAGGTGTTAGGTATCCCACAGTGCTACTCTCACCCCTAACACTGGGATTCTCCTTCAGTTTTGTTTCACATTGCTGAAAGCATCGTTGCACCACAGAAAACAAAACAAAAACAAAATGACACAACTCAAATTACACATAGCGAGCTCAGGAAGTTTGGTCGCCATCTTTGGAGAATGGTCAGGTGTAGGCTACACCAGGTTAATGAGAAGAGAGACAGTGACTCTATCTATGTTGTTAGTTGATATTGTTTAATGACAAAAATGAATGATCTATGTTAGTAGTGGTCTAATAATTTGACGTAAATTAACAGCTGGTTAATCTTCAATGTAGTGAACAGATATTAATTAGGAGCAAGACGGGTTTTACTTGTCGTCTAGAATGACACACTTTATGACAGCAGGTTATCCTCCAATAATGGCGGCGTCTCTTAGAACGCATCACACATGACGTAAAGCACTATAGCCTTCTACATTTTATTCTTCATTCTAGGGGCATTGTTAAAGATGATTCAATTGAACCAATTTCAGTAGGGATGCACCGATACCATTTTTTTCAGACCGAGTACGAGTACGAGTACTCACTTTTGAGTACTCGCCGATACCGATACCGATACCATTTTTTGTGTGTTTTTTTAAGTATGAGTACTTTATAATAATACTGTATAATAATACCACAATAATGAGACGGCTGATTTTGAAGATACTGTGTTTATTTTCTCCTGTTGATGGAGCACAGTCTATCAATTTACTGATTATTTAAATCAAATGAGGTCCAATAAAAATAAATAAATAAACATAAATAATAACCAAAATAAGCGAAACCGTTGCTGCGCTAGCAGCATTAACATAATCTCTCTTGAAATGGAAAGGCGACAGTTAAACTAGTATACCTAGCCCAGTCAACTTAAATCATAGGCTATTATGTTTTGAATAGGCTTCTCATATGCATACTAGACCTACGTATTTTTATTCAAGAACATTTAAGCTACGTGGTCGGGAGCGAGTCGTGTGCCCAGCCCGTTTATTAGCTCACGAAATCTCTCACCGTCAATGCTGCTTATTGGCATAATGTCCTTTTCAACCATCAACCTCAGAGAGTCCTACTGAATTGACTAGCCTATATGAACTGCTGACTACCGCACCGCAGTAGCCTACATAATTGTCAACCGAATCAGTTACTCTCTGCATAGGCTACGGGCTACTCAATTAGTTTGCAACAAATGGCGGGGGTATTAGTAAAATAATATAGCCCGGTCAACTGTTTTTTGGTACAGTTTCACATTTAAAAAATATAGCCTGCAATCATGATCGGAACCTGTAGCCTACCTACTGGCATCTGACGTCCACCCAACGTAACGTTACCGAAAGCAAAACGGTTCAAGCATTTCTAATCAAAATCGCATAGGCTACTGTAGGCTATATTGTACATTTTCCATGTAGGCCTATTCTGTAACTATCAAACTAAGAGTTAATAAAAGTCTGCCCGTTATTAAACCATTTCAAATCTGTAATAATGATATTGATTAAATGAAGCACATTCGTGTTTTCTTTTGTATCGAAATAGCACAATAAATGTAGGCTATTTTAAGAAGGCCTAATATGCTATAACCATGTTTTATAGGCTACACAAATATAACCAATATGTGGCTATACGTTTGTTTCTTCTTTACACTTGAAATTCAGTAAGAAGTCTAGCTAAAGCCCTTTTCTTTATTTGTTGTCAGGTAATTTGAGTCTAGATCACGCACTGCGTGAATGATTGCTATTTTAATCTGAACCGCTATTTTAATCAAGTAGCCTACTGACGAACTGGGTGATTAATAGCACTATGCTACATCAGTGCACCTAGCTCAACCCTTTGTATAAGGGCTCCCCCCATACATGACTGAACATCGACATTCAATTTGGGAGAAAATAATCATCTGCTTTAAAAAAAAAGTATGGCCCTTGTCACCCTTTTGACAACTTTACCATTTGAAAACGCAATGTTTTACAATAGGTTACTTACCACGAAATGGTCAGAACTTGAGAACACACAAATTGTCATATATTTCCGTAGTTTCTAATCCATATTTAAAACGCTCACTGGAGCGACCATAAACCTAATCCATAAAACTATAACTACAAGGAAAAAATACAAAAAGTTCATACGAGGTTTATAGGAAAAGTTCGCATTTCAGGTGGTAGGCTACATTAACTTCGCCCTCGCGTGGAGACCTTAAACCATGATTAGGTTTCACACAAAAACTGCCGTTGAAACAAGATCGCAGATTATTCAGTTAATTGTTTCATTTGAAATCTTATCGATTAAATTCTTATTAGCAATTAATTTATAGTCGATTAACTGTTAACATCCCTAGTGAGCACGCAGGTCAGGATTAGGTGTTGCTACGGTGATAGCATTAGCGTGCGGACGTTTGGACGTTGGTATCGGTTTTGGAGTATCGGTACATTTTTTCGAGTACGAGTACGAGTACATGAGCATGGTATCGGCCCCGATACCGATACTGGTATCGGTATCGGTGCATCCCTAAATTTCAGTATTGTTTTTAAAAAAGCATAGACTGAATTCTACAGTCATTTGAATCATGCCAGATTTAGGTCGCCTTTCCCTTTTCCATTTGAAGTGCACTGCTTTCAGTTCCCTCCTTTGCATGGTCCTCTCCAAACCCAAAACCATTTCAAAGAGAAATAAAATTGTTGCACATAGTGCCTGTGGCTTGGCATCCTTTTTGTATTGACTCTCAAAGCTACTTTTTTTTTTTATAACATAAGCCATTTTTAGCAGTCAGCACAACTGTTTTAAGCCATTATTTTCCTCTGTTGCCGAGTAGCAAAAACAGAACTCTGATGAACAGAAAAACTCTTCATTGCATTTCACCACTTCAGTTCACTCATCACAAGGTGCATCCGCTGAACTAGAATTAGTCTTTCTGAGTAATTGGGCAAGGTCTCTGGTAACAGGTAGTATTCAGAACACAAATACTCAACTTCACGCTGTGAATTATTCCAGGTAATTAATTCAACAGCAACAACACGCCTCATCGCCCAACCTATCCTCACAGCACTTAACAAGATTTGTATTTTCTGAAAAAGGCATTTAGTGTTCACAATTTCTGCATTTAGGACTCCAGGATGGCCCCATGTGGTAATCAAACCAATGAAAACACAAGTATACTTTAGCAACATGAGAACTGATACGACTGCTTTGCAAGCCCTGGAAATAATATTACAAGCACACTCCTGGTGGCACGCATATCCATTGCTGACATAATGTGGCCTTTTCCTGAAGGAAAATCACTTTAAATGTCTACTTCAGATCAATGACCAGTCCAATAAAGTCAGAAGGATGGCATACATGGTTGGAACGGAAACCATAAAATAAAAAAACAGCAGAACTTGGGGAGAGCAGCTCTGATGACAGCATGTCATTTTTGGGGGGCTCCACAGAAGCATATACATGCACCATAACGTCCAAAACCTCATATTAATGTTGATCATCTCAAGCTCACTTTCACGGTGTCAAATCCCCTGACAAAGCCAAAGAGCATGATGTTAGCATGATGTTAGCACACCTATTGTTTGCCCATGTGAAATGGCTCAAGCAGCCTAATATCCCATTTGCCAGTGACATCTCCCTCTGTTCTTTAGATTTTTCACATTATTCAACACATTTCTCCAGCTAAACTCTAAGCAAACACAGCAGTTGGGGTTTGTCGAGTCATTACTCCAGAGAACATATTTATTTTGCAGACTGCAACACGAATGAACCAGCGCAGCATATAGCCGACGCACAAGTTCTCCATCAATACTGTGCATGCTCAGTACACACAGAAAATACACAACTATACCATGCTTGCAATAAAGCATTCGGAATGGAAAGACGAGGTAAAAGTGTTCCACTGAGACAGAACACAGATCTAAGCCCTACCTGACAGCAGATCTGGACCAGGTACACCAGCTCTTTCAACTCCTGGCCGTTCCTTGTGACTTCATTCTGTTCCTCTGCTAGAGCCAGCTGCAGAGAGAGAGAGAAAGAGCATAAGAGAGAGAGAGCACGAGAAAGAGAGAAAAAAACGGAATGAGTCAGAACAAGGGTGAGACTGACATCACCATGCCTGAAGTTCACGCTTTTTTTCCCCCTGATTGGGACTGAACAAAGAGAAAGACAAAGAACACAACATGGTGGTTTGAGTAACCTTGCTGTTATTCTTGCTGTCATGAAGAGAACATAGGTGGGAGGGCAGAAGGGAGTGAGAGGGAGAGAGAGAGGGAGAGAGAGAGAGAGGAGGAAGAAAGAGAGAGAGGAAGAAGAAAGAGAGGAGAGAGAGAGAGAGAGAGAGAGAGAGAGAGAGAGAGAGAGGGGCTCATGCACCATGAATAATACATTAAACCAACAGCACTCTTATATTGAGTGAGCACTCCACAGAGAAAGAACTGAAGATATTCTGCATGAAGCTAGCATCATGCTGCCTTGTTAAATATTACTATAGGTATATCTCCATCACTGTATAGATGCTCATTTAGAGCAAGATATTTTTATTGCCTCAGTGTATTTTTTTTACCCCTCTTCTCACAGACTGCCAGTGCTACAGTCAAGACCTGAGCTTCAAACAACAAGGTCAATTTTCATCCGGTATTAGCATCCCCCTGTCATTTGCCCAGCTCTGTTAACTCCCATTTCCAATGCTCAATCATTCATGAATTTCAGGGTGGATTGACTGGTGAGAACAAGGACCCCGTGCTTGATGTCTGACCATATTAAAGAGCTGATCTCTGTCAAGGGCTAAGCTGCCTTTATGAATAATTAAATTACAATTGTATGCTATTAGAGGTGAGGTTCCTAGAAAAGCCCATTTCCAAATCTCCTGCATATTCACTTGGTTTGTTGCTGGTTATGAACTTGTGTTTCCCCTTTCTCCGTCTGTGGTGAAGGTGAGGCTGTGGACACTCATAGTGCGCTTAAGAAGGGCCAGCGACAGCCCACAGGGACTGAAATGATCGCCACTTCTGCATCGCCAACGGCACAAATCCAGGCTCCTGTGTCAGGAGGAAACGTGCTCCCATATCTTAACGTGAAGACTGACGGCCCGCAGTGATGCGTCCTGCCCGTCTCAGATGAGGACAATCACTGCTTCTGATTGGGTAATAAAAGCAGTTACCTCAGCCCAAAAAAATATATAAAAGTAATCTACATTCGTAATCTAGATCTGTATTTGTTTTATGCACGTCCCAGGACATTAGCCTAAATACAAATGAACCCTCAAGAGAGATGAGAGATTGCAGCCCCATCACACCCTTCTACAAACAGTGAGGGTGCCCGATTCAATCCTCTTCCCACCATATAATACTGCTTTGTGCTCCGTTGTCACCAGGACAAAAATGTAATACAAGCATGCATGCAGAGCAATGCACACAAAGCAATGAAAATCAATAGAACCACAAGGTGCTTGTGACAGATTGGCTTGCCATTAATCAATAGATCATCTTTGCCATTTAGGCAGAATGTATAAAGTCAACACACTGCACATGTGGGTTAAAGGCTGGATCAAATAAAACATGTACCTATAGCTGAAGTCTTGCTTATTTTCAGATGAGTGGAACACAATGGAATAGCAAAAGAGTAATACATATTCTGAATCGGCAAAGTAAACTTCTTTTTTTGACAGAAAATATATTTTTTTGTGCTATGAGCAGCTTCCCACTTCCCATCTTGCAAAAGATCAAAAACGACTAAGGCCATAATGCAATGGAATACAGGGCTAAGCCCAGGGGACAAATCGATATCAAATGCTAATGATGGATCTTTAAAATGTGCTCTGATCTTACAGGCATCAATAAACTCTGAGCGAAGGCAAGTTTCCGTCCTGATGCATGAGTGATCTGGGAACCTTCGGCGGTGCTTTTCCTTCAGACAGTACTGGGACACACCCTCTATAAAATATCAGAGCACGCGCTGAGAAACTAAATTTGTCACTGCCAGCGAGAAATTAAGCTGTGAATTCTTCAACACGCTAGTTTTCTACAGTCTGTTTTTACTTTCCCCCCCCCAACTGTATGGCTCTAGGCAACATATAAATAGAGGGTAATGGAAAACACACTGTTCTCTACTGAGAATCTGGGTTTCCCACCATCAAATGCCATCAGCATGACACTTTTTGAATCTAAATCAAGGGCAATGCTAAGGAAACAGTGTCCTTGTTCGATCATTAAGACGGGCATTCAAGACTTTGCATCAGCAGCCTTTCTTTAAAAGATTTCTCATGGCTGTGGAAGTTTAGGAGATTCCAGTCAAACAACGAAAGAAGAGCCGTTTCTGAGGGACAGTCAGTTAACCTCTCTGTGGGTTCAAAAAGTGAAAGAAATACCACATTGTGCTGAATAAACAAGGGGAAAATGCCCATGATGGCATTGATGTCTTTTTTAACCAACTGAGCTCATCTTTTTCTGTGCTTTTCTCCTGCCCTCAACATCTGTTTTGGACTGCTTGTCGGACATAATTCTGATGGAGGATCTTGTCCAAAATCCATGATAAATTGACACGAAATGAGATTTCCCCCTGCACTTCTGCCCATGGAAGCACTTCTTACCAGACAAGAGTTTGAAGTGAAATGTGAAATTCGTTAGCCTGCGCTGACATTATGACATAACCCTCTTCCCCAGAGCTCCTTCGCTCACAGAGCACAGGGTTCAGGATGTGAAGCACAGAGCTGATGCTCGTCTTTCAAACCCGAAATCAAATGGCTTCCCGAAATATCTGCAGCGAAAACGGCGATGCTCTCTTTTCGTTCCTTTCGTTCCTATGCGATCTCCCACTTCACTTGACGACTTGTTCTTTTGGTCCAAAGGATCTGTGACATGTAGAGTCAAACGATCCCAACACGGGAAACTTCACACAGCGTGAGAGGAGAGGGAATCAGAGGTGCTGGGTAGTAGCTTCCACAGGGAATGACAGGCAGGCTTTAAATGAGAGCACCAAAGACCTGCTGCTTTTTCCCCATTAATATTCACTTTGTTAAGAGGAGGAAAAAATCTGCAGAAGAGTCGGGGAAAAGTAGCAGAATTATGACAAATCTATTTATAAAGAGGACTGGCTCACCCAAAAAAAAAAAAATGCAGCGCACCCGGGAAAGAAAATGACCTACATATCCACCCGCAGTTCAATAACACAGCTGCGAGCCTAAGCTGTATGACTGACAAGCCTACCCTCAGGAAGGCGGGGAAATTAATACAAAAAAACCAGGAGGAAGTGTGCCAATTTGTGAGGGCACTGTTTCTCTCATTAGGACTCAGAAGACGGGCTTACACTAATGCTGCAAGCAAAATACACACATGGACACACACACACACACACACACACACGCTTTTAAAATAAAATCAATTTCTAAAACCAAACAGAACCAACTTCAAATATATCTAGGTAGATGGATGTGCGTGTGTGCGTCTGTCGGAGAGAGAGAGGTCAGCGGTCTAATAACGGCAGAGGGGAAAACAGTCCATTGAGCACAGTGCAGTGAGATACTGCCGTTCCTCCTCTGGCTGTGAAATTAAGTGCCCCTCCATCCGCTGTCTGAGCCGCAGTCAGCCGGCGGGATTTCTCCGGAGCCGTCTGGACCCGTGCCATTAAAAGAAAGGCGAGTGGGAGAGAGAGGGAGAGAGGGAGAGGTAGAAAAAGCATGCGGTCGATACTCACAGAAGCCGGAGCGCGTCTCCTTTCATTAGTCCGACCAGCCCTTTGTTAACCCCGCGCTACTCTGATCGAGCTCAGGAAGCTCCCCACCCCCCCCGAACGGCAGAGCCCGCCTCCCGCTCAGCGTGTGCGCCAGACGGTTCTCTCCTCCATCTCACAGTGCCCGCGCCTGTGCGTCTGTGTGTGTGTGTGTGTGAGCTTCAATTCCCCACTGTAGTAAACACAGTTCTTGTGTGAAATCCGTCCCACCGCTGGAGGCTGGATTTAGAATGAAGGGGGCAGTGAAAGAAGTCGCTCCACTCAGCCTGCAGCCTTTCTGATTTTGAAGTTTTTTCTTTGAACATTTTTAAAGTGTGCTCTCTCCCCATCCTACGTCACATCTTTCTCTGATCCAGTCCTGTTAAGCGTCACACACCTAACCCTCAATTTGCCCAAAGAAAAAATCTCTCATCTATTTTCTCTCATCTATAGAAAAATCTATAATCTATCTTCGATAGAAGTGATTAGAATCTGAAGGGTAGCAGTAGGCGGTGTCCATGGTGGAGGCTCAGATGGACCATGGAGTGGTCCCGTCTCGCCTCCTCATACCTATCCCTCGCCCGCCATGACCTTGCACAACATTTGTCTCTCCTGAGTCACACATTCAAACCCGCCTCACAGGTCCTTGGCTTACAGCAGCTCATAAGGAGGAATTCAGCTGTGTGCACCAAAAAGACAGGAAGGGGCCAGTCATGGGGGCCAGTCATGGGGGCCCGGGGACTTCATTATGGGAACATGGACAAGCACTGGACAAGTGTACCTCAGCTACATTCCCATCCCAGAGGAAGCAGCAGAGGGAACTGAACACGGTCTCATTCAGGAAGATATTCCTGGAGGACACTCCTAGGGCACTATTGAACGCTGATGGAAATGGGTTGAGAAATTGACAGGGAATGCAAAAATGAATATTGAAATGACTAAATATTATGTCACGTGATAGTCAGGATATCCAAAAATCTGGAAAAAATAAAATGGAGAAGTCCAGAGTCATGAAAAAAAGCAGTCAGAAATCTAGGGAAAAATAAAACCGATTTTATATGACCCTACACTCTACAGAACTGGAACGATGACACTGGGAACACATAAACTCAAGAAAATCAACGTCAGACCAGAGGCTAAAACCACAACCAAGAACACACATTCCTGTTTGTGTGTGTGTGTGTGTGTGTGTGTGTGTGTGTGTGTGTATGTGTGGCATGGAGAGTATGTACTTACATATGAATCAATGACAGCTCTTAAATCAAGATTCATGCCAAAAACCAAGAACAGTCTGTACTTGGTTCCACATATCTGTTAGACAGATATTGGAGGGTGTGTGTGCATGAGTGCATGTGCATACGTGCACTCTCAGAAAAGGACTGGACATAAAAAACAGAATTCAGAACAGAACATGCGCTACAGATCCCGTTATCTATGTGATACTCATCATGACTGTGTGTTACTTTTTACCCTATTACAGCGGCATAGAAATGTGATGAGCATTTAGAGCTCAGTGCAGCGACCATAAATGACAACTACAGATAAGATTTACAGACAGCCCAAAAGCCAAGGGCATAAACCTCTCAAATGGTTTCCTGTGGCGTTTGGCAACAATGGATAAGAAACATCCATTACTGAAGACAACGCAATGGTAAGGGATCAAACTAAAGCAAAGCGAGACCACTCGGACCCCTTCAGAGAGCTTCACCCTCTGCTCTCCGATACCTAAAACGTGAATCAGATATTCATCATGCACCCTCCCTAACTCCGAGATGGTGAAACGGAAGATAAACCAATAATGGACGGCCGTAACCGAGATTGCAGGTTCAAATCCTGGGGAAAGGTACTCCCATCACACGTTTACGGCCCTTCGTCAAGGATCTAAAAGCTGGGATGTAAACTAAAAGTCCTTTCTTTATTTCATTTATCGATTTATCACAGGACATAAACACAATAAATGTCTACAAAGAGGAAAAAAACAACAACAAACAAACATGAAAAAACTAAACTAAACTCCTGGAGGCAGCATTGACAGCAGGCTTTTTCTGGTTTCCTTTCAATCAGCGGTCAATTTAAGCCTCGGAAACTCTTTAGCCAATCAATGACTTAAAGGAGTTGCTTAAAGGCTGTAAAACACCAAAAATCAGCAGGCAACACAGCCGTCTGGAGTCTGGAGTCTGACACCGCTGTCCTGCATGTCATTGTAAAATGCTCCATCAATCCGAGAGAGCGCAAACAAGCCGCTTCTTTCAACTCCACGATCCAGCAGGCCTGCCTCTTCCTCCCACCAGCTGGTACCGGCACAGCCAGACCAAGAGCCATGTCAAGCCGTGAGAAACCCAGCAGCTAGTGTAGTGCTTCTACATTATCCAACAAATATATCCTCAGACAATATCAAAGCAGCATAGACTAAAAATGTGGCACCCACATAACAACATGTTGGAAAAAAACAAGGCATTTCCAAAGCATCTAGGAAAATGTGAATTGCAGTGGATGCCCTTCTGGGTATAATCAAGTGTAATCTACGAGGGCTTTCCTCAAAGTTGCACAATGACTGAAAGCCTCGAGGCGGTGCGAGTGGAATTAGGCATTTCCCCGGGCAACGGTCGAGTCTGACCTCAAATTAGAGGAGTGCGCATGGCGGACAGACGGCGTGTCCCGTTTCCGACATGAACGAAATTAAAGGGGGAAGCCATGCTATTTATGGGACGAGAGATTAATCAGGCTGCACAAGAGGCTAAAAATATGATAAAATGCCCATAATCCACATGTGCCCCAGTTACTCAGAGCACTTCACCACTTGCTATGTGTGTTCACGCCCACGCTAAGTGCATGGTTAACAGAAAGCAAAACAAATAACAAAATCATGAATACAGGAATTCCAAAAAAAATCATTCTCTGTCAATATTCAGCTGCTACATGTGCTCATGCAATGGGAAAATGCAGCATTCACTAATTATCCCGCATGACTTCAACTTTATGCGTCAAAGTGCCGTTGTTAGCATAAGTTCCATCACAAGTGAAAAAGCGTCAAGTGCTTCAGGCCTCCTGTGTGCTATACCACAGCAGGTGCTCCAGGCCTCCCGTGTGCTATACCACAGCAAGAGCTTCAGGCCTCCTGTGTGCTATACTACAGCAGGTGCTCCAGGCCTCCTGTGTGCTATACCACAGCAGGAGCTTCAGGCCTCCCGTGTGCTATACCACAGCAGGTGTTCCAGGCCTCCCGTGTGCTATACCACAGCAAGAGCTTCAGGCCTCCCGTGTGCTATACCACAGCAAGAGCTTCAGGCCTCCTGTGTGCTATACTACAGCAGGTGCTCCAGGCCTCCTGTGTGCTATACCACAGCAGGAGCTTCAGGCCTCCCGTGTGCTATACCACAGCAGGTGCTCCAGGCCTCCCGTGTGCTATACCACAGCAGGAGCTTCAGGCCTCCCGTGTGCTATACCACAGCAGGTGTTTCAGGCCTCCTGTGTGCTATACCACAGCAAGTGCTTCAGGCCTCATTTGTGCTATACCACAGCAGGTGCTTCAGGCCTCCCGTGTGCTATACCACAGCAGGAACTTCAGGCCTCCTGTGTGCTATACCACAGCAGGAACTTCAGGCCTCCTGTGTGCTATACCGCAGCAGGTGCTCCAGGCCTCCTGTGTGCTATACCACAGCAGGAACTTCAGGCCTCCTGTGTGCTATACCGCAGCAGGTGCTCCAGGCCTCCTGTGTGCTATACCACAGCAGGTGTTTCAGGCCTCCTGTGTGCTATACCACAGCAGGAGCTTCAGGCCTCCTGTGTGCTATACCACAGCAGGAACTTCAGGCCTCCTGTGTGCTATACCACAGCAGGTGCTCCAGGCCTCCCGTGTGCTATACCACAGCAAGAGCTTCAGGCCTCCCGTGTGCTATACCACAGCAGGTGTTTCAGGCCTCCTGTGTGCTATACCACAGCAGGAGCTTCAGGCCTCCCGTGTGCTATACCACAGCAGGCGTTTCAGGCCTCCTGTGTGCTATACCACAGCAGGAGCTTCAGGCCTCCTGTGTGCTATACCACAGCAGGAACTTCAGGCCTCCTGTGTGCTATACCGCAGCAGGTGCTCCAGGCCTCCCATGTGCTATACCACAGCAAGAGCTTCAGGCCTCCTGTGTGCTATACCACAGCAGGTGCTTCAGGCCTCCTGTGTGCTATACCACAGCAGGAACTTCAGGCCTCCTGTGTGCTATACCACAGCAGGAGCTTCAGGCCTCCTGTGTGCTATACCACAGCAGGTGTTTCAGGCCTCCTGTGTGCTATACCACAGCAGGAGCTTCAGGCCTCCTGTGTGCTATACCACAGCAAGAGCTTCAGGCCTCCTGTGTGCTATACCACAGCAGGAGCTTCAGGCCTCCTGTGTGCTATACCACAGCAGGAACTTCAGGCCTCCTGTGTGCTATACCACAGCAAGAGCTTCAGGCCTCCTGTGTGCTATACGGCTCAATTAATTAGTATAGACCCAAGTTTAATTCAAATACTGAACTGGATTTGACCGGTCAGTGGTGGTCAGATTACATTACAATTGTGTTGTTTGTGCCTTCAGAATCTTCACTATGTACATGAGTTTCTCAAGTAATTCCTGTAAATGTTTTCCTCGTAATTTAGTAATAGGGACCATGTTCAAGATAACTGGCTTGAGTCTGTTCAATTAATGATTTCTTATTGGACATAGTAATTAATCAGAAAATCAAGCCCAATAAACTGAGATGGCAGTCGTATATTTCATTAAATTTAATTTAGAATTTTTGTTTTTTTAATGAGCACAGAAACACTTCCAGCAGGACATTTAATAGCATCTAATAGAGTGCTGAGCAGAAGGTAACTGTCTGTCAAAGCCTGATCAAATTTAAACCCAATAAAATGCCAATGTAAGCAGGACTGACTAGCATACGCAGGGATCCGAATACTGAGGAGGGGGAAATTCTGATTTAAACATTGAGTTTCAGCCCGTTGAGTCATGCACAGAACTCTATGCGCTATAAATTTCCATTACGAAACAGGCCTGACATCACTTCAAACAGCAATGCCTGTGGAGAGATCTCTCCAAACAAAATAGGACATAAGTAATATGCAGAAAGAGGTTGCGGTGGCGTGTATGAAAGTGATCAATTAGTAGGCCGCAATGTAGCAGTGTTAATGTCTCTCAAACACTCGTACATGCAGTGCAGACTCTCACATGATATAAAAGCTAAAATGTGTTATACTGTACCGTGAGCACATACAAATGCGCACTCATTCACAGAAAAACACCTGTACATGCATAGTCTCTCACTCACTCACTCACTCACTCCCAAACACACACACACACGCACACACACGCACGCACACGCACGCACGCACGCACGCACACGCACACGCACACACACACACACACACACACACACTTTCCTAATTGGTAGTAGCAGAGATAAAAATGAGAACACACCCCCTGGAAAGATGACGCAACTCCTTACATCCTTGATTTGACACCTTCAACCAGAGTGCCAGAGCAGGGGTTCAAAACATTAGCAACATTGGCCAAACCCCAGCAGTTAGCCCCTCTGTAATCCAGTGAGGTTGGAGAACTGGACACAGTGAGAGGTGGGGTAAACTGGGGTCATAGAACAGGTAGTTACCTCCATGAGGAATCACAGACAGCAGCTATTGGTCCCATTAATGATACGGGATATTTCCCTTTAAAGTGTACAAATTCCAAAGCCATTCCCATTACATTCCCAGTTCAGCACAGGGAGGTGGTGGGGTTTAGTAAAAGAATCAACAAGGAGGGGTGGTTGTGGTGGGGTGGGGGGTATAGAGTAAACCAATGCCCCTATTTTTTTTAATCCTGAAAGGAAAATAATTATTTGCATTCTTCCAGTGCAAACTGGGTGAAGATGTGTTTTGCATTACTGGAAATGCAAAGCCCACAAGAGAAGGCATTGTGAGAAACATTACACGGTGTATAATGCAAAGCTCTGGCTCTGTGGTTCTCTGAGTTTGGTAACCGATGGAGAACCCCTCTTCACCACCGGCACCGCCCATTCTGAGCTGCAAAGGCCCATAATCGCACTCAGGTAAAATAATTTGGCAGAAAACACCTTCGTCTGCCTCCCTTTCCACCCACCAGCACGCACTTCCTCAGCTACAGGAGTAAAAATGGCTCTGCTGGAGAATCTGTGCAGTCATGTTTGGCAGGAAGTCCCATAGACCCAGCCTCTCACACAGGTAAGCTGCAGCGCCTTCAGGGGGTCGGACTGGAGAGAGACAGCCACTTGTGCAGCCTCGGGTGACCCCTCTCTTTCACCATCTTGGACAACACCGGTGGTCTCTCCGGCAGCTGCATGTGCTTACAGGCTCAGAAGTGTCACAGCCGAAATGCGTGAGAAAGAAGCCCTGATTTGCGCTAAAGACTCTTGAACTGGCAGATTAAATAGATGAACACTTCATCGTGGAGATGGAGTCTGAAGCCGAGAAAGGGAAAGGGACAGAGGGTCTCCTCTGGCTTTGTGTGCAGTCATGTTTGCTGAATACAAAATGTATAACACTCTAATTTCTAACAAGTCCAAACAATGGCACTGAGCTACACCCACATGAGTAAGTAGAGTACAGGTGCAGCTCAAAAAATTTGAATATCGTGGGAAAAGTTCAATATTTTTTGTCACTCATGTCAGAAAGTGAAACTCATATATTATATAGATTCATTACACATAGAGTGAAATATTTCAAGCCTTTATTTCTTGTAATTTTGATGATTATGGCTTACAGCTAATGAAAACCCAAATTCAGTGTCAGAAAATTAGAATATTACATAAAATCAATAAAAAAGGATATTTTAAACAGAAATGTCAGCCTTCTGAAAAGTATGTTCATTTCTATGCACTCAATACTTGGTTGGGGCTCCTTTTGCATGAATTACTGCATCAATGCTGCGTGGCATGGAGGCGATCAGCCTGTGGCACTGCTGAGGTGTAATGGAAGCCCAGGTTGCTTGGATAGCGGCCTTCAGAAACTTTTGCATTGTTGGGTCTGGTGTCTCATCTTCCTCTTGACAATACCCCATAGATTCTCTATGGGGTTCAGGTCAGGCAAGTTTGCTGGCCAATCAAGCACAGTAATACCATGGTCATTGAACCAGCTTTTGGTACTTTTGGCAGTGTGGGCAGGTGCCAAGTCCTGCTGGAAAATGAAATCAGCATCTCCATAAAGCTTGTCAGCAGAAGGAAGCATGAAGTGCTCTAAAATTTCCTGGTAGATGGCTGCGTTGACTGTGGACTTCAGAAAACACAGTGGACCAACACCAGCAGATGACATGGCACCCCAAATCATCACTGACTGTGGAAACTTCACACTGGACTTCAATCAACATAGATTCTGCGCCTCTCCACTCTTCCTCCAGACTCTGGGACCTTGATTTCCAAATGAAATGCAAAATTTACTTTCATCTGAAAAGAGGACTTTGGACCACTGAGCAACAGTCCAGTTCTTTTTCTCCTTAGCCCAGGTAAGACGCTTCTGACATTGTCTCTGGTTCAGGAGTGGCTTGACACGAGGAATGCGACATTTGTAGCCCATATCCTGGATTCGTCTGTGCGTGGTGGCTCTTGACTCCAGCCTCAGTCCACTCCTTGTGAAGCTCCCCCAAATTCTTGAATGGATTTTGCTTGACAATCCTCTCAAGGCTGCGGTTATCCCTGTTGCTTGTGCACCTTTTCCTACCACACTTTTTTCCTTCCACACTTTCTATGAATATGCTTAGATACAGCACTCTGTGAACAACCAGCTTCTTTAGAAATTACCTTTTGTGGCTTACCCTCCTTGTGGAGGGTGTCAATGACTGTCTTCTGGACATCTGTCAAGTCAGCAGTCTTCCCCATGATTGTGTAGCCTACTGAACCAGACTGAGAGACCATTTAAAGGCTCAGGAAACCTTTGCAGGTGTTTTGGGTTAATTGGTAAATGGTAAAATGGTAAATGGACTGCACTTATATAGCGCCTTTATCCAAAGCGCTTTACAATGGCATCTCACTCACCCGTTCACACACACATTCACACACCAATGGCGGCAAGGTGCTAGCCTGCTCATTGGGAGCAATTTGGGGTTCAGCGTCTTGCCCAAGGACACTTCGACATGTGGACAGGAGGAGCCGGGGATCGAACCCCCAACCCTGCGATCAGCGGACGACCCACTCTACCTCCTGAGCCACAGCCGCCCCCAATTAGCTGATTAGAGTGTGACACCGTGAGTTTCCAATATTTAACTTTTTCACAATATTCTAATTTTCTGAGACACTGAATTTGGGTTTTCATTCGCTGTAAGCCATAATCATCAAAATTACAAGAAATAAAGGCTTGAAATATTTCACTCTATGTGTAATGAATCTATATAATATATGAGTTTCACTTTCTGAAATGAGTGACAAAAAATATTGAACTTTTTCACGATATTCTAATTGTTTGAGCTGCACCTGTATTACAAGTATATATACTACTCAAAAGAAGTTAAGGGTCAAAAATATTTGTGCATATAAATATAAGCTAACGAGCTAAAATGGTGACGACTAATGACAAAATAATTATTTGATGGCTCAAGAACAGAAAACACAAAACAAAAAACTTTTTATTAGACACTAGTTTATTACCCTGATTAAAAAAGTCATGCACCCCCCAAAATGATGATTTGATGATGAATGGAAAATTCTCAGCCATTTTATTGCTAAAATTGGCATGCATGGAATGACACTCATGCAAAACTCGTGCAAATGGTGCATGAGGTGTCACAATGGGTGTTTCGAGGCAGTTTGTCAGCTTAGTCTGATTAAGTTTGTGCTTCAAATCCATGAAAAGGAAATCTGGGTTAATTTAAAAAGTTTCTAAAGATAAGTGCAATTAATGCATGTCCCATAATAATGTGATGTCTATAGTCCAAATGACAACCCAAAGGGGGATATTCTAACCCTATCTGGCTTAAAAAGACATACAGTACTTACAAAATGTATCAAAAAATGTCCTTTGACCCTTCAATTCTTTTGAGTAGTATATTACAAGTACAAATATAAATCCTTCATTCAGGAGCAAGAGACACTGCTGAATGATGACGGTTTGTATTCTGACACAGCGCCTGCCCCCTCACCAGGACACCCAACAGAAGCTGTGCAGGCCCTGCGTTCGACGTGACATAAACATCATGACCATGATTTCAGACACGCCGGGTCACTGAAAAAGAAAAAAACGGAAAATGGTCCAACCCGAGCGGAACTGTAAAAGAAGAGTACTTGGTATTGAATGTGAAGCGCGAGAGCCCCGTCTGAAGCGCCAAGAGCTAAGGGAGATATTCAAGGGAAGCGGCTCTGCTCCTGCCAAAGACTGGGCACATCCCACGGCACGATTTACAGGCCAACACATTTCAGCGCTGCCATCAAAGTGGTTAAACAGAAACCTCTAACCAGGATATCATGTGTCAAGAGCCGGCAGGCTCAAGGGATGACCGTGCGCTAGTGAAGCGCCGTGGTGGGGGGGGGGGGGGTGGGCGGGGAACAGCCAATTGCGGAGCCGGGGAGGGTTGCCGTGATGGATGATGGTGCCCCCGCTAACGACAATGCCTTTCAGGCAAAATGCTAGAAGGCAGGGTGGCGGCCCCCGCGAACGTCTCCATGGGGACGCCCTTATGCCCGATGCAATCACGGAAAACGAATGGTCTGGCCCGGGGAACGGGCGCGGAGCGGGGCGACACAGGTCTGTCTGCTTTGAGAAACAGCCGAGCTGATTGCCATCTACCCATGATTCCCCCAGAGCCCGGGCTGCAGGCTCCAGGAACTTTCCCGTAACCGATGTAACCACACACCCGTGTTCAAGGACAACACTCCTGGAACAATAAACAGCGATAACCACGGCAACCGGAGAGCGAATGATACAGCGCGAGTGTGTGGAAGAGGCTTTTGAATTATATAAGCTTTTTGTCTTACTTGACACAAAAGCTGAACATAATCTATAATGTGCTTTAATGTTTATAGACCGTGTGCAAGAGTGCAAGAACAAGTCCAATACAGTTAGTGATAGAAAGAGAAGGAGGCCTTTAGATAAGTTTGATTGTGAAAGATTCTGTGGAATCCATATTCAGCCAAAGGCACATTGTGCATTCCACCAGATTCAAATGTATCGTCAGAATGTACCTTTCACCAAAGCTAGATTCAGCAAGAGGCAGGTCCAAAAGCAATTACAATTAAGTGTAAAGCTGGCCTGAGGGGGAGGGGGAGAGGGAGAGAGAGAGAGAGAGAGAGAGGGAGAGGGAGAGGGAGAGGGAGAGGGAGAGGGAGAGAGATTGTACAGAGGAAGCAGTTTACTAATTTATTTTTACAATCACATTAAAAAATAAATAAACACATAAGACAATAAAAATAAAGAGAGAGAGAGACAAAGCAGAAAGGCTCATTCACAAACATAAAATAAACTAATTACACATTCCCCTGATCTCCATACAACAGGAGAGGAAGTGCCTCTCTGTGGCACCACTTCATGTATTACTACCCCTCACAGCAGCAGGGGTGGGCCTTCCCTTCTGCCCCCACATCCACACCAGAGCATCGCCCGGACTGCAGCTCTGTGATCCACCCTGTTCAAGTATGAGCCAGGCAAAACCAACTTTACTCACGGAAAACTGCCCCATTTACACAGAAACACATCAACCTCACAAAGCCCTTTCTTATGGCGTCTGCCATTTTCTTTTCACAAAGATATTCAGCTTTGGTCTTTGGTTCCCCGGCAAATAAACGGATAAACTCGCACGCCAAGACAATAGCAGTGACTGTAGTGTGAACGGCGCCTTCCACATCACCCGGCTTCTCCCATGCCGTTTTCCCTTTTATGTGATTGTCTGCCATACGTTGCAGGCAAACTTTACAAGTGTTCACGTTTTTAAATCCCACAAAGGTAGGAACCAGTCAGCAGCCTAGCGTGCTGACCCACGGGCCCGACCGCAAAATCACGTGCAGCCTTCTATTAATGTGGCAAAGAAGCCAAATGAAATGATAGCAGCCAAAATAAATAAACCATTGGGTCAATATGCATCCCATTACAAACTTATATTTTAAGTCCACCCAAGGGACACGACCACTCTCTCGCACAAAGTACATATACATTCCGTATTAAGCAGTCCATAGAAAAGCGCTTACAAGCGCAATGGGTTGTAAATGACCTCATGCTAAGCCATAAAAGCAGTCTGTGAGAAAGTCCTCCACTTCCCCATCAGTTTAAATATATCATATAGATTTCTCCCCCAACCTTTTCATAAATTTATGGCAAAGCTCACACGCGTTTGCACAGTTCATACGCTTCAGTTGGAGAGCTCGAGCTGCTTGTACAGTTGGTCCCCTGGGAACATGTTGGATCAATAAGGGCCTTAATAAGGACCTATACTGAATGTAGAGGAAAAGCCTGTTCAGTCAGCGCTTCAGTAGGGTTACTGTGATGGCAGTGAAGCAGTGCAAGGCCCAACACAGCAGTGAAGCCCAGTATCACAGTACAGGTCACATGTCCAGTGTTAAAGTGTAGGCCTCAGTCCTGTGTCATAGTGAAAGATTTTTGTGGGGGACTAATTTTTGTAATGCAATAAGACTGAGGGCATGGTGACAGTATAAGACTAAGTGTGCTTATACAACAAGAAAATGGGTAGAACAGTTCTTTGTACGGGAAAGAATGATAGGCAGTGGAACAGTCAGTGGGACTAAGTCATGTATAACAGCAAATTAATCTGGGCAGAAATTAGGGATGCACCGAAAATTCGGCCACCGAAAATTTTCGGCCGAAAATGGCCCAAAAGTGCATTTTCGGTTTTCGGCCGAAAGACCTAAATCACCGAAACAACACGGCCGAAACAGAATTTTTTTTTTTTTTTTTTTTTTTTTTTTTTTTTTTTTTTTTTTTTTAATTAAACAGAATTGTAATGACGCAAACAAAAAGCGCAGCCAGCACACGGTTATCTGGATAAGAGCCAGCATGTCGGCGGTGTGGAGTTATTTCAATATCTCGGAGAAAGACCCACGGATAGCGATTTGCAAAAAATGCAGTGCTGAAATTTCAAGAGGGGGTGCATCTGCAAAGAGTTTCTCCACGTCGGGTGACTTAAATGCACTTTGTGTTTTTATGAGAGAACATATTTAATTTTACAATCTTTCAGCAGGCCAGTCAGTTATAGGCCTGTACATTATTATTTAATGTACACATGAGCGGGGTCAAGTTAAACATTTTGTTTTGAATTTTAATTTATATTGTGCATTGCTGTAATGTCAGTGCTAAATAAATATTTTCATACTTTTGTAATTGATTTATTCTTGAATTGCAATGCTTTGATTTTAGTGAGGTTAGTACACAGTCATAGCCATAAATGCAATGGTTCTAATAATTGACAATCATTTCTTTCGGTGTTTCGGTTTTCGGTTTTCGGCCTTGGTTTCTCATTTTTGGTTTTCGGTTTCGGCCAAGAATTTTCATTTCGGTGCATCCCTAGCAGAAATGCAACACATTAGCAGTGTTATTATACTGAAACAAATGCAGTGATTGCACTCAGAGCAGTATTATAGTGCAGATAAGTGCAGTGATGTATCATCAGGTAGAGTTAAGGCTAAGTTAAGTAGAACAGTCGGCCTACTGCAGGCACTGGTACCGCACTTGAATAAGTACAGAACGATAGTACGGGACCTAAAGCAGCGTTAATGTTCAGGACCAGATACAGAATGATAGTACTGAAAGGACAGTAGTATCTGTACAGTGGTATAGTACAGCAGTCTGGATAACCTTGAGTGAAGCCTCAGGAAGAGCAGGAGAAGAATGAGGAGGAGGAGGAGAGGAGGAGGAGAGGAGGAGGAGAACAGAGCTGGGGAGATGAGCAGGGCCATATTTCACTCTGACAGACAGAGGTCTGGGGGAGCAGACCAAAGAAGGGCTCTGAATCTGCAACTCATTCTGACTGCTGGAGGACCCCCTCCCACATCTTAAAATTCAGATTCTTCTCCTGTAAAACACACTGTGAACACTGAATGCAGCGCACCATGATGATTACACGCTCCGCATAAACCAAAGAGAAGAATACAACTCGTTTCAAAATAATTGACAGGATGCGCAGAGCTGATGGACAACTTTAGAAAAGCTATAGTGTATACAGCTTTTTTCTGGGTCAGTTTCAGCCCAAGCATGCTTTCTCACAACTTTGTATTAGCTGGATGGTTTCACTATGGATAAGCCACAAACTAATTAAGTAAATTCTAATTCTTGCTTGGCTATACTAGAAGGAAAGCTCTTGTTGCTGAGCGAAACGGGTGATTACTGCCCTCTGCTGGCTCGAAAAAATAATTACACCAAACAAAACATTTCCTCAAAAACATAAACGGCATCAAATGAATTAAAAATCGCTGCGCGTGTTTGCCATAATTTTTGTTAAAGCACCTATAACAAATCCCATAAATCCGTACATTAACAGACTCCACAATAAGCACTAGAGGGTGCAGTGTGTTAGCTGAACACAGCTGAAACGTGCTGCGTAATTTCTCTACAACAGGCTACATTATGCAGGCCTGAGATAAAACATTGGTAGGCTACAGACTCTCAAATAGCTCATACTGATTCAGCATTATCCCACTGCGCCTCCTGGATTCCTTCTGAATGGTCTAGACTCCGAGCTACGCGGCTGCGGGGCTTCATTAACGGGATTAGCATTCGGGACACAGCCGCTCTGTGGAAATCCCCCATCTTCCTCGAAATCCTCGTGCTTCTGTGTGTATTTACTAATCTCTGCATTTGATTTCACAGTAATCCTCCGCGCACAACCAGGTTGTCATTTGTTAATATCCCATATGTACGAACGCATCACCTGCATGTTCATTCTTAGCTGGGAACCAGTTATATATATATATTTATAGACTAGGATTAATCATTTTTCATCAAAAAGGGAGTGCTATTGAAAATGTTTTTTATTGAAGGCACAAAAAATATTGTTTAAAAAAAAATCTAAGTTTTAAATGTGAGAATAGTGATGTCATCGACTAGTAGCCTTAAAGAGGGAGGGCATAATTGCGTATTGTCACGTGACCACCGTAATAACCCCGGTAGGGTAATGAAAACAAGTGAAGGGGAAAACGCGAGCAGAGAGCAGATGCTGTCGGTCAGCTGTCTCATCTCAAGTGATTCTCTGGGGGAAAAACAAAGGAGGCTTGGACTGGTTTTATTTTCTTAAATACTCGAGAGATAGGCTATGCTGTGGGGAACACGGATATGCTGGAGCGCATTGTCGCAGATCAGTGGAGGTAGAGTAATTGTACCAATCAGTAAATCCGGCTCTGCTGAGCCGATTTGCCTGCGCAAAGGAGATTGGCCTGTTCTGGTTATATTAAACTTGTTAAGCTTGGTCACTTTCAATATCCACCCTCCAGCCTGTCAATATTTAATTATGGAAATAATAAACCCATAAATGCTAAATCAGCCAGCAGCATCACATTGTTGAGCCTTATGTAAGCTCACAGGACAAAAGAACCAGCATGGAAACAAACAAAAAAACACACACAGCCTCATTAGAAATCTGTATAAATGCCCAGGTCCTTACCTGTATGGTTCCAAAGTCAACGTTTTCATAGTGGAAGTGGGCGCACTCTGCCAGTTTGGGAAAATGGCCCTTAGTGAAGGACAGCCTGGGGAAGGGTCAATATTAACCATCATCATTATAATCCTCAGCATGTCAATATTCTGCAATCTCAGATTTATCATCGGCACAAGGCCTCAGTGCCTCTCTATTGAGGATTTAGTGATTTAGCAGCACAGAAATGGTAGACACATATTTTTAATGTTCCAGCTCACTGTGAATGTTGGGGGGGAGGGGGGGGGTGGTCTTACTTTTTGACATTCTTGACCTTCATGCTGGCAGTGCTGCCGCAAGATCGGAGCGGTGGTTCTGCGGTCAGCTCCGGTATCTCCGCGCTCCTCGCCTGTCAACAGACAGAACTAATCAATCCCCCTGACGCTCTAGCTTCAAGCCCCTCAGCTCAGTTTTGAGAACATTACAACACAAAAAAAAAAAAATCACCTCACATGATCGAGTGAAGCCGTCTCTCAGAGGATGAACAACAAGAGACAAGGAATTTCTCTGACACGTGACGGCTTGAACTTAATGTGGAATTTGACTCTATCCGTTAGGGAGTGCCACACCGAAAGCTCTCGCGGCACGCAAGGAACAGGCTTCCACCGGAACACACTGGATTTATCATTTCAGCGTTTACCCGTGGAAGCGCGATACATTCTCATCTCCAGCAAAAGCTTACTCCAGCACAAACTGTCGTGATACTCATGAAATATTCAGACTGCTCTTGTTTTTCAAACACAAACGGTACAAACGTCTGTGGAGAACGTTGGCTGTGGGAATGACACAAAGATGTTTCTGGTTTGCAGAGAGTCACTCAACGAAAGCACAGACTGTCATAGAGTACAGACAATGTAGGATCTGAGGAAAGCACTATTAATTTAGTCATCAGGTATGGAATAAGCAAAGAATTAACGTGGTGCATGGTTTAATCACCATAGACATATGGACAAATTAAAGACCAGTTTACCTTTGAGACTAAAGTTGGGGGTGGGAGTTTTTCCAGAGTGGAGTGTGATACAAAAATAGTTTACCCAATGTCTCAATTCCAAATCAGAGCAGGCATTATCTGAGATCAGGGTGAAATGAGGGCAGAGAAACAGAATGGCAACTGTTGGAAAATGTATCACGTATGACGACAATATAGTAAAAAATAAACGTTGATTATTTCGCTGCCAGAATTTGAAATAATATAATGTAGTCCTGGCAAGTGTGGCTCTCCATGTCGTCTATGAAGAACGAGTGTGATGGCTTGGCTGCAAGCCCACGTCTTCTTTTCCACACCCAAGTACCATCATAACCTATTTTAGTCACCACAGCAGAGCCACACGCACCATTTCATTCATCTTTTTGTTTCAAATCAGACACTAAATCTTAAAATGAGTCACCATCACTCATCCAAATTAGATTTTAATTATACGTCACCATTTTGGACCCTCTTGCTAGCCTACATGACAATTGACCAATTGTCTAATTATCGCCCAATTTCATTATTATTTTAATTTTTTAAAAATAAGAAGGAAACATTTGACAAGGCTAAACGGAGACCACATTCCATTCTGGATGATGGCAACTCAGCCAGCACGTTTGCCGATGGTATGCCTGTGGATAATGGTGGCATTAGCTAGCAGGAATACAAAAGTAATTCAATAAGGACAGAGTAACAAAAGATATTCAGCTTGTGGGGAAAAACGCAGCCATACATTTACTTCACTGTGACTGACCTCAGTGTGCACTGGGCTACACACAATATGTGCGGATGTTCCAATTTTTTTCCCCATTGAAAGCATGGGAATTATAATTCTGCTATGTACGTAAATCCAATGTGGGGAGAGATTATGAATACAATTTCCTGGAAAATCCACCCCCCATCCCGAGCCCCCAGTGACAAAAAGTGTGTAAAATCCTTAAATATTGAAAGACACAATGTAGCCTATTCAATAACAACAAATAACCAAAAACAAATGATAGTCACATGCTACATTGTGAAAGAAATTAATTTGCAAGCAGGTCCTCGTTTGGCCTCTTTTTGTAAAAATGTCAAAGGATCATGTGAAACATTCAACCAACCATGTTTTTTTAATGGGCAAGGCTAGTCAATGAGTTAATATAAAAACATTTGCAGGGTTTGGTTTAATTAAAATACTTTTCCCATATTGTAGCATATTACATTACTTTGGACACTCGTTTATCTCAGCACGCACGTCCTTCGAAACATGTCTGCATCCGAGCTGCGCAGTCCCGGTGCCAGAAAACTGCACTACCGACACAGCTGGAGGTGTCGGATCGCGGGCGCTGATTCACGAGACGGGGGTTTCTTTCGCACATTAAGGCCAGGGATACCCGGCTGACTCGTGTAATGGAGCGGACGCTCCAGTGGGGGGCGATGTGTCATTGAGAGCACAGCGTGATGTCATGGAGTGGATTTTGTGTGGTCGAGAGTACGGTGTGGCGTCGTGAGCATGCGACAGAGGGGCATGTCCAGCAGGGGGCGTACCATGGCGCTGATGGTCTCCTCCCAGTCGGGACGCTCACGGGGGTGGATGCTCCGGGGCAGCTCGGGCACGACGTCGTCCTCCTCCAGGAGCAAGGACCTCAGACTCCTGGGGACGGAGCAGAGATGAGTTTAAACAGGATACACACCCCTCCCCCTCCACCAATCCTGGCTACAAAGTACACTCCATATTTATTCATGTGGCAAAAACCATTATCTAAACAAAGCCCCTCCTAAAACCATTATGGCAAACAGCAGACACAAAACAAATGGTAAACAGCAGACACCATGATTCGCAGCCACCATATTAGTCTCAACTGTGCAGCAGATTGTTGTATGCTTCAGCCAGGGACAACTGACCCAAAACACAGTGAAAGAGCTCTGTTCTCCAGCACTGCCCATCTTTCTAGATCCAACGTTGCCTTCTGCAGCAAGTCTCGGATGCATCACAAGGGACAAAGGCAGTTTAACCAAATGAGTATGCATGCCAGTCCACCAGTCAGATGTTCAGTGAAAAGATACAGCATGCCTATGAAAACACTCGCAGAGGACCTTCCGTTCAGCAGTGTAACATAATGGTTAGGAAACTGGGCTTAAAACCCTAAAGTTGTAGGTTTGATTGCCAGTCAGGGTAGCCATACATCCAGCTGTCTATGTATAACTACCACAGATGTGCAAATGTATATGTAATTGATACCGTGTAAAAATGCAAGTTTTGTTAGTCGCTCTGGATAAGAGCATCGGTTAAATGGCAGTTATGTAATGTAGGAGGTCCACATGTTCTCTACACTGACAAATATTAGAGAAGAAAATATGTAAATGTTTACGTACTGCCTTGTGAGAGACTGGGCGCGGGGTATGGGGGGGGCATTCGCTTCCCAGCATTTGACCGCAGAAAACAGAGGACAGCTCATTAAATCAGAGCAGGTGTCAGCAAGTTCTGAACACTAGGGAGCATTTCGAGTTAAAAGATCACACCTCATAAAAGGACAAGGAGAGCTATAATAGAGAATTTCAGATGGTCATGGCTTTATTATTTTCTGTATTTTTTTTATTTGGCCCGTGCCTATGTGTTGTAAAAGAAGGAATTACATGGATCGGTAAAAGAGAAGTAGTAATTGAAATTCCCAGAGCGTGGAAAACAGAAGGGCCGGCTGATTGGGAGAGAGATGCAAAGTTGTGTCGAGGTCAATGGGACGAAAAACCGAGAGGCTGCAAGATTCTAAAGGGTCATCGTGGGATACGGTCACTGAAAGGCGACAAGGCCGTGCACACATTTGAAAACATGAGTTGAAGCCAACATGAAAGTGGAGATGCACGCGCACGCACGCAGGCACGCACACACAGAGGGAAATCAAATATATATGAAAAAAATATGAAGAAGATTATTCGGCGTAACCAAACAGAATGACCACACATTTGACCTGATAGAAAAACTACTGGTCCGTTCCGAGCCGGGACATACACATTATGGCTATTGTCATAGCAATTACAGCAAGATGAAAAACAAATATGTACAATTAAAAAATGTCCATAGTGATGACTGTTAATAGCAGTGCGACATCCCACAGAAACCAATGTAATAACCTTAAGTACTTTGGGAAAGACAGTGATGAGATGAGTGGGAGATAAGGAGCAGCTCTTGTACTTAACACATGATTCATCAATCCTGCTCATCACCATTTACACTAAATGGGTCACGATACACATCCCTGCTCATCTTAAACTTATATTTTAATGCAATACAATGAAAAAATCCCATTCCACAGTGTACACACACTTTCACTCACACACACACACACAGAAGATATTTATAGATGTCCTTGTGTGACAGAGTCTGCCAAATACATAGGGGACAAAGCCTAGTGCCTAGGGGGGGGACAGTCAACACTGATGCAACAACACCAACATGTGATTTTTGAAAAGGTGAAGAGACACTTGCATCCTTTCAGAAAAACAAGCGTGACTCACTTTCTCTCTATTCCCTGGAGCTGAAAAGATCCATGTACTTGAATAAGCAAAAAATAATCACACACACACACACACACACACACACACACACACACACACGATACAAAAAGAGGCATGCACGAGCGCACACAGACACAGACACACACACACACACAGACACACGCACGCACACACGCAGGCACCTCCAAGGGTATTTATATGTAGTCGACCTCATACTGTCATCATCCCCAGTGTAGAGCAGCAATGCCTGCATCCCAAATCAATTGGAGCTGAGAGGCAAGCAGCTGTTGACCCAGAAAGCAGAGCGTGGCACTACAATAAAGGCTTCCAGGCCCGGGAGACAGAAAGGCAGGGAGCCAACCCCACGCCACCGACACCACCCAACAGGTTTACCGTTAGGCCGCGTCACACAGCAACACATATGCACACTCAATGAACACATGAATACAACTTACATTCACATTTTAATACAGACACGGTTCAGAAAAACCTATTCTGCAGTGTATCTACCTACATAAAAGCGTCACGCATTAACGCACACGCGCACCACAAACTGAAGATGTATTTCTCCTGTGGTCTTGAATTATATGAGCTTTCCAAGGATTTTTTTCAAGGCCATTAGAAAGTTCCAAGAAAAAATTATAATAAAATAGGTCTGCGAGAATTAAAAAAATAGTCCAACCTGTAGTCCGGACACCCAAAGACGACAATGTAAAGTTGAAGCCTTACTCCATCGTCCTTTTTAACGAGACGTACGTATGAGAGATAATCAGGGGTGGGAATCGGGTTATCAGCCACACAGGAGCTTCTAAGAACCTTCCGCCGTCACAAGTGGCGAGAACCAATTGCAGATTTCAGGCGGCATACCACTACAACAATCGCATTCAGACCGCATGACAGCATTTACATTTAAGGCGCCCTTTGATGTCAGTGCAAGGAGCCGCTTGTCCAATCACAGGCTCCCTTTCACGGGGGGTCACAGAGCTCCAGTGAGGCTTGGGCGATAAAGGTCCACGGGCGATTTACAGCCTTTAAAAAAAAACTTTAAAAAAAAAACAGTATTCACTAAGTGACTGTGACTGGGAGTCTCCAGTGGCTACCAGGATACCACTGGATTTATTTCTTCCCTCAAAACACAGCAGGTCCCCACAGGCTAAGGGGAGTCGCCAGCGAGAGATGTGCCTCTTCCCTGAGGGGCGCTAGCCCTGCTGCAGTACTGTGTCGGCTGTAGAGGGGTAAAAATGGCGGAGCGCACGCTCTTCCCAAGGGGCCAGCTTTCGGCTCTCAACCACAGTACCGGATATAATGTCGCCCTCTGCTGATATCTATGAGTCCCATCAGTTTTCCCATTGGGCTCCATTCATTTTTGACAGCAAATAAAATATATTTCCATTAATATAATGATGTTAACTTGATGATGTGCATTATATTTCTTTAAAAAATCACTTATTTTTCCGAAGTAATTTTTGGTTCTTACCACACAGACAAAGATTGATTTCTTTTTTTATTATTTATTTTGGCCGATCTGCGCCATCCTCGTTGTACATGTGACTTGACTGGACACAACTGCGCATGTGAGATGAGCACAAAATGAAAACTTCCTGGTTCGGATGTCCCCGTTGGTTTCTATTGGCATGGCTGTCTCGACATTATATAAACTGTAAGGCTCTTCCTCCACGGCTGCTCCTTGCGTAGTCTCCGGTGGTGCAGCCGCAGCGGCGACTTACTCGGCACAACTGGCGATTGGACATGAAGTGGAGGAAGAAAGAAGAAGTTCAAACCGAACTGAATAAATATTGCGCGGTTTTAAGAGCGATGTAGGCGACTGGCGTCAGACTGATTACAGGTGGCAGCAGGCGAACAGCACAGGCACCTGAATGTTCCAACACGCCCCTGTCCTCTCAAAGAGTCATTCCTTGAGGAAAGGCCAGTGAGTCAGTGCTTTCTGAAGCAGGATATGATGATACGAGATAAACGTGTGGGGGCATTGAATTCGGTGGCAAGGCACGCACACTGCGGAGTTATCCTTTATCTCATGAGTGTAGCTACACATCGACAGAAGCCCTAAAAAAACGTGCACCAAAAAATATCTGGGAAGGGTCGAAGAAAGTTTTTCCTGTCAGTCTCTGGCCCATTTGATGCAGTCTGTACGCAACTGTCTCTCAGTGCGTCTTTATCTTTCTGTATCTCTGTCTCCGGCACGATCCTCCTCAAGCAGAACATAATATTTGACATGAATCACAGCTCGGTAAAGAACGGTACGATGACTCACTTTGAATCAAACTGCCACACTGCTTCAGAGCCAATTTCCAATCCGGGCAAAACAGGAATTTCCCATGCTCTTGTGAAGAAAAATACCCAGCATGGAATGACTGAATAAAAGGACTGAAAAAAGTAACCATTCTAAATTTTGCTCATAACCTGCAACATCAATACCCCAAACCCAAGAATAAAAAAAAAACCCAGCTGAGAAAGGTCACTAACAACTGCTCAACAGCACCACAGCAGCAAGGTTCCTACACACAGACTGCAGGTTTTACTTTTCATTCAGTGGTAATTACACCGAGTATCTGACAGGCTTATACTTCAGACGCTGAACGCTGAGAGAACTGAACGTCAACACTCAAAAGCTCACAGCCTTCACACGGAATAACTTTACACAAGTCAGAGAACTCGGAGAAGTACGAGTCGTTTGAAAGGCAGCATTTGCATTGGAATGTAACGGAGAGCGCAATCCCTTCAGGCCCCGTTAGGCCAGGTCCCTCTCTTTCACACCATTTTATGGACTTTTTCTTTCAGGGAGGCAACGCCAGCTGGTATTTTTATGACCAACCAATCAGAGGGGCTTGGTTACCTTCTGGGTCAGATAGACTTCCAGTAATGTCAATAGGTCTCCAATAATGTTAATGTGACTTGTGTGGCGGTGATAAGAGTATGGGAAATTGCACATCTGGAATTACAGAGGGCTTGCCTCATCACAGAAACAGATGCTTAGAAACAGATGTGAATTAACATGGCAACAGCTCCAGCAGCACACAGTGAACTCAAGACACCGTTTTTGAGCAATATGCAAAACTGGCTCATCCATGTGAATTCTGAAATCCAGCCATATCAGGTTTTTCATTAAAACACATTTTAAAAATGGATCAGCAAATTAAAAAAAGATGCTAAAAATCACAGTTATCAACAATCCACTCATTCTAGCACACGCAACTGAGTGCAGTTTTAACAGTTCAGTCCAACAGCAATGCTAATGTTCAACCAGTGACATTCTCCCAAATGTGCTCATGTGGTCTGCGGTGAAGTCATCTCATATTGATATTACTGCAACTAGAGGTCACTGTTGGGCACAGGGAGCCGTGCTGAACCATCTGCACCACACTCTAGGCCTGATAAACAGAGCCCTTCAAAAAAACAGCCAAAATTAATTACCCAGCCTCCCCTGGACAAGCATTAATATTCAATGGCTCTTGACTGCTTATCCACTCAGCCGACGACATGATTTTTAAACACAGTCTTTTTCAGCTCCCTCCATCCAGGTACTGTTGACAGTTTCTCTTTTTTTAAATCTTTTTTTTTTATTAGGGATGTAGACATCACAGCCATGAGAATGCATTATTGATCAGGCTCAATCATATGCAGAAATGATTACTCGCCTGCTACTGCTGCGTTTCACAGTGGAGAGCAACGGGTCTCTCTCCCTCCCTCTCTCCAAGTAGATTAGAAAAAAAGTATAACTAACAACCTACAGTGGAAAGATGTGAATCCTGAACTAGGGGGGGAAAAACCAAAACAAAATTCAACCAAATAAAAAGTAATATAATACAGAAGAATAAAAAAGCAACACAAATGGAGGTGGTTATTTTCTAAAACTTGAGGCGTTTCAGATGCTCTGTGTGTAGGCTTGCAAGCGTGTGTACCTCCCACAAACTGTCTCTGGACATAAGCTCTGCTGCTCATTCTGCGTAGTATGGGTCGTCTCCAAGGACGATGGGCAATTTCTCAATGTCCTGTAGAACCAGAAATATATTGCATTTCCTGTTGTTGTTTTGCGGATGTAAGCGACTCTTGCTCCCTGTACGTCTCAAATTTTGTAGTAGCATGCAGGTTCTGTCGTAACCTCTTGCATGTAACGATGTTTCAGCCAACCCTAACCAAAAGAGGACCTATTGTCACATGTCCACACATTAGTGCCCAGTCAGAACCATAGATACATTTTGATCTGGTTACAGCAGTTCTGTGTCGCTCTAATGAGTAGATATGTCACATTTTGTCTTAGCCATATCTTAATAACCGTACACCCTCCCTTCCCTCCTTCCCACACAAAAGCGTCCAACAGTAACTGCCAAAAACAGCTACTTTCTTCTCTCCACTCAGGTGGATGCATTGCCAGACTGTGCCAGGGGCCTTAAGCTAGCAACCCCCAAGCAGCAGCCAGCTGGGCTTTTACTAATAGGGTTGGACAAATTTATAGTCCAGATGCTCAGGCAACAATTGTTCCTTTCGAACTGCGATGCACCAAATCTCAGGAGACGACCAGTGAAATTCTCTTGGCAGCGGATGAATGCAGGTGACAAAAAAAGCATAAAATGCGCTAAAATGTGATTCGTCATTTCTGTAGGATGAACCTCAGTCAGCTGTCCCCTCATTAGACAGGTGAGTGGGAGTTCTAACACCACTAGCCACTGAGGGATATTGTTACAGGGAAGCAGAGCTCAGATTTCCACAATTCCCTTTTTTATTAGCTTAAACATGCCAGCAGTCTGTGCATGCAGCTCAACCATTTCTCTTGGCTTACAAACTACTATCATTAGCATTAAGGCAAGATAAACTACCCAAATAAATACCAAACCATTTTAGATTTTTAAAAGTGGCATGTGCACAGACTTGGCATTTGCACAGACATATATAGCTTAATATTAATTTATTATCTAATGCAAGGTTAGTAAGTTAAATTGCAGAGCTTATTATATACCTTGCCAATGGTGATCAATGGGGCCACGTAAAGCTGGGCGACAGACTCGGGACTATGGGCGAGCATTTTGGGGGCTGGGCCCGCCCTGGACAACCTCTGTGCCCCACCAACCCGTCCCTCCCCTCCAGCTGCTGACAAATAATAATTACCCTGTTAATTATTATTATTATAAGCCTAATAGTAATCATAGTAGTAGGCATACATCACAGAAATCCATAGCATATTTCTATGTAATTAAAAAAGTAATTTAGAAATAAGTAAAATATGATTGGACGATTATCCGCTGACAGAGGTCAAGTGTACATGGTTGTGTGTTGTGTTGACGTGTACGACAGAACGAGTGCTACAAGACCTTACCTTACCTTAGCAAAAGCTGAAAAGTTAAATGGATATTTAAAAATGGCCAAAAAAAGAAAACGGCTGCTGTGAAAATATCGATCGATATGTGTCCACCCTAGGACCGTCCTCTTCCCAATAACTCGTCTGGTCTCCTGGGCGATATGACAATAGTATCGGATATCGACGACGATTAACGGCTATCATGATGGGAGCTGCATATAGCGATTTACAGACGATGACTACTCTGCCAAGTTCACGCCCACCTGCAGGCGCTGCAGCTTGAAAGAACATAGTCCCGCGTAGCGGAATGCACAGCGAAGAGCCAAAAATGCATTCCTTTGCAATAACCTGTACAAACTAAACAAATTTTGGCTACACCAAGCACAATGTAGCCAACTTTGTAATTGGCTCACTATCAAAAACAATGGTTGACTTGCTCTTGTGACTTTGTAGGGTGCCTTGCCAAATCTGTTGATTTAAGTTGATGACAATTATTGCTAAGGAATTTGCCACGTGTATGTATACTGTGCGTGTGTATGTGCACAATGTGTGCATGTGTGACAGAGAGGGTGGAAGTTCAGAAGTGTATCATTGCCCAACTGAGGGTTGACCTCAAATATCTCCACCTTCTTTTCTTGTTCTATTATACTCACTTTGCTTTTCATATGTGTGCATATCGAATATATGTTAAGCCCCAGCTGCTATGGTAACGGTGAGTGTACAAAATTTGGACCCAGTCCAGTTTAGACAGAGAGATTGAATGGCCGGACGATAATCCCGGAAGAGTGGAACATTGGCCAAACAGGTGGAGGGGCGTTTATCCCGTGAAATGGATTTTCACTGAAATGGGAGTGGAATCAGCCACACTCGAGCACATGCAGGCCACTCTAACCCCGTCTCGTCATGTGCTATCCATCCAACAGCTGCCTAAATTTGCCAGAATGAGGCTCTCCACAGCATGCAGAGAAACTGTCGGACTTTAACAAACTTTACTAAAATTACAGATGGATGCAATGATGTAGCAAATCAACATATCCCTACATACCTTACTGTTAAAACCATTGCTTAGCCAGGTTTTATAGAGCAGCATAAGATACCTAAATCACTGTATTTTGCGGATTTTTCAGTCATAAACTATTCATATTAGATCCTCACATATAGGAGAACTTCATCATACTGAAAATATTTGCTTGGAATGAGCTATATTGCTTTTTTCTAGCACAATTAAGGCTGGAAATGTAACAGAAAATGGCTCATCTGCAACGTAAAGAAGACAAACATTGAAAATCTGAAACCCCTCACTGAACACGTCACCGTCTCATACACACGCACCTACACACACACACACACACACACACACACACACACAGACAGAAGCTAAAAAAGCTTTTCTTTGCTCTCGCGCATCATTGACCTTGACACCAACAAAAATGAAAATTAGGCACTACAAGTCTAAAGGTGACAGCATCCATTAATACGAGCTACGCATCTCAATTCTCCCTTGTGAACCGCTTACATGAACGCACACACACACACACACACGCACGGACAGGCACACACTCGCAAGACAGAAACGATTTACCACAGCAAGACGTAAAAAAGGAGTCAGAGATGAAGAACAAGTATGACAGGACGAGCAAAGGAGAAGAAGAGAGAAAGCAGGGTGTGTCTCTACCTGTCAAGGGCGTCATGACTCCCCGCAGCTCCCAGCAGCAGGAACCCCAGAGTTGCACTGTCCTCCGATGCAGTAGCAGAGGCAACAGCAGACGCAGCAGCTACAACAGCAGCAGCAGCAGCAGGCCCGCTGCCTGGCTCCATGCTACTGACTCACTGCAGGAGCTGCCTATCAGGGTGGGGTGGGGGGGGGGAGAGGGGGGGTGGGGGTGAGAGCAGATCAGGCGTCTGTTTGCATCTAAGCTATAAAGAAGATCTAACTAACACCGTCTCTAAAAACACATCTCTGTGACCAGCTAAAAATGAGTAAATGCAGTCTGTCAAGATATTATCTGTTAAAGCTTCAGCAGAAGTGAAGCTGAGCCCCAGAAATCGCTTTGCATTCAACATGGGCTCAACTTAAATGAGAAACTACGATAAACTATGTACTCATAAAAAATAAAAAATACATAGGAATAGAAAACATGAGGGAAGATACAACCGATATATAGATAAGTATCTACTTATGCACATGGAACAAACACAATATTTTGATACGTATAATTTCTTTTTTTGAAGAGCATCTGATTTGGAAGGTCTTTTTAGCACTAAATAAACTTAAAAAAAATTCGAAACTGGCTGAACTACAATGAAAAAGTATGATGAAATACCCAATATCTTGTTCAGGATGATTTTGCCAAGCTCTCATGCCCAGATGAACCCATTTCAAAAGGTCGAATAAGCCCCCATATTACTGCTGTTCTGTCCCCAATGCCCCACCCTCCCGAAATTTCTCAGTTGTTGGCTGAGCCCACTGATTTACATTACCCAGCATGCCCTGTTCAACACCGGGCACACTTCAAATATTTACTTTTTTGACATTATTGATGGTCAGTTTCCCCAGCTGTGGATAAAAAACAAATGTTATACAAATAGTGTGAGTACGACAAGCACACACAGCGACACACAAATGCACACACGCACACGGGCACAAATGCGCACATACTTCTCTTCCCCTAGATGGTGCAGATACGTGCCACATGCCCTCACCTTTGGGGCACCATGGTAACAATACCAGCTTGAACACTGCAGCTCCTTTTCTCAAATTCAAAGACAAAAGGCCTATTCGATTCTGTTTCAGCCCAACTCAGGCATTATGGGGGAAACCTGGAGCGGCCCATAGAACGCACTAATCAGGCTTTGATCAGACATGCTACAAACATTTGTCTGTGCTCAGCTGCTCACCCCCCCCAGACTGTGTCTGTTGTGGTCCTGGGGTCAGAAGGCTGGCACTGCCATGGATACAGAGACAGCCCCTGTACTGTGGGATATTTATTGTGTAAGCTAAATTCCTAAAAGACCAGGATCACTCTGAGTTTGGAGAGTAAACACACTGCAGAGGACAACCCTGATATCGGGGGTATCGACCACCATTGAGGCTCTACACCGTAGCCAAGTCATCAACGCAAAAGCCGAGAGTGTGACGAAAACACTAAATAAATGGAGAAAACCTTCCGGCACCTTCTGACAGAATAGAGCCGACTTTTTAAATGGATACACTGTGCTTTCATAGCCATCAAAAGGGGGGTTTAGATTTTATTTTGCTGTAGTGAGCACATCAAGGCAATCCATCTCTCTTGAGTAGAACAGTGGTTACCTTCTAAAAGTGTATTACAAAATATTGCATTTGATAATATCTTTGCATCCCCTACTTTGAAATGAGTCCTGAGATTTATCTTCGGTTTTTTGCATAATACTGAAGAAAGTCTAAAAGCAGAAAGCAGTAAAGTGTACACACAGTTTATACTGAAGAAAGTCTAAAAGCAGAAAGCAGTAAAGTGTACACGCAGTTTATTTTATTTATTTTACTGTGGGTCTTTGCAAAGGTCCTTGCTGCACATTCCTGATTATAAAGAAGCACGACCAGGTGGCAAATCCATACGCATCAGCTTCTGAATGAAGGATACAATTTATTTTGAAAACAACAAAAACAACGTGAAATGGTCGCGTCACCACAGATCAGCTCGAGTGTGTCTGCTTTCACACGTAACTGTATGGCTATAAACACACAAAATCAGAAATGCAAGCACCAAAACAGGGACAGAGAGCACACACACGTACGCACACACACACGTACACACACACACGTACACACGTACGTACACACACACACACACACACACACACACACACACACACACACACACACACACACAATGTATGCTGTGCATCCAAATTAAATTAGTGCCAAATTAAGTCTGGAAGATGTGACAATGACTTGGCAGTTCTCAAAATAAAAATGGCCGAAAACCTGGGTTTGAATACACAGCAGCTTCAATAAACCGGAGTCGTTCAGAGCTATGCCAGTCCTTTCTCAGCCTTTAACAGAGATGACCCCAATAAAGTGTAATGGGATGATAAAGAACAGCTAGGTCTCTCCCTCTCTCCCCTCTGTCTCATTGTTTCCTCTCTATCTCTTCTCGATCTCTTATTTGTCTCCACTCTGTTCCCCCTCTCTACTCTCGCCTGTTCTGTTTTTTACGAGGAATCAGCCAGCTGCACAGACCAGGATCTGGAATAAAAGCTGAATCAGCAGAATGCGATAGAGCGGCCCGGGAGCAAACCCGAACAGCATTCTCAGGGCGCTGGCTTAACCTTGCCTGAAGGATAGCGTATCCAAAGAGCCACCCTAGGGCGGGTGGTAAACATCAATAAGATGTTGATTGCTGAATGTGAAAATAAATAAATAAATAAATAAAAGACTTAACAACAGTCAGGATCCGAGGAGCAGGCAGCATACCAGTCCTACATGAGGCACAAAGAATTGCCAACTGCTGATTCACAAGAACAGCACATACAAAAAAAACTGCATGTAAAAAAAGAAAACCTAACGTAGCAGATTTTTCCTGACATCCAAACATTTTTCACCGTTTTTTTCTTTTTCCTACCAATTTGAAATGTCCGCCTCACTGCTACAATGCCAGGTTGGGAGGGTAAAGACCAGCAGGCACTCTTTCACGGAGACTCCCCTACATTTCAATCCCACATTCCAGCTGTACTGTAGTGTGCATTTTTCATGGACAAACTCACCCTCAGTGCTCAATCAGTGCCGATTGAGCACTGATATGCAGGGCAGCTGGCCACAGCCTGCGGCAATAGCAGGTCGTGGAACACCCGTCTTAACGGGATGAACAACTCACGGGCTCCTCCTTTGAAAGCTTTTCTTATTTATTATTGTACTCTTAACACAAGGTAGCTGGAACAGGGTCTGGATGCCCATGACCACAATTTTTTCTCCAAGATTACCAAACTGAGATTATCCAGAGCCTGGGAGACTACCAGTTATATTCCCTCTATATAGACACATATTTGGCATTACAATTTTAAACGAACAGAGACAAGCTCTTGTCAGTGCGTTGTGTTATCTCAAACTGAATGGCGACTCTCCAGGGCCAGCTTCCCCTTGGCTCGGCCTGCAATTACTCATGCCTGATACGCTGCAGTGACCGCGACCGGTGATTTAATGAGATACCAATCACCTCACTTTACATGCGCCCTGTCGACTGACAAGTCAAGAGATCCACGCGAAGCCCATCACATTTCCAACCAGCTTGTGCCCTCTCCTCCTCTCCGTGTGAGGCCTACTCACGTCTCACCATCCCTACCTCTGCTGTTTGTTTGATTTGCTTTGACTAAGATGTGTGGAGATGTGTTTTTTTAAAGAAACAACCCTGAACCGAAGCACAATCAATTGCAAGTGGTTTCCAGAGGACTGCAGAGTTGCACAAACAGTATATGGGTAGAGCACCCTTGTGTAAAGTATTCAGCGCTAATTACATCAGTTTAATAGCCACCTGTACAGGCAGATAACACACAGAGGCCATGTAGGCAGCACTAGATAAGGGCATCTGCCAAGCAAATTAATAACAGAAATTGAAACTGAATAGCGGTTTGAGCCGTTCCAGGTCTGAGGAGAAGCAGAGGAGTGCACCAATTAGAAGCCGCCTGTTGGTGGCACACCAACCAGCTTCTCTTAAGACCCGGAATGGCTCCGTTTGTTATGCAGTGAAAGTACAATTTCCATTTCTGCTGTAATATAAACAAGCCCGGTGCATCTGCAGAGATTTTCATTAACTAATGGTACGCACAAGCTAGTGGCCCAGCTATTTTAAATGCAATGCACACTGATCTGCACGAAAGCTTTTAATTTGGCTCCTTGACATTTTGCACACGTTCCTCTGATAAATCGCATCGCTCAACAGATATGCCATGAACTTTCTTGAGAAGATTTTAGGTTAGCTGAGGCAAAGTGCCATTGGTAACTTATATATATATATATATATATATTTTTTTTTTCTTTTTAATGATTTCTTTATCTTCTACTATATCTTTATTATGTACTGAGTCATACCGGAAAGACAAAATTGGTGAGAAGAGAAGTTGCGGAAATCCCTAAAATACTTGTGTACTGGTGATAAGACGAAAGCAAAAAAACAGCAGCTTTGGTCTTTAAATTATTTTGACAAGACAGTGGTGGCAGGCAATCTCAATGCCAATTCTCTCTACCGTGGCTAATAATTAAGGCTAAGAAACAACCATTGCGGGGTGACTCCAGGTTTTTACTCTAAAGCGGGCGGCAGTGTAGTATAATGGTTAAGGAACTGGACTTGTAACTGAAAGGTTGCAGGTTCGATTCCCAGGTAGGACACTGCCGTTGTACCCTTGAGCAAGGTACTTAACCTGCATTGCTTCAGTATATATCCAGCTGTATGAATGGATAAATGTAATAAGAAGTATGTAAGTCGCTCTGGATAAGAGCGTCTGCTAAATGCCTATAATGTAATGTAATGTAATGTAAAGCTACAGGCCCAGACAATATTCCTGTCAGATCTTTGATGGTTCCAGCAAAACGGATTGTCCCAAGTAACCCATATATCTACTGACCGGACAAAGATTCCCATAATGCACGTGAAACAGGCAAGGGCTACAAAGATTCCTATAATGCACGTGAAACAGGCAAGGGCTAAGTTCCTGTAAGGTAAATATACATGAAATATACAAGGAGTTATACATGACACTGCAGAACATTTCCAAGGCTAGTCCCAGTCGAAGCCACACCTAAGAATCCTAGTGGCACGGACCAGAACATTAATTTTATCGCAGCGGTCCATGACACATCCGGAATGGCACATACGCACATGATTTGGTCACCGTCGTACAAGGAAAATCACTTGTTTTTTAAGTCATTTCAGGAATCTAAATAAATCATTACACTGTAATTACTTTTTTTTGCAACAGTGAAGCAGTGGCACTGACTATTAATTTTAGCTCCAATGGAAACCCAAGATAGGAGGGTTGCGGAAAAAAAAGAAATAACTTACAACTATAAATCTTTACTTATATGCGAGAGTATAAAGATTGAATTTGGTCCACTGAACATTTGAGCCAGAGCATGTCTAAGGCAAGGCGATTATACATTTCACTTCACAAACAAAGGTTCGTCAGCAGTCTATGAGAGTTGTTGATTAGCATTAGTGTACAAGCACAGCATAGGGTAGTGTGTGTGGGAGGGGGGGATGGACTAACACAATATGACAGAAATCACACAAAGTAGGGAGTGGTGCGGAACACAACACTGACTAATGGAATTCAAGTCTAATTATCCATTCATTCATTAATCCATCTATTAATTTTTCTCTATTAACGTAAAACCAAATCATGGAAAAGCATTTAGGAAGAAGAATCAAATCACACAAAACAAGGAATTTGGCAAATCACAAAATGTACCCGTTCCATCGCACTAAAAATGCGCTAATATGTCAGGTGTCAATCAGCCCTGTTACAACAGGACAAAGAGCAGGTGACATGGAAGAACCTGATTCCCAGGATGTTACAACAGGACAAAGAGCAGGTGACATGGAAGAACTTGATTCCCAGGATGTTACAACAGGACAAAGAACAGGTGACATGGAAGAACTTGATTCCCAGGATGTTACAACAGGACAAAGAGCAGGTGACATGGAAGAACTTGATTCCTAGGTAACATGACTGATTTACCTGCTGCAGCCAGATGGCCTGACCGTAACCTCACTGCTGGCCGAGGTGCTGTATAGAGAAGCACTGGCGAGAGAACGTCCTTGTTTGCACCGTTTTAGCATCGTAATCCTGAACGCGGGAGTTTTGAGAAGAAAGAGGGGGAGAGGATTCGTCGCACATCGGCCGTCTCTGTCCCACGTCTCTCTGCCCAAAGGAACGCTCATTGGACATAGCTGACCACGCCGACACCACATCGAATGTCAACATTTAGAAGGTCAAAGTACGGCAATGTTAAACGTCCTTTTAAAATGCTGAACTTTTATTTGCATACATTAAGTTATTGACTCGATGAAAACCTGTTGCATTAAGTGATGAAGCCAAAATCCCTGGTTTATGGAAGCCTGGCCTGTGCAATCTGATACTGTCCAGGAAACTAACAGGCACGCACACGGTGTGTGTGGTGTGTGGTGTGTGGTGTGTGGTGTGTGGTGTGTGTGTGTGTGTGTGTGTGTGTGTGTGTGTGCGGGCAAACAGAGACAGAGTATGCAGTGTCCCATGAGAGTTAGTTTCTCCCGCTGGTTTCTCTCAAAACAAAACCCTGTCCAACACCTGCAGCGCTCCCGGCACGGTTCATTTCATACAACCTGGGGAGGATCAAGTTGCACAACGTCGAGAGGAGACCTGTTTAGCAGCACCTATTATCAACGTAATCAGCTGACTCAGGGGTATCGCTCTGCTCGTTTGGACTAATATCTCGAGGAAACATTTATTTCAAATTGTTTAGAGTAGACGACGTGCAACGACATTACAGAACCCCACTGTTCCATAGGCTGCTAACTGAATTGTGAACCTTAATTACATATCACTACAGCATGTGGTAGGAACTCAAGAGGGGATGATGGGAGTCTAATTTCAGCATTCACGATTACAGGGGAAACAGTTGCTGCTGGGTAAGAAGAATAAAAGAGCTTGGCCTATAAAGCATATGAACAAATGCATTTAGCAGTTTTGGGAGATTCAGGTTACTGGCAGTTACTGTATAATAAAAAACACTCAGATTTGATAAATTACTTCTGCATGTGAATAGATGGGGCAAGGGGATCTGGTCATGCATTATAGGGTGCTTGTCAAAATGCAAGCATGCCTGGACATTAAAATACCATTTTATCATTTCTGGCACTGATTTAATGTTATATAGCAGAAATGTAATATGAAAGCCTTCATACATAATGGACAATCAATTTTTTGCTGATTAAAAGCTGTATGCATTTACTATTAAAAAGGACTGGCTTTATAAGTACTTTTTTGTGATCAATGTTCTTTCATAGATTTTTCAGTAAAAAAAAAAAAAAAAGTCCATTATATGGTTTTGGAAGCCTCACTCTTGCTCCAATTCCCATGGCAGCTTTTTAAAGAGGAGTAAATTCCAGTGTTTTTTCTCTGGGAACACCGGCGTCTCTATATCTGCCCACCTAACCAGCCCCCTACTTGTGAAGCCTACACAATCCCTCCCTAATAAACTGCGATCCACCAGGCGTCACTCCTAAAGCAGGTGCGCGCATGTGTGTGTATGTATGTGCATTAGACGTAGAGGATTGAGCGACATCGAAATCGGTTTTTGACAGCGGTACGCCATTCCCGCGGGCATCCCGGCTATTGTCAGACAACCCTAATGCGCTGAATTGGAAATCAAAGTTGACCATTAGGGGGCGTGGGCTTGTGATCGTTATGGAAACTGGCAGTTCCTCCCAACCGCACTGTTGAGGCGCGGAGGCGTCACAAGGCCACGGAAGGTCAAGATGAAGGCAGCCAAACGCTGCCAAACGGCGATTACCGGAGCTGGCCGAAGACCGTATCCGAGAGGCGCGCTGAAGATGAGAGGAAGAGGACGGTGAGGAGCAGGAGGACATGGCTCACGGACGCCTCCGGGGGAAAACGTGAGTAGAACAGACCTGGGATGAAGCCTTGCCTCTGTGTATTACAAGCCCCAAAAGGACCGGCTTTGGCAGGACTTACAGCAGGGATTTCAGAGGCAAATGAGCCCCGTTTCAAGTCCAGAGAAACGTTAAAAAATAAAATACCTTTCATCTCAGCAACACAAAGGGTCACACAATATTTTGAGTGCGAGTGTGTAACGCACAGGGACTCTAAAGGGCACCTCAGCTCCTTTTCTGAATAAGTACATGCACATGGTAAATATCCTTAAACACTTTCAAATGAAATCAAAGATTAGGATGAAAGGTCATTATGTGTTTGAATAAAGTACCTCAGGGACAGTGATGGGATGGAAAAAAATAAATAAGTCAGTACCATTCACAATGCTGGTTTATCAATGCTTGGCACATCCACCAAAAAACTGTCCCCGAGTCAATCAACCAAAATGTATTTTCTAAAAAGCATTTACAAGTTTGTTGTTACCCAGATTAACTGAATAACCACAAAGCCTATAGCCCACGCAAGGAAGCACACTAGAAAACGATCGGCAGGGACAGAATAATCGAGATTTCTCATAGAATCACCGTAGAATACTTCTGAGGTAATGGAGGTATATAAAGGTTAATGGCCATGCAAAATGAAGAACCATTCGATAATGCAGATGTTTCATTAGAGTGATTCCCTGTGTGTGGTGGGAAGTGGGTGAAATTAAACCTCACACTAGCAACATACACTACACTAGTGTACCAGCCTTACGTCAAATGATTAGCAGAAAGAATATACCTTCAAAAAGCAGCATAATTACCAACTGAATTAAAAAACAACATTCCAGCATTCATGAAAAAATGATTTCATATAATTGAATGCTTGGATTAGTAACATGGTTTGTTCAAAATTCATAGGCCTATTCAGACTTAAAATTTGAGTAGCATCAGCAAAGATTTGACCCAGATCTGCTGTGTGTACATTCAGTTAGAGAATTTTGACGTGTAAAAACTTGTTCTTAATGGCAGTTGGAAGTAGCTGCTTAAATTGCGGGCACATTAAATTTTTGGAATCCCCAGTTTCTTTTTTTTCTGAAAGATGAGGGCTTCTGTTCTACGAGCTTCACTGTAAAAGTGTCCTACGAGTGACTCAGCACCTTTAGGGGGGCCTGTGGAGGACTGCCAGCCCAGGTTCCGATGAATTACCAGCCTGCAAACTGTGCCAAACAACCACAAGTGCAGGAGTGAGCCAACACTTTAATCTCTTAAGCAACATGCCTGAAGCAACTTCCTGTGCAGCAGTTTAAATCCAGAACCAATACTATAAAGAGACAAAGCCTCTAAATGATTGTCACCATTATCGTTAGTTAGATGGTTAGTAATAGTTTCATGCAGGGTGATGCAATATGACTCATATTTTAAATACAGTCGAGGTATAGAGATCTATATTGACAAAAGCTATTCAAGTTCAGGGCAGGGGCTCCCTTGGGAATGTAAACCCACAACAATCTGGTGTACTACCCCTATTCCTTAGTGACTATATCAACACTGCCACTCATTTTCAAAATGCAATTCACTGAACTAATAGCAATACAATTAAAGAATATGTACTGTAATCCAATCTTTATGCAATTTAGATGATTAATACTGGTCCTCTTCCTTTGATCTAATTTCAACTGCCTGTATGAAGAACAACACAAAACGGAAAGGGAAGAGCATGCTTCAGTACACTTTGCAGTAATGGCATGGCTCGCGGAGCCCAATGATTCACCGTGCCAGCCTTATCTGTGTCTCCAGTGTTAACATGCCCCACATGTACAGAGATTGCCCGGTCTCCCAACACTGCGACCTGACGAGCTTTAAAAGGTTCTGTCTTCACCGAGGATCCTCCTACCGGAAAACACTGGCCCACAGACAGCCCCAGGAAGACATACAAAGCTATAAAACACATTTATCTTTCAAATGGGAACCTCTTTTTTCACTATTTTGTATTAGTGTTGAGATAATTCAGGCCAGGGGTGGCAATCCTGGTCCAAGGGTACACTGGTTCTCATTTTTACTCATGCTACTCACTTAATTGATCCATTAAAGGAACTGATTTCACAGTTAACTCTGTTTCAGTGGGACTCCAATGAAGTCTGCCAAGGATATACCCACCATTAAAATAAACTATGTGGAAACCAAGATACAACTACATTTACAGGTATATCCTGTATGTGATTAACCCGAGCAGTTAGAACTGGTAACAACACTAGTATGGACTGGCATTCATATCAAACCTTTTTATGACCACCTCCGAACGGTTCTCTCTTTATGTGTCAACTGCTGCCCATCGATGACCCTCCAGAGACAAGGAGACAAAAACTGACAGAAGAAAACTCAAGAACTTTTTACATTTGCATTTCGCAGGAAAGACTGCAGAAGGAGGGCCATGGAAAAATTATCATCCAAAATCCCTGTGTCCGTTTGGGGAAAATATACTTTATGGAAATGACCAACCTGCTGGATGACACAAGTGAGAACCACATCGTAGTACAGATAGTAACAGCATTGAGTAACAGCATGCCAGCGGCCAAACCATCCTTAGTCATGCTGAACACCTGAAGCCAAGTAGAAGTGGGATTGGTCTGCACTTACATCTCCAACCAGGTTTGCGTTGCAGGTGGTGTTGATGGGTGGATGGGTAGGTGGGACCGTCAAGTGTATTATTTTACACATAGCCCCATTCATATTCGAATATACAGTTTCAAGGTGACATTGTGTACTTAAAATATGCAACATAGCATTCCTGAGAATACTCAAACTAAGTATGATCGCGTAAAACAGACCACTACCTTGCAAAGAGTTAGAACTGTCTATGACTCAGAGTAATGAGGCACTTTCCAAATGTAATGAACGAGACCGCACTGATAACATTCTGTTCATTTCTTTGTTTCTGTTACTTTTTCTCAAGCCAACAACATCACACTGTTTAAATTCCAGAATTTACTGTACCCAGTATTCATACAGTATCAAATCAAATCATAGATGGCACATTTCTGTATCTGTTGTACACCACCATACATTCCAATACAGAACAGTATGTTGCCATTCTGTGAAGTACAGTACTTTATCGCATACTCAAAATATATTTAGGCGTAAATGGCATCATAAACTAGATATTAATAACCTTTTTTATTTACCCTTTATTTATACTGGGTAGGTTGATTGAGCATGGATGCTCTTTTACAGCAACGCCCTGTGGTAAACACCCCCAGGTAAAACAAAGAAATCATAATGACCTGTTATGCTGCTTTACTGTAGACAGCAAATGATTTGATTGGTTCAGACAAGTCACCGATTGATAGCACGTGCAGTCTCCACCCACTGTGGGGTTCAGGGTACCTCAAAAAAAAAAAAATGCAACACAAACTCAACCCATGACATTTCCGTTAAATCCCTCTCATTAGCAAATGAGCATACTAGCACTGTGTATTCTACAATATGCACCGACACTCTGGAGGTTGTTTAATTACCTTATATTTCAGTGACTCGTGAAAAATTCCACACCCGCGTCACGTACCGGGGTGCTTCGTACAAGACTAATCCGCACAAACATGCTAATATAAAAGAAACAGCCACCCGACCCATCTATCAAAAATGACTTGTTAATCAGCTGCTAGCGAGGGGGAGAATCTGTAGAGAGACAGTGGCCTCGCTTTGATGAATGGAGTTTGGGCCTGCTCGTGTTGCAAGCTGATTTGTGCAGAGCTTGGCTGGCTTTGGCATGACTGGCAGAGAGGTAAACTTTTTTTTGGGTGGGGAGAGGAGGGAAGGGGTCTCTACCTGGCAGACTAAAGCCCCTGGGTGCTCAGTGGATTAAAGAAGGGCCTTGTACCTACGCTGCGAGAATCCATGGCTCAGTGGGCCGAATAACAGCCCTGGAAGGTCGTGCCGGGATTATAACCCCACCTTCCCACGTGCCCAGACTGCAGTGAACCAGCCAGAGGGTTTTAATCTCAGGTGGGATCTCCAGAGAGGGAGGGAGGGGCGCTGAAGCTCACCCCGTTCCCCAATCCGCCCCCATTACGGGAAACTGAGGAAGATGCGACATCGAGCCAGAGCCACCCTAGCTCCCCCAGGGTAATTCTACAGGGACCCATACCTGTATATAATCATCCGTGCTAATTTAAGAGTTGTGTGATATATTGTTTTTCCTGTTTCTTTCCAGAGCTAATCAAATCACGCCCCAGGAAAGGCCGAACCACTTCATTATAGGCTGAACCACCATCCCTGCAGAGTATCTAGGACTGCAGAACTGCCCCCAGTTACAGTGTCTGGCCTCTCATTGCTCCTGTCAGGAGCTTGGCTGATTCCATGGTCCCCGAGCCCCTTCCAACAATGACATCAGCAGATGACTCATTCTGCAGCTTATGGGAAAATCCTCCATGCCAAGACCCTGAAATGCAGATGGATCTTATGACCTCTTCGGCTTTAACGCCCCACCTCTGCCCAGCACACCAACACATGTTGAAAATGGACAACTCATTTCTAAACCCAGCACCAATAAAAAAATACTAAAGGTAAAGAAAGATTTTGTATAAATTAAGACCAGAGAAAAAGGCTTTGAACTGAAGCGTAATCCTGACTGCAGCAGCCAGTAACTCCAGCGTATAAAATATTCATACACCAGCTCAGGTTCTTCATTGTGAAAATTAATCTCAAGTGAAACAGCTTTCTCCCCCATTTTGTTTTCATTCATGATGCAGAACTGCTCTGCAATCTGGCTCCAACACCACTGTCTTACACCACAATACTAACTATAAAACTAACTATAAAACTGTCTTAACTACTTCAAACATCAAAAAATCACATTAAAAAATCATGAACGGTGCATTCGGAAAACAGGGTTCTGTCTGCAAATAGTGTCTTGTCTCTTTATTTTGCCCCAAGCTTTTGATAAATGAAGCAGTAATGTCCGTAAACCTGCTAATCCTGTCATGTACCATATAGCAGCAGGGAACAGTATGTCGACGTGCTGCGAACGAGTCTTGTGTGTACAGATATGTCCCCTCCAACAAAACAGACAGATGCCTGAAGACATTTTTCCCCCACTCAGAACGTTGTGAAGCAATTATTTAAAAAAATATTTTTATTTTTTTCTCTCTCTTCAGTGTCTCATGGCCTACATGAAAACTAGCAGAGAAAGTAGGGCAGCCAACACAGAGCTACACATAACCTATATTAATATTAATGAGGGAAGTGCTGTGGATTTTTTAAGAGGGTACATTACTGTAATTTGTTTCAGGCTCACAGTCTTATCTGGCGAGAAACGCAGGGAAACGCATCCCCTCTACGGAGTTAAAACTCATAGGCTCACATTCCTGCTCGATTCATCCCAGTCTGTGGGGGTGTTAAGAGCAGCTGCGGCTAGTCAATCAAATTTCAGAAGAGCCCAGTGCGTGTGAGAGAGTTCATGTAAACAACATCCATATTCATGCATATAATCATAAACTAACGTTTGTGAATACAGTCATTGCTCTCGGCTGAGATTCATGGGTAAAAATGAAGGCAAGTAAATCAAGCCAACCTACTGTGTGTGTGTGTGTGTGTGTGTGTGTTTTCAGATGGAACATATAACAATGCACATAATAACCCTGCTTCTCAATCTTTATTGTTATGGTCTGAGAGTTATATTGCCAGTGTGGAATTCATTGTGAGACTATTATCCCCATTGTACAAATATAAGTCTTCTTTTAAGACAAAGCAACAATATTGTGCATGCTAATCGCAGAACTGTCTTTAACAAGGGACCATGCATCTGTTTGGAGTGACAAATTTTCCGTCTCCAATGTTTCTGCAACTCATTTTAACCAAACAAACTAATTCTCATTAACTGTTACAGCACAATCTGTACAGGCCAAGATGTATTTGAACAGAACAGGGAAGTATTTGACAAAGCGGAATTAAGAAGTTAGCCGGCTAACTTGTGTAAATATTTTGAAATAACCCAGGCTCTCATCCAATCGGATGTCATAAAATGTAAAATATTTACAAAAATTAGCCGGCTAACTCTTTAATCCTTCTTCGTGAAATACCCCCCCAGAGGAGAGAATGAAAAATGCATGTGAAAAATGACCCTTAGGAAAAAGTCTGGACAGGGCAGTTTAAACAGATCTGCAAGTCCCTCTGCTCTGGACCCATTTCTGCCATACAGTGTGTCCACTTTACCGTTCAAATTCTCATGTTGAGCTGGTGATACAGGGATGTAAACACCGCTCCAAGTCCCTGTTTAGATAATTCCAGGTTTTACTATCTGCAGACGAGCATTCCTGCTGGCGGACTGAAAACTACGACACCCACTCACATTTTACTTGTAGGACCCCCTAACACTGAAGAAACACAGTGTGCTTCAGTTCTCTGAGGCTATACTAATGGACAGAGCTGGCCTTTGGCTCTGTATAAAGAAACAAGCCAGGATTTCTAATGCCATTGCCCTCCCTACCAGACATTCATTGTATTGCTGGACAGAAATTAGGGCAAACCATTTTAATGTGTTTTAACAGAAGCAGTGCACCCATTGACAGGCAACTGGAATACATACAGCAGGCTTTTCCAGTAAAACCTGGTATAGCCTGCACATATACTCGTTTTGCGTTCATCCTTTTTATTACCAATTAAGACAAATGGCTCTAACATAATTTCCATATATTTTTCAAATGTATATATTTTAAATGGCACATATGCTAACTACACATTAGGTACAGCAATTGAACAAACCAGCTATTGAACAAACTCAATACACACAGTGGCTTCCATTACAGAATGATCTCTCATGAGGAATCATGTAGGTGACTATTGATTGCATTTCTGAAAATCAGATAACCAAGTATTATATAATACTATTAGACAATATGGCATATAGCAAATGTTCTCTCTTTCTAGAGATACCACAGTAAACTAAAACATATATTTAATCCAACCTGTTTCAGGGTTATAGTTTCTCTTTTTGTCTAGCCCCTACCGCTTTTGTTAGTAAACAATGATGGCAAGCACGTCAAGACTTGTACATACATTCCAACAATTTCACTCCTCGATCTGTAAACGCAAGGCACGAGATAACAATCCCTCCCTACCAGCAAAGAATGTGACTGACAGTGCCCCATTCCTTTAGTCTGAAGGCTCTCAGCTCGTCCCATTTACAGAGAATCGGTTCAACAGGAGTAAGCACCGACAAACACGCCATTGTGGAAACCGTTCTCCCTGGGCTTGTCCACATAAGTGAGAAACATTTGTATGTATTCATTTAAAAAAAAATGTAATTTAGTAAATATGTTCCTCGGGAACCAATCTCTGAAACTAGGAACAGCGGGTCCCTTAGAAAGAGAAGATGCATGTAGAAGAGTACAGGGGGAGGTTACATAACCAGTTTGACTGTATATAAACACATAAAAACAATATCATAGCTATATAAATAAAATAAAAAAATGTTAAAGTTTGACATTTAGCAGATATACACACAATCGATGTATAGATGGGCACTTGACCTAATGTATTATTCAGGTTGAGGACTTTGCTCAAAGACAGCACCCTGGCTGGGACTGGCACCCGCAACCTTTGAATTACAAGCCCAGTTCCATAACCATAGCGATGTGCTAAATTCCATTTCACTTTCAGACATTTCTGGATTTTAAAAAAATAAATAAAAAAATAAAAAACTTTTAAATTGTAATGAACCTAGGCCTACACTATGAAACTAGATCATAATATGCATAGCATTACAGAAGCAAAAAATGGCAGAACTTGCCCAGTGCAAAGGAGGGAGAAACTCTGAGAGGGCACAAAAGCAGCTGAGAAGAATCGAGCCTGAATATGTGACGAACGCCCGGTCATTTGGGTGCGTTTCACGTGACAGTCACAGAGACTGTGGGGAGATTTCATCTGAAGGGGAGAGGAGTCAGGAGAAAGGAAAAGCACATCAGGTGCCTGCTTCAAAAGAAACACGCCGTTCTGAAGCGGCTGAGGGGGTCACCATATAAGGATTATGATTCATCTCTTATCAGATCCACCGACTCAGCTCTGCTGCGACCATTCATGCCATTCATTCAGCACGCCATTTCCTTTTTTTAAATGTTACCCTTATTTTCGCTAAGCATGGAATGCCTCGGTGTATTCACAAGCCAAGCTTATCGCTGCAACCTTTGTCAATTCTGGAGAGCACAGACGAACACCCTTTCTCCTCAAAAACATGTCAGCCACTGCCTCTTTTTTACAACGCTTTTAAACTGTTAAACCCACACAAACACAGAGTCACAAGAGGACAGCTAATGCGCATCCTGTTCAGGCGGACTGCGGACAGCCAGCTGACCAGAGGAGGTTTCCGGTGCAACACAGACCCCACGGCGACCGACTCCCTCCCTCGCTAGCCAATGTTGCAGCCAATTACACACAGCCTGTGGGGCTGCTAGCCACACTTAGCACTGGCATGAGCATGGTTCAATACCACACAGTGGGGCACATCCACTCACAAGGACATTGCCTTAACTTTATGAGCCAATCAGCAACCCATTCAATGCTCTGCTTACAAAACTTTACTCCCGTTGTTTTATTCTGAATGGTAACTAAAGACTAAAGCTGGAATCTGACTTCCATCAGTGCTGTGGAATTATTGATCTTAGTTAAAAACAAGGTGGAATTGCTGTCCTTCGCAAAACACAGATACAACTCTATGCCAACCCTGCCTGCGTTCCGTCGTGGCCTGAAAACACACCTTTTCAGACTCCACCTGGACTGATACACTTATCTAGGACCTCTCATGGTACTTGTTTCTTGTTTAACCATGTGTTGGCATACAAGCCACTGGTTTTGCATTGGTGCCACGCAAAACTAAAAATAAGATTTGTTCCCCCTCCTCTCACACAAAGGTAGAAAGTGTACATTTGGTCAAATGTGTCATTGCGTGATAGCTCTAAAAGGCATTAAAATGCCTGTGAGCACATCCTATTGCAGGCTTACATTTAAGTAATGAGAGGAACTGTGACTAATGCGCACGTATGACTAATGGTAACATAGTTAGCGGTAGATAAGAGAAGCTAATGCAGTCGTGATCGCAGAAGCCATCCCACCAGTCTTTTGGTGAGTTACTTCATTCATTATTTAGTGTTGGAATGTCTGCCTGGCACACAAACTGCATTGAAAGCGTGGGTGTATCACAAAAAACAATGTGGGCCATTCAAAGGGAGTTTAAGTCTTTTTGTGACACTGATGATGTGCTACCATTGAACTACACATTTGAGGAAGTGTCTTTGTGGCCAGTTGCGTGGAGCAGCTGCAAATTCACTTGTAACCAGAAGATTTAATTTTATATCCCCAGGTGTGTAATTGTTGTTAAATGGTTAGCAGGGCACAAAAATACCTACCTAGTACCTGCAAACAGGTAATATTGTACAATAGTGCTATGCAAATCTGCAGTTGTTTATACATATCTAGAAATGCTATATTCCTGTACATCTTAAATAGCATTCAGGTCAGTGAGGTGGAGTTCTTCCATAACTGCTGTTTGAACTTGCAGATGGGCTCCCTCAGTTTCCATGACAACCCCCTTGATCCACCCGCCCCCCCCCCCCCCCACCCTACCCAAACAACCCCTCATTCATAGGTGAAGTAACACCAAAGTGCAAAGTGAATTACATTTGAGGCCATTGTGACACAGCCAGCAGTAGAAGTACACAATGCTGCATGTCTTCTCATTCATAGAGTAAATTGAAACAAAATGAATACCGTTTCCCAGAATGTTCCAACAGGTCAACATGTTAGCACCTCTTAAATAATTCAGAAAATTGTGTGTGTGTGTGTGTGTGTGTGTGTGTGTGTGTGTGTGTGTGTGTGTGTGTGGGGGGGGCCTTAAATACAAATACTTGTAGGATGTATCTTCATCATAAAACAAGAGGTTACAAGAAAGTCAATGGTTCCAAGATGGCACTGATCGAGACCCCAGATCCAACCTGTGATGAACGGTGAAGGTCCTTGAAGTGAAACGGGGTACAATAAAACCGCTCCTCCAGCCTGCAGTCGCGTTGACAGCTCGGTCACAAACCAAAGCACGCGGTAAAATGGCCGAGGCTTCAGAGGGAGCGGACAGTACCTGCTGCCGTGTGGCAGCCAGCTGGCCAGGGTGAGCCAGGCCACAGAATGGCAGGAGAAAGAGACAATTCCTCCACAGAGGTCAGCAGTCTCAGGTGAGCCTATGGCTACAGACCCACCGCACTGCAGCGACTGACGAACAGAGAGCAGATTTATGGGAGATTTAGTCTTAGTGGCCAGATGGTGTGGAGTGTAGTCCAAATTTTAATTAAAATTTTAAATAGCTATTAGTTGAGCACTGTGTGGTACTGTTCTTCTCTGGCATGGAGATCAATAATGTCAAAATGTACATCAAAATGCAACTCAGCAAGTAAAATGCATTCAACGGCTCAGCAGAAATACATTTTCCGCTACTTCAATCTACTCCTCTACACATCGCAGTTGAGCTTGGATAGTCATGGGTCGGAAGACAGTCCATGTCCATGCTTGACTAAGCAGACTGCTGACTACTGGCCCGATTGACCAGTGGGGGTCGCTGGTGAGATGAAACGGCCTTTTCCGGGTGACTGAAACCCTCATTCCCGGGGCGAAGCTACAGCTGGGTTATGTCAGGCGCCTCATGATACAATAAATTTCAGTAAGCAAAGACAACCTAGGTGGGCTGAATGGCCTGTCTTTGTCATCAAAAATTCATGTTCTCTGCTGTTCTTTGATAAGATTCTATGCTGATGCGAGCACTTTGAAAAAGTTGGTGCAGTAAAACTGAGATGGATGGACTATAAGATTGGTGAACCAGCGATATAGTGATATAGTGACTGCATTTCCTATCAAGTTATGAGGAACTCACAACACTGTTTATGGTTTTTTTTATATTCAGATGCTGATATTTCAGTAGGCATCCTCTACCAATCATATACTGACTAGATGCTACTATATTACAGCTATTCCCTTTGAAGGACAAAAAACTGAACACTGCAGATAATGTAGCCTACTGATATTCAATAATAAATCCTGTTTGTTAACGAATATGGGCACTCTTAAGTTCACATGTCAAGTACACCTATTCTGTTCATCCTCTTCTCTCTCTCTCTACTTGTTCAAGGTGCAGTTTTGTGGCCTGATTCAGTCACGCACACAAGTCTTCAGTTTCGTGTACTCTCACATTTTCAAACAAAGCTTAGCAGGATGTGCGCATATTTGTTCAATAAAAGTATTACAATAGCAAATGTACTCATCACAGAGCTTAGGTATGGGATCAGTCGCAAAACAGGAGTGAGCGTCTAGCAAGCAACTATATGCAGCAGATGCCAAAAGGTATTACATCCAATGTCAATTTCACATACATGCATTTGCCAAGGTCACTAAGGCTTAAACCAACAGGTGATAAAACTTTGTATTCAGATGTCAGGACATTTTGTGATGATGTAATTTAAGCTTTTTACCTTTGATTAGCCTACAAGGCACTGTAAAAAACTGTTGCTGCAGGTGACAGCATGCGCTATCCTGGTGCAGTACTAATGAATACAAGTAGTTATAAAGACATGACGTTACATTGGACATTTTTTTCACAGAGCACCCCTTCAAGGGTTTTAGACTGATCACAATTTGGAAGGAAAAATGTTCATCAGGACCAATAAATAAATAAATAAATAAAAGAACTAAAAATGGGAAAACCAAACTGGAAAAAATTTAGTTTGGATTTCTGTACACTATTTTATTATTAAAATTGTACACATATCCAAACCCTCTATTTTTCCCAATCTAGATATTGCAAATAACTAAAGGTGCATTTACAGCGAGATCTTCCCACCCAATATTTCACACCGAGTCCCTTCTCGAGAAAACAGTTAAAAATGAACAATGTCAAAATTACAATACTTTAAACGCGCTATATCTCTCAATAATTTTTACCAATAAGATCATTTTTGCAGTGGAGAGAAACGACATTTGATATGTTCAGGAAAAAAGTGACTGACAGGGTGACAAATTTATATTGTCAGAATCAAATCTGATTCTAAGTGATTGGAGTGATGAGGTAAAACAAAGATTAGACATTAATATATGAAGCCAGCTGACATTAACATCTTACAGCACATGCCAGCTGTGGGAAAGTACATCTTGGTAGATGTATGCACAACAAAATTCAGTTCTGAAATATAATGAAAACACAACATTGCGAGCCTAAATGTCAAATCTTTGTTTTGAACATTGTGACAAAAAAAAGAGTAACTGAGACAGATCCAGAAGTTCAGTCCATACAATACCTGTGAAAGGCATATTATCACAGGAATATTAACATTCATGAGGAACAAATAGCTTCCTTTAAAATGCCTGTTATAGTAACTCCTATAATTTAATAATACAGTTATTGCTCTAATAAACACAAATGAACAAGGCATATAAGCTTAAAGACTGAAAGTGCATGCTTAAGCTTAACTGCCATGACCGCAATCTGGCTCAGAATGCAAACAGTGAGAAATCTACTTTTCATTCATGAGAACTGAACCATATAACTATTGGAAAAATAAATGTCAAATAATAGATTTATTACTGTAAATTTGAAGGGCACATTCAAGCACAGAGTCAACCTAGGACTTTCTTTTCCGCAATGGGGACAGCTAAAGCTTAGCAAGGGTACGAAAAGTGAGATGGAGTTGGCATGTTTTCTGTCAGACCTGTAAGTAACGCTACCTCTAGCTATCTAGCTGGCTACGTTAGGTGGCTAGATGGCTGAAGTGAAGTACCTTGAGTGGGCAGGGTTGAGGACAGTGGAGGAGCCCTCTTAATTATTGATTATAATCACAGAACCACAGCGAGGCTAAAAATCCAGCATCGCGTTAGTTAAAAGTTAATAAAAAAATGAATTAAGAAAAAATAACAAACACCAGATTAAAGTACCAAACTGATAAGGGGCAGCTTAAATAGCTTTGATCACACAACTTCTAAAGCCCACACCACTCTTGATGCAGTAATTCCTCAGCAAATTACTATGGCCAGAGATTGGTCCTTGTGATACACTGAAGAACCATTCAGTAAAGTCAACAATGTAGTTTTTTTCCCCACATACTGAAAATTTCAGTGGCTGCCGTACTTGTAAAAAACAAAAACAAAACTAGAATTGCTTAAAATCATTCAACAGCCTTTAAAATCCTCAGGGTGTTTGTGCTGAATGACACCTCTAAAAGCTGCTTTGAATGATCTATGTATTGCAGGCGGGCATGTCTGTTAAGGATGAATGTGAGTGCAAACACAGTGCAGCCATTAAACAATCTCATCTTGAAAAGCTGCCAAGGACATTACACTACAGGAGGGGACTGTCACCAGAGTCACTGCCAGAGATCAAATGGCTCAGCAAGTGTTGGCCTGTCGTCAGTGTTTCAAGCATAATTCATAAAAATGTTCAAAACTGCAGAAATAGGGCAGCTATCTGCATAGCCATTGCTAAAATAAGATTGATGCTGCATAATGTGCTCCTATTTGGATTTTTTTTTGTTTGGCTGTTTTTTTTTTTTTCATGGCTGCATCCTTCCTTCTGAGTTTCATCTGAAGTTGGAATATACTGGAGCCACTGGACAAACATTCGGTCTTTCCACCAGTTTAGTTTGAAACATTCCTGGACTGAACCATCCAGATTCACCTCAGCCTTTCACTGTGCTCCTCATCCCTCACACTGCTCAACTGCTCAGATATGTAAGATTGGAATGGTACAGGGCTGACACCCTACTTCCTCCCACCATCCTGCCCCATACTCCACACTTCAAGCTAAGTGCCTTTATGTGTTTCAGCATCTGCAGTCAGAATAAACATATTTTTGGAAGCAAAATGAACCAAGCTTGTTAAAAAAAAATTAAAAAAAACATGTTTAGCAATTAAACAAAACTTTGGATTTGGAAGCTTACATCCTGACATTAAATAGCCCTACTCGTCATTCAGTTAATGCTTGCAAAAAACTGAGTCGCACCACTCAAAAAATTTTAAGATAAAACAAAACTTTGGATTTGGAAGCTTACATCCTGACAGTAAATAGCCCTTTAACTGCAAGCACAACTAATCATCAAGGTGCACTTAGATAAGAGATGATAGATTTCCGTTATTCTCAAGAAGAAATAAAATGGCACACAAATGGCACCCAATTCCGGCTGCAAGCCCTGTACAACGCCTCCGTCGGCAGGGTGGCCAGTGTCGTGAAATATGGACATTAGTAGCCTGGGTTAGCCTTCCCTGGCTAATCAAACCCAATCTGGGGAACCATTTTCTTTTCCACATGAATACGCTGGCTCCGCTCCTGCCGTCTACGGGGGAGCATTTGACAATATCCAAGGATTTAAAAAATTTGCCTAATCCTGGACGAGAGACAGTTTGCATGGGGTAAGCACTGCATTCATAAGAGGACTTATCACTGGGCTTGTGCTTCTGCCAGGAGCTAGAGAACAGGGAGGCACACAGACTGAAATTATGGCTCAGTTTTAGGGTTGGAGGGACAAATCCACAGAGTTTGGGTCCCTAAAATAGCTGGAGATTAGGCCTACACACAGCACTGTACGCCAGCTTAGATGACGTCACCTTTTTTTCGAAGAGGATGCTGCTAAAAAAAATTATAGTAATAAAAATTGCAACAGACAATTAACTAAAGGATTTGTAAACAAATGCCAAGCTAAAATGGCTCTATCAGCACCTCAAGTGATTTACCACCTGCACTGCAAGCGCAAGCCAAAATAAGCCTGATGCAAGACGGCAAAGTTGCAAATGGCCGTGCTTTTCAGAAGCAGGAGGCCACAGTCTCTACAGAATGCAAAGCAGAAGAAATGCTGCCATTCGCTATTGCGTTCTGAGCATTCCGCCATTAAGAATCGCTAACAAGAGTACACTGCTGAATGACTTGAGGAAAATAAATTCAAATAAAAAGCCTACACTTTTAGATAAAACATTACATACTTATAAATAAATTAAATGATAGAGACAGGGTGGGACAGCATCATTTGCAATTTTTTAGTTAATTGGATGATTGGAAGTTTCAATTTACCTATTTCTCTGTCAGACACATATTAGAAATCGACAAAGCCAAAGTCCAACAAACCATGAATTAATGGCCTAATTAATAACATTTTCAAAAAAAGCCTGTGAGTTAGCCTGGGAAGGCCAATGAATGAGTCCCTCCCAATCATCAACCCAAAAGCACAGCAAACTGGGCAATAAGACAGAATATGAAAAATATTTAGTGGTCCTCCAAATACCTTATTTTTAAGGTATCCTAGCAAATGTCCCAATCTAGGGCCCTCAGTCTGGCTAGACGTCCAACGTGCTTAATAACATTAAATATCTGTCTATACCTGTCTCCAGCTCAAGCAGGTGAGCTTTCTGGTGCGGAACAGGTGCTGATCATCGCCCAGGTAGATGGTGGTAGACATGAGCTTCCCCTGCACTCAAAAATGTTTTGAGATTGAGAACCTAGGAGGACGGGTGATGCACAAATGCAATCCATCGTGATTACTGACAACCACAGCTGTTCTGATTTGCCACGTGTACAAGAGGTGTGCAAAAAAGGGAACAGTGGGACAAGGTGGGACAAGCTGGGACCATAGGGGTGGGATGAGGAAATGCTGAATTATTCACGGGGATGTGTTTGGAGATAACCCCCCTCCCTTTCCTTGCGCTGCTGAGCTACTTGAATAGAGAACAAAAACATGGTGTATAACAGCCTCAGGGAAAAAGCGTGCAGTTATCTCTCATAGCTGCAGTCGACTACAAAGACAACCAAATAAATGTGGCCACGAATGCAGGAGGCTAATCTTACAAGAGATCCAAACGTGCAGAGAGCTAGTGCGCTCTCTCCCATTGTTCAAAGCTGAAACCTGCTGACATTTAGAGAACGTGAGCCTTTCTTCCCAGTACGTACTGAAAAGCGTATGTGATAGTACTTTAAAGTTACCAATTCCTGATTCCGTGTGTACAAATGCTGATGTGCATTCCTTGCAGAGAGGATCCAAGAAGTTTCCAGATACATGCAGCCAAAGCACCTGAATGGAAGTGACGACCACTTAATCCAAATATACACTATGTATATTATTTTTACTGCATATATATATATAAATAAATAAAGGGTCCTCTCAACTTCTTAAGTCTGCTCTTTAACATAATGACTGTTATAATTCCTTGTCTCACCACATGCCTCGGCAACGGTGCTCTTGTTGCAATCCCCAATAACATCCAATTACATAACCAGGACAAGCCAGACAACCATTCAGAGTCATAGCCCAAATCTTTCCAGTCTCTAATTTCCCCCACACAAGATGTTCACACAAAACCCACAGAAATGCAAAGTTTCAGCTTTTCAGAACAGGAGAGAGAACTTCAACCACACTTCGTCTTCCACCAATGTGAAGCACCTATCCGGTACCTATGTCGCCAGTGTGAACGTGGAACTGTGTTTGTACGGGCAGAGAGAAAGCTGAAAGACTGGGCAAGGGAGAGCAGGTGATGCAACAGTGTGTGATACTCAGTCACTGAAGGGAGCCAGGAAAAGCACTCCTTCTCATCGTGTGACTGGCGCTGGGTCTACAGATGCCACGGGAAGATGGGCTGCCCAGAAATATTTCTCACTGACTAAAGAACGCAAAGAGTGGGAGCAGCGCTGCTTCCATTAAAACCGTATGTTTCCCATCATGCTTTAACGGCGTGAAGCTGATCTGGGCCACAGCCAAAAGACCAAGGTAACTCCGCTTCATTTCAGTTGAAGACCTGAAGCTGGTTCGAGGGATTGGAACGGTGCACATTTTCATTGTTCAGAGCGAATGAGTATTCCCCTTCTCTTTTCTTAGCGTAACAGAGACAGGGTGGGGGTGCAGGGGCATTAAAAATTCAGGCCTACAAGTCGTCATCTTTATCTTTTCCTTTGTTGCAGCCGCTTAATGAGCAAGCCCATGGCAGCCTCCCACTCAGCCACTCAATCACGTCAATGCATGCTCCAATCTCTTACTTCCACACACAGAGCTGCTCTCACATCCAGAGTCATTTACAAAGCATGTTTCTCACTTGTTATTAACAATACGTAATGTACATTTACGTATGGGCGGCAGTGTGGTATAATGGTTAAGGAACTGGGTTTGTAACCGACAGGTTGCCGGTTCGATTCCCAGGTCGGACACTGCCGTTGTACCCTTGAGCAAGGTACTTCACCTGCATTGCTTCAGTATATATCCAGCTGTATCAATGGATACTATGTATAAATGCAAAAAATGCTGTGTACGTCGCTCTGGATAAGAGCGTCTGCTAAATGCCTATAATGTCTAATGTCACATCAACAAGGACTGTGAAATAGGACAAATAGATTTCGATGAAAATTGAGAGAAATGTATTTCTATCCATACTGCTTTACTCCACTGAAAATCAATGATGAAAAAGATGGTGGATTAAAATGAACCCTGGAGCCATTTTGCTTTTCACAAAGATGCAGTGCATCATATCCCATTCACATGACATTTTTCCAACCACTAAACACTGGAATCATTTACAGCTAAGGAATTCGAGAGGATATTGCAAGACAAATGCACAAAGAGTTCTACAGAAAGAACTTGCCAGAAAAGAACTATGCTTACAAAATAAAAACTAAAACTAACATTTGCATGAGTCAATAATAATTGAGAACAGATGATGACTGAATCTATGGCAAAACATTTAAATCCAGTCAATTTCTTGAGCAGCAAGAAAGTGAAAATTTAATAAGTATTTCCTGCCTGGCATTGTAGCAGTCACACGCTGAAGGAGCTTCGGACTGCTGTTTGCCCAGTGTTGGTATAAATTAGATGAGAGCAAGTGAGGCTTAAGTTACGCCAGCTGGCATCACACAATTCTGGCACAAACTGGTGTTGGTGCGTCACCCTGGGTGGGTCTAACACACTGCTGGTGGCTGAGGTGAGCTTTTCTCCCTCGCCTCACAATAAAGAACAAAGATTCAGAAAAAATGCAATCGATTTCTACACGTTATTTCCCTCACGTCTGAAGGTCAGTTTCAGACATTTCCTCCCCACTTAACACTGCCCCCTCCACCCCTCCACCCCTCCACCCCTCCCTCCATTCCCCACCACCCACCTGTCCCCCTCTGGACTTAAGCTGAAAGGCAACATGCCGACTCGATAAATCCATCTCTTTACCTCCCGAAATGAGCGCTGCTGATCTTTACACTGTCCCAAAGCCCCCACATAAGAGCAAAAGCACCACGCACCACAGTCCACCAGCGATATGTTCAGCTGGTCGGTAAACACGTTGAACACCTGCGCTCTGTTGGCTCTTATTTAAACATAATAGCATTTTTAGCATGGGACATAAGCATGGATAGTTAGAAAATCTGACACTGCGGTCAGTGAACCTGTTGATGTGCAGAGAAATCATGACGGGCTGGACAAGCTGATGTTACTCCCTACACCTGCTGAAGCATTAAGCGCTTAGTTGTGCTCCAAAATGGCTGTCTGAGGACACCATCAACAGTTTACAATATTTTTCAAGAAAAAAGGACCGAGGCAAAGATTCATCTCTAACCCCAATCTTACAAAACGTCTTCACTAGATGAGGCAAAGCGCTTGCAGTGGACTGGAGGAAGCTCCAGTGCGTAAGAACTGAAAGAGAAGAGTTGCAATGACAGAGACTTCACAGCGTGCTACACACACCGAGAGATATGATTTCAACTCGGTGACCATTTCATAAGGTTTGGTGGCAGGTGCAAAATGAGATGGATAGAAATAAAAGCAGCAAATGAGACATGCTTCAATATATCACACTACAGTTATAAAATAACCATATCCAGCAACCAAAAAAAAACGCATACACACACGCACTTGGATGGCTCAAGAAACCAATAAATCTTCATAATTATGACAGCAAACGCAAACAGTACTATGATGGAACTAGTTTGCTCTTTGTATTTCAAATGATTTCCCAATGGTGGCTTTCTGTTGGTCTTGATAAATTGTTTGACCAGTAAATTACTTCTAAACACCAGACTGGTCCTCGTGGGGACAATGATGCCCCAAATCATTTCCATCATACTGCTGTTGACTGGACTGTGGTTTATACTGCATGTTGTATTTCAATGGGTTCATTTGGAAACTGAAAATGTAGTTACAAGTGTTCATTGCAGCACTATGATGGCTTGAATTTTCTTTACTTCTATACCTTGTTTATCCAACTATCCGCATGTCACCTTTTGACCCCTCTTTCAGGCCAGTGAAGTTAAAGTACTTCCCATTGAATATTGGATTCCAAATCAAACATAGTATTTTTAGGTAGACATTTTCTTAGAAATTGTGAAACCTTCATCTATATATTCTCATATATTGATAATTAAATCATATATATAGATAACTTAGAAACCATTCAGATCTTTCATCGTTCACCCCTCCTCCCTGACCCCCCCCCCCCAGTCTGGCAAAAAGATGTATTTGATGTCTTGCCTCCTTCATATGCATTTACAGAAAGAGAGATTTGTTTGCTTTCTTTCCTTTTTATTTTATTTTATTTATTTTTTTAACACAAGTGCTTTTATTTTCAAAACAGTATTCTTCTTAAGGGCATTTCCCAAGTACACAAGAGAAAAAGCAGACAACTGTGAAAAGGCAAACACAGAGATGGAAGACAGACCTCTGACTTACAAAATAGCAAGCCGTGCAGTCACTCACAGGTAGACACGCACGCACCGCACGCACCGCACGCACACACGCACACAAAGACAAACAGGATCCTCACTCAAGAGATTGTTTTTTAAAATATGAGACAGCCAAATAAAAATACATAAAGCTACGGCTCCTCAACACAAATCAGAGTTTTTGGTCAAATTCAATGTGGCTGCGAGAGCTTTCACTGTGGCTTGCAAGCAAATATCCAGCCTTCCCCACTTGCCACGCATCCTCTCCACATCCCTAATCATCCCTAATTATGCCTATGCATGCAAGGAAACAGCCCTCCAAGCCCGCTGCCATTAGTACAAAGTTGTGACTTTTATTGCTGAAAGACAAAAAAATGAATGCAATTGTGCAAAGTTCTGCCTGACTGGGCACAAAAGCTCTACAATCTCTGTTTGAACAGACAGGAAGCAAGAGGAAATAATAAAAAAATCAGACCCTTTCTCTCTTCCAATTTAGGAAAGGGTGGCATGAATCAAAGGGGTCCACCTCTATTTCAGACTGTTGGTCTGTTCATCCCCCTCCCCATCACCCCCACCCCCCCCGGCCCCCCTCCCTGCCTCCCACAGCAGGGATTGATCTGAAGTCACACCAGTGGCAGACAAATGAATACACATTTTTTATAAAATCTTATTGCAATTCATCGGCACAGCTGCCATATTGGCTCCAAATGCAACAGGGAAAAAAAGGAAAATAAACAATGATTATTGTCTGTGTTCCCTTCAGACTTTTGAGGAAAATATGGGAGCAACAACATATTGAATGTAATGAAATGAGAGGCTGCGAGTTGCGGTTGAGTATGGCCACTCCCGACACGCATAAGGTTCATAACAGCATGCCACAGCATAAGGAGCCTCACAATTACACAAATGTCTCCTTCTGCCCTACATCAGTCATTCTATCTTTTAATCATGACTTCAAAAACGAACAGAAGCACAAACATTGGGGCAAGGGTAATGCGACCCCTGCCTGTAATTAATCCTGGGACTGTGTGCGCAGTCCGCATCACTGCCAGACCAACAACAGGCAGCAAAAAAGCCTACAGACGCTGCGCATCTTTTATTTACTAGTGATTATCTCTTAAAGGGCTACGCACAGCCGGCTGGCTGGTAGGAGCGCGGAGGGAAACCCCTGCTAAGGATGAGGCACACTGAATAATTCAGGGTGACGGTGCTTCCCCGTCTCATCCACCCCTGGAGCTCTCGCAGCTGCGTACAGAAGCCCCCGTCTGTCAGAACACGTTCTCGCTAATCGCGTCAAACGTCGCCGTACATCTTTGGGGATTTTGTTTCCGTTTTTGGTGTGTGTCTGTGTGCGTGTGCGTGTGTGAGTGTTGTTGTTGTGCGTTGGTACGTGTTGTTGTTGTCTGGGCATAATAGCTGCTCGGTTCTCCCTGCGGCTGAAAGCACGCGTGTGCATTAATAAAGCAGGGTGTCCTCACTCTCCAATGAAGAGTGCGGAATGCAGTGCTTGGGGTGCAAGAGCGTGGTGGTGAAAGCTGGCCTGAAGGGGCCAAAATCTGGTGGGTTCTTTGAGTCAAGCCTGGACCACTCGGTTCTTCACCAGTCACCAATCAGCTCTACTGCCACAGGTACCTGCACCAATCAAGTCACTTCTCCATATGGCTGGCCGAACAACCCCACCAGACAAACAGGCAAACTAACAGCTCGATGTTCCAAAAAGAGGAGATCGTCCTCGCATGCTTCCCCGCCTCTGGCTCTCCACAAAAAATAAGCCCCATTTCTGAAATTACGAGTGCACACAGTGATAGGAAGCACACAATGGCAAGCCCCTCAGACAGAGAGAGACTGAACATGCAGGGAACGAGGCCAGGCTGACTCAGGAAGAGACGGCAGATTTGGTTAACGAGGGCCAGGCCAGCGGTGCTAACGAGACGTGACAGGCCGAAACACCATCTCTCTCACGATGCCCTGCCTTTCCCTCCAGCTCATTTATCCCCACAATCCTACTCAGACAGTCAGCTGGGACTCTTGCATGCACATAAAATAAAACTGTTTTCTCAAGTTCATGTTGTGCAGCTTCAGACTGCAAAACTGTCCTCAGTGTAAACATTCTATACAAATACTCATTTTACAACAGCTACAAACAACTGCAGTATTTTGACAGCTCGCTCCCTCAGGAAAAAAGGGTAACATAACTCAGGTTGAGACCAATACCGTGAATTTGTACCGGGCATTTTAATGGACGATGCATGTCATCGATGTTAGTGAGACTACGCTGTGCCTGCATCTGAGCCGCTTGGCAACATGGGCTTGCTTCTTTAAACAAGCAGTGGAAAACCGAATTAATATAAGCTTCAACCAGCTTGGAATTTTTCTTTTGTCCCCAATCTGAATGGTCACATTGCACCCATAGCTATATTTTAGCCTCCACAGACCTGTCCTTTGGAAGGTGTGCAGCCAATCACCTCTTCCTGTAGCTCTACAGTTCAGCAGCCAGCCAATCACCTCTTCCTGTAGCTCTACAGTTCAGCAGCCAGCCAATCACCTCTTCCTGTAGCTCTACAGTTCAGCAGCCAGCCAATCACCTCTTCCTGTAGCTCTACAGTTCAGCAGCCAGCCAATCACCTCTTCCTGTAGCTCTACAGTTCAGCAGCCAGCCAATCACCTCTTCCTGTAGATCTACAGTTCAGCAGCCAGCCAATCACCTCTTCCTGTAGCTCTACAGTTCAGCAGCCAGCCAATCACCACTTCCTGTAGCTCTACAGTTCAGCAGCTCATTGTGAAGAGGAATAAACAGCTGGCACAGAAAGGCCAAAGGCACACAGACAGCTAGAGCAGCTGCTATTGCGCAAGGCGGTGAACATCCTCCAATCAGAAAGCATCTGATAGGCATAGGTGACAGCATGGCAAACTGTTCTCTGGCCAGCGGGGCTGCCCGCCAGTCAGTCAGCAGTGGCATAGTCAGGATTTCATTCCAGATCACGGACACTGAACTGATGGTTAATCCGTTAGCTGGGATATGTGACCTGACAGCCCAAAATCATTTTCTTATAACATTGTAAAAGCCCCAAAAGCAAAATATAATGGATTTAGTCTGGCCATCACCAAACAAATTCCAAACCTTCTCTCCTTAATAGCATTTGAAATTATCCGTCTGACCAGCCAACTTACAACCGAATCTCTGAGAGTTGCCATAGGAACAAGCATACGTCAGCAGAATAAACAATCAAGGCGAAATGAATAAACCAAAAAAATAAATAAACAAATATGTTCACATCATTCGTTTTAAAATGAGGAGAAAATTTTAAAATATAGGAATTTCCCCATCTCTTTGGAAAATCTCTCTTTGTGAAATGTGTGAGCAGCGCAAGAGAGCGTTATATCGTTCTTGAATAGAGAAGCTTGCTGGATACTTGCCCTACAGAATGAGGGCAGATTGAGACTATGTGCAGAAAAACTCACTTTTGACAAAACACAATCAGGCAGTCATTTTAAAGCTAAGCACTTGTCATTTTGACTACCTGTGCATTCAGGCAGCCTGTTGAATGTTTGACCAATGAGGAAGCAAATAATGTGCATAAGGAAAAAGAAAAAGACACCATAACCAAGACATGGGCACTAGTCACTGCAAGAAACATAAACACAGCAATACGCACAGGAAATTTTAATTATTAAACGGAACCGGAAATAACTGCCAAAAGGGGCCAAACTTTATTTTAGTACGACTATATCCTACTTACTCCACTCTGCAAACATGAGAATGGTACTTTCATCTGTGACCATCACAAGGCCAAATCCTGGCTCACGGTTTTAAGCCCAAGTACTGACATACTGTAGCTGTACTGTAGTTTGACAGCAAAACATTAAACAGTCCAAAAATAAATAAATAATAAAAGACTTGAGAAAAATTGACAAACTGTTTAATTAAATGTCCCATCTGCTTCACTGGCTTTTAAATATGTGAACGTTAAATACAAAATCCATTTATGCGTGACTACCCCACCTCCCCAGCCTCCTACAGTAGAACAAATTGCCATTTTTAGCAAATCTTTGATGCTGAGCTTCGACATTTTGTCTGTGCCACTGTATACAGTAAGTCTCCATTAAATTCTTATTTTTTTATGATTTCACGATGAAGCGCATTTCATCATTTTCACTTCACAACATTGCCCAAAATTGCACTGTAATAGAAATTAACTCACAAAAAAAAAGTAATAAGTATTGTACAAAAACATTTTCTAAAGAAAGTGAATAGGCACTCGCCAATGGATTAAGGCAAATGTTTTGCTGAATAATTGACTAATCCAAAGTGGAATTAGTATTCACTGAGAAACAGTCTCGAACACCACACAATCTGAACATATAGAATCAGCCCAAAAACAAACTATTTTGGCATGCTTGTTGTCTTTTTATGATAACATAAACGGGTTGTTTTCAACTCAAAAACTTAAAAAGATCAAGAGACGCCGCCATTGCATTAGTGGCAGCTTGGATTTTTCAAGTCTTGATTCAGCTCAAAACTGAATGAAAAACTGCATAATTTTAGCGTTACGCTGTTCTCATGTATACAATTGCACAGAAAATCGTTTTCATGAGTTCCATCCTGCCAGTGTAATAGTGGGATATAAATCAGTCAGCAGACGAAACAGATTTCCTTTGTTGGCAGTTTCACAAGGCAACATTTTTACTCTGTTCATTAGAGGACTGCTTCTAATTTCTTACATATTACGGTGAAAGACATCACATCTTAAGAGACTACATTTCCCAAGGAGGGAGAAACATATGATTAAAATGATAATTAATCAAGCATTGCAGCCAATACTGAAATAACCTTTGTTAATGCGATCAAACATGAGAAGCTATTAATTGTGGTTCATCATTTCCAAAAAGAAATCTGGCAAGATGTGTCAGAGGATCAAAAAGGACAGAACAGAGGTGAGGCTTGACCTCGTGTTAGGATGCAGGATTGTGAACCGTGTAGCTCCACTGCATATGCGACTGTTGGCCACCATTAGTTGGATGACATCCGTTCTCAATGGAGACTGAGGCTTGTGTCCCAAATCGCATTCTTCCGTGCTCAGAGCACGCATAGCGAGCACGCGCATCCATGCGAGTCCATAGCGATGTGCGGTAGTGCGGAGCATGGAAGTATGCGATTTTGGACACAGCCTGAAAGTACCAATCGTGAACGGCGTAAACAAAATCCGGAAGAAGTATGTCTATGAATAACGAGAATGAGAAAACAAGGCTGTTTGACGCGACCAGCGATGACTGACAGCAAGGCCTAAAACCACTTTAACAAATATTGAACGCCGAACATGATTGTCGCACTTCACAAATGTATGTACTCTAAAGCCTTCTGGAAACATGCATAATCCCGTCATTAACACGACACAGCGGCATACGTATATTTTAAAGAACAAGCCATCACAACGCTTTACAAAAGGTAAGGAAATACACATTATGTATATGCCAGCGACACTCACTCAAGTTACACAAGGCGGATTGTCTGTCACAATTTAACGTTGATCCCCTTACCAAAATGCCTACACTTATGCCTGTGAACGATATGGAAAATGAATTTTGCTGTAGCAATGGTGTTATCCACGCTTCTCCAAGGCGAACAAATGCATACTCTTAAAGTCTGACCCAGATTTTTGAAATACATATTTTTCACTCCAGTTTTCACACACCAAAATATAAATCACTCCCAACAGAAAATTATCAAGGTTGCACAAAAGAGCAGCATTTCCTTTTAGACAAAAAATAAACAGGAAATGGATAGTAGAGTATGGGTTTTTGAAGGATGTTGCCAAAACATGATATACTGCCAAAACATGATATACTGACAAAACACCACTGTCAATACTAGCTAGTATTTTTCTATATAAGAAGTACACTGTGGGGACCACATTCCTGTGCCAGTTGATAGGTCCACTCCTCTCTACTGTAAGAGACTGAGATTTACATACAATTGACTTGAAAGATCAGGCGAGTCTAGGTACTTGGAGGAATATCAGGTCTGGGAGAGATGAACTATGAAAAGTCTCATAATGTAGATGTCCATGCCATGTACCATACTCGGTGGGGTTTGAAGTTTCCATGCAGAGATCTGCACACATCACGCTAAGGTAGATGAAACACACCTATATAAACAAATGGTTTCTAATCTACCTGCCAAACATCTTCCTCAGCATTTAAAAAAAATGAAATCACACTCCCACACCCACTGTAGAACACAGCATCTATTACCCTAGATATTAGAAACAGTAATGTTTGAGTTGTACCAATGTATATCCACAACCCAAGTACGTCAGAGGAACTAAGATTCCACTCACTGCTGAACTGTAAAAGCCTCTAAATTAAAAACAAATTCGGAAATGAAACAGAAGTTGGTAAACATTCTCTGGATAAAAGCATCTGCAAATGCCCAAAATCTAAAATGTAAACTCTCAGCGTTTCCCTTCAAAGTCATCGCCCCAGAAAGTAAATGCAGAAAGTATTCATTATGTCGAGGGGATATGCTCCTTTAACTGGGCAATGAGGAAAGTTTGAATATCACAGTTTTTTTAGTCATCAGTAGCTCTACCTCCCTTATCGAGACATTGCACCACCTACTGATTGATCATTTTTGGCCTGTTCAGTTTCGCTGCTCACGAGGCTATTTCTCTTACATGACACAGCCCATTCAAACAAAAAAACAGTAACATCCACGTAAATGGATGGGGGCTTCGTCGAGCACCTGGCTTATCCAAATTTGTATTTTGGCCATTGATTTATTTTTCATAGATATTATTCACATTCACGTTTCAACAGAATGTGCTTTAATCATTTAGTTTTTATGTCATATTGGAATTAGACCTCACCCATTTCAGTTCGTGGTTCATTTCATACGTCATATGTTCCCCAGAGCTATTTAATATTGCTTCCTATTCCTTTTACCATGTATCATTCATTTTGTCACTTGTAATATTAACAGTGCTGTAATTCAGACGTGAATATCCTGCCAGTATGCGAGAACCATTGGTTTAGCGTTGTTAGCCTGTATAACTTGTTAGTGGAACCGAGAATTTCAATGCATCCTGGTTCGTGAATACGGTTGTACCTACAGACAGAACGTTTCTTATTTTGGCCACTGAACCATAAATTCCACGTAAAAGCTGTGAGGAAATATGCAACTTGCTTGCTGCCCATTGTAAAAGAGGATACATTAAACGTAACTGGTTACAAGTAGGTATGTAACCATGAGCAGGCTGAACCTAGTGTGACACAGCAGCATAGTGTAGCTTATTTACAAACGTTTTCACCCAGTTCACCACAGAAGTCCGAATAGTTGTTGTATCTAGCATGCATCAACATGCCTTTCATCTCCAAAACAAATACATTTCATTCAACTTTCGGCTTGAAAAACAGTAGTTTGCTGGCTAGGTGGCTTCTCTTCAGTCATGTTTGTCAACCGATACCAAACGCGTTCAACTCAGCCGATTAAACATTGAAAACACTCAGAACAAAACCAATAAACAATGGCCAACAATACGTGCATGCATGGGACAATATCACATTGCGCGTTCTTCGCTTACCTGTAACTGAATGAAGTTTTCCGGCGTATTTCTCTCTTTTCAGTGCTTTATCTTGAGCTTTTCCACATCAACTGCAAGAGCAACAGCAACGCCACTTCCCCCATCTCCATAAACCCGCATCATACAAACTAATTCGTCCACAAGATACAAAATCACAAATGGGGCAAATTGGACACTTGTCAATAGTGGCTGGGAAAATGCATTCACTCAAAAAAGGCATACACTTCAGATTTATAATATGTAGCAAATTCCAGTTACACTAGCATCCAAATCCCGGTAATGCACAGTAGTACAATCAACTGTAACAAGATAGTTTGCTCTTTAAACAAGAGTAACACGTGGACAATACAGAACGCTCTGTTTAAGTATACCGCACGCGCGCTTTTATTTGTTCATTTGTACGACGAATAGTGAGAAAATTTAGCTATTTACACAAAACCACTAGAGCTGATATCCATGCGGACCTCCAGCTCTGTGCCCGCCACAATGTGCGCGCAGAGGCTCACCGAGTATGCGCTGTGGGGAGGGATACTGTCGTTTTCTTTCACATACGCAGACGAGTATGCGCCCGCGCCTTCAGTAGGACAAGCGAGAGCAAGGGATAACCATGAATGTGTTCAACAGAGGAGAGCGCCGCCTAACGTCTCATTAAATTTAATTCAGCTGTTGCCTACCTGTATAATTGTATGCATCCGAAAAAACGTAGCAGCATTGCCATGAGACGATGTTTTGAACAGTGTCGACAAAAGACACAATTGTGACCCCTGTATTATTTGTATTCTTTCTTACTTTGTTTGTTGAGCTGTTGTGTAGGTAGGGTGGAATATCTCTCACACACACGTCAACCATGACCACACTATGTAACTATGTAAAAACATTAAATATGTTATGTAATGCTCAGTTTATAAAACAGAATAACAAAGCTCACGAGCACATCCACCAAATCAGTGCTCAGTTTGCAGAATAAAAAGACGAGTGGAGAGAGTATAAATCCACGATATTTATTTCCGCATCATTCCACAACACTAAAGGCCACAACTTTTCCTTAAGCCGATTCACAGGGTAACTGATACCCGGAACGGATATCCACTGTTTTTTTTTTTTTTTTGTTTGTTTTTTGCTGTTGTTGGTGTTTGTTTATTTTTTGTTTGTTTTTGTTTTTTATCACATAGGACTAACGGATATCTTTTCGTGGGCCGTTAATGATCCCAGTTTTTTAAATGTTTTTTTAATTTTTTGAATGCTAGCCTTCTAGTAGCAACAAAACAAAAAAACACAGTAGCCCGCGTACACGCTTCATCTAGTTGGCATAGCCTTGTTAAAGAGACTGATGGCAGTCTCTTGAGGGACAAATGATCGCTTATACGGGTTTGTCGTTGCCATGGGAATTCTAAAACGCCTCGCAAACCTCTCAAACTCAGAGTAGAGAGCATGGTCGGGGTCACGGACGATGGCCAGACCCTTCTTGCACACAACTGAATTCTATAGGACATCCAGTTGCTTCTGCCGTCAACCTATGAACTTATCAGCTGTGTTGACAATGTCGTTTTTCTTTCCAAACCACACTGTAATACTGAACACTGCAATGCTGTCCACAAGGCTGATACAGACCCTCTCTATAAATATCCTAGTTGACATCAAACCCCTTCAACTTTTCAATTATAAAACAATCTCTGGCTGGTCTTCTTATAAGTATAGTCAGTGTTGTTTGTGAAGCTCAACTTAGCATAAATGTGTGTCCCTGGATACTTAATACATTTCAATAGGTTGAAATTTGGTCACAGAGGAAGAGTGGGAGAAGTGAGCTGCCATGTTGTTTTTTTAAATAAATTCCTTAGTTCTGTCAGAATTTGTTAACAAAGCACTGGACCTTCACCACTCCTGAAGAGTGAAAATCTACTGTTCATTGACCACCTGACCTTTATACAAACAACAAGAGCAATGTCATTAGCATATTTAAATAAATTCACATCAGTATTTCCCTGTGAACAATAAAGGTGATAAACACAGCCCTGAGGGGCACCTGTACTCAAAACGACCTCATGAGAAAATACTTTCTCGCAGACTTCAATCCTTAATCCAACATACCAGGCCCCCCGTTCAATTTCAGATCAGAGTGCAGGTTTGATATGTCATGTAGTTTAAATCTTGTAATTCTGGGGAGATGGTGTGGTGCAGCCCACACAGTGGCTGACTCTTATTATAGGAATTGCCCTCTGTGGCTGTGGGGGTATGATTCCTTGCCATGACACTTCCTGTATTGTGGTTCCATCTCTGTCACCCTCTCTGATTTTGCCCTGTCGGAATCAAGTAAAAGCAAAAAAAAACAAGATGGATACACCGTTTCCTCTCTTTTATATTTACAAAAACAAACTGAAATTCTACTACACAGCGCACTGGCAGTTTGATTCAGCTGAACCTTGGACATGTAGGTACGGCACCTCAAGACTTGATACCATACCAGCCTATTTAAGTAACACATTCACATCACTGCCCCGGGACAGACTTGTTTATTTGTTACAGCTACAGAAAAGGGCTTCCAGGTTTATCTCTTTTTTCAGCCAAATTGGCCAAATTGTCAAATTGGCTTGTGGAAATGAGAAGCCAGCTGGCATTCTGGATTCTTGTGTTTTTTCCCCCAAGAAAGCATATTAACAGAAATTTCATGTAAAAATCACAAGATGGATTAGATCCTGGTATGAAATAGACATATTTATAATTTTTTCTTGGAGACTCCTTAGTCATAAGATGGCAATTATCTTCACTTGCTTTTCCAATATGAGAATTGTGAAGGGTAGTGCACAAGGTTTGGCTTTTTAGTTTGGCTGTGTAGCATCACATTTCTGGCTTCTTTGTCTGACAGCTGATCTCATGTTGACTTGGAATAATGAAATTAGACTGGGAACACTGGGAACACAGGAGAGAACATGGCCACACCTCAAAGAGTGCCACATAGACTGTGCCTAAGCATCTCCTTTAATGCATTTGTACACGTTCAGTGAATCATAACCACACAATTATTGCCCTGTGCTTATAGCTTATTCTTTTTAAAAAACATCTCTCCTTCCTCCTGCCTCCCACCAGAAAATTCTCCTCCTCTCCCCTCTCCGTGTCCCTTATGCAATGACTCCTTTTGCACAAGTAGTCAGGTAATATATTTTTGAATTTGTTTTGTTAATTAATTTAGTCCATTCTGTCTTATTATTAGTTCAAGAAGGGAATATTCAGCATGGGTACACCTGAATATTTGTGTCTGTGTTAGCAGAGCTACATGGCTGTGAACTGGTGTTGTTCGATATTCCTTTTCCGCAGTGGGTTCCTGTGGGAAGGCACAGGTGTGATGGAATACAGCTATATATCGGCAGCACTGACCCTGCTGCATGATGCGATTGCAGAGTAGGTGAAACAGGGAGGGCCACAAGCACACAATATATCAAATGAGTTGGGGAAAAATAGTCCATCATGAAAGAGAAGTGACAAAACATAAATAATATAATCAGATATTCTTAGATAGGACATTGTGATCTCATCATTATACAATAACATTAGATTAGATTTGATGATTTTTTTATGATAGCATTTTTAAATACTAGTTTAGTACAAAAATAACCAAGGATGTTTTATTATTGAGAGACTTAGTACATGGTTAAATATTGCTTATTGCACAACAGCAGCATCTTGTGGACCAATCATAATACAACGTCTCTTACAAGGCAGGGCCATATCTTGGCCACAACTGATTTGACAACATCAAATTGAAACTCTCACAAAAGAGTTTTCCTTAATTTTATTTTATCTTAACTTCATAATCACAGAGTAATGCATATTCAAAGTATAGAGACTTCAATAGTATGCAGCACATTCAGGTACCTTTTAGAGTGAAACTGAAGCCCTGCTTGGTGGAGTGTACACCCAGAGTTCAGTTCACAAGGAATTATTATTTGTTTTCCTATCTGGCACATTTAATATTTATCAAATAACCCAATGCTGGCTAGAATTATGATATTAACATTGGTTCTGTGGACATTAAAGGACATTCTTTTATATATTATATTATATATTGTATTGTAAAGACTATACTGTACCTAGCATCTAAATTTAAAAAAAATGTTTTGTAATGTTTTATAGCTAACATTTTCAGTGCATGAACTTATAAGCCAGACAGTCACTGTAAATGAGAAATGGCTCTCAACCGATGGTACTGGTGACTCACTCTGTTAGCCGAAAATAGTATTGAATAATACCTCCCTGCTGAGATAGAAGAGAGCCATGTTCACATCATTCAAGAGGTCGATGACTCCCAACCTGTTCGCCCCAAAGAAAAAAACTAAAACATTTTCTTACCATTTACATTTTAACGGTCAAATTAACGAGTGTAACAAGCCCCTTCCTATTTATTTTATTTTTTTACAGACTGCACATTATTATTATCTACCCCATTTACATCCCTAGATTGAGATTCCTGACAAACGACAGGTGGGGGTGTGAAAGGGGAGGTAATTAGCTCCAGGTCCCCCTGGTTGCTTTCAGGATGGCAGATTGACTCCTGTGGGTGTTGAAGGCCTCCTCAAAGGCATGCTATCACATCACCCACCCACAAAGAAGCGCTTTCTTTCTTCCTAATGTCAGCGATTGTTTACCTTCTCATCATAAGGCAACAGGAGAACATTCTACAGCTTGACCACCTTTGTAGGCAACACTGGTAACAATGTTGAACTGGAGTGGATGCCCTTCCAATAGTTTAGTGGCTTCTTGTTTTCACTCCCTGTAATGAGTGCTTGCATTCAGGTTACTGGATATTTATACACACTCATTACCCCCAAGGATCATGAAAGAGCAGGTTCCATCCATTATGTAGGCCGTGAGACCCAGGCGTCGGTGGCCTTTTAGCTGGAGGTGTATTCATTCCTCAGGCTGTTCTTCAACTGGAACCAATGACAACGGTCCCAATATTATTTTGCATACTCCAAACTCTTAATTTTGTTGAATGCCGTCAACAATAGACTTTTTTTTCTGGCAATCCTTCAAAAAAGCTTTTTAAAACGGAGGTAACATCTAACGGTAGATTTGCAGACTTTGTGTCCCCAGTTTACAACAAAGTTTTGTAGATTTCCAACTGTAGCCCTTGAATATTTGCCTCCCAGACCATCTGCCTCATTGTGCATGGGTGCAATATGCAGCTGCATCCTCTCCCTTTACCACCTTAACTATCAACCTAAAAGTGGAAATTTGTATCTTTATTTATTTTTACTTGTTCGTAACCATCTCCAGACTTGTGCAGGTCTACGACCCTCTGTGGTGTTTCTTCTGAGAGATCTTTGCCGTTCCCCATGGTGATGGACAACACGCAGATCTTACATGATTTTTGATTGTACATACCTCATTTATAGACACCAGTGAAACAGGAAGCCACGGGAGGCCGCAATGTTTTCTGAGACTGAGATGAACTTAAAAAGGAGCTTGTTAGTGTAGTTTATTCAATTTTATTGTTAGACCAGAAAAATGTGGATGTGGACCGAGAATATCTTTCTGGAAAAATATTACTTGTTAAATAATATTTTTCTCTGAGCAATTAGTATAAAAGAATATAATTTTACCATTTTGAGCAAGCAGTATAGGTCATCACACGTATTGTTTGGTTTATAGTTTTGTTTGGTTTTTCATCTTTATCAAACACATGAATAATTTTAGAATGCATTTAGTGCTTTTTTGTGATATTAATCTATGAAAGATAACTCCCTGCTCATTCCTATCAGTTCCTATGAACCGCGATTCATTTTCAAGCTAATATTCATTCATAATTTAACATGAGTTCATTCAATATGGGAGCAGCTTATTCAGTTTCGCAGAAATTGCAGCATGGCCTACATAATTGCTTGCTTACTTGCTCGCGTGTTCCAGTCAATAAACTTCCTGATGTGTCTTCAAATAAGGAGACCTGCTGCGTGATGTATGACCTTAAATATACATACATATTTTTACTTTTAAGCTTTCATTACGGCCCTTCTGAATCTCCCAGCATTTACCAAAATGGAACTATCAACCTGTAAATAGTTTGTTGCTACGTCAGACAATCAGAAAAACACAGAACACACAACAGTACAGTTTTTGGGTGGAATTTTATTATCGCAAAATACAAAACGTTTCTGATGCAGTCACATGTTACATGGGATTTTTTTAGCACCTGAAAACCTCAGCTTAGTAAATGTGGCCCAGACTGTGTGATGCTGTGGCCATTTTTACAACATTGCTGGCTGTTTCCATGGCTACGCAATGTCAGTGAAGTTGGGCCACTCAGGACAGAAAAGACACCAATATTTGTGCAGTCAATCCCTGACTGACAGAACACTCCAGCTACAACATTAACATGTCTGTTCCATTCTCTACTTTCAGATCCTTGAATACAGTAGACCACTGACCACGTCTTTGTTTTTTTCCCCCATGTTTGTGCCTATGCTCACCAAAATGACCAAACCAGCAAAAAAAATAAAAAATACAATAAAACAAAATCAAAATTCTCCAATCTTTTTTGATCAATGCTTTATTTGTTAACATGAATAAAAGTAGCTAACACAAGAAATAAAATAATACTCATTACCAAAATAAGAATGTAAGTATTATCTTATATATACAGTATACGTATTTGTTGCTCTTGCTGTTTCTCAATAAGATTATTATAGTTATATATTTTTTATTATTTACTGTATCCATTTATTTTAAGACCCTAATATGGAGAAACTTCAAATAAAAGACATGTTAAAAAAAGAGGAGCCTTACACATAGTTAGAAAAAAAAGCATTATTATACAAATATATAAATAAAACCAATCACATACATTCTATCAAATATTAAAATAAGACATGTTAATATGAACATGAGTCAGAGATATACTGTGGAACTGTGGTTCCACGGCTTCCTGTAGGAGCACCAGTCAAATCAAACAGAAAATAAGGAAATGTGTGTTTCTGGGAAGTTTATGTAAATTACCTGATTAGAGGCAGAAATATGAGCATCAAAATAGTGTAACAGTATATTACATACGGCTTTGGTACAGAACAATGTTTTGATTTTTTCTCTTTCTTTCAAATACTTTTTATGGGCAAATATACGTCTGCATAAATCATACCTGGAAATGTCAAAAGAATAACTTGTTTCTCAATATTTTTTTAATAAAATACCAAATAAATGAAAAATCATGACAGAAAATGTCAAAAAGTATTCAGCTAGAGACTCAGTACTAAATGTTCAATCCTTTTTTAATCCATAATTAAACGTGTGGAACAGTTTCACTGTTAATATTCTTCAGCTAAAATGAGACAAAATGTACCTGGATGCAGCCTAATGACTGTCAAGACAAAACAAGATATTTCATGAATTGTACTACCCCTTGGTGGATTAACATTTCATCTGGGCCAGGATGGATCTAATTACATTTGTCTATTTCTTTAAACTTAAACAAATCTGTATTGGAAAAAGACAGGAAGAAACTGAGCACTTTGTGGCCATAACTTTAATTTAAGCCACTACAAAATACCCCCAGTGGCATTCTGGGCACTGTAGTTCCATTGCAATTACAGGGAGCACTAAGTGCAGCACCAACATATTGGTTTATTGCCTGCACAATTACTGTGCCTTTTACACAATAAAATACAACACACCTAGTACAGTTTAAAATCAAGTGTTGTCAGTGTGTTAACTCTGATCAGGAGCACCATAAAATACTTTGAAATGACATAGCACCAAGTAATTAAGTGTACAAAAAAATAGCAGGGGTCAATATGCATCCTCATAACAGTAGGTCTGTATTTATAGTAAACATTACATGCTTTACATTGGATGTCCTCAGAGGCTTGTATTGTCCCTATGCCGATTTAAGACATAGTACACACTTGTCATTTTCTTTGCAACTGTATTGTAATGTACACAAGCTTCAAAACGTTCCAAAATTTCTGCGTATTATTTTCAAGTAGCTTTAAATATTGATTACACAGACACAGCAAAAGTTGATCTAGACATTCGGTGGAAGTGAGGAATACAGACTTAGGTTTCCAACTCTGTCACACCAAGTAAATGCCAAGAAGCCTCTGCATTGAAGGTAATACTAAAGGGAGACCAAAAGTCAGCCGATGGTCATCATTGCAGGCCATTGATATCACGCTCATTGGCAGAAGTACATAGACTGCATTCGATTATTTTCTCCTCCAGAATAAAAACATAATAAGCAGCACTTGACTATTCATACCATGTCACAACATGACTTACAGTCTCCTGCAGATTACACTGTATATTTGCTGACTGTATGTCGTAAAGGTACCACACAGATAAACATAAAGGCAACACACAGATAAACAAAGGTAACTCACAGATAAACATAAAGGTAACTCACAGATAAACATAAAGGTAACTCACAGATAAACAAAGTTGGGTTAAACTACAAAGATGTTGTTTGATTAATTTTGTCAAATTGCATGTAATCATACAAATATATGAGCTGCTTTCTTGATCACAATTTATATTTCACATGAATCTTTTGCATTACCTTATAAGATATATGTGGAATAACCAGAAATTTTTAATAATTCTCTCTTATCAATGCAGGTGCCTTGTTATATTAAACAAACTGGAGCAAAGACCGATAGAACTTAAGTGAAGTTTTCTTGGGGATTATCTGCACCCCAAGCACCTTCAGCAAGCTAACATGATTTCAGTGTATTATTTATTATTTGTGAATACGCACATTAATACTGATCTCTCCATTTGGCAAGACAATGCTTATTTCTATGATATAACCACCAAAGCCTAATTAAATTATTTTTGTCCATTCCATTAATTCATCATTATTAAAGTTTATAATACACAAAATAAAGCACACTAAACTTTTACTTCTATGTGCAATTTTCTCCCAGGTAAGCTCAAACATGAACTGTACAGGTTAGGGGAACCGTAAGGGTAATTCAGTTATAATCTCAATAAAGACAAGAATAGTATTGAATATCAAATAAACAAATCACTACCATGTAGGTAACTGTAAAGTACACACACACACACACACACACACACACACACACCACACACACCAGCAAGAATATTTATGCCATATTATGTGCACATTTGAACAAAAAAACTTACAAATATATATTTTATAGACATAATGACTTCTATGTACACACACTGTATATGTTTCAACAGATTAGATACATTGCACGTTCTACTGTATGACACGTTTCTGTTTAACTTAAACTGCAGTAGCGCTGTACAACATTCTGTACACAGGCTTGTACAAAAATATCGTTCGATATCACAAAACCAATGACATGACAAAAATCGATTATGACCTATAATCTGCGGATTTTTAAAAACAAGCCAAATTCACTGCATGTATTAAAAATACACACAATAGCATAATTACTATTCAGTATGCTTGTTCTGCATAAATGACAGAACATATTATTTTGTGACGTATATTTTATAGTCTAATATATAAGCATTACATTGCATACATGAAAGAGACAGGAACCTTTTTGAATCTGCTAAATACTGGGTCATATTTGAAATATATTACTTATAAGAAGTGACATAATGGAGGGGCTTCAGGTGGTCCATGTTTACTCACATAGCCGTGGTCAGTAAGGAGTTACACACTAAATAAAGAGACATTATACGTCAATAGCGCTGCATAAACATATCCAACTTCAGTTCGTCTTTTTCATTTCTAGCCTTCTGCCACAACACAGGGTTAATAGTCTAAATAAATATTCATCATTTCACATCCAAGATGTGGCACCAAAATCGGTTTGAAAGATCTAAGCTATGACATCACCAGGACCCTGTTGGTATCGCTTAACATCAACAGTCAAAAGCACAGAACAAACCTGAACTATATAATATTAGTATCAACAATAGACATGTTAATCTGTGATCCAAAATTCATTCACGAATCTTGAATTCTCTGAAAACATCAAGTGAATAAACTCATATAAGGACACTAAATTAGCAAATATTTCTTATTAGCACTTTTTCAATTAGAGATTTTTCAATTGCCAAAAAACAATTATCTTGAGATAAATAGAGAAAGCAGCCACCTCTGTACACTGATGAGTCTTGACGTAGAATTAGAAGGCACAGCTTACTGAGGTCAGTGCCTGGCAGTGATATTGTATGGGGTTCAGGTGAATATTGACTAACTGAAGAGGTGGCGTTGTATATCACACTATAGAGAAAAAATCAGTTAATGCTTAAGACTCAAACACGTTCCATCACATCAATGTACTATTGTATAATGTGATATTAATACGCAAAAAAGCTACAGTCAAACGGGTGACATTCACAGCCAAAAAAAAAGAGAAATTAAATATTTCCCAGAATTAATCCCAGCTTGATCATACTATACACAGTAAAGCATAATGCGTTATAAAATTATATATTGAGTATTCCAATATGGATGTGAGTATGCATACATGTAAAGTTCACCTCCTGTGATAATGGATACAAATAAACATTCTTCAGATTCCTAAATGCATTCTATTTCCCCAATCTGCCAGGGGCCATGGACAGCGTAATGTAGACAAGTTTACATGGTCACACTTTCACTTGAAGCGGGTCTTATGAAGCAAGAATAATGGCTTTATCATTTCTAAATAGTGGAATTAAACATTTTATTTATGAACTTGCACTGCAATCCAAAACAGCTTGAAACAACTAACTTACGTGCTTTTTAATCAACAGCACCAGTGATACCATATCATGTCATAGACTAAATATAAATTGTTGTTACACAACAGTTAAAAGTTGTTACACCCAGGTGACCATAGTCACATACAGTATGGATAAGCATATGACAACATGAAATATAGTTTATTAAGGTGCTATGAATCTTACACAAAGCCCTCTTTAAGTATTACCGTTTAGACATATCTTAAAACCCAAGAGTACAATCCTATTTAAACTTTGGTTTGAAGCAAAAATAAAATGTACTTTTGCAGCACTATGTCTGATTTGTTAATGCAACATTTAGATAACCATGACTGGGTTGCATTTTTGTAACACCTTTCATCTCACACTTTACAGTGAACTCACCTCAAACACCTCCAATGTGTATCACTCACTCACGGGATGCATTCCAGCCATTTTGCACCAGAACGCTCACCACACATTAGCTGAACATAACACCAGAACGCTCACCACACATTGGCTGTGGTGGAGAGGAAGGGAACCATTGAGCCCAATTAAACTGGGGGTGATTATAGAAACACATTGGGACATCTTAGATTCCTGTTATTTTCTGTACTGAGCTCGAAAGGCTTTCATTCTCTCTGTATATCGGGACTTTGTCTTGTTTTCATATTGAAACGATAAAAAGCTTTGCTATAATTGACTCTCTTACCCTCTCTAAGTTCTCAGATCATCCAGTCCAATCTTAGCCAATATCAATAAAACAATTTTGAGAATATTTTTTGAGTACTTTTTTCCAACAATGAAAATTAATAGCCAGATGTCAACACTTGAAATCAATATCTATCAGCCAACACTTATCAGAACCAGTCTGACAATCTACTGTACACAGGCAATACATTTTTCTTCTCTTTGTCTCCCCCTACTGGTTAAAAATAAACAGACTGAACAAACAGGACAGACCTTTCCATGTGTAGGCTCATGAATTTTCTCTTTCTTTTATCACATTAAATGCATTAGAGCGCTTCCTATAAAATTTTCAAAATCTTTCATTTGTAAGCATATCCTAAAGCTCTAACCATGCAAGCAAAACCTTTTGATATTCAATATGTACATACCTATTGCGCATAATTGCTCAGTAAACAAACCAGTAGATTTAAAAAATGCATACATTCTACAGTCTTGTTTCTTCCATGCAAGAAAACCCATAAACTATATGTCCATCTGCAGGTACAGCCATCTGCCAGACAAAAATAATATTGAAGAAAAATAATATTGAAGGAAAGAATGTTGTTAATTTGCTTCGCTGTATTCTGGCAGTGAGATAATCAAATTGAAAATGTTAAACTATAATGCTGCTATAAATGTTTCATAAACTGTTAATCATACCTAAAACTGCATAATACCTAATTTAAAAAATATATAGTTAATTTCAATGTTAGTAGATCTTGGTATATCTTATTGGGAAGGCAAGTTTGCTAAAACTTCACACGAGGTTTATAGAGTGCAGAGCTGAGATGAGTAAACAGTATCTGTGCTTTGCAAAAAAAATCTATGTTGAAATTTCAGATGATACAAATGAATCACTGAAGCCCTGTCCAGTTACACATTGTGAAGAGGGAATATTATTATTATTACATTTTATAAAGGCCTATTGAGGGCACAAAAATAAATATTCATATAGGTTTTTAGCTGGTACAAAATGAATTAACTGAAAAAAAATTCACCTACATGCAATAATAAATTAATAAAATTTATATTACAATGGAACATTAATTGTAATTCCAGATCAAATAGAACAGGAGTAAGCAACCCTGGTCCTGGACTGGCAGTGACGTTTCTGGTTTTTGTTCCATCTGAGCTTGATCACAAGAGTTTGATGAACGATTAAAAGTCAGAATATTCTGAATGGTGAAATGCTGAGTGCCTCCAACACAGCTACCTGCGTTCACTACACCTGATTAATTTAAATGAATCCAGTTATGTAGTTGAACGTTTGGATGGAGCGAAAACCAGGACCGTCTCCGGCACTCCAGGACCAGGGTTGCCTACCACTGAAATAGAACATATTTTACATATATTACTCTCATTCAAATGACCTGCAAGCACCACTCTACCTTACCATCGATATACAGCAACACAGAACTCCTTCTAAACAAATTAAAATTTTATTAGATTTTTTGTGAGTGATTCTGGCCGTTTTTTAAATATTTTGGGATAAAAGGCGAGTCAATTGAGAGACACACAAAAGTTGTCAGAAAGTGTCAAAATATTACAATAGTTTTGTGTCAGTTTAAAACTTTTGAGGTCAATTTGACCCCAAGCATAAAAAGTGTCATACAATGTCAACATAATATGAGGGCTACACAAGCAGTCTTTTCCCATATCTTACGCCACATATTTCATATCTCCATTTCAGCAATTGCCAACCCTCATTCAGCTGAAAAGAAAGATTTAACACTATGAAGGCGAGACCTTCACTGTACCCAGGCTTTACTTTCATTTCCACCCCATGTGAATTGCGAAGGAGTGCTTTTCCAAGTCACCTAATTCTAACTCCACCTCCACATTTACATTACATTATAGGCATTTAGCAGACGCTCTTATCCAGAGCGACTTACATACTTCTTATTACATTTATCCATTCATACAGCTGGATATATACTGAAGCAATGCAGGTTAAGTACCTTGCTCAAGGGTACAACGGCAGTGTCCTACCTGGGAATCGAACCTGCAACCTTTCAGTTACAAGTCCAGTTCCTTAACCATTATACTACACTGCCGCACATCACTCGAGCATCACAGGCAAATGGGAAAAGAAGAATAGCCTTAGATTAAATACAGACTGTTCAAACTATGTCTAGATTTTTCTTCCATTTTGTGAGTCACAGCAAGAACCAAATGTGTTCCTCAAAGTGCAGAGCAGTTAAATTGAAGAGGTCATCATGTGGTATGCATGACCACACCAGACACGTTTAGATCTCATGCTTCTTGTTGCATGTGTCTCCATGTAGCATCTCTGCAATTCTGCATTTATTGAATTTTCCAATAAGAAATGGTCTTTTGCAAACAGAATATTTTGAAAGATATTAGGTAGTAAAGTGACATAGAGGAGAAAGCAGAAGCAGATATGTGCTCAGTTAATACGCTACCAAAGTGTTCATTAAAAAATAAAAATAAAAGATGTTTAACAGTTTTCTTCATTACAACACATCAATGTAACTTTGAAACTAGTGCAGTTGTATACAGATGTCCTCTGATCGAGCCATTAAGTCTATGATCGCAAATGCTTTACACTGGAGCCAAATTGTGTAACTCTTTTTCAGCAAAACTTGTTCACAGGCAACAATTAATTTACCACAGACTCAGTTGTTGCATTGAGTTTTCATGTCTGAATGACAGAGCGCCAACAAATTCAGAGCGGCTCCATTGGTTGTTTCGAGAGGCTACTAAACGGATGATTACTTGTCAAAGCAGAAATTGCACCAAGCCCATGCCGCAGTAAGCCAAGGGACTCTGGCCTAAGATGTGCTCACCCCACCCTTCGACTGCGAGCTCACAAATGGCATTTGACATGAATCACAGCCTTATCTTCCCGGCCTTCTAAAAGGATTCTCTACATCCGCTGGCCTTGAGCCAGCTGTAAACCTTTTGGGGGGGAAAGAGATGGCACACGACCACAAACAAACAGGAAGTGAAACAACACAACATCAAGAGACGTCCAGCCCTTTCGGAATTGGGTTGTGTTTTATTATTGTTCACAATTTCACGGTAGTAAAAAGGCACTGCTGACAGGAACGCTCGATCAAATAAGACAGCATCTCTGTCATTAATGTGCCTTGCCTACAGAACCCCCTTACCAAACATCAAGGCAAGCAGGCCTGTCTTCAAAAGAAGGCCCGAGTTGATTTGGCATCTCCTTGGTACTCATGAGTGAAACATACAGAAGGCTGAAAGGCAGTTACTTATTGGTATGACTAGCCATTTCTCTGCAAATAAAACACCAGCATTAAAAAAAAGCATAAAAAAGCCTTCATTACCACAACAGAACACCTTTATAAATCTCTCATTAGCATGTGTGACGTCAAGTGACATGACGCGCTGTGGGAATTTTACGCAGCGCGTGCTAATTATCTCTTCATAAAGCATTTGTATTTGCTTAAGAATGATCTATGACGTTATCAAATGAAGAAGCAATATAGTGTGTGTGAAGTGTTACCATAGAAGGAACACTCGAGGAGGCACACACTGAATTAGTCTACACAGCTACTTAAAAAACAGCACCACTCACTTTCAAGCGCATCCAAAATACATCATCATGTTTGTGTTAAAGCACCTTGATCTGTTAAAAATCAATTCAGTCACGGATGCCTACATTTTTTTTTTTCTCCATGTAAACAAAAATAAATATAAGAACATACAAAATAAATAAGAATAAAACAGAAATCAGCAGTGAAAATCTCATCAAGTTAATGCAATTGTTAATGTAAATTAAATGACATTTCAATAGCCATAAATCCTATTTTATTTACTCTATAAACAAACAATTTATACTATTTATACTATGTGCAACTCTATGTGTGTGTGTGTGTGTGTGTGTTATACGTATATTTTATATACAGTATGTATACTGCATATAGACACCGGTGTAGCATAATTTTTGCATCATAAAATTTCTGCCATATTAAAATACAAAGTTTTTAATATAGCAAACAAACTAATTTTCCACAGTAATTCCCCCATGGTGTATACAGTCAGAAATAATCAACAAGCAATAATGCAAACGATACGTTCTTTGCTTAATTAACACTGCGGTCATAATAATGAGTTGCCTCTTTTCTTTAACAATGTTGTAATTGAGATCCCAGACAACCTTGAGATCAGCCTTGAGAGTTAGTAGCCATAGCAAATGATTGTGGGATAGCCTTGTGCAAGCGTGCACATTTTGTCTAGCACCACGAACTGACAGGTAACATAAATGATACTACACCGGTGGGAACAGACAGCAAAGCACCAGTTGGAACACTTCCATTACCATCGCTGTCTTCAATCAATTCTTTGTCCAATTTTGACTCTCGTTAAGAGCAATTTATTACAGTACACTTTACTTTTCTTTCAGCCAGAAACACAGTTTAAAACAAACTAATTCAACGAGGAATCAAAATGGAGGACGTTGGTTGATTGAAAGCAGGCGTTTAGTTTGGTATTCGTCAGAAGCACGTGAAACTACACTGGCTGTATGGAGCATCAGAGAACAACGGGGTAGCGTTCCTGTCCATGCAGGTTTGCTAATATCCAGTTCAACAACTTCACATTCCATTTCAATTCATGAAAATCATCAACAACAATAATACGCATTAAAAAAACAACCTAATTTCAAAGATATGTCTCGCGGCAGCAATGGACCAAACAGTGCCCATGAAATAAAATCTTTATGGGCAGAGGTGCCACAATACTCAGGTAACCAATGCGAGCAGCACAGTCTGCCAAATATCACCCCACAGATCACCCCTCCCCACACACACACCTTCCGACCAGCAATACACATAAAAGATAGTGTCGTCTGTATAGACCAGTCTAGACATTTCCATTCTGACTGGAAAATACATATGGTTCTACACAGGTCTAGTACCATTTCATATTGAGGAAACATTTTTTTATCATCTCATCTGACAGCCCATAACATGCCTCTATACTTAAGCATTTTTTTTTTTTTTCATACAGGAGAGACAGACAAAGTCAAAATACTTTAAATGTTCCTGTAGGCTGTGACCAGGCGAAACAAGACAACATAAGTTAACTTTAAAAATAAAAATGATAAAATTCACCTAAAATAGTGTCAAGGCTTCACGTGGCTAATGATGGTTAGTCAATTAGTTAGACTTTTTCCCAATAACGAACAGACAGAATAAGAAAAACGGACATAAGTGAAACAGAGAAATGAGCCCTCTGCAGTTTTTGAAGATCTCTCTTATAATAATGAGGAACTATTACAGCACACAATGGCACAAAATCTTCGGCTCTTCATGTCACAATACATTGTTATTTTTTGTTGAACCAGTTATTAAAGATTTTTGGCATTTACCATAATACCGTTTTTCTTGCATTGTACATGTAAGCTAAAGAATCCCATCATTTAAAACACGTGTGATAAAGACCATTTATGAATGTGATATCACACTGTTTTTTTTATTGGAATGGTTCACAATGCCAAAGATTTTGCTCCAGTGCAATAGTTTTAAGTTACCAAGGAAAAATGCACAACACCGCACGATTAAAGCTAAGCGATAGAAATAACTGTTAAAATTCTAAAGCATTTATTTTTTTATAGATTTCTAATGTCGTATCAACATTGTGTGTGTGTATAAACTTGACTTTCTGAGACAAGAGCCTTCCCCTTGTTTTTCATAGCCTTACTCATAGTCAACTTTTCATACTTATATATTTAGTTATTTTAATGTTGTGCTTTGCGTTGGAAAGACCCTCTCTATTCCCCTTTGAGTGAAGATCGTAAGCAGTGTATTACAGCAACAGTCAAGAAATAATAGATGGCTCTGATTTATTGTCTGACAAAGCTGAGCATAATAAAAGCCCTGGCATAGTTATCTGCTCGTTGTTTAGGTTTGTCTGAGGGATATCATAATAAAAGCCCTGGCATAGTTATCTGCTCGTTGTTTAGGTTTGTCTGAGGGATATCATAATAAAAGTCCTGGCATCGTTATCTGCTCGTTGTTTAGGTTTGTCTGAGGGATATCATAATAAAAGCCCTGGCATCGTTATCTGCTCGTTGTTTAGGTTTGTCTGAGGGATATCATAATAAAAGCCCTGGCATAGTTATCTGCTCGTTGTTTTGGTTTGTCTGAGGGATATCATAATAAAAGCCCTGGCATCATTATCTGCTCGTTGTTTAGGTTTGTCTGAGGGATATCATAATAAAAGCCCTGGCATAGTTATCTGCTCGTTGTTTAGGTTTGTCTGAGGGATATCATAATAAAAGCGCTGGCATAGTTATCTGCTCGTTGTTTAGGTTTGTCTGAGGGATATCATAATAAAAGCCCTGGCATCGTTATCTGCTCGTTGTTTAGGTTTGTCTGAGGGATATCATAATAAAAGCCCTGGCATCGTTATCTGCTCGTTGTTTAGGTTTGTCTGAGGGATATCATAATAAAAGCCCTGGCATCGTTATCTGCTCGTTGTTTAGGTTTGTCTGAGGGATATCATAATAAAAGCCCTGGCAGAGTTATCTGCTCGTTGTTTAGGTTTGTCTGAGGGATATCATAATAAAAGCCCTGGCATCGTTATCTGCTCGTTGTTTAGGTTTGTCTGAGGGATATCATAATAAAAGCCCTGGCAGAGTTATCTGCTCGTTGTTTAGGTTTGTCTGAGGGATATCATAATAAAAGCCCTGGCAGAGTTATCTGCTCGTTGTTTAGGTTTGTCTGAGGGATATCATAATAAAAGCCCTGGCAGAGTTATCTGCTCGTTGTTTAGGTTTGTCTGAGGGATATCATAATAAAAGCCCTGGCATAGTTATCTGCTCGTTGTTTAGGTTTGTCTGAGGGATATCATAATAAAAGCCCTGGCAGAGTTATCTGCTCGTTGTTTAGGTTTGTCTGAGGGATATCATAATAAAAGCCCTGGCAGAGTTATCTGCTCGTTGTTTAGGTTTGTCTGAGGGATATCATAATAAAAGCCCTGGCAGAGTTATCTGCTCGTTGTTTAGGTTTGTCTGAGGGATATCATAATAAAAGCCCTGGCAGAGTTATCTGCTCGTTGTTTAGGTTTGTCTGAGGGATATCATAATAAAAGCCCTGGCAGAGTTATCTGCTCGTTGTTTAGGTTTGTCTGAGGGATATCATAATAAGAACAATACTGAGTCAATGTATCCCTGTGTCGAAGATCAATATGTAATATTTACTAAACTAACCACAGAAGCAACGCCAGTCCTTTGTGCACTGGGATGTCATAAAAACAGTATGAAACATGAATGAATATCACATTGCAAATGCCACGGCATACTCAAAAGATACTGTATAGTTTTAAATTTGTACATTGAAAATACTGTCCCTGCTTTGAAGAAGTGAATGCACCATCACTATAACTGTTTAGTACAAGTCCAACAAGTTAAATAATGACTGAAATTCCCTTTGCTGGACCAGGAAGGACTAGGAAACCAATTGTATAGTCTCGCTAGTTATAAACAGTCTCAAGTATAAGTGCAGCAACCTGAACTGTGCTAATACTCTGAGGTATATACTGTAGATAGAAGTCTGTTCCTTTTACAAGACTGATGTCTCTTAGGGAAGAGAACATGAATGAAATGGAATATGTGACGGATCCAGCTTAGCAGTAAGCTGTTCCCATGTACACTGTACGTTTCACTGAAAATATAGTAATTATTCAAACCAAGGGCAATTACCTCTGGATTTATTCAAAATTGCCAAGTCTTTTTTAAGGAGAAAGTGCTATTTAAAAAAAGAAAAAAAAGAAAACAGAAACCTTCCCAGAATCATATGACACGATATTGACATCAAAATCTTCAACCTTAAAAGGTAGGTTAACCTAAAAATCTAGTATTCATGTCTTTAACCAACAATATACAGTATGCTTGAACAAAATCATCACATACGCCATACAAAAGAGAAAGTGCAGAGAGCCAATGGCTCATGGCATTTGTTTCTATGTGGTTGTCCTGGATAAACTAAGCTCTTTCAATCACATGTTGTTAAATTTAGAATGATCCACTATTTTCTTTTTCCAGTTGCTTCATTTCCAAGGTAGCAATGTGTGGTTTCTACTATTGTTATATTGTTCTCTCCCATAAGGGGACTTGGCAGGTTTGAAAGAGCCCAGGGGTACATTTATCTTGGCTTTTGGCATGGATGCTGTAACCTGTGTATTTCAATCAGCATATATGGTCCCTTAGGGCTAATGTTGAATCACTGTGTATCACTGGCAGAATTCATGTTTACTGTACTTTAAAATGGATTTAGATTTTGCACTGGAGTAAAATTTTAGGAAGCTGGGGGTGAGGAGAGAGGGGGATTACTGCTTTTAAATGATTAGAAAAACAGCAATGAAAGGAAAAGCGGTAGAATTGACAGTTGACGGGGCGGAGGGAGGATGAGATACTGAAAATGATTTAGAGTTACAGGGTCACATCGGGGCGCGTCCCCGGCCTCAGAGGAGAGTGATGCTGTCCGGGTCTGTGGGGTCCATGCTGGCCAGAATGGCTTTCTGGTCGTCCCTGGGGGGCCGGCGGTACAGGAGGGCGGAGAGGCGGGCATAGGGGTCCTGTCTGGCTGACCGTTTCTTCTTCTTGCGGAGGTAGAGAGCTTCCTCGGGCTGGAGAACCTGAGAGGCGTGGAGCTGCCCGGTCTGAGAGATGCACACACCTGTGGGGACACTGGTGTCAGGAGTGACCACGCCCACTGGGGGGGTCAGGGGTGGCCACGCCCACTGGTGTCAAGGGTGACCACGCCCACTGGGGGGGGCAGGGGTGGCCACGCCCACTGGGGGGGTCAGTGGTACCCTCTACACAGAGGGAAGCTGGGTGTGGGGAGGGGGTAAGAGAGTTTCATACATCTGCAGGAGAGGAACCCCACCCATAATGGAAGGTGGGGGAGGGTAGGGTGAGGTGGCATGATGAGGGCATAAGGAAAAGCTAAACCCATCCACGCGTCTGTGCCTCACTGCCTCTCAGCAAACAGAATTTCCAGTAAAGATAGCTGGTCGCAATGCCAGCTTGTTGACAGTCTATCCCCCCGACAGAAAAGCATGATTACCACAGGTCTCTCTGTGACTTCAGCAGTACCACATAGCGGGCGATCAACAGCGAGGCATCGCCATCACCAGATCACCGCGAGTTACGGAATGAGACAGCATGGTAAGTCGTGTTACGTGATTCGGCGGAGAAATATTATCTTTGATGAGATATTTTTAGTTTGTAGCGGTGAAGAGAGCTGTGGCAGGGTTCAGTGTGGTGATCAGAGAGGGGTGGGATTAAGGTTACAGATGACATGGAGCCCATTGCTCCTGTGCTACTACAGCTTCTGGAGAGGGACAAGATGGTGGGCAATACTACCTTCTCACACTGCGGTGGAGTGCGGCTCGGTGGACAGAATCACCTGACGCTTATATACAATCTGACTGAGCCCTGCAAGACATAAAGTGCCGCATTAATCTCACAATATCTAGCGTGTTCCAGTGGCACGTGACCATGGGGTGGGGCGTGTGCCCCTGGGGTGGGGCCTTATAGGGGCAGAAGTCAGTCATGATATTCCAGCCTGCCCTGTAGTCTACAGATGGTAGAAGTTCTACGATTTATCTTCCACGCCAGTCTTTGACGGTGAGTGTATATACTACTGCTGCTTGGCCCACTGTCACTTCGAAGGTGACAATATTTAATTCTGTATGTTGCGTTTAGCCTTTATAAAACAACACCAAAAAAAAAAAACGGGGGCTTCTGGGGTTGACAGATTGGCGGTTTTCTCAGACTCACCTGGCTTCCGCTTGGATTTGGAGTTGTTAGTGGCCATCTTCTTGGCTTTTTTAACGTGTCGGTACCTCAGTGCATCAACGCTCTCAGACCCAGCAGAAGCACTCATAGCACCTAGTTGTTTCCTTTCAAATTAAAAAAAAAAAAGAGAAGACAAATAAAAGCAAATTTATACTTCAGTTTATTTTGTCTGCAACCACCAGGGGGCACCACTCCATTCGAGTGGTCTGCTGTCCGCTCCATAACGCAGGTCATGCATATTCATATGTTCCTTCCTTCTTATGTGTTGGGTTCCTGTCCCGTATTAAACATGCAAGTACGCAATCAAACAAGACATAACATATATATCAGGCTCTGTTTTTAGATTTCCTCTATAAATGCCATGTTAAAAAGTAGAATGAGATGCTGTGAATGCACAATATTCGTGTCCATACTTATTCAATACTTGTCGTTGATTTTCAACAAACGCACACATGGAGCAACTTGATTAGTTTTGATTAAAGACATCGATTGATTTTAGCCATTTATAGAAAGGAAAAAAGAGCTGTTTACCTCAGGATAAAAAGAACAGAGGTAAACAAGACAAAATCCTGATAAATGTCAGGAGATGTGGAATAATGGGCCTCGTTCACCTACCATTCTACAAACAAATGTTCTTAAGACTTTCTTTAAAATGTTTTCTTGATTGGGATTTTTTCTTGGGTAGAACAGAAGCTCAGAACGCAAACATGAGTTAATCCCAAAATGTTTGTAAAAACGTTTTAAAGAAAGTCTTAAGAACAAATTTGTTTGTAGAGTGATTGGTGAATGAGGCCCAATGTTCTCATTTCTATGCGCATATTGTCCTGTCTAATGTGTTCAGAACTGCCATCTGGGAGGCACTGTGTGGCCGGTCATAGACGCTGCTCATAGACAGAGAGGAGCAGCAGTACATGGAGGCCGCGCTACTGCACGGGCTGTGGAGAGAGAAACCGAAGGGCCGTTAGCAGACACACGAGGAGAGATACGCAGCCGGACGACACAGCATCAGCAATATGCACCAGTCCACACGGACACTGTCTACGATGGCTTCACCATGCTGACAGGGGGAGAAATGGCAGGAGGGGGAAAAAATGGCCGTTTGGAAAAACGATCACGTAAAATCAAAATTAAAACGAAAAGTAAAATAGACCAATGCACTCGGACGACAAAAAAAGATCTAGTTGATTCTGTACTGGAACTGAAGAGTAATATTTAGCAACGGCATGCATGGCATTTTTGGCACATGGAACAAGACTTTAAAGGGGGATATCTACGATGAAACACATTTGATAGTGCGATTTTACTGGTACTGTGGTTTTCTGACCTGGGCTCATGCCGCTGGTTTCAGATCTGACACCAACCATTATACGCTACTGTAAATATACTGTTCTGCAGTCCAAAATATTAAAGATTAATGATAGAATGTATTGATCATAAGGAGACAGGAAACATAGGATGAACGTAAGGACCATCAATGCTTGTCATTGTCCTATGAATCTGCGTCAATTATTACACTAAATGTAAGACAAGGCAACGTTACATAAACCGAGAACCTCTGGAAAGCAGGCCTTGCATGGTTGGATTTGCAACTCGCTGCTACCAAATTTAAAAAGATTAATTATAGTGATATTAATTTTAATATGTACCTTACAATTACATATCCATACTGAATTATCCATATTAGAATTAGTTAAATAACATTTTCTTTATTTTTTAGAGATGTGCCATTTTAGACTGCAGAACTAAAAAGAACGTACCTCACAAATGTTCATTTTAACATCCGGTTTTATAAATTACACATCCAGTTGTATAAACAAACATTCACTTACTGTGTAAGTGAATGAAAAACACTCATTTAAAAATGAGTGAGCCATAGACACATATAGTATTCCCCTTTAAAGAAGGATGTATTGATAAGCCCCAGCCTGCTGGACCCCTCCCCTCTCAGACATGGATCCAGCCCTTACCTATTGCGGCGGTGAGGACCGGGTCACGCTGCCCAGATAGCTGAGATCAATCAAAACAAAAACAAAGCAGGTAGAGCGGTCAGTACCACCAGTGGCTCTGACTGAGGTGATGAAGACAGTGTAACAGATGAGAGCTGACAGCAATGACCCCGATAATCGAGCCTCCCCTGGCACTCAGGACTGGGGTTTTTGGGGTGGGAGGGGGGGGGAGTGGGAAGGTGGGTGGCTAGAGGGAATTTCTGGTGGGGGGGGGGGACGGGGGACGGGGGCCTGATCATGTGGTCTGGACACTATTTCAGGAAGGAAAGGTGCTTCTCGGATGTGCAAGCCTTACAGACTTTCTGTTTGTGTCCTAGAAACCGATGAGTTACAGTATAATGAGCTGTCTTTAAAGTGAACTGTGGACACACGAGGGTGCCGTCTCTTCCGTCAAAAAGGGGGGAAAATGGCGTCTCCGTCTCCGTGAATTTTAAGGACTTGCACTGACCTGAATGCATTATAACAGGAATAAACCTCCAATTCCAATAGATACTAAACAAACCCACAAATGCAAACCCACAAATGTGTCAAATGGGATTTAATAAGGACATGATGATCACATGATGAGTGAGGCTGGTCCATCAGACATCATGAAGACACAGGTTATACGTGTGATGTTTAAAATGGGGCACAGGCTGACTGTGAATTATTAGCTCATAACATTAACAAATATATTTTAAAATCACACAAAGCCTATAAATCTAGAAATCTACAAATCTAGCGGTAAGTGGCCCAAGTGGCCTTTTACATTTGTAATTGCATTTGTAATTTGGTTGTTTAATCTCAACTTGCAACAGTAGAACAATTACAAGGACAATGCAGCCTTAGTTTGCTACTTAATCCAAGTTAATTTTGTAAATGGTGAGATAGGAAAAAATATGTAGATTGTGTAAATTATGAAAACATTTATACTGCATGTTAAAGAAATAAAGGTATTTATTTCCCTTATATTTATAAGTGATTTGAGAAAGTTACTCAGCTGAAATCAAAGTGGGCAAATGTCAAATATCAAATTATAAACCAAATGTATTTTAGAGGGTGAACTGCATAGCTGCATAGTACATTACTGTATATTATTATTCCACTACGTAGATGCCCTTATCCAATACGACTTACAAAATTTACTGAACCTTTTGTTTTATACTGTATGTAAGCTTGATATTTTCTGAAACTATTCTGGTTATGTACCATTCTGCAGGGTACAAAGTAAGTGGGATATCAGCCCGCAGACTGTGATACCCCCCCAAAAAAAAAAGAAAAAAGTCTTGGTTGTAAATGCTACGATCAAACTGGGGGTCTGAAATATTAGGAAAGTAGTGGAAAAGAAGCAGATAAAGAAGAGTAATGAGGAGCGTCTGGGGAAGCCTGGCTAGGCTCGGCTAGCGCTGATGACCCTCTGCACCTACCCTGCAGCTGCCTGGTGTGGAGTAGGCTCTGACGGCAGCATCTCCTCCTCTGTCCTCCTCTGGGACGGCATCTGCCCGAAAACGTCGCTGCTCTCCGTGGGGGGCGACGGGGACTGGGACGGGTAGCTGGCTGCCGCGGTGGCAAACGCCATGGTGGAGCGGTAGCTCGGGGGGCCGGCCCGCCGGCCCTGGGAGGGGGAGACGGCGCCGGCGGCGGTGGCCAGGGGCTGCAGGGCAATTTCGGTCATCTCGGTGGGCTGGGTGAAGCTGGGGCGGGGCCGGGGGCGGACCACGATCTCCGGGGAGCCCTCGGTAGAGCTGGGTGGGCTCCCGGCCAACGGGGAGAGCCGCGACGGCTGGAGGACCACCTGATGCAGGCTAAGGTCCGTCCGCCGGGCTGCCCGGGGGCTGAGCTGGGTGCGGGGCTCGTACCACCGGTGGTCCGGGCCACCGATTGTGCTTGGGCTGCCCCTGTGGGCTGCCGGGTCGGGGTAAGGCAATACCGGTACGCCCAGACCTTGGCTGGTGTGTCTTAGCTGCCCTAGACTCTGCGCCTGTTGCATAGCTAAACGCTTGGCCGAGGGGCCGTGGGGCCTAGTGGGAGGCTTCTCTGGGCTGAGGCTGCTCTGAGGCAGAGGCAGGGTGACCGGGTAGGAGGGGAAAGGGAGACCACCAGGGGGGGAGGTCTGAGGAGGAGGTAGGGGGGGAGGCTCGGGGAGGTCCTGGTGAGGATGCAAGGGGTGGAGAGGTGGGAAAATGAGGCGGGACCCCTCCAGGCTGGTGAAGGAGAATTCGGGCTGGCGCCAGATCTCCGGGGAGTGGGCGGAAGGGGTGTGGGACAGGGGGAGGGTGCTGCCGGAGGCGGTGGCATAGCCCCCCCCCTCACCCTCTCCGCCTTCCTCCGGGATGGTGGGGTAGCCGAAGAAGGGCGGGGGGGAGGACATGACGGAGCTGCGCGGGCTGATGTCAGGCATGTAGAATGGGGGCGGGAACTCGGGTTCCCCCGGGCTGCCGCGGTAACCGTAGAACTGGGCGTGGGGGAAGAGCCTCTGGTGCTGGGCGACCCTGCTCTGCCCTACGGCCTGAAGCCGGCCGTCTTCCATCATGACGGTCATACCTTCCATGGGCCGCTGGAATCGGGGGCTGTAGGCCGGGGGCTGGGCGTAGGTAGATTCCTGGCTGGAGGACATGGGTGAGATCTGGAGAGGCCTCAGCGTGGGCATGATGGGAGGCATGGGCCCGGGGTCGTCGTTCTCCTCGTCCGACTGCCGGAACTCGGGGTAGAGGTCGGACTCCTCCACGAAGGGGAAGCCCTCGATGCGGCGGGACCGGACGGGGCTCTCCATGTCCCCGGGGTCCATGACGAAACGGCCGTCGGGGCCGCGGCTGATGAGCTCGATGGGCGTGGTGGCCTCGGCCTCGTGCTTGGACACGCTGTACTTCTTGCTGGCGATGGCGCGCTTGGTCTTCTTGTAGAGGGACAGCTCCTTCTCCTTCCCGGGGCTGAGGATCCTCCGCACGTGCAGGCCACGCCCGTCATCCGACGACTCGGACGTGGGGCCCAGGGAACGCACGCTCTCCGGACTCACCTTGCCAGAAGAGGACCTGCAGGAGCGACAGAAGCAGAAAGAAAGGCAGGCCAATCAGTCAGTCAGCATTTACTCATTTATTTTTCCATTCAGTCAATCGTTCATTCACTCCGTCTTTCATTCCTCTAATCTTTAATTAACTAGGAGGTCGCATGAGGATTGAAATCTCTTTTTCACTCGATATCTGACCTTGAAAAGCAGCAGTGAATGTATGGTCCAAGCATTACACAGCACAGTATTGCAAGATTTTGAGTAATGACTTTTCGTCAGATGAAAGGGTTGTGGTCCACGTATTTCCTTAAACATAAGGCAGGTGTAAAAGTTAAAGTTCATTACAGTTTTGAAAACTGCCCTCCTCCCAATTACGGTTTTTAATTTATAGACAATTATACGGACTGCCGAGGAAAGTTCTTGAATTTGTCTGCCTCAATGACAAAAATAAATGTGTATGAAGGCTGCGTGGAAAAGAAAAGTAAGACAAAAAAAGAGGAATAATAAGGAAAGAACTGAGTTTCCACAATGACAGCAGTACAAGTGATGCTCTTAGGACTGAAGCTGAACCGTGGCATGTACTGACCTGCCTAGCGTATAGTTAATGAGTGTGAAATGTAGTGCATTGTGTAAGAAAATAAGGACTGGGGTAATACAACCTACATTGATTCTACATTTTAGGAGGAAATAAACCTATTTGAACACGTGACAAAACATGAGAATTTTTTTTTTGATGAGAAGAATATGCCATTCAGCCCATGTTCTCAACTACCCTACGGTTCACTTGTTTCAAGCTGTACAGTGTAAAAATAAAAATTAAATATTCACCCAAACTATATTTGACTATGTTCAGTCGAAATATAGATACAAGGGTCCAAATAACAAAAATAAATAATATAATAAAAACTGAAATAGGATAATGCGCGGACCTGTAGTTTGGAACTAATCTGCTCTAACTGCTCTGAACGAAGTCGATCGTAAAATTCTTTACAGATTTGTTCTTTTCAGAAACACAACGCCATCCGCTGCTAGACCATCTATGCAGGAATTCCCCCAAAAGTCCGGCACATTATACACAGGGAAAATTATAGGTGTATGGGAATGAACTAACACAACAGGTTTGCCAGACTCAGTGCAAAAAAATACACATGCAAATCAGTACAATACAATATGATAAGTTCATATAGACAGTAGCACTATTCAAGTTAACATCCCAGGAACCTACATGAGAAGAAAAAATAAATAAAATATACAATATTTATAATATTCTATATACTACAGTTATAATAAATTCCTCTAAAATGTGTAGTTTACAGTCATTTTCAGATCGATACAGGGGGCGCATTTGTAGGACATTTGTTGAAAGTTAAAAAAAGAATGAATCAGTGTCTTGGGCAAAAGACAATATTGATTGTAAGCCTGAATACTAAGCCATGGCTGTGATATGACAATTTTGGGAGTCAATTCAGGTGAGTTAATGACTCGAATCAGGTGAATCAATTATCTAATTCAGGTTGACTGAATCCTTGCTACAATTAGTTATGTAACACATTTTGCCTAAGGAATGCATACTGGTATATCAAAATGTTACCAATTAATGAATGAAGCATTCTAAACCATGTACAGTACCAGCAGATGTTAAACTCCATGTTTAGTCAGTTGACACAATAAACTCAATGAATGATAGCAGAGGTATTTCATATAGATGTGTTTGCAACAGTTATTGCAGTTAGGTTTCAGGAGCATTCTTTTACATGGCAGTGTAAAAATGAAGTGTAGCCTTGCTGATTCTAGCACTTATTTTGTGTGGTTTAACTTTAAAGGAACATTAACCATCTCTTTCTGCCATTGCTACTGCTCTTGTCAACCTGTTTGAATCCCCTTGGATGGCAGAATGACCAGCATGCTTTGCTCTGACTGAGGAACCATAGTGCTGAGACTTTTACAATTCCCCTTATTAAAGTGATAGAGCAATATTATTAAATCACAATTTAAGCCTAACATCTGCAACTGATCTGCGGATGCACATAGGACTTGTGTAAAAAGCAATGATGAGTTTTGAAATGGTGGGCAATAAGCACCATATAAGAGTGAATGACAATAACAGACTTTATTTATATAGACCTTTGGGGATCTTGTGAAGTGCTTCACAGTGAAAGGTGGGTGGTCTAACCACCAATATGAAGCAATACAGGCATTTTGCATCAGCTGGTGGAGGGAGAGGGAGCTGTTTGGCCAATAAAACTTGGGAAGATCAGAAAAGCCAGAAATGATAGGGAGACAGGTTTTGGGAATTTGCCCACGGTCCCCTACCCGTAGTACTGGCAACAAAAGACAAATGTAGCCAAAGCACAGAAATTTTAAAAAGCAGCAGGAAAGCAGGCTCTCAGCAGGGTAAAAAAAAAATATGGGGGAGGTTTGGGGGGAGTCTCGTTGCTGGCGATTGGCCGGACGGCCGTTCAGAAGGGGCTCACAGCGTAACTGTGACCGAAGCGGGTGCGTGTCGCACGCCGCCAAGCCAGCGCGCGCACGGCTAAACGAGGAGCGGGGACTCACTGAGGGCTGGTGTGCGGGGGCCTGTAGCTGCTCTCGTCTGGCCCCTCCCAGTAGGGCTCAATGCCAGGCAAGGGGGAAAGAGGGATCCTGTGGGGGGAAACATAACACGGGGGGGAGAGTTGGCCGTCAATGGGGCTACGCTTCCAAAAAAAAAAAATAAAGTAAAAATCAATACAGAGACAGAACAAGAGACACGAGAACATGGTTCTGCCGCTGAATCCGCTCCCGACTTCTTTAAGTCACAATGAATCATACCGTACACGGAGAAGTCAAAAACCTGGGCGTGTGGTGAAGGTTTAACCTATTGTATTGGCCTTTCAAATCCTTCCCTTGGTATGCTTGTCCTGCAGATTCCCGGACATGCCTACGGACAGGGTGCGCACTCCTTACCATTTAAATTAGGACCAAATAAAATCATTGAGATGAAATGAAAATGCTTTTTACACATAAAATCAATGTTAATCATCTCGATAAGAAATATGACAAATTCTGTGCCGGTTCCGTAAAGATCAATGTGTCAATAAGCATTCAAATATTCTGTCAAACAACCTGATGAACATTCTTCAGAGACAACTAGAATTTCAAATTCTGTCCGTTCTCATGTTTTAAAATGGTACTTCAATGTGGGAAAAAATGGCGGTTGCCTGCCTGCTAAAGTGCTCATTGTGTTTGAATGGTGGCTGAGAGACTCTCTATGCCTACATTAGTACTAGCGTGTGCATATAATGCAACTGAAGTGAATGTTTGGCCCCTACACCCCAACAGTGTAGCCATAAATATTCATATAACTGGGCCTGCTTTGAACTAGGCGGGCCAGAATTACCTAGGTGGGCATTCATAATTGAATGTGATGGTTCAACCAAGGTAAACGGGTTACAATTTAGGTTACTGTGGCCCACCCATGCATACGCGATTGCTGCACCCAAGTCTGGGTGTACATCGGGTGTTTTGGACGGAGAAAAAACCGATCTCTTCATATGGGAAAGACCTCATCCGATCCATTTCCCAGTCGCAACTCCTTGACCAGGCCATCCCAAGCTCATTGTGTTGTCTCACTTAACAGTTTTAGTGCTTCCTTAACACCAGCCGTAACTTTAGTTCTGAACTAGCTTTCATCACATTTCACATTCATTTTCTTTAAGGGCTAACCAGCATATTTTTATAATCATCTTAATTGTTGTGAGAGTTTTCAGCAAGCTGTCAGTGTTAGCTCTGCTCACAATGCAGGCGTGGCACAAAGCACAGGCCAGGGCTAAGTGTTCCTTTAGCACATTCTTAGCCCAGTGTCTTGTGAGCTGTGCATTGAGCTGTAGCCTGTAAGTAAGGCTATCTTAAGTAGCATATACCTGGTGCATGGGCTAAATTAATTGATAGATTTATTGACTGATATCCCAAATCCTAACTAAAAAATAGTTGCAACACCTGATTATTGAAACTTCAACCCCTTATTTCCTTTTAATAGTTCCTTTGTGGAAAGGAAAGATTTTTTAAAAAAAACATTGGCAATGAGTCAAAACTAGATCCTGGGTAAACTGAACATAAAAATTATAAAAGCAAACAGTGCGATGTTCTCAATAACAATAATAATCATAGAATTGGCAAGACCAAAAAAAATAAACAAACATAGGGGGTCGCCCAGGACCAAGTTTGGACAGGCCTGTCCTAGAGTTAAAAAAAGCATTACACGGGCCTAAATCTAATGCTGAAACCAGTGCAGAGACATTTCTTGCACTTGCACAATACTGACTTGTTAAACTACATTCATAATTACATTTAAATAACCTTCTTAAAATACAGTGTGACGAAAATTACTGATAGATTACATTTATGCATTAATTATACATTTTCTATCCAGTGTAATTGTTCTCCGATCTCATTATATGCATAATGGATATTTTAATTACTGGAGAGGGGAAAAAATGAATTGAGTTTGCACGGCTTGCATACTGTTCCCAGAACATGTCAGTCTTCATAAGCTATATTGATCATCTCCAACACTGACAATGTGTTTCTGCTGAGTGCAGGCTGTTCTGCAACCTACAAGACAATGCACATCTTTACAGACTGGTACACACTCAAACACATAGACATGCATGGTACTCAGTATATATATTTATAGTATTTATATATAGTATATACTGTATATCTATAGCAGATAGATGCAGTACACTCATTGAATGCCAAATGATCCTCATTACAAAACACACACTGTTTACGTTTTTATGCATTGTAAAACATATTATAGTCAGTACCAAGCATAAAACCGAATTAACTACACTGTGGTATGCATACTTTGTTTTGCATCGTGCCAAAGTCTGTTCAGTGAATAACATACGCAATGCAATGTTTTTACCTTTGAATGACATTTACTAAAATATTGGTTATATTCAATTTCTTTGTACAATTTTTATTTACATTTCCACAAGCATTCCACATACTAAAAATTATTGCAAAAATTAAATTATACTTTAATGAGTTTATTATAGCCTTTTTCTAGCCATAATTTGATTATCATTTTAGGAGGCAGTGGCAACATCTTCTGATTAGTATTCATTGTGAAAATAACTGAAAGCCACACCTAGCACACAGACAGTGTGTACATTACCATTAATTGCATTATGTGTAATGCGTTTTAATGATCATGCATTCAAACTTAAGTACAGATTGTCAGAAAATTGTGTTAAAATGTTTTGGTCATGTGTGAATAAAATAAAAAAGGGCAAAGAGGGGCAACAAGACTGGTTTCTAGTATCAAACATACTAAAGTATCTTACAGCAACTCTGTTAAATGTTGTCATTTATTTATACATTGTATTAAAATACGGCTTGTTTATACGTTTGTATATCTATTAGCAGAAATATGGAAATTATAATAGTGGAAATTATAAAGGTAAATTTTGCATGCAGAGTTATCACAGTTTAGCAGAACTAAGTATTGTATCATAAGCAGATACCTTGTGAGAGTTCAAAACAAGAGCCGACAGTGTTGGATGCACTCTAGACTACTGGCAAAAGGACAAGTCTAGACGGGCTGAATGGCCTGTTTCCTGTTTGTTTCCTCGTGCTTTATTAACATGTGACAGATTCTCTCAGGGCCGAGAAACACGTTGCAATACAACCGATGAAGAGAAAGAAGAATTGCAATGGATCTAATAAGCAGGTTTGCTTCTTTTCATCGGCATCCCAGATTAGACATGGCAACTTACGGTGTTTCTATGCTTTTTCTGAAGTGCGTTATGGAAAGCGGAGGATCTGCAGGATAAGAAAAGAGAGAGAAATGAGAAAGACAAACCATCACAGCAAATCTACTATACATGACAAACAGAACATCCACTGTTTAAACTAGAGTACTAATGAATATATAATTCCCATCTCCCGCTCAATTCAGTTGCGTGAACTCATCCATCTGCTTGTGTTTAGTGAGCAGAACACAATCATGTAGGTCTACTGTCCACATGATGCACAACACAATCACGTAGGTCTACTGTCCACGTGATGCACAACACAATCACGTGGGTCTACTGTCCACGTGATGCACAACACAATCACGTGGGTCTACTGCCCACGTGATGCACAACACAATCACGCGGGTCTACTGCCCATGTGGTGCACAACACAATCACGTGGGTCTACTGCCCACGTGATGCACAACACAATCACGCGGGTCTACTGCCCATGTGGTGCACAACACAATCACGTGGGTCTACTGTCCACGTAATGCACAACACAATCACGCGGGTCTACTGCCCACGTGGTGCACAACACAATCACGTGGGTCTACTGTCCACGTGATGCACAACACAATCACGTGGGTCTACTGCCCACGTGATGCACAACACAATCACGTGGGTCTACTGCCCACGTGATGCACAACACAATCACGTGGGTCTACTGCCCACGTGATGCACAACACAATCACGTGGGTCTACTGCCCACGTGATTCCCAAGACTATCTGCTTCCATTTCCATTTTTACAGTCTTTTAAAAAAAAATTCATAATTGGTGCCCAACGTGGGGCTAAACATTCCGACCCTAATTTGATCTAATTCCCACTCTAATTTGTAATGTCCACGTATCTGCAACCACAGCCACACAGTCATGGTGGTGTCACAAGCTGCTTCTTTTCACACCGAAGACTACAGCTAAGCTCGCTGGAGTGGAGGGAAGACTTTTCAAATGCGGCTTTGACTTGCGGTCCAAAGGGGCCCGATCTTCCAGTGGGGATTGCTGAAGAGCATTGAAATGCAGACCCCCCTAATGACTGAAGCCCCCCCAGACCGGGGGACTCATCCTTGTCCCACAGCATGGTACCTTAACCCTCGTGTTGCCCTCGGGTCAAAAATGACCTTTTTCTGAGTTTAACAGCAGTGAAAATTAATTTTGTTCAGCAGAAATCCAATGACTTTTCCTGGAGTGACACCATACCATAAGAAAACAAGTCAAACATTGCCTTTTTTTACGTTTTCATGAAAGTGGTAAACCATAAAGGTAGAAAAATTGACTTACGAGGCTTTTTTAACCCTGCAGTTATAAAATTCTAAAGAATTATGATGTGTGTTTTGTAGTAAAAATGAGTGGTGTAGACCGAAGAAATACAGTCTGTCTGGACTGTGAAGTAAGAAAGCACAGCTATTCACCGATTTATGGATGAATGACAGGCTGTTTCTACATGAACAATAGATTTAGGGTTTAAAATTCAATGAAGAAGCTTTAACACAAGAGATCTGGTGAAGGTGGGTGATTTTGACCCTGTGGACATGGGGTACATGCGTAACATGAAGACAACACAAGGGTTAACCCCACCCCCCACCCCCCACCCTCCGCAGCCCCTACAGTCATAAAATCACTTTCGACATAAAGCCCACCTTTAGAGCTAAGCCTGGAAAATGCATTAATGCTGACTACTGTACAGCAATCCAACCATTTGATTTTATAGCGTGTGATGACAGGACTTTTGAATTGCGCTCAAATTATCTTCAAAAGCAAGTAATGATGTGCAATTATCTTGGCTAACCTCAGTGATGGCAATTCTGTCCTTTCACAGTTCACACAACTGCCGCATTGAGGCGGGTGAATTCAGGCTGTTTAACAAACCTGATCCCAGGTTTGGTCATCTCTATTTTCTACATTTAAGCCTGTGACCTGCACAGATTTAGCCCACTGTTTCTGAACTTTACCACAGCCCCTGCAGCTGCTGAGAGAAACCTGGTTTAGGAATTATTATTCAGAATCGCTTCACCATATTTACACCATTGTGTGGGGGAAACAATATGTTATTAATACCATGGGTGTGGAGGTATATCTTCACCATTACAAGACATCATTTCACACTCGATAAATTTGAAGCTAGAAGTTCAAACTGGAACCCGCTGTTATTGCTTTAGATTTGCTGCATCAACAGAGGTGAAAGGTCCTTGGTGGTATTCATACATTTCCCTGCAGGGAGAGCTGTCTGGGGAATGAGGTATCAGGGATAGGTGTTCAAAGCTGTCTATCACCAAGGGCAGGAGGGGGCTCTGGGCGGAGACTCACCTCTCTTCCTCTTGAGTTTGCGCCGGCGCTGCTTGTTGACAAAGCAGGCTGCCAGTGTGCTGAATAGGATAGCGGCCGCCAGGAAGCAGATGGTAGCCACGATGCCCGCTACCACTGGCCGTGCCAGGCCCTCATCCGCCATCTCTGGAGCAAACAAATCTGGAGAGGGAGATGGACGGGACACATGAAACATGGTATCAGGGGGATGGACTTTCAAATAAACAATTCAGTTCCTTTCAAAAATATATTTTAAAAAGTTGATTAGAAAGTTTTTTAGCATAATATTAGTATAAAATACAATTTTTTTGTATGTCATATGCATTACATTACAATCATTTAGCAGACGTTTTCATCTAATGTGACATACAATAAGTGCATACAGAAGGTAATCAAAGCAACTACAGAACGGATTAGACAAAGCACATCCTTCCCATAACGTAGCAGCTATCCCTAGTCATGAACATTGAATGTAGTTCACAGTAAGCTGTGGATAAATCAGCTATACTACAATTCTATTCTAAATACTATTCTAAACTATAACATCAAACAGTTACAGACAAAAAACACAGGGAACAAGTACTATGAGAAAGGTCCTAGATTGGTATATATGCATTATGTTTTATGTATGTTTTGTATATTATAACTCTGGCTCCACCGTTTAAACCTTTTGCATTAACAGCATACTTCTACACTACAGGCTGTTGCAAGCATTTCAAGAAGAGAGGACACATTGTACTGAACAAGATTTATTAATTAAATTTTTTTAAATTCCTTTAAATTGAAATACATTTCTGGCCAGAAGGAGGCAGCAGAGAATTAAAAAACAGTGTAATTGCTTTTGCTGCAGAGATATACATACTCAAGTAAATTGTTCTCCAAGCCTTATTTTTAGCAATCGTACTGCAGAACAATAGCACAAAATTACCACATTTATGGTGCCATTGTCTCTCCCGATGAAATGGCACACTGCACTGACCAGCAAAATGTACACTGTTAAATCAAGTTCAGATCACTCAGATTTGATTTGACACTGAAAGATTTGCTGTGTGCGATGCATCAGTACCGGTTTTAAGTACCCATTGTGCTTTATGACAGGATTATCACCTTTCTATGATTTCAGGCTCACCTGTACTTGACACGCCCACAATGTTACTGTTCTCACTGACGACGTTCTCCATGACCGCCATCACCCGAAACTCGTACCACGACTCCTGCAAAACCCAGCGGTCCAGCGGACGCGTGTCACAAACCCTTACAGCATTCATCATGCAGCACAATTACCCTCCAAGCTGTCGGCATGTAAGAATCACATTTGATGGATTCCCTTTTTTTTTATTTTATTGCCCATACGTAGGAATGCAGTATATTGAGATATTTATGAGGTTTCCAATACTGGGAATGAGCTGAGGAAAGGAAAGAAGGGATTCGTCCCTTTGAGAGGACATTGCAGGGAAATAAAATCTAGCTTATTATTTATTTTTTGTAATAATATTTAGCAGGCAAGCACAAAATTATCGCAACTTTATACTGAATTGTATTACGTTTGTGGTAAAATGTAGTAAAGTTTTCACGCTTTTTACCACCCTCAAACCACAGCCAAATTGTAGCTAAAATGCAAATAGATCTGCATAAAATAGAAAATGTTTTAATGTGGTGCTTGTGACAGAAGGGCATTTTTAAGACACCAACATGTCATATGAATGTTTGAAACTCAAAACAGGATTGCATATCTGTTTGTAGAATGGTGACTGAGAGGCCGATGTTGTGCGATCTTTATTTTGCGGCATAGTACATGCTTTAGCTTAATGCAGCACATCACCCCGACACCAACATAGTGGAGCCAACGTTCCCACTCCCATGACACGCCCATGAATCACCTGCCGAGGAGTGTTACTAAATGTAGAAAACCATTCAGGGTGAACTTCCTGCTCAACAAAACATTCTGTCTGTTGAACAAGCCCTGCGTGACATGGTGTTCAATGTTCTCCAGACAATAGGCAAAGTGACAAGACTAGAAGGGCTGAATAGCTGTTCTTATCATCAAACATTCTTATGTTACTAAGTTTATTTTCCCCCCAAACAAGAATGACATCTCAAGTGTAAAAACAGCTCTTTTCATTCTTCTGTATTCACAAAATGAATGAGATAATTTGACGGCTGGAGAAAACGGATTAAACCTGCCCGTTTTCTGTGGAAGGGGACATGGGCTTCTAAATGAAGTGCCAGTTCATATCAGACCATGTTCATCAAATTACATTTTCTTGTCTGTGTGTTGTCAGATGAACCCTGTCACCTTTACCTGGACAAGGTCTTTTACCAGCAGCTCAGTTTCTCCAGCCGGAATTGCATCATCTAAGACATCCCACCTCTCCACCAGGCGAAACTCCATGATGTAATGGTTGATTGGTGAGGTGTGATTGGCTGGAGGGAGCCATGTCAGCAGAACTCCCTGTTGTGTCCGATTGGCTGTGAGGCACCTTGGTGGGGTAAGCAGCACCAGTGTTTCAGGGGTACTTATAGGAAATACTGTGGGCGACAGAGAAATTACATGCTTACACCCCTGAAATTTACATTTGCAGGAAATATAACACCAACGACACTTCGGACATGAGGCCAATATCAGTCAAACTTCAGGAACCAATAATCACAATTCAATCAACATTTGTCTTATACTTTGACACGCACAATCATTTTTCACAAACGCTATTATCAAAAATAAACTCGCCAGACTATTAAAGACTAACGTTGAGTGACTCCAGGCGCAGGTTTCATTGAACTGAAAAGCCTCAAACAGGGAGCTGGCGTTTTGAGACAGACACGTAAAGAAAGGTAAAGGCAGAGGACCACACCCACCTAGCGTGTTCACAGTGACGACCTCGCTGAAGGGCCCGGTGCCCAGCTTGTTCTGTGCCAGGACGCTGAACTGATAGGCAGTCTCCGCATCCAGCCCCTGCACCTGCAGCCAGGTCCGGGTGCCCGGCACGGCGACTGAACGCCAGTCATGAGGCCCAAACTGTGCCCGCTTCACCCTGCAAGTGCGGGGGACACACATCGCCGCTGGGTCACGTCATAATGTAGGATCATGTGGGACAGGGGAAAATTGCTTTTATTTATTCTTTAGATGATAAATGTATTTTATATGGACTTAATGGTTTGAGCAATGATATTGCTGGGAGGATCTGTCATAGGCTGAATTTTCTACAGTAAGCAAGCATGACCGCCACACGAGCAAAAATTCTGTTATGACAGAACTACCTTTCATGCAGACAGACACAGCAAGATTACCATTCAACTGCAGCCGACAGCAAAAACAGTAAACACTATGGTGATCAAGATCAACAGTTTTTTTCATTTTGCAGTAAATGTTGTGATATAACTTAAGAGAGAAATTAGATCATCAAAAAGCGTGGATCAGGGTTCCCCTTCGAATCACGTTAAAACCTTTTCTGACAGTCCAATGGTGCTTCAATGATACTGGCATGTTTTTCAAAGATGATTTGTTGCGCTATAGTAACAGTAATAATGTCCATCTGAGATGCTTTTCTCATGGAATTGTGGGGGTAAATGTACTTATTTATTCTTTTGAGACAGTTAAATAATCCTGCACCCGACCCGACTTATTAAAATCAGCACTGTGACTGCAAGACTTGACATTACATGACATCCAGTAAGGGAGTTACAAGAACGATGACAATTGTTCAGTATACTTTTCAATGACAGCGAGGGAGGCGTTTGACAACTTTTCCGTGACTTTTCAGTGACATTCCAGGAAGAAAATATTTTTCAAGCATTTAAGTATTTTTCAAAGGCTGTGAAAACCCTGGCAAACATTATCCACTCAAACGTTCGGCAAGGACAGACGTTCCGAGACCGGTATACGGCCACTCTTTAGTGTCTTTTTCAGAGACGTATCATGTCTTCCGAAACACTCTGACGCGAAATATAAAAAGGCATGCGGACGAGAACTAGTTTGTACTGCTGCGTATACGTTTGCCGAATACCAACCAGACCTAGAAGTGTGACATCGCAGCTGACACCTTAGCATTCAGAGAGAGAGGCCTGCACTTTCAAATATTGATGGGAAACGGAATGAATTTCCGATACCATTTCACAGAGAAGGAGCGCAAGGCATGCCATCTGTTATACCTCCGCCAGAGTAATAATACGATTTATATTCCCATATTCATCGCTATAGTCCGCTGCCCACATGCTCATGCATTATTAAACGGGGGGGGGCTGCTCAATGGGTGCACAAGGCCTGTGTGTGCACACAAATAAGTGGCATGCACTCTGTTTATATACTGCATGTCGAGCGCGATTTATGTTTGCTATTACGCTACGACGGAGCAAGTCACGATAAATGAATTATGGCCACGAGCCGCGCACTTTGAACTAATGCTTCAGCCATATCTGCGCCCGCCGCAGCCTCCCGACAAGTGATGGGCCCTAGATGGTAATAAAAGGGCCATTTTACATTACAGAGCAATCCGGCAACATGTAAACAGGAATACGTGTAATACATGATGAAGGGGCGTTAGACCGCGGTGGCGCTTCGCGGAAGACGCTTACGCGAGGCTTCTGTCAGAGGAGACCATTATTTCAAACGGCTTTCTATTCGTAATATTTCACATGCGCATCAAATAAATAATTCATACAGAATAAATACAGCAAATGTCTGAATGACTGAATGAACTGAACAATAGAGAGAAAGCAAAGTGATATTCAATGCAGTGCAGTCAACTTAAACGTGTGTTAGGCAACACACACTGTTGTTAACTTTCCCATTATCATGTACTTTATCAGTTCCCACTATCAGGCTTCTTCTGATTTTCAGTGAATAATTGGACATTTCTATATCAATATTATACATGTATGGCCACACACATATACACATGTAATACGTGAACCAGGTTTAGAATCATTAGTTAGTCATATTGCCTTCAGAAATTCAAAACATCCATTTATTAAAATTGACATATTGTTAAGAACCACACACTCAATATAAAATTATATTAACAGTAGCCTAATAACTGGTTGTGCATTCCATTACAAAATCCTATACCAGAACTGTGTAACATATGTATGCCTAGTCATCAAAAATACAAAGTGTTTCAAATCAGTGTTATATGTATATATAAAAAAAAGGTTTGGTGTCTACCTCTTCAACGTAAAGCACTTAGAGATCATGAGACAAAAAGCACTTACTAATGCAGTCCATTGCTAGTATATTTATGTATTATACAGTGTATGTCACAAATGATTTATTATTGACTGTTCAGTGACGGCTAGTTGTAAACCGAGACGGATATGCACATGAGCGCACGGCAGTGTGTAGAGAGAAAAAAGGATGAACGACTGCAGCTAATGAAAGAGAGCTTACTGTCAGCACACCGCTCCGTAGAATACATCAAACTCACATGTGTGAAGGCATTTCTTATCCTACCTCATTAGTCTTTGACAACAAACGACAAGGCATAACAGACAAGAATACATCTTAACTCACTGCAGTCTCTGACTACCAGGAATGCGTTCTCTCTCTGGCGCGGGTTGCGTTTCGTCAGAAAGGCATCCGGAGAGTTAACGATGAGCTAGTTTAATGCTGAGAGGTCAGATAATGACCACGTGCGAGTGGAGACATGGGCCGCACAGCAGCGTTATTGTGACTGACAAGGTGAAAAGAACAAAAACCCTCGAGTCTGCCACAGAAGACGATGTCACTGTGGAACCTGCCGCACTCCTGTCAAGGTCTTTCAGAAATGTTGAAACTGACATTAAGAGCAAAGTCCTACCTAGAAATACCAAAGGTGTTAAATGAAGGTCCTCCATGGCAATGCTGTCAGGGCAGTCATGGCTATATGCAGGAACCTCTATTGCTCATAATGGGTTTATGTTTATGTGTATTTGAAACAACACAAGCTCCCCCTCGCCCCCATTTGATGTATACTTCAAAAATGTGCCAAATATCAATAAAATTATGTTAACAAAATATCCCATGGCAATTACTACAAAAAGTGGTGTTACCCTAGTGTTCGGGTCAAATTCCAATCGTGCTAGATAATCATTGGGCAGTGTAAAAAATGACAGCCTCTTTAGTAAGAGACCGTTCTCCTGGGGATTCCAGGACATTTTGTTCTTCACATATCCCCGCGTATAAAACACAGCGTGGAGTCAGCTGCCTTCCTGTGTGTCTAATTTTCTGTTTGACTGCTGAAGTGTCTGAAGGACAGGAACAGCTCCGCCCTCAGCTCCACCGCGCAGTCGATTCCCATCAGAAAGAGGCAGGGGGGCGTCTGGGGCCTCGTCACCTGCAGCTCATGCAACCCTTCCAGAATGCACCACTATCACCAACGGTGAGTTACTATGAATAACTCCCCCTGTGGCGAGAGCGCGCAGTAACGTCAACAAAAGCGCCGTAAATGAACTGTTCTGTCCAGATAAAAAAGAAAAATCCAGTTTGGATCCTAATAACACTGTCAACTTCAATCAGGTGCTCTATGGCTCTTTTTTCAAATTAAGTTACGAATGAACAATTCTGCCTTAAAGGTTATGCCCAGCAGGGCGGATTATTTTATGAAAAGCCACTAGAACAACGAATCAGCCAGATATGAGGTGACTCACATCAGTACACACAGTTAAGTTGACAGTCAGGTATGGATGTAGAATTTATTAGTGCAAAGAAGAGAATATGAGAACACTCACATTTCAAATATCTGGTCACAAAACCAGCACTGACTTACTGTGCCTTCTTTTAGATGAAATCAGATGACCTTTATAACAATTACTGTTATAATGTCAATAAAACCTTTATTATAATTATTTGCATGGAGACAGACAGGGAAAATTCAAACAGGGCATTCAAAGCACTGTGAAATCATACTCATGTTTCTGGTTTATTTCAATGGCAGTATACAAGCTGTGTCAGTTGATCACCAGTGTTTTAATGGTAGATAAGCAAAGAAAAAAGGCTGTGCAATACACCCATTGAATGGTAAACTTTTACCAAATATATTTAATAACACATTATAAATGTGTTAATATGCACAGTGCCCTGCCTCACCTCCCCCTAAATAAAAGCCTGATCACCATTCTATGGGGTGAAAAGAGGGGGAGACACACGGTGCTGATATTCAGTCAGATGGAATTTGTGAAAGTGTATTTTTAAGGCTCTACGGATTCACAATTTTAGCTCCTGGCAAAATGACAAAGGAGACAGAGGGAGTGGGAGTAAGGTGAGGCTGGGCCAATCAGAACGTGCGCATGCTGTGAAAATATCTTTCATTATTTCTCTTCTGTGTAAGAGCACAGCCCACGCCACCCCACCCGCTGCCCATTTCCAGGTCAGGAGAGCTCAGAGGACAAACCCGCTTCAGCCTGCTACTTTCCACCATTTTCCTCATTACCGCCTCACGAACGGCTGCACGCTTAACAATTATAAAGTGCTCCGTTTTAACTGCCCCGGGCTTCACAGTGAACGGTTACAGGTAATTGGGCATCCGGCGTGGGAGTTTTCTAGCTTCAGAAGACTTTCCACGGTCTGAGAAGTGCGTGTCTTATTTTACTCTGTGATTTATGTCCCCCTTGGCTGGACCCCTCCATCACCACGGAGGTCAACGAGAGTCAAATAAAGAAAAAGGTCTTAGTCTGACATTCCTGTTTGAGCGAGGAAAGTCAGACACAAATATGAAACATCTCCGCTCTTGAGGTGAAACCCAGCCTGCGCATGAGATATCCTCATTAAGTATTCAGTTGCCCACTTTTCTCTTGCTCTGTGCCCTTCTAACACACGAGCAGGCAGCCATGAGTGCTGGAGTGGAGGAAATGATTCCGCCTTTGTGAGAACTCCTTGACCTGTTCGGTAAAGTGTGGGTAAGAGCAGAGGCTGTGAGGTTGGTAGTCCCGCCCAAATAAAAAAGAAAAAGAAAAAAAATGTTATGCACACAGTTTCATGTTAATCTCCTCCCAGCTCCACAATAGTAAATTTTCCTCACAAACACACACACACACACACACACACGCACACACACGCACACGCACGCATGCACACACGCACACACACACACGCACACACGCACACACACACATGCACACACGCACACACAAACACACTCACAAAGATTATGCCACACCAGTGTCTATATACAGTATCTATACTGTAAATAACATATATAACACACGCATGCACGCATTCATGCACGTACGTATGCACACACACACACACACACACACACACACAGCAGGTGCCTTTCTTTGTCAGGAATTAGTCATATGCCCTCATCCTCAATAGAGGATGACCTAATCAACACTGACCCACAATCAGCTCCTCATGCATTAGGGTGCCAGAAAAAATTTAAATAATTGCATAGAAATTAAATTCAATAAACTCAGAGATAACAGCCAGGTCCCTTTCTAATGCATATTAATCAGGCTGTACATGTGTGTAAAAACATTTTGTATGATCATATGTAATTGAGTCAACGATGTATTGCTTAAAAACGGTGCCATTGTAGTCCTTGACATCTAGTGTTCTTGTATCATATTGAGCAGCAGCATTGGAGCTTGTTTCTAAATATGGAATTTTGTGTTTGTAGTCTGTCAGTGTGAATGTCAAAGCTAAGGATGAATGATAATACTGCAGAGTAGACGTGTGCAGCATGCCGGCCTCATACAGCAAGAAGAAAGAAAATGTAGTCTCATTTTCTACCATTTAAAGCCACTTGAAATGCCACAATGGGAATATAATCTTTATACGTCTTGTTGTTTTCAATTCTATACAGAGCCAAAAAAAACCTTAAACTGCTTTATGGCCTATGTCAAGTGTTGCTTAAAAAGCTGTTTAAATTCAATTTTCTTTCCACTGGAAGCGATAACAGACTAATAATCTGTCATGCTATGGCACGTGACGAGGGTCTACGACCTAGCCTTTAAGTTATGCACGTGTTATGATTTTGAATGGGGGCAGAACTCTCGAAATTACAAGCTAATTATAGACAATGGCACATTTTCTCATCATAAAAAGGTGGTTCATATGCACTGTGATGCATAACAATCCCCCAGTCAGGCTTATGGCTTTGTTAATGTAATGATGTTTGATGCCACTCCAGAAATATTTTCAGATGCATCTCGGCAATAGCCCAGAAGTGTCGAGGCAGACAGTAAACCGCTGTTTGAATGACTTCGGCCCTGTACAGCAGAGTGAATTAAAAATATGTGGGTACCTTCCGATTTCAAGGTTAAGAATCAGAAACTCTCCTTCTGCCACATATGCTATCAATTTGATTGCAGCCCCCGTGACTTGTGGTGCATTGTCTGAAATGAATGTGAGTAGCTGCCGTGGAACAGTTAAGGCATTTATTTTCTATTCTGTATAATATGATACACATCTCTTTATTAGTTTCATGTAATACCAATACCTTGTTTAAAAATTCATACAATGATGATCACAGTCCCAGCTATAACGTAACATTTACAGAATGCTGGGAAATATTCTGCTCCGATTTCGATTTGGCTGTAACACGTTTTGATGAGAACCTTCCCCTTGTTCAAACAAGTTATTGCCAAAGTCACTGAAAAACGTTCCACGCATGTTGCATACAAATTATTATCATTCTCTGATGGCTTATATTTATTCAGGAGAAATATCCTGAATGCCATGTAAAAATCTTTACAATGAAAGTATTGATAGTTGTTCAACAAAATAAAATTTCCATGAATGCCCATACATAGAGTATATTCAAATGCAATTCCTCATGACTTAAGGATAATTTTCCAAAAACATCCAGGAAACAGGACAAATGTACATGCAGGGAACATTTACCCCAATTAATGTTCCTAATGTTCTGGAATGTTCTGAGAACCTAAACACCAACATGGCTAGGGTAACCCATCCTTATAATGAGAAAGACTTGAATTTGGTGAGAAAAGCAAGATTGACTCAACTCTTGTCAAACTGAATGTAGGCTTGGATTTGTTGGATTTGTTGGATTTGTTCTTAATAGGACTCACATTTAAAACCAAGTGCTAGTTGTTATTTTTAACCAGTTTAACCTCTGTTAACCAGTTAGGTGTTACAAAAGTTACAAAAAAATATTGTCAGAAACCAGGCCTATATATTTCATTATTTATATAGAAATGTCAATATATCAATAATACATTTACCAGAAGGATGCCAAAAGCCAGAATCCCTTCTCATCACGCACATCTAACAAATCCACACCCTCCCCAGCGACCTCCCCCTCCCACTCCCACTAATACCTCAGGCTCACTGCAGCAGGTACACATTTAGGAAAAAAGCGTAAAAGCAAAGCATGCTGGGAAGACTCACACAGGGCCGTACCAGACTGAAAATGTCTGCTCGAATCCACCGTCATATCCTGGCTCCCAGGAGACGTTGGCTGTGGTGGTGGAGACAGAGACGTGGATGTTGTTGGGGGCATGCGGGCTTGTGCCTGTGGGAGAGAGGGTCACGTTCAGGGCCTGGGTGGAGCTTATGTAGGCTCAGCGTCTCACGGAAGGGGAGATTTTTTTAGTTTTATTTTATTTTTTTAAACAATGCAATTAAGAACAATTCATCAAACAGCCCTCGCCCCCAACCTCCACAGAACAAGAGGGAGCACTCAATCAATGTTCCGGGGTGACGGATGTGTGTGCTTGGTGATGAAAGGACGGGGGACGCCGGAGGACCGTACCGATGACAAGGAGGCGCGTGCTGGCAGTGATGCTGGTGACAACGTTGGTGGCGACGCACTCCCATTCCCCGTGGTCCTCTTTACTGAGGGAGGCGAACTGCAGGCTCCCGCTCGGCAGGACGTTGTGCTGGCTTTTGCTGGGCTTCCCCACCTTAGTCAGAGGCAAGGGGACAAGCGGGTGTCTACCACACACACACACGCTCGAGACCGCGGGCGAAATGACCAGCCAAGGTGGACTGAGACTTATTTTTAGCACTCTGTTAATGCCCTTCAGACCGCCTTTGAAATACGGTTCTAGAAAACTTAACTATACACGGGGTACAAGGATCTGCAAAAAAAAACTAAAAACATTTACTGTAGAAGGGGTACAATGAATTGCAAATTGTTTTCGACTACCCTGGCTGGGATGAACGCCCAGCATTCTTCATTTAACTTGAGTGTTTTTCATCAACAGTGTCCCAACCTTTCTGGATCTATCCCGATGTGAGCTACAACAGAGGCTATACAGTCACACCCCACGGTAGAGACGGGTGTCCTGCGGGGGGGAGAGGTGCAATAATGCGGATTTGGGGGAGCCTACTTTTCTCCACACGATGATTGGGATCTCGGGGTCTCCGGATGCAGCACAGGGGATGACCAGCTCCCTCCCGGCCTCCTGCCTGTACTCTCCCCCGGGGCGTACGTTGAAGTAAGGGGGATCCTGAGGGGTCGTCAGAGGTAGAGACACGGTCACCATTCCAGGGGGTCACACCTGCAAATCCCTCAAGGCGCTGTAAACCTTTTCATACTGTCGGTTCAAAATAACTGAAACCAGCCGCAAGTTTTTATCAAATATAGTTACAGGCTTGTTCTAAATATGATCACAGAACCCTGATTGGCAGAATAATAGATTATCAATTTAAATGTAGCACTGTATGAAAAGAGGAGCTTCTGGAAGATATCCAACCTGTTAAATTTCTGTGAAATTTGCCACGTGTCACGTATATATAAAGGTACATACTGTATACATGTTCTCCATATTAAAACAAACTGGATGCTGCATTAACATTTAAATTATATTAATTTAGGAAATAAACCCATTATGCTTTTGGACAGAAGTGGATCTATTCAGAAGGACTGGCTGCACCGTAGACTTGATGTTAATTGAATTGAGGTTTCCCACAGAGGCTGTGATCAGTGGACTTCCCTGATCAAATGGGACACAACCGGATCATCTCCGGTCTAACAAAGATGAGGACCACCCAGGCTCTGGATCTCTCTACGCTTACACATGTGCCACACACAGACACTAACATTCTTTAAAAACTACTCAAAACTCATCGTTTACCTTGGCATACAGTTTCCTTCCCTCATATTCCAATATATATATATTCCAATGTCATCTGCTTGCCTGCAGTTTATTGTAATAATTATGTATTTTTTAAGATTTTCTTTTGCTCAAGTGTTGGGTGACCTTGGGTGTCCAGAAAGGCGCTATTTTGAATGGAATGTATTATTATAACAACAGGGGAACGTAGCCCGAATCTCCATCTGTACCTTTAGCACCAGGGTGGCCGGGGGTGACTGCCCCATGGTGCCCAGGATGTTGTAAGGCATACAAGTGTAGGTGCCGAGAGAGTCCTCCGTCACCTCCTCCACACGAATGCTCCCGTCCTCCATCTGGCTCCAGCCAGGGTACTGTGGAGATGGAGGTGGGGGTGAACAGTGCCATTACTGCTAAACTAAGAGAGAGAAGGCCTGGGAGGAACGAGGTCTAAAAACCCCAGGCCACAAAAAATAATAATTTGAAATGTGCCCTTTCAAAACAGAACGATTTACACGACAGGTGGCTCGATAACCCGGTTGTTCGCAGTCTTGCTGTGGCACACAGGCAGAAGATATGTCACTTGAAAGCGATATGAAAATATGGCAGGTTTTAGGTCATAAGATTACTGAATAAGCTCGGAACAGAAATGGAAAAACTTATGCAAATATCCAGCTACTGAGAGTCAAAGAAATCATCCAGTCAGAATAGCAAAACTCCTGGAAACCCAGCTTGTGGTGATTGGCTTCTCTTGTCGTACCTACGGTATCACTCAAATACAAACAAATAAATGTCACTGCATGTCTTCGGGAATAATGTATGCTGGTGGTAATGGGAAATGGCTCCATTTTTAAATGCTGCAACTGAGCCTTTGCAGGGATTACTCTATTTGGTTCAGTTTTGATATGACATCTGATTATGTAAGTGGTAGAGAATATAGCAGCCGTAAACACTTCATTTGTAATTTACAATCTTAAAAAATGTGAAAGTTTCAGAAACTGTTAAAACTATGGAGATTTCTCTCTGTAAAAAGATGTAATCTCAACATGGCTTGCAGCATAAATAAATATCTCTAAAAATAAGGATAAGTACTGTTCATCTTCTGTTAGTATAGTAGACTATAAGATAACGTAAATCTATGTCATAATTATATTTAATACATTTAAAAACATAACGTTCCCTGTGATGGACTGACCTTCTCGACTCTAAGAGGGTATCCATCTTTTTCCCATTTGACCAATGTCACGGGCGGATTGGCGTCTGCTGGGCAGCGTATGAATCCTGGCAGTTTTCTTGGGACATAGATGACAGGTGGCATGTTCAGGACTCTGGCAGGGTCTGTCAACACACAGAAAATGGTCGTCAAACCACAAAACACAGCAAAAAAAAAGAAAAAAAACACACATTTTTTACATTAGTTAAAATGCGAAATAGACCAAACAGAAAAAATAACTCTCCTAAAAGCTTTAACAGAGCAAGGCAAATGGAAAAAATGCACTGTTTGTCAAAATGCAAAATAGCGCAAACAGGAAAATGAAACGTCAGTAAAAATGTGTAACAGAGCAAACACATATAATAAATATGTTTCAAAATCACAGACAAATCGTGAGACACATTTACGAGTGAAAGTAACAAAAGGGGAACACAAATGGAACAGAACATGTCCCAGGTGCAGCTCCGCAGCTTCAGTCCCAGGTGCAGCTCCGCAGCTTCAGTGTGTGCAGGGGCTTGGCTAACAAAACGTAACAATGTCAGACACGAGCACACACCGGAGTTGCTCTTGAACTAGCTTTCAGATTAAATAAACCTGTAAGGTTTGTCCTATTGTCGTTGCATTTGCACATGTACTGCAGAAGAATACAATCTTTTCAGAAAGCAGCATCAGATCCACTCATTGGAGAAATTACACCTCCTAACAGCTGAATGAGACAAGGCTGGTTTACAAGCAGGTGAGTCCACAGAGAACTGATCCAGAACTCCAGTTACACATGCGATTTGGATCGCATCGATCCACGTGTATGACACGATTCACTTGATTAAAGCAATGAAAGACAGTCTAATCCCCAGGTCTAATTAAAGACCGCGCTCCCTGTTGCCAAGAGCCTTTCCTGAAACGTGTGAAAAAATCTAATTATACTTATGTTAATTATGAACTTTTAAATTTGAGCTTCTCCCTGAGCTTTCGCTGACCCACTTAAAAATTCACACTCACACTACCGTGGAGATACTAGTTTATGTCAGAAAAGAGATCCAACAGCACAGCAAAAATGGTGGTGTACATGGTGGTGTACCATGGTCCCATATCAACACCCTATGGTGTTAAATATACAAACAAAACAATACGCCGGCATTCTTTCTGTGTGTAGATCTGCATTCAAAGTGGAAAATTTCCTTTCCAGCGGCTACAGACCAGGTCACCTTTTTTACTATTTAATTTTAACGGTGTGTTCACAGGCCGTGTTTAAGTGCCTTTAACATCTGGTGTAAGTGATATAGTCCTAGCCTATGCCGCGCCTCGGCGTCACGTCGCTCTGCTTAAAGAAGAGAGAGAAGTGGAAGATGCCCGCAGGAGCAATCCATCAAGGCCTCCTCGACACTCCAAAATCGAAACATAATTAGTAAGCAGGGCGGAAAGGACTGACTTCAGCAGAAGGACGGCAAAAGTGAAGCGTTAACGACTTTGTGCGGAGCGTGCCGGTATTTAGCGCAGAGCCTTGGCAGGCAGGTGGAGTCTTCAGTGAAGTGTGGCCACGGTCGCTCTTCTGAATCTCCTCATTATTACGATGTGAGCGACGGCTTGGCTACATCTTCCTTTCCATGAGTCTCATTTCCAGCCTGGCTTTTGCAGATGATTCTAATCAAAAGGAGCCCATTTCTAGATTAAGCTCCTTTGACGACTTGCATCCGCTCACATCCCAACGTCGGAAACACGCCAACAACTAATGAATATTGTCCCAAGACAGTTTTCTTTAGAAAGTCCATTTAACAACGTTAAAATGTGCTTCAATAGAGAAATCCATACTGAATTCATAGAAAACTGTGCATTAATTTTTCACTACACAAGGTTCCATGTATGTATGCATATCAATAACAGTAATTACTACATTATGGAATAACGCCATATGTTATATGTTTCCTGTGTACGAACATACATCTCCCGAATTGGCATTTCATATTTTATTTACCCCATGCATGACAATCTCTCTTTTCCACATGGGTGTACCCTAATATTGTTAGAATTGTAACATAGCTGCAGTGTTGCTTTTTCAGGGGTTATGGAGGTTGAAAGGGAGCATTAAGGTCAGAAGATCCAATCAAATCAAATCTGCATCCTTCTGGTTCAAAGGAAAGTTGTCAAACAAGATCTGCAAATGACCAGCATTCTGTAAATATGCTGAACCAAAAGGCCTAACCTTGGGTCGCGAATGCTAACGACTTGTCTTACTTCCACATCTTAGCGAAAGTCCAAAGACTGACTTTTATGGAGGATGAATAATGAGGTGACAGGTCACTCCTGGGGGAGGGGGTGCTTACGGTAACCCGGATACCACATTTAATGTTGAACCGTCTGCCTGTAGATCACAGCAGATAACTCGGTCACCTCAACAAGCAACAAAACCCTGCAAACCTACATTTATCCACAATTTCAAACAAATATAAATTTTACTATGACAAAACGCATTTGAAGGTCATTTTGTCAAAAAAAGATAAATTGCTTTTCATTGGTCACACAATAATTAAAGCACTTACTGGAGAAAAAAATTAAATAACATTAATTACATGACAAGCAGATATTCGCTCCCGAGGAAAGGCTCGCTTGTATTTATGATGAAAAGAGACAAAAGCGATAGCCGGGAGGATTGCCACGGATGGCTAACGGGCTCAAGGTCGCTGTTTCAATTCCGCCCATCGGCTCCAGGGACAAAGAGCCATTCCAATCTGCAGCCCTCGAGCAGGGCACGGTGAGGTGACCGAGAATGCATGGCTGCGGCTAAGAGCCGGAATTGGCATGGAGACCGCGGTGATCCGGCTGGGAAAATTCAGATTTGATGCCGCCTGCCTTTCTGAATACCAAAACAGAGTGTAATTACACCCTCCACCTTTCATATACTATGACCGTCACCGACTGTCCTCACGGTATCACGGTATGTAAAAACAAAAAAAAAGAACAATATTGTTTCGTTTCAGGATCTTTTGGTAAAAATGACTGTTGGTAGTATGTGGGGAGGGAGTTGAGGAGGAGTTTGTGGGCCGTAGTTAAAGCATTAGAGGAAGCAGCAAACAAGCCATCGAAATGAAAGAAGAACAGAAAAGGATTTACACTACAGCCCGAATGGAAACACTCACACTGGACGGTCAGCTGTGCAAACGCAGTTGGCGCGTGTCCGAGGCTGTTGCTTGGGCTGCAGGTGTATCTCCCAGCATCCTCTGGTTTCACCCGGAAGATGATGAGGGTTCCATCAATCAGAATTCGCACTCTCAGCTTCAGGTCACTGCCAGAGAGAGCAACAGGGTATATATTAGCAATGCATACTATATATGGAAAATAAAACAAATGCATTTGGGAGAAAAGTTTGTAAGATTGCATCCATGAAGAGGATATGAACAAACATACTGATGTGGGAACCCCCCCCCCATGTGTGAACTTTATGCCACAAAGAGTGAACAAAAACTATGAAAGCTAAAACAAACATAATGTTAACTGAGATAACTGTGCCCCAATTTGTGTATGAGTGACATGATCTAGACCCGCATTTCATCAATACAGACTGGACAGGCCCAGGACACTGGACAGCTCTTACAGTAAAGCATAGAAAAGTAGGGGACACTAGGGGGCAGTGTGTGGCTTGTCAGCAGTATTCAACCCACTGCCTTCATGCAGGGGTTTTATCCAGGGGGAAACTTCATGAATGTTTAGTGGTTTGGTAGGCATGACAGTCAAAATTAAGTTATCCCCCCTAAAATGAAACACTTCATATTCTTCCAAACAGAGTCCAGGTTAGCGGTACTGCTACAGTGCCACTCAGTGTCACTCACCAATGTCCCTTCAGTTCAGAATTAGCACAGAAAAGTCAAAGTACTTTCTAACTTCAATGATACAACTCATGAGCAACTCCACTCATAGAAACATTTAAATGTAACTATAGGCTAACATCCTATATTTGCCTCCATGTTTGCTTCCTTAGCAGTACTTGGTTCGAGGCAGAACCTGATTGACAGACAGGGTGAACTCACCACCACAGAATGGCGGTGGTATTTTTTTTTGCACAAAGCCAAAGTGTGGGGATTTGACAGGAGACAGTGACCTTGAGGTCCAATGTGACCACGCTCAGCCTGTGGAGCTGAAGTGCCCCTGCAGAAATAGACCTGCAGAGAGAGTAACCACCTCCCTGCCCTGCACTGGCCTTTGTAAAAGGCTGTCACTGTCCAAGAGAGCAGTAAAAAGAAATGCCTGTCTATCAGAATGTGGGGCCCCAGGGATAATCAGCATTAGCAAAGTGGGTGATGATGACACAAGCACCATGTTGTAAGATGTTCCCATCAGGGGGAATGGACCAGCGCGTACGGTCGCATATACAGTATATGGTCACATATACAGTGGAGTATACAATTCTATTCTGGCTGTCTCACTGTAATTGGAAATGTGTTAATACTTTTCAACACTCACAATATTTGACAAATCCAAGTCAAACAAACACTAATTGGGAATTATTGAACTTAAGCCAGTTGTGATTACTGGCACACTGTGTGCTTGTTGTCTGCTCTGCTCCTGTATCACTTTCATTATTGGCTTGTTCTACTTCATCTCCTTCAATATGGCACTTTCATAAGATTTAATTTATGCAATTACACTTTGTCTAACTGCCCTAAAAACGATCTGTGTCTACACTGCTGTTCACCCACCCTAATTATTTACATTTAACAATACATTTATCTCAATTGGAACATCTGTTAAATAATTCAATATGAATTGAATATAGAAAACAATTAATTTCAGTAAATCGAGCTTTGATCATGATCCTTTCGACCCCATACAAGCCAATTGACCCTAGCCAATTCTTAATCATTTACTGGAACTAATTCTACTTGCACCAAATGACTGTTACACTGTATAAATAGATTACCTTGATAATTACCTTAACTAATGGCAGAAATGGTCATCTAGACAGCATTATTGCCAGGGAGACATACAAGCTCAGACTGTCCTTTCTCAAAACAAAAAACATTTGCACTTAAAATGAATACCTCGTCTACTGCAGGTCAGGTGAAATAAATATGTGTATTCCCACCTTACACTGTCAGTCTCAAAAGCACCAATGGTGAATTGTGTACCAATTATGAACATTTGTATACATTGTAAAAAAAAAAAAAACAGGGTTTACTGGCTGATGTGTGCAGCAAAGTGACCTCTTCCTCTTGTGATGTCATGTAAAATAAGCAAACCAATGAAAAACCAGCAGGGGCAGACAAGTCCCAGCAAGCCACCCTTCGTAGAAGCCTCTTAATTTATATTTATTCATTAAAAAAAAAAAAAACACATCTCTGAGTGAATGAAAAAGTGAGCTGTAATTGAATTAGAAAAACGCTGAATATGCAGTCCTGTCAGTTTTTACTTCTTTGTTTCAATGCAACCGTACAGTCGATGTGGCCCTTTATATCTCTGCTGTGTTGGGAGAAACAGGCAGTATTTTTAGAATGCAGTGTGCCAGACACCTTAAAGTGAACATGGCTTCGTCCAGAGGTGTGTTTGTTTTTACGCTGCATATTTCAAGGTTCTGAGTGTTGGTTATGTACACTCTTTTAGCTCCTGGTGTGTCACACAACTATCGTTTGCCAAAACCTACACCCTGAAAATCTTAAGAAATGTTAATAATAATGACTCCACCCCCTCTTCCTACCCCAAGGGGATTCTCTGACCTTTCAGGGACCATTACAAACCAAGACGCTAGTATATTAAAGTAAGTATTCAATGTCTACAGGTATTAAGCAGAATAAACACCAAAATCAAAATTAGCTCTGGATTCTTTTAAGGCTACTGTGTTTTGTCTTTCTCTAATTAGAGATAATTTTCTTGGCTCACTTGGAAGGTTAATCTGAATCCAATACAGAATTGTGATATCTAGTGGATGGATTTTTTTGTTTAAAAAAAATTTATTTAGGCAAGTGCAGGCCATAATTAAAATGTTTTAAACAGAAGCCAGCAGCCATACTTTCATGTACCCTGATCCTTGCTAATTTTCTAAAGCTCAGCAAGTGTGGGCTTGGTTAGTACTTGGACAGGAGACCTCCTTCCTGGTCAGTTGCTGCTGGAAGTAGTGTTGGTGGGCCAGTAGGGGGCGATCTTCCCTCTAGCCAGATAAACCCAATGACCCAGTGCAGTCATGGGAACACTGTGCTGCAGGAAACGTCATCTTTCAGATCTGCATCTGCATGTAGATAAATCGAGGTCCTGACTCACTGTGGTGATTAAAGATCCCATGGCGCTCATCGCAAAGAGTGAGGGGTTCCCCGGTGTCCTGGCTAAGTTATCAACTTGGCTCTCTCATCCCGCCACCTAATCATCCCCTGGTTTAATTGGCTAAAATTGTTCCCTGCCTCTCGACCTCAGCTGATGTGGGGTGAGCATTCTGGCACAAAATGGCTGCCATGCATCACCCAGGTGGGTGCTACACATTGGTGGTTGAAGTGAGTTCCCCCTCCTCACTGCAAAGTGTTTTGAGTTTGAGAAAAGCACTATATAAAATGCAAAACATATAAATTAAAATAGAAGGTAAAAAAAGACAGGAGAGGCCCTGACAATATGAAGGGTTAGAAAGGATATGTCTGAATACATTACTATATCACTCAAAAATAGAAATACTCGGTAAAATGCAAAACTTCTGCTGACAATATTAATACATAATGCTTATACAGTGCTGCTCAAAAATTTGTGAACCCTTTAGAATTTTCTGTATATCTGCATAAATTAAATCTAAAATGTAATCACATCTTCATCCAAAAACTTGATAAAGTGAAGCCAGCTCAACAAAAAACACAAAAAACATTATTTTTTTATTATTTATTTATTGAGCAAAATTATCCAACATTAAATGCTTTGATGGCAAAAGTATGTAAACCGTTGGATCATACATATTTTTAAAGTATCATATTTCATATTAGGTCGCATATCCTTTGTATGCTGTTACTTCCTGAAGTCTGTGACCCATCAATATAAAAAACTCTCTATGTTATTTTCAGGTACTGTTACAAGCGATACTATAACCTCTCTGTATTTGAATGGATCTCTATGGGAATTGGGGGGTGAGACTAGATTCAGCTATAAATTACACTGGTACAGTATGGAACACATGACTGGCGAAATGGCTGTAAGTCATCCAGATATCAAACAAGCCCCAAACCATCACTCTGTGGCCAGATATGGAGTAGATGTGGATGGATCACTTTAAGGGTTTCTTCGCCTGACTTTTGCCCCATAGATTTTTTTGGAAAAATGAGTCAGGAGAAATAACCCTTGTAGTGATCCATCCATATCTACTGCATATCTGGCAGCAGAGTGATGGTTTTGGGCTCGTTTGATACCATAGACCCTGCATGACTTACAGCCATTTAGCCAGTCATGTGTTCCATACTGTACCATTGTAATTTACAGCTGAATCTAGTCTCACCCCCCAATTCCCATAGAGATCCATTGAAATGCAGAGAGCTTATAGTATCACTTGTAACAGTACCTGAAAATAAGATATTGAGAGTCTTTTGATGTTGATGGGTCACAGTCTTCAGGAAGTAACAGCATGCAGAGGATATGCGACCAAATATGAAATATGATACTTTAAAAATACGTATGATCCAAGGGTTCACATACTTTTGCCAACAAAGCATTTAATGTTGGATAATTTTGCTCAATAAATAAATTATAAAAGAATAAAGTTTTTTGTCTTTTTTGTTGAGCTGGGTTCACTTTATCAAGTTTTAGGACTTAGATGAAGACGTGATCACATTTTAGATTGAATTTCTTAATGGCCAGAAAATCCTAAAGGGTTCACAAACTTTCGAGCAGCACTGCATGTCTCCTAAAGACACACCCATTTATACAACAAATATTTACCTGCTGCTTTCCTTTCTTTATGTACCTGTCCATGAAATGAATGTACATTTTTACCATTGCTATTTTCATACTACAATTACATTGTGCTCTCTACAGTGTTATTGTGACATGCTCCTTGATGTTGTTTAATGAATTGCTTAATCGTCTATTGGGATGATTTCATGCATGGTGAGTCCATCCAAAAAACAAAACAAACAAGTCATCTTTGTAAATGAGTCCAGCATACCTTGATCTAATTAGGACAGAGAGAAATGATAAAGTGACTTATCTGAATGAAGGTAATGTACCGAATGAGCAGCAAGCACAACGGACTCTACGAATGCATGGCAGCCAGAGAGAGGTGAGGAGAAATTAATCAGTAGTGAACCCGATCATAACTTTACTTCTTGAAGTAGACATTATCTTCCTCCCAAAACCAGGTGTAGGTCAGGTTGCCGGGATATGCCTCTGCTTGACAGGTGAAGAGTGCATTCTGGGATATGTTTACAGTTATGTTCTCGGGCGGCGACACAATAAATGGTGGTCCTGTAAGTGGGGGGGTGGGGGGCGTTGGTAAGAGGAAGATAGACATGAAAGGTTTAGTTTCAGAGAAAAACACACTTTCACAAGTCTATAAAAATATAGTTGAGTGACATCTTTTCATCAAGTACACACCCCCTTCCCCAACACTTCTATCAGGGAGCAAGGATGAGTGTGAATCAATAAACCCTACAGGGAATGAAAACTCTATTTCGACAAGAATCAATTTAAAACAGAAATTTCCTGTGGAGAATGAGCTGGGGCATGAAGTGGGTCATTCAACCAGCACAGAAGAGACTGAGGGTACACATTTACAATGTGATTTATTACCCACATAGAACCACTATGAATATGCATGCAGGTACCCTCGCTAGAAGCCTATAACACCACTTTCTGACTGTAACAGTATTATAATGATGCATAATGATGATTGAATAGCATCTGCTGTAATCTCCTCTGGGACATTTCTCCACATTCTACAAATCAAGCAGTATATATTTGTACCGCAACATTTAAAATGTTACCGTGGCGGAAAAAAATGTTTCTGATATATTTTTAACAGCCAACTCTCACATAATTTGCATTACTACTAAGTCCAGACCAGCCAGTATTGTTAAAGATGAATGCATGTAAGACAAAAAACATTCCCAATTTAGCAATCGTGTAAATGTAGTGGAAATCGGTATAAAAACCATATGAGTCTTGCCTTCAGGACAATTGCCTGGATTCATACAACATTTACAACTAATTTGACTTATAAATAAATGCTCAGTGTTTGTTTTCTTGACAAGAACAAGTGAAAACAGCTGTTGTGGCAAAGGAGCACACTTCATCACTTCATGCACAGGTAGCACACAGGCAGGTTGAAGGCCCTTAACCAATTGCATGACCCCTCTCGAGGAAAAACAAGCAAAATTCCACCAACTCAACAGAGGTGGAAGGTCCAGGGGTCAGAAAGTAGAAGTCCTGCCATGTTTTCCTGAACCAGCTGATTTCACTAATTAGTTCTGCCTCCTGGCTTAAAAATTGCACTGACTAGCAAATCCAGGTGATTGGAACAAAATACTGGAGAGGCCACCTCTGCAACTCAATCCCTCCTTTCTGGGTGATGCTGTGGCCAATTATGCACTGCTGGTCTTCTGGTGTGTGCCGACCGGTCACAGTTAGCACTTGCACAGACGAGATTCAATACCAGGACTGTAGGTTATGTCGATACACTGGAAGAATTCTGCGGTTTTAGTAGGATGAGCTACTGAGCAGCCCTGTTATAACCTCTTCAGAAGACTGCTTTTTTTGGAGTGCTGGCTCTGACTTTGGTCTGACCCAGTTTGCTGAAGGTGAGATGGTGATCACCGCCACAGATTATAATCAAGTGCTCGAGTCCCCCACGCCTTCGACTAACAATGCATGAAATGACAGTTCAATATGCAATCTGGGAGCGAGAGGATTGCAGGGATTGAGGGTGTGTGATGCAGGGGGGGTGAGGGGGCTGCTAGCATTCCAATGCTTAAAATGCTGGGGCGAGAGCTGAGAGAGGGAGAGGGGCACTGACAGATGGGTTGGAGGGCTAGTGTCTGATCTCCACAGCTGTTAAAAAAAAAAAAAAAACATTAAATGTATACAAAAAATATCCCATCAGCCCACTGGACTCAGCCGCACACATAAACCCTTCCCTACAGTTAGTCACCCGATGTACGCAAAAGGTATCGACTACAAGCCCCTTATCTGATCTGAGCTTTGTATCTGAGGAAATGCCTAATCCACTTGTACTGGAAGATCCAATAATGTCTTGAGGTGGGCTGGAGGGGAGCAGAGCTGCAAGCACTGGAGGATGCTGACGTGCTGGAGGGGAGATTTCCCTCCACCTACTCAAGAACTGACATATCTGATGAACTGGAGAGAACAGGAAGTATATTTTCTTTTTCATGTCGTTCCTACTTAGTGAGGACCACAACTCCCAAGAATGAAATGCAACATTTTATCTTAAAATAGCCTCACTTTATTGTTACAAGCTGACACGTTTCAACATATGTAACCCTGTAACCCACGCTACAAAAATGAGTCTGATGTGGGGAAAAAATTATTATCATTTTCTCAGATAAAAATCACCCCACAACAGTCGTGGGGTGATTTTTTTCTGATAAATTCTTGTAATTTTTTTTCTACATCATAAGACTAATTTTTGTAAAGCGGGTCACATATTGTCTTAAGTTTGTAACAATAAACTGAGCATATTTGAAGATACAATGTTGCAGGTCATTCTTGGGAGATGCTGTTCTCACTAAGTGAAAACGGCATGTTATTTGGATTTTTGTAATTTTTTTGGAGATGCACCCCTATTCCAAGGAAAGCTAGTTTATTTGCGCCGGTATATCACTAAAACATTTTCTATTCTGTTAATGTTGTTGGTTTATCCCAAGGACATGGCCAGTAAAGACAAAATCTGATATTACTTAAATTAATTAAAATTGGCCTGATGTACAAATCATTTCACAGTTGGAGTTGGCCAAATGTTCGAGACCACACTACACCAGAGTCTAAACATACAGTAAATTGACCATTAGTGTAATTTATTTGAATCATCTTTAATCTCTCTTTATCTCTAGTGCACAAATGGATTCATCATTCCTCGATACCCTGCCCTCTCCTCTTTCAGCGTTTTATCTTCTTGAAACATCACAGTGTAGTGTAGATGTCACTTAGTTGCTGACATGTTTCTCTGGAGTGCAAGAAAGTACATTTAAGATGGGGCAGGAAGGGTCAGGGGAGGATTATGAATAAAAACACTGATCGACGTTACCTTGAACGAGCAGGCGTGTTGTGTGGATAGCCTCTCCCTGGATGCTGTGGGCTCGGCATATGTAGGGCCCCCTGTCTTCGCGGCGGATCGACCGAACCGTCAGGCTTCCGTCGCTTACCTGGGAAGATGGGACAGGTAACATCATCCAGGAGGAGCAAATCAGTGCCACACACTTGACAGACATGCGGCTTGTTGCGGAAATACTTTTTTGTGTTTAATTGTTCTGAAAAAATGGAAAGAGCAATCTGTTTTTATAAGGATGAAATGAGCCAACAGACTTGCATCAAGTGTATGTATACATATCTGTTTATGTGTACGCGTGTGTGTGACTGTGTGCGTGCTGGGGAATGTTTAGGGTTTAGGGGAGTCATACATACAAATGTATGTGTAATAAACTATTTCCTGTTCTTTTTTACAGTATTTCTGAATTTGTTCAAGGCTAGTAGGTGTGTGAGAGACTGTGTTGGGAAATGTTTGTGTTGGGCTGTTAAAATGTTTAAGCCTGCTTAAAGCCAATGTGAATCTAAGCCCAGCAAACAGAAAAATACAGTCCTGTCAGTCTCAGCCAATCACAATCTAAGAGGGGTGGCGGGCTCATGCATGACACCTGGCAGAGCTAAAGAAGCACAAGGTCAATGCAAGTATCCATCTCCTGTGTCCTCCACAATCTGGGCATATGGTCCAGGATCACACCTGTGAACCCAATCTGCCCATACACAGGGAGGCGGCCAGGCCTTCCTCTCTCATCATTAATATAACTCCAATGGCAAGTCTCAATACTCTGCTCTCCACTATATACAAATGCGTGGAAGCATCACTTTGTCCACACGGTGCACCAATTTATTTTTATTCTTCAGATGATCACTGTCATCCTGGCTGACTGAAGCTCTCCCTCCCTGGGAAAGGCTATGGGCTCTGCAGGGGTGCCGTGCCGGTCCCAATTGGCACTGGTGCAGTCTGGATTCGATACCAGACCCTGCGTCCCATCCACACACTGAAACAGTGCCTTAAAAATATGTGCTACACAGGAACCAACTTTTTACTACCAAGAACAAAGTAGTTAATCGCAAGTGCAAGCCCTTCTCATTGCTGCAGTATCCTCTGTCAGTTAGGACAGGGTGTTCCCTATGCAACGCTAAATCCAATTATGTGCTGGACTGCGGGGTTACTGGCCACCAGACTCAAAGGGCATGCATCACCAGTCAAAGCCAGCGTTTAAGCAGAACAAGCCACATGACAGCCCCATCAATATGTGACCTGAACAGGGTTCTCTAAAGACTATGCTTCTGCGGCATCTGAAAAAGCCAGGTCTCTACGCGAGAGCCCTCGATGACCGCCAGCCCATTTCAAATCTGCCCTGTTCTAGACACCTCAGACAACAGGATGCAATGTTGCATTTCAGATTGATAGCTTTATGCCACGCCTTGCTTCAGCTGTTTCAACAGGGAATTTGCTGTAAGCACAGCACTGAAAACCGCCTTTGTTAAAGTTTATTCGCAACCATCATTTCTGCTAACTCAGGAGCTCTAAACAATCTCATCCAGCTCGATCTGAGAGCCGATTTTGACAGGTTTTTTAACTTTTATGGTTATTTTGTTTTTATTTTTATTACCAGAAATAGAATGGCATGTTGCAGGTCAGCAGGTTGGTTTATTCTCAACTTTTTCTTGACCTCTTGCCAGAAGCAATATAGGCCACTGGCAGTAAACCATCACTCACTTATTGCCCTCTGTTACCACCATAATAGCGCTGCAAAGCAAGCAAGGAATCATTGTTGCACACAAAGGGCTAAAGGCTTCTCTCACACAGCATGATGCCATTATCAAATATGAAGCATTGTTCCCCATGTATAAATCACTTAATGGCTTTGCTCTTTACTCTTCTCACTATATGACAACATTACAGGTAAGAAGCTGAAATGCTGCCCATCTCATTATTACTAAAAAAAAAAGAAAATCCCAGCTCTAAGAAAGAAGACAGAAAGAGAGCTGCTATTAAGCACTGAAATCCATCTGGAAATTGAGTGAAGATTCTGAATTGTCTGTTGTAGTGTCCGTTTAACCGGGCCTTTGCCTAATCGTTTAGTCACTTCTGCTTACTTACAATTCATTGAATTTTCCACATTTTTCTTCCCTGTCCTAGTGTCCTCATCATCATCTTTTCAATTTTTTAATGTTTAATCTCGGATTTTGGTTAAAGTCATTGCAATTTCATTTATGTACTTTGTATTATATAAAACTTCAACTAAATTGCTGTCAGGGCCTCTATAATATGTAGAAAAATGTTGTTTGGAAAATAAAGTATTTTTTATTTTTCTTTATTTGTATGGAATGGTGCTCCTTTAAAATAAACTCATCTGCCAGCACAGAGGAGCTATTAAAAAAGGATAGAGATTTGTCATACTTTGTATTTCTCTTGCAGGTGCCACAAATAATCACTTGTCCTGTAGTGAGCCATTTACCAGACAGAAAAAACAATGATATAAAATATTATATATATATATATATATACTTTGTCAGCCAGGAATAAAGAGGGAGAGAACATCATACTGGTAAATATATCCAGGCACATTATCTACACTAAGGACAGCGAGAAAGCTTTCAATAATAAATAATTCACCTATCCATTCATATTATGTAAGTTGCTGAATAAAAATGGAGGGAATTGACACATAAATAATGAATTGATCCAGTATCTTTGCTATGCTAAACACCCCACAACAGCTGGGAAACCATAAAATAATAAGGTGGCAGGATGTCCCTTCCTTTTTCATCTTAGATGAAAAGGTGTGACATTGGGTTCTATTTTCCGGCCGGCGCACGGCATGTGGTGAGCCGTCACACTGGCGAAGTGCCATTTCCGTCATGGATTTTAACACCTGAGCCCGTTTGTGAATTCAGGAGGAGATGCGCTGTTGGGAGTCTCTCAGTGAAGATCAAGCAGCATACTGCCATTTTGGTTCAGTACATTGTAATTGTGGTGCAGCACATTGCAATTTTGGTCTGATCATAGTCTGCAATACAAACCTGCACTGCCCACCTTCCCAGGCCAAGTCTACCAAACCAAAACTCAGTAGCCACGCCCAGTGCACCCATGCACTGCACCCTTGCACTGCACCATTGACTGCGCCCATGCGCCATTGATTCTGTAAAATAGAGCCGCCCATGTTAAAAATATTGTTACAAAAATATTGTTTTATTTGAGTTCTACATCCAAGTCACTATTGGATTGTAATTTTTAATTTGTAAGTCTGTAGTAAAATTCTTAATGGCAGCGAGATGTGTGGAGCAAGTTTTTGGGTGGCTGGCTCAAGCCAATGGTTGGGGGTTAGATCCTCTGCCATGGCACTTTTTGAGCCTTGATCTCTTCTCGACCTGTTACCCTCTCTTGCTTTGCTTTTTCTCAGACATTTGGGTTTGTCCAAAACACAAAGGCACATTTTCACAATACACAATGAGCAATGACACCATCACATTTCTCAAACACTTTGCAAACACTTGTTGTTGTGGCCTTACTTTTGTTTGTAAGGAATTTTGTCACTGTTCTAATCCAAGCACGGGCGCGACCTCAATCCCAGTCACTACTGAACAGTTCCAGTAACCCGCCTTGTTTCTGTCAAGATTATGCGGACAGTGAGACACTAAGCAGTCTGCATGCCTGAGATAAGCATTTCGCTGGTTTCTTGTTTTGTTCCCAGTCTAAATTCCAGATGAATGTATTAAATGGTCTCAGAAGAGTCCCATGCACTGCAGCAGGCCGACGTTGGGCACGTTGCACACAGAAAGTGATTTTTCACCACAGACAATGGCAATAGCTTGCTACACTGGCAGCAACAAGAATTTGAATGTACACCCTCCCATTCTCATTAACGACTGATAAATTATTTGGAGCAGCTTTCACATTAACGGCGTCCACATTCATTTGTTTCTTTCCAAGTGAAGCATCAGGATGTTCCTGCGACGAGTCAGAGGAATGCAGGAAAGGCGAACAGAACTTTCATGAATTAATTAAGCTTTTAAAAAAAAAAAAAAACCTAGCCCTAAGAAATGGGTTAACTCTCTTTCACTATACCAGCTCGTAGGTGATTTCCGCCAGTGTGTATATGTAGCACATGACCATCAGTCATTTCAAGGTTTTAAGAGCAATCTTTGTAATTAGTGTACTACAATATTGAGACACTGGCCACAATAAAAAAGAGGAAAAGAAAATGAGCATACCGCTCTGGCCCTTCTGTACAGTAGCATACTACTGTGTACAAGAGCGCTAGAGAAGTGTCCAGATTTCATATCCCAATTTTATAGGTGCGTACCCTTTTAAGAAAAAGAAGCGCATTGCCTATTTTGGATGTGCACATCATGCATTTTTAGTAAATTAATGTAAGATACTGCACGCCTGGGTTGCTAAGCACCTGGCTCCATAGTAACTCAGTTCCAACAGTGAGAAATATCTGTGTGGTATTATGTATTTGCGTCTTTTTAGAATCTTTATATGGTATTCACTAGCATTGCTCAATAGTGCCTGCTCCAGTTCTTTCTGCACAGTTTAGCAGTGAGAAAAACTAGCAACCTACCATAAAATAGCTTAAGAAGATGTGTATACTAGCTGGAGTTCTCACTTTAACGAGGACACTGCAACGATGGGATGGGCTTACTAATATGATTTTGTATTCCAAATGAGAAGAAAAGACGAGGGGGACAAAAAGATGTACAAAAACAAATAAACAAAAAAGCTATTAACAGAAAAAACATCAATTTCAGTGAACATCTCATGCAGCTATTTTACAGAAAATATCTACAAACACAGACTTCTTAGTGTCTTGAATTTGATTTACATTTCAGTAAAGTGCTGAATATATGCCTGCACAGTGCGTGTAGAAGGCAGAGAACTGAAGCTCCGTTCAACACATTCAATTTGAGCAGGTTGCTTTCTGCCACTGATTCTATTTATATGCAGAACTGACTGGCTGTCTGGTTTGTGGGTGCAATCAACTGGCAAATCTGAATAATAAATAAATAAAATTTCAGTTTATTTCATGCCAATCATGTTCAGTTATGACATGGAGGTAAAACAAACAGTTTTTTTTTATTTTATGAAACATTACTATTTATATAATTAAATGACTGTATTGAGAGGCATTGAGGGAGTGAATAAAATAACACCATCAACACCACAGAACTGCAATTACGTGCTGTACACTATCCTTCATAAACTAATATTCTATATCCCATATTCCTTGGAAACTATTTCTCATTACTATCCGATGCCACCTTTCAAAACAGACATAATGACGCGCGACCGTATCACATTATACAAAGGGCATATCTATACATTTAGACATACGCCATCTGATGCTACATCCTCTGCTTAGCTCAACGCTGACATTCACATCAAGCGTGGTATTCACATCCAGAAACAAGTTTACACGGTAACGCGGTAGGCGTGCGAGGCCACGACACAAATTATCCACCGCGGCCGGTCAGCTTCGGAATGCGCCGTGGCTTTGACCTTCCGTCGGGCTGTCGCAGGATTGGGGCGACGCGACTGGATGAGAGGTGAGGGTTGGGAGAGAATGGGGGGGGAGGGGGGACTGCAGCGGGCTGTCACTTCCCCTTCCTCACAGATGGCGGCGCGCGAGTGGCAGACGCGGCCGGGGAAATGTCACTCACCGCGCCGCATACAAATACTACGCGCAGCCATGAGCGTGCGCTGAGGGAGAGCCCGCAGGGGGAAGACTGGGAGGAGGGGGTGGGGGGTTTGAATCCCGCACGGTTCAAAGGATTTTGTGATCGATGTGGCACTAGACTTGAGAGGATACACAAAACAGGGGGGGGGGGGGGGTGAGTTAAATGTGCCTCGCTAGTTCTTTGCTGGCATATCCCTCAGGTGCACTAAGAGAGGTTCCTTCCTGACGCCCAGACTGACTGCACCTTCAATCGCAACACAAAGCAAGCCATTTTTTCCCACCTCTCGCAGTCTCATCGGGGAGGAAAAAAACAACTCCGAGTGGGAACCCACGCTTTGCTCATTTTCACAAAGTCAATACCACAAATATGCTGCATTTTCATCCTGTCAGACTTATGGGGTGTAAAACTGCTCACAGTAAGGGTTCATATAAGAGAGAGCTGTGGGACTTTTAAAACAATCTATCGTGCTGCCAAAAGTGATTTTTACAGCTTGTATTACATGGTGTGTTATTTAACATCAAGGCGTTCAAATATGCCCATTGACTGAGGAGAGTAATGGTGCGTTAAACGACAATTGTGGCACGTTCATAAGCTTTGAGGCTAACCATATGTGTCTCTGATGACAACATGGCATTTAAACCTGTATCACTCAATGGCCATGTGTGACACTCAGGTGTAAAAAAATAAAATAAACTCAGCTGCAACCATTGCTCTCTCTCTCTCTCTCTCTCTCTCTCTCTCTCTCTCTCTCTCTCTCTCTCTCTCTCTCTCTCTCTCTCTCTCTCTCTCTCTCTCTCTCTCTCTCTCTCTCTCTCTCTCTCTCTCTCTCTGGTAGAATTTTTCCTACCACTGTAGGCTTCTCTCACCACTCAGATAAGTTCTCTCATAGTAACTGCAAAGGGCGCTAAGTCAGCAGCATGTAGCTTTCAGCTTCAGCGCTAGGTGCTGCTGACTTCGATTGCCTTGCAGTTACTAAGTCTATTTGATCCCATGTGGAAAACTGGCATGTGCCCGGTGCTATGCCAGCAAAACCAACAGAGAACTGAACTTTCCCCAACAACAAAAGGCCTTTCTTCAGAAGGCAAAATGGCATCCACCTTCCAGACAGCAAACAGGACTCCAGATTGCGTGCATCACCGCAGGAAACATCCACAAACCACTCCATGGAAAGATTGAGTGAAAGATTTCAATAAGAAGATATCATCAAAGACGAGGCCTTCAATACAAGAGGTATCTGTATATTGTAATGTTCAATATATACGCACACCAGCAAGAGACAGATATGTATTATTTATTTATAGATTATACCCTATATTTTGATCAAATCTTACTAGAAATGTAGAAATGCAAAGTAGTACACTGGGCCTTGAGGATTGGAAAGTTACCTCACTTCCTCTCTAGCCCCATACAGGAAGAGAGATCAATCTTCTTATAAAGCAACATAACAATATTAAGCAGGCCACGTAATCACCCCATCCTAACAACATAGAACATGTTCATAAAAAGAGAAGAGCAGTGCCCTACCTTGTACTTCTCGCTGTCCACCAGCCTTTCTCCTTCTCTAATCCAGCTGACCACAGGCTTGGGGTTCCCAAAGGCAGTACAGCTCAAGGTGATGCTGCCCCCTTCCTTTGCCTCCACATACTGCGGGGGCGTGTCCGTGAAGGTGGGAGGAGCTATAATGGGGGATAAAATGAAAGGAAAAAAAACACAAGGCAAGTCAAAAGACCTCTTTGATCCCTGTTTGTGGTGTTTGAGTACATCTCTTCATCATATCCCCGGAAGGGTCCGAAGAGACAATGTCACAAGAGTATTTATACACTACTTTATGAAATACTATTAATTGAGTTTATATATACACAGTGCCCTCCACAATTATTGGCACCCCTGGTAAAGATGAGTGAAAAGAGTTATAAAAAAATCACCGTTTGGTGAATTAGCTTAATCTCACCTTTAATTGAAGTAAATTTATTCTGAAAAAAAACATCCCTCATCAAGATTATCAATTATTTTTAACAAAACCACGTGTGCCACAATTATTGGCACCCCTAGAAATCCTATGAACAAAATGTACATTTTGTTCATTTTTTAAGCTAATTCACCTTAATGGTGATATATATATCTTGAAATTATTATCTCTTTTTCCACCGCCCCTATTTTACCATTTAATTGGTTACTGGGCTGTTCCTGTGTAATGGCTGAGGAACTGTACTGGGAGCAACAATAGCAGTTTGATAACTCAGTTTTGGCACTGCTGTAGCACCCATGTGCAAGCAGTCTGCTATGCAAGCAAATAAATGAAGTGATAACCCATCAATGTGAAAGCCTTATGGTGTCTTTAAGAGCCCAGAACATTACCACTCAAGTGTTTTTAACAGCCTCCAAATGTGTCTTCTCTTCTGTCAGACTGCAGCATGTGTGTGTGTGCGTGTGCGTGTATCTGTATGTGTATACACAGTGCCATCCAAAATTGTCCACACCCTTGAAAAAGATCAGCAAACCAGGCTGCATATATCTCAAAATGAGCCAAGAAATGGTTAACAAACCACAGTGTTAAGTGTTTTGCAAAGTCCAGTCTCCAGACTTTAACCCCTTTGTAAATGTGTGGGTTGTATTGAAGAGGTCAGTCTGAAAAAATGGGTGCAAATAATTTTTGAATAAATATTACTTGTTGAAAATTATTTTTTTCTCTGATTAATTGAGTTAGCATAAAATAATATACTTTATCCTGTAAAGAGCATACAATAAGCTTATAACCTTTATTGTTTATATATTATATGCATCTGTTGCTCGTCTTTATCAAAGGTGTGAAGAACTTTGGAGGGAATTTTTGTCTTCTATGCTCTATGGGGCACAGAATTCAAGCAGTCATTGCTTGCAAAGTACTAAGCTTGACAACTGTCATTTACATATCATTAATATGCCCCAAACATTATGGTGCCCTGAAATAGGGGGCTATGTATAAAAAAGTGATGACATTTCTACATGGTGAAAACAAAATGTATAAAAAATAACCGAATAAAAGAGTGCTGAAAATGTACTTTAACCACATTTTTGATTACAACTATAAAATTGTGAAGTACAAAACCCAATCAAAAATATATATTTATTTGTCCTAAACATGGAGGGCCCTGCATTATATACTGTGCGTGCGCGCGTGCATACGTGCGTACGTGCGTACGTGCATATGTGAGTTTGTGTGTGTGAGTAAATAATTGCATTTCTTGGAAAGGGTATATGGTATATGCAGCTGCTCTTTATGTAGTTGCTACACTGTGACCAGATCGCCTCCTCTCTATCAAGTCAAATGAGCCGGCTATCAGGGTCTGCGGACCCCTCCTCGCTCCACAGTGGTACTGAGGCACAACGGTAACCGGCCCCAACACAATCTATTCCACTGGCCAACCCCAAGGCTCCATCCATCACCGTGTATGAAGGGTACCTTGTGCTCTCGTCAGGTTACATTTGTTCGTGGGCTCTCAGCCTTTCTCCCTCACTCCCGTGTGTCCCTATTGTTCATCAACCGAGTTCCTTCATCCTCCAAATAGGCAGACTCTCCTGAATTTCAAGTAAATATGCTTTTAAACCACCGGCTATTAGAAAAATAGAGAGCTAACACTTTTCACTAGGTTTATGTCGTTTGTTCTTGTGCCTTCTAAAGAGCATAGACAAGTGCTGGAAGTATTGAACGTGTCATTTTTCAAAGTCGCTCAATGTTTCGTTTGCATGGCAAAGATATGGAAATGCAGTAGTGACTGCAATAATGAATGGCTTCGGGAAACCTCGCCGGTGTATGTAAGGCCCTCACTGCTATGCTTTACTGCTGTGTCATCATATAACCTGCTTATTGATATCAAAAATGGCTGAAGTACTGCCCATAGCAATCAGTTGCATAAAAACAATTTTAGGAATCACAATAAGTGATTAGGAAGTGAAGCTGAAAACTGTCATTTAGTGTTATCAACCTTAATATTCAGACTTTAACCCAGCAGTTACGAGTTTTCCATTTGTTTCTGGTTTTAAATGATAACATTTTTTATTGTTTATTAATAGTTTTGACAGTTATAGACATTCCTTGAAATTTCATATTCTCACTGAGAATGTGAGCTCAGGATAGCTGTGACTATGACAAGCAGGAAACTACATCATGATTTAAAGCCTGCACACCTCTTCTTAAACCCAATTTAATTCAAATGAAATCATTCGGTCCCTCCTTTGAGTGGTGAATCTACTCTGGCATGCAGAGAAATGTGATTATCCGTTCCGACGTTGAAAAATTCCCATTTCCATTTATAAACCCACCAAAGGCCATATCCCCCATCCTACTGAATAACACCATTAACATAATCACCTCTCAAGTCTTTATTTCCATATTTCTATCACTGACGGCTGCTTCTAAGTCAGCTAAACACAATACAATGGAGCCCCTAATTATTCATTACACATACAGCATGCATTTGTGGCTGCATAAGAGGCAGATACTCACTAAGCTTCAGAGCACTCAAGAAGGCTGTGATAAACATCTATGGTGCAAAAATAAGGCTTTATGGAGTTGCAGAAACCTTCTGTATACCTCAAATGAGTCACACTTGTGTTTGACACAGGCAACATGTGTGCAACAAACACATTTGCCAAAGGGTGTGTCTCCCAAATGCATTCACATGGTGTGCACTTCCATCACATAGTTTTCAGTGGTTCTTCCAGCAGTCCTGGACATATTTATTTCTCAGTCACATTGATACAACTCAAAAATGTTTATTTATTTATGAATGTATGAATCACAACTCCCTCACTGTAGCATGCCTTTCACATTGACTATCGGTTTAAAAAATGTATAAAAAAACATGATCATTTTACATTGCAGTCAATGGAGTCTTTTACGTAATCCCCACTATCCCCACACTGCTCTTCTCCTCCGCTGTGATATTCCCACATCTCAATAGGCTTTCGGCCGTGGTGGTGAAGGAATCAAAATGGAGTCATTCGCAACAATGGCGATGACCACACCTGGTAAATCTGCGGCTGGAATAGAAGACTGCAGGGCACTGCGACCCTCCTGGTCCAGGGTGGTTTTCCCTGCCAAGTGCTGGGGATGCTACAGGGACATCATTGACGAGCGCTGAAAACACTCCAAGCGCTTTGAATGCTACAGGGACATCACTGACAAGCAGGGGGAATGTTCCAAGTGTTGGGGCCACTCCAAACAACGGAGAAGCTGGGTGCCTTAAATGTGCTGAACATTTAAGCAGCTAGAGGAACTGTATTATATCTATACTTACAGTATACTGCGAGTGAGAGATGGAGATATTCCTGTGAGGTGCACAGGAATTGTTGATTCTTATAGATATTATGTTGATATTATGTTGATTATATTTAAAAGCTTGAAAATAAATCTAATTGGGCTGGGCTGACTGTTAGTCAAAAATAGATTTGTTCAGCGTGACAGGATGCTATCATCAGAGGCCATGTGTGTGCGTGCGTGCGTGCATGCGTGTGTGTGAGGGCATGCGTGCGTGCGTGCGTGCGTGCGTGCGTGCGTTAATACCGTATAACCGCTTATTTTCCTATTTTACAATATGGATAGCATGATTGATCGGTTTACAAATATTTTCCATTTAAAACTGAAATGGAAAAAGAGTAAAAACACACATGCCAATAAGGCATTCTGCAAGATTGCTTTCTGTGAGTTCCCCAGCCTGTTTGGCTCCCTCAGATCCAGTGCATACTGCTCTCATGTGCCCTCGCTCGGGGAAACAGAAGATATGCTGCAAATAGCAATCACACCCTCGTCCTACATTTTAGTCTTTTGGTGCTCCCACTGTCTACCACCGCTGTCTCAGAGTGAGTTCAGAACGGTAGCCTGAGAAATAGCACATGCCCCTAATCTTTCCCTTTGAAGCACCATCTATACATGCAAATAGATGGTTCAGAGTGAGCCGAGGGTTTGCGGTTCCCTGTTGCATTTCTTTCATCTCCAAACTCATTGCATCGCCCTGTCCTTCTTCCACATCTCTCTCTCTCTTTCTCTCTCTCTCTCTCTCTCTCTCTCTCTCTCTCTCTCTCTCTCTCTCTCTCTCTCTCCGTGAAACGGTCCATAAGAGAATTCTGGCCTTGCCAGTACATCACTGTTACAAGCAGATTTCAGAGAGAAAAAAAATAGGATACAGCAGCCTCCGTCTAGGAAAAGCTTTTAAATGAAGAAAACTAATGATGTCAAGATTAAATAAAGATGTGTCACAATTACAGTACATCATGCAAACAAATTCCTTCTGAGGTTGCCTCAGTCACACCAGAGACCCCTACACCTGCAGACCTACACTCCAGCACCTGCTGCTCCTGGATACTGGACAAGCATCGGGCCAGGGAAGGCTGAGCTGGGGAATGAAAGAGGCGTGTGTGTGTGTGTGTGTGTGTGTGTGTGTATGTGTTTGTGCACAAAATGCTTTTTCAGTGGATCCTGTAGCCCGGCGGAAACTGGGGACCACCTGCGTTTTCAGCAATGAAGGCCTTTGATGCGGCTGACCATAGTGCGTCTCAGTGACTCAATACGCACACTGTTTGAAAGAGCCCTGCCACACTTCCGACCCTGGTCCACAGCTACTTCTTGTTCCACACACAGATATAAATGCAGGCAGTGGATTACCAGGGCCAACAGTGGAAGCAGGGATGGATGGATGGATAGATAAATAGAAAAATGTACAGTGTTAAATCAACTCTTACAGTGTACATAATGGTCCCTATTGGATTAATTAATTTGTACTCTGTGAGAGTTGAATTAACACTCAATATTTTACTGTGTATCTATAGCTGTCTGTCTGTCTACTAAACACTGTCTTAAAATGGTGACACACAGTATATTGGTTGGAAGTATATGTCATATAGCTGATGCCATCATTATACTTAGTATGCCTTTACAAATGTTAAGACGATATACTGTATATTACATCTTAATATCTGAGTTCACTAAAAAAACAAAAACAATATGAGGATAGGAGAGGAGATTGTGGGAGAGTAGAGGAGAGCTATAAAAAGCCTGCACAGCACTGAGCAAGGCGTGAAAGCATGCACAGATGTTCCCACATTCCGCTCACAATAGCACAGGTGCCATCTAATTGGCAGAAAATCTACAGACGTGAGGATACTGACAGCGGGCACACATGAGAGAGCACACACACACACACACACACACTCACACACCCAAACACACACACGCACATGCACACGAAATCACTACCATCCGCCTCCACCCCACAATTATCTAAATCGTAATTGTGCACTACCGCCCTCCTAACCTCCATGGGTATAGGGGTACACCTGCCTTCATCCTAAAATAAATGGGTATTGTGGTACCTCTATTTTCCCTAAGATTTGGGGTACACTCTTTAAAAATCCTTTACCTGGGTACCCCTAACACGCATGGGATTATGGCTATTCTCGTCAGGCTTCAGGAATGCTACCCATTGCTTAACCTGCACATTCACACTTGCCACAGACTGATACCTCTGCTCCATTTATTCCGAATAAAATATGTATGAGCTCCATTCAATAAGCTTATGTTGGCAAAACAATATCTACAATACATTCAGCACTGACAGTAAGCTGCACACTCATTGAACTATTGCCGTAATGCACGCACACACGCACATGCACACGCACACACACAAACACATTCTCTCTCTCTCTCTCTCTCTCTTTTCTCATTCTCATTCACTCTCTCTCGTTCTCTTTCTATCTGTCTGTCTCTTTTTTTCTTTCTTAGCAGTCTGGAAACAGGTGACTTGCACTACGAACTAACCAAGCACTAATTTGTGAAAAGAGCTCAATGTACAAGAAGGTACATTTATTTAAACTTTTTTTGTTATTCAAATACATTAGAGATAGCAGGATGCTGACACTGCCTCCACAATGTAATCTTTGCAGTCCTTTTAGGCAGAGAGTTTAATTTAAAGCAAGTAAGCAAAGATTCAGTTCAGTAAAGCAAAGATTAAAAATATATTGGTGTTTAAATTCGGAACATACAAAAAAATGTACCAAAGTTTTTATTTAAAACAACTTAATGCCAATACAATTGTAACACAGTCATTATTATTACAAAGCATTATTACCTTCTGTCGGTGACTGCAACAACTAGTTTGTGCAACAACTAAATATAATATATGATTACGATATATTAATATGATTATGTATAATATATGCTCCTGCCTCTCACCCAATGCATGCTGGGATAGACTCCAGCCACCCCCCCCCCCCCCCTCCACCATGACCCTGACCAAGAATAAGCGGGTTAGATAATGAATATGGATGGATAATATAATATGTGATAAGTTTAGAGAAATAATTGCCATAAAAGAAGATGGTGGCGAGCAGAATGAATCCTCATGCTCTGCGATAAGGTAACCTGATGGAATCTGTCACAATTAAGCCAATGGGGAACAAATTAAGCCAATGGGGAAGAAAATAAAAACAAAAATAATTGTACAAAGTGTAAATTTCCTTTTGCTGTTTAAAAAAATCATTCAATCAAACTCAATATTTAGCACAGATCCAAGAACTGTACTTTTTTTTTGGGTGGTGGGGGGGTTGAGATTTGAGGCCGTGTAGATGACATGCTTGCCGCGTTTCCAAGGATGCCGCGAGGGGGCGGGAATCGGAGCGCATCGTAGGAAGGCATACAGAAGCAGGTCTATTTCTGCCACCCAGTCGCAGCGTCTGCATGAGCTCGCCTGCACAGCACATTTCTGCTCTGCTTTATCATCCCCAGAAGACAATCAAACGTGCCGCGGGCCACGCCATCGCTCAAAGGCTGAGGAGACAGCGTTACGGCGCGTGAGCCAGACACCCTGGCAGCAGATGCAAATGACGGCGACAATAACGAGAGCCTTTCTCGTTGAAAAACAATAAAAACGGAAAAAAATATCTCGCCGTCCCCTCCTCCTCCGCTTCATTGAATCTGATTCCTTTTGCTGTGACAGAGATTCAGACAAAATTACCACCCTCCCCCAAGCCCCCATTTGCCGCAGACAACCAGGAGAGACAGTTGTAGGCTGAGCCGCATGCTCTAAACAGGCTTTTGTTGGGTCACAGCGACGCATTCTCTGATCTGATTCAAACAGGCCTGCCGTGATTCAACATTTTTTACGGGATGTGCCCCTAATGGCAAGTTAAGCCGAATGATTTCTTGATTCATTATATTCAAGCTACTCAATTGCCAACTTGAAAAGTGCTGAGCTCTTGCTTTTAACTCATTCTTGCGTTCTTGCCAACCAATATTCCTTCTCATTCCCCTCATGCCAGTGTGTATTTCACAAGCTGAATATGAATTGAATTAGATGTCCTTGTTTTCCTTGAAGCCTCGGTATACCCATTTACATACAGCATTTTTCATTAGGACTTAGCTCTTGATTTCTGTGTGTACCCTATTTGAGAGAAGAAGACATACCGGCAGCTTTTCAGTACTGAGGTTGTTTCAACTCTGGACCAAAAATGGAAATTGAACAATATCGTGACTAAAGAGCGATCACACCATCACATAAGTGTCAATGATGACTATAAAGAGGGAATTCTGCCAGCCCTGTGCCTATATTCCAAAATACATACTTGCATATGGCACAAAATGCACAGAAGTATGGAAGATTGCGGCTAATATATTCACTATCAAGTACTTTTCCAAGATTCCGAAAGATGTGGTATTTATAGATATTGGTATTTATAAGGCATGTGCTCACATACTTGGGGGTGGATTAAAATAATAGTATTGAATTGTTGTTTATCCATGCAGTTTTTTCTGCTATGTGATGCTACTTACTTAACATTGTGTTGAAATGCTATTAACCTTAAAGTATTATGCTTTCTCAACATACAGTAATTCAACAAAGATAGTTACAAGAGATACCAATGTCTTCTTTTCATATTCATAAGTCAAGAAGCTTGGTAAGTGTACCCAATATACATTATTGAGGTTAGTCAACAACAACAACAAAATCTAAATGCAACAGTGTTCCAACAGCTATGGGTCCTAATGGTGAAAACTGAAAACTGAAAACTGCATTTTTACTTCCGTTGTTTTAATGCACACATACCTTTATGCAGCAAACTTCATACGCATTGTTAGAGTAGTCAGCCAACATTTTGAGGAGCATGATACTGACATTATCCACACTGCAGGCTATGGCCTTTTCAGTTATCAGATGTGAAAGCACTCAAGCATTTATGGAATATTCTAGAACAATGACTCAGTGTTTTCCACTTCCATCAACTATACTTGGGGTGGTTTCTCATGGAAGAGTGGTGTCCGATTCCTCTGGTAGAACTGTACAATGCCGGTAGACATACGGGCTGTGCTGGCCATACTGACGAACCAACCGCATTAAGTGACTTTATATTGGCGTGTTCATGGCAAGGTGGTCTTACCAAAGTGAATTCTGAGCTTGTACTCATTAGTATGCTTATCAGTACATACCGTACGTGTGCATTTTGAAATGCAGCCTCAGGTTTAAAACATGAATGATAACGATGGTGATCTAAAGTTGCTGAGGCAGGAGTCATGTGACATTCAGATGGTCACATGCTCCAATTTAAAAGCCCCTTGGCAGCACTTACTCTTTCTCTTTTTTTCAACTAAATTCTCTGTTTAACCCCTTAGTGCAGATGGCATATTTGGTAAATCATGGGGGTACTCTGTTTAAGGCTTTATAACTCCAGGTGTGAGCATCACATAAACTTGGTAAATGGCTTAAATGAAACAAAACCGGTGTACCATTTTTAGTACAAACTTAGATTTGTTTATTTTCATAATTTAAGGTCAAAATAAAGTGCCGGAAATGCAAGCAAAACTTTGCTAAAATTTCTAAAAAATATATATTTCTTCAAAATACTGAGAGCTACATAAGTGAAACAGGTAAAACTACACATTTCCTGGATCATAAACTCCTTGTCCACAAGCATTCAATAATCGCAGGGTGATATACAGAACTACTAAAGCTCTATGACACAAAATATAAGCAGTGTAGCCAGGTGTACCCAGGGTCTCCAAACCTATCCAAATTGGCTAAAATGTGAATAGCTGTAAATCTTAAACTAATCATACATTGCAGTGCAAATAAACCGTTTTGACTAATTTAACTCACCTTTTAATCATTTTCATGTGGGAATTATTTTGGATCAGTACAGGGGGGTGGATATCTAGGTGTCCAATAACCTACCCAAAACCTCTCCGAGAAATTATTAAAAAGCCTTTAGTCCTTTATAAAGCATATACATTTTACCTTACGATCACTTAATGGATGAAAACATTGATATTGCACAGTTTCAGTTCAGTGTTTGATGCCAAGTGTGCCATTTTTTCACCATTATCCTTCATATACTGCTTCATCCTGTGCCGTGCCTTCGTGGCCAATATGCACTCATCAATGGCACGGTCTTCAGTTTGCTGTAAGGATCTGGTCCTGCAGTGGCTTCACTCTGAACAGTAGAGGGCACTGCTGGAGTGGCAGAGGTGGAGGGTCAAGCATGTTATAGGAACAAATTACATAATGCAGAAGCATTATAACACTGTGGTACACACAGCTAAATATGCAATCATTCACTCTTGTACTTCAGTAAACACTTTCTTCTGTATGCTACATTATGTTATATTTTGTTGCATGCTCTAGGATGGCATTACTCTGTAGTGTTTCACAACTGTTGCTTATTTATTTTATTTATTTATTTTACATTCATCTTGCACACATCTGGACACAGTACATTTGAATACATATTTTCCATTCCCTAAGTGAAAAGCATCACCCATGGATATACTAATACCCCATAGAGTACATTATGCACAAAGAAATTACAATACAATAAAATAATATCGGAAAACACTACCAATGTTCTAGCTTCACGGCAAATCGAGGCATAAAATAAACTCCTAAAAAAAGTTTGGAAACGTTATTTCGGTCGATTATTCCTCCCCTTTACTAATACCAATTGGTATTGTCTTTTATATCGTTGGAAAGCCTGATTAGTCACCTTTGCAACGAGGTACAACTTGTAAGGATCATGCATTCGTGGAATGAGCAACACAGCTAACCGTGTGGGTAGCGGCCCAAAAAAATGTGCCAAAATCCCCTGCAATATTCTTCTGTTGGTATTCACTCTCGTGTTGAGCTTCAAGTGCTGGCAGGTGTATGCCAGTCACAGGTGTGTGACCAGGCTGGTGACCAGCATGAGGAGGAGGTGCCAAGCTGTTGTGGCTGCGTATGGATCTTCCACACGCTACTGAGGTCCCTGACAGTGTAAAATGAATAAAGTGTAAAAATGGCCAATATGTGTTGTTATTTCCTTATTACTGTGGGAGAGTGCAATCATCCAGTCCACCAAGCAACTCAAAACGAGAGTGAATACCAACAGAAGAATATTGCAGGGGATTTTGGCACATTTTTTTGGGCCGCTACCCACACGGTTAGCTGTGTTGCTCATTCCACGAATGCATGATCCTTACAAGTTGTACCTCGTTGTAAAGGTGACTAATCAGGCTTTCCAACGATATAAAATACAATACCAATTGGTATTATTAAAGGGGAGGAATAATCGACCGAAATAAGGTTTCCGATCATTTTTTGAGGAGTTTATAACGTACGACTGAGCAACCAAACAGAACAGCGCTAAAATACTCTATGTCATTGTGAATGCTATGAATTCTAACAAAGCAGGCCACCACGAGCCACTACGGGAACGGCACGAACACAATATCAATACATTACAGTTATTTGGCAGACGCGTTTATCCAAAGCGACGTACAATAAGTGCATATTGAACGAAGCAAAGTCACGAAAGCGCTACTTTATCACAACGTAGATGCTATCGCTAGTAGTACTCAACACAATACAGTCAGCTATACATTCTAAGCGATCCGATAGCTAAACCAAATAGAAAATAAAAAATAAACGGAAAGAACGTACTATATTATTTGCCTTATACATGTAGTTATTCAAGGTGGAGTCTGAAAAAGTGTGTTTTCAAATATGTTCAGCATTATTAGCAGGCTAACAGTGGTCTATTACGACCGATGCAAATACAAAAATAACGACTATATAGCACGCAGTGGAAAAACGAATGTATATAATCAAAATATTACAAGCAGTAATACTTACATGTCGAGGAGGATATCTTCCCCATATTGATAGGCACCTCTTCCACAGAATCTATGCTACAGGGATTAGAAGAATCTCTGTTGTTGTCCTCTTCTGACCGACTTCGGGGAAAACTACTAAAAAGTCACATCAAAGTTGCGCGCAGTTTTATAGCGTAATACCAAATGCGTCATAGTCAAACCAAATGCGTCATCTGCGCATGCCAGCGTAAAATTGTCGTGATATAACAAGTATTGCAGTTACGCTCGCCCTTAAATAGTTAATCCAAGCTTTCATTTACACATGTAAATTACTTTTGGGAAGCTTGTCGTGCCTTCTATTGGATAAAACAATTGTCGATCAAACCAGAATAAAATTGCAAGCGTCACAGCCGTGCAATCAGGGAGGGGGAGTTACGCAGAGCTAGTTTCGTTTGTCTAATAGTGTTCCAATGCGCTGTGTATTTTTCAAACGGATTGTCCAAGACAATAAATGACCACGGAATCTTGAAAGGGACATATCTACGCTTAAATCCACGGGAGGATTGCACACGAATTCCATATTTAATTGCAGATATTGATAGTAGAATGGCATTGTATGATTTCACTTGTTTATGTCGGTATTGATTGAGCAGCGATTTGCACCGCTGTATTTGCATACGGTCGGGCTATTGGTGGGTTTATCTGGTTGCTGGACGGAATTCTGATATGATATGATGAATACATATATTTATGAACTCCCAACATAGACGCTATTGCCCACTATGTCACGCATGGGTAGGTATAGGCTGGGTGGGGAGTGCTTGTTAAATGGACTTGCTACGGAAAGATAGTGACACTTAGAAACTACGCATTGGTCAGAAATCGTCGCGAATGGTCTACCAATAAAGTTAAAATACCGCGTTTGGGTTTTCCACTAATAGTTTGGCTGCAGGAGCAACGCGTGTCTCAGTTGCGTAAAACTGTCTCGCAGGCGAGCCAAAATAGACTATCTGCACTAAGTAGTTACCTGCTATTCTGCATGGCTGCTGTATATCCTACCAGTAACGTTTGGTCACTTACCTTAAGAAGGTAGCTATAAACAGATATCCTGTACCAAAATTAGCTTTTTGGATGACACTCAGTTTATCTGAAATAAACATTAATGTCCATATAAAACAAATTGTCTACTACGGAATTAATAATAATGTTTTTTCTCAACAAAAAAAAAAGCCTCACATCGCAAAGTTGTAAATATTGATTTGGAAAGAAAGGCATAATTCAACACAGGAAAAATGTATCTCCGGGTTGGCCGTTTATCTCCTGCATATCAGTGAGCTCTAGCAGGTGCTTAAAATATATTCAGACTTGCATCCATTTTGCAGACAATAACAGGAATTTCAAGAACAATGAACAGCGATGGCCCAGTGGCCCATCAAATAGCTCGTTATATAAAGCCCCTAAGATTGCTGAGAATCGATGCCGATACCCATTTGTAATCCTTTCAACCAAGCACTGACTGAAATCCAGAAGGTCATCTCTGGCGACAATGAATGACGTGTGACAAAGTACTCAATGTGAATGAATCTGTGACAAAGTACTCAATGTGAATGAATCTGTGACAAAGTACTCAATGTGAATGAATCTGTGACAAAGTACTCAATGTGAATTAATCTGTGACAAAGTACTCAATGTGTCATGCTACAAAATGGAAACTTCTGACAGCAGTCAATGAGCCATGCAAAAATGTTACTTTTTAATTACTCTTTTCCAATAGAATACAAATATATAATCACCTTAGGGATGCCTGACTTGCTTACATATGTAGTCCTTTGTTTTGTTCCTTTAACACCCATCTACTCAATCATCTATGCATATTGCAGATATCATGCATTTCTAAATAAAAACACTCATCAGCATAGCTGTCCCAGCCCACGTATTCCTCGCAAAAAACACTTCTAGAATCAACCTACATTTTCTGAAGGAAAAAAGCTGAACTGAACTGAACAACCATATCCTCTGTTATCTCAACAACTTCATTACATGATTATTGCCTTCATATTAAACAGAAAAAACTCAATCTGTCAGTGCTATTAGCTTGTCAGTCTGTTTAAAGTAGCACTAAAACTGCAAACAGAAAGCAATAGAGTTGATGAGTTGACTCGTCCAAATGAACCTGGATTTAACCAAAGGTAAATCCTCCTTGTGAAACATGTATCAGTACTTAGTTTAACAACTCACAGATAAGAACAGCAATTCCAAGATCATTTTCTCTCTGGTGGCTGAGAATGCTTTTGACAGACTGAGAAGGCCATCTCTCTTCACCACCCACTCACACTTTGGCTTTGTTGACATGTTTATCACCTACTTCAGGACCTCTATCAATTCCCCAGCGTTTATGTAATGTCAAAAGGTATAACCTCCCAACCACATATGCTCTTTAGAGGGTTCTACAAAGAGCCATATTTTATTGACACTTCTCTTGCTGATTTATATAGAAACCTCAGCTGGGAAAAGATTGCAAAAATAGGAGTGCAAAAATGAAAAACCTACAACAAACAGTCGCCCACCTATAGTGTGTTATTGTTCGTGCTGACGTGTTGACGATGTGCCATGTTGCATTATCACCATATGAACACAATAATAAAAACGTGTGGTTAGATTGCTGGCTCACCACAAAAATGTAAATGCTCTTAAACTGAGAAATAACAGCGATGGACTTTCTCTTAGACTAAAAAAGAGCTCCCACCATCTCTCCTCAAACTTTCATCAATTTTTACTTTTGCTGTTTAAAAATGTTTTTGCAAAATGTGGGCATTTATATTTTATATGTGTGTGTTTTTTTACTTGAGATGTCTGAGCATATCAAGCAATGCACACAACTGGCTGCAACCATTCGGTATCGGGTCATGTAATAACCATACATAATCATTATGACTAGTTTATAATAACTGCAGATGAAAAAACCTGCAATTATACACTACAATTGTCACTTGCACATGAATGTCAGTTTCAAATAAAAGGGTTATAATATTTGAATAATATTAAAGTGTGCATGCTTATTACAATACGTATGATTAATTATATAGTATTTCTTAAAGCATCATATTGTATTTGTTACATCAGACCAACACAAAGTGTTACCAGATTTCCCAAAAAAGGTGTTTTATGATTAAATTGTATCATTATAAGTCATTACATACGCTGAGCACATTAGAGTAAACCCTCACAGCATTCCAACAGAGTTAAAGTTCTAAACTAGGCCATGGTTGAATGGGTCATTGGATTTCAATGACTGGAGTCTAAACACTGAATTTTTAAAATATACTTCATTTCCCCATGGTTTTGCTGATGCATTTATGCGTGTACTATAATGCATTGCTTAACCATGTCGTGGAATGTGGTATAATTAGAACATTTCTCACTGAGGAATGCAAAGGTTCTAAGCACAAACCCCAACCTCGGATCTGAAACCATTCAGAGTAGATTGGAAGAAAAACACCACTTGACTTACAGAAACTAACCAAAAAAAGGGCATATCTTTTACAAATGCATGATGAGTTTAAAATGTGTACTGTATATACATTCTGTCAATGTATTCAATGATCAATAACAATTTTTTTTAGTCTAAAATAGTCTTATTTCCAGAAACCAATGCGATGTAAAAAGCACGAAGGAGCAAAACCACTTAAAGGAAAGTAAATGCATATCCCCGGTCTCTTCTGGGGGCTCTGTTATATCCTAAAGGGTAAGTAACAATCCTTTTCACAAGGTTAAAACTCACAGATTTGTATATTGCTCCAGCTCTTAATTTTCAAAGAAAGAGAAAATAAGACCGTATAAACCATTTTCCTTGACGGAAGACTAAACCACCTTGGCAGACTCTCCAGTCCGCCAGATTGTATCTGTATAAACCGTTAACTCTCAGAAACAGAGAATGAAGCTCGGCAAGTTCAATAAAGACAACTATTTGATGGCTCGGCGCTGACACAAACCAAGGTCTACAAAAACAGCAATCCTCCTGACCCAAGTGCACCTGATGAATAGCTCCGCCCGGATGCAATTCATTTTACTCAGAGTAAATCTGTTCATTTTCGGACTGGTATTAAACTTTGTTTATGCCATGGAGTACACCAACTTTATACAGCCTCTTATCGCTCCTCTACTGCCAGGAACCTTCAAGGAGTACACCAACTTTATACAGCCTCTTATCGCCCCTCTACTGCCAGGCACCTTCAAGGAGTACACCAAATTTATACAGCCTCTTATCGCCCCTCTACTGCCAGGCACCTTCAAGAAGTACACCAAATTTATACAGCCTCTTATCGCCCCTCTACTGCCAGGCACCTTCAAGGAGTACACCAACTTTATACAGCCTCTTATCGCCCCTCTACTGCCAGGCACCTTCAAGGAGTACACCAACTTTATACAGCCTCTTATCGCCCCTCTACTGCCAGGCACCTTCAAGGAGTACACCAACTTTATACAGCCTCTTATCGCCCCTCTACTGCCAGGCACCTTCACATGATGTAGGCACTCCCTTCTGCTGTTGTATGTTTAAGATTCTGTTATTTAATTTATAACGTTTTTCTTTGTATACAAAACTAATGATAATGAATAAGTTTCCATAAGAGTTTCCCCTTTCCTTTTGCTATGGCTGGCTCTTAATCCTAAAAGGATTAGTGATAACCAGAAGTTATGAATAAACTTAAAGTTTATTAAGTTTCTCAAAATTTGAGGGAGTATTTCCCATTTCTTTGGTTCTCTTTATTTCTTTCCTTGAGTTTTCCGTCAGACTTTGGTCTTAAAGGCAATGTGGGGGTACAGAGGCCCGGTAATAGACCTCCATGGAGAGTTCCAGAGAGCTGAACCCAGGCAGAGAGAACAGGCTTAATCTCTATGCCCTCGTGGGGCGAGAGCAAATTTAAAAGCTCTAACTTTCCTATCTGAACACTAAGAGTAAACCAGGAGCAAACTCTGCTTTGATCATCGCACAGATTCATTTCAGTTTTGTGCACTGCAAACCCAAACTCACACAAACAGACAAACACATGTAGGGAACAGGAACCAATGCGAAGTCACGTAATAGTGTGTTGGGCTACCAAGCGTGGGCAGTATGGCCTGTCTGCCCCATGGCATTGTCTACAGCGGCAAGAATATAACCTTAATCTTTCACAAGAAAGCCAATCAACACATCATTAGTTGATAGAGCAGTAAAACAATGCATCGCTCATAAGTATCTCATAAATGATCGATTTGCTTCAGATCTGGTGACAGGCTATGGAGTATGTTAGTGTCATGAGATAAAAGCAGTTCCCATGCTCCTCTAACCATTGGGTGACTACTTATGCACCATAGATGTGGCATTTATTAAAGTAATTACCAGTCCAAAAATGCTTAACTGCCAAAGCCGGTATGAGTAATGTATATGTATACTATTAGTAGCGGTTGAGAAGGCAGCATTCAGAAATAATGCATGGAGCCCCTCTTACAGAGGTGCGTAAAGGCCTGATGGCTCCCAGACAAACAAAGCCGATATCAGTGTTAGTCACCCTGGGCTGTAGGGCACCAGGCTGATAAACTGGCCTGTCAACACTCCAGCCTGCCCTTGATAAGCCACCCAATTAAAGAGCATGCTCCACTGCCAGAGACCCAAGGCCCTGTCCCTTCCTCCCACACTCTCCCAGGAGAGCCACGGAGGCCTGCGCATGTCTGTGCAACGACACGAGGTCCGAGAGATCAAATCACATTTAAATGTATTTTTATTTTTGGGGCTTATCGGTGACTTTTAAAAAGGATGAATGTAAGAATATCTCCCACCGCAGGGAGGCTGAGACCTAATATTTTAGAAATGGTTTAAAAGACTGGCACTGTAACCCTTGGGCAGGCTGTTGTGGAAATTGCTTCGTGTTTTGTTTATGAAACAGGCACCGCAGATGTGCACTGTGAATAGTTGGCATTATTACAATTTTAAATTATGCTCGCACATCCATAATCACATTTTCTTCCCCTCTTTGTGTGGAGGAGGCTTGTGATCCAAACATTTTTAGCATACTGCTTTCATGCATGAGTAAGAAGCACCATGGCAATGCTTCAAATTTAAAAAAGGCCTAGAGAACAACAACATATTTGCATGTGAAATTGAGCCTGCAGGAGCCATGGTTGTTCACCAAGATCTCTTCGGCCCTCGCTCACCGTTCACCGTGAGGTGCACCCAGCTGCCGTTGTGGAAGGTGTCATACTGTTGCTCCAGCATCAGGACCTTGCACTCGTACCAGCCCTGGTCCTCATAACGCACTCGTTCGATCCGTAGCGAGGCCTTCCCGTACAGGCTGGTTCTGCCTGAAGACGGGGGAGGGAGAGAGAGACATTAGTCTAAATGAGATGACGATGACCCATCAATAACGCTGCTCGTGGCAATATTACAACATTGGAATGGATTGGGGGGAGGAGAAAGAGGAGGAATTACATAATCAGTAACAGGGCGTTATGTTCGTCGCGTGTTCGGCTTTCATTGCAAACAATCAAAATCATGATAGATGACTTTCATAATATTGACTTTGCAATTTACATAATTTCACTACATGTTGTGCATGACAATATTACAATGGTATGAATATTAGACTATGATTTTGAAAGGACGGGTCACAAAATAATCTGTATGTGCTGCGGATAGTTTTCAGTCGACTTGGGACTGGCAAATTAGATGGGCTGATTTTGAGTTCCATTTAGATGCCACATGAAATGGACTGGGCTAGACTATGTGCTCTGTGTGTATATATGCAGACAGGTGACAAATCAAAGAAAAAACCTACATAAAGTGTCTTAATAAGGTGTTGGGCCACCACAAGCCACCAGAACAGGCTCACATAGACTCTAGTCTCTGGAACACTACTGGAAGGATGGGAACACTGGAAAACATAAAAAATATTCATTCTAAAAAATGGAAAAAAGTGGATGTGTGTGGGTTCTTTGATTCCAAAAAATATTCCAAACTGTCTAAAGCTTTTTGGTTAAAATCTCCCATAGCTGTTCAATTTGGTCACATAACTATTTCATACTCATCAATTATTCATCATTCTTTTTGTCATGTCTGCCTGTGGATGGCATCATTTTCATAAGAGAGACCACCCCCCATGTCATCCTGGAATCTCATCATATAGATACATCAGGATCAATCAGAAATCCTTTGTATTTGATTGCTCAGAAAAACTTTAAAGGGGAGAAATAGACCGAAAACGACCCCAGGGAAATTCCCCCCCCCACACCATAAAGAATTCACCCCCCACCCCCTCACTGTAGGGGTTTTTTCCTTAATGTGTCACCCGTTTATATATGTGTGTTGAATTTCTATAATAATATATGTGTGTACAAGAATACTATATAAAAATACAAATTTGCACCCCTTTCTAACCTTCTCCTTTTTTTTTTTATTTTATTTTAACATTTTTTACTTTTTTTTTTCGCAGAAAAACAGACAATTTTTACATAATTACAAAGAAAGTCAAAAACAAAAATTTTTAAATTTTTTTTTTAAATTTAAAAAAAAAAAAATGAAAATCGAACAAAATCATTCATATACATAAGTATTTTTATTTTTTTTTTATTTTTTTTTATTTTTATATGGTTTATTTAATTTTGCATGCTTTTCCTTCCTGTTCTCTGTGTCTGTGACCAATCAAAAACATCAAAAATATCTATTTTCATTCTTTTATACTGTTACACTACTATTACAATACTCTCTCTGCATTTGAACTTGCTGTGATGGGGGGGGGGGGTGGGGACTAGATTAGATTTCACTGTAACAGTACTACACACACACACTGACAGGCGAATGGGCTGTACGTCGTCAAGGGTCTAAGGCAGGGATCTTCAGGGGGGGGGTCCGGGTCCCCGGGGGGGGGGCGGGAGGGGGGTGGGGGGGGGGTCCCATTTTTTTGGGGGATTAAAAAAAAATTAAATTTAACAATTTTTTAAATTTTTTAAAAAAAAAATATATATATAATAAAAATTCAAAGCATTAATAGGCAATAATAAGCTACTTTTTTTGACAAAAAAATATAAAAAAAAAAATGATGATTCCATGATGCATTGTTTTTTTTTTTTTTTTTAAAAAATCTGGGGGTCCCCGCTCTGTTTTTTCTATCCAAGGGGGTCTTTAGGAAAAAAAGGTGAAAACCCCCCCTCTAAGGTATCATCAAACGAGCCCCAAACCATCACTCTGTGGCCAGATATGGAGTAGATGTGGATGGATCCCTTTAAGGGTTGCTTCTCCTGACTTTTTTCCCCATAGAGTTCTATAGGAAAATGAGTCAGGAGAAATAACCCTTGCAGTGATCCATCCACATCTACTCCATATCTGGCAACAGAGTGATGGTTTGGGGCTCGTTCAATAGCCCAGACCCTTGATGACTTACAGCCATTTAGCCAGCCATGTGTTCCATACTGTACCAGTGTAATGTACAGCTGAAACTAGTCTCACCCCCCCCAATTCCCATAGAGATCCATTCAAATGCAGAGAGCTTATTGCTTGTAACAGTAAGGTGAAAGGGGTGGGCAGACTTTCCGGGTTGACTGTATATAGAGAACTATAAAAAATAGAGAAATATCTGAAGTAAAACAGTAACAGAAGAAATATTAAACAAATTCTAAAACATACATCTGGAAATATTTTGAACTGTCCAATAAATGACAATTTATTATAAAATAATTTATTTATCTTATTTGTCTCCTCGCCTCATCTTCCAAGCTGTGCTGCCACAGAACATAAAAAAAAACAATCAATAAAAAGTTATAGTAATAAATCAATTTACAAAAAATTATTGGTACATCAATGGCCTTTGATCCCTAAGTTAGGCTGGAAAGAAAAACTGCCAGTGAAGTGTGTGTGTGTATTTGTGTGTGGGAGTGTATACTGGCTTTATATGCTAACATTACACTTTCACTACACACGTCTGGGTCTTTTTATGGATTCTGAACTCCGCATAAATATGCATAATGGAAAATGTTCAAAATGGCTCACATTGCAAGATGTTCAAAATGGCTCACATTGCATCTGCACAGACAAATTACAAACAATCGTATCACTCTTCATCTCAAGCCAAGCTACGCCAGACAACCAATGAAAAAGTGCTTTGAACACTGGAAGTTGATATATGGTTGAACTGCCTCCAAGGTTTTTCCACAAACTGTCTTTTGAAACAAATTACTCAAGCAGCCTCGTAGCAGAAACAGGAGAATTGTCTGATATTAGATTGAGAGGGAGTCCAGTTTTTTCTCCTATTGCGGCAGAGCTCTGCAGTCTTAAGTAATATACAGGTGGACTAAAGTCATATTTACTTTTTATAAACAACAAATTAATATTCAAGAGATTTAGGTCTTATCTGGAGTCATTTACACAGAATATTATTTCCATAATACATGTATATAGAGAGAGTAGTATTGTGACACTTGTGTGTATGCGCCATTTTAAAATGTACTTGAAAATGTTTTGTGGGAATCGCAAAATCCTTCTTAATAGTACGTTCAATAATATTTATTAATGTGAACTTTTGCTCATATTATATGGTATTACATGGTCATAATGTATATTAAAAAGGCTATTTAATAAGTGAACAAATGTTTTAATAAGGCTTAAAGGGGAATTACACCAAAGAATGATGTTTGGTTTGTCGCTCTCCTCTTGATTAAAATTAGCTCTCAGCCAACTTTCTACCTGTAGTGAGCAGAGTCAGTCACACTGAATAATGTTACAACCGGAGCGGAGGCAGGGTTGCCAGATCTTGCAAATGTTTCCAGCCAAATGGTGACACAAAACTAGCCAAAAATATATTTTTAACTGAAACCAACATTTATATTATATATATTAAATATATATTAATATATTATTTATATTAAATATACAATGTATATTTTTACTTTTTAAAGTGTGTGCTTAAAGTGTTACTTTTCATTTTCCCCAGCGACTGCACTTGGAAAGTAGTCCAATTTGGCTGTCAAACCGCGGACATGGCAACACTGAGTGGAGGGGCTCTGTGAGTCCCGCACAGCGTCTTTTCGAGAGAGGCCACGTTACTCGCTTGCAAGTTAGCCACAAATGTAACAGTTGTACTGAAAAAAATGCCACCATCATTTACTGGAGTCTTCAAAAAAAAATGGGGGAAATAAGGCCATTCATTTACGAAAACACAGCCCTTCATTCATCTACGTTTTGGTATTGTGAAAACATTAGCCAGCTTAACCAGAAGTCTGTAACACTTAGAAACTAATTTCTCACCCCTTACTTGCTCCGCCTATGTGCCTATAAAATCTACACACCCACTTGACGCCAAAAAATGAGGAAGTGGTAGAGGTGTATGTCATTTTGACATATACCTCCACCAAATTAGTAACTTTAGCTGTCAATATTTTGGTTCACATATTGTTTTGGCCAGTGACAAAGAGAGACTTAATTAGTTGTGCCTTGATCTGTTAAACAAGGTTAATGTTGTTTTTCGGTGGAATTACCCTTTAATAATGCACATAATTCTGAAGCATAAAATCCTTGTTTTATGTTCATATTTAGTTGAGTTTCCTCCCTCCACAGTGGGCCTCAGTTTACTAAGAAGCTTATGAGACCAACTCAAATCCAAAAAGTGGGTGAAGGTTTGCAAAACAAGCATGGGATTACCACTGGTGTCATCCAAATTTACACGCTAAGCTACAAGCCAGAAGTTCCCACAGCAGATACTTTGGAATGAGCAGTTTTACAGGATAAAAAATGATTGGGATACATTTCTTACAAAGTCACCCTTATACCTTAAACAGCTTGTGTGAATATTATGCGTTTATATAGCTGTGTTATTAGCCGAAACAGTTCAGTTTAAGTGCAGCGACCTAGGGTAGTGCCTTGGAATAAAGCCTATAAACTTTACAGACACAGCTCCTTAAACACCAAAGCACACAGGCATCTACTCGTAAATAGACAAGGCTAACTTATGATACCAAAAATGTAAGGCATACATACATACTCTAGACCAGGGCTGCCCAACCCTATTCCTGGAAATCTACTATCTTGTAGGTTTTCACTCCAACCCTAACAAAGCACACCTCATTTAGCAACTAGAGATCTAGTTCAGCTGCTAATTAGTAGAATCAGGTGTGTCAAATTATGGTTGAAATTAAAATCTACAGGAAGATAGATCTCCAGGAACAGGGTTGGGCAGCCCTGCTCTTGATGAAGACACAGGCATAGAAAAAGTAGGGATACTCCAGTGGGTTTAGTTACCCTCGAACAGATTGAGAGATTCATTGATCATCCAGTCATTATTATAAAGCAGTATGGTGCTTATAAAGAAAGACATAAGAATCCTACCAAATCCTTCAAATCAGACAGCAGCCGCGACTGACTGCCAAGCTCATGCAGATGTACCATGGGTGATGTGCCGATAAAATCTCTCAATTTTCTTATTTCCAGAGCGCAAGGTGAGTCGCAGGATGAATTATGTCCCAGGTTTAGGCGGCAAATCTCAATCCTGTTCTTAATGAACTCTGAGATGACTGCAGCGATAACACAGCCAGAGCCGCTCGGCCTCGGTCCAAGACTGGGAGGAGAGTAGGAAATATGTTTTTTTTATTTTTTTTCGGGATTAAAATCGATATCACAGGAGGGCAAGCAGGCTTGCAAGTACCAGGAGGAGATCTGTAAAAGTCAGAGCTATTTTTTGCAACAATAATAAAACTATGGGGAGGGGGGGGGGGGGGGAGGGGGAGGGGGGGGGGGGTGTCTTTACAGAATAATTGCAGATTTTTTTTATCCTACTTCCTCCCCAGAGAAGAATAATATGACCGGGTGTTGCATCTACACTGCAGTCCATCTGGGGCTTAGAGTTTCAGCCATGCTGCATCTTATTACATTTATATCTACAGAAAGACTGGAGGCCTTGAAAAGGGTGGTTCACTACGGCAGGCTTTAGGAGAACGCTTCCCCATTTTTAGGGATTGAGACTATCTGGGGCTGGTGGCTCCTCCCTGGTGGATTAAAGGTCTGAGATCACAGGGCTGTGGTAAAAGGCCTGTAAATTTTGTCCAGCCTCATTACATGTTGGAAAAATGAATGCCCAAGACAAGCCTTAACTGCTCATTTTCCAACATGCAATAAGGTGAGACAGCAGACCAAGACTACTCAACAGATCCCAGAAAGATAAAGACAACAGCGTTTGAATGAATGAGGCTCTGTTAATCCTTTTTCAAAGTTTTATTGATTGTATCGTTTAATTAAGTAGACCTCAAACTGTGATTCCTTGGACCAGTGGTCTACAAAAACCCACCAGGTAGTGATCTAAACTGTATTCATAAAATTCAGCTACTTTCTGGTTTTAGCTGTAGCTGCTGTGTTGACCAGGTGCAGCTCATCTCATCAGTGATCGAAAGTAAGCGTTTAGCTTTTTCTGCATTATAAATGTACAAAAATACTGTTTTTTTCATAATTTTTCTGAAATTAAAATGAGAATCACTATTACATACCCCAAGGGCCATAGCAAATACTTACATCAATGACTATTCAAATGACGATGCTGTCTATCCCAAGAATCAGGGAATCTGTGGGCCTACCTGTCGGATTGTAATTTTCTTTACGTGTCGCACTGTCATTGAGCAAGCTGAAGGCAATTGGCAAAACATTGTTCTGGATAACAGTTCCTGCTAAATTAATGTTCTCTGAACTCCAGAATACATTTTAATTTATGAATTTATCTGCATCAGGTAGAATGTAAGTAGGAAGTGCTTCCTGGACTTATGGCTATCAGAAATGTTGCTCCTTGAAAACGTACAGTAGTTTTCATGGAAAGCCAATTATTATAGACCTCACTTTCACAGACACACACACGGTTACCAGTGTCACATCTCATAACTATGACACATACTTGTATGCATTTTGCTTCCAAAATATAAACTTGTGAAGACGTAAAAAAGAGATTAATTTCTTGTGAAGTCTCATGGGACATAATGACTATATTATATTTGAAATGTAAAATCAAGACGTAGATCAAATGGGCATGTCCAGTGTGATACATAAGCCTCTCTGAACTCCCATACTCATTTAAACTCATCTTCTTTTGCTGAAAAAGCTGTCCCATTAAAAATGCATGCCATGCCTATAGCAACTCGTCTAATCGACGACACACATTCCTTTGCCTTTATTAAACAGTGTTAACTAGATGACACTGAATTTTGTTGTGGGTGCATATTTTACTCTCAATAATGCCTGTGTTTGCAACTCTCTTCTGTTTTTCAGTAATTAAACTGTCCAATTCCAGCGGCCTGGCTAGCCAACATTAGCCCTAGGACTACTGTCTGTAGACTATGCAGATTATGGTAAATTTGTCAATAATTATCTTAATTTCAGAGTTATCGTCTTTAAATTTTTGATAAAGGACAAAATGCTTAGTGTTTCAAATACTAATGGGTTTGCATGAATGGATGGTATGTTAAGAGTGACTGCTACCTCATGATGTTCAGTCAATCCAGGTGTCTCATACGCAATATCAGGAACAATTTAATGGATACACACTGAGCAGAAACGTCTAACAGTGGCAGTAGGAGGTAATATTCCATGTAGGTGCAGTGCTGTTAAATTAGATCCAGATCTTTGCAGGCATTTCATAAGCCGCATCTGTTCTTTCTGTTGTTGAAACATGTGATTGAGAATGTATTTATTTAATGACATATGCAGTGAAATTGGACTTTTACTCATAACTGCGCCTTTTGATCAAAACATGTTTCTGATCCAAACGCTTGTATGTTCTATGCCTTATAAATGTTGTAAACTGTGAGTGAAATGGCCCCGAGTGCGTGCAAGCTGCTAAACTCCCAAGCAATTAAGACTGAGTTTTGCCATTAGAAAATCTGCAATGGTGAACCTTTTCAGAGTTAAACTAAAGTAAAACTTAATAAAGTTAAACACGAAATAAACATTATTTTTACTGCCTGAAAAAGGTTACCACCCAGAGCATGATACTTACAACCGTGCTTGACAACATAGCGCTTCTAAGATTGATACTAATTGATGGAAGTCATCCAACTGGATGACAGAGCGAAAAAGGAGTTGCCTCTGTCATTCTCAGTAATGGCCTCCCAGTCCCCTCCCACACAATCTGCCAGAAGTGCCCTCAAACACATTTTCTTTGATGTGGATCATGACTTAGTTTGACGTGACAAACAAGCTGCTCTGTGTTTAGACCTTCCTTGCTCAGAAGAGAGCATGCTGTTTTTCTAAAACCGACAGGAGCTTAGCTAATGAAAGAAATCAAACAGGAATACTATGTTCTAAATCCGTGTGCCATATTAACCTGTCAATTCATCTCTGTTGCCACTGGAAACCTACACAAGGGGTTTTAACCCGTTATGGTGTGCTGTCAAATGCTTTTGAGTGTGTCGTTTGAAATTACTTAATCTTTCCTTTTAAAAAATGTATTTCCCATGTTATTCTTTTGGCCCGAACTGCAATGAACAATCGCCCCTCCTGGCTAACACCTGCACCTCTTACATGCCATGTCAGGACAAATTCAACTGAAGCGTATGAAGCACCATACATGCTTTTCTACAAGCAAGTGAGTGTAGCGCTATGCGGTCTTCCATGCTGCAGGCCGCATAGAACTACAAAAAGGCTGTGGTTTCACAAGATAACAAATTGGAGCCTGTGGGCAGCTATAACGACATTGGGACGAGCTAATTTAGCGATGACACGAGTAAGCCTGACTGGCTTAAACCCAATCCCTCTGGGACGAAGCCATTTTTTCCCCCTGCGACTACACCAGAGATGCTTTCAGTTATGGTATGCTAATGGAACAAGCTAACACCTGTGACCTCAAGGCTACAGGGCCCATAAATCAGCCGTTACTATTGGTGTCAGTATGCTGCCAAATTTAGAATATCACTGTCACGACTATCAACTAACTTTACTGAATGAAGACTTTGTCAAAAGTATAGCCAATACAACCTTGGAATAAAAATGCATTTTGAAACACAAATTGATGAAGTTAGGATAAATAGTGCTTTAATGAAAGCTGGTGGTTTTATTTTATTAAAGTGATACTGCAATCGCTTTTCTAAGCCCTTTTTTACAGCTTCAATTTGAACTTGGAACCGTGGGTAGGTGTGGTTAAATGACGACGATGCCACAAAGTCATATTATGAATATTCATACGGTCAATGAGTGAAAGGGTGTGTCTTGGTGAACTGACTCAGCCCCCTTCCTGCTCTCTGCAACTGAGCTCTCTGCTCACTTTACTAGCCGAGACGTTTATGCTAAGGATTTCGGGATGTCAAGAATCCCCGGAAATGCAGCGCATGGTAAGCCGACACAGAAACTCAGACGACACCCACTTTGATGCAATATGAAATTTTCATATAAAAACTGTTGTGTATGATCATAGTCTAACCCAACACATTGAAAAGTCGGTTTTTGACTGCAGTATGACTTTAGGTTATATTGTCCTATGCTTTTAGAAGCTGTCTATATGAACAATTATATAATAATTTTAAGCCGTGGAAATGTTTTTGGGTGACTTGAATACATTTTACATTTTATATACTATCTATTCAAACAATTCAGGTCAAATAGTTTGCTCAAGGGTACAACAGCATTGCCCAACTGAACAAGCTAGTTCCATTACCACTAGACTACACTGTTGCCTAATTTTATTTAGGAATGTAAATAATCTCCTTTTCCCAGATCTTAATTACATTTGCTATGCCATTTTAATTCACCAGTGTAATACTTTACTTTTAGAGATAAAACTTTGTAAATTAAACAGGTTACACACATCATGGCTTATGTAAATGAGAAGCTAACAGGCAGAGCCCACTGGGTTAAATTCTGCTATTAGCAACAGATATCACTGCAATTCTCAGAAAGGCACACAATTCCCAGTGTGTTGTCTCACACCCGCTACAGCAAGCTAGCCGTGATTTCTGAGATTCCAAACAGAGATTGGGTGGAAAGAGGTGGTGTGGATGCAGGAGCAGAAGTGAAATGGCTTGATGCGCATTTGAACGCCCGCACGGCTTACCGGCGTAGTCCGGGTCCACATGTGGAGGGTAGAAGCGGAAGTTGATGAAGAAGGGGATGGGCACTCCAAACTTGAACCACTCCACCACATAGGGTGCCTGCTGGCCGTTGAGTGGGTGCGACACGTCACATCCCAAGATCACACTCTCTCCTGATCGCGCCGTCACAAACTCGGGCTCCTCTCGAACTCCGTGGGCACCTGGAGGGGGGGGACAGAGTGCAGGAGACAGCATGATCAGTGAAAAGGAGGAGCTCTTTCCTCCCAGGTTACTAATCTTCATTACCCAAATTAAGGTAGTGTATTAGGAGCCCACAGCAGTCATTAGGCAATAGTGTGTGTGAGAAAAGGGCACTTGAGTGTGACGTGAATCAATGCCAACAAATGCACCCACACCGCAGGGCTTACACCGTAAAATGTCCAGTGCTAAATAAATAAACTCTCACATCGTACATATGGCCCCAATTTGACTCACATGTACTCTGTTACAGTTGCAGTAACACTGGACATTCTACTTTGTGCTTCTTAGCAACAACATAAGAAGAAAATGAAAGAACAAGCACTTAATCAAGAGGTCATCGTGTTAAAAAAAAGCCTAAAATTGTGACTGTTCAAGCACAACAATGGCTTCCTATATCCAGTACAGTGAAATGACCGTAGACAGTGCAGAAGCACAGTAATGTCAAAAGTTAAAATCGTATTTTGTAAATCGGATTCGAGCTACTTCCTAGATTTTAGTCTGTTATTCTTTGCTTCTCTCTGCCTATGCTTACTGTTGCTGAAAAGAATAAATACCACAGCAGTTTCACATACCAACCATGCTTAGAACCGCCTTTCAAAATCCATCTAATGAGCGCATGCTGCACTTACAGCCTTAGGTTAAATTTTTATTTTAACGTAAGAGCGATTGAATGCATTTTCCCTTATCCCTAGGAAGCTGACCTTTTAACAGATGGCTAAGTTGAAAGCACACGTGGGATGCAGGTGGCAGCCACGGGAAGGAGAAAAAAAAATCCATCACACGCATGAGCGTCCATCACCCGTCTGAACGTCCGATAAAACGCAGCATTAGACACCGGGGTCAGATAAGACGGCCCTCTCGCGTTTATACCTCAATCGGTCTTGCTGCGGGGTGTAAAAGCGAAACGGGATGTTTGTATTTGTGTTATCCCCCTACATTCGGGCCTCCTGGTGCTGGATCCATAAGATCAATGGCAAGGGCAGGATGTCTCATCCGGTCAGGCTATTGATCCAGGGGCTAAATCCGGGCTTCTGAGTAAGGATACGAGGGTAACGCTTTTGGCCCGGGGAGTTGAGGGGAGTGAAGCTACATCCTGGAGAGGTAAAGGTCACTGTTTGTGCCTCAGCAGAAACGATGACCCCATGAATGGATTTGTACTGTAGGCTGCTGTGTCATCCGAGCCGATGCTTTTCCGCTTCAGTTCCAGGCAGCACAAGTTAGTCCAGCCGGCCTCGTCCGCCCTTCCCGCTCACTTTTACTGGGATATTTAACATTCCACCGTTGAACTTTGTGTGTTTGAAAAGCAAGTCACCACAGAAAAAAAGAAGGTCAGAGACAAATAATGAATTAACAGTAATTCCATTGAATTATTTCTGATTAAACAACTTGGAAAGGGTTCAATTCCATTGCATTTGATAACTGCAAACTGACAATGGATAAACGGCTGCTTGAGCCTGTGCCAGTTGGCTGATGTAAGCAGTATTCTCCAAATGGTTTCTACTGACCAGTAAATTTATTCTGCAAAGCTAACAGCCAGTCAAGGCCTAAAGAACCCTAAAAGTTTTCCAAAGTGTTTGTCAGAGTGAAACATTATTGCTTTGGCAGGAGCTGTAGGACCACATAAAATCAAAACAAAGTTCAACTGTCTATACACATATATAGTCTGCATGAATGGTATTAAGGTAATGGAGCTCATGGCTGGCTCAGTCAGTAAAGCCAGGGCTCCAGACTAACATTTTACACTGGTGGCAGTGCTGCCACTAAGTTTTAGCACATAATTTGGTCGCCCAAAAAATTTGCCGGTGATGCACCTGTCCTGGCACTGTATGTGCGTGTGGCTTTTGGTGTGGGTAGTGAGGCTGTCGTGTTTAAAATGGGTTGTTGCAGACGCAAGTTTGGTATTGCCGGCAATAGTCGGCCCGCACTGTTTGCAATAAACACAGTACATGTGTTTTCGTGTTGTGTCATATCTTAGACATGTAAACTCGGGGCGAAATCTCGGAGTATATGTCTTGGGCTTTTTAGCGGGGGGTGGGTGCTCGGTTACCTCCGGCTCCGAAGATTCCTGTTCTGGCTGTGCCTGATGTTCGTCTAAGTCGGAATCAGTTTCTGCTGGGTCTGGTCTAAGTTCAGGTGGTGGGGTATTTTTCTTAATGAGAAACGTGTCGATACGCTTCATTATTCTGAATGTTTTGTGACCGGCAATGATGACCTACAACCTGAACGCTCTAGGTTGCTGCTTTGCGCAGGAGAAGGCCGTCATAGTATACTATACTGAGCGAGAGACAGAGAAAGAAATGCCGCCAGTGGGTAGTTCAAAGGAGGATAATAAATTATCAAACAAAATCGGCCAACTGTTTCTTACCAAAATATGACTTTTGGATTTAAATAATAATAATAATAATAATAATAATAATAATAATAATAAATAAAATAAAAAATTAAAAAACAACAAAAGTCAAGTGGCAGCAGTGCCACCAATTTTTTTTTTTCATGGCACTGGACAGATTTACGGTCGCAAATGCCACCAAATTGGTGGGAGTCTGGAGCCCTGAAAGCCACTCACTACAAGTGTACATGCTGGGTCCGACAGGCTAGGTTCATTAGGTGACTATAACCAGAGCCTACAGTGACACAATTCATTTATTACCCATGCAATGGGACACAATTGGCCACATACAACGAGGATAAGGTTACTTTTAAGCTAGTCTGGGTTCTTTGGGTTACTTCTGCATTAGTCTACTATATGAATCAAAAATACACCAGATACCCACAGGATGTAAGCTGTCATTTGATTGGCTGAGATTCAATCCAGCTGCAACACACCCACTGATAAATATTCAGGCTAATCCAGTCCATTTTCCACCTGCGCAGCGCGCTGTGAGCTGTGGCTCCTCGCCTCTAGTCACAAAAATAAAAAAGTCCAGTAGTCATGCGCTGCGACATTTACTGCACCTATGTGCCGTTCAATGAGTCAAGAGTCGAATTTTCACCTTAAAGCCTCAACGGCATTTCACAAACTTTTCACCACAAAAATGTTCACTGGGATGTTATATATGTTGTCTATAACAATAGAACACTAATATTAAAGGGTATTTAAAAATCAGGGCTACTGTCTTCGGAATGGCGCAAATACAGTATTGACTCAGTATCTTCATTAATAATTCTGAAGAATTCCCTCTGAAGACTTGAGTTCCGTTAAAGTTATTTTCACTGTGTTTAATCTTTGTGTTTACCTCTCACCTGTATCTTTCATTGTGGATTTAGAGAAATCCCCCAGAGGAAGTAAGGGTTTGCTGCACTCTGCTGTCAGCAATATAAAGGATTTATAAAGCAGTTATACTCCACATTGAATAAGCACATTTTTAAATGGTAGCAGAAGAGATTTTCTACTTTAATATCCTCCTCATTTCACATTTTTGCTCCAATTTGGAATTGCAGATTGTACCTTTTGAGTGCTACTTCCTCCCTGCTCCAGGAACAATGTCGATGAAGTTGTACACTCCTGTCCGAATAAGACCCCTGTTCCCTGCCCACTGTCCCCTGTCCACTCAGACCCCTGTCTACTATGTGCCCTGTCCCCTCACTTTGCAAGCAGTGTGCGAAAGAAATCCTGCAAAACTTTTTCCAAACTAGTGAGTAACTACTTTGAAACATTTATTTATTTTTTACAATTTTTATTGAGAATATCAATCAGTTAACATGTGACGATTGTTACAAAGTGTAGATTACATAGGCACTGAAAGTAGGGGTGCTCTGATTCTTAGTGCTCCTGTATATTTAGTATATTAAATATGTATGCAATACATTCAATGGGCTACCAAAAGTAGTATAAATACAGGGAAATAGTTCTGTATCAATGATACAAAACAACTTAAAATCTCCGCTGCGTTATAGCAAACTATTTGTCATTGCGATTTTCAGCACCCTGAGTTCAAAACATCTTCTAAGGTAGATTATGAATGAAGATAGAATTAACAAAAATAAAAAAAGAGTAGTTTGTAATATGATCTTATACCATAGATAATATGCATATGTGTTTTACGTTTTTACTTCCAGAAAATTGTTGGATGAGTGCACCATTCTGCAGATAAGTGTGCTCCTGAATTCCCGTAACAAAACCCCGGAAATAAGGGTTTCATCCTGGTATTTTAAGTGCCCCCATTTGTGAGAAAAAGTCGCCCACTCAAAAGCGTTTTGACAAAGTGGACTGAAATATGCGCCCTCAAAAGGGTGTAGGGGTCGTATTCAGACACAGCCGTGAAGTGTAAAACACAAGTGAGTGTTTTATATAAAAGACGAGCCGTCGCACTGGCACTGCGCGGGAAAATAAAGCCCTTTACCACACCTGAGGGTAAATTACACCAAAATTGCAGTGCGCTGCTCAATCTGCCACACCCCCAACAGTGCCTCTCCTCACACTTTGGCGCACAGCAAGTCACCGAATTACCAATTAAATACATTAGACACCTTCAGCCCCAAATCTAGCAAATCTGGTAGACTATGTGATGACATTACATATATTTGTAGAATTGTCCATTTTCCCTAAACTTGAGTTTACATGAGACATCAATGTTTAGCGCTGTGGCACATTTGACACATTTGCATGGTGTAATTGTGGATGCTAAAAATGTGCTTGTTCAATGTTGGATATGACTGCTTAATAAAAACCAAAATCCTAATAAATATGCTTGTAAGATAATCTAAATACTAGTAACTATAGTATTATATTATTCTCTATTATCCATCAAAATTGCAGCATAGGGTAGCCTACGTCGATACAATTGTGGAGGGTGCATGATGAGCACATTTGTTGAAATATATCGCGCCTGAGAAAAAAGAAAAGACAAGCACGCGTGTTGCGCATGTACAGTATGTTGTGCATCATGATAAAGGCCACATGTCTCTCCTACGGCCCTGTCAAAATGTATATCCAGTTAGAATGAATCCTCAGGTCATACATTTCATGTATCAAGGGACTTTTATAAAGAATTTTTAACACGGATTTTCTATAATTCTTTCTGTGGTAAATTTCCAGAATAAGAAACTTCTGGTTCATTTTCTGTTTTTCATGGGGTTGCTCCATTCAAAATCTAGCATGCACTCAGTTAGAATTTGAGCTACTATTTTACTTCAGATTGATAATTGGTGCCAAAACACTTCTCCAAAACACAACATATACATATATCTGTGTATGACTATGGGCAGTTTTAAAATACAGTGCAAATCGATGGAGAAAAGTTGCAACATCAGTCTTGCCACCTCAATGCTGGGCTCCCCATCACATATAATTCCACAGAATCTGTAAACCCCAGCTCTAACCAACACAGATATCCTCAACGCGATTCGAAATTGCCAGTGCGGTAAACCTGAACAAGGAAATTGCAGTCTCAGCCTTTTTAAAGGCAAACCGTCTTTGCTGCTCACTTAGTATGTCATGCCTTTCTGCTTTCTTACACTAATGGAAAACTTGAGGAATGGCTGTCGTCGTTTCTCTGGCTATTCAGATTCTCACCCACCCCTGCCCAAAAACCATTATTAGTGCCATTATATTTATAACCTCACAACAAACATACTCTCCTGCGTGTGCGTATGTGCATGTGTGTGTGAGAGAGAGAGTGAGAGAGTGAAAGAGAGCGAGAGAGAGAGAGAGACTTTTGATGCGTCTGCGTTTACCATCAAGACAAGAGAGAGCGGCTTAATCTTTAAACTGTTGCAATTAATATCCATAAATTGCTCTTCGGTCATAATGGTGGTAGAGTTGATAGGCCTCTAATTGAGAGGGATGGTAGAGGATAACGCAGCTCCACTGTGCTGCTCCTATTGCAATTTACGGCCCCATAAAGAACGCGGTCCTCAGTGTGGCCTGATCGCTTCACCTCAGCCCGCTGCCACCGCCCGGCAAAGTCTTCGCTGATGAATATTGCTTCTGACAACTGCTTAAATAGTGTCACTGTGACCCCTTTGCTTTCTTTAGCCAAACTGTCCCTGCGCAACATCACGCCCCAGGCTTCGCTCGCCCTCGCTCCGCCTCTCCCAATGCACGATGCGCGGTAGTCCAACCTCCTCCCACGCTGTGCATTAGCATGTTGTTTCTCAGCTGCCAACGCTGCACTTGCACCCAAACAACATCCCTGCAGTACGGCTATCAACAAATGCAAAAGGTGCACTTCCCTGCTAGCCGTGGAACGCTGTCACAACGTTTCCCTCTTGAACATTTAATTACAACGAGGCTGTTCTGAACCAATTATTTTGGTCGATGAATGGATGAGTGTTTGTTGAGAGCTGGTAAAAAATACAAAAAATATGTCTGGGGAAAGCAGTGAATGTATATGGAGCAGAGGAAAAACTGGCAAAGTTAAGCATTTAAACCTCACTGCTGTTTAGATCAGATTTAGATTTAAGAAGGCGCAAGGCTTCCTGGTGGGTTCCTCTGGACAAGGTCTGGTTCTCAGCAACTTATCGTCAGACATCTCTAAAGAACTGCTGGCAGATGGTTGTTGGTGGATCAGCTTTCGACTGGTCCGGCAAGGAGGTAAACTCGTATTACACGTCACCACGGTTACACTAGAAGACCTCAGCATGCAGTATGTCCAGAGACCTGTCAATCCCAGCTGTCTGAGGTAAATATTTTAATATAATCCCCCAATAAAACAGTAGTGAATCCTGCAAAATAATTGATTATGAGACGATATATTACGAGAATAATGAAAGGACTATACACTGAAACCAAAACCAAATAAAAAGACTATGCAGTTTCATTGCGGTGGTGATATGTGTGTCAGCTAACCGATATTACAAAAACTATGTGAAACTGAAACTCAAGAGTCAGGAAAAGTAGAAAAAATGGCTTCACTGCGCAAACCATGGTGCAGAGTCTCTTATTATAAGTGTATCTCACCACGGCTTCACTGCGCAAACCATGGTGCAGAGTCTCTTATTATAAGTGTATTTCACCCCATCTGATTCCTAATTATTGCATTCTTCCTTTCTTATTTCCATATCTCACCTTGCCTCATTCCTGATAATTTTATTTTTCCTTTCTTTCTTAAAACATTTTTTTTTTTAAAGGTTTTTTTCAGTTTGTGATTGGATTTACTATTCTAATCCCATTCTCCTTTTTTATTCTCAGTGGAGTTCATCCACTTTACTTGAAGAAGCCGGCGCAGTGTTTTTGACTGAAAGCATGCAGATTTAAGAAAATCAGAGCTCTGTTAAGTGGAGCCATGTTCCGCCTGTCACGGACAACCCTCTTGAAATCAGCCATTGTTTCCTTGTAGAGGTGTGACACCACAATGTAGCTCTCAGGCCTAGCTTCAGTCAACAGCCTGAAGAGACCACGCGCTCTAAACCTGAAGAGACCATGCGCTCTAAACCTGAAGAGACCATGCGCTCTAAACCTGAAGAGACCATGCGCTCTAAACCTGAAGAGACCATGCGCTCTAAACCTGAAGAGACCATGCCCTCTAAACCTGAAGAGACCATGCCCTCTAAACCTGAAGAGACCATGCGCTCTAAACCTGAAGAGACCATGCGCTCTAAACCTGAAGAGACCATGCCCTCTAAACCTGAAGAGACCATGTGCTCTAAACCTGAAGAGACCATGCCCTCTAAACCTGAAGAGACCATGCGCTCTAAACCTGAAGAGACCATGCGCTCTAAACCTGAAGAGACCATGCCCTCTAAACCTGAAGAGACCATGCCCTCTAAACCTGAAGAGACCATGCGCTCTAAACCTGAAGAGACCATGCGCTCTAAACCTGAAGAGACCATGCCCTCTAAACCTGAAGAGACCATGCGCTCTAAACCTGAAGAGACCATGCGCTCTAAACCTGAAGAGACCATGCCCTCTAAACCTGAAGAGACCATGCGCTCTAAACCTGAAGAGACCATGCGCTCTAAACCTGAAGAGACCATGCGCTCTAAACCTGAAGAGACCATGCGCTCGCACCGACTGCTGCCAGTGACCGTGTGCATGCATCGGGATCCCTGGGGTTCTATTTGGGGAAGTAAATAAACATATAAATAAATAACACCCAGCGAAAGTGTTTGTTAGGCAGATTTGTTAGTACAGCTTCGAAAATGGCACCTACTTAGTCCCTGTTTGGAAGTGCCAAACCACACTCTCCCAGTGCTTTTTTAGTACTTATTACATAAATAAATAAATACATTTTAAGTTCTTTAATTTACTAAATATAAGATCATGGTGAAATAGCTTCTTTTTTTTAAATGTGACACTGCCAAATGCACGCAAACCTCATTAGCTTGAAAAAAAAGAAGTAATCTATTTTAACCTATTCAAGTTCAAAATTTCAACCTTCTCTTAAATTATTTCACTTGATTATTCCAATTATCTACAATTAACTGGATTGTCCTTTTATTTGCAATGTGGAAATGTAAGCATTAGACAAATTTAGAAGGACGTAGAAAAAGCTTCACATATTCCATCAGTTCCATCCTCAAGACCTCCTGCCTCCAGGATTAAATAATTGAACTTCGCTGCCATCACGTGACAGCCAAAATAATTTGTTGGCAATAAAACCCAATTTGTGAAGAGTAGCAGCATCATATTAAATCAGAGATGTTCTTAGGGAACCAAAGTGCCCGCTAGTCAGTTGGAGGAATGCTAATGATGTCTCCTACAGTACAATGGGAGGGAACCACTTAATTGGGGAGTCTTCCGTACAGCAGCCAGTGTTATGTTGATCCTGCAGTGGAGAGTGTAATGAGGGGGTTCGTGGGTGTATCATGTTCAGAGGGGGAGGAATAATCAGGACTCTGGATCTGAACTGTGCCGATGCAATGCAGTGGGAGGGGCCTTAAGGGTTTTCCAACATTGGTTCGCAGGCAACCCAGAAGACATTGACAAAAACAGCTCTGGGTGCTTGTGTGGCCTCAGTAATCCCCTTGTTTACCACACCCACCACAGGCAAGACAATATCACGCGTACCCATCATATAGTTTTGAAAGAAGACCGAAAGCAACTATCCTCAGTTTACTAAGACACTACTTGCAGATAGCTTACTTGTATTTTAAAATGTATTTTAAAATGCATCTCAAGACAAGCTGATGAAATATTTCTGATAGGCTACAGTACATGCAATACAGTACACATCTGTGATTACATCACTGCTGTTGTCTCTGTCCAACGAGAGGGTTTATAGTGTAACTCTTGGGTCTCTATTACATTGGTTCACTGTTTCCTAGCATTAATATTTTATTTTCATGAACACTGAGCAATGAACAAGTTCCTTTGTGACTGAACACCATCCACACTACAAAAATTTGAACAACTGACCAGCTATGTGAACTTGAATTGTTCTGTAAATTATATATTGAGAAACTATGCTTGTAACATTATAATGCGGCTTAGGCATCGCCATAAGAAGGACATTGAGGCTGAATCACCGTATTTATACAAACTGAGGTATGTCGTCACCAAAGCCATCATTTTATATCTCTTTAAGGGTGTGATATAAATTACTTGCTGTACCTCGCTGTGCCTTATGGTTTCACAATGATTACTTTAAAAAAGTGAAGGTTCAACATAATATTAAATAAAATGATACAAGAAAGGTACCATATGAATAATGGTTCTGAAAATAACCCCACAGTGTATGCTGGTTAATTGCTTCACTGTATTGAACATTTTCCATTACTCTACCGTTGCCACACGCACATTTCATTAATTCTTGAACCTCTGGGTAATTTAAATAAATAAACGTCTTCCCTCCTCCATATTCACACATGAAACTAAGTCGCATGAAATCTTTATGATAAAGAAGCTCTATGTTTTCCATTAAATAGCCACACTTGTGTAATAAAAATGGATTTTCTATATCGGGGTGTTGGTACAAGCTTTAGTGTGAGGGGGGCCGAAGGTTAACCACTCTTCTGTGAGGTGGATTTACAATTAAGATAGAGATGTATTCATGACCCCCGCCAGATTTCAATTGACTTATTTGCTCCTTGCTGTACTGCAGCACCTGACGTTGTTTTAATGATTCAGTGTGACAAAGCAGAGTAATGCTGTTAGGGCTTTGACACGACACGCTGCCATCCGGGGACACGGAGATCGAATTTCACTTATCAAATTTATGTGTCATGTGCCATAGTCGCACTATAATTGCTTTCTGTCACTGAAGTCTCATAGAGGAAATTATTGTTACTCATTGCCATCCATTCCAAAAAAAAAACAACAAAGTGCTGCATTGTGAAGTCTCCACAGCCGTATTGTTTATTATGAATACATAGTTCTGCAAAGTGGGGCTCTGTTGTGTCTTTCAGACAGTTCCTTTATGTCAGAAATAATATGAATGCATGAGTATGACTAGAAAAACATTACAGAGCTCAAATGTAAAATAAATTCTAATATGATAAAGAAATAAAAGCAATGAAATTCCGTTTAAGAGGCTTTATAAAATATAATGTCCAAATATAAGGCTTCACACGTGATAATCAATACATAGTTAGTGGAAATCCATCTGGCTGTACAGAGATTTATGACCTAGTTACTGTGGATGGGACAGACTTGGTATAGCCGTTAAATTGCACAAGCTCTCCTTGCTGTGTGCTCACTACAGATTCAGCACTACCAAAAAAAAGTTGAGCATTAGAAACAGTGAAATTAAAAATGGAAAATAATCTTGCATTATTTCAACAGGCTTCTCCTTCAATATTGCACTTCAAGCTTGTGGGCCACGGCTTTTTTTACAGGATTCTCAGTTCCTAAATGGGTAAAACACATCTGTCTATAGCGTGAAAATATTTAGCTTGACATGGTCTTTTTGAGCTACATCTGATGTACGCATTACATACTTTCATCCAATAAATATATCATTTTTATACAAAAATCAACTGTTTACTCAAACTTTGCATGTTGGCAATCCAAAGAACTTCGACTCTGTATGGGTTGTGCTTTGTACTTATAACTTATCATAATTTTATGAATTTATCTTTTTACTTTGACTGCATATATCCGCCAATGGCCTGAATAGCAAAAATAATCAGTGGCAATCTACAAATATTTTGGAGAAGGTGCACAAGTCTTCTCCCTCCCATACTGTCAGAGTATGTTGCACTGATGGGACTGGCCTACAATTACCATCAGGGATTTCAAAATAATTGGGAGGAAAACAATAATTATAGCAATAATACAATGAATTATGGAAGGAGCAGACGCCAATGCCAAAACTGGCTGTGAAAAAATATATTATACACATGCTTCAGAAGTATCATTTTCTAAATATATATTTACAACACTTGAAGTCAGCCTTATTAATTATTATCTCATAATTATCAGCACTCTTATTGTGAGCGTCACTATCTTATCAGTAATCATGAGTTGATTGATTCTGACAAAGGTGTTGTAGATGTTAAAATGTCTGTCTTGCCTTCTTCTGTTCATTAAATATGCCAACTCAAAAGCACTGCACGTTCTAGCTCTCTTCGTTCTTTCTACTATTTTACAGTTTACCAGTCTTTACATTCTTTTAAGTTTAGGTAACAGTCTTTTGTATTACATATACAGTATACTGTATACCATGGCAATGCAGGTTATGAAAAATGGTATGATTACACATAATATTTATGTATGCTTATGACAACTGTTATGATGCATTACATACACTACATAAAGGCAAGAATTCTGAGGAAGAGCCACTTCAGGTTAAGTGTTACCTATAGTTTTTGTTCCTGCTCAGGAATATGGAACCTTGACCTGACTCCTGGTCCTGAGAGGACCAATGAGAGAGTTACTCAGCCATTGGATAATGTATTGCTCGAAAAACCACAATTTCTTTATGACATCACAATCAGAATATCAGCACAGCCAATGACTTCATTTCATTTTTGTAATGGATACAGAGTGACACTGAAGAATCTGTGTGGGCGGGTATCAAAAACAGCAAAATATTCAGATCTCAATGAGGCAGGATGGCATTCACTTCTCTCTGCATTGTGACACTGGTTTGCAAAAATTTACCTTTTTATTCATTCCCCATGCTGACTCCCTGAAGACAAATGCAGTGTTTAAAAGCTATTCAAACAGCCATTATAGAACAAGATCACATCTCAGCTAAACCGCCATTCTAAGTATGCCTCAGCACATGTTTCTGTCCTTCTCTTCATTCAAGTGGTGCTGTAAAAATAACGTGAGAACAAAAAAAATCCTGCAATTTGTTACTATGGGGACTATATAAACGGGAGTTAGTTGTAGTACTGCAGGGTCCAATGCTGGCAAATTACATTGTGAACGCCATTGATCAGTCTTTAAATCACTAGGATCTACAAGCACCTCTGACAGTGCTGCTCTTGCCCCGACTCCGACTAAGTGTCCTTTTAAAAAATAAACCATTTACCATATAAATAAACAAAACAGGACTGGCACAGCTAAACAGTCATGACATCCTGTGTGGAACCATTATTTTTTCTCAAGCTATTACCTGACATTAACTTACCAGTTGTAAAAGAAACAATCAAAATGATTGGTAAATGGGGGATTTCTATTGGATAACACTGAAGCCAAACGCAGCGTTTTTTAAAGCACAAAGCGCCACGGTCCAGAATTGAATAATGACCACCCCAGTGCTGGCTGTGGCCAGGAATCCTGAAAGGACGTATAATTAGCCGTGGTGTCAACCAGAAGGAAGGCTTTCGGTCTATAGTTAAATCCTGCAGCTCATCGGTCAATAGCTGTTCCTCTGACCAATGTAGGCACCAGCAATCTGCTATTGACAGAAGCCTAGTTGGTGTATTCCAGAGTGAAAAGTAGCAGGTTTTGACTGAACAGGTTTTGGGGGTGCATCTGCTGACACACGCTCTCCAGAATAGATGCAGGATGGCAGCAATGGGGCAGGCCTACAGTCATAATTGGGCTGTCCAAATTTGTAGAATATAAAAATAAAGGGTGGAATAACAAATTTAACACATGTTTAGCCTTACTGATAATCTTTCTTAATATAGCTAAGCCTCCCTCCAAAAAGCAGTCGTGTTTTCAATCCCCAACAGTGGGATTGCAAGAGTATTAATCAAAACTCCTGCCATAGACAGTCAATGAACATGCCCCAGAGCAGTATCAGATTAAAATCCAGGCCAAAAAACCAATAGTGCAGAGCAAGCACCATTCTAGCTGACATGCTGGCGTGTCTTCCCAAAGGTGGAACCTTCAAACGATGTTAATTAAGGCAATTAATCAATCAACAAAATTACAAATTTGCATACTCTTCTGATTAAATATTTGTAGCCATATACCCTGTGACGTGCCATACCTTCCCAAGTTCCCATGTTAAACCTCTCCTCATGTTAAATCAATGGCTCTCATCTCCATGCACCACACTGCTCTGAAAGGTCTTCAGAAATGGCATTGTAGCTCTTTCAGAACAGCAGGAGGAGAATGGCACGCCAACAGTTCAGAGACCACATAAAAAGCATTACTCAAGCTCTCAAAATAAAATAGGTACCCAATAAATGGGATTTGTTCATTTCACTAAATAAGGCACTCTCCTAAATATAGACAAAATTGATGTTATTAATTAGGCTCATTCATGTAAGAGATTTAAAAGGCTGGGTGTGTTGGACGGTACAATTGAGTATTCGATAAAATTGGTGTTGGATAGAATATAAATGGCATTCAGAGATGAAAAATGTACCTTTCGAATTGTAGAGCCAAAATGTCAATGCCACTTTTGATTCTCCTGTGTTAACTCTTCATTACAACAAATTTCTTTTAAAAAATGTAATACGAGTGTGTGTGTGTGTGTGTGTGTGTGTGGGTGTGGGGGGGGGGTTGCAAAAGGATAATATCTTTATAGATATGAATATCAGCAATTTTTCCAATCGCATTGTACTGTTCTTCTAACAAGCATAAGGGCAGACAAATTAAGAATAATGAGTGGCAAGCCCAGGCAGTTTAGCGACCTCGTCATAAATCTTAATCATGGGATGGGAGCCACAGCTATTCAGAGATATCACTGATCCATATTACATTAAAATTAATGAATAAACATTCAGCCGTCATATAAATGCTGTCTTAAAATTCATGAGCAGGGATAACAGTCTGGAGGCCTGTTAAGTGCTGTTTATAAATCAAACATTAGCGAACCAAACTGTGAAAATAACCTATTAAAAAGAACAAAACATACGAAAGCAATGCCAGGATAAATGTAACATTGAGTAGCAACAAGTGTCCAATTCCAAGCAGTAACAATGCAGCAGCTCCTGAATTGGCAATGGCCAGGACGTGTAGAGCTACCTGGACCAAGAGCAATGCAAACCCACAGAAAATCCTGGACGAGAGAGACCGCATTGTCAGGGAACTGTGAAGTTGTGATTGGGGGATTTGGGGGACGTTGGGTCAGCACGTGCGACACGGTCGGAGAGAGGGCAGCTTCGTTTTCAACTCCGTGCCTTCCTATTTGTACAGCTGGAGAGCTCAGTGATGCAATTCAGATTAAGCACTGGGCTCAATTGTACACAGTGCATCATTACAGCAGAGAATTTGGCTGCAGGTACAAATGTAGAGTTAGAATGCTGGAGTTTAGTTTGCTACAATAACAGGGTTCAAAACAATTCATGCAAAGCCAGTGTAAATGTCAAATGTAAAATGGCATTAGTATGGCTTGAAAGAGACATCATGCTACTACGTATCACGCCTGTCAAGCAACTGGTCAGCCACATGGGTGAAAGCAAACACACACTTTTATGGATCATAAAAAAAGGCTGGATCTATATCCAATTACTGCCACAAGTACTGCATGGCTGGAGACATATTGTCCATGTCAAACTCTCCTGGCTGAAGATCCCCTGCAACTTTTCACAGACAGTTGACCAGCTAAGTCATGCATACAGGCAGAGAGAGGGGGATAGGGGGAGAGACAGAGAGCGAGGGACAGAGAGAGAGAGAGAGAGAGAGAGAGAGAGAGAGAGCGAGAAAGAGGGAGATTGGAGAGTTTCATCATGAAAAAAATTAACAATTGTTTCAATCAAGTATAATAGATTGTCAGCTTTTAGACTGTGATGCTTTGAAAAGAGCATTGATTGATTTGATTGCATGCTGTTAAATTAGACCACAAACCACACAAAAATGCTTCAAGTAATGTTTTGTTTGATTAGAGTAATTTTCTCTGTAGGACCGAAAACTGCAGAGATGACCTAAGAGCAGAGAAGATGTGGAATTGCCAGCAGTCTCATTTGGTTCCTAAGCTGGAGTTTATGCTCGGAAATGTTACGCGTGCAAATCCAATTTTGTGATCACGTTGAACACGGCCAGAGATTTAAGTTATGCCGTGTCATGACTCTAGATCAGCTGACAAACTGTTAGTGTCTCCACTGGCACTCAAATCTCAAATGTCTGTGACTTTGGCAACGAGGAAAGCTTTAACTTCCTCCCTCTAACATATCTATAGGGGGCGTGTCAGTTAGGACACATTACGTGGCTCATTTAGCGAGCAGCAGCGGATGCTGGCGGTCTTTCAAGGCCATTAAACTATCAACAGGTTTTAGCTATCTCTGACTTGATAAGATTTTATTTTAGCCTTCACTGACAGTGTATGCACATGTACTACCGCTGGAGGTGTAATATGTCTGTACAAATTGCTTTGGAGATATTGCTTGAGACCACAGACTCCCGAATGCCCTATATAAGCCATTGTAAAGCTTTCAAGCCATCAGAAACTTGGGTACTGGAAGTATCTAAAATATCCTTCATTGCACATAAAAGGTGTCTGGGCCAATAGAAAACATACAGTGAAACTGAAATCATACAAAAACTATGGGAAAACTATAGGAAAGGTGAACCATCACTTTAACCCTATAGCTGTATGTCCACAACAATTACTGGAACTGCAGTCTGTATTTGATGATTGTAATATCTACAATATGCCACATTGTATCCTCCACCCACTCACACATTATAGGAGGAAGGATGACACAGATAGATTAAATCACTTATATAAAGCAAAAGCTATTGCAAGCTGCGTCCATTAGCTCGCCACCTTTGTGAAAACCATTTACATAATAGCTAAGATTTAAGCGTCTCTCGCGGGTGAAAATGCACGTACGACCATACGTGGCTAATATGAGATGAATGATTAGATACTTTGATAATGTACTGGCTGAAAAGGAAAACCATGCACATCCACTAGACAAGGCTGTCAAGGCATAATGTACAGGAGGAGAACAGTGAGAGAGAGAGAGTAAAGAGAGGGGGAAGTTATGAAAAGAGAAGAAAGAGGTTTAATGTGCACAGTATAGGGTTCGGGTGGGAGTCGGTTAAAAGAAGAGGTAGTAATTGGAGGAGGGTGAAATGTTAAAGGGAAAGTGACTGCTACAGAACCTTAATAGCACCCAACATCAACATCTATCATCGAAATATACATGGTCAAGATTGCCTCGCTTGGTCTTTTAGTGCAAATGGTCGTAAAGAAAACCCACATCTAACGCACAGACACACACACACGCACAAGAGCACAAACATCAAGCATACACATTGGCATGATGCTTTTGAAATCAGGCAGCCAACAGCCCCGCCTTTTCCTCCTCCAAAGACTGACTCTTGCCCTGTAAAAATCCCCTGCACCTAACAAACAGGAAAAAACAGGGCTCCTTCTCCACCAACTACTACACAGCATATTGAGATGTAACATACACTGCCTGGCCAAAAAAAAGTCGCACACTCTAATATTTCATTGGATCGCCTTCAGCTTTGATTACGGCGCACATTCATCGCGGCATTGTTTTGACAACCTTATGCAACGTCACAACGTTTATTTCCATCCAGAGTTGCATTCATTTTTGGCCGAGTTCTTGTATTGACGACGGGAGAGTCGAACCACTCTGTAAAGTCTTCTCCAGCACGTCCCAAAAACTTTCAATGGGGTTAAGGTCAGGACTCTGGTGGCCAATTCATGTGTGAAAATGATTCCTCATGCTCCCTGAACCACTCTTTCACAATTTGAGCCAGATGTATCTTGGCATTGTCGTCCTGGAATATGGCCATTGATGGAATAACCTGGTCATTCAGTACATTCAGGTACTCAGCTCACTTCATTGAATTGCTGCATAACACTGCTGAGCCTAGACCTGACCAATTGAAGCAACCCCAGATCATAACACTGCCTCCAGAGGCTTGTACAGTGGGCACTATGCAAGACAGGTGCAACGGTGACTTTTTTTTTGGCCAGGCAGTGTACAAACCCAATTATGGATTTTCAGATTTTTTAGTTTCAAGTTTGTGTGAAGGCAACATTTCCAATTGTGATTATTGATTTCTTTTGACAAAAACTTAAGTTTCTGAGGAAGGACCTCACTCCACTCTTCTCCATTGGCAGTCAACATAACCATAAAATGGAATATGATCTCCCTTCCTTGTATGTTTCAATTTCTGTGCCCATCCTCCTTAACTACGTGTTCAGGTTCCACTGGTTTGTGGATTGACCACCTGCATCAATACAAGCCAAACAAAAAAAAAGAGCTTATACTTTATTTATTTATGATTTGGAGATAACTTGACACTAATACCCATTTTTGAGTAATAAAAAAACTGGGCTCAGACAATAGATGAGGACCAGCCTGAAACGAAAAAAGATTAAAGTTGGTGTGACCCTCACTCAAAAACATCATGAAGGCTGATCGGATGGCCAAAATTTCATGTTTCACAACTAAAAAAGTAACATAACACTGTATCGGTGCCCTAGTGTCGCACCCCTTCCTACTCTACACCCGTCTGCTGTAAGAGGTCAGTTAAAATTGTGGGCTGAAGCCGGCACAGCAGTAGAATATGGATAGCAGTCAGATTCATTATTCATTACATTGAATAGCTCCCCTAATCACTGCCTGGAAGCCAGCGCCAATGGAATTGTTCTTGGTGCTAAATCAGATTGCCGCTAAGTTTATGCCATTGTAAATTAGGTCATTAAGCATAGGCTATGTGAGGCATACCCATAAAATTCATACAACAAACAAACCAAACGACGTTTGTAATTTAATTAGCCTCCCTTCAGTCTTCAACAGTCTGTTGGGGTGTACTGTGTCAATACCATAAACTCCAGCTACTTCCTCTGGTATAATACTTTGTAGCACAATACAATCATCGCGTTTGTGCTCAAATGGACAACCCACACTCCTGTTCAGGTGTTTATTTTATGTCTTTCTTGGACAAAATATTGGGCTGAGTATTGCCTGAAAATTTTATTGGCCCTTAAAGCTGCAGTAGGCAAGTTTGAAAATATACAAGGCAAAAAGACCCCTTTTGCTCTCCTCCCACCTATCTCTCTCCTAAGCCCCTCCCACCACATGATGCTCCAGTGCACGTGCGGAAACAGGCAGACAGGGAGGGGTTTATTCTACGGGGAGGATCAGAATAACATAGATAGTTGTAGACAGAATATTGTAGATAGTTGCACTGATTGGTAGCTACATAGCTAGCCCTGATTGGTTGGTTTTTGTAAGACTTTGTAAGTTTCTCTTTCAATTAAGAGAGAAACTTTCTTTTAGAATATGAAGTACACATGAAGTAAAAATTGAAGAAACATATTTTATACCTTTTGCAATTTTATTTCCAGTCAATACATCCAGCTCTGCCTTAACTCACGCCTTCTCTAAACATACACCCAACCTCCCTTTATAGTTTACATTCAGATTTTTTTTTTTAATAAAAACAATATATATCAACCTGGATGAAGCCATCTAAACTAGGCTTTCAGCACGACGGCAGCAGTGATTTCACTTTAATGTGATACATTTAAAAAAAGGATTTTTATCCCTATTGCTATCAATGGTGTTCGCCCGCAGGCCTTTCCTGGCTGCTTGCTGTCATGAAAACATAACAAATCTCTGTAACATCTCTGTCAGCGAGACCCCGTTGGCGCAAAGACACCCCTCCCCTCCACAAACCTCACTTCACTCGCCTGTCTGAAGTGCTGGTTAACATTACCATAAAGACCTTTGGCCGCTTTTTACATATCAGCACAACACTGGCATATTACCCACATGAAAGAAAGGCTTCAGATCTCATTTTTCCTATTTCTTTGTTTCTGTAAAGCGTCTCTGTGAGAGTGTCTGTGTAAAAAGTGCCCTACAAATCTAATTTAATTGAATGTTTCTATGATCAGAAAGGCAAAGTATGGGATCTGAGTGGACAGGAAGAGGACACCCAACAAGTGGTACATCCAAAGGTAGAGGGAAAATAAAGGCCATGTCAGGCAGCGGAGCCATATGATAGCTGGGTGGGATTCGGTGGATATGGAAAACATAACACAAATTTTTTTTTTGAGATCATCAAAACAGCATCTTGATTGGATTCCGTGTGCATGCTATCTAGCGACCGCTGTTGGTTGATTGGGCGCCTGTAGATTGTAGTCAATGCCGCAAATGAAGGTCTTTCCTCCGACTCCTCTCTTTGTGAGCTTAGCTGTCTGCAGTGTGCAGAGAAGCAGCTGAAGAAGAGAACCGTGGATGTGTACACTCTCCTGAATGGGCAGTGGGGTTTGCGCAATGTAAGCGGCTGTGGTTGCAGATGATTGGCCATTACAATTTGGGGAGGGAATTGGATGTGCTCAGCCAAATGTACTTTTAAAATTCATTAATTAATTAATTAATTAAAACCAACATCTTGATAAAAGACAGACCTTGACCACCCCTCTCTGTCTTTCCCTTGTGTTATTGGGGGTCAGTGAGTGTGACAGAAAGCACGGAGCCTATGCTGTCCAAGGCTGTGAGCTCATACACAAGCCACGTGTGCACACAATGCAGTTATTAAAGAGATCCGTCTGAGAGCCCTGCTGTCGAGGCTTAGAGACTTATCACCACGCGTTTCCCAATTGGCCTCATCTGCAGCCTGCTCAGCAGGGTTTCATTGTGTGTGTGTGTGTGTGCATGTGTCTCACACTGTGAGTGTGTGTGTGCCTGTGCATGCAAGTGTGAGTGCATGTATTGGTGTGTGTGCATGTGTCCCTCACTGTGTGTGTGTGTGTGTGTGTGTGGTTGAGTATGTGTGTGTACACACAGAGGCATGCACTTGTGTTCATGTCTGTGCATGCAAGTGTGAGCGCATGTATCGGTGTGTTGATTGAGTGTATGCATGTTTCCTTGTTTATGTGTCCGTTTATGGGTGTTTGTGTGAGCATACATGTGCGTGTGTGTGTGTGTGTTCTTCTGTGCATGTATGCCTGTCTGTGGGTGTAACTGTATGTATGCGTGGGTGAGTGTGCGCATGTCTTTGTATTTGTGTGTGTGTGTGTGTGGACACACAACCAATCCTTAGCTAAGTACAGGAGCAATGAAAGTGCTATTGACTGCGAGCTTGACTGATGTGTCCGTAAATGTCAGCACAGAGGCAAATTGGGTCAGGTATTGATGAGCTGAAATTTGATCGTCCCCTTTAATGTTTGTGGATTGAGTGAAATATGATGAGCAGTGACTCTTGAAGTCCCGGCGTGCTGCTGGCAGTAACTACCTCTGATAGTTATGTGCCTATCAAAACTGCACAAGTCTCTATGGTGCCTCTGGAGTTCCAGCCAGATCTTTACCTTGAGTGGAGACAGAAAGAACAGCTGTGTTGAACGTCAGCTCTGTCCACTGTATGTTCTTTTCCAGTTAAACTGGTAGAGATTATTAAAAAAACACAAAACACTCACACAAAAGGTTTTCACGCACAAAGCATGGGTTATAAGCACTCATAGCAAAACTAAAACTATCTCTCTATGACTAAACTAATAGGCGAGTCTCACAGGGTTTAACAAAAATTGCAGTCTGATTCCATCACACTCCAGTGGTGACAAGAGACCCAGAGATCTGCTGACCCAGAGACAGAACCGGGTTCCCAATGGTGTTGGGTCACTGAGGTCACTAGCATCAGTGAGGCGGAGAGAGATGGAGGCTGTCCACAAACCACACCGTTCAAAACCTAAAAAAAAAAAGAAAACCCACCTTCATCTGCACGGCAGTTTTTATAGATCCATAATCTAAACCTCGCCCAAGGTTGCACACGCACGTGAAAACCCTGAATTACTTTTGAGCAGCGCCATGAATGAGAATATAAAGTGAGGCGAGATGGAAGGGTGGATTGAGGGGGAAGGGTAGAGATGGAGTGACTCAATGAGAGGGGGTTGGCAAGCAGACAGGGCTATTTCCTGGGCAGAATGAAGGCCGGTGCTGGAGTACAGTATCCTCTGACCCCAGCATGAATATTTAATGACGATGGAGGAGACGGTATGGGGGGGAGCTGACTGCACTGCACGGCGCGGGGGGGAGGGGGCGGGGTGTAAGCTGAGACCGGTGGAGGAAGCAGACAGCCAGGGAGACAGAGATGAGAAAGGGGGGCACCCCCCCGTCCCTGCTGACGCACATACGATCACCGTTCTGAGGTCTAGCGAGGCAGCGCGAACGCGTGCCAGCGCCCAGAGATTGTGTTGGCTGACTGACTGCCGCTCGCATTTTCATCGAGGAGTGACACTTGCTTTCAATTCATAGGCAAGCCGCCTGCCGCTGGCGAGTGTACTCCATACTCGCAAAAGCATTTCAGGAGGGGCAGAGTCCTGAAAGCTCATTTCAGAGTTATTCTGATACTGGTTTCCATTGTGTGGATGTGCCCTATGATCTGGGACTGAATCCTGACCAGGCCAATGCTGACTGTGGCCTGTAGCCGCATGGGCCATCAGTGCATAAGTGGCCACAGAGGTAGGCCGACATTCCAAACCCAAAGAATACTACACAGACTATGTCAGGGAACGACGGCGAAAACATAGTAATGGGGTATAAAACTTGGACCTCCTTAGATTTTTGGCTGTTTAAGATAGTGGTGGAGTGCAATAAGTGAGCCAACTGGGCATATGACTGGTAGGCAAGTCAATGCCTGGGTAGGCAAACCCACACTGACAAATACTGACGACACGGACGGTACACTTTCCTCAAGTGCTTCTGCACATCAGATCATCCGGATAACCTACAGAAAAAGCCTGGGCAGTTCTCAGAGACTCCGAGATGGGTGTGGAGAGGGCAAATCAGTCCGAGCCACAGGCAGCTATTCCACAGCTAGGCGTATGCAGTTTGCCTGGAGCTGCAGGAATCCTGCCACCTCCCATCAATTTCAATCAGCACACAGGCCTGACTTCCATAGGTCATGGACTCCATCCAAAACATAACCCAATTACGACACCAACAAAACAAAAAGAAACCTCCATAATCTAGATGTGGAGAAAAACTACAGGGAACAAGCAACATAAACCCAGCAAACAATAGTAAGATTCAAAAGAGAAGCTTTTACACTGTCTGATTTGAGCTTTTACTTAAATGTATGATTTATTGGGGGGGGGGGTGCCTAATGGTGCCTTGTTTTATCAGAATACAACTTATCTGGGATTTTTTTGAATATACTGAAATGGCCAACTCCTGCAATGTCCTTTGTCTTTTTTATATGACCTCCTAATGCCAGCAGCAGTGGGTCTGGCTCTGTGGCAGCTGGGAAATGTGGTGCCAGCAGCAGTGGGTCTGGCTCTTTGGCAGCTGGGAAATGTGGTGTCAGCAAAAGTGGGTCTGGCTCTGTGGCAGCTGGGAAATGTGGTGCCAGCAGCAGTGGGTCTGGCTCTGTGGCAGCTGGGAAATGTGGTGCCAGCAGCAGTGGGTCTGGCTCTTTGGCAGCTGGGAAATGTGGTGTCAGCAAAAGTGGGTCTGGCTCTGTGGTAGCTGGGAAATGTGGTGCCAGCAGCAGTGGGTCTGGCTCTGTGGTAGCTGGGAAATGTGGTATCAGTAGCAGTGGGTCTGGCTCTGTGGTAGCTGGGAAATGTGGTGCAAGCAGCAGTGGGTCTGGCTCTGTGGTAGCTGGGAAATGTGGTGTCAGCAGCAGTGGGTCTGGCTCTGTGGTAGCTGGGAAATGTGGTGCCAGCAGCAGTGGGTCTGGCTCTGTGGTAGCTGGGAAATGTAGTGTCTTAGACAGGAAGCTCAAGACAAGACGACCTCTGAAGTGCTGAGTGTAGGGAAATGCAATCCTGGCTACAGAGGCAGAGAAGACATACAGTCCAACGTGCTACACAGACGGGCAGCTCATGCATCCGTCTCTTCCTGTTGAGACTCAATCGAAATTAATTTGTTGTAGTGCTTTTCTGAAACTGCACTGTCATGCAGTACTGGAGACATAGGTTTTCTTATCGTTTTTACAGAAGTCCCAATCTAAAGAACATCTAAATGTGACAAAATGTCACAAAATCACTGAATGACAGCTACTGTAACCTGGCTTTATTATCATTTTTTATATTTTCTTTCTTGTTTAACCAGGAGCGTCAAATGAGAAATAAAAAGAGAAAGAAATGAAAGGCAGGCAGATAATGAACTTGATAAACAAGGGCTGATTAAGTGGGCAGACAGAAACAGTGCTCTTCGTGACAAGTGTCACAGGATCCTATCTGACTACAGCGAGTCAGGACTTCAGTTTAACATGTGAAGCAGAAGACAGTGTCTCCTACATTACAGCGACCTTGTCTTTATACTAGGGTATCTTTTTTTCTGCTCCAAAAAGACAAAGTACTAACCAAGTACTAACCAGGCTGCATAGCTTACTCTCCACCAATCATCAGACGGGAAAAGCTATGGTTGGTATAGCTGCTGGCCAATAGCTTAAAACACCCCTGGTCAAAAGAGCCAGACAATGAACTGTCGCTAAGATGAAATACCTTTAATTTATTTTCAGTATTAAGACAAAAGTAACCAGTTTTATTAATTGATTCATTGATCTATTGATCCTGTGCATTGGTTTTATCATAGGACGATGCTTTATGAACGCCAACATGGGGAGCTATTATGCAGTCCCAAAGGCTCTATGAACCAACCACTGGGTTTTCTTTAACAACAAAGCAAAATTTTCTATTTGGTTCATGCAAGACAGTGATTGACAGAACTCAGAAGCTAAACCCACCAGTGGGGTCACAGAGCCTCAGTATACCATCAGCATCTGTCTCTTGTGTGTCAATGGTATTGACTACAGATGGTATTGAACACCAATGTGTCTACATACATTACTAAAAGCTCTACCGTGAGAGTGCATGTAATTGCAAAATTAATTCACAAAGTTGCTGCATGTACACAAAATCGCATAACCAAGCGTCCAAGTCCCAGCGATATTACAGTGAAAAGTAAAGTCTAGAGTTTCATGTGGAGTATGCTTCTCATTAAAAACATTCCTCCTTAATCACAAGTAAATTAGGCACAGCAGATCAATTCAATTAGCCATGCAGTCTGAGCTGGAGATGGGATTAATCTGAGAATAGAGATATGGGATCCATTGTTTTTTAACAGAACATGAAATTTGCCAGATAATGACCGTATTAGAACTAGCATCATCTTTTACAATTTGCTGAGTTTCGACAAAATATTGCCTACTGGGTTCCTTGAATCCCTGCTCTATGGCAATGAAACCAATCTTAAATTGGATGCACTAAGCCTTCCGATGCTTCCAAGGTAGAGTCCAGATAAAACTTAAATAGCATTAACATTTAAAGAAATACAGGACGCACCATTTGTAAAAGGTTAAAAGAGCGGTATGTAGATGCTGGTGTTTGACTTGGAGCCTTTGGTTGACACAATGGAACTTACAGGTGTCTAATACCCCAAAGTAAAAAAAAAACCCGTATGCAGATAAGATGGAGGAATGTGGAAGTGGCAACACAAAGACAGGCCGGTGATTTCACTCTATGCAAGCTTTGATTGCTGGAGGGGAGGAAAGAGCTGTGGTCCATCTTATTAAACACTAGCGAAGTTGAGCTGCTCAGGGCTTCATGGTATGAACCATGAATTTCAATAAGGGTGAATGGCAGGGAAATTGAATGCTATCTCTGAATCCTTTCACCTCTGCCGACATGAGACTCGAGCTTAGTTCGTTTTTGCTAGTTTAGTTTAGCAATCATGTAGCAGACATGGGTCTTTTTGATTTTTAATTTGAATATTTTTCAGGTTTTAGTATCGCTCTGAAAATCTGAGAAGAAGCCCTTTTCACTGCTTTGGGTCCTCCTTCATTTAATGATGAAAACAGATTTTTTTCAGAGCAGGCTTTAGAATAACAGCCAACCACTAGACTACCACATTGCAAAACTAAAAGTAGCCGATTTTATAGTGTGAGCGCCAATGGCTTAAGGCGTTCTCTGCGATTACAATCTCTCAGAATCATTTCCACTGAAAGTTTTCACAACGTGACCTTGAATCTCAAAAGTGAAGCAGTAGGGGGCGCTAGATTATTGGCCCACTTGGCAGGAGACCTGCACACAGAAGTCCTTCATTAGAGAGAAAGGTTTTCATGCCAGCCGTTTCCCAAGACAGATCGGTGGCTGCTGTGTTTTCAGAGCAAAGGCGAGGTGGGCGCAAGACATGCAGTCGAGACCCTCGCACCACCTGCCTTATTCTCCGCCCAAGTGATGTCTGGGACAGTTTTGGGGGTCATGCCCTCTTACTGGGCACAAGCTCACATTCAAAAAGGTTCCTTAAAGGTGGTCACATGAGGAGTTGAAAACATGGAGCTCAAGACCATCCGCATCCTCTGCCCCCCATAACATACCCATGATTCAGCTCTGGCTATCCCGCAATGCTCTGGGCACTAACCTAGGAGGTTTCTGCTGTGTTTGTATTGGGGGTTTTTTTCAAAAAAGAGAGACTGGCTCTAATCCAGAGCTGAGAAGCGCAGCCTAGCACAAGCAAAAAAAACAAAAAAAGAAAAAAAAAAGTGCTTTTGCCAGCTGACAGCTTGAAATGGCAGCATTCTCAACAGAAGGACAGAGTGTTCAACGCCATTTATTGGCTGTGAGGTATGAGAGTACGGAGCATATGCGACAGAGCCGGGGAGGGGCGGGACGTTACTGCTCCAACCAGAGAGGTACGCGTCACACCCCAGACGCTCAGGTCACCACGGACTGGGGAGTAACTGACAGAAACAAACTTAAGGGAGCTGTGATATTGGGGACATTTTCTCTTACCAGGGAATAACCAAGGGGAAAGCAGCCAACGCGGATCATCTTAATAGGGGGTCGTTTTACACATCATTTTAACTTTTTCAAATTACTAGATCACCGGCGTTGGACCACTGAAAATCCTTTTTAAATGTTCAACCCCCCTGACCCCGCCCTGAGGTGCGTTGTGAACTGGTGGTGCTGTTTTCTCTTAATAATTGTGGATTATGTTACCGCTTGCTCCTCTTGCACATTGATTTGTACACCGTGTACTTTTATGGGAATGCTATGTCGATCCCCTTGAATGAAGTTACATGCAATACAAATGTGTGTGTGTGTGTGTGTGTGTGTGTGTGTGTGTGTGTATGTGTGTGTGTTTCTGTGTTTCTTTTACTAATTATTAGATACTATTAATAGGCCATTCAAACGTAAGGTTAAATTACTAGTGCTCCCAATTAAAATAAAGCAAGCTGGCAGTTCAGAGACAGACTCAAGATAAACATTATAACACTTGATTGCTTTAGAAACAACACAGAAACAGCACAATACAAACTTTTTAATATTTTTAAATGAGTCAATATTCCCAATATTACACCCAGAAAAGCACTCCACTTCACGGGAGACCCTAAAGAGGTGCGCCTCCTTCTGGACACAGGTGGCAGTGCCAGGTTAAGTAAGTCCATGAGGACAAGATTTTTTCTTTATAAAAAATGAAAAAAGATCAGCCAAAAATATAGTTCGCACTATTTTTTAAGTACAGACTAAAGTTCCATATTTTAATTCAAAAACTGGAATGAAGAACGCACTGGGCGTTCTAAAAATTAGAAGGATGTATCCCATCGTCAGTCATCAGTAGCGCAATCATTATGCATCCTTGGGCACTGCCACTGTAAAATGCTAATGCGGACAGAGATGCGTTAACATCAGTTAAGCAAGAATAAATTAACTGGTGTGGTTTCACACAAAAAAAAACTTAAACGCGGAGACTTACACAAAGCGAGTTCTTCAGGCATTCCCTTCCCAAAACTGCACATATAGGCCTATTGTGTCATTCAAATCAATCTAATTTAATTAATAACGTATACTCATAGGCTAAAATATACAGTTATCCAGTTTCATTAAAATGATCTGCCTATCAACCGTACAAAAACACATTTTAAATACAACTCATGGTCAACTTTAATGTAAAACTTCAGTTAGGCTAAACAACCTCAATTAATAACCTAAACGCATAATATTAATAGCAAATACTTCAAATATAACCGTACAAAGAGATCGATATATTGAAAATGTTCAAAAGCCGCTATTACGGCTTTGCGCGTTTATTATAGCCTATACTGGCCATTGTATATTAAATTCCAGTAGACACAAAGTAGAATTAACATTTTTATATTTGCAAAAACCCATCATATCAAAATATAAAATATGCAAATATATTCTACCAAAATAGATTACTGCGAATATTACACGAAAATGACGTTATAGAACATTTAATGAATCTCGTTATCAAAAGTCTCAAAATTCCAACAAAATTAATTTTTAAAAAGACAATAAGCTAAAAGCAAGCAATGCATGCTACAGTAGTTGTAACTTGAGCAGAGAGCGGTATTAAATATTGCACTTCAACTCACCTTGAGCTGCCGTTCCTCGGGTGCTGAATACACTTGCTATCAAAGTAGCCACATACCAAATCATAGTACTATCGCCAACCAGAGAGAAACCTCATTATATCTCAAAGTGCCCCGTTCAATAAATCTTTCATAGCCGAGCCCTTTTGACGGCGAACGCACAATCTCCCGCTGACACCCTTTTATTCATGCCCCGTGCACGTTTTCTTCAGCGCGTCCCTTCATTCCTTTCCCACCCCTTCTTTCCTTTCGCATCCTCTCTCCGAGAGACAGAGCACCTGCACCACTGAGTCGATCGCTGCTCCAGCAATTTTTTTAAAGCAAGATACGGTGAAACCGAACATGGGAATTGTAAGTGTTCGGTCTGCCTCCGCTATGTTCTCATTGGATAGAGTGAGGACATTTGTGGGCGTGAATCGGTCCCTCCTCCTACAAACCCACTATCGGATGCCAGGAGGACAAGGCGAGCCTTGATTCAAGGTGAGTTGGAGCGTGCGGTTGCCCAGGAGCCGCAGTATCATGCGCAATGACAGAGTTGGGTTCGGATCTCCCCGTCCCATCGTCCCGGCTCCTTTGTCTTGAATTTGCAAGCTCGGAGAGAGCGTTTGAGAGCAATATTAATGCAGTAATTTACCTGTGTAGGCTACTCAATTTTCTTATATTAACAGAGGAGAACACGCTCCTGGTAATGGCAGCTTCTGAAGAGCACATCCTACCAATTCTTATGGTAAATGGAAGTAAATATGAGTTTTGTGGAAATTGGTCAGCTATGCGTTTAAACTCAGGTCACTCATGTAACTGTACTGAACTAGTCTACTACTGGAAATATACTTAAATGTAGCCATGATTTTTTTAAATTAAATTTGATTTAAAAAAAAAATCTCTCTCTCTCTCTCTCTCTCTCTCTCTCTCTCTCTCTCTCTCTCTCTCTCTCTCTATTTATATAGATAGATCATAGCCTAAGTTGTTGTAAATTCAAAAAAAGAGGAGTGGATAAGGTGAATGATAATCAGGTGAGTGAGAATCCACTGACTTGCAACAACCAATCATGCTTTAAATGTAGCAACAGATAGTGAAATATGCCTCCCATCTGACAAAAGGACAATCAATCAGCCCTTCACAAAATGTGCTCTGTGCAGTTTCTTAATGCAGCGGACAAGCTCCAGGCAGTTGTGATTCTGCAGGAATGCTCAAGTAACCACATCACAAAGCTAGAGTTCTTCACACATCCTTGTGAAAATGAAAAAAAAAATGAAAAAAAAGAAATGCCCTTCACATTATACATTTACATGTTCGCCTTTGCAGACTGAACCAGGAAATGGTGTCAGTGAGGTCTGATGTGCAACAAACCCCACTACAGTATGCCTGCACAGAGGGCTGGATCAGCTCAGTCAGCTCCTTAAAATGGAGATCCCCATTCTGTTGTTTAACACTGTAGTGTGAATTCACTTACAGCTGGTAAAAAAAATGGTACTATCTTTTGGAATGTGTTTGTGGGACAGAGCACACTTTTGTTCATATCAGTGTGTGTGGTTTTTCTTAAGTTAAGACAGAAATCATTGTATGTTTCAAATGATAACACTTAGGCATTCTTCATGTTTTCTGTTGGACCATTTATACATTAGTTTCGTATGTGATGCTTGCAATTCTATAACCTATTTTGTCTGTATTACAGGAGCGATTAAGGTAAAACACCCGAACCGGAGGCCACAGCACTACTGTTTTAACTGCAAGTGAGGACTGTGAATTCAGGTCAGGTGCGCTAGAATGTCATTCTTTTAGGCTTTTCTTATTTTAAATCAAGAGTTGATGCATAAAAGGAACATGCTAAAAGTATTGATGTGTCTAATTATTTCACTTCAAAAATTGGTGTCAGAGGAGATGGTGTGAATGTGCTAGAAAATCTCTGGGGAACTTACTGGTAAGGCTTTCTAATTAAGAAGCATTGTTAGAAAGTTACAGTGCTGTGCAGACTTTGTGTCAAATTAGCACTGGGGATGAAATACAGAGCAAAAGAAAATTAAAAAATAATAATAATAATAAATGAGCAGGCATTGTCAATTATATTCCAAAAGCAGGTCCCACAGGCAAGATTCAAAACGCCTTCCACCAAATTACAACTGCAGCCCTGGTCCTTGCGGTGGATGCGACCATTTCAGTAGCTCAGTAGCTTCACAATCTCAGTAGCTCCCCCAGAATATAGTCTCACTCGAGGTGGGGTAGCTCAAGTGAACAACCCTACACTGGCGAACGTGAGAATGTAAGAATGTCCAATGACGCAGCGCAACGACATCTTTTCACTGACTTTAAATAAAAAACCAAGATGGCTAGTAAGATTTAGCTTTCATAACGTTCTTAATTCTGTTTTCAAGCCTTGCATTTTCTGTAATTTAACTGGTAATTTTACATGGAGGGCTCCATGAATGATTGTCAGAGTACGCTCTTTGCTTTGCAGCCCATTTTAGACAATATTTCTAATGGAAACCCTGGTGCACTGCCAATCCCATTACCTCTAAATATGCTATCCTCAGTGCCTTTTTATTGTGGAGAGGTCTTTGCCATTTGACACGTACTGTACACAGGAAACAGCGCCACGAGCGTTCTGTTTTGTATTATTACTTTGAAGTCTTGTGCGTCTCAGAGAAAGAGGATAGAACTAAAACCTATAGACAGGTACCGGGTAAATACATGAATAGAAACAGAAGGAAAAGAGATCATTCGCACACTGATAAATTCTCAGAATCAGTGTTTAATAGAGACACAGACACAGTGTTTCAGTCAGAAGGTAGTAGTCAGGTATTCAACCTGCGAACAACCCAGTAAACATATACACATGTGCTTAGAAAATAGGTAACTAGAGAGGCAGGTCCAATACAGGGCCGTTGTCAAGTAATGGTTGCAATATATCCAAATCCTCTAGTTACCCATTATCTATGCACATGTGTAGCTATACTGGGTTGCTCACAGGTCTCTCAGAGAAAAAAACGTAATTCAATTTGGTTGTACTTCTTTAAATATAAAATAAAGTAAGTGTATTGCAACATATTAAAAAAATGTTTTGCTGCATTTAGCCTTTGTTTCAGTTTCATTCTTGGGACACACTTTCCAAACAACTAAGCGGTTCAAGGGTCTGGTGAGGCGTGAAACGTTTATCGCCTGAATTATGTCAAAAGAACTCTTTGTTTTTGTCAGATACACTCAAAAATAAAGTGAGCCAAGGGGGTCCTTACGTGGGGGTCTGGGAGGAAAAGCACACGTTCTCTAGGCACTGATGAGACTCTTGTGGTGACTGTGCTGTGGAACACAATGTACCTGGCAGCCTGCTTTAAGTCTTTCCTTTCCATATCGGATGAACCGTTTAGAAATTATAGAACCTTTTGTACATAGTCTCCCCCATGGGGACTAGATTTAGCTGTAAGTTACACTGGAACAGTATGGAACACATGGTTGGCTAAATGGCAGCAGAGTGATGGTTTGAGGCTCGTTTGGCCAGTTCGCCAACCATGTGTTCCATACTCTTCCAGTGTAATTTACAGCTAAACGTAGTCCCACCCCCCAATTCCCATAGAGATCCATTCAAATGCAGTGGTTATAGTATCGCTTGTAGGAGTACCAGAAAATAAGATATCAAGAGTCTTTTTATACTGTTGGGTCACAGACATCAGGAAGTCATGGCACACAAAGAATATGTGACCAAATTTAAAAAATGATCACTTTATTCTACATTCTGTTAAACTGTCCAATATTTTTTGTTTTGTTTATTTTTATGTCTGAAAATGGGGGTGACTATGTACAAAAGGTTCTATGATTTCTAAACGGTTCATCCGATATGGATGAAAAATAAAATATATATATATTTTTTTTTTTTTTAAGTAAAGTAAAAGTTACATTCTGACATTTCTATTTTGATGGGAGGGCAAGAGAAGCACAGAAAACTAAGCAGACAAATAGAAAACAAATATTATTATATTTTATACATCGTATTTTAATGGTATTATATCCAGTTTCACAGACGAATGGCTTAATCTGAACTCCAGACCTTTACTGCAAAGGCCATACATTTAGACTTTTCTTGACTCAACCATTGTGGAACAATATAAACAAACGGTAATTACAGCGCAGTGATTTTTTTTCTACAATACGAGATCATTTGTAGGCTGCTCAGTTCACAGCCTGCACCACAGTTTACAACCCCAGCAGCATTTCGACCAAATAAATTACAATTGATTCCATGCTGTTTATGGGATCAATAACATTAATTTCTAAATTAGTAAGACAAATAGAAGCCTACCTCTGAGCTGTTTAAAAAAAAAAACTCTGCTCATGGTTTATATCCAACCTTACTAACTAAGGGTTTTGTGGTGTGCATTGTCTGATGAAAAGATTCAGTCAACTCCCTGAAAACCAGGTTCCAGTTGCACCAGCTGGGCATTAAGAAAGGTCAGTCATAAAGTGGTCCCAGAAAGTAGTCCAGACCCCAGACAAATGCCATAGACAGGAGAAAATAGAAAGGTATTTTTTTAAATGTACGTGTCCAACTCGATCCACATTGTTTTTCTGTGCATACCTAGTTCTCAGTAACTCAATATCTACAAGAAGAGTGCTCTATTTGTAGGAAGACATGGGACCCAGTAAACAGGTGTTAACGTCTTTCTACAAGGATATGAAAATCCCAGTAAAGCGAGCACTATAACAGTCCAGACTCTATCAGTGCAAGCCTTTAACATTTGTTGCAAGAATAGATAGCCTACATCTGTAAAGTATGTGGGGAACCATTGTTTACAAGCCACATATTGCACAGGGAGGGCCATTTCAGTCAGTGGGGTACCCCCTACCTCATCATGCAAGAGCAACTTTGGTCTATTGGGCACCTGTGCTCTGCCCGTGCCAGCTTCATTAGCATCTATGCAGGCTCCCAGCTATGTGCTACCAGCCAGCTGGACAAATATATTCTAAACTGGACAGAACCGCCCATATTCAGGGAAGGAAATGACTGACTCAAGAAGTAGCTGACATTTTGATTAACAACTTGCAGGAGGATAGGCAGCATTTACATGTTCTATAGCCAGTCAATAGTTATAAATGTCTCAGATTAAAATTATTTCATCAAACACAATTTTTTAGGGTAATGTGTGATGATATTCTAGCAACTGATGAGAAATCAAGCAAAGTAAACATAAATAATAAAATTCTGATATTTCTATTTTGAAGGGAGACAAACATGCACAACTAAGCAGCCAAACAGAACTAAAGTATTATATTTTATATAATAACATTCAGGGAATTTAATTACTGACTCAAGAAATAGCTGACATTTGAATGAACAACTGCATACAGGAGGGTATGCAGTATTTAAAATACAAAAATACATTTGATATTTTTCTAAACGGACACCCCAATTAAAATGTTTTCCAAAGGCAGTCAAGTAGCTATAAAAGGTAATGTTTCAAATTGAACTAATTTGAAAGTCTTCCATTGATGGAATGGAATGAATATTGCATACCTCTGAAAGAAATCACTCAAATATTCAAATAAACTGTTAAATTTATACTAGCTGGATAGCCTGGTCAAGCCGCAAGCTAGAAAGCTAGCTCGATAGAAAGGCCAGTAACATATTTACCCCATTCAGTAACATATTTACCCCATTCAGTAACATATTTACCCCATTCAGTAACATATTTACCCCATTCAGTAACATATTTACCCCATTCAGTAACATATTTACCCAATTCAGTAACATATTTACCCCATTCAGTAACATATTTACCCCATTCAAAACCCTCTTCATTTCATTGTTTATGACAAGTTTTTTTTGTTGCAACACTATGAGTTATTAATATTATTATTAATAGTTATAAATATCAGTATTCCCAATTGCAGTGAATAGTACAGTGCAATATTATTCCGCGATAGTTGATTCAGTGTACCAAAACCGTCAATCAGAAAATGCATATTTCTTATGGCCCTGTCACACTATTGCGTATGAGAGAAACGTATGAGTTGCGTATGTAAATTCATAAAATAATTTTCATACGCACAAAAAGCCCTTGAAAATAGCGTATGGCCAGCGTATGGCTAGCGTATGCCTAGCGTATGCTTAGCGTATAAACCATACGTCCGAATCCGCACAAAATTTTTAAGCATCGCCGTATGTCAGCGTATGCCACCGTATGCGACCGTGCTTGAAACGTATACAACCTATGCCTAACGTACCCCTAGCGTATGTCAGCGTATATCAGCGTATGAGTGATTTTTTCATACGCTGGCATACGCTAGTACAATACGCAATAGTGTGACAGGGCCATTACACGGATGCTGAGAGGCCCAAGTCTGCAACAGAGACTATGGCTGCAAAATGATGATTTTTCAGTGCAATGGCTGCGCATCTCAGCTGGGGGACTGCATAGTGAAGACAATTTGTGGCTGGATGCCCACATTTTGGAGAATGTGGACCAACTGGTAGCGCATGCAACAGAAACACAACGGGCATTCCAAATTTGTAGAAACGAAAAGAAAAGAAAGATGCTAGAAAAAGTAACTGCATCTCAGGGTGCAGCTACAGTTGCTCTGACTCAGCAAATCTAGACCCAATAAAGATCGGCAACTAGACGCAACCCTGTCAGGTTAATAAGTTAACTTGATCTGTGATTTCATATATCACATTATCAGAAACCCATCAAGAGTGATTTAACAAATGGAGTACTTACATAAAGCTTACATATAAGAAGTGCGGTAGTACTCTAGAGAAGGTGTACGCACACGGAATCTCCATAAGAATGCTGCAGCAAACTCATAACTGAGGACTCAAATTATGTTATGTTTGAATTAGGCGTTAAACCATCTGTGCAGGAATAGCATAAATTAGCAACTTGTTTGTCACCATCTGTCTCCAAAGAGATAAAACTTGCTGCCCTCATCGATTTATGATTCTCAGGTCTATACAGGTCACTTCATCTCTGGGCACTGTACATCGCTGCAGAAACCGATCCTAAAATATATCACGGTTCACTATCTCCTCAAAAAAAGGTATCACAAACCGGGCGCCTGAGTGGTGCAGTCAGTAAAGTAGCTCAGTCCTGCAGTGGCAGGTCCAAGGCAGAGCTATCATTATCGGACAATGACCGGGGGTCCACAGCAGAGGGGGACGCCGGCCTTGAGCTGCCAGGGTAAGGTGGGTTTAGCTAAGTGGGTTCATTCCTATATCGACTCCTCCCAATGACGTGTCACTTCCTCAGGTGCCTTCAGTGACAGAAGTGCGGCCTAAAAAGTGGACATTGGTCAATGTCTTGCAGGTAAGTGAATCAGAGGAGTGCATGTGATTCACCTGCGGTGCGTTTGCCTGTGAGTGAACGGCAAATAGTAGAACCGCAGGGCTTAAATCCTACACGTGCTCTGATAGTTAGGAGTTGTTCCATTAGTTCAGGAGTGGGGAATATTATCTGGAAAGGGCCGGCGTCGGTGTGGGTGCGTGTTTTTGCTTTAGCCCAGCACTAAGACACCTGATTCTACATATCAAAGGTCTTGATTGAAGACCATGATCAGTTAATTAATGGAATCAGGTGTTTTAGTGCTGGGCTAAATCAGAAATCTGAACCCACACCGGCCCTTTCCCTACCTCCCTGTATTAGTTGTTCTGTTAGTTACTTTATTTCTGTTAAATCTTACCTGTGATTCATAGGGCGTTTTGGTTGGGCTTGCTCTGCTGATGATGAGAGGCAGACAGCTACCTCTGTTAGTACAGTCTCACCTCTGCTGCAGCTGTCAGCTGTTTCCTCTGTCCTGGCCCGGGTCCATCACTCTGCCCAGCGTGGGGCTGCTCACCGTGCCACTCTAGATTTCGGGGGGGGAAAGTAGGTCAGTCTGCGAGCAGGCCAGATCCCTAGCCCCTGGGGATGTGTCTGTCTGTCTGTGCGCATCACCGCCATGTCAACTCCGCTTCAAGGGACAACCGCGTTTTTGGGTCTGTCAACATAACAAGGATGCAATTACTATGCCTGTGTATCTAACTGTACATAAGACAAATGTGACCACGTGTGTTCGTGACGAGTGAAAAGTCACATGACTAATATTACTATGTATGCCCTGTCTGTCTGTCTGTCTGTCTTCACATACCAAGGCTAATACTGTCTATGTCTGTATGTAATCTTTCTAATATGACCGTCACTGTACATAACATAACTAATATAACAGCTTGCGTTCGTCTGCATATAACCGGCCCGCGGATATAGCGCCCGTATGTCTGCCTATATATAAATGAGCGTGTCTGTGTGTCTGTCTGTGCACAATAAGATTAGTACTTCTGTGTCTGGGCGTCTGTGGATAGGTGCCAACAGGACTCTGGCAGAGAGAGGAAGTTATTGTGTCTGTCTGTGCTGTGTGCACAGAGACTGAAGAGAGAGTGTCTGCGGGTGACAGATGCGCTGTCCAGTCTGTGTTCGAGGACGTAAATGGATGATAATGGATAGCAAGCTGGCTAGGCCAGTGCTCTATGGCATCTGAGGTTTAACCTGATTCTCTCTGTATGTATGGAGCGTTCTCTTTTCCCAGTTTCTCAATTCATTCACTGCCTCGGTCGCGGGGCCCCATCCACCACTATGGCCCTACTGGCCCTACTGTTTTTTGTTCATTTTTATTTTGTATTTTTTGTAGTGATATATAGATTATGGCTCGGAAACCTAATGTTTTTTGCGCACTATTATCATGTGTAACCTTGTGTATGTACTGTTGGTAGCTATAAGAATGTTGCTTGGATTATTTTGTATATACATATACAAATTGGAAAGAATTACAAAGAAGGTTTGTTGGCAACTTACATTCAAAGCGACTTTTGTCTATGGCCCTTACCTGGCATGCAAGCATATTGTTTTGTCTATGTAATACAAAGTGAAAGCATGGGAAAGATATTGACATTACATTTGAATGACTGCATGGACAGACACAGTTTATGTCTAGTTGATTGCATTGAACAGCATAAAATGAAGCCATTTCTCATTTCAATTACTACAGCGTGTACTACAACAATGCAATGACAATATATGAGTATAACAATGGAGAGCCATTTCATGATTCAATTATCTAATTTACCTACCTGTAATTTATGTAATCACTAAAATGTCACTGTGTTAACAACTAGGTATAACAGAAGGTTGCTTATGTGAACATATACTCTACCCTGACAAAGGTACCACTTGTGTGTAAACAGTTAATTGAAGTTTGGGAGTTTACTGTCCCAATTTTCTTTATTATGAGGTGAATGGTTGACCTCGCCAACTAAGGGGTCGGCAACTCAATAGCACTTCTTTGTGTCTCCATCCACTTCTTTAATCTCGAAAATGACAGGGGTGTTGAGACCAAGGACTCTGGCCTTCCATACCCGACAGGAAAAATAAACAGGAAGCTTGATGCAGTGCCCCACAGCCCAGAAATTTCCGAGAGCTCCGCGCTGGCCGAGCTGCCAGGACAAAGTCACCTCCCCCCTCCCTCCCACAAATGGCGCCCGCAAACTTGCAGAAGTGCTGATGCATTACCTCCTGACCAGACCATCTCTCGACCTTCTTGGAAAAATAACCCCAGAGAAGTACATCCCCCCTCCATTTTTGCAGGGACACAAGCGTGGCGTAATGTCTTTTCCCCCGAGTTTATGGACCAGAAGTAATAGACATGCCCGGTTAGTGGTTGCCATGGAGAATCATTAGTCAAGGAATGCAAACAGAAGCGCATTGAGACCAGCGCATACAGTAGCTATTAGGGTAAAACATGTTCTGTGTTGAAATGCCTAAATAGCCATTCAATGTGATAATGGAAAGGATTACACTAAAACTGTTTGTTCACATGTACACAAGGTGCCATTCTGACACCATTCTGATGGTGGGGTTTGCACAACACAATTTCCCACTTAGATTTTCAGTGACAGTGAATGTTTCTGACTGGCAATAGCTCCTGTGTTCATTTATGAAAAAGTGACCAATGAGATCTACACTCATTGAAAAACATGTGTGTGGCAAAATAAAAATTAAAAATACCCCCAAAAAAATTCTTCGTAGGCTCTGCCTGTCAGCTAATGCAGGGAAGTTGAATAGGAATTATTCTATTGAGATTAATTTCGGTAGAAATGCTGTTGGCAAAGGTTTTGGCAAATAAAGGTTATATTTTCTACACTTTACCTTTGGTGGCCCAGCATCCTCAATCATGTGTGGTAATGATATGCCAGTCCCCAATTTAAACTGTGATCACATCATCTCGTTACTTTTGTTACTTATTACCACAAATAGAGAAACAGGATGTGAACAATATGTAATGGTATAAAATACTAAACAGTAACTTGGTATAGTTTACATATATTACACAAATGAATATATTATAAATGTATATTTTAAATATGAATGACAATATTGAAAACATTTGCATAGCATCCACAGCAGCAGTTGACATAACTAAAATCATAACTAATGTGCTCACATACAAACAGGACTGGATGTATGGTTGTGTGCGTGTATGTCTGTGTTCATATATATGTGTATGCTCAGGTGTTTGTGCCTGTGTGTCTGTGAGTGTATGAGTGTGTGTGTGTGTGTGTGTGTGTGTGTGTGTGTGTGTGTGTGTGTGTGTGCGTGTGCGTGTGTATGTGTGTGTCTTTTCTATTTATTATTCAAGCATTTTCATGACTGGGGTTGTTGTGTGTTGGAGACTGTGTGTTGGTCTCAGATGTTGGTTGGATTTCATTTTACTTTCAAATGAAGAGTTCAGGCTTCTATACTAGACAAATTAAGGTTCATTACTGATATAATTCAGTTACATTCTGCTGGGAAAAAGTGGGGCAGCAAGTTCTTCTTCCTCTTTGTCCCCCAACACCCCTGCCAGCCCCACCTGTCCTTATTTTCCAGACGGAGCCATCGGAAAGACACACAAGACACGCCGAATGCTATCCAAATGCGTCGTTCTCGCTTCACGAGAAGCGCGTCTGATAAGTAGACTATTTTTAGTCCAGCGTGTCTGATAGCCGAGCTGGGAACCCTTGGCACAGTATGTGTTCAGTGTTCAGCGTCACACACAGGGGCTGCCAAATTAATTCCCAGCTCCTGCCATGAACATAGCCCTCATTTTCAAACGTGGGGGAAATGTGACAGTTATTTTTTTTGTTTCATCGCTTGCAGTGAGGCGTACCTTACGTGAGCATGCGTAACAACCCACCCACAACCACGCCAAGCCCCGTCGCTTTTGTTTATTTGTGTTCAGGTTTACACCCTACCTGTGAAGGTATGCATATCATTGCGCGGTCAGCCCTAATAAAGGTTTGGATCAAGGTTGAAACTACCTTGGGAAGGAAGAGGGCGAATGACAAATGTTTCTCCAGGTGTCATTGTCTACCTACGCAATACTTTCCGTTCTGTAGATGTAACAACATGCAGGATGTCCGCTGTGTTAGCTCTGAATGCTGCACATGGCTTTATTACAGGCAAAGCAACATGAGTTAAATTTATGTGCACAATATGCGTTTACCTCAGCACATTAGAGCTAGCGGCACCAAGCATGGTATATTTTCGCCTGCGATAATGCTGGTCCGCATGGAAGTATTGCTTAAAATTTAAAGGGGGCCAGCCTCTGCTGACTAAGGCAGATGGCTCAAATGATTTACTTGACTGTTCCAGATGAAGACAGGAAACACCTGGGGTGTTTTACCCTGGTGAACACATCTGAACATCTTGTGCATCTTTCTGGTCCCGGTATTAAGCATAGTGTTGTCCCCTGACCGCTCACAGTGAGCGACCTGCCGTTCCCGCTCACTGCTGCGCTGTGTCAGAGCGGGAGGCAGCCAGCTGTCACCGTCAAAAGTTGAATCGGTGATTCTGAATCAAGCCAGGGGCTGTATTTACCGGCAAAGCAAACGTGCTAATTGGATCTTGTTTTGGGGAAAGTCTTCAAAAGCTGAGCCAATGGGATATGAGAGTGACAAAAAACAGAAGGGGGGGGGTGTCACTAAACTGTGATTATATAATGGTAGCCTAAAGCAGGGAATGTGTGCCAAAATATGTTTACAACTTGCCCATACACTCATATTAAATGGCAAACCCGGGAGAAAGAAACATTTGAAGCCAGTTTCATCACATCCTGAGGGCCATATGTTTAACAAAATTACATAATGTGCCATTATTGTGTTGTGTTTCCAAACTAGCATAGATGCTTTAACTATCTAATGATTTTGGTTAGTGAGAAATGTGATAGACAAATTACGTTTGCTTCAATGAAAGTACTATCCACTGCCAATCTCAGTTTTTCTGTGCAGTACAATCCTCGCTGCCACATAAAGCGGTTCAGTTCACAGCCTGCCTGGCTTGTTCTATGAAATAACACATAGAACAGTTGTTGAATCTGAATATATTACAACAAAATTGAGAAGAACAGGGGAAAAAAACTGTCAATGTAACAGCACCTTAGTATCACTTTCATAAAAATAAATTTATTTGGATTGTCCTAATACCACTCAAGTCTAAAAACATTTGTCTTTCAGCCATGCCTGTTGCCTGGACGGTTTCAGCCAACTTATGAAAACTACAAGAGAGTGGCGTTGCTATGAATGTGCAAAGCAAGTATCTATAGAATATCAACTGGTAGTGAGTGATCAAGAACAAATTTAAAAATAAATAGGCTTGGGCAAACAATTGGATGGTTATCAAAAACCAGAGATGGGGTCTACAGGAGGGGCCACTTGTCTCCTACACAGAAATGAATTCATTGACTACTTCAAAGAAGGTTAAGGGCAGCACGAGTACACTCACTGAAGAATCTGTTATTTGGCAAGAAGCATTACTATTATTAAACTATTGTGGAGGCTTGGCAGAAGGTGAAGCGTATGCAATGAACGTTTAAAACAGGTCTCCCCAAACTTGGTTCTGTGCCACCTCCAAAGCCATCTATTCCTCCACCATTTTGATCGTAATGTATAAATACATTTACTACGTATTTATAAAACTATAATTGCATTTCCCCCTCAGTCTCATTGCAGGTATGTGCTAAAATAAATAATTTTCATTTATATTGAATGCATTTTGATCTGTTCATTCGATAAAATAAGCCAATCCACCGCCTCTTATACTAGCAATGTTTCACCAGCAAAGGGCATACTGAAGTACTACAACATAATTTAATATCATTAGATTTTCTTTTATATAAATACCTTTTGTCATGTACTCTAGGCTCTGAAGATCTAGCTTTGACCCCAGCATTAATCAAATCATCCTTGGTTTATTGGCATGCTTAGAAGAATTCCTTGCTGAAAACCAATATAGCTGGATTTAATTATATGTCTGACAGTTAGCACATTACTTATAGATAATAATACTGGTTTTCCGGTCAACAGACCAAGAAAGTGAGCTGTGCCTGGTCAAAGTAATCATATATCATTTTGTTTCTTGATTATGCTCACATCTTATTAAATTACAAAACAATATAGTCTACTGCGTACCGCTATCATTACATTCAGCCAAACTAATTTGCTAATTTAGGCACCAACATTATTGGTGTGTAAAGCCAATCATTATCCTTGTATGTTTTGTTCAATCACTGATTGTGTTTATTAACATCTTTTTTACATGTACACATTGTACAGTCAGTATGTAGTATTGCAAAAAACCCAATCATTTTACCATGTAGCCATAATGTAAATGATGAAAATAATGGTTGAATTAAACAAGATGGTCGCTAGCAGGTCATCTTTACTTATAATGAAGATGTTGAACAATAAACTTAAAAAGCTGTGCTTGAATTTTTTTTTGTGCAGAAATCAATTGTCCGATACATGTGACTGCAGCATTGTGTTCAAATATGGAAGGAGAAATACAATGAATGAGAGAAAAAAAACATGCTTTTTTATTATAAGAACATAAGAATATGATGAGAACAGCCATTCAGCCAATCTATGCTCATTACCTGCCTACGGCCGGCTCATTTGTTTCTCATTAGTCTTTGAAATTACATTCGAAACATGCACTGCTCACAGCAGTATATCTGTCCTGCTAATACCCCGTGTGTCTGTAAGGTGAGCGTGTTACAAGGAAGAAGCTCTACTTTTCCTCCCCTCCCCCTTGCCTGTTGGCACGGCGAGGATATAAGCCTGCGATGTACACACTGTACTGGATCACGGGTTACGGTAGCATTACCCTGCTTGTGGATTTACAGGCTATTAAATAATCAATTATTTAAGGCTGTTCCCCGACTGTCCCTGCCCACCTGGTTACCGGAGCGTGTCTGTGACCGAGCAGATAAGGGCTCCATTCTCCAACCGCGCTTCGTGTGGAAACGGCGGAACAGGCTCCTGGTTCAAGGCAAACAGACAATGAGGGTTTTTTTTCTTCTCTCTTTAATAGCTAGCAGCCCCTTCTCTCTTGCCCAAGTCCCAGTCTCTGCATATAGCTCGGTCTCAGTCTCTGTGCAAGTGAGACTCCCCTTCCTGCGCACACATCATGCCCAATGGCCATTCCTGTGATTGTTGCTCTATTTACTTAAAACAATATATAGTTAATATCCCCTTTTTTAGAGTCATTTTTTGACTCACTCTTTCCTTCAGGGCGTGGTCACAGGCTCTGCTCAAACCATCGTCTCACTCTTTCCCTCTGGGCTTGGTCACAGGCCCTGCTCAAACCACGTCTCACTCTTTCGCTCTGGGCTTGGTCACAGGCCCTGCTCAAACCACCGTCTCACTCTTTCCCTCTGGGCTTGGTCACAGACCCTGCTCAAACCACCGTCTCACTCTTTCCCTCTAGGCTTGGTCACAGGCCCTGCTCAAACCCCCGTCTCACTCTTTCCCTCTGGGCTTGGTCACAGGCTCTGCTCAAACCACCGTCTCACTCTTTCCCTCTGGGCTCGGTCACAGGCTCTGCTCAAACCACCGTCTCACTCTTTCCCTCTGGGCTTGGTCACAGACCCTGCTCAAACCACCGTCTCACTCTTTCCCTCTGGGCTTGGTCACAGGCCCTGCTCAAACCACCGTCTCACTCTTTCCCTCTGGGCTTGGTCACAGGCTCTGCTCAAACCACCGTCTCACTCTTTCCCTCTGGGCTTGGTCACAGGCTCTGCTCAAACCACCGTCTCACTCTTTCCCTCTGGGCTTGGTCACAGGCTCTGCTCAAACCACCGTCTCACTCTTTCCCTCTGGGCTCGGTCACAGGCTCTGCTCAACCACCGTCTCACTCTTTCCCTCTGGGCTTGGTCACAGGCTCTGCTCAAACCATCGTCTCACTCTTTCCCTCTGGGCTTGGTCACAGGCTCTGCTCAAACCACCGTCTCACTCTTTCCCTCTGGGCTTGGTCACAGGCTCTGCTCAAACCACCGTCTCACTCTTTCCTTCAGGGCGTGGTCACAGGCCCTGCTCAAACCACCGTCTCACTCTTTCCCTCTGGGCTTGGTCACAGGCTCTGCTCAAACCACCGTCTCACTCTTTGTGCAAGGGATAATCCCCCCCCCCAGCTTCCTTGGAATTCCCATTTGCATGTTGTTCATCCGGAATATTGGTGACACCAATATCCTCTCGGCAGACTCGTGCATGCAGTCCCTGAGGTCCGATTACGCTCTTCATTAAAACTATTTAATCTGTACAGTACAGGACTGAGGTCCAATCATGCTCTTAATTAAACCTATTTTCACCGTATACCATGCAGTTGCACATCTGCTCATTTGCAGCAATGCAAAGGTGGACTATATGCAGTGTGTGGTATTTCATTGGACTCAATTTACAGTACATAAAAAATACTAATATTCCCAAGATGTTCTGGAATGGACATTTTTTATTTTCTGCCCCCCCCCCCTTCTAATTGCCCAATTCTATGTTCTCGCAATTCAATTCAATTAAGCAAGTATTACACTTTTAAAAAAATATATATTATTATTAATAGCATTATTATTGGACTCCCCCCTCCCCCGACATTACTAGTTCAGTGATCAGTGAAATTAAGTGGTAAATGTATATTTAAAAAGAATCCTCACTTGAATTTAACACAAAGCAGTAAGGATGAATCTAAACCTCAATCTGCTGCAATGAGGAATATGTCTCTGCTGTGCTGAATTACCATGCAGTGTGTGCCAGGAATTAAAATAAGGGCACAGAAAAAGCATGCAAATCAGAAAGTACAGCTTACTTTGCATGTAGAACATACTAACAAATCTCAGTGCCCATACTACTCTACTATTTTCAGCTGCTGAATTGGATCAGACATACAGAAAACAAAAATGATTGGCACCCTCGATAAAAATGACCCAAAAAAGTCTGTACAAAATATTATTATATATAATTATAATTATAATACAAACCTCAATTCCAAAAAAGTTGGGACAGTATGTAAAATGCACATAAGCAGTAATTTGTAAATTCTCTGTTACATATATTTAATTGAAAACAGTACAAAGAAAAGATATTTAATGTAATTTTTGTAAATATACGCTAATTCTGAATTTGATGCTTGTAACACATTCCAAAAAAGTTGAGACAGGGGCAAAAAAAAAGACTGGGAAGTTCAAAAAACACCTGTTTGGAACATTCCACATGTAAACAGGTGATGCTATCATGACTAGGTATGAAAGGATATCAAATGACTATTGATATCTTATTTTCAGGTACTCTTACAAGCGATACTATAGCCTCTCTGCATTTGAAAGAAACTCGATGGGAATTGGGGGGTGGGACTAGGTTAAACTGTAAATTACACTGGAACAGTATGGAGCCCATGGTTTGATAAATGGCTGTAAGTCATCAAGGGTCTGCGGTATCAAACGAGCCTCAAACCATCACTCTGCTGCCAGATATGCAGTAGATATGGATGGATCACTTGAAGGGTTGTTTTTCCTGACTCCTGAGTTCAATAGGAAAACGAGTCAGGAGAAACAACCCTTAAAGTGATCCATCCATATCTACTGCATATCTGGCAGCAGCGTGATGGTTGAGGCTCTTCTGATGCAAAACCCACCACTGGTGTGCCCGACCTAAAAGCTCAACTTTGGTCTCATCTGACCATAGTGCCAGTTTCCAATCAAAGTTCATCATTGGTGCATTAGCAAAAGTTATGAAAATGAAAATGACTTTACCCATAATGTGACGCATACTGAAGTATCACATACAGTAGCTGAGCTGGAGTGAGCCGGAGTCAACATGACATTACGCACACGTGCATGAGCGACTCACTGCTGACAGATGCAGATGATGTGTCACCAACGTGTTTCATCCACATACACAGAAACAACACCAACATTCAACTTACTTTTATTCATGATTTGGTGTGGAATGGATTACAGCAGGGCTTACGAAACTGAATAGTTTGCGGCAAACTTGCAGCTAATATGTAGCGCATTTGCCTCAAACTAAATTGTTTACCAAACAAGTTGCCAGAGGTTTGTCAGAGTATGCCAGTAGTGGTGAACTAAAAACGTTGCCAGAAGTGAATGGCAGTTCCCACAAAGCTAATTTGCAAGTGAAAATAAGAGCTTGCCACAAACCTGCGGCAACACTGCCAAAGGTTTGATGCAAGTTTGCCAGAAGGCCTAAATTTTTGTATGGGCAACTGTGTTCCTGAAGATCTACCATCCTGTAGGTTTTCACTCCAACCCTAACAAAGCGCAACTCATTCAACAGCTAGAGATCTGATTGAGCTGCTAATTAGTAGAATCAGGTGTGCCAAATCAGGGTTGAAATGAAAACCTACAGGATGGTAGATCTACAGGAACAGGGTTGGGCAGCCCTGGATTACAAAGATTCACATTTTGGGAAAATGGTGGGGGAAAAAATGCATGTATGTTCTCACATGAAGAGAAGCTTGACAATTCAATTACATTTTTTATCATTAAAAGACTGTGCATTTCTAGAATCAAGTAGAGTGAATACATTCCAAACACACTTTGACTTGCATGCAATTGTAAAAGGTTTGCCAGATTAATTCTAATAGAGATATTTAATAATCTTCCCTACGTGGCAAATGTTATGGTAATATGAGTGTTCCAGTCTTCTTCTGAATAAAAAAATAACAATTTAATAAATGTGAAGGCGAGAGCGGCGGAAATTAATGCACATTCTCTTTTGGGGGGAAGAGCGGAGGTGGGTGGAGAGGTGTTAAAAAAGTCTTAATGGAGGCTGTTGGGAGGCATCTGTTCAGACTCTGTTTCAGTGCATGAATGGACCCCATGGTCTGGCATCAAATCTGCATCGTGCCAGTGACTACTGTGGCTGGGAGCCCTGCAGGGCAAGGCATGATTGACTTTAGCTTCACCCAGGGAAGGGAGGGTTTCAGTCAACCGGGCTGACAGTGTCTAATCCCAAACTAGAAATCAGCCAATTAGGAACCTGGAAGTTTGTCTGTTGAGCTGTACATAAAATGTCTTCCTCCGACTCATGTCTGTGCATGCCCGGCTTGCAAACTGTGGTGTGAAAAGAAGCAGCGGGTAACATTACATGCTTGTCTGTATTGATTCCTCCAGAAATATATTTAGATTTTTTCCCTAAAAAGAATATTTTGACAAAACTTGCCTCATTGACGAAACCATAAATCTATTGTGCAATTTACTCATGAAATATCTTCTCTCTCTAATGCATGCACATCCTCTGACAATCCATAGTGCTTACTGTACAGTAACATAGTTTGATGCCGACCAATGTACTCCTTGATTAATCTAGAGAAAAAGTAATGCAATTACTGAAGCCCTTGAAGGATAGACTATATACCACACAGTAGTTGATGCAGAGAGTACGTAACATCTTAAAATTTATAAATGCAAATGACAGTCTAACGCTGCTGAAGGCAACACATTTATTTTAAAGCTTGGGGTAATGGAAAACACTGGGGATAACATAACCACAAATCATCCCGCTGTCGTCTCGCGTGAAGAGCCGCACATCGAGCCATGTTCACATGTATTCGCGACAGCCTACCGTAGCAATAAATCACCCTGCACACTTCCTAGCAACTGTACAGCAGCATGATCTGTCACTACTTAAATAACTGAGGGCTGAAATATGTTCATACGCAATAGCGTTTCCGTGGAAATTAAAGTCCCGTACTGTCGTCACAAGCAACTTTAAAAAAAAAAAACTTTAAAACTTGTGAGACTGGTATTGGAGTAGCTCAAAAGCAGAAATGCTTGACAAATTAGGGACTGGTTTTTTGGTGTGGTTGGCTGTTCAGTGCCTGCAGTCCAGGTTGTGTGTCCTTCTACCTTGTACCAGTTGGCATTTAGCAGATGCTCTCATGCAGAGCAACATGTAGAGCTTACACCCTTTACATGCAATCCATTCACACAACTGTAGATGTACAGAAGCAGTGCAGGTTAAGTACGTTATGCAGGGATACAAACGCAGTGCCCAAGAAATCAAACCTAAAACCATAGAGTTTCAAGTCAAATTCCCTCCACATTTTATTACACTTCCACTTGCTTCTACTCATCTGCATGCATTATAAAATGTGAGATTCAGATCCCAGTTTTTTTTTTACCAAATCTGAACATGTACAATGAGATATCATGATGGTTCATGTTATCTACGCTTTGCATGAAAATACAGCCCCCCATCTGCTCCCCATATGCCACCATGCATTCCCACACTCTATACGTACAGAGAACAAAATATATAAGTACACGTCAACTACTAAACATGGCTTTTAGCTGCAGTGTATTACTTGTGTGCAAAATGCGTGCAATGTGACCTCAAATAAAAGTGGAGTTGCCAGATCCAGTTATGATTCCAGTTCAAATAGGTACGATCACGAAATGCACGTTAGCACCTGAAACATTCTGAAACATCTTCAAGCAGACTTTCTGTAATTTTATTAGATGTGTGCCAACAGAGACTCTGACCCTAAGAAGATCCACAATGCCACTTGCCGTTGAAAGCTGTCAGAATCATTAAAGCCAGAATTTTCAACAGAGGCCTCCGCGGACCCCTGGGCATCCGTAAAGATACTCTGGTCTGCGATCACACACACAAAAAAAACATTCCAAAGCTGCCCATCTCACTCAAACCATATGGGACGCTGTGTGCTGAGGAGAGCGTAGAGGACACACCTCAACTGGCAAATACCTTCCTGACAGGAAACACAAATCGCCCAACTTCCCACACTGCTTCCAGGCCCTGCTGCAGTGGCTGTCTGTCAGGGCAGTGATTCATTGGAGGATAAAAGAGACAAATTGTCCCATCACACCCACATAAATACCTGTTTTTCCTCGAAGACATAGGTGGACACACATTGTTGCCAATGGAACAAGGAACTGGGATTTAAAGAGAGGCTGATAATCGAAGATAGAGGAAATCCACTGTTATCAAAGAAGCTCAGACAACTAACTGAATATACAGGTCCTATACAGTGATTGATGAAAACTGCCATGTGTCCCACTTCTCATCAGTGCATTTAAGATGGTGAATTCTAGCACCCCCTTTTATGTAAACAGGGGTTTCAGAGAAGCACTACTTATTTTCGAGGCCAAATAAAATATACTGCACGGTATCAGGACGCAACATACTGTCACAGCTAATGTCATAATAACGTGTCTATGAGAGGATATATTTAAGTCATGCAGTTTGGTGTCTGGTCTAGCATGGACTCACTTATGCCGCATTTCCATAGCCGGTGTATATGACTTGACCCGTGCCGAGTTGAACAGACCCGCACAGTTCGGTTTACTTTCCATAGAACAGTAGCTTTGAAGCAGGGCCGAAACATTTCACGCTACGGCTCAGGTTTACTCGGGTATACCCGCTTTGAATGACGTGGAGAAGGACACGGCACGCTATGGCTTGGTACGGGTCAGCACTGTCGTGGAAAAGCGGCATTCATCTAGCGATGAATGCAGGTGACCCAAAGCTTGCGGCGGAAGGTACAGAAAACACAACCAGTTTAAAAAAAAGAAGAAAAAAAAAGCAAAGCGATCTAAATGCAAAAGATTGTAGCCGGGTATTTTATTTTTTTTAAACCTTCAGGGCGCTGAGAATTTTAACAGCTTATGTCACAGCGGCAACTGCCCAGTAATCTCGGTGATAGAAAAAAAAACACAGCACAGTCCTCGCTGCCATTTCCTGAATGTCACAGCAATGCGTTCATCCTCTCCCCTAACGGGCCCTCTTTGGCCAATGCAGGCAGAAATTTGAATTGCAATCATTTGTTTATTTAATCACATCTCCCTAATGCTTGTGTGGAGTGAATAGAGATTTTAGTGCTCTGACATTTTGTTGGATCAGCTAATGTGCATTCTTGTACAGGGGAAGGTCGAGCATGAAAAGCATATTTGCTGTTGTAGTGGAGACGGTTAAGGCAACAAAAATTAATGCATTAATATTCATTTGGTTTGCAAATAGCCTCTATCGCTTACAATTTATGTTCAGTTGGATGTTTGTTTGGAAAAAGCCTGCATTCAAAAAAGTACCTCATGTCCACAATATAATCCTACAATCTAACTTGGATTCTTAAAGTCTACAAAGCACGGTGTCACGCGTCAGCCCGTTTATTAGAAAATGCACTGGATGCTGAGTGGGTCAGTCTGTAAAAGTGCTGACTGGGTTGTATAGCTTTGACAACATAGCATGAAGAAGGCTTCCACAGGCCACTAGTTGCCAACACTGAGAGATCCGACTGTCCTCTATCAGAAACTGCTCTGTCTTAGTACTTAGAATTTTTGTGTCTTAGCACTATGGAATAGAAAACAGTCACTATCTCACATGTGTACATTAAAGGAACATAGCAGGTATAAAACGGTATAAATATTCTTCTTAATTCAAAGAGCCTGCTGGTTAATATTTGATTGCTGCTCGTCATGATTGTTTAATGAAAGCAATTATTTGAACAGGAAGTCACTTCACCCGGAACTCTGGATGTGTAAATCAGTTTCAAATAGCTTAGCAGGTAACTCTAAAACCCAGCAGGACTGCGACCCTCCTGGATCAGCATGTCTCCATCCCCTATTTCCGTGGTAAGCCTACAATGAGAAACACCAGCAGAATGCTAAGGGCTCTACCATTGGGGAGGTGATGGAAGGGCAATTCTCCCCTGTATTTCGAGCCCACCTTATCAATATTAAACTTGGTAGAGCAGACAGGGAAGCACTAGCCTACTTCACTGCTTTGTACTGAGATGCATATAAAATAAGAAATCACTCAGGCTATCAAATCCTGACGAGCGTAATGGCTGTTTGAACAATCTATTTGGAACTTTAAAGATTTGTGATTCAGTCATTGTCAAATATATTTTTTTTTTAATAGCGAACCATTTTTTGGACTGCTGAAGGTGTGCTGAAGCAAAACAGCAGGCTGAACATCAAGAGAATATTTTCAATTATACCCCCACTATACAGTACAGGGACAATTAGCCAATTTCAATCACAAGCTATGGAGCATGTAATTTCATATTTTTGTTAATCACAGCGGCTAAAGGCAGTAAATGCATAGAAATGTCTCTACCATAGATATGTCATTACTCACAAGAAATTATTGAGGTAAAAAAAGGCGGTTACACTTACACTGGGTGGTTTGGAAATGTCACCTGAATATCGCATATTTCTATTTTCATTATCGCTGCCATTTCTTCCAAGTCTAAGAATATGTGTAGTAGGAACATATTATGTTCAAGTTGATGGAATCATATCAGCCCCATCCCACCAAAGCACACCTCACCCCACCCCACCCCCAGAGTCTTACTGAAATATGCAACTTGTTCTTTTATATTGTCAACTTGTGTGAATGAATGATACAAGTTTAAAATAGCATTAACAAGCTGTCTTTCGTGTGTTAGCTTTCCACAAATTACTGTTTTGAAGAAAAAAAAATTAAAACAACAATAGCTGAATAGTTGTTGATAAGCATACCAAACTTGCAATTTACACTTAAATTCAGTTGAAATCAGAATGGGTGAGGGGTGAGCTATTAGTCTGAGAAATATTTCAAATGTTTCAAGTCACTGCTGACAGGAAGGTAATTGGATGATTTTAACTTTGAGACCTGTAATGAAAGGCTTTTTAAAAATTATTTTACACAAAGGCACCCTCATATCAGAATGCAAGACACATCTGACCTGTTTCCTGTAGTATCAGGCATCAGTCAGATGGCCTAGCCAAGCTACATGTCCTGAGCTGCTCAGTGTTCCCTGTGCTTCCCCTGTTGAGCTTAATCTTTCCAAAATGAAACAAACTGAAGGTCAGAAATAATGTTTTCATATGAACCACACACACACACACACACACATGCACACATACCCCAAAATGAGACCAGTATGGCGAGAGGTTTATTCGTATTCAAGCCATATACGAGTCCTCCACAGTACAATCCCCTCGACGGCACCTTTTCACCTGTGATCCCATCTCTACCCGTTACCCTCTCTGCTTTCTCCCAGTCTGAATAAAGCAAACTATAGGAAAGGAGGACAGACTGTCTGCTCTCCCTTTAAGAAAAACAAAATATCCAATAAAGCTGTCTTTTCTCACTCTGGAAATGAATACACCAGACACTTCAGAAAAATTAGACACAAATGCAAATTTCACAGGGGCAGAGTCCCTGAGGTGCCCCATGATCCTGCTTGTTTCCTCAGAGAATATGTAGAAGACCGTTCTATCTTGGCTTATGTGAACATCTTTTGTGCCCTCCTTTCATTTGATCAATGAATACATTCATTTCTACAGTTAATATCATTTCACCTTTTGATTTACCCTCTGAAATGTTTGCCTACTGAACCAGTGAATGTTTGCCTACCCTCTAGCTGATATTATTGAAAACCATCTGAAGCATTCCCTTGTTTACAGCACTTTGAAGTGTATTTTATTGCTTGTGCAGAACTGCGGTCAAACACTGACCATTCATACAGCTCGCGTCACTGAGGTAAATGATCATTGTGCTGTCGGAGACCTTTCTAAGCTCTCTGTCATCAATCTGAGACTAGCTTGGAACCTGGATTCTCAATGAGGACAGAAAATAACATTGCAACAAACATCATTTTTACAACAGGAACAGATCTGAGGATAAACATCTGCAATAGTTGATGAAAAATATTTAACTGATTAATTAATTATACTGTGACATCCACAGTTTCCCTCCAGTCAACCTTCCTTTTGTCTCTCTGTTTTCTCCATTCCTCCAGTTTCATGTCATGTTTTTACGTTTACCCTGTCCGTCTAGTTTCGTGTTTTGCAGGCTGGGTGTGGCTCCCCATTTTGTTCCTCGTTATCTCCCCATTATTACACAGCCTATCACTTGCTCGCATTCCGCAGTCACTCAATTACCTCGTTAGCTCTCACATACATTCCGCAAGCCCTTTGAACCTCCCTCATTTCCTTTCCACCTCTTTCTCCCTCTATTTAAGTTGCTGTAGAACCCACGCAGCTAGACCAATGAGGGAATAGCTCAGAGCGAAGGTTTAAGCGTGATGTATTCCGCTATTGCTGTGGGAAAAGGTAAAAGTTATTGTCTGAAATATCACTCATTTATTTTCTCGTTTATCTGACTCCATTTAAAATTATAATTTAGAATTTGGTTTTAATCATGCGTGGAGCTCGGAGTGGTTACACTCGACTCGTCCTTGGGTACCACCATTACTCAATATATGCTTGCTGGAATCAGCATTATTGCTGAATCTCAGTTTGTTAGAGAACGCAGAGGTTGGGGGTCTAGCCAACACAATACATGCATTATATTTTACATAGATAGTTGCGAGCCCAGGTTAGAGTGCATTCAGAAGGTTCCCTAAGGCGAATTTGACAAGAACCGACGTAGAAGAACCGATCTTATGATCTTCCCTATCATTTATATAGATATCAGGTGAGGTCCCGGTGATGGCCACTCTAGGTTCTAGATACTTATATGGACAAGCGCATTCCTGATAACTTATACAATCCTCCTTTCTTTCACATTCTTTATTCCTCCCCCTCCTATACTTTCACATACCCCACACTTCAATTAGTATTAATCCCAATCCACCACATTTATCATATTATCCACAATTACTTTATACTAATTTACATGCACATACATATGATGCAAGATACATATACAGCTTTGTTTCAGTCAATAGTCCAAAAGCCATTCAGTCCAAGAGCCTTTGATGCTTGTTTACATGTCTAATGTTCAGTTGTAGGATCAATTCCAGCTGTCGTTTACGAGGCCATGAGAGATCAGAAGAACAAAGTTCTCAGGCCACCTGGTGAATTGTTTTATTGCACCCTCAAGGATGTCGCCACCAGCTCCAAGGGTTTATGACTGATAATCCATTTTTCAGTCTTACATTGTTATCGCTTGACGTTTGTTTGGCGTTTGTTTTGCTGTGTGCATTTAACCTGTTTGTTCGTCTTGTCTCCATTTCTAGCCCGTCCAGCTTGCTCCCTGTTCCTGTTCGCTCCTGCCCGCCTTTATTCGCCAACCCCGTATCGAGCCCTTCACCAAGCTCCCATGTCTGTTCGCTTGCCTTCTCTAATACATATTTACTCCTTTTTTGCCTGAGTTTGCCTCTGAGTCCTGCATTTGGCTCCATTCCAGTGTCTGTACCACAACATATACTGCATAAAGTGGTTCAAGTAATCAAATAATGAAATGCTACAACCAGTTTTAATAAGCTCTTAAATACAATTCTAATGTAAGCATTGTTCAGCAATAGCTGTCTTTGATATAATTCCAGTACTGTTGTAGGGTATAACATTACAGAACAGTATTATGCACAGGTGTTTGACTGTTTATAAAGCATACAAAAATTTGCACAACATAAATTATATAACAAAATAATCAATTTTTATTATTCTTTTATCATAGATGTATCAATCCGCTTGTCAGGTGTGGGAGTCCAGGCAGGTTGGGCTGTTCAACCTTGGCTTGACATAGTGCTGGATACTGTGAACACCAGGGGTGTCCACTCTTATATGCAAAGGGTCCCAGGGTGTATGTTTTTGTTCTAGCCACTTTTAAAACACCTGCTCATTATTGCATTATCAAGTTTTGACTTAAGCCTGTTTCTGATTGAATGAAGTGTCATACTTCTGGGCAAGCACTGTACTCACACTGGTCATGTTTAGATCGGACACCGTTGTTCTAGACTAGTGCTACTCAAGTCACGGTCCTGTAGGGCCAAATACTGCAGGTTTTCCCACCCACCCTTTACCTGGGAGTCAGGTGTGAAGACAGTCTGGCCAATCAGTAGCAGTAATTGTTCAGTCAATAACTGGGAGAAAAGAAAACCAGGGAAACCTCAAATCCAAATCTGGCCCTGGTTTTCTTTCTCCCAGGCAATTAACTGAACATTTAGTGCTTCTGATTGGCCAGACTGCCTTCACACCTGACTCCCAGGTAAAGGGTGGGTGGAAAACCTGCAGTTCTCGGACCTCGAGGACCGTGACTTGAATACCAGGGTTGTTGACTATAGGCAAATTAAGAATCTGGAGACGCTGATTGACCTGTTCTCCTGTATTCTTATGTTCTTTATTTTTTATAATAAAAGTCATAATATACTGTTCTCTGGGAGTAGTGCTGGTATGACTGGTCATGAAAAATCTAATCCACAATTATAACAACATAGATATTCCAGCAAGTAGACACATCCTATTCAAACCACTGAAATGTGGAATAACCAAAGCTCTGCATAACCAAAGCAAACTGGTAACAACAAATGACACCCTGCTATTCACACCCGAAATGCACTGATCTGTATCATTTACCAAGTTGTGTAAGGCTCTCTTCAGAATACTGAAATACTTGTCTGCTTACTGTAATTCACTTTGTTCTGCATATCATTATTGTCTTGTCGAAAGCGTGCATAGTTTTACGTATGGGATTTAATAAGAAGAGAATCCTGTCAACTGCAAATTGTTTCTGCGCTGCCTCAGTCCTTACTGCTGCCTTGGCATTGTTAGCTATTTTTAGATTAAACGTCTTATATATTTCATGTGATAAAATGGGGGTTATTTCATACATTTGGTTAAAAGACAGAAAAGCCTTTCGACAGCCACTCTCAATGCACTTTGAGTAAATGTAAGCATTTGTTACTTTAAATTTGTGTTCACAAATGTGTTGGGCTTTAAAGTTTATTTTGTATGTTTTACTGAATTAAGGACACATCACATTGCAGTTGGAAACCTTTGAAATACACCAATGAGGCGTTACAAAGAAAATATTTACCAAAGAAGATATGGTGGTAATGCAGTAACGGGGACTAGAAGACGCTGAAAACCCCCAGACTTCTTAGTGAAAGAAAATCTAGGGCAGCTTCCATAAAAAGTGGGTCATTCCCTCTTTCTTTTCATAACTTTCCCCCTTATTCTTTTGTGTTTAATACATGGCGAAGTTCATCCTTTCTTCCACAATTTCTCTGCACTCAACGACAAAAACAAGCACGGCAAAAGACCGCAAATCAAAGTACCGAACGGGGCCATTTGCTAAACCGCTGTGGCCCTCCCCTATGTCTTGCTGCCCCCATCTCCTACAGCAGTTATATTCGTCTGGGCAGCTATCTCAGCACTTGCCCCCCCAAACAAAAATCCCCCCTACCCCCCTCATTAAATAAAAGAATGATGGCCGTGCAGTGACATGTTTTTTTTTCCAAAAAAGTGCATTGCGATCTCCTCCAATTAACAGCAACCAGGAGACCTAAAACTATCCAATAGAAATACAATCAAGTAAACCCATTTATATTTTCCTGGACCTGCAATTCTGCATTTGATTGTCAGTCCCTTGATATTTCACTGGTATTAATACTATATATATATATATATATATATATATACAGTATATAATGCCGATGTTGAGGCTATATACAGCATCCTCACTGTCTCAGCCCGTCTCCGCCTACTACACAATTTAGAATAATATTTTGTAGGGTGAGCGAGGGAGAGGGGTGGGAGTGGAGTGGGAGTGTCCAATCGTCATTGGCATGAATGAACGTACAATTTACAAATTCGATAAGAGTGTTTATGAACAGGACGCCACGTTGTTCCGGTTTAAAAAACGTGGAGCCAAAACAAAAGGAACATAGTGGGTCTAACCAATCAGGTGCCAGCTGTCTAGCTAGTGTACTAGGGTGTACTTACCCTTTAAATACAAAACTGTATTGACACTGCTTCTTCCTAATTAAATATCACATCACATGCATCAATCATATTTAATAGAACCGAATCACCTAGAATAGATCAAAAGCCAATCACCGATTGTTTGATACTGTTACAAGTTTGGTACTGACAGTTTGTACCTGCATTCGAGTTAGAGCACATTAACCTGCATGGAGCTTCAAAGGGTTGGGTGAAGGACGTCTCTAGGAAGGACATTTTCAGCTTGTGAAAAGGTGCACTTTGTAATATAGGGCCACTTGGTCATTTGTACTTTGAATAACATGTGGGTGAGCACGCACACGCACACGCACACGCACACGCACACGCACACAAACTTAAAACTTGCTGAACTGGCAAAATCACATTGGTTGAAAATTCACTCTGCCCTGGGTATTGTAATTACAGATATTCTGTGAGTGTGCTTCTCTCTCTGTTTGCCTTTGGCTCTATGTGAAGAGGCCAGTGCGGTGAATCACAAACACCTTGCTTCTGTTCTGCACACTCAGCACATTGGCTCTTAGTACTTTTTAACTCTGTGGGGGCCCCACTTAAAATGGGGTGACAAATAAATGTATGTGTGTGTTTGCTCTTTTCTGAAGAAGTAAAAATAGATTTGACAGCCTTAACTTTTTCATCGGCTGTTTTAAAGAATTTCTCGTTTCATTTTTAGTACCCATATTTTCTCCTAGTTGGGAAGACTCGGTTGTGTGCATCTGTCTGTGCTCACCGCTGCAACCTCTTTGGGAGTGGAATGGAGACAAGCACATACATTCCTCTGAAACATGTGAAGTCAGACGCGTTCTTCACTCCAGAGCCCACTGGTTATGCTCACACAGACACAGACAGACTTTGACAGGACTTCATGTGCAGTTTTTCACAGGCAGATTGTGGGCATCCAACTAACCAGAAAAGGTCACTGGTGCTCGATGAGTCGCAAACTTGCTGCCAACTGAAATTCGTCCATACCTGGCCAATGCTACAGCCAAATTTGTGCCGCCCTGCAGGGTGGCCAGATACATATGGCCCTGGCGTGGTAGCTTATCCACACCCTGGAACAGCGCCTTATCAGGCTGAACTACCCAACAGTCATTTAAATTTTACTCTTAGTGCTTTATTATTATCGTCAAAACCTGCTCCAAGTGGCCATCTTGTGTTTTCAAAATATTTTAAGGGCAATAATGGAGTCTCTCACAGCAATTCTGTCGGCTACCAAATCTCACCACACTCTGACGGTTCGGCTTTACTACATTGTGTAATGTGTGCTACATCCTCTTTTGCTCAACTCTTAATATTATATTGTAACATACAATAAAAATATTATTATTATACTTTGTCTGAATCACATACACAGTATTGTACATTGGACGTCATTGTTTCGGGGTCCCACTCCATGTACATTGGATGTCAATGTTTCGGGGTCCCACTCCATGTAGTATGTTTCTGCATGTCAATAGTATACACCTTACTCCTATTCTGACGCCTGCTGGTGGACGTCAGCTCCAGTTTGTCATTGTTATCATTGAACACACGATTGTTTAAAGACGCACATAGTTGTTACTGGTATCATCATATGCACATTCTTTTGGGAGTGAGCTTTTACTCAATTATCTCAGTTATTAATCATGGTGATTGAAGATGTATAATAGAACTTAAAGCTATAGAATTATAAATATTAACACTGGGGGAATGGAGCAACATGTACTGTATGATTTTCTAGAAAGACATGCATACTAAAGTCAAGCCTTGTATTCAGTGTCTGACCCTTCTTAACAAAATCAATCAGCCACACAGCCAAAAAATCATTAAAAAATCATTGCATAAACAACACTCTCTTTATATTACCGAAAACATTATTTTAATATTAAATATATATTTTGCAGAAAATGACAATATAATATCAAGCCTATAGTGATAATGCCATGTGAGAACTAAAAGAAATACATTTTTCAGTATGCATAGCTGTAGTTTTCTGGAGAGTTGGTGATTAATCTTCTAAATTACAATACTGTAGCATTATTTCTGGCTGAAAAGAAATACAACACAAAGAGTAAAACAACCCAAGAGTCTCAATGACAGGAAACTGAACACGGTTTAATTTCCTACTAACACAAACCACAACTGCGGGACAGGATTCCACTGTGAAAAACAAGAGCTGTCACTGTTATTTTGTGTCACCGCTCAACGTGGCTCCCTCTCGTTCTCTGTCTCTCTTCACTCTAACAGCCAACCAGTCCCACGTTTCCCCTGTCCCCTACTGCCAATTTCGCCATACTATTGGTGTAATGCCAGCCAACACAATTAAAACTGATCGCAACCCCACCTGCCCAAGTTCAGGAGCTGAAAGCATGGGACAACATTTATACTTTGAGTGAGCTTTGTGTACAGTTCATGCAGAAATATATTTCAGTATATGCCAATACAAACAAATACAGTATATTCAATTCTATTGAAAACGTGCACATGGCTTTAAAATGTATGTTTGACTGTATCCTGTAATACATTTCAAAATACATTTGAATATCACACATTACAGTGATATGCTATGATACATTATAGTTAAATCCAAAGTATTGGGAAAGTGGCATAATTATCTTTTGCTTTGATATGATGGATTTGGAATCAAACAATGAATACGAGGTCAAAGCGTAGACTGTCAGCCTTAATTTGAGGGTATTTACATCCATATCGGGCGATACACTGTTTTATTTCAAGTCCAATGTGCTAGAGTACCGAGCAAAAACAAAAAAAGGTGTGTCACTGTCCCAATACCTTTGAATTTAACTGTATATGCAAATGTACATGGCCACCTCTAAGAGTCTGTGTGTCAGTAATCTGTATTGCGTTATGTCCTGATGTCAATCAACATTTATCTGTACCTTTCAGTTACAAATAATAGCTTCTTTTATAATAAAATTACTGCATATCATGTGTAAGACAGTCACAGTAAATATAAAAACATAAATAAAATAAACCAGTAAATTTTTTAAGTCAAAGATCAGGAGAAATGTTGAAGGTGTCTGGTCATGTGATGTGAGAATTTGAACCATAGCGACTGTTCTAAATCACGGCTCTGGATGAGTGTTCTTTCACACTCTGTTTCTATGACCTATATATAATCTTTAAGTGAAAAGGCTTTAAAAACCCTAACTGAACTATCAAGACCTGTGGGACATTATACAAGAAGTTACATTTCAAGAACTTAAATGTGTATTTAAAAGACTAGGCTAGAAATATGTACATATTTTTTCGTTATTAAATAATGTGACCCTGATAAAAGAACAGAGCCATTTTTATGAGCAGAATTTGCTGGTTTGCCGCATTTTATGGTTGATATTAATGCCTCGGCTGCTAATGTAACAATTCCACTACAATAAAAGGCAATGTACACCATTTATATAGCCAGCCTTGTTTTTTCCATGTTACAAATTAATACATGGAATAATTTGCATGATTCCTAGTGCATGTTGTGTTAACCAGTCATACACTCTGCATTGTACGTCATTAATTACAGGTGTGCAGATGAGAAGGTGAGAGGAACCTCATCTCAAAATGTTTTTACCTATGTCCCTGATACCTGGATACACCCTCACCTGTCTGCTTTAAAATCTGCTCAAGGTAACCAAGCTGGTAAGCCGTGTGTCTGTAAAGTATCCATTTTGGGAAAATTCCTGAGATCAGGTCTAAGAAAACATGATCTTTGATCTTTAAATGCTGTAAGAAACAAAAATATTATATATTATGGATAATTGTGGATTAAATATACAAATTGACTAGTAAAAATATTTACTCTTTCTTTTTTGTGTGTGTGGTCCTACATAAGGGCTGTCAGCTGTCTCATTTCCAAAAAAAACTAGAAAAGTCAGAATTTAGTTTTGAGTTACCTTCAAATGGTTCTCTTGCTGTTGCATCACTTGTGAGTGATGGGGCAGCAAATGAATAAGTGAATACATTCTCATAAATTATTTACTGGATCAGTTTACCAAGTATGAATTATTAACCAACACCTTATTAGTCCTCATAAACTACACACCCCGCAGTAATCAAACATGCAAAAAGTCAAAGAGTTACAGCTTGTTATTTTGCCATTGACTGCAAACAGTTTGTGAAATCTATTTACGTTCAAGAGCGGCTTCTGTTCATTCTGCTGAATGGATTCTCTTATTGTCATTATAAATCACAGAGGCTACTGGGGTTAGTCATTCTGCTATCCTGGGTGCAAGGGAGGAGATGTGATATCAAAATGATATCCCATCTACACTCTGGATTGCTTTGTCTGATATCAAATCGTGACATAGTCACCAGCCCTGCAGGGTAAATTGTACTTGTCACCTCGGGCACCAGCCAGTCCTGACCAATCAGGTCCGAACAATCTGCCTGTGGCACTTGCATACAAACTGCGTCCGCCGAAACACAACAGCTGTACGGCTGGAGCGAGAGGAGGCGTTGGCCGGCAGCAGCGCGTGCTTCGTAGGAGAGTGCCTCTCTTGCTGCACTCGTCAACAGTGACAAGCGACTGTATGTAGATGAGATGGGTCTACGAATGCAACTGGGCATTCAAAGCTATGAGAACAAAAATCTGGGTTAGAAATCAGCTAAAATGGAGAAATGTAGATGATAAACAAAAATCTATATGGAAAAACATTTTTTTTAAATTCAGTGCAATATGATATGTGCTTGCAGTCCAATTATTAGTTATTAGCAAATAATGTTATTCAATGTAAGAAGGTTGTGTATAATCGACTCCCCCCCCACCACCCCCCCTTAAAGACAGGACATTTGTATTAGTTGGGGTAATCAAGTATAGTAGTGCTGAAATGTTAATGACTATACAGTTAATTAGCCTCTGAGCCTTTGTTTCACCATATTAATACTTAATACTACACATTAACGATCGTAATGACCAATGTATTGCCCAGGATGACACACAATTAAACACACACACACACAGGCATGCACGCACACATGCTGCACGCACACACACACACGTACGCACACACACAAACATTCACATATACATGCATGCAGACAAACATATACATCCACGTGTTGACACCACTCATGCACACACACACACACACACGTATGCTGTATGCACACACACACACACACAGGTACACGCACACACGTATGCACATACGCACGCTCCTTCACTGCTGCTGGTGTCTTTTCACTGCCACTTGCCAGTCTGATTCCCCGAGCGAATTCGTACAGATCGGTATCTGTTACTGCGCACAGATCGGATTGGTCACTGCGACGGGAAGGCAGGGGCTAAATGACGACGCCGCGATGACAAGATGGTGCTTCAGGCAGTCTGTTCCTGGACAAGCGAGCATTAGAGCAGCTGTTTGGTTTGAGAAAAGCATGTTAAGGAAAGGCCATTATTGTAGTATAATATACAGTTTAAATAGCTTCTGGAAGCTAAGTGGTCAATTAAGATGTCAGTGTGGGGGTGGTGGAAGGAAACTAATTTTGACTCGCTTTAGAGGAGTGATTAGAGAGGGATACCTGGCAAGGCGACGCGCTTTTGAGCCACAGACATGATTACAAGCCCCTAAGACTGATTACATGCAGTCTTGTGGAGTCGCCCACGTCATCTTTGTTCCACTGCTTTTGTGTATGGATTCGGTGCACACATTTAAACTAAAGTGGTACTAGAGGGTCTCCCCAACCAGAAGACAGGAGAACAGCGCTGCACCTTTTTTTCCCTCCGTACTGCACCCCATAATCGATATGCAGCCAGCACACATGGATTTGCATGAACCATAGCAAACTTCAATTGGTCTTGATGTCAGTAACAATCTGTAACCGAAACAGGTCAGTGTGCTTGTAGGACTGCATTGATGATCCTAACTTCCCAGTGGACCCTTTGGAGAAGAAGGGTTAAGTACCTAATCAACAACAGGAGTTGTCCCTGTGTAATGAGGTGGGAGAAACCCTATTGAGTGAAACCCTCCCTCCACGGCTGAGCCAATTGCGTACCAAGCTGCAACCGCACGATACTGACTCAGGTCAGGAATTGTGTGCAAACTTCCAATCTTAAAACTTCATTGCGTGGTTAGCCAATCTTTAGTCTCTACAGAAGTCTCCCGTTCTCTTCCATCGGAGCCAGTTTAAGCAATTTACAAGCAGACAGCGAGTATCCAGCGAGTTCGTACAGCATCAGGAGTGAACACCGAACAGTGGCAGGGTCAATGATTTACCTCATGAAAACACATGCTGGAACAACATGCTGAAACAACAGGAACAGTGATTCCTGAATGCAGGTTCCCCCGAGGATTCGCCTCAACAAGAACACAATGTATGGGCATTACTGTGCTTTTCGCATGAGGATCTGTCTCTTTGAGCCTTGTGCATCATAACTGGTTTCCCACCAGCGCCCTCACAAAATCTCACTGAGGCAAAAGAGTCATTCTGCATGACAGGCTTTTCTAAGGCTTAACGGCTGATGGGGCTTTGTCAGCATCACAGATTCCTCTGACATTCTTTGCTGTCATTGGCCTCCTAGTCGAACACTAGACGCAAATACACTTGAGAGACAGCGTCTCATTTACAAACGTGTGGTTATTATTCTTATGCGGCCAGTGTTTTAATTGAATCTGCAACTTCAAGGCATTGAAACGTAGCATATTATTTAAATGAAAGTTTTAATTCACCTCTTCAGTAATGTCCATGTTGTGTCTGTATTCAGACACGTTCAGACCAAACTTGTACTCATTCATCACATCTAGAAAAATGGCGCCTTCAAAGCAGCACGAGCAATGATTTCCACTTTCCTCATGTAAGAAATGTAGTGGTGACATGTGCTACAGCCTCCCGGATTTATACAAGGGAATGTCAATTTTTCTGAGAAGGAAGTGGGCAGCAGCTTATGTCAGATTTGACACAAAAACTGCCAATACACAGTCACGCAAGTCACTGCCGGCGTTCAAAAATTAAGCACAGATGGAGTTTTCTCCCTGAAGCCTGACTCATTAGTTTGACTTCATTCTCACCGGGAGCTTAGCTTCACAGCGGCACTATCAGATTCCTGATGCATTTCACAAATTTGATCTGAGAATGTACTAAAGTCACTCAAAGCACAAGAAACAATGTGTTGTCTTTGGCCATCTGGTAGCATTTTTACAAAGAGTATTTGGGGCAAAGAGTATGTGGGAGTCTTGGTTATGACAAGTAGCTTTCTAACATGAATGCTGACACTACCACGTTCACCAAATAAAATAAATCTAAAAAACATTTCTAAAACTCATTTTATCCTATATAAATGGGTTTGCTGTCTGCATTCCTGTGACAAAAGCTCTTTTTTTTAAGATTCAAGATTAAAATGAGGTTAGTCACTATGATTAAAGATCGCATGGTTCTCAGATTCCCTAAGTGCTTCTCTTGCATGGCACAATGGGGACTCAAGAGACAAAATCGTGATTTCCATGTTGGGGGGAGGGGTAAAAAAAAGAAACGTGATTCCACATTTCAGAACAGGACTTGAAGGATCGGGTTTTACTCAGGAGACTCTCCACTGGCAGGCTGTGAGCGAGAATGAAATATTGCTCAACACTGGAGTATGTGATGAGTATGCAGTGCAAGATGTGGAGTCACAGAGGAAAGGTAAACACACAAACTTTAAAAACTTTTTTTGTGAACTTTTGTATGGTAAAATTAAAGTCCCACGTGAGAGAGGAAGACAGAAAAGTGGCTCTTTTTTACTGAAGAACTGCGTTCAAAGAAGGGAAACAGAGGCATGTGGAGGTGACAGCTGATAAGAGGATGCAGCTCAGAGGGTGAGGACGCCATTTTCTGACGGAATCGGCTCCGGCGATTGGTGGACACGATGCTGCAAGCAATTTGTTGAGATTACGTTTGCTGAGAGGCGACTAATGCCTGCCTCTCACAAAAAAAGCAGGTACTCCAATCGAGCCTGAAACAGTGTTCCACGACAGTGCAAGGGAAGGACAACTCGGCTTCAGAGTTTTCGCATTTTAACAGTGTCTGAATGAGTGTAAAGAGGTCCAGCACCCTTGTGCTTTGACACTCTCAGCCTTGTTAATGTTCCACAAGCTGCCAAAACTGGCGTTTAACCCAAAGATACACCGCTGCCCGTCTTCCTGATCCCCGGTCCAATTCCCAGGTCCGCTGCTCTAGTTTCTGTTGCACAAAACCGTTGTGGCGTAATTGCACCGGCATAAACCACAATAACGCTCAGCTAGAAAAACACTCTTCTGGTGACTCAATAAGGGTTTCTCCATTTTGACAGACCAAGGACATTTGGCACACTACACAGGGGATGTAGTTGTTGCGAGACCCTTTTTTACGAGCCAGAGACAATCTTTCTCCCAACAAAAAGATTGCATGCCAATTATGAGGGTTTTGTAATTACTGTTGGAGTGTAAATTGAATTATACTGTAAGCAATAAACAGGAGGTTCATTTCTGGGTGGAATGCACCCAACCACAAAAGTGGGTGATTAGTCTTGCTGAGAATAATTTGGAGTTACAATTGCAATTTTGTTTCTCCAAGGTGGATATTGTTCATTGGTATGTTTTTATGTGTGCATATTCATTTTACTGTGTAAATATGCAAAGAAGAAATGCAGAGTGAGAATAAAGGTCTGCCAATGTACTATATAGGCTCAGTACGTGGGAACACAGCCTCCATAAGGATGAGCGGTAAAAGGAGCTATTGCTGCCATGGGCACCACAGTAATGCTTAGTTAAGCATTAAACAAATAGCAGCACTGAGGATGAGTCTTAGCCACAGTCGGCATCCGTTAATGTGGCAATATTTCCGTGCGCTGTGCTGCCGAGTCTCTCTGAAAAAAGCAACGTGCCAAAGATTCGCCAGCTTCCTAACCCCACATTTGCTTCCCTGAACCTGGATATACGCTCAGCACTGGTAACCAGTAAAATTATCTGACTATCCCAAACGGTTTAATACAATCCTAGTTGTGTAAGACAAGGGAGCGCATGCAATGAAAACGCAAAAAGAGATTACTACTCACTAGGTGTAATAGCAGAGAATAGGGGTTTAATGAAATGAAACACAGCAGAGCTTTGGTTTGGTTTGAAAATGATTCTACAGACAGCAGCATGACATCTTGGATATTTGAGCTAAATTATTACAGGTTGAAATCTGTGCTGAAATCATCTAATCAGTAAATTTAGATAATTGATACTAAAAGTTTAAATGAATGCAGTATGTTGTAAGATATGTGTGGTGCAGTGTGTACTGTATGTGTGATTTTCTCTGGAGATACAGTATGTCCTGGCAATGGACAGGCTGCACCATGACAACTTCTGGGTGACATAGCTGATTTGATATTAATGAAAAATTACTGAGGTTATGTAATCATGACTGTCTGTTTAGATTTTTTATTTACAGATACAGGTGCAGCTGGACATTCGGTTGGACTATGCAATTTGTTATGGGTTTCAATAATAAGATTAGACACACATACTCAGGTAATTTTATTTCCAATATTGTATTGGACCATTGATTCATTAATGACATTTTCCTTATTTGGAAGTTACTAGCTTTTTTGAGTTACATTAATGGCATTTGAGAGACGATAAAATGTGATATGGAATAAATATATAAATTCACTTTCTTGATACCAGGGTGATACATACAGACAATGGCCCCCATGTATGTTAAACTGACGGATGAGAACAGTTTTTATTTTACATGCTTCTAGTTACTCTGTATCTGAGCTTACATTTTGTGGTATTGACAGATTATTATCTCGTATACAGGGCAATTTAGAACTAAAACTACATCCTTGTGAATACACATAGTTTTATCATTCAAAACGGTACAACCATAGGGTCTTAATGAAGATGTGAATCTAGTGTGATTTCTTTGAATTGATTTCTGTAATCGGGTAACCTGTGTGCATGCATGTGACAATGTGTTTCGCTTTTGTATATACACTTCGCATATGATTGTTAGCTGCTACGTAATGAGAAAGACGTGCTTTGTCGGATCTGCTTTGTAGTCGCTTCAATGACCTTCAGTGTGCACTTATTGTACGTCGCTTTGGATAAAAGCGTCTGCCAAATGATTGTAATGTAATGTAAATGTCATGTTTCTGCTATGCATGCATCGCTTGACTTCCTTGTACGGTGACATTTGTTGTTCATTGACTCATGTTCTCTGCCTCGATAATAATCCCACATTGATGTATTTAATTGTTCGTTAAAAGTGATTGTAAACACCGAAAGGTATGTAATGGCATTGTCCTAATTGCTTACTCAATATGGCAATCAACTGTTTTCAATTACTTCATTGGCTCCTTTGTCTGGATATGGTGTGTTTTTCACCATTTGGAAAGCAATGATGAAGGGCATACGTGACTGAAACATCTGCTTACTATCAATTTGTGTTACCTTGCACCGGTGCACTTTAGTACGATGTCGGCACAATGGACATTTACACACTTTTCTAAATATCTATTATTTGTTCCCCTTTTGTATCTAGCAGTGTGCGAGTCCCTTTTCCTCTACGTTGAATTTAGCATTTTTTGGGGTACTTACACACACTTGTGATAACCACATTTAAGGACTTGTCTACAAGGAACAGTTTCACTCTCTTTCCTTGCACCATAACAGTAGAATACCCAGGCATGCTCTCTTAAGCAAACAATATGAAATGCCAGTGTGTGTGAATCCCTCAGCAGACTAAAGGGAAAGTATATTTGGCCAGGGCTTGCACAAACAGCGTTGAGGACAAGAGATATGTTTGATGAATGTCTGGCCCTGCCAGGAGGCCTGGTGCTGGGACACAGGTACCGATCTGCAGCACCCATCAGAAAGGCCGTATAATCACTCCCATTCCTTGAGAGACTACTGCTACAGAAAGAGAATCACTGAAACTGTGCCATTTTAAACAATTGTGTAAGTGACAAAACACGATATGCTAAATTTCATCGCACACCAACAAGTGGAGACCATACCCAAAAAGTCAAAAAGGGGAAGCAACACATTACGGAATAGTTTATGCATGATTAATAATGGGAAGGACTCCTGATAAAAAGGGGTGGTGGTAGAATCGAATGCATAAAGATAGATAACCGACTCTTTGCCTGTTCTCTGCCACAGTCAAACAGAATGCTCCTGTCAAAGATGATGTTTTCACTGCACATTCCTGACAACCCACAAGGTTTTTGTGACAGGTGATTGGTCAACCTGTAAGATGTGCCGTAGCTATAGATGGCTAGGTCTAATCTACTGTAAGTTATTTTTATTATTCATAAACTTCATTACTGAGGTCACCAGCTAGTTACCCAGGGCATTGTGTGTTGTTGACATTTTCACAGGAATATAGGCCCTGTTCCTTCTGCAAAAGAGCCTATTGGTACAGAGATCTGTGTCTCTTAGGGGATGAACAACATTGATATAACAAGTGAAATATTTTCTTATATTGAATGCTCCATTCCTCAGAATTGGCTGTACTGTTCAATGACATAAGATTCCCCTGAGCAATGTAAGAAATCCTTAATTTGTTGTAACCCTAGACAAGGGTATACTTGAGCAAGACATCCTAACATTTTTACCCAAGTCATTTTCAATGAATGAATGCAGGTTGTGTTACGGTTCTAACCGTTCCACGCCATGTTTTATGTTTATTGTTATGTCACGCCCTTATTTGTATTCACGTTCTGTCATAGTTTATTAGTTTGCATACATATTTCCATGTTTTTCCGCAGCCTTGCGTTCATGCTGTTTCTTCTCTTGCTGTCACTCACGCTTCCCTAATTGTTTCATTCTCCCTTGTCTAATTACTAATATACTAACATTAGATCAGGATTGGGTAATACTAACTATCTAACCATGTGTTCATGTTTACCTTATGTTTCTCGTACATGTTAATTACTAATTTACTAACGCTAGGTCAGGATAGGTTAACTACTAACGATTTACTAATTGCCTCGTTACGTGTCATTTTCTCAAGCTGTTGTGAATTTCCTGCTGCTCTCAAGCTAAGTGTCTGCACCTGTCTACACCTGCATATAAGATCAGTGTTCATGTCATGTCCTTGCGAAATTGTTGCCTCACTAGCACTCTTAAGCATTTTGTCACGCATTCTTATTCTGATTTCCTGTTTTGATCCAAGCCTGTTTTTTGACCACTGTTTACTGCCAGCCTTTTGTTTTCACTGCCTGTCCTGACCACGATTCCTGTTTGCTGATTTTGTACTTTTGCCACGCGGCGAGGACTCCGGTCTGACCCTGTTTGTTTTTCGACTATTCTTTTGCCTTCTCCCTTTTGTACCTCTGCCACGCTGATTGCCTTCCTGGTTCCGAACTACTGCCTGGCTTACCGACGACGAGACTGCCTTCTCCCTCGGTACTTTTGTTTATTGGCTGGATTTTTTTGTGTATGACCTTTGCTTGTGCTAAGACAACGATTACTGGACTTTCCTTAATAAAGCCCTTGCGGGTATTTATTACATCTGATGTTCTGAGTCGTGCTTCTCGGGTCCAACCCTCCACGCACTACGTCTCAGGTTGCTGACATTGGCTGAGATTCATTCTACATTTGTCCTTGACTGACTAACAATTAAAACCAATTAAAACTTAATTAGATTAAGTTAATTAAAACCTCATTAAAACCCAAGAATTTGTGAAGAAGAAGTGGACAAATATTGATGGAATACAGGCCATTGAATCTGTACATTGACAATGTAGCATGGAACTATAATTGCAAATTTGCATTCAATTATCTCGTATAAATAAGATAAATTACTTTTCATGCATGTCACACAGCGGGAACAATCTAATTCTGTCATTTTCTCTTACAAGATGTATTTTCAAGAGAGGGTGATCTGCATTAAGGTGGGTATAATAGTGTGGTTGCCTGGAAACCAATAAATACACCGCAGCGTCTATGCTATTTCTCTTTGTGTGATTCAAGTCAAGGTGTAAAGCCATATAAAGTGGAATATGCTGCTTTTCAGCTTATGCTTTTGCATGCAATTAAATGAAAGGGTTTATTTCCACAGCCAAATGCTTGGCTTATTTCTTCCTATAAGGACATTCAAAGCACCGCTCTGCTGAACTATTAAGCCATTCACATTTCGCTGAAATACAGCGTGCAACATGAGAACAATTTCTAACAATCGATAACATATGTGGCCAACCAACAGAACTACATGAGCAATGTGACTTTAGATTAGAAATCATCACTGATGCCTGAGGGGTCTAATCAGGGTATGTGAGTCATGTACTGCATGACTGATAGCTTTTAATACAACACACACACATATGCACACATGCGCGCCCGCACACACAAACACACAAGGGACAAGTGCCATTACCATTCTGGTTAATATAGTTAAAATGTGATGGAATAAGCTGTACTGTGCTTCTACAGAAACTTGATTCAGTCAGGTTTCTCCTTCTTGGCACCCCCAAAGGCAGCAATTGTCATTAAGTAATATAAGTAACAAGGTCCGTGACTTAGAGGCTATTCATAGCTAAATCAGTTCTGTTCATGTGTTGTCACAGGAACCATTAAAAAAATATTGGCAAAATAAGGTTTTAATGAAGCATCTCTTATGAACTGATCTGAGATCAGAGATAAACATTCACACATACATACAACATACAACAAATTCTGCACATCTGCTGCCATCAGCTTGCAGTGACACTGTCTAATTTATGCGCAGGTACTTATAGCCTTGCAAATGAAAATCTATGCAAATTACATTGTAATGAGAAGCAATTATCTATTTATCTCATTTTTGTTGCCATAATTAATAGATGAAAACAGTATTATCATTATTTATTTACATTACACACATCAGTTACAAGATTACACACAGATAAAAAGTAGTAGTAAGTAAATACAGAAAAAGTAAAGATAAGAACAGAACAGAACACAAAAGCAAAACACAATAATCACAAACAGTATCAGCTATCAGAATACAACAAACAAAGTAATGAAACTATAAATCATAATCTAATCTAAAATACATCATCTAAAACATACAATTCAAACTTGAGTATTCATAGAGAAACATAGTAAAAAAAATAAACAAACAAGAAGGTCCTTAGTGAGTAGGTTAGTAGGAAAAAGAAAGCAGAGCGGGGAAGGGGAGGAGGAAAAGAAAGGAATGGGGGGATGGAAGGGGGTAGGGGGGGGAGGGCTGGGGAGCTAGGGGGAGAAAGCAGGGGGGGGGAGCGGAGAGGGCCGGGAACACGGAGGGGCAAGAAGCGGGAGGGGAGCAGAGCAGGAGCCAAGCGAAATCAGTAGCAGGAACATAGTTCCAAGAGTCTAATCCAAGCTAGATATAGCCAGGGTCCTGTAGGGTTTTGGCTGGGTCAGGTCCAGGGCCTGACCCCTGGACTGCAACCTGGCAGGGGGTGAAGTGTGGGGTGGGAAGGGGGGGTGGGGGAAAACATTGAAAAACGTTCTGGAGGTTCAACAAGCCGCGGCAGATGGTTTGGATCGAGATGATGGAGCAGGGTAGGAGGGCGAGGGGAGTTACAGTAGAGTCAGTACCAGAGGGAGGTGTGGTCTGGGTGGAAAGGTGGGCTGGGGTGGTGGTCAGTGTCAGGGGGTTGTCCTGATGTGTTGTACAGAAGGAAGGGAACCAGGCCCGCCGCGCCGTCGCGTCCTTCTGGTGTCCTGGTCGTCCCCCCACCACCCCCCACCCCCCCCCCCAGTTGAGCAGCGGACCATGAGACCGGTCAACGATGAGAACGGTGTGATGGAGGTGGGTCAAGGAGGAGGGGTGTGTGTGGCATGAAGAGGAGGTCTTGTCCAGGTTCCAGGGGTAGTCATCCAGTCAGGGTCATCCAGTCAGACAGAGCAGCCAGACACAGCACCCTCTCCCTCCCCCTGGGGGGAGGAGGGAGGGAGAGAGAAGAGTTGAGGAGTATCGTCAGCATAACTATGGTATGAGAAGCCATGTGAATTGATTACTGAACCAAGAGACTTAAGTATAGATGGAGACAGCAGAGGACCCAATACAATCCCTGGCGGGACTCTAAAAAAGGGGGATGGGGTGCAGACCAGACCCCCCCCCAGAGACTTGGGAGGGATCGATCAGTGAGGTACGATACAAATTATTCACGAAATGGTTTCGTGTCGGTTGGGGAAATATGAAGTGTGGAACTCTGATTGGCTGTTACGGCCGATGGTCGGTCAAAAGTTAAGTTTCGGGCAACATCCTCTCAGAAGTCACCAGAATTAATTATTTAAAGGGGATTCTCAAAAAAAATTATCCCCTATCCCTCATAGCTGTACAGCATCGCCAACCTCTAAATACACAGCACACCACACGTCTATGTGATCACATTCATTAATAGCTTCCAGGCTGGCATTCCAATTCTGAGCCTAAACACTAACGCTGCGTTCACACATCCAGCAACTTCGGTCGCCCAGTCGCCGGAAGTCCATTCATTCTCTATGAAGCTGAGCGACGGTCAGCGACCTGAGCGACTAGAAAACTGAGCGACCAAAATCGGCCGATAAATGTTGCCCGAAACTTAACTTTTGACCGACCATCGGCCGTAACAGCCAATCAGAGTTCCACACTTCATATTTCCCCAACCGACACGAAACCATTTCGTGAATAATTGTTCCGCCCGATTTCACTTAAATTGCAGTAATGGAGTAGCAGCTAATAATAATGGTCCAAGCCTACCACGACCTGTTTAATGTATTCCAAAAGGAATACCGGGATAAGCGCCTAAAAATTGACGCTTGGAGGGCAATTGCGAGTGCCCTTGGTACCGATGGTAAGGTCTTTGTTATTTTATTGTGTGAATTAAACGTTCACACAACACTAGATAAATGCTATGTTTAGCTAACGTTAGCATATCATGTAGGCTAGGCTATTGGAAGCCAAAACGGCGAAAAGGTATGATTTACTGTTCACAGGTAGGCTAATGTAACGTCATGACACTTCTAGAGCCTACTGTATTGTCAGGAATGCTGTTTAGTTGTGTGTGTTATGTGTAGGCAGTTAAAGCACTAGGGTTCCAATATCATATTGGATCTACCAGCCTGGATGCATCGCAAATATATCTTTGTTATACGTAGGCTACTGCCGTTGTTTATCTGTATCAAATAATTGTAGCTGCACGAACTGACTTGGATGACACAACGGGAAGCTCTTGCCCCGCCCCCAGCCTCGTAGAATTGACCGACTCGGCGACCAGTTGCTCGCTGTGTGAACGCAGCGTCATACAAAGACCAATAGTCAAAGAAAGTTTAAAACTGCTATTTTGAAAAGCTGATAGAGGGAGCAAACGACTGGTCTTTGCTGCAGTGAGGGTTGTGTGAATGTGTGAAAAATGCTCTCTGGCCAGCCCTGCAATGAGCTGCAATGTCCTCCCTCTGCACCTTAACACCCCGCTCCGCGGGGAGAAAGGGCACTTTCCGTGCCAGTTCGGCCCCAGCAGAAGAACGGTGCAGTGAGGCACAGGCCGGATAACATAGCTCAGCGATGGAAAGCAATATTTTGGAAAGCCATTTTGCTATAGGGGGGGGAGTGGGGTGCGTCTTGTTGGAAGAGTGTGAGACATGAGTTCAATGGGTTTGTACAATATTTACCCTGTCTAGCTTTATTCAGCTTTTCATCCTCAAACATAACAGAGAGGGAAGAAAGCCATTCAAACGCAAAGCAAAGGACAGAGGCATGGTTTATGTTATGTTCATAGTCTCAAATAACTTACCGTTGCATTATTATGATTATTTCAACACCTTCATTTCTTTTTTACATTTCCCCCCTAATTGAAATGTCCTTGTTGCAATTCCACCCTCCTCCCATAGCTGAAAGGTGACACCTTGTTTTAGAAGACCACACACAAGCACACATGTCCTCTGATGCTGGTAGCCAATCATTCACACATACATACAACATACAACGAATTCTACGCCATCAGCTTGCAGTGACACTGTCTAATTTCTGCGCAGGTACTTAAAGGGGATATATTATAATTGCAATTGGAAAAAACAATGGCAAACAATGGCCTGGTCATATAGCTGTTGCATGGAACAGACCATGTGTTAGAATCAATGGAGGGGGACCTCAGATGAAGGCATTGCACAGCAAAAGTGCCAGCATTCAGCATTGTATATCACACCCGTTTCTTTCCCAGGATGATTATCATTAGCATACAAAGTGGTGCGGTAAATGCCCTTCCCCTGTCTCAGTAACTGAAGGTATTGATACTAAAAAAGAAACACTGAACAGTGTCAGCACGTATTGGTTCCTTTAACCAATAAAAACCACCTCCACTAATGTTCGATTAACGCTGTGATAATAATCGAATGTAAACTATGGAAGATTTGTTTGTGTGAGAATCATCTGTGGCTTGTGCGATTTTTTATTCCTTTTCTTTTTTTAAAATAGTCTGACGATAATCCCGAGCACTGGTGATACTGCACAGTCAGCTTGTTCTCCTCGGTGAACCTGCTCGATCATCTTTTTGCAGCAGAACGGCGTTCTCACAAAATGCACATACGCTATGCATCACAACACAAATAACATTTGGAACAAGATTAAGGAAGCTATATCCACTTTTATTTAACTGGAAAAAAACTATTCCGCCAATAGATTTGTCCATTTCCCCAGGTGCATCTGTGCGGCGCCACGTAAACACTATAACACTGTAACACTGACTTCTCAAAACCCAGATCATGCCTCTGTAGATCCGTCAAAGATGAAATACAGAGCTGGGCTGTAGGGGTGAATGAAAATGCTTTATGGTATAAAAATGCCAATTATTACATTTCTTTTATTTAACTCCCAGCTGTGCCGCTGAGACAGGCGTATCGATCTTGCTGGAATTTGATTGGGTCACAGATGTAAATCCTGCACGGCAGTAAAGTTTTCCCCTCCCCCGCTATCACTGCTTTGATTATACCATCAGCCACACACTTTGTTGCACATGGCAGATTTTCTCCAGGGGTCGATTTTTCATCCCATATACATGAATGATATCATACCTGTATCTCAATCCAAAACATAGCAAATTCCATGTAGGTTGTAATGTCGTGTGATGTACAGTGTAATAACTGTGTTCATTCCTATTAAAGGGATGCTTTCAAACTTCTTTTGCAATGGCTTTTGTGCACAGCATATATTCTTCAATCTTTTTTTGCCCAAAAAGCATGCCATTTCCTTTAAAAAACTGAAACGTTGCAGGACATATTGTTTGTGTTTATGTTTTTGTGTTTTTTGTTTTGTTGTTGTGTTTTTTTTTTGCATTTTTTGTTGCATTTTTCATTTTCCATGTTTTTCTTCCGTTTTTCATTCTTTTTCTTCACTCTGCTGTGTTTTCTCTTTTTCTCTAAATTTTTCAATTATCCTTTTTACTAAGGATAATTACTAGAATAGATCTACTAATAGATATCTAACTGATATTTATATGTCTTCATGTTTTACCTTATTATTCGTACATGTTAATTACTACTTACTTACTTTAATTAGGTAACGCTAGTAACTACTAGGTTAATTAATTGATATTTCTTAATTGCTCTCTTTTCTTGTTTTTTTGTTTTCCTGCTGCTCTGCTCTCTCTGCCCTGTCTACTGTGTCTGCACTGTCATATGTCAGTGTTGTCATGTCATGTGTCATGTGTTTTGTGAGTTAGTTTACTATTTTTTTTTTTTTTTTTTTCCATTTTTTTTTTGACTACCGACTACCGTTATTGATCTTTATTGACCATGACCATCGCCTGCTGTTTTCCACCACTGTTTTTTTTTTTTTTTTTTTTTTGCCTTTTGCCTGCTGTGTACCTCTGCCCCCCCGCGAGGACTTCTTCGGTCTGACTCCTGCTACGCCCCACGACTACGAACTTTGCTTTTTCCCTGCAGCACATTTGTTTACCACCATCCTGCCAGATAAGTCAGATCAATTGGTTTGACATGTTATGAAAACATAAGTGTTTGGTTTTTGACTGGTATCACAATGGCTTGATTGAATAATGACAGGAAATTCCAGGTTGCATTTGATTGCTGCGTATTCTTAATACAGTGTTACCAAAACAAATATATACAGTTTAAATGAGGTATCCCGTTTCATTTGTTTCAACCTGGATTAGTTTTAGGGGCTTATTGTAATGCCCTGAAAAGTGTATCATTTACCTTGAGGATAGTTTCTGGAATTATTCATGATGTAGTTTACACAACGTAATCTACAGGATATCCTGTGAGGTTTTTTACCTGTGAGCTGAAATTATGCCTGATTATCATTCCTTATCGTTAATTCTTGCTTTTCTTTAATTTGGTAAAATAGGTGAGCAGAGTTATTCTAGAAAAGAACAATCCGTAGACAGTACTGTTTATGTACATTAGGGCTGGGAGACTCTTGGACTGGCTTGATTTCAAATTAGCAAAAGTTAATGAGATGTCTTTTGTCCAACAGACTCCTAAATCTGATGGCTTAAAATAAATTGGCAACAATAACTAATGTGATGCATTATTATGAACAAAAATTAATGAGATAAATAAAAAAATGAATATTGTTACTCATTGTGAAATAAGACATAAAAGGTATAAAGGGATTTGATCAGATCAACACTGTGAGATAAGCTAACCTGGAGATGAAAAACCTTAAAGTGACTTAGCAAAGACTACACAGGCCACATCAAAAATATGATTATAAATATATGACTGTTTCTCTAAGGACTTATGGTTGAGCAGACCCGTCTCATTTCTGAGACCCTCTGGCTGCATGATTTGACATGTTGAATTGTGGAGACTAAGGCAGCTGTCAGTAGATGATCTAAAACTGAATATCAGAACTGCCGCTTCTGAAATCGTGTCGGTTGATGGCTTTTTGATCTAAACTGGTTTAAAGGCTGCATCTCTGAAAGAGTTCAATCAGAACAGACCCTTATTTTCTTTCTGAAAAGCTAGGACATAACCTTGGAAATTCAGAAAACATCAAAATAAATCTATAAGTCATATCGACAAGTCCTATCCATGAGTCCTCAAGACGCTTGTCAGTTTCAGTACATTTCAATCATGGACAATCAAGTACTACAATACTAAGATGGTACAGTTATACTGACATGTAGATTTTCACAATCTTACAATTCAAAATTATTATCAATGGTTAAACAAAATTATTTTTGCTACAAAACTTCTGCATGTTTTCTGAATTTGGCGTTTTAGGTGGGACCTTGGAGAGCAATGTCAGTATTGTAATTGTAAATATTAAAACAAAAAAACAAAAAAACAGTAAAATTTTTACATAAATTATTTGTATTTAAAACTATTGGCACCAATAAAACAATAATACACCTGTGTATATTACCTGCTTATTCTTAAAATGTGGTGCAACCAGACTGCTGCACTCATTGGCAGAAATACCAGCACAATATAAAAATTAATATTTCTGTTTACAAATGCTAAAACTCAAGAAACAGAAACATAACATTCCTGCACAAGCTGCTTTGTAATTACTTGAAATGCATTTCTTGCTCTAAATCACAAATCCTTGGATGGACCGACAGCAGCCACTGTGAAGCGGCCATGTCGCCAGAAACTTCTCTAAGCATCGAAAGTATGCTTCATCGCACACAAGAACGGTCTGGGCCAATGAAAAACATGCACTAACATGAATAGTGTCAAAACACCCCAGAAAGCGAACCATTCCTTTAAAAGTTCAAGCACCATATACAGCACCCAAGAAGGTCAGGAGTGTGAAGACCTCAGACTCACTGGGTGGTAAACACATGCAATGCGTGAAGACAAATACGCAGCAAAATCATGTTTATTCATTAAGCAATGTGTACATACATGTGTTACAGATGCTCCTTGGACTATGGTGTGAAGTTTGCTGAAGTTCTTGTTCAGAAACCTCAGTTTTATATGAAATACTGCAGTAGAATCTAATCACCAAGCCAGTCTGAAGTTCTGATAACATATAATACATGTGATATGAAGATATGCAATACAAACATAAAGATAGCTCTGGTATTGCATAAAAAATAAATCTTTAAAAAGCTTGTCATTGCAGTGAAACTAATACATCCAGAGCATTAAACTTATATTCGTACCTTTTTGAAATATAATCTATGACTTATTTTGACACAGTATTCAGCATGATACATATCCATTATAAATTATAAACTAATAAAATAATATTTAAATTGTAATTACTATATCATGTCATACACATGAAATACAGTGTCTTGCCCACTGAAATTTTGTGTGCTATTTTATTTTTTACATTTAGAAACTCAAAATGATTTATTTTAAGGTGATATATGATGTTTACAAAAATACATATTTTTAAGAAAAAAATGAAATATGCTTTTGCAAAAGTTTTCAAAACCCTGACCTGTGCTCTGGAAGTTTACACAGATGAAAAACTTGCACTAACAAGTACAAAATTGCCTTACCATTGCCATCTACCTGTGAAGAATTCAAATATGTTCTGGATAAATGACACTCTGTTTCAGGATCATAGGTCAGGCAGTGAATCTGAAGGAAAGGTGTGAAAATGAAGACTAAAGAGCGTTGAACAGAGGTTGCAGCTAATACAAGTAACACAAATACATAAATCAGAAAAAGGGTATGAAATAATATCCAAGTGTTTGGATATCCCAGTGGCCAAGCAAGAAGAAAACCAAGGAGCTACAGAGTGCGGTGGCTGAAAGCACAGTAAAGGTACACCACTCAACAATAGCAAGAGCTCTGCATACAACTAGCCTGTATGGAAGGGTGGCAAGAAATAATTATTCAAAAATGACCATCTTAAAGCACATCTGGAGTTTGCCAGAAAGCATGAAAGTGACCTAACCATTTTGTGGTCAGATGAGAGCCAGAGCATTTTGGTCAAAATTCAAAGCACGTGTGTGTAGCATAAATCTAATACTGTCTATGCCTCAAGGAACACCACCGCTAGAGTGAAGTATGGTGGTGGCATCACACTGTGGGGATGCTTTTCATTAGCACAGAATAGGCATCTTGTAAAATTTAAGGAAGAACAGATGGAGCAAAATACAGGTAAATACTGCAAGAAAACCTGCTTCAGTCTGCGAAAAAACTGAAGCATGCAGGAGAAAGTTCACTTTTGAACAATGATCCAAAACACAAGACCAAAGCAACATTGGAGTGGCTCTGGAACAAAAAGGTGGATGTCCTACAATGGCCCATCTCAAACTCGGAGCTTCTGTTCTGTGGCACTGTTCGGATATCAAACCCATTGAGCATCTGTGGCACAATTCGAAACTTGTGGTCAACATTACATTACATTACAGTAATTTAGCACAGGGGTTTTCAAAGTGGGGGCCGCCAGGGGGCGCCAGGGGGGCCAATTGGAAGAGAAAGGAAAATGGAAATGCAAAAAAAATAAAAAATTCTAATAATAATAAAAAAATAATTATATTCATTTCAATTCAATTCATAAGATTACTGTGCCGGTTTAAAATAATATATAAATTGTTATAAATCCTTTCATATCGAAATGAGGTCTTTGCCAATCGCAGCCAATAACTAACCGTCTGCCTGTCAGTCAAAGCATTACGTTGAGCTGCTAACGGCCAGATTATGGAATCAAAATAGGGCCAAAAGTATTGTGTTGTGTATTAAGCAGCTGTATGTTAGATTTTTTTATATTTGCCAGTGTAATTTAAAAGTTTTTTTTAAAGCCATTTCGCAATAGGGGGGCCCCAGCCAGAGGCTACGGCTATTTGGGGGTCCTTGGCATGGAAAAGTTTGGGAACCCCTGATTTAGCAGACGCTTTTATCCAAAGCGACATACAGTAAGTGCATACAGAAAGGTCATCGAAGTAACTACAGAACAGATAGGAAAGCACATTCTTCCCATACAGTAGCAGCTATCCCTAGTAATGAACACTGAATGCAGTTCACAGTGAACTGGGTAAATCAGCTCTACTACAATTCTATTCTAAATATTATAAACTTTAGGTCAACAAGTGTCATCAAACCAACCTGACAACCTGGAGCAAAACTGCCAAGACGAATAAACACAACACTCCCGCACTCCCTAGCAGCAAATTTCAGCTTTTCATTTTCGTGAATAATGATAATGCCTTGCATTTATATAGCGCCTTTCTCACCAACTAAAAGCACTAAAAGCACTTTACAATGATAAGGGGGAAACTCACCTCTACCACCAACAATGGGTAGCACCCACCTGAGTGATGCAACGGCAGCCATTTTGCGCCAGAATGCTCACCACGCATCAGCTGAGGTGGAGAGGAAAAGAATGATTTTTAACCAATTAAACTGGGGGATGCTTAGGTGGCAGATTGAAAGAGCCTGGGTTGGGAATTTAGCCAGGACTCCTACTCTTTACAATAAGGGTCATGGGATCTCTTTAATGACCACAGTGATTCAGGACCTCGGTTTATCGTCTCATCCAAAAGACAACATCTCCTACAGCACCAACTGCATTGGGATTTATTTGACCAGAAGGAATATTGCCCCCTACTGGTCCACCAACACTACTTCCAGCAGCAACTTAGTTTTCCCAGGAGGTCCCCCAAACAAATACTAACCAAGCCCACACCTGCTTAGCTTCAGTCATTCAGCAGGAGCAGAGTGCATGGTGGCATGGCTGCTGTGATGTATCTCCTGACAAATAACTAATATTGGCTTTGAAAATAGACTGTTAGAGAATATGTATACAATAAAAATAATGATAAGAAGAATATGTGTACGTATCATTTGTACTCCAGAATACACATGATTTATACTCTTTAAAAGGTTTGAATACTTTAGCAAAACACTGTATGTAAAAGGTCAGCACCTAATGCCTTAATGACAGTGGATGACAAGTTCTCAAACAAAATAATTGCTTGCTCTGATTTTCCCATAACCTCACAAAGATGAATGTTAATCCTCACTCACCTTTGGGCGATCCCACTTATTAATCCCATTCAGGGTTGATATATATCCTACTACAGCACCTGACATTTTCTGGCATGAGTCAGTGGCCCATCTGGGACAATTTGTAGCTCATTTCCAATTGAAAAAGACGTAGAAAGGAGGGGCTGGGTATCCGCCCACATGTAGAATTACAGATCAGCTATGAATCACCGAACCCCCCACCTGGCCTCCCACGACACCTCCTGGTCAAGCGCATATCAGACGCTGAAGAAAAAGAATGTGAAGAGAGTGCTCATTTGAACAGCCAATAGAGGCAACAGTGACTAAACCAGGCAGGCCGACGCACAACGTCACAGGCCAGCTGGCCTTTATGGTGGCTTATTCATAAGCGTTGCCTTGGTTTCACTCTCGAGTTGTCACCCAGGCAGGCACGAGGCTACCCACATGCTCTGCGTCATCCCTGTCTTTGTGGGGATGAGGGGATGGGTAAGGGGTGAGGGGGTGTGGTGACTCAAATGTACAGAGAGCAGCCTGCATATTCTAATGTCTCGATCAGCAAACTCTCCTCATTTTCCCAGAGTAACTCACATGAAATTTACCATTGACTTGCCTTGATATAATTCATAAAAAAATATGCAATTTTATGATTTCCCATGATGTTTATTTTTTTTCTTTAGTAGTGTTTTACAAATAGTGCAATCCAGAAGGATCCGCTGGAATGTAATCTGCCTCCATAAATTATTACAGGGCTGGCTTCTTGTGCTTCCAACAGTACCACAAGGATTAAACCTGCTCTGTTGCAAATTTTTGGAGAAATAAATATAAATATAAATATTTTGATACAAACTTGGAGATAAATTATTGTATTTTATAGTGGCCTGTGGGCACTGAATGGTTATCAAATCAAAGCTTGAATGTTTTAATGCTATATTTACTATAATACTTTATGCCTGTTCATATATAAACCCCAATTCCAAAAAACTTGGGACAGTATGTAAAATGAACATACAAGCAAAAAGCAGTGATTTGTAAGTTCTCTTTTACATATATTTAATTGAAAACAGTACAAAAAATATATATTTAATGTTTTACCTTATCAACTTTATTGATTTTTGTAAATATACGCAAATTCCAAATTTGATACCGGCAACCCGTTCCAAAAAAGTTGGGACAGGTGCAAAAAAACACCTGTTTGGAACATTCCACAGGTAAACTGGTGATGCTATCATGACTGGGAATAAAACGATATCAAAAGACTCTTGATATATTCTTTTCAGGTACTATTTTACAAGCGATACTATAACCTCTCTGCATTGCAATGGACCTCTATGGAAATTGGGGGGTGGGACTAGATTAAGCTGTAAATTACATTACATTACATTACATTATAGGCATTTAGCAGACGCTCTTATCCAGAGCGACTTACATACTTCTTATTACATTTATAAGAAAGCAATTCAGTTTACCTTGCTCAAGGCAAGGTACGGCACAGTCCTCCTACCTGGGAATCGAACCTGCAACCTTTCAGTTACAAGTCCAGTTCCTTAACCATTATACTACACTGCCGCCCATACATGGGAATAGTATGGAACCCATGGTTGGCTAAATGGCTGTAAGTCATCGCGGTATCAAACAAGCCTCAAACCATCACACTGCTCTCAGATATGCAGTAGATATGGGTGGATCACTTGAAGGGTTGTTTCTCCTGACTTATTTTTCCATAGAGTTCAATAGAAAAATTAGTCAGGAGACACAACACTAAGTGATCGATCCATATCTACTGCATATCTGGCAGTAGCGTGATGGTTTGAGGCTCGTTTGATACCGCAGACCCTTGTTGACTTCCAGCCATTTGAACAACCTTGGGTTCCATCCTATCCCGTGTCATTTACAGCTTAATCTAGTCTCACCTCCCAATTCCCATAGAGATCCCTTCAAATGCAAAGAGGATCGCTTGTATGAGTACCAGAAAATAAAATCAAGAGTCTTTTGATATTGTTGGATCACAAACATCAGGAAGTCATGGCATGCAAAGTATATGCAAACAAATATAAAAAATTATGACTTTATTCTATATTATGTTAAACTGTCTAATATGTTTTGATGCCCGAAAATGGGGGGGACTATGTACAAAAGTTTAATTTCTAAACTGTTCATCCAATATGAGTTAAAATACCACAAATTAAAGCTTACAGTCTGCACTTCAACCTCATTGTCATTGTATCTTTTCAATCTCAAAGTGCTAGAGTACAAAACCAAAATAACAAAAAATGTGTCACTGTCCAATGAATTATGGTGCTCACTGTATGTAGTACTTTACAGTGAAATCAGCCCTGCAGGGGATTTGGGGCAATCTTTGATGAAACACAAGATGTATTTCTCTCTGAGGCTACTTCCAATGCACAAATCAGATTCAGGTGACATCAGGTAAGATCCATATACCTGCATGCAGGCAGAAATGTGAAGAGGAACCATTGATCCACAAGCCATACATCTCCAGCAACGAGGGAAGAATGTTCAGCAATGGATCAAAATGGACCATGGGCAATGTTGATAAACTTACAAACAGGAGAAATACAGGTGGGAAGAAAAAAATAAAAAAACATTTGGTGAGCAGTTGGTAGATAAACATAGATTCTCCAAATAAATCCCTATCAATAATACTTTTATTTTAATGTTTATCAGTGGTGGAGTAAATCCTGCCAGAACACCACATATAAAATATGAACCTTCAGACATGCGATGCAGATAAAACAGCACATATACACCAGTGATAAATGTGTAGGGAGAAATCACAGGCCCATATATTCACAAGAATTACTTGTCAATTCCCCCACTAGCCTCTGTGTTCAGTTTCACATAACAAAGCTTTTGTGATAAACTCTTACTCCCCTGCAATCCCATTAAACATTCCTTAGTAGAAAACAAAACACCACATTTTAGCACGGCAATATATTGTACAGCATTTACAACATAAATCATATGTGGAATTGCATCCCCGTTTCTTATTGCTATACTACGTACAAAAGAGAGAAATTAAAGAAACTGAACAGAATTCCGCCATAATGTGCAAGGCTACTAACAGAGACCAATGGTGCATCAAACTCACAGGGATAACTTCCTGTCTGGTAGCATCAAAGCTAAGCCCTTCCTCGTGTTACGGGAGCATGTGTATTATAAGTGGTTTATTGAAAGGTCCATCGGTAGTCACCCCGAGCACAAGCTGAGCCTTAGCTGTGTGTCAACGGACTATGACCAGTCGTCCATATCAGTCCATATGAGACATACATCTCTCGTCCAATTGGCGCAAGCTCTCTCAATTACTGTGAGGAGAGTAGGAGGCATATTGCTCACAGGTTCGCAGATGAGTGTATCAGAAGTCCGCATTCACTTTAACCACAGTACTCCGGTTGTGCAGGTGGCATAATGGTATAACTGGAAATCCCAAATCAGGGGGGAAAAAAAGGGAAAACAAATTAAAAATAAATATTATTCTAATTTCTTCTGAACAAGGTCAGTGATAGAACTTCCCCAGATCCCTTTAAAAAAATTTCCCTTTTGTGTACAAGTTCCTTTGAATACGTCTATATTTGCTATATGCAAATCGTCAAACACAACACGTGCTTCAAAACAGACGAGAATTTGTCAACTCTAAATAATGGATGCCATCTCTCTATAGTAGTCTAGATTGCTAAAATGCTCAATGTTAATTCAAAGGCAAAAGCAATTTGTTACACTGCACACGCTGTGCAGCTTGTGAAGAGGGAGCATGATTGTGGTTCGTAGCTAGGCGCGGTTCCGTTCTGTCAACAATCTGAAGGGGCAAAGTACTTCTGGAGGCAAGAGATCCCATTGGAATGTGTGTCTAAGATTCAGTCAGGCATCGCTGAAGACGACCTGCCTCAAATACCTTATTGAGGTCTCGGTTCTCTGTGACTGCAAAGGTCCCGCTATCTTAATGCAAATTTCTATACTTTTTTATTTCCTGCAGTACAATCTATTAAGCCTTCATGGTAGTGAGCATGATAAGGCAGAATTTGTTCAAATTCACCATGCCTTACCACGGGGTTCACTCTTCTGCAGATCATTCACACTTGGAAAATACTGTGTAGAGCAAGTTAATGTTAATGCACCCACTTCAGCTCTTAGCTTTCCAATATGAGAATGATTGGCCTCGTGGGCTCAACAGGTGTCTGGTTTATTTTAAAACAATTTTCCCATTTTTCCCTCATAAATTTCAAATGACCAACCAACCGTTTCTCCAGATTACCTCTACATAGGCAGGATGCACTGTAACTGACGCGTGTCCCACTCCTACAGGAGCCAGTTAGTACCCAACTACGCACAACATCGGTTCACACTGCCATCGTGTGATAAGGTGTGTGAAGCCATGCTCTCCCACCATCACTAACCCCCCTACCCTAATTTTGTGTAGTGATATGTTGTGTGTGTGTGTGTAAAACCACACATCACGGGCTCATTGTTTGGGTTCCCAGGCACAGGACTGACTAAATCACAGTCTGTCTGCGAGGAGTTGATGCACATTACTCCAGCCAGAAGGAGAAACCATGGCGCCCCGCACCCAAACGTGACACTGGTAATAAGAAGGATATTTTATTCTCAGACAGTCTGTGGTTATCTTGAACTGGTGCCAGTATGCAAGGCATTCAGAACCCTGGAGGGATGTGTGACACAGGGTCCGATTCGTGGCAGTAAATCCAGAGGGCTTGGATTGCCCAGCAACGCGTATTAGCGACAGCTCTGTGGAGAGAGCTGGGAGAGGCCTCAATATGTGCTAACTTTCAGAGCGCTGCCCTTATTGCTGGTAGTCACCTCGCCAACCAAGATCATTTGGAATGAGAATCTAGGCATGTTGATGCAATATGTGCATCCATCACTTGTGATTGTGTTGAAAAATGTAAAACTAGCTAGCTATGGTCCTCTGGCCACTGACATACAGTATATATAGATCAACAGTCTCACATGTTCTTAAAACACGCCTTACATATAATTTACATGCTCCTTACAAGCTTTTCACATGTCATTTACATGGTCCTTGTACATCCTTTCAATGGCTCTTAATCATCCATTACCCTTCCCTTTCACACCCTCTACATGCCCCTAACACATCCATAACTCACCCCTAACACATCCATAACTCACCCCTTGGGCAGCCGTTACATTGCACATTGCACCTTTGAAAAACTGCCAGCAGTTTTGTTTTTTCACTGTAGAAAAGTGCATTGCAATTAAGAGCTTCATGGCACTGTTCATACAGCCCCTAAGCTAACCCTGATTATGCAGGCTCTGTAATTGCACATGGCCACACATGCTTGTTGTTCTGTGTAAGCAGCACTTATTCACCTTTTAAAAAATTGTATTCTTATTATATCATCGTTTCCTTGCCTGTATTTTTTTCCCCCGTAAGTACCCGTTATTGAGCAGGAGAACACATTTTCTTTTGGCAGAGCACTAAAAATTAAATCTGAACTATGAATCTGGAATCTACGATCCAAAGTGTTGCACTAAAAGTAAGGGAGAGTGATACTAAATGAACTGAAACACATAATGAGTCCTCAGCATTAACTGCTATGCAAATAAAGACAATGAGGAAAAGGGATTAAATGCAAATCCTGACAATGAGAACCATTTAATTGCAGGAATACTGTGTCTTTTGCAGAAAAGCCTATTTATCTTCTTTAACTCTGAAGAAGACAGTGACTGATTTGGATCAAAAGAGGGAAAAAAAACAGGAGAAGAAAAGGTGCTCAAAACAATATCAAAATAAAAGCGCAAAATTACAGAGTGACCCGACTTGTGGTGAGGCTTTAATAAGGAAATATTTATGCACCAGGTAATGGAAGCTAGTAAATGCACTACCATATTGAATGCCAAACACACAAAATGGCATGTATACACAGACCAAAGAATGCACACAATGTCCGAAACCAGATATTTTCTATAGTTTTGGCTTCTTTACATTTAATTATTGACTGAATAGAACCACATGCCTGTGCACTGCAATGCGAAGCCTGTACGTTTCAGTGATAAATAGGGTTTTTTGATGTTGTATATTATTTAAAGCCTGCCACTCCAGTAAGTGGTGGTTTGTAGTGGATAAATAGAATAGAATATAGTAGCAAATGAATTGTAACCAGGCTGTTTACATTAATGCAGGGGCCATTAACTCACTGATCAAATTACCAAGAGCAATGAACAGGATTCAAAGTCAGTTCTGAATGAATCCAGAATTCGACAGTGAGATCATTTTCTCTCCCGCTCCCTCTCTGTTTTTGAAAACCCTACTTAACTTTGTCAAGTGTGTTTGCCAAATGTACCCAAAGAAAACAATGATCTCACTTGGGTCGGATTAAAAATGGTTTCTGTCTACAAAGAGAGAAATGGAGGAAAAGCTAAGGATATGCAGAAAAATTGTATTAGTGCATTTGCCCTAATGTACTGTGCCTTCACTGTGTTCTTTTCCATGTTTGGAAAGCTATGACACACCCGTGGTATGTTTTGCCCTGCATAAAATGTGTATGAAATGTTCTATTTTGCTAGAATTGAAGATCAGCAGATCAGCTGGTGGACCCTGGGATTGCACTGGACAGAATGCTAATCCTTGCAAAAATAATTTGCAAATTAGCACAAGACAAAACATTGCAGCTGTGTTCTATATTCTGCAACTGTATTCAGGGTAAAACTGTAAAATCAACAGATTATAATGGGAAATCACTGTTTGATGGCCGTTTTGTTGAGGCTAGTCTAGGAGAGGGAAGAAGCTGCTCCATTGGCTCCTCAGACAAGTAAATAAATCCACTCTCACATTTGCAGAATAGCTTTATTTTATTAAAAACCACTGTCCATGGAATGTCTGTCGTATTAATGAGAGAATAATTATGCTACTGTCCGGCTCTCTCAAGCTAAGTTAGCTGCGAGCAGCTAAGTGAGGATGCAGTTTCCTGTAACTGCCTATATCTGATTTTGTCTTTGTCTATTACTGTTATGTGACATTTCTGTACATTTCCCCCTCCCTTTCCACAAATTTTAATTGCCAACTGAACCATCTTAACCTACAAACCAGAAGCGGTACAGCTGAAGTGCTCCTCATGTGCATTCAAGTGTTCGCTACCTTGTTGGCCCCACAGTACTACTGGAGAAAGCTAGCGCTGATTGGATGAGAGCTAGCTAGCACTGATTATCTGTCACTGAGGACAGCTGGTAGCCTGTGGGTACCGGGCCTTTATGAAGAGCAATGTGTTCTCTCATGGTTGGCCATATCAATGTAATATTCAGTTCTGAGACTGGTGTGTTTCTTGTGGGGCACCCAAACCAAGATAGTGGCAAACTGACAGGTATACTGGCTGAGAAGAGGTTAAATCCTCCGACACTGCAGATGGTCGTGGAGCCCATGAATGGAGGCTAGGAGCGGAGGTGCTTACAGATCGTATGAGGTTTAAATACTGTGCATATCAGCAATCCTTTTGTCCTAGTGAATATGAGTTAAAAACTTCATAAAAATAGACACAGCTAAGGCACACGTCTTGGTTTATTTTTGGTAACAGCTACAGAGATCAAAATTATTCTTCCCTATGATTTATTCATGAAGAGATAGGGATATGGGAGGAAAATGTGAGAGACACCATGACAAATAGTCTGCGTGTGTGTGCGTGTGTGTGTGTGTGTGCACATCAGTGCACGTATGTCTATGTTCATACATGTATTTGCACACATAATGTTTGCAAATGAACATGTGTGGGTTAACATGTTAACAATTAACATGAGTGCACGTGCTATCATTTTATTATATTATAATATGATATGGATTGAAAAATTTTGATACATCATATTTCAAAGGATGCCAGGCTACATCTTAATAAGGGGAGGGGCACAAACAATGTCTTTGATCATTAATTATGTTGTGGGCTTTTGAAAGGTTTGAAAGGTACATTTTTGCCGTCTATGTTAAATAACACAATTGTATTTATACATAAATGTTTTCACTATATTGCTGACACTATTTATAAATAAATTAATATTAAAAAATAAAAATAGGTGAACGAAATTAAATACTGAAGTCAAGAAATGGTTTATCAAATACTGCCATCTGATGGTGTACACAAGAGTTACACAGGATTTCCAATAACCAGCTCCGTTGGTAACATTCAAGAACCTTCACAGCACCACATTACTAATCTATCAACTTTCTTACCTGTAATTATTTTTGTCCTCATTTGACATATGACCCACTATGAGTCCTCTGAAAATGTTTGCAAGTGACATGAGGCTTGCTTTTTGGACAGTGAATAAATATGGTGATAAAGTTGTGGCACTCCTACTTTCATTTCTTCTACTGTATGCAATTTGAGCTACAGCAATTATTATTATTATTATTATTATTAATAATAACAACAACTTCAGATATTGGAACAATTGACGTATTTTCTTATGACAATAGCGGGATATATACAATGAAAAAGAGGACTCCCTATAGGGAGTATGATCGGCAACAATGATTCAACATCCGAGTAGCCTACACATCCTGAAGTTCTCCCTCATGCAGCCTTGATCATGACACTATTGCATATTGATATAGACTATAAAAGTAATCTGTATCCCGATTTCCAGCTTCATGTAGGATACGATCAGTGGAGATACCGTCAGGTTGAGCCAACTTTCGGTAAAGCATAAAAGGCTATAGGCTTGGCGGGATGCGCCTTGATGCTGCCGCAAGCTCATTTGTTTTCAGTGAGTGGAAAGATTTCATTATGTTATGACAGATAGGTAAAGTTTATATAGCGTCGATGCTTGTTGTAATAAGTTATAGGCCTACCACGGTACCACCCCTCCGTCTCCATGGATTCATTTTGGAGGGCAATTGTTTAAAGGCATACTGAAGTTTGTTCGAACATAATGTAGGCATATAGCTACCTGGCACCGATATTAGTCATAGTCTAGCTCAGGGGTTTTCAAAGTGGGGGCCGCGGCCCAACGGGGGGCCGCCAGGGGGCGCCAGGGGGGCCAATTGGAAGGGAGAGGAAAATGGAAAATGGAAAATGCAAAAAAAAAATATATATATATTTATTAAAATTTTTTATTTAAATTCAATTCATAAGATTACTGTGCCGGTTTAAAATAAGATATAAATTGTTATAAATCCTTTCATATCGAAATTAGGTCTTTGCCATGCCCTTCTTTCAATCGCAGCCAATAACTAACCGTCTGCCTGTCAGTCAAAGCGTTACGTTGAGCTGCTAACGGCCCGATTATGGAATCAAAATAGGGTCAAAAGTATTGTGTTGTGTATTAAGAAGCTGTATGTTAGATTTTTTTATATTTGCCAGTGTAATTTAAATGTTTTTTTTTTAAAAGCCATTTTTTCGCAATAGGGGGGCCCCCGCCAAAGGCTACGACTATTTGGGGTCTAGCTAATATGTACTCTCTCACCTTCATGAGTTGCTCCAGTGGTCCGAAAAATAAAGTTTTTTCTCTCTCATTGCATTGCGAAATATGTCTCAAAAGCACACTTTTAGCACATAAACGAATGCAAACAACGCGGATTATGCCGCTATAGAAAATCACGACATCCAGAACCGGGCGTTTGAAAAGATAAAAAAAGCTCCATTTATGATATTTTACACTTTTTCCAAATTAAGGTTTGGAAGAAGATCTGGTCGTTAGTTTATTAACTTCCTTGTTTCGTTCATGCGCCGTAACGGTCCCACTCACTTCCTGAAGCGTGCGTCACTAAACAAACCGAACAGCAAAGAAGGTAGTAACATTTCTAGTTCTCTGAAAATAGTTATTCAAAATAAAATCAATCAAAAATTGGTTCGAAAGTATCAAACGTTCGGTTCTGGGGGTCGTGATTTTCTATATCGCCATAATCCGCGTTGTTTGTATTTGTTTATGTGCTAAAAGTGTGCTTTTGAGACCATGCAATGGGAGTGAATGGAGAGAGAAAAAAAGTAATTCTTCATTGGTCAGTTGCTGACCACTGGAGCAACTCATGAAGGTGAGAGTGCATATTATGACTAATATCGGTGCGAGGTATACAACATCATGTTCTAACAAACTTCAGTAGGCTATGCCTTTAACGCTCAGGTTTGAGCGGTTGTTTTGTGGAGTTGCTCAGACTGTAGGTAAGCAAACTTCGCTCCTCGAAACGATTGTCCAACAGATCAGTAAAAACAGCCATAGTACGCAACATAGACTGCACTTGGCCAAGGTGATGGTTGCTTAGTATAACGCTCAGTGCTAGTATCGTAATAGGTGTGAAATGAATCCACGTTATATAAGTAGGCCTACAAGCACACGCAAAAAAATAATAATAAAAAACGGCATTCGCGCGCCTTTCACAGATGATTGAGTCGTAATTCAGGGCAGCAGTAACGCTGTTGTGAAATTCACACACTGGAATCTACTGCAGTGGTCAATAATGTTGATATTAGTTGTGTTTTGATATGATCCTTGAACATGAGAGCCAATACATGTTGATGCCTTTTCTTTGTTTCTTTCTGTCCCTTTTGCTGGAAGGGACTGCAACTAATACAAACCTATTTGTATACAGTCTATGATGCAAACAATCCCATGAAGTATTTGTTGCTAAATGTATGACAAATCAGACTGGAGTTCCAACTTTAATGAGATACTGCACTTTCCTCTTTAACCACTTGATGGGGAAGCAGCACACATTAAAGGTTCAGCCTTCTGGCACCATCAGTCTCTTACATTTTTAATTGTTTATTGGGGTTTTTATCTCCCAGTAGGTACACAATTCCTTGCAGTGTCCCCCTGTTCCGAGGGAATTTACAACAGGGTAAAGTGTTGGTGGAGTAAAAAAAAATAAAAAAATAAAAAAAGTGGCAGTAGGCAGAAAGACATGCCAGGGAGTGTGCATGAGTGGCAACCATCCAGAAACCATGTTCATTGGCCAGTGCAGATGCTCCATTTCCATCAGGCCTGGGACACCGGTCTTGATGCATGCAGTGAGAATCCATAATGCGTGAGCTAGGGCGGAGACATGTGCAGCGAGGCACCGATTCAGACCCACCCACACACATGCCAGGCATGCTTCAGTGGACAGGTGTAGGGAGGGGACAACTACCAGCAAAACCTTGGAAGGAGCCAGGCTAGACAGGTGGGTGGAAGTTATCTGTGTGAGCCTGTAGGAATTATAGGGCTGTCTTGCCAGACAGTGAGAGAGATTAAATAGGCTCCATTTTCTGAAGAAAAGAGAAAAGCAGAGGTGAGGTTTCACCCAAAGACAAAAAAGAAAAAACTGGAAAAGTTTTCATTTTTAGAGGGGAAAAAAACGAAAAAACATGCATGTATCAGTGCCAGGTTGAACCCTCACCAGGAAATCATTTGTAGCTATAGTAAAGTGTGCAAAATTCTCCACTGCAGGTCTCCAAACTCTTTTTCTTCTTCTTTTTCTCCCAGCGCTGCTTGTATGCGTTTCAGCATAGTGCCCAATCCCCTTATTGACCTAACCCCCAGCGTGGCAGCTTGAGTTTCTGTAGGCTACTCTCCCCCCTTTTAAAACATTTTATTTGTATAGATAGATATATAGATATTGTGGCGAGCCATGGAGTCGGAGTCAGGTTTGCTTCAGGGTAATATTTTATTGAAGAGCACAATCTCTTATTTCTTCCTTCCTCAGCATACAGACAGAACAGACTACGCGCGCTGGATTGTAGCCAGCTTTATAGCCCCTGATATGCAAATGAGCATGCTAACAAAGGCGACCTCTAATAGGTGCCTTGCAGCTCACCTTAACCAATCACACGTAATCCCCTCAGTCATACTCAAAAACAACCGTTGGCCTCGCTCGAACATTCTATAGAGCGGACCTGGTTGAGCGCATGCTATCACATTTAGCTGAACTGTATACGACTGTTGTTTATCACAACAGTCGCCGTTCTGGCGGGAGGTTGTATTCAAATATTAACCGCCATTGTTACTGTACACGTCAGAGCTTCTGAACACGCTCTGATCATGTGATTACATCAACCATCATTCGTGCACTGGGTCTGCACAGCACAAGTACACATACACAATTCGATATACACAATAATTTACATCACTCGTAATCGCCCCGGATCGCCACACTGCCCCCACCTAAGGGGTCAGCAGTCCCCTGCGACCCCTTAAACTGTCCGCACTCACGCACAAAGTCCCGGAAACGGGCAGGAGTTCTCCGTTGACGAGAAGGGCGATTCGGGCCCTCAGCTGCCGCTGGGTTTTCTGGTGGAGGAGGGGTGGGCGCACGTAAAGCGGGTTGATCCTCGCCGACGCCCATCCCCTCCTCAACACCGTCCCGGAAACGGGCAGGAGTTCTCCGTGGGCGAGAAGGGCGATTCGGGCCCTTAGCTGCCGCTGGGTTTTCTGGTGGAGGAGGGGTGGGCGCACGTAAAGCGGGCTGATCCTCGCCGACGCCCATCCCCTCCTCAACACCATCCAACAGCGGCCGGTAAGGAGCTAGACGGTCCCGGTGAAGCACCACCAGTTTCCTTCGGCCGGGCATGCGCACTCGATAGACCACCTCGCTAAGCCGGCCCACCACTTCACCAGGGCCCCGCCAATGCGACTGCAATTTCGGGGACAGACCCTTCTTACGGATCGGACAGTAGATCCATACCTTGTCTCCGCTGGTGAAGGGCTGCCCCCGACAGCGCACATCATACGCTCGCTTCTGCTTAACACTTGCGGCGGATTGGGCCTGGCGGGTAAAGCTGTGGGCGGTCTCCAGGCGCTCGATCAAGGCCCGTGCGTACCCGGCCTCTGACTGGTGGTGCTCCGTTGGTCCGGGCGGGGCTCCGAACACCAAGTCGACGGGCGTCCTCAGCTCGCGCCCGAACATGAGCGCAGCGGGGGAGCACTGACTGCTTTCCTGCACGGCGGAGCGGTATGCCCACAGGACCAGGGGCAAATGGCGGTCCCAGTCCCGCTGGTGCTGGCTGGCTAGAATTGCTAACTGGGTGGCCAGTGTTTTATTAAAGCGTTCAACAAGCCCGTCGCTCTGGGGGTGCAACGCCGTAGTGCGGTTTTTGGCCACTCCCAGCCGCTTACACACAGCCGCCAGCACCCGCGACTCAAAATTTCGCCCCTGGTCGCTGTGTAGCTCCTCGGGGGCTCCGAACCGGGCGAACATCTCAGTTACGAGCCTTTCCGCCGTCGTGTCCGCCGATTGGTCCGGCACCGCGTACGCCTCGGGCCACTTAGTAAAGTAGTCCATGGCCACAAGCACGTAGCGGTTGCCGGACTCGGTGACGGGGAAAGGCCCTAAGATGTCTACCCCGACCCGTTCCATCGGAGCTCCCACGACGTACCGCTGGAGGGGGGCTTGCGACCGCTGCGTCGGCCCCTTCTTGGCCGTGCAGGCGTCGCAGCAATGGACGTGCAGCTCCACGTCCCGGCGGCAGGCAGGCCAGTAGAACCTCCTCCGCAGTCGGTGCAAAGTCTTGCTGATGCCAAAGTGCCCCGCCCCCACAGAGCCATGTACCAGTCCCAGTACCTGGGGGCGGAGCGCACGGGGCACCAGCAGCTGGAGGAGGTCCTGGTCGGAGCCGGGGGCCTGCCACCGCCTATAGAGCAGCCCACCCTGCGACGTCAGGCTCCCCCACTGACTCACGTAAGCCTTCACAGCTGGGCTACTGGCCGACACTTCCCCCCATGCAGGCCGTGCCCCTGCCGTGACCCAGCTCTGCACCTGCTGCAGCTCGCCGTCGCCCTCTTGCGCTAGGCGCAGGTCCTGCTGGCTAAGAGGCAACCATTCAAACTCCCCCTCTACAGCCTGAACCTGGCATGCTATCTCCGTCACCTGCTCTCGCTGCTCGGCTTTAGTGCAAGGCCTACAGTCCAGCTCTGCACAGGGCCTCCGGGAAAGCGCATCTGCATTACCATGCAGCTTTCCGGGCCTGTGCTGAATCTGGAAATCGTACTCTTGCAACAGCTCGAGCCAGCGGGCTACCTGGCCTTCCGGATCTTTAAAATTTAAAAGCCAGGTTAGTGACGCGTGATCTGTCCTAATGAGGAAATGGCTGCCTTGCAGGTAAGGGCGAAAATGGCGAACCGCTTTGACCACCGCTAACAGCTCGCGCCGAGTAACGCAGTAGTTTCGCTCTGCCTTGCTCAGCGCGCTACTGTAGTAGGCTACCGCTCGTTCCCCGTCTGGTCCCACCTGGGAGAGTACGGCCCCGACTCCGACATTGCTAGCATCCGTGTCGACGATGAATGGTCGCGCGACATCCGGATATGCTAGAATGGGAGCCGCCGTTAGGGCGTCTCTCAACTGGTCAAAAGCATTCTGGCAGTCCCCTGTCCACTCGAACTGTTGACCTTTATTGGTCAAGCGATGAAGCGGACTAGCCAGGGTGGCGAAGCTCAAGACAAAGCGTCTATAGTACGACACTAGCCCCAAGAAGCTCCGCAGCTCACCCACATTGCTAGGCGTCGGCCATTCCCGCACAGAAGCCACCTTAGCTGGGTCAGTGGCTACACCCTGCTCACTAACGACGTGCCCCAAGAAAGCTGTCTCCCTCCGGAGCAGCTGACACTTTTTGGGATTGAGCCGTAACCCAGCCCGGCCAATCTCAGTAAGCACGTCGTTTAGATGAGCGAGGGCTTGCTCGAAGTCGCTGGCGTGTACTAAGAGGTCGTCCAAGTACACGACACAGGAACTCCGCGGGACGGACGACAGCACCCGCTCCATCAGTCGCTCAAAAGTGGCAGGGGCGTTACAGAGCCCGAACGGCATGACCCGGAACTGCCACAACCCTTGCCCTATGGTAAAAGCTGATTTTGCCCTCGCTTCCGGGGACAGCCTTACCTGCCAATAGCCACTGCGGAGGTCCAGCGAGCTAAACCAACTGGACCCCGCGATATGGTCTAAGGCCTCGTCAATACGGGGAAGTGGATAGGCGTCTTTCTTTGTGATCTGATTAAGACGCCTATAATCTACACAAAACCGCCACTCCCCGTCCTTTTTCTTAACCAGGACAGCAGGGGCCGCCCATGGGCTTTCAGAAGGCTCGATAATGCCCGCAGCTGCCATCTCCCTTATCTTGTCCTCCGCCACCTCTCGCTTGGCTAGAGACAGCCTGTGCGGACGTAACCGAATGGGCACAGCCGAACCAGTATCAATCTGGTGTTGAACCAGTTCGGTCTGTGTGCATTCTTCGTCCCGCACAGCGAATAGGTGAGTGTAACGGACAAGCAGGGCTTTAAGCTGCTGGCTCTGCTGCGGTGTGAGCCCTTTGCTGCTGCGCGTCCATAATGCTAGGACGGCTTGCAGCACCCCCGCAGAGGGCTGGGTAGCTGAGGCTAGCCCGCCCGTCTGCGGTGGTACTGTAACCTGAGGTGGTACCACGGTAACAAGCGGCGAATCAGCGGTGGTCATGGCAAGCACAGAACTGGGGCGACAGTGTTTGGGGGGCACCCCAGGGCATTTAGTTCGGCGGGCTGCTTGTAATTCACATTTTGATCGGAGGCCCAGCGTTTCGGTACCAATAGTTATAGTTTCGGCTATCACATTTATGCTAGTTCCCCACAACGCTAACAAATCCAAACCGATAATACATGCATCTTTTATATCTGCTAACCAAAACTCGTGTTTCACTCGCTGGGCTCCTGCACACACTTGTAATTGTTTACTACCACGCATGCCCATCTTCTGCCCAGTGACGGAGGTTAGCTGGGTAGAGGTAGGGGTCCATGCACCCGAAAGCAGCCCGCTAGTACCCCGAAGTACCCCCGGCCTTACCAGGGAAATAGTGGCTCCGGTGTCGACCAGCGCCCAGCAGGCTTGTCCGTCCAAACTGCAAGGCAAGTACAGCCCGGTCTTCGTCCCCAGCCTGCCAATACGAGGCTCGGCCTCGTGGGCCTGTTCCTCTGCTCTTAAAAGAGCATCAAACGGAACTTTTGCTCTTGGAATTTTTGCTAGGATAGGCAGGCTGGGCGCGTGAGTGCTGGTTTGGGGTCGGGCCTGGTTGAGGAGGAGTGTGGCATGGGACGGTGGTCTCCTCATTGGGCCGTCCCGTCGTCGTTTCCCGTCGGCTGTGGAGCTCTCGCTTTTGGCGCAGGGGCGGTACAATCGCGGGCGAAATGCCCCGGTTCGTCGCACCGGAAGCAGCGTCGCTCCCGTTCCGGTCGCTGCCGCGGTCGAGTTTGGTTCCGCTGGACCCATCTCACCTCCTCGCCGTCCTCGCAGTCGGCAGCTCGGACCCGGGGCTTGTTAGCCGGGGTCCCGTTGGGTGTGGTGCCCAGGATGAGCTCCAGTCGCTCGGCCTCGCGAAGCGCTGCGTCCAGGGACTCCGGTTTGGCGATGCGAACCTGTTGTTGTAGGCGCTCCGGAGTGAGGGCCTGCGTGAAGGTCTGGCAGGCTAGCTCCTGCTGGCCTGCGTTGTCGAGTTGAGGGTAGCCGCGGCGAGCTAACAGCCTGATGTCGGCGGCGAGGACGCTGAGGCTCTCTGCTCCGGTCCGCCGTCGCGTGGCGAGCTTCTCCCGGCTCACCTCCAGGAATTGCCGCTGTCCGAACCGGCGTTCCAGCGCTGTCATCAGTGCCGGTAGCGTCAGTGGTTCGGCGCTGTCCAGGTCTAGAAGCACCTGGCAGGCCTCGCCCTCCAGGGCTAACGCTAAGTGGGTGGCTGTCTGGCTCTCGTCCCAGCCATTGTAGCTAGCTGCGAATCGTACCTGGCTTTGGTACGACTCTAGCTCACCCTTTCCCGTGTAACGGGGTAGCTTGATCGCCGCCTTTGACGGTGTGGTCGGTCGCTGCACCGGCACCGCCGTCTGGCTCGGCCTGGAAGTAGGGGCGTCCTCGTTGGCTTCCAGCCGACCTACTTGCGCTCCGCTTCCGGCCGCGGGGTCAGCCACCAGCGCGGGCACCTCCGCCTGGTCTGCAATCGGCCTCTCTCGCTCCGGTCTTGCGGCGCTGGCTCCTTCGGGGAACCCGCCGGGTCTACTCTTGGTCCGCTTCGCAGACGCTCCTGCGATAACGTCCATCTGCTTGGTCACCTGACGTTCCAATTCGCGGATCTGTTCCCAGATCGTCCCGCTTCTGACACCATTGTGGCGAGCCATGGAGTCGGAGTCAGGTTTGCTTCAGGGTAATATTTTATTGAAGAGCACAATCTCTTATTTCTTCCTTCCTCAGCATACAGACAGAACAGACTACGCGCGCTGGATTGTAGCCAGCTTTATAGCCCCTGATATGCAAATGAGCATGCTAACAAAGGCGACCTCTAATAGGTGCCTTGCAGCTCACCTTAACCAATCACACGTAATCCCCTCAGTCATACTCAAAAACAACCGTTGGCCTCGCTCGAACATTCTATAGAGCGGACCTGGTTGAGCGCATGCTATCACATTTAGCTGAACTGTATACGACTGTTGTTTATCACAACAGTCGCCGTTCTGGCGGGAGGTTGTATTCAAATATTAACCGCCATTGTTACTGTACACGTCAGAGCTTCTGAACACGCTCTGATCATGTGATTACATCAACCATCATTCGTGCACTGGGTCTGCACAGCACAAGTACACATACACAATTCGATATACACAATAATTTACATCACTCGTAATCGCCCCGGATCGCCACAATATAATGCAGTTCAAAAGTATTTGGACAGTGACACACTTTGTCGTTTTTGCTCTGTACTCCAGCACATTGGATTAGAAATGGAACATAATTAAGGGTTTCTTCTGACTTATTTTTCCATAGAGTTCAGTAGGAAGATGTCAGGTAGAACATCCATGGCGTTTATTCAGCGTAGAGTAGGCCTGACAATTCCTTAGCTACATAAAAGGCTATAGAACGTATTTCGCCGTCTGTTGACGGTTGCCGCACAAGTCCAAGCGGCAAGTGTTGGCGGTGCAAGGTCGGGGTCCATCATCAGCCTGGATGCGCCATGTAGCTATGGAAACGCAGCTAAACGTCCCTCCCCCAGATCCTCTCCCCAGCGCCCCTAACAACATGCGAATGTAGCCGATCTGAACAGTCATTCAGCAGCATCAAGATGGCGATAGCGGGACTACATGCCCTTTTCATCCTCATCTCAATACAATGTGAGTCAACATTACTTGCAATTGTTTGGATAACGTTACATGTGTGGCATCTTTATTAAAAAAAAACCCGCGTTTGAAATTAGCTCCATGAGTTTAATTAATTGCGTTGTCGACATAATGTTAGCTGTCTAAATAACCAAATGGTGGGTGGGTAACGTTAAGTAGCTAACGTTAAATACTAAACGCAAGGTTAACCATCGGAACTAGAAATTGAACGTTAACGTTATAGAACTAACTTAGCAACTACGCATAGCTGAGTGATGCTATCTCTAACGATCATGTTCAGTCTGGGGGCTGATGTAGTATAATAACGTTGCAGTAGCCTTCGTGGTCATATTCGAACTATTTAGCTGCTGGCTTGAAAGACAGGGCTAGCTTACTGACATTTTAGCCAACATTGTTGCCTCTCCAGCTAAATCACAGTAACGTTAACGTTAGCGAACGTTGTTTCAATGTGCTATAACGTTAGTTTTCTAACACGCAAACAATAGCAAGATGTGTTGACGCGTGTGTAACGTTATGGCATGTCATACGTTGTAAAAAAATAAAAAATATTTTCTGTGCTTGTCAGAAATTAATTGAAGCTTTTTTATCAACAGCAGCTTAAGATTTATCGATTGTTATAACGATTATCGATTGTTATTAATTCAAGGTTAATGTTATATTCCTTTTTCTGCGACAATTGGAGCAAAAGTTAGTACGGACCCTTGTCATTGTTAACGTTAGCTGGTTAATGTCATAGCATTAGCTAATCGAACAGTAATGTTATTAGGAAAACTCTACCGAAAGATGTGCTCTGTTATTTATATGATACCTAGTTTTACTTAGGCTGGAGATATATGTCTCGTTCATTAACCTCTGCTACTGGTAGTGGTAGTATGTAGCCTACCACCAAGTTATGGCAAGCTGGAGCCTATGTATGCTAACGAGACAACGGTTTTCCGGGGCATGGGCGGGGGTAAATACAATCGGATTTAATTAACGTTAGTAAGTACAGCACATGATGCTTGTGTCTGCGCCCTCCAGTCCACATTAATCCCTGAGCTAATTTCCCTGGTTGCTCTCGTCATGGCGAACTGTCTGTGGCTGTCTATAGCGTGCTAACTAAGTCATGTTGGTTATTCGTAAAACAAAGACAACTATCTAGCTTTAATTAAAATGCATTATTTTAAAAAGTGTTTTTAATTTCATATCAACACGCTTTATTAACTTTTTGTTTTGGAAGAAATTATGTCTAGTTTTTCACCTTTGTATTATTTAGGCTATAGTCTATAATTTAGAGAGTAAAACGTAGAATGATTATCATAAAGAAAGCAGTATGTTTGTGTGCTTATCTACGACATAGCTGCTAGTATAGCCAACGTGACCGTGCGACATTAAATAAACCAGGCTGGTATATTCCCATACTGTGCTCCCTGGTTTGTTATGTTCAAGTTCATTTCAAAGCGGTCAAATTGTAATGCCAATTCACGTTTGCTTCAGCCGCTCCAAAGATAAGGGTAGGCCCATTCCTGCCAAGCATTCCGAATGGAATTGGGAGTTATTTTAGTAGCCTCGAGATTATGATACGGTCACATTCCTTCCAGTCTGTTGGGGACATTTCATGTTGAGTTTTCTTTATAACAGGAGGTGGATTGGGAGAAGCCAGAAAGAACCCTGAACTCTCTCTTGGAACATTTAGCTGTTTTTTATGGACAAAAAATTTGGCTGTCAGGATCTGTGAAATATGTTTTCTTTTGGAGAGGAAACGGCGAACAGCTTTCTCCTGACCTTAGCAAAAATGGAAAGTTGTTAGGGTTCGTGGCTGCATGCCCTTCGCTTTCATGCCCCTCGCTTTCACACCCCTGTTTCCCGTAAGCTGTCTATTGTATTCCAGGTTGTGTGTGTCTTCCAATTTTGTAGGCATGGAGGAATTAGTTTAAAAAGCTCATGATAAGTGGGACCCATAATGAACCAGCTACATGCTACAGAATGTTGTAGGTGGATTGAGAAAGACCCTGGAATTCCGATCAAAAGGGTTCTTTGGAAGCAGGTGACAGAGGAATTTTCTCGCAGGGAGGTCAGTTGTAGCATTCACGTCCAATAGTGACTAACCCCAGCAGTTGCCCTCATACATTCCGCTCATGGCTTCACAGACAGATGGCTAATGCAAACTATTTCAGTCTGAATGAATTCTGCTCATCTGCACATTTGTTGTTTCTGTAGTGTCTGTTTATAGATAAATACTACCCAGCCTTACTGTAGATATGCAACCCCCTTTTTTAAAAGTCACAAACCGTTTTCTCTTTTGGAAATGCAATATATTAATATGTTGACCAAAAATATAGCCTATTAATTAATACGTTACAACACCTCACAATACATTGGCAATTTATTAGCCTACCACTTTAAGTTATTGCATTTTGCACTGCTGTGGAATATATTTAATGGTTCCCAGAAAAGTCCATATATTTACAATGTTGCAGTACATTCCGTTTCCACAAGGGTTGTCAGATTGTCTACTGATTTATGTCTAGATCCTCTTCTGACCTCCTGGACTTCATTATTGAAAAACACATAATCAGTGGTCTTGTCTTGCATTTAAAAACAATGAACAACAGTTACAACCGTTCCCAGCTGTTATGGGGAAGAACTAAATAGCTGGCTCAACAACAAAAAAAAACAGACACAGAGCTGGAACACTGATACAGATGACTACTGCAGTCTCCAAAAATGTTGAGTGACCATTCATTAAGTGATTTGAACTTCACTGTGTTATGATAAAAGCGTATTAAACCATCCAGAAATACAATAGAGAAAGGGAAAATAACCAGTGAACTGCTCATCCTGTTTGGAGGACCTTAATGATTTGTGGGCTGTTCCTGGAAGCCAGAGCCCCAGAGCCCCTGACCCTTTTCAGGCTCTGTCAAGTTGTATTGTTCCTTCCCAAGAAGGTCCCTTTGGCCCCTTTCCTTTGGACTCTTGGATGTTTTTTCCGTAAATACATTAGTATCAGTTTTACAGATGAAATCCCTCCAATGTGGACAAGATCACAGGAATGTGGCCAGTTATGGACTCCAGTGCCCAAACATAGGAGGCATGGGGTGGGGGGGAAAAACAGAATTTAGGCATCTTTGTAATGTGTTCACAGCTCAGTATCCTATTTGGCCTTGTTCTAATTTGCATATGGGGCTTAAGTCATGAGGAATTCTATTCACAATGTTTCTGTTCTCCAAGTGATGAGGGAGTGACTCTCTTGATTTACAGGTCTGGACCATGGTGTTTTTGGCTCACAGTAAAAAAAAAAAGCACAAAGCCGAAAAACACTTTTTTTATGTGTTGCCATAGTACCTGCAGTGTGGACCAAAGCCCTTCCTTTTCCAAGTAGCCATATCAATGACGTGGAATAAGACCCACTGCATGGTTGAATTATAGGTGTTTTAGTCATTATATCGTCTGTAATAAAACCACGATTCAGTGTGACTTTCTTCATTGTAAAATGGAGTGAACATTAAAATGGAAAAGTAAACCAGTAGAGTCTGTCCAGTGAATGTGGTCACTGCAGCATGGAGTCTCTGATGCTCCTTTGTTCAGCTCTTATCATCAGAAGATGAAAGATGTGTATAGATGTTAACACATAGGTAGTGTCTTTCATTTGTCAGGTGTGTCTTGACATATAGGCTAGTTCAGTTAGACCGTCAGTTATCACCTATTACATGACCTATCAAATAATCAGTGTATCTGTCAAGACCAAAAATCGCAGGTTATAACCTTACTGTTTAATAAACACTGCTGTTTTCACATAGCTTATAATACATTTAGGAGACATGTTTAGTCAAAGGAGCTTACAGAAGTGCATTTCCCGTGACAGGCGGTAATTCAGTTCAACAAATTAAAGATGTAGCCTAACATCTTTAACACTGCCATTTCTTTAATCACTTGAGGAATTATGAACTGGTGTTGTGCATTAAGAATATTTAGCCATCGTAAAAAAAAGTTATTGACATGAGTATTTTAAATGAACATTCTCCCAATTCAACTGTTAGGAAGAAGTAGTAGAGATATGAACACCTAGCTCCATCACCTCAGATGAGCTCAGATTAATTGTTTTAGAAAGTCTTACAATTCTGAGTGCACTCAACATACCTCAGTTAAATTATGTCGGGGACGTCAGGAAGGATTCCTGCAGTTCCTTCCAACACTCAATGCCCTTGTTAAAATGTTCAGCACTCTGAATACTGAACGCAAGCAGTATTGCGGGGTGAAACCCCCCCCCACTTAACCTACCTTTAAAATAAATATTTTATGGGATTTAATTTAATAATTATTATTGAAAATGACTATCATCAATTAAATCGCGAAATTAGTTTATAGTTTAGTCGAAAAGTAACCCAAAAAAACAAACTATCAGGTCTTAAGATTAAATACTTTTATTAAATGAAAAACATTTCATTCGGATAATGAATTTGAATCATACATTCATTAATGAATTTAGGCTCACTACGTATAATTTACAACAACAAAAAAGAAACCAGACATTAAACCAGATATCTTTGAATTACCAGTAAAGAGAGAGAGACCGATGCACCAGAACTTTCCAGTGTATTACCCTCTTCCAGTTTCAGCACAACAGGAACTGAAGAAAATGGTGGGAGAGAAACATGAAGCATTTTTATGGCCCATTCAACCAGAGCAGGCTACTTAATAACAGTGTAATACTGCATGGACCATGAGCAAGTTCACCATATCAAATTGTATTGTCTCTCTCTCAAAGGCCGTAATGTAAAAACAAGATATCCAACAATTATGAACGTACTGCTATTTCAAATGAAAGTGAGAAGTTAAAAGCCAAAAAAAATGTGTAATGTAAAAAAAATGTCAAATGTAAAAGACAACATTTAAATGACTCTTTGATAACGTCAGGCATTTGCAATCGCAATAGTGGAATCCATCCCGGCTAAAACTGGTCAGCAGTTAATTCCAGCATCACCATGATCAGTGTAGTGGCTGCGGAGAATCTGGCTCTTTTTTCACCCACTTTCTTTCCATTTTCTTTTGTTGGATATATGAAGGCTTCAAATAGATAGCCACCAATGAGCCACACTGGTAAGAGGAAAGGTAGTTCAAGTTGAAAGAGGATAGTTGGTTGGCATTTTAGAGTATTTGGAGGTCCAATGTCGGCAGGAAATATGTGGATTTTCAGCCATCTCTTTGGCTAGGGGAGAATGCAACACATGTTTTCTGCAAGCCAGCAGGTTGATGAGTATCTAGCTCAAGGATCTTGTCAGAAATGGCTGTACTATGACCCTCTTACCTGATAGTGCCATGAATTAGCAAGTTGAGTGGTGTCAGTCTGGAATGGACAGCTCCTATAAATATCTAGGGCATACATGAATGCTAACCTCTACAAACCACCCTTCAGCTCCACAGTAGGTAAATTATTGCTGTCTTGTGCACTCCAACTGGCTTCTGCATTTGATTTGCAGGCAGAACGAACCCTCTGCTGACAGCTTTGGAGAAAAATAGCTCCTTAGTGGGTACTGTAGCTGCTCAGAGATGTGAGCTAATGATTTATCTACAATAGGCTACAAGTTGCTAGTCTTTCATATCCTGTATACTTTAAACTAATGTGTGTTAAACTCTGTCATCACATTTCGGAAAAGTGTTTTTGGTTCTGGCCTATTTTGTTTCCACTGCTACCATTTTAGTCTGTGTTGTTACAGGACAAAGTTATTTTTCATTGCGTGTTTTCACAATGCTGCTCATGGAAAGTTGATAATTCTTGACATGAATGGCTTGTCCTCTTTTTCCAAGAGAAAATAATTGCATTAGAGCAGGAAATGAACCAAAAGTTAGTTTACTTTTAGTTTACAGACACAGATAGCTCACACAATGGGCAGCACACGTAGGCTACTAGCCCAGTTTTTATTATGGTGCACAGTGGAAGGGTCCTCTCAGTTTAATTTGGGAACACTGGAATCTCAACTCAATTTCTGTAGTGCCACTGAGTATCTGATAAGCCTCCTATTGAGTGGTTGGAGGCCGAGGTCCAAATTGGGAGTTTGTAACAATTGCTGAAAATAGACAGGAAGAGAAAGCATAAAACCAACAGAAATAATTGAGCATCTATGCATCACTAGTGTGAGGTTCTAGCTTCATTATCTGCTCATCAAATGTTCATTGGTTTTATCATGATACCATTGGTACACATTGATTAACCGTAGGACAGCAACTGGGAGTGAGGGATCAGGGACTACTAACTCACCGTAGGACTGCCAATATACCACTGCCTAATTGATAGGTGTCACATATTTATCACCATTCTGGGTGTAGCATTAGTATATCTGCGTTGTTCAAAGCTTACAGATGGTATCAAAATCATCAGTGTAGAGGTTCAAGGTTCAGATCGACGCCGTTGAATCCAAAGTGCACATCATATTGCTTGTATTGCATCTGTCAAGTTTTTCTTTCTTCAAGTATGAGAGCCAATACGATTTTTCTTCAGGTTTGAGTGTTTTTTTCCCCCTTATACGTGATTGCCCCTTGAAAAACACTGTTCAACAATCAAAGGCTCTATTTTATTGAATTGTTATTAATTGTTTTATTTAGTTAGTATAAAAACGCAGTTCTGAATTTAAACAATTGTTGTACCTACATGCGTTCAGTAGGGCGTACAGTATAATGAATTGTGAATACAGTTACCTTCCGACGCTCTGCGGTCTTCTCCCGTCGCAAAAACCTAATTAAGAAAAAACAACAGCTTGTTGAAATTCTGGGATTGCAATTGTGGTGGGAACGGAAACCAGCATGCACAGTGGTACTCCAGGACACGCTGGATTAATGAGAGAAATCCATTGAATTAAAGGCAGCACAAAGCTGGCTTTCGGCCCGGGTCAGTAGATGTCTCACTAATGTCTCGTCCTGCTGTCACACTCAGGTATAAGGGAGTTTGCTGTCTCTGCAGCAGAGCCAATGCTGACACTTGCACAGTGCAAGCATATGAAGGAGCACCACACAGTGTCCAGGATGTTGCACCAGGGATGTTTAGGGCTTGTTTAGAAGGCTCTTCGATGTTTGAGGGTTCCCAATAAAACCGGTGACACTTTTTGTAGCACAGATGATGCTTCACTGATAGTGAAAAGCAATCCATTGACTTCAATCGTCTGTAGTTTTTCCTGTTTCTATACAGGCATTCAGCACTCAGCTAATACTTATTAAGTGGTACCGCGCTCCAAGCACATCTCGTTCAAACAATAAAAAGGGCTGTGCTGTGCCAAAACTATTTAACTGTTTAACTTGTATTGTTGAACACCGTCTGGTGTACATCCATGCAAGTACACTCAAAACGAAACTCCTTGAATGTCGACACTGTAGTTTGAACATTTGAAAATGTGCCAATGAAATACAGAACAATGTGATGCCGGTCCTGTACTGTTTTTTGAAAAGTAACGCTTTTTGCACTGTTGCAGTTTAGGAAAGGGTGATTTAGCCTTTACACGAGAATGCCTTAATGCAAAACATCCAATAGAAAAGCACCATCCTTCTAATGCAACATTAATCAACTGTCAGAGCAGGAAACGTTTTAGCACGCAAAGGCTTTTATTTATATTCATGGATCTTGGGGTTCTGTGAGTGAGTGCAGTCTGAGAACAGAATTAGTTTGTCTAATTCACTGTCTTAAGAATACTTATCCAATTAGGTGTGTGGACACAATCCTATTTTTGTTTGTTTTCCAAGTTTTCCAACATAGGGGCATGTTCTGGAAGCAATTTCCTTTAAGAATAATTTACTTTTAGAAATATTTAATTCACAGTGTTGCTTGTATCTTCATTGGTAGTGGTAGTCTGTTGAATTCATCCATCCAGCACTAGACTCTCTTCTCTACAGGTGGGGGTCAAAGGACCAATTCCAGCATGCTTTTGGGGCTGCAGCTTCAATGTCCCTGAGACCATATATAGATGGTCAATCCTGTAGAATATTCCTGTCAGTTAGAGGACATAGTTAAGTCATTTGCCCATATGCTAGTCCAGACTCTAAGACATACTCAAAGTGACATGTTTCCAGGCCCTTGGTGCTACAGCCTTGCCCCTTATTGGCTGGTGGAGATTTAGTCTTTGACCCACATAGATCACAAAGGGCGCAGGATCGGGCTCAGGCAGAAAGCTGCTTGGAAACACTCAGCAGTTAACATGGAGGATGGCCTCCTTCAGCTACAGGTCCACAGATAAAAATCTTCCATCGCAGAGAACAGTCTAATTAAATGGCATAACTAAGCAGACGTTTGTAACTGATTCTCATTAAAGGTGGGATTGAAAATTGTAAATGTCCTGAATAATTTCCATCTTAGGCATTGCAGGGGAACGGTGGCATTGCAGGGGAACTGTGGCAGCACGTTGCATCTCCAGAGTGCAGCAGGCTGTTTAAATGTGTTTTTGTTTGGTAGTGCAGGAGAAAGGTCACTGCACGGTGCTCTTTACAGTGTGATTTCTGACTTCCTCTCATTCCAAACAATAACACTGTAGGTATTTTCAAAAGATTTTATGGGCCCTCGTATAGTGCTGTTGCTTGTTATCCGTCTTGCTAGTTAATGGAAAGTTAACTCCTTCGTTGACAAATCTCAGTTAGCAATTTTAGAGAATACCACAGTGCATGCTCAAGACTCTAGTACTTACTTTTTTCTTTTTTTTATAATTTGAAAAAGCTTCCCATTCTGCATTATAAGTACTCATATGTAACACCACGAGCATAATGATAACATATTTAACGTGGAATTAAATAATGATATCTGGCTATAATTTGAATAGCTTTTTAACGTTTACATTTTGTGGGTTGTGTCACATTCTGGACTATACAATTTGTTGCAAATGGTTCCAGTACCGTTATTGATGCTTTTTTTTTTTTAACTAGTTGCAGCAGGTTTCACTGAAGTCAGTCTGAAACCGTTTAAAATGGCTTTAAGTGCCTATTGGCAGACTTCTCTTTTCTAGACCCTAAGAATATTGAAAATTCACCCAACAGCTATAAACGAGAGTGTTTGTTCCGCAGAGACGGTCCATTCTTAGGTAAGGAAATCTGTGGGGCCTTTCCTGTCTTGGTGCCTGTAATGAAGGCACTGTACAGTGCTGGGTGTAAAAATAGGGTGAGATGCATAGGAGTCAGGGTTTGACTGGTAGCCCACACCAGCAATGAAGGGCGAGATTAAATCCTGCAAGTCGACGGCTTTCCCCACCGTTCACAGCTGGGATAACACAGCCTGGAGGCTCAGCCATTGAGCCCGGCAGCCTTCCTGAAAAGCCACTGTCACTCGTTTGTAATGAAGATGTGTGGTAGGGATTCACTCACGGGTCAGCCATTTCAGACTCCCTGGAAACAGGTGAAAGCACACCACGTAAGCTGATCTTCCGAGTCTTTTTGTTTATGAATGGGATATTGGAGAAATCTGAGACAGGAGCAAAACAAAATTCAGTTTGATCTCTTATGTTAAGAGGTTGATTTTCAGTTAACCCTGAAATGATTTATTTGAATGTTTTTTTTTTTTTTTTTTTTAAACATTCATGTTTATCAAGGGGTATACTACGAAGCAGGATTACTGATTTAGCTGTTTTGGGTTTTACTCAGTGCAGTTATCCAGCTAAATGAGTTTGTTTATTTATTTATTTGTGAAATAAGTGGCTGTGCCTGTGTCTATTCAGAAAGGACACACTGTGCGTAATACTGAGTAACATAATTGCTTTTAGTGCGGCCTTATTTTAAGGTTCTGTGCTCAGAATGGTCAGTGTACAGTAACAACTTCTGAATACAATCATTCAGTGCTCATGGTAGTGTACTCTAAATATGCTAGAATTGAATATTTCACATATAGCCTGTATTGTATAGAATTGTATAGAAGATTTTTTGTTTCTTTCCAAATGCAATAATATTGCATAACATTTTATCAGATTACCTAAATTAGCGTACCACTATTGATATATGTAAGGTCATAATTAAGAGAAATTGTTTGCCATGTTTGTAATACAATATTTGTCTTTTGTACTCCCTCTTTGCTCTTTAATTGTATCAACCTTTGATATCCAAGCAAACTGTCCCTACGCCAGCAGATATGGTTAAACGGAACATGAAAGTTATGAAATGGAAAGTTCTGAATCTTTATTTTTCTTTCCGAGGGCTATATTTAACATTGTTTACTGATATAAATCAAGTCCTGCCAGGCCTAGATATACCAAACTGTTTTATAGTACGCACAACTAGCTGTTGTTTTTGCCTTTGGCTGAAATAGACATTGCAAATTATTGGTGCGAAAGCCAATTTTTTTTATTCCCCCCCCCCCCCCCCCCCTCCACACTAGGTGTCTGTGAACTCAAAAGAATATTCATGTTCTCACAGCCTCTACAGGCAACACAATGAACTCTTTTTCCCAAGCTGCCCAGGGGGCGGTGTTGGAACGCGGTTTTGCCAGCTTCAGCAGGGAATTTCCATTAATGTGCATCATGAATTGTTGAGAGTGGCTGCCTTAGAGATTCTTCTGCAGCAGCGAGGGAGTGCTTGTAGGGTTTCTAGGTAATATTTCTCTGGGCTGGTTCAGACTCCACAGTGTGTTTGGCTATTCAGGTAAGGAACAGAGAAGCTGTCCAGATGGCGGGGTGGAGCACAGTCCGTTCGGCGCTCAGCAGCTGGATTAATGTTACTTTGTGTACACCGCTTTCATGGATGTAAAGGATTAGAGCAGCAGTGTAGTATAATGGTTATGGAACTGGCCTTGCAGCGCAAGGGCTATGCGATTGATTCCCAACTGAGATGCTGGCTGCTGTTGTAGCCTGAATGCTTCAACAAAATATCCAGCTGTACAAATGGATTATAAGAAATCTAAGTTGCCCTGGATAAGAGTGCTAAAATGCAGTGGAACATAATGCAAATTATTAAGTAGTTCAGCGATGGAAGTAGCATTCCCAGTGCTCAAGGGCTTGTTCAAAGCACATTAGCGCAATGAGTGGAAAACGCCAACGGGCGACAGCTTTTGTTATGAAGCAGAAGACGGCATTTAGCTAGTCTCAAGCCAAAGCCACTTGCTGTGAAACCTTATCAGAGACATTGGCCACTAACTTTACTGGATTGTGTAATCATCAGTGAGTCTTCTTGCTGGCATTTTTTTATCTTTAAATTTCCATTCCTGCACAGTGCTTGGAGTCTACCCCTGCCTGATGGAGAACACTCAGGGTCATGGGATTAAGCGGAGAATATATTGTGTCGTTGGACATCACCTTTAGAGGTGACCTCTGTCACAGGGGATTCAATCTTGTAAAGATACTAGAAACAGAGACCAGACGGCGTGGTGTGTGCCGTCTCTCACAGGAGCAACCTTTTAACCTCTTTTAATGAACATGGCACCATTTTAACAGCTGCAAATAGTACATTTTGTCATGCACAAGGTAGAAGGGATGCTGAATTACTGAACACGCTTCAAATTCAAGCTTATCGTGCAACTAGCAATATTGCATTTTTTTACAAAGCAAAACTTATAACCACAAACAACAAAAAAGCAGCATTTGCTCAAACTTGAGTTCATAGGAACTGCAGAGCTGGGGGGATTGAGTAGCTTCCTTTGTGTGTAATTCCGGAATGAAGGGCAGCTATGTTTATGCCAGGGATCTAACTTAAATTATGCCTAACAACTGACCAAAAACTGAAGGGTCTCATGTCGTGTGTCTGCTGTCGAAAAGGTTAAATTCAAAACTTCACCCATATTTTGAAGTTAGAAAATGTGTGGAAATTCTGAAAGAAAGTAGCCGAACTGAAAGAAAGCCTTACCATTGTTGCTTAAAGTTGAGGATGTATTATTGAGCTTTACCATAGTATCTGCTTTTAAGATGAGGCTACACAGTATATGGACACCCTGTGGCCAGAGAAGAGTCTTAAGGGTACCATAAGAACTATGTTCTGAACTTTGTAACCTCCTAACAGCGCAGTGCTACTTCCAAGTGTGGGGCACCAAGTCCCATGGTGAGGATACGCAGCAGAACCCCATGATTTCCACGCCCTGGGGTGTCAGCCCCAATCCCTCTCACTGAGCTTAAATAACTCCCTAAACTAGCTGAGCTTTGAGGGTGTACTACTCCACATGTAAAGCCTGGCGGTTCGCTGACCTCCGACCGCAAAGAAAATAGAAACCTGTGTACTTCTCTGCTGGATTTACTGGACCTCTCAAACGAACCTGCAGAGAACAGCGTACTTCCTTCGCCATTCCGTTTACCGGTCCACATCCCAGGGAAAGGGATGGGAATTCAAATTTGCTGGGAGTTCACCTGAGCACAGAAGGATGCGTGTTGGAATGGTGATGGTGCTTGTGAACGCACCCTTATAAGGTAGCGTTCGCTTGTGTGCTCTGCCATGGCATTACCTTCAGTCCACTGGCTGGATAGGCACCGGATCCTCTCGGCTGGGAAACGTATAAATGTGGAAACAATGTTCAGGTGTTAGAGCCATTTCCACTGACCGTGAACAAAGTTGTGAGCCCAAATACAGATGTGGGCTTCTCAGAGTCCATTACTTTACAGGCATTTAGCAGACGCTCTTATCCAGAGCGACTTACACAACTAGCTTTTTCACATTCTAGCATTTTTGGTTACATTTTTTTGAATTTATTTTTAATACATATTATCCATTTACACAGCTGGATATAGACTGAAGTGATTCAGGTTATGTACCTTGCTCAAGGGTACAACGGCAGTGTACCCTTTCGGTAACAAGGCCAGTTCCTTAACCATTACACTACACTGCCGCCCAGATACCAGAGGGCTGCGCCTTAGTTTGAGCTTGAGTGGCATCAAACCCAGTGCCCTGAATCAGACAGGGTTTGGGAAAAACTGGGGGAAGAGGCCAAGGCCCTGGTGATCGAGAGTTAGTCATTTGAATGAAGCATCAAAGATATTTTCCATCCAACAACTTGAAGGAATTAACCTATCCTACGATTAGAAGTAATTTATTTTATTTTTTATATGTACATGATCTGTCTTTCAAACCTCCCAGTTTATAATTTGTATTTACCCTTGGATAACACCCCTGGGAAAGTGTTTTTGTTTGTTTGTTTTTTTGTTACCGACGCAACATAATTTAATGACGCCAGAGTTTAAAAGAAAACACACAAGCAACAAAAAGCAACATTTGCTCAAAGTTGAGTTCATAGGAACTGCAAAGCGGGGGGGATTGAATAGCAGCCCCCTCGTGTGTAATTGAGGACTGACGGGCAGCCATGTTTATGCCAGGGAGCTGACTCATCAGTCCTAGCAACTGACCAACACTTAAAGCTTAAAGGTCTCGTGTGTCTGCTCCCCGAAAGGTGAATAATTACGCAGTTTTCACTTGACCAATGAGTTGTGTTCAAAGTCAGCCTATAAAAGGTAATATACTGTTCGCAGCAGGCTGTCTTGTTTTACGTGTCACATTCTGAACCCAGTAAGGGAGGTTCCTGTTCTTATTTGTTCTCCAGCATGCATAGAGGTTTTTTTTATGACTTCTGAGATTACCCGTTTCCCAAAGCGCTGCTGGTTCAATTCCAAGGCAGAGCACTGCTGCTGCGTGCTATAGCAACAATGCGGTTAACCTTAATTACGTTAGTTCCTTATTTATAAATGGATATTGTGTTTTAAAAATGTATACATTGTCCATCGCATGCTAAGCAAATCTATAATAATGATCGGTACTGAGTGCAGGTACTTTGGATAGTTTATGCAGTAGTATTGGCAGCACTTTAGTATACAGCTGTATTGCCACTTATCCTGCCGTTTGCCACTATTGTCGTTCTTTACTCAAATATATTGAATCACGTGTTCTTGGGTAACGCGTGTTCGGGCTGCACAATTGATCAAATTTTAATTGTGATATCAATATAGGCTTTCCACGATTACTAACCAAGAATAATCGAGAATCACAATTTTGAAGGCACGGTCTGTTTACAAATGAAAACTCTCACTTCGCTGGACTTTCTCTGGTTTTCTATATAAAATAAAGCACTCCTATTTGACCTCCCTCACAGTAGAGGGTTAGGGTTAGAAAATGTGAAAATATGAGCTTTATTCTGTTTATTGAAAATGTTAAAGTGCAATAAAAGTATTATGTTCTGAAAAGCAATGAATTATCGTGTTATATAATCATGATCTCAATATTGACTAAAATAATCGTGCAGCTCTAACGTGTGTACATAGCTGTTATTTAATGCTGTGATGTTCTATATTAATGCCATGGCACTGTCCCTTTATCCTGAGCTATATGAGACGACACCACAGACCTTGCGTTAACTATACTACGTGCTGGCTTTCAGTTAATGCTCTTTCTGTTTGTGTTCCAGGCTACATACCAACATTGGCAGTGATTCTAAAAAGTGCAGACAAGTCTCCATGGGCCAATGAATTTGAATGTAAGTGCTAACAGCGGGCACCACATCAAGCTACCTAGCTACCTCACTAATGAAACGAAATATTTGAAATCAGCTTAACCAAAACTTGCCATTGATCTGGCTGACACTGACCTATTTTCCTTGCACTGCTGATCTGACTTCCTCCTCGTTTATCCTCAGCCGTTGAATTGTCCTGTTTGATAGAGTCTATCTCAACAAACAATCCTAGAATTGAGTGGAAAAAGATAAAGGATGGGGAACCAAGTTACGTTTACTTTGAGAAAAAGATTTCAGGTAAGCATAGTGAAGTACAAACTAAACTGTACAGTGCTGTGTTTTGGAGAGGACATGTTGTGAATGTGTTTTGTTTTCCTCAGGGGATCTGGAAAACAGGGCGATGATAAAAGAGCCAGCGACTCTGGTAATCACCAACACAACACGGTCAGACACTGCGCAGTACCGCTGTGAGGTCACTGCCGCCTACGACCAGAAGTCCTTTGATGAGATTTTAATCAGCCTCGTCGTAAGAGGTACGTTAGCACGTTAGCGTTACTTTCACGCTCATACACTCGTACATCACACAGCTAATGCTTTCTGTGTTACCGTTTACTCCTGTTCTCCGTGTCAGAAAATCCACAATAAATTCAGCTTAATCACCTTTTGGGGGTGGGGGTGTTGATGAAAATGTCTGGGGACCCCTGTTTTACAGAGGCACCCACCTTATAGCTTGGGTTCAGAGCGCCTTAGTTCAGCACTGTTGAGAGGCTAGATACAGTGTCACAAATCTGACGCATCACAGCGCTGCGTCTACATTGAGCTGTCATGCATGTGATTTTTATCAAAAGGCCCTGTGTGGGTGTAGATGGCCTTTTGCGACTGTAACATGCTCGCGTGTGTGGTGCGGTGTGCAGTGAAGCCAGTGGTACCCAGGTGCAGCATTCCGCAGTCAGTACCGGTGGGAAAAACGGCCGAGCTGAGCTGCGTGGAGGAGGAGGGCTTCCCCCAGCCCCAGTATCTTTGGTTCCGCAACGACGAGGAAGTGCCGGAGGATCCCAAGAGTAACCCCAAATTCCTCAACTCTTCGTACACTCTGAACCCCGACACCGGGACTCTGGTGAGGGGAGGGGCTGCACTCTTAGGGGGGTGGAGGCATTCGGGGTAGGGGCAGTCGCTCTGGGTGAGGGGGTTGGGAATCTGCTTTCTCTGTTTCCACATTCCAGACATCACTGCCCTGCTTGGCATAATTTCGGTCACTGTCTCCGACTGCCGGACAGTCCCAAAATAAAACTGGCTTGGAATCTGTCCTCTCACATTCCACTTGTCCTCAACCTTTTAAGTAAAAAAATGTGTGATTCAAAAGGCATTGTGGTTTGTTTTATTCCAGGCCGTAGCGACACTGCGTTTCTGTTCATGTTTCTGCATGTTGAGTACATCAGACATTCTAAATGCAACATCCACAAGTAAAAACTGAGCCCAATTTGAAAACATATTCAGAGGACTTCACAAGCATGTCAGGAATCTCCACCTGTGCTGTAAAGTGAGGTTTGACTGTATGCTGACGGGGTTGTTTGTTTGTTTCTGCCTCTGCAGAAGTTCAGTGCCATGCGGAAGGAGGACGAGGGGGAGTACTACTGCCGGGCCAAGAACGATGCAGGACACTCAGATTGTGGCCCCCAGAGGATGGAAGTCTGTAAGTCACTCAGCACTACCAATCACAATCGACAGACATGCCTGATTGTCACAACATCGGGCCAATCGAATCACAGCACCATCTCCATATTTCCTGTTTGTAGCAAGCTTTTTCTACAAACCTGGATATGTCCCCAAAAAAAGTCAGGAACAGAATGACGCACTGCCGTCCGTGACGGTACACTTGTGCCACTTAAGAATGTTTGATGATAAGAACCGGCTGTTCAGCCCTTTGCTCACTGTCTGGAGACGAAGGGCCTCTGGCCCAAAGGATCATGGGTTGTGATGCGTCTGTAACGCTGCCTGTTCTCTCTTCCTCCTTCAGATGACATAAATGTGTTGGGGATCGTGGGGGGTGTGCTAGCGGTGGTGTTTGTGCTCCTGTGCATGATAGTGGGGGTCTGCTGTGCCTACAAGCGAGGCTACTTCCCAAGCAAAAAGGAGACGGGGAGCAAGTGAGTACGAGTACACTAGCCTGCCTGCTTCCAGGAGCTGCTCAGTCATTCTTAGCAGATTGGCAATCACGTTTTATGTTTTCAAATGAACCGCTATTTTAGGCCAGCATGTAAATGAAGTAGATCTGGTTTTAAAGATGCGCTGCGATGAGACAGCAGTGTGAAAGTTTTAGCTAATGTTCCCGTAGGACGTAAAAATCTGCGGAGACAGTTATGGGTTGTACGAAGGCCTATGTGGCAATATTTTTGAGTGCTATATAACAGCTGATATTGATTGATATAAATATTGTATTGATTGATGTTAGTGATGTTTCTGTCATTTTTTTTGTTTTGTGAAGCCTTGCCATCTACATTGTGTTGTATTATTAGGACGATGATGTCATTGCATGAGTATGACACAATGCCACTTCATTATGACATAATGATGTAATGTATTTGCTAGTTTCAGATCACCAGAAAGAGGAGATGGGGTGGACTATGTTAGAACAGATGAGGAGGTAAGCAAAATAACAATAGCAATATATAACCTAGTTACAAATTATTACACTTATTTTAATATTTAAAAAATATTAAATCAAGCGGTACTAAGGTATGAAATGAAATGACAAAATAAAATGTTGATATTGTTTAAATGCATAAATACAGCAGCACCTCAGAGATGAGAATCTCAGAGCTGTGGACTGACAGGTCAACCGAACAGGGTATGACACAGATGTAGTCGAAATATATTTTTCTTATTATTCAATACATAGACTCTCTTCATTATTGTCATCGATGCAAAAAGTGAGCTTTAAGTGGAAACACATCACATTTTGTCATTGTTGTGCATTCATTTAGTAAAGAATGTAGACTACAGTTGGGACAGTTGTCAAATTGGTTGTTTTTCCCCCTGTATTATTACAAATTTTAATTCAAATCAAACAATGACTATGAGGCTAAATTAACAATGTATGTATTTTATTTGTTTCTTTTATAACGGACATTGAACTAACCAAATACTTGTGCATTTAACTATAGTTTAACTGCATCTTTTGGAAAGTTGAGGTAGAAACAACTGCTTACATTTTCTTTTTGAAAATTAAGTTTCTAAAACAATATATTGCTACAAAGTGAAAGCCTGTTTAAAAAAAAAAGACTGGGCTAATGCAGTCATCATTCCAATAAATGATTTGAGTTGAAATGGGTGTATTTACACATCTTTCTCAAATTTACAAACATTTATGGGTACTGAATGACCCTCGTTCCCAAATGGTTCATATCTCTGGGGTTCTACTGTTCAAAGCTAAACATTTTTTACTCTTGTCCATAGGGGGATTTCCGGCACAAATCCTCATTTGTCATTTGAAGAGAGGACGGAAACAAAAAGACCTGGTACATTTAAGTCAGAGGTGTGATACCTCATGGACTGAACTTGTAAGCTGGAGACAGTTGAGTAACCAGAGCTGGCTTTGCGCTATGAAGAACGCTTGCAGCTTGCCAAAGGTGACAAACATGACCACAAACTGGAAAAATTCCAATCGTCTTGTCAGATCGAACAACAAATTCTCCGAAAGACACTCGCTGTTCCCTGTGCTGTTCAGTCTGCCTGTTGATTCTGTCCTAAACAGACACCATACTTGCCTAAAACGGTCATTTTTTATTTCCTACATGGACGACATGCACCATATGACTTTGCACCAAACACCTCCTAGCTTCCGATGTATTCTTGTCATTTATATACCATTTTTTTGTACTGCCAAAATGTATTGAACTATTTTTGATGGAATATATTTTAAAATGCCTATAGATGAATGTTTACTTTTTTTAAAAGATTTGTAAAATAACATAGATTATGCTCATTTTTGTTTGTTTTCAAAAAGTATTGTTAATATTTATAACCACTTAGTATTCAACATTTAACACTTGCAATTGGAAGAGTACACAATGCAAATAATTTTTATTATTATTATTATATTATTATTTTCAAAGACAAATTCCTGTTACATATCAGGGTATTTAGTTGTTGATCAACTGTCTTACACACCATTTTTGAAACCGTTGAAATTTTTATGTTTAGCTTACCAAAAAAGTAATATTTTAATGTAGTAGGTTGTCAAATATTTTGTAGGCAGTAGGAAATGCTGAAGTGCATCTGTTATATACTGGTGCTCACTGTAAACTATTGTGGTTGCTTTCTTCCCTTTAAGTGGCCTTCTGTTTGCTGATCTTGTAAATATGCAGATATACTGCCCGAGCTGGAATTATTCATTTTCATTGACGCAAATAGCTTCAAGACACTAGGACAAGGTGAGAGCAGCAACAATACTCATGTTTAACAAGCCTTTTACTAATTGTATAGAAGTGTGCAAAGTTTTATTTTATGTTATTTTATTTTTTTCTCATTGTTTGCATGTGGACAAAACGGCTAATTAAAAATCTGGATGAGCCTCAAAGAGGCTGGTGACAATTCACATTTCTGAAAAACACAAGTATCCTTACTCTGTGTTAAGTGGGTTTCTCTTTGTGTGTATATCTTGTAGCATGCAGGGAACTTTATTTATCTTTTTTCCTTCACTTTGCTGGGTTTATTTCTTTTCCCAAACACCAATATCACTAAAAAGAAACAATACAGAAAATGCTGTACTGAAATTCATGTATTGTACATTTCCATTTTAACAGGTTTTTTTGAATTTCAAGCATTCGTTTTATTATCTATTTTATGTTATTTATGTTGGATTGTCAAGTTTTGGAGAAAGAAATCAGAACCACATGACAAAGGTGAGATGATCTTTGAGCTTCAATCATTAAAACACTATGCTGTGTTTAGACAGTTTTTACAGTTCATTATTTTTAGCTGTTTTATGTTTTTTTCATTCCTCTCAAGTGCCTTGTTCGTGGCAACTTTCGAGTCTCAGGAAGCTCAAGGCAAAAAATAAAAATTGTAATGTCTCCCATGATGTAATCCCTTGATAACATTTACAGAGCATACATTTTAGACTTTTATAGCTTTATTTCTGTAGGCGTAGGGCAGTAGGATCAAGTGGGCCTTGAGTTACTAAATGTTTCCAATTTAACTTCAAAATGCTACCAATATGTTTTCTATTAAATTATGTTTGTCTATAAATATGTGGAACACACAGGTGTTTGAGAGGAATGATTACAGTCAACAATCCTTAAATATTGTAACTATATTTCCAAGGTCATTGTCCTAAGTTGTTTAATCATTTTTAACTTACTTGAACTGTTGTGTCTGAAGTTAAAACAAGTGGTGGGTTTTCTTGGTCAATCATTTTTGCATTGGTTATGAAGTAAGCAGATTGAGAGAGCAAGTTCAGTTGAACACACATTTGCTTCACCACCCTCATATACTGCAACAATTTTTATTTAATTTTTTATCAGATAAATCTGTAGGTTTTTTGTCATATTTAAATAATTGTAGAGAAGTACTGTGTACTTTTTATTGTTTTATGATGTTACTCATACCCTGATAACTGCTTGTGGTGAAAACACAGTGAGGCATATGCTGACCTCATACCCTTCATTTGAGTGTCACTAGACACAGAATAAATGAAAAACATTCAAACTAAACACATACATTTTGTACAATAAATTAAAAGATATAACAGTCTGTCATTTTAAATAAAAATATGATTTACCTTCCTCTATTTTCCGTTAAAAGTATGATACATATTGAACATGGTAGTTTGTCAAACATGTTCGCATTTAATCAGACATTATTTTAATGATGATATATATTGGGCATTGTAGTTTGTCAAACATTTTCACATTTGATCATACATTTTTTTCCCCTAGATGGTTGAAAAGACAAAACATTAATTCTGTTTCTCATTTTTCTGAAAATGAAATCCCTGAGCAATCCCGGACAGCATCTTTGGAAGACATTTCCAACGTACAGTATTGCAAAGAGTACAGTTTCACAACCTGCATTGTGTGGAACAATATTGTGATTTCTCATGGTTAATAAAACTCTCCTTGGTCGGGACCGGGCACAAGTGTGATTTATTTATTGTGTTTTAATAAAATCTAGTTTCATATTGGCAGGGGAGTGAGTGTAGAGCGAAAATAATAAGGTCGTTCAGTCAGCATCAGTTATCAAATTGTCACTTTTACCAAACATGAAACCTTGGGACGTGTAGGCGTGCAGCCGGCTCAGCTATTGTAGTCATTTTTATTCCTCTAATAACTGAAATGTATTATTTAATTCACAGTGTTATTTACAACATATTAATTTCCACAAACATGGTAGTGGTGTACTGTTATTAATTAATGCTTTTCTTGGCAGTTGAATTTAATATGTTAGAAGAAAGTACTTAATTACATTGATGTAAGTAAATACAAGAATGCAACTTGTTAAAATCTGAGAAACCGTACAAACATAATCAAAGGAAATTATCAGTACAAACAGCCAAAACCAACCTGGCAATGCAACACGCGGTGCCAACCAGCAAAGTGGAACTGGGATAGTTTGTCATTTTAGAAAGAGAAAAAAACTTATTTGTCAACAGAAAATTGGATAGATGCCCCATATGAACTTACCTTTCAGCAATTTATAGTGTGCAGATCTATATAATTCACTGGACTTTTCAAAAGTGAAAGATTACCCTCCTGTGGTGACATGCGGGACCTGCGTTCAGCAAAACATATTTCAAAATAAAAGTGAGACCACTTCTCTCCCCCCCCTAGGCTACTTTCCTGCCCGTTTCACGCACCAAAGTTGGGTTCTTGTTTTAAAGTCAAAGTAAAATATGTCTTGCAGTTCAGTATAATAGTAATAACTTGAGATTAATGCTCTGCCTTGAAAATGATCTAATTCAAGACTAAAACATGCAAAGCAGTCGCTGTCAAGATTTTTTTATAGAAAAGTATTCACCTCTTTTTCAATGTTAACATTAACTGAACCATCTTTCCCAAGACACTAGGTTCGGAATGTCTGTACACAAATCAAATTTTCGGGCAACAAACTAAATGTTGCTTAAATTCAGACTGCAGTTTTCTATAGTCATGTTTCCCCCTGCACACAACTTAGCCTACAACAAACATTCGTAAACGTGATGAGCATATTTAATGAACTGGATGATTTTGCACCACTTCCTTTTTCCCAGTGACAGCAGAAATTATTACAATTTCGTTAAAAAGACCTAATGATTTTTAAAAATAAAAATACTGCTTTAGATTTTAATCGATACCGCACAAATATATACACACAGAGAACACAGACGGATCGACATGATTAATCTTTCACTTTCCAAGGCGCATACATTTAAATAAGATAATTATGTAATTCAGCCAAATTGCATTCGTACTTTTATTTTAAAACCATATTGCTTGAAATCCCGGAAGTTGATCAGCGCAGGAAGCCATCACATCAGGAATGCAAAATTGGTAGAAGCATTTCATTCCGCAGAGAAAGTAGATGCAATTTATTTCACTTTAACTGGATGTTTTTAAAAATAGGTTATATTCAGAACACCAATCCACCAATCTAGTGTTCACCACTAGAATAAAATATATTTAGCTGTCAACTAACTAGCCTATAGCTCATAGCCTAGCTACTTGGTTCTCAGTAGTTGGCTCAGTTTGTTCGTCATAGTGTGCATTTAATTTCGTATTGCTGTCAGTTGAAAGCTGGACTCGAGTATTTCGAAGAATTTGCTTTTATTTCGTACTTTCGGATGCAAATATATTACAGTTGTTTTCGGATGCAAAATATATAAACTATAATTATATATAAACTGAGAAAACGTCCTGTAGTCGCAGCAAAAGATCCCAAACCGACCGTGCGCATGCGCTTAGCGAGGCAAACCACGGAATCAATAGCTACTGTACTTTGAACGTTAACACGCTTATACTGCGGTCGAAAGGGACGCTTTTCATCTTTCAATCAGCAAAGGGAGGTTTTATCCGAAACTCCTGCGGCTCAGAATTTACAGTGAATTTACAAACAAATGCGTGACTAGGTAAAGCGAGCTTGCTAGCTACAGCTAGCTGAAGTATAATAGGAAGACCTCAATTCTGGTCAGTTCGCTAGTAGCAGTGATGAGCTTCTTTAGTTTTGGTCAGAGTGCGGAAATCGATGTGGTCCTAAATGATGCTGAAACGCGGAAGAAAGTGGAACACAAGACAGAAGATGGGAAGAAGGACAAATATTTTCTGTTCTATGATGGTGAGACAGTGTCCGGAAAAGTCGATGTAACATTGAAGAGTCCGGGGAAAAGACTTGAGCATCAAGGCATCAAGGTCGAATTCATTGGACAGATCGGTGAGTACAAGTGGCCATTATAGCCACAAAATACAGGCCCATATTCAGTTCAATTCAATATCCAATATTGAGTGCTAGCCACCTTACCGTGCCAAATGTGTGTTACTTATGTGAGAACTTAAAAATCCGGTTTATATCGCAGGGTAGGCTAACTGGCTAATTTTCAGTTTCAACAGTCGTCCAGCTGTGGTCCGACCACAGGTGGTCAGGGCTTGAGCTCAAGTGAAGTGGTCCGTGGAAATATGATGCGTAACTAATTATGGGAATGGTTTAAGAATAGATCTGAATTAAAGAGCGCTGCGTGTATCCGACTCTGTTGAAATACTATAGCGCATGGACAGAATGCAACTACAAATCTTCCTAAAAATAACGAGCCAGGTAGCCTACTGTATATTATAATACTATTTACTTACCTAGTATTAGTAAATATGAAACAATATTGACTAATCGTTGCAGAGCTCTCCAAAAGCCACCTAGCCTACATCCTCCTCTCCTCAGTGTGTGCTGTTGTCGTTAATCCGTTAGACAATGTATGATTTTGATACACCTACTGTATAATAGGCTAATCGTTATGCATAAAGTACAATTTTCTGTACCGATAGCTCAGACTCTAGATACGTATACTCAATGCAGAAAGTCTCTCAAAGCATGGTTGCTTTGGACAGTGGACAGCATTACCAAACGTCTCTCTCTGTCACTCACACATACCTTGGCATAGAATCTACCAGTGTCTACAAGAGGTGCACCATTCTACCACTAGAAAGTCAATCACCTCATGCTTTGTTGATCAAGGTCAAAAACATTCTGACATCGTTCCAGAATCTCCTGTAAATGCTTGATCTGGTGATTTAGAAAGGCATGGCATATTGGCATAATATGGTTAACATCATTGTTATCATGCTCATCAAACCACTGAGTGACCACATGCGTGGCTCTGTGGATAGGGTTCACGACATGGGATGGTCACTCAGAATCATTAAGTAGTGATTAGCATTGACCTTACCTTCTATGGGAACAACTGCACCAAAACCATGCCAGGAAAATGCCCCCCCACTCCATTATGGAACCGGCAGCAGTGGTCGATTAAAAAATAAAAATAAATAAAATAAAAACATTTCAAGGGGGATGGTGGGGTCTATGATATCACAAAAAAAAACATTAAACCAAGGGGTATGGAAAGGGGCGATGGCAGTTTTACAAAAGGGATGTCTTTTGTCAATTATTTTAACAGAGGGGGATGGCATCCCCTTGCATCCCCCCTCAAATTGACCCCTGACCGGCAGAATCCCTCACTGTTGGTACCAAGCACTCAGGCCTGTTGGCTTCTTGGGTGTACACCACATGTGCACTCATCCATATGTTGAGAACATGGTGAAGGATTATTAATCTAACCATATGACATTACTGTACTGCTCAGAAGACCACTGTAAGTGTGCATCAGGTATTCATTAGATGTGATGCAAACCAGGCAAGAGAGAACAGCCAGTTTAATCAAAGACAATGGTGGACCAACACTAAGTAATAAGTGATGTTACATTAGTTAATAAGTAACTTTGCATTGCTATTTCCATTTTGTTTTTCAACCATACATACACACACGGACACACATTATGCCTGAACATTTTTTTCATTCAATAAACATTCAACATTCAATAAAACAACCATATGAACACAGAAATGTTGTTTTCCTCTGTCTGCAGAACTTTACTATGACAGAGGGAACCACCACGAGTTTGTGTCTCTGGTGAAGGACCTGGCGCGGCCCGGGGAACTCACGCAGTCACAAACGTTTGACTTTGAGTTCACACACGTGGAAAAACCCTACGAGTCTTACACGGGCCAGAATGTCAAACTACGGTAAGTGCAGCAATCTTGTATATTGAAGATTTAAAGTTGGAGGTTTCAATCTGAACAAACAGTAGTTAGTTGTGTATGGAGCACTTTGTCTGGCTGCATATATCATAATAATACCATAAGCAAGCGAAAATTGATAGCAGTAAAAAAAATAAAAAATAAACTGGGAGTGGGAGCGTCTGGTTTCCTTCCGTGAGCGGAGCATTCGGGAATACCATGGCAAAGATGCGTCTAGACTACACAATTCAGATTTTACTCAAGTTTCAGATGTAGCACCGCACCACGCTATCAAGTTCTAAGGAGAACATTCCTGATTTCTTGTAAAAGAGTATGAAAAATGGGCAGGAGGTATTTTAATCATAGTCTTGGTCATAGCTACTGTAATTATTTCATAGCATTTTAACAATGGGCATAGCATTTTATGAATGAAACCATGAGTGTTTTGCCACTTTATGAAAAAGTGGGATATAAAAACATTAATACTGTTATTATTATTACTACTACTAATACATAGGCTGCATTCACTCATTACAGTCCCTTTGTCTGCAGGTACTTTTTACGGACTACAATCAGCAGGAGGATGAACGACATCAGTAAAGAGACTGACATTGTCGTGCACACGCTCAGTACGTATCCTGAGCTCAACTCCTCCATTAAGATGGAAGTGGGAATCGAAGACTGCCTTCACATCGAGTTTGAGTACAACAAGTCCAAGTGAGTTTCAAATGAAGACACTGGTTTAAGGCACACGAGACGCACGACGCAAGTGTAGAATCTAGAAACTTAAATCTAGGAATACAGTTTGGATGCTCGTTCGTATTTTCCTATCAACTTAAAAAGAGGGTCATTCCTTGTTGTGTTAATGTCTTTACGGTACATCCTGTCTAGCAACGAATGAACAAGTAACAGAACCCTTTTCTTCTCCTAACAAAGCCTTTTCTCTTTAAAAAAACCTCCTGGGGAAAAAATGCAGGTATCACATTAAAGACGTCATAGTTGGGAAGATCTACTTCCTTTTGGTGCGGATTAAGATCAAGCATATGGAGATTGGCATCATCAAACGGGAAACGACAGGCACGGGTCCGAACGTTTACCATGAAAACGACACCATTGCCAAATACGAGATTATGGACGGTGCACCAGTGAGAGGTAACTAGGACTACTATTACTGAAGCTGCTACTGAACACAGTTTATATCCAGACTGTATATCTAAAGACTATATCAAAAATCTGTCCTTTGATTTTATTTTAATTTGTACTTTGATTCATGAGAAAATACAAATGTTAATATTCTTCTGCACAAACACTGTTTGGTGGGTTCATTTTAGTGATCACTGAATTCACTGAACTATCATGGATGGTTCAAGTAGGCACTTGCATTTTATTGTAATTTAAATGAGTACAAATGCACAAAACAGCATGCATTTGCACTCCAAAAAAAGGTTTTGACCATTTTCCAGATGTAATGTCTTTATGTAAATTGTTTTGTATGATAAGACCCAGTTTGATGGACATTTTGTTTTGTGTGAATCTTCAAGTTCACAAGAAATGAGTCTAAAGATCTTCTCAAATCAGTAGCACTCTCAGTAGCAGCTGAGACTCGGTACTATATATAGAACATATTAGAACGAGGTCAATAGAAGCCAGGCCCTAAGTCTATGCAGGACAGGACAGAGGAGGCCGTTTATTCTTTGATCTCTCATTATTAGGAGAATCGATCCCAATCCGGCTGTTCCTGGCTGGTTACGAGATGACCCCAACCATGAGGGACATTAATAAGAAGTTCTCTGTGCGCTACTACCTCAACCTGGTGCTGATCGATGAGGAGGAGAGACGCTACTTCAAACAGCAGGTACAGTGAACTAACGGAGTGGGGGCTGTGGGGAAAACCAGTAGCTTACAAGTTTTATATTCGGCTTTATATCTATGCCAGCTCAACTAGGCTCGGAGGCTCGAAGTGAAGCATTCTGGGGGGCAAGCATGCGTGCCCCCCCAGAACAAAGAAAACAGTGTTGTAATGAACCGCCCCCCCACCGGACCACTGACCATTTCCCATCTCTTTCTTAGGAGATCACGCTATGGAGGAAAGGGGACATGGTGAGGAAGAGCATGTCCCATCAAGCCAGCATCGCGTCGCAGCGCTTTGAGGGCCTGCCGAGTGGTGAGAAGCCACCAGCCCAGGCCAAAGAGGACAGCAACTAACGCCCTGCACCCCCCATCCCTTCCGTAGATACAGAGACTTTATCTGAGCGCTTGTGTGTGTGTGTGAGCGTGAATGAGTGCGCACAAATGTGCTCTGGAAGGTCAACGTGAGGGTTCTGTGGCCCCCTATTATAAAAATTTTTTAACAGACATACTACATAAAGTGATAGGACTGTACAGGAGAAGACCGCAGGATACTTTGTTAAGGTGAACACAAGCTGCATTACCTGTCTTACTGCCTTTTCCGATTAAAACAGTATAGAAGTGGCCAATTTGCAACATTTCACCTCCACTCACATGTCCAACAGTGACTACGCCACCAGTCTCTGGTAATAAGCAGTGTTTTTGGGTGCCATTGACACAAATACAATCCTATTTCTATACTCTGAAGGAAAAATATAAAGACTCTTCAGATTCAGGCTTTTAGGCCTTCACATGCGAATAAGAGTAGGATCGACATTTCTTTAGAGTAAGTCATTTTAAAAGGCAGTAGTCCCTGGTGCATACACAATATTCCATTATTGCACAGCATATTCATCACATTCCTTTTTGCCTCTTAAAAATGGTTCTTACAACAAATGTAACCATTTTACTCATAAGCTATGTATTTTTTGCACTGATAAATATTAACTGTTTGTTGTCCACTTTATAAATATATAGGAGCTTTGTTTAACCTAACCACCCAGTCTGTTGTCCTTTATGTCTTGTTAAGCAAGTGTAACTATTTAAAATTTATTTTTGTGTTCAAACCTACCAACACTTCAGTTCTTACTCAAAGTGTTGTGTTGTTTTTTAAATCGAATGGAGGTTCATTTCTGGGGAAATTTTATAAAGTTGGGTTTCATGTTTTATGAAGCAGAACATGGTCTTTATTTTCATGGTTCAAATCAAATTAAAGACCAATGATTCTGCTGGATATTTGACTAGGAGGCACTTGAATGTGTCATTGTAAGGAATGGGACAGTGAAGTGAAATAGGTTTAAAAAGTTAACCTTTTTTCCATGAACTTTTCTTCCATTTAACTTTTTTCAACTGTTGCATCATCAGCTTTGAAATAGAGTTAGATGCTTTAGAGAGAGTAATATTTTCATATTTCAGTTAGGCTACAGCACCTCGTCGTGCTGTTGTTCTTTTCAACACTTTGCTTAACTGTGAAACAGTGTTTTAACTGAAGACTCAAATGACAGGTTTTCTTTCCTTTGAGAATTATAAACTAAATCACTGTGTAGTCCTCTGCCTTTTCCTTATTGCATCTAATCAATTTTGAACCCAGGTTTTGCATTTTTTCTGTAATGCTCGTAAGTCAATCTCATCATTGAATATCTTGCACTATTTGTACCTGCAGGATAGAGAAAAACACACCACTTCCTGTACCTTCAGGATACAGACAAACACACCACTTCCTGGAACTTCATTCACAGTTAGCGTAGACAGGCTACAGGCACCCGATTAACAAGAGGACCATTGGACCATGAAGCAAAGACCATCCCACTGACCGACACCCTCCTTCCCTGGGTGACTCTACGGCTGATCATATGCTGTCCAGTGGGGCCACTGCCCAGTCCTGGCATGGTTGGAATTCAACACCAGACTGGGCATCATAAAGCCTCTAGTACAAGAGAATCAGAGATGAACTGTATTGCTGATTTTTTCAGCGCCGTTTTAATTTACAAAAATAACAATAGTCCAATATTACATATTTATTTCTAAAAATATAACACATTACAGGGGAGTTTAACTGTAAAATCACAGATTCCATAGACTAGATAGTAACTGTTTTCTTAACATTTCAACACCTAACATTCTGTGTGTACTGTTGAAGCTGAAATGTTTCAATTTGATGAAGCCTTAGTAATCACTAAACAGTGTGACCAAGGAAAATACCATGGCAACAGATGTTCCATGCTTAGGCATATCCATCAAAATACCAATCAAAACCCAGTATCGCAATGAAGTACAGGAATGAACACTGAAGCTTAATATGGTAAAATCACCACCACAAAGGTACGAAATGCAAACCGCTTGTATTACTATGTACAGATTTACAAAGCCTGGCTGTGCTATGCAACAGCTCAAAAGCTCAGTTTTCTTATGCACTTAAACGAGGCCCACTGGCTTCACCTGGCATTACCACACCTGGCTGTGATATCAATCCAAACCGTGCGGACCAGAGCGCCCAAGACAGATGAGTCTTCTGCAGTCATCATGAAAAGAACAATTCAACGTGGCTCTTTGTCTTCTAGGCTCAGGACAAAATCAAATTCTTCTGTAAGCCAGAAAAAAAGAAGTAGAGAGGGAGTGCATTCATTTGCACATGACCGCATTTGTATTTGGGGGGAGAATATGATTGGTCTTTATAAAACTTGTGCATTATTTATTCATTTATTTGAGCTAATTACTGTCATATTAAAAAAGCAAATCTGGTCCATCTGATGTTTCATATCTAAACAACAAAATATTTTAAGGGAAGGTGGCTCCTGACTTGAGTAGAAAATCACAAATTAATGAGTTTAAATTACGTTTTAAATTCAAAGTCATTGTTTAAAGATGAATACTTCCCAAAAAAATATGTCATTCCAACCATAAGTATAAAGAGATACCATTCATAGTTTGCAATAACAAACATACTAAACATGTAATATTGTAATAAACGGTAATTCACTGGGCTCGTCGTCATACCGCTGGTGAGTGGCTGCACAGAGAGTCGGGCTCGGGTGAAGAGAGCCATGTCCCTCAGCGCTCCGCCTTTGGCCTTGTGCTGCAGGTGGATTTTCTTCAGCTCAGACAGCGGGATGAAGCGATTCAGCATCCTCTCAAACTGCACATCCACCTGCGCCGAAACCAAAGGCAACGACAACGCCACCTTTACAGCCGCATTCATGACAAGAACTCGCGATAGAGATCGACTGGTTCATTCATGATAGAGGTCAACGCATAGAAAGTTGAGTGTCTTTTAACCAAGTTGCCAACATATGAGAAGCGTTTTAAGCACTGGACTGGATTTGGGGTTTATGGGCGTGAAAGAGTGCAGGAATGTATGTCAGCAGTTTCATGTTTGGATTCTCTATTATAACTCTTGGTTTGTTTTTTGAGCCCTTACCATAAACCATTTGGGGTTTTCCGTCTTGCTGGAGGCATCATAATGAACATCTTTCTTGTCAAACTGGGTGTGGTCCACATAGGACTCCTTGACAACCTAGAAAACACAAGAAAAAAAATGACAAGATGTGCCGTTCACAGTAAGTGACATACATCCATTATTCTAACAAGCGCACTATCCAGATGTAATTTATCATCACAATCTAAGTATACCAGGTCTGCTAACAAAATTGCTATATCACTGCCATGTGCATTACACTCACCAAGCATTGCTCCTATTTGCTGCCAAGTGAGCATCCATGTCCGCACAGACACACAATTTTGAAACAAATTCTTCCATAAACAGAATTTCCCTCTGCAATTCCATATACAAACAGGCCTATTTAATGGGAATTCCACTACTGCTCCAATGGAAGCACTCACACTTAAATGTTACTTGGAAAACATCGGACTGCAAACCCCGCAGGTTTAGGCTCACCTTCATTAGCCCAGCTATTCCAGGCTCTTTGCAGTTACTGTGATAAAATAATGCTTGCTGGCCAACCTGCATGTCCCTCATGAAATTTCGAGCCTGCAGAAGAGGGTTAAATATCATGAGACAAAAATCTTTCCCTCTGAGGCAAATGGCTCCTCCTGTTAAAGCACTGGTTTTCAGTGTGAATAGAACTAGAAACGCCTTTTCAGACACACCCTACAGATCTCTGGTATCAAATCTGACAGTGTCATTGACACCATGGCCACCAGCCCTGTAGGCAGGTGCATAACAGGCCATAACAACACCCAATAAATAAATATACATTTTTCCCTCTTTCCCAAAACCTACCCAGAAAATACAAAGCACAAAGAGAAACTCATGTCATCAAAAGGTTTGCTTGTTAGTTTGAATGAATGATTCATACCTGGTAGTTTCTAACTCCATCCCAGCATCCTGTTTGTTTGGGGAGAGCCTTAAGGTCCTCAATTCCAAACTGCAATATCAATAAGACAAGAGTTACAAATATGCCACCAATAAACTACGACCAGGCAACATGGGGAAAAAATTTTGTTCCTTCTATTGTAGTTTCGTTCCTATTGCTGTACCTTCACATCGATTCCATTTTCAAACCGGCTCTCTGGTTCAGACTTCATCAACCAGAAACTGTGGAGAATTTTATCAACTGGAGCCACTGCAGCTGCCCTAGTCTTCACAGAACCCTTTGCACTTGATGGCTTTCTTTTCACCTCGGCAGCCTCCTCTGTGATATCCCCTCCACATGAGGCTGATTCACCTGGCTCTGTAGCTGAAACAAATATGCATTTAGCTAACAAGTTCATCCGTCTCAATGAGCAGGGATGTCAACATGAGGTATCAAGTCCTCGTATTAATAATCTAGACATAAGTCATTGCTTAGTACAGTAGGGTAGAATGAGGTTAATTCTGATTTAACCAAATCATTGCACGACAACCCCAACCAAACTTACTACTTTATTAGAGCTTTATAAGTGCAGCTGAGACATTAAAACTCTAAACATAAATGCAGACACCTGAAATGCAACAAAAAAAAATTGTTCCAGGCATTCTTTAATATATTGGATGCTAACTACGTTCCTGTTCGAAATGTTCTGCAAAAACAACTGTAGTGGAAACTTACTTTGCTTTAAAGGTCTACCTCGGGCCCTCTTCTTAGGTGGCATGTTCTGTTGTAAAGAAGAACACGTGTTTGTGTTATCTAAGGCGCTAATAGGGACCTTATGAGAGAAAGTGGTCTTCCCAACCATATAGCTTGTTAGTTACAGCATAAACTTTCCACATGGCATGAGGTTATATGTATCAACTAACTTAGCTATGCAAAGAAACGGTATAGCCGCAGTTAGCGGCCAATAAGGTTAAAAATAACAACTAACGTTATACGCGATACAATGCCAATCCAGATCATGACGCCGGTAGCTAGCTAAGTTAACTTTTCTACTGTCTGGCCTACTCACAGGCAGCAATCTGTTTGTTAATGTTGGATATAGACAGTTTCGACTGTCTCTTTCACTGCACAAGGAACGCAGCTAAGCTGTATTTTGCAGTTACTTATTCATTGTACAGATGTAATAATCATTCTTACCCGCGCATGAAATTGCACCTTCAGTCATCCAGTCAGGTGAAGGCGACGTAACAGCTAGCACCCAATGCCACTGGACTACATTACCCGACATCCCACTGTATAGCAAGGTTGTAGCAAGTAAGCTAACTTCACCCTCTGGTATCATGGCGTTAGCAGGGAAGCTAGCGAAAGTATCCAGGTTGGGATCGTACATTGGCAGAAGTCGTAGTTTAATATTTAACAGGATACAAAGGCGAGGGATTGCAGCTTGTATCGATCGTAAGTTACACAACTAGTTGGCTAGTTTTAATCTTGGAGCCGAATGAAACGTCCTTCTGACTGTTGTCGAATTTAAATAAGCTAGCTAGTTATGTCGGTTTTCGAGCGATGAGACTTGACATAGGTGCTGTTTACCTGGTATCTAGCTAATTAAGATGGAACTACGATGGCAAGCTACGTTGTTTAGCTAACGTTATTAGTCGCGTTCGTGACATTGACAGTGCATTGTTAGCAATAGATAACCAGCTTTGGTTTCTGTGCACCTGGCTAACGTTAGTTAACAAGCTACCAGCCTGGAAGTTTGGTGAATGATTTCATAGCATAGACTAACTAACAATGTCCAAAGTTTAACTCGATTGAGCAATTAGCATTAGTAACGTTAAGATAACAAGCGAAACAATGTATTGGGTTGGTAAACTAACCAGCTACATTTGGACCATGTTTGTTTTCTGAATATCCTTTGTTGCCATTCGTAAACTGTATTAGGTTATTTCACTGACAGTGAGCTAATTGGCGATAGCTCTTCCACAGGCACAGACAGTTTGTTGTAACGTTATTCATTGTGCAAAAATATTGAAATAAGCACATATCTCATGTGTCCGACCAGTTGGCTGATTGTTTTTTTCCTGGTTTAGTATGACGGGAGGTGTAGTTCAGAGGTTGAACTTATAAAGTACGTTCAACGAGTTTTGAACTTCTACTCCCGTCAGGCCGCTGCAAATCGTTTTGTTACGTGACGTTATATTCTAGCGCCTTTGCAGGCGTGTATCTTTTGCTGGATTCCCATTGGTTCAGCCGATTTCTGCTAAGCATAGGTTTGGGTTGGTCCTGTTGATCTATGTACAGTCAAGAGAAGACACTTCTGATGTTCTTCATAAAAACTACTGTACCTTATGTGCTCATGCAGGACCGTGTGCATACAAATTGAGGTGCTATCATTGACTTGTTATAAAATTGGATGCTGGTAAAATAACTCCAGTCACTGCTATGTCTATATTATTGGTGTGATTCATCTTTAATCTGTATTGGTGAAATATAAAAAATATTTTTGCTTCTTTCTTAAAGACATGTAAATTCAACTTATGTTTATTAAGGCTGACTGTGATCCCAAATGACCACTGCATCCGTTCCCCCACAGCTTCCATCGGACTCTCAGATGAACAGAAAGAATTCCAAAAGGTGGCCTTTGATTTTGCGGCCAATGAAATGGCACCACACATGGCCGAGTGGGACCACAAAGTAAGCCTTGTGTTGTACCTGTCAGTAATTACATCACATGCAGTCTCTGTGCTACACCCTTTATTTGATGGTGGTTTTCAGACACTCGTATGCTCTGAAAAACACCAGTTTATTGACAAAGTTTTGAGCACAAGGCCCTTCGTCAGGTCAAACGAGTTTGATGATATTTGTGCTCGAAACGTCAATAAACTGGTGTTTTTCGGGGCATAAGAGTGTGCGGGTTCTATTCTCTTTTCATGATCTCACCTTAACCCAGCACCCCAAAAAGTGATGTGCGTATATTTTTATTTTTCCACCAAGGAAATATTCCCTATTGAGACCATGCGGAAGGCAGCACAGCTGGGATTCGGGGGTATCTATGTGCAGCCGGATGTGGGCGGCTCCGGTCTGTCCCGACTCGACACTTCTGTCATCTTTGAGGCCTTATCCACTGGCTGTGTCAGCACTACCGCCTACATCAGCATACACAAGTAAGGGATGGGCAACACTACAGAGCCCTGAAGCTGTCGCTCTTTTAATGCTTTTGTTTTGTTTCTTTTTTCTTTCTGTTCGGACATTAAATTACATTCTAAGTTCAGTGACAGACTGCATATTGAATGCCCCATTACAATTCCTCGTTGCATTGATTACATTGCTCCATCAGTGTTTCCCCTCATATTGAAATGGCGAATTAACTTGTGCTTTATTCTTTATTCAATTAGTTAGTTTTTAGTTTTATTGTTCGATTCTTCCTGATCTTGTTGTTGGTATTGCTGCAGCATGTGTGCTTGGATGATTGACACATTTGGCAACCCTGAGCAGAGAGAGAAGTACTGCCCTGAACTCTGTGCCATGGACAAGTTCGCCTCCTACTGTCTGACTGAGCCTGGTGAGTCGATCAATCATTTTTGGAATCAGCAAACGATTGATTGATGGAGGAGTTGGAGTTGACCAAAGTGTCATTGACCTTGCAAATTAGCCATTTGTATAGAGAAGCTGATTCAATTTACAATGTTCACCACTAGAGGGACTATCGTATTTTTGCAAGCTTGGGAATGTAATTTGACATTGTCATGGTTATAGTTATTAGCTCTTTTAATTATTTGCACTGAACTGTAGTGCTAATTGATGAAATCTTTCGCCACCTAACAATTCTAATGAAAAACCTATGACATCCAACGTCAATTACTATTCTGTATTTCCTCAATATATAAAACATCTGAATTGCATGGGAAAATTGCATTGGAAGGGTGATGAAAAAGTAGTGTCCATAGTGTACAAAGATTTCATCTCTGTATTTCAGGCAGTGGCAGTGACGCTGCTTCATTACTGACTACTGCACGACTAGACGGTGACCATTATGTCATGAATGGTTCCAAGGTAATGAATGGATTGATGGATTTTGAACACATTTCTTCTGTGTGTGTGTGTGTGTGTGTGTGTGTGTGTGTACAATTGAGAGAGAACCTGAACATTACAAATTCTGTCTTGCGCCCTACGACGAGACTCTAGACTCTCTGCCCCATTTTTTTCCGCACCAGGCTTTCATCAGTGGGGGCGGGGACACAGACGTGTACGTAGTCATGTGTCGAACTGGTGGAAAGGGTGCCAAGGGGATATCCTGCCTGGTGGTGGAGAAAGGAACACCGGGACTAAGCTTTGGCAAGAAGGAAATGAAGGTAACCTGATTAGGGGGTGCTCTAATTGGGAGGGTTGTATACACCCTACTGCCAGCAGCTCTCTCTGATCATTCTGTCACTTGTGAATCCCAAGGGCTCTTTCAGAAACTTTAGCAATGCTTACAGACTTTTTAGGCATTCCCTTTTTGGTTGTGTTTATAGTCAGTGGTAAAAACTATCTTAAATATATATAAAACTGTCAGTTAATAAAAGTCACAAATAAAAGTTTCTGTTTTGTGTTAGTAAAGCAGTAAAAAGGAAAACTCTACATGATATAATAATGTCCACCAGGAGGCAGTGTTGGGACTGCAGTGTTGCACTTTTGGCTCAGAATACAAACAAGCTGAGATGTGTTCTTGTTGAACCAGATGGGTTGGAACTCACAGCCAACTCGTGCCGTCATGTTTGAGGACTGCGCAGTGCCTGTGAGCAATCGCCTCGGCAAGGAGGGCCAGGGGTTTAATATTGCCATGAAAGGCCTCAACGGAGGCAGGATTAATATTGGTGAGCTTGTGCAGTCTTAAAGTTACCAGCATCATGAGTTTTGAGTGCCAAACCTATGGCAGGGTAAATGACTACTAGAACATTAGAGCTACAGACAGACCAAGCGGTGACTGTCCAAAATGAGGAGCCCCGTAGTAGGGAGAGAGTTGTTTCAGAGCAGGGGTTCTCAAAGTTTTGGGGACTGAGGGCCAATTAAGGGAGCCTGCATTGGATGGCGGGCCGCACAATATAAAATAAATAAAATAATTATAATAATAATACATTCACGAAATCTAAATTAAGTCCAAAACCGTACATTTTATTCATTACAGATTCTGAATGTGTGTCACATTTTGTGAAAGTTACAGGAGAGAATCTCTTTAATTAATAAGCAATCTGTGTATCTAACAAATAATAATATAAAAGGGGGCTCCATTTCGTCAGTCTCTGGCCATCTTGCCCTCTTTAAATCTATTGTTCTTAAGTTGCAGGACAAAATCAGTTTTCTTTACTTGAATAATTAACAAGCAAAGGTCTATCAAACAACAATGTCCCATAACACCCGTTTAGTCGGTCTGTATGCATGTTGCTCCCTGTAACAGCGAGAGAAAAAAAACACTCACATCACAGTATATCCCATGGAGAAAAACAAAATGAAACAAACAAAAAAACACGCTGGAAGTGCTAGCTGATGATATGCCTCTGCAAAAACACACAGATAAACTGTACTGTACATATTAATGAAGATAGGATACTGTCAGAAGTCCAACTATCAAACCTTCTCGATAACTAGCTAACGGTGTAATGCCCGCTTTAGTTGCCAGATGCTGCCAGTTGCTCTGCCGCCGGTAAAACATTTAAAGGTGCAGTACTGTATTAAAATGGACCATTAGTGATTTCTAATATAATATGTATTTCCTTTCATGTGGACTTAACGCGGGCCGCACAAAATGTTTTCGTGGGCCGCCATTGGCCCCCAGGCCGCACTTTGAGAACCCCTGTTTTAGAGCGTAAGAAGGTAAAGCTGACTGGATAACTCTAACCCCTACAATGGTTTTATTTATTATTCATTTTATTAAAGTAACAAATAATGGCTAAAAAAGTTTTTTAAAATGTATTATGTTGTGTGTAATGATCTGCCACTGTTGTCCAAGCTTCCTGTTCCCTTGGGGCAGCCCATGCCTCTATCCAGCTGGCGAGAGACCATCTGATGGTGCGAAAGCAGTTTGGAGAGGCATTGTCCAATAACCAGGTGAAAAGCACTTCCACCCCCGAACCGGTGGCTCATAATACAGAACATTTAGCTGCTCTTTGCGCCACACGTTTTATCATTTTTTATGTAAAAGGACATCTTACTGCATACAATTGGACAGTTTTTTTTTTTTTTGGGTGGAATTAAGATTCTTTCTGCACATTTTGAGCTGGTCTAAGTTTCACAACAGCTGGTTTAGTGAACCTGATTGGAAACTGCCTGTTGGTGGTACGATTTACATTTACAGCTTATTGTAAGACCTGGAATGGCTGCAATTGCTATGCGTTGGGAGTGCTATTTGCACCTCTCTTCATTGTAGGGTAATCTGATTGATCGTTATATGTCCTATCATTTGAGGAAGACATTTGAGGGTTTCGTGCTGACTACACGGTTTGCTTTGTCCCTTCAGTATCTCCAGTTCAAGCTGGCAGAGATGGCCACCAGGCTGGTGGCGTCGCGGCTGATGGTGCGTCAGGCGGCAGTGGCCCTACAGGAGAGCCGGCCGGACGCAGTCTCGCTCTGCTCTATGGCCAAGCTGTTTGCCACAGACGAGTGTTTCCAGGTGGGAGAGCTCAACCTGCGCCGAGGGGTGCGCCCCAGGGGTCAGAGGTCATGTCATTAGGGCTCCTTCTTTCATTAGGCCTTGGAAAATATTTTCAGCAGCGAAAGTCATGTGAAGGTCATGGAAAATTGGTTCCACTGTCCCATACTTGGTCGGTTACTGTATAACATAGCAGTCTGGTAATTTTGGTAGAAAAGTACCAAAAGTCCCAAGTGTGTATGTACTACTGATTTCTCATCTGATTCTGATGGCTCTGTTTCATTGATTTCTCCCTGTTACTGCAGGTCTGTAACCAGGCGCTGCAGATGCATGGAGGCTATGGCTATCTGAAAGACTACGCTGTGCAGCAGTTTGTGCGGGACATCAGAGTGCATCAGATACTGGAAGGTAAAAGTCCGGACTCATGCGTACACTGTCATTTCAAGTCATTTTTCTGGTCATTTCAAATATTGGTACATTAAATGAGTCAATTGGCATATAATATTCAGCTTATTAGAATTAAACGCATCTATTAAGCTTACTAAACTACAGCAAAACATTTGGCACATCCTACATGTAACATTGGCATTAAACGTGGTCATAACGAAGGGCTTTAAAATAGGGTCTGGTTTGAGTGATGGGTCGTTGTGATAGATTTTAACTTCATACGTGCAGAACATGAAATACTTACCTTAACAATTGTTGTGAAAAATACATGTTGATTTCTTCCGTATTTTTATTTTTATTTAGGCACTAATGAAGTGATGCGTATGATCATCGCCAGGAATCTATTGATGGACTCATAAGCTTTGATGCCTGACGTCAAGTCAGTAACTCACCTTGGGTGGACTGAGAAAGGACTTCAACTGCATGGTTGGACATTTTTGCAGTTGCCACTTTGTGTGGTAGTTATCTCCTCTTTGTGTAGCTCAGAGTCTGATACTCCCAGATGCCTTCAGGGAATTTACTGTGATAAACTTGGAAAATGTTTATGTTGGTTCCGATGCAGAAAAGGGTAAATCACTAAACCAATTAAAACATCTGCACTCAAAGTTTATACACACGCATACAAACGTACAAATAGAGGTTATGTTGATACTGCAAGAGAAGTGGTCCACAACCCTGGTTCTGGATAGCCAGGTCTCTTGGATTCATTTGTGAATCTTACCGAATCGTTTAAAGCAGTTCATTACGCTGGTAATTCATATGATTTGGTTTTTTGGGTTTGGTTCTATTGCTAACTTTACACTGAAAGCAAAAACCAGCACACCCAATGGTTGTCAATGTCTATGGCTTATGACCATTGCTATAAGCACCGGAAACTTGTGTTATTTATTTATTTTCGGTTATTCAAATATACGGTAGACTAGCAAACAAATAAAAAATGTTCAGACTAACAAAATCCTGCTGCATGTGGTTGAAAAGTAACATTTCAAATATATGTGAGGCGAGGTTATCTTTTTGCCAGAATTACACGTATGCCATCTTATGGACCGCAAATATAAACCTGAGGAAACATTTAAAAAAATATATATGTATATTATGAAAGAAAAATAATAAAGAAAAAAATAAAGAAAAATAATTTCCATAAAGCTAGGCTTAATACTGTTTCTGGCACAGGGAAAGATTTTTTTTTTCAAGGCCATCTGGGAAGCAGGCTTTTATGGAGGACGTAGGGCGGCCGACGTCATCATGAACCGCTTCGGGGAAATCAAACTTTTAGTCAATTTTTTCAATAAAATATATTGTATATTTACTCCAGACTCCAGTTTTTGATGTAAACAAATTATCTTGCACTGCCTTGAGCTAACTTAAAATTCCTTGTTATGCTAATATTCAGTATATACCTCAAATGTTATTTATATGTTTAGTTGGAGAACAAAATATCGGTTTCTGTATCTAAATTACTTTGAAATGTGGTGAATACTGTTTTTCAGATGAAATAGCCTCTCACGATGGAGTGCGCTGAAGTTGTAGTTGAGAAGAGCTGCCCTAACCGAAAACATTCTGAAATTTAACATTAAACGGTACTGACCACTTATTCAGTTTAGATGATTTCCAAGGCAGAGATTGGCAGCTTCATGGTATATATGAAAGAACTTGAAAGAATTTTCCTCACTTCAGGAACATTAACACAACAAATCCGATCCCATATGCTTCTCTCCACAATACGCATCACTGCCAAGACCAGGGTCGGACTGGCCATCTGGAGTACCGGGAGTTTTCCCGGTGGGCCGATGCAACGCAAGAAATATATATGAATATAGACCAGTGGCGGCTGCTGACCAAAATTTTTGGTTAAGCAAACCCACAATTTTTTACCTGTGAAAATCGAATCCCTGCTTTACCTGTTGAGCAAGGCCATTTTTGAGTTTAACACTGACCACGTCAACTGATCAGCTATAGGCAGAAAAGAGCACTGGCTGTACCATTTAAATTGAGCTGCCTTCTCTCAAATGAATAACACCAGATAGAATCCGATCCAGGATGTTTACATTCACAGATTCAATTTTCTTTCAAATGCAGCCAAATTAAATGGTAAAATCTAACTTTACAAAAAGTGAGCTAGTTTAGGCTAACGTTAGGCAATGTTAGTTAAATCACTAACGTTAGCAATTACCTAGCTATTAACACTACACAATAAAAATAAAAAAACTATTTACAATACAAATCACCACTGACAACCATAACAATTGAATACATTTCTCTCTCTCTTTAATACAGTAACACAGTAATTGTCTATTCGAAATTGACGGTGAAAATGATTATATTGCTGGATAGCTGAACTCCTGTTCTGAATGGTTAGACATATTATGTCAATCATCAGGATGAGAACGCACGCATGATTGGAACTATTGAATACTTTAGTGAGGCAGTGCTTCACGGGTGACATCCCGGAGAATAACTGCGACATGACTTTAGACCAGGTTTGTGGTGGTTTCAGTGCTTTTTGCTAGCTCAAGATAGCAATATGCCAAAAATAATCCTGGCCACTCCTCATTTTAAGACCAACACGCCCAGTTCACTTGCAACGGGCGCAAGAATACATGATATTTAAACTACATGGTTGTTCCTAGAATGACCCGTTAAACATTGGAACGCATCAACACTCAGCACGTGCACAGACTCGCACCAATATGCTGAAGCATGTCCCCTCCCCCTCCCTGGTCCGCGATCGCATTCCACCCCCAGCCAACAGTCTGCGATCGGATGGCCAGTCAACACGCATGACCACTTTTCTAGGCAAATATATCAACGTATAATTCTATATATATCACTCCATCTCCTGTTTATCCTGTGTCATTATGATGGTGAAAAAGAGGAATATTTACAGTTGGACAGCATCTAGTTCAGCAGGACACCTGCTGAACTAGAGCTCAAAGGGCATAAACAACGCTCGCAGGGCGCACAGTGCAGAGCACGCGGCGCATGGCGCACCACGCACAGAAACCCATTCTTGGTGCACCTGAGCTCAAAATAGGAAGTGCATTCTTTTTGAGAACCAGAATAATTATTCCTTGTTCTGAACATAATATAAATGTTCCATTTATTTTGAATGACAAATATTTATATATATAAAAACTCTGAAAAATAAAGTGCTGTGTGGCTCTAACTGGCCGGCCCATTGCATTTGGAGGGGGGGTTTCACATCTCATATTTCTGTCCCCCAAACATTTTATAAAATTTGTCAGTCTCCCCCCTCCTCCAGCCAATTATTTTGGTCCACTCCATAACGTCACCTGAGCGCCAAGGCGTGAGATCCGTAACATCAAAACTATCATCGAAAGTTCGACTTCTGAATTATTATTATTTTTTTTTAAACATACAAAAGTGTGTGTGTTTCTACACAATAACAGCAACGTATTTTAGCGCGATAGATGGTCGCTGTGGAACTGTACGGGACTTTGGTGAACTGTAACAATATTAACTCTTCAGGGTTAATCAGAAAACAGCTGTAGCTGAATATACTGGTAAGTACTTGGTTTATGTTTATACAAGAGATTTTGGAGAAAATAATTTGGTGTTTTCTAATCCAAAAGTGCATCAGATACTGTATATAGTAAGCAAGGGAAAATGCTTTTTCTACAACGTTTTTTACAAATATACATGAACATGATTTTTTTAGCGTGTATAAACGATGCATCTACGGAATTTTTTTAAAGCTGTAATTCATAATTTTACACTAACAAAAATACTGTAATTGAGACGGATACGTCTCAACCACTAGGAGGAAAGTTTATACTGTTCAAATAGGCTATGTACCGTCATGCAGTTAAAATGACTGCAAACAGTTTAATTTAGTTGTACTTCATGGTAGGCTAAAGCACAGAATTCACGCCTATGTCTTTTTTTGAGCTACAATGCATGCATGTGTCTGCATGTATTCTGTATGCATGTCTCTCTTGATGTCATTATCTTCATGCATTATCATCATTTGTTGGCTACCAAACACATTACATTAGTACACAAAAAGAAGTGATATCTCACCAAAAAAAGTGAGTTTTCAACGTTTAAAAAAAAAAAAAAGCCAAGTTACTCACGCATAGCCAACAAAGCACTGTCTGTAAGTCCTTAATTCCAACTTGCAAAAACTAAGCCTGCCTTTAAAAGTATTGATATCAAAATGCGGCCAAGTTACAATTAACAATATTGCCTATCCTAGCTCAAACTAATTGAACTAGCTCTATTCCAAAGCAATGCTATCCAAACTTTCCTAAATTATTTAATGCACAGGCCCCTCTATTTGTTCCAGAGAGGACTGTCTGTGATTTGAGAGTGATTGCTGCCAGTGCCATGATCTCCTTTCAGCCAGCCTCCTTCTTCTAAGAGCAAAACACACTTCTCATTAGTGAATACTCTAGACTAACTATCATACATATATTTTACTCAAGGCTTCAGAACATAAAGGGATATTGTTCAATTAAATTGGTGGTATTAAGGGCTGGTGTGTTTGTGTGTGCCTCGACGGGGCGGGAGCAGTGGAGTGTCTGCAGGCCGGTTGTGGTGGGCCGGTCTGGGTCAAAAAGACCAGGGCCATTTATTAGTCCCAGTCCGTCCCTGGCCAAGACAGTGGTCTTTTCTTCTATGGAAGAACAATTGCAAAGAGCTGTTGAGATGTGAAGGGATTCTGGCCCTATTGGGCAAACACAACTGAGAGAGGTGTTCTGTCCTTAAAAGTGAAGTATTACAGTGTAGAGCACAAGTATGAGTCATATCACACATTCTCAGAATTTTGTGCTTGTGGTCCATGAGAACGTCCATATTTTTCTCACACGCAGCCGAAGAAGGCAATAAGAAGGAGGAAAGGGATTAGATTTTCCCCTTTTCACTCATAACCATGGCAACCTGCTCTTGTGCAGTGCTCAGCTGTGTAGGCCAAGTAACCATGGCAACAAGACCCGTCACAATCGTTTTGTCATTTTGAGATTTCTTTTTTTCTCTTTTTTTAGCAAGGAGGGAGGAAGCTTATTGGGAGAGAAAGACTAACTGAGCTGGTAGTACTTTACAAATACAATGTGATTTTAAATGATCTGATTAAATTATTTTTGGGAGGGATTTTTCTGGTAATATCCATAACCCTAACAGCTTGCCTTTAGACCAAGTTAACAAAGAATAGGCAATATCGATGCATGGGTAAGTGTGACATTTATGAATCTACAGTTTTGTCTTTTCACCCACACATTCTGATTCATCTATCACAGTTTAGATCTTAGTTTAAGTGTCTATCCAATGAGGATAAGACATGAAGACCCTAAACCTTTGCCATGCATATGCAGTTGGCCTTGCTGTTTGTGCATCTATGCGAGGCATTATGTCATATGCAAACAGCCCCTCCCCTCTGGTCTTTCTGTTCTGGTTGTGCCTTGTGAGTGATGATGTCATTTTTGGCAGCAATTTCCCCCCTCAAACCTTGCGCCTTCAATTTTTTGCATCTTGTCAGTGGACTAGTCTCCCAACATGGAACATAAACGGACTTCTAAATGCCAGAGAAAAGGGTATGCATACAGAGAAATTAAAACGATAACCGATAACACCATACCGTCACCAGGATGTTATTCGTAACCAAATGAATACAGAACAAACACATTAAAATATGTTAAATGTACACAAGCATGTATTTACAAATGTATTCATGATTATGGAAATGTATACACGATTATACAAATATAAGTAAAGCATAACCACTATGCCACACCAGCCACTGTGCTTCACTATTGGGCTGAAATACACCAATGTCCAATGTTGTGGTGTAGACCTGAAATAAATAAAAACATTCACTCAATCTGTTCAACTAGTAAAATAGAAATGGTTGAGCCTTAGGCTGCTTGACAAATGGGCTGAAGCCACAAACGCCACAGAACCAACCTGTATGCGATGCAACAATAATAACCGTCTGTTTATTGTAGAGCTCAAGGCACGACACTGACTGCATCAGCTGCTCCCCGAACAGATGGACAACAAACATTCATTGACTATAGCTACGTGTGCACAGTGTGCTTATTCTGTTGAATAGCATCTTGCATCTTTGCTTTTGGAGAATGAGCTCTTCTGCAATGTTAAATAGTTTTACATATTACACAATCACAATTGCTAAACAACAGCTGCCGATGTTATTTTGATGTTGCAAGCAATAGTAATACATTTGAATGAAGCTGAGCAATGTTAGAATACATCATTTGTTATTAACTGTCTTTTTTAACTTTGGAACTAATTTCCAACAAACCATGCAAGTTTCACAAAAAATTACGATTAAGGCAATTGTGGGGAAACAACCATATCCACAACGGTGAATGCAGACTTTTTAAGAGGAAAATACAGCAGAAAATAAATAGAACACCTTTGGAACTTGAGCTCCAAACACGATTTGGCATTGCTAATCTTTGCAATTGACTGCACTGCACTGCTAGATCTTTAAACTTGCATATGGGGCTGTTCTGTTGCACCAATACAATCCCCGTGTACTCTATTGACTTGCGGCTTGCACATGCCATTTAAGATGACGTAGTGTGTAGTTGGATTTAGTCCGTTTTAACATTATTTTACGAGAAAACCATGGCAGCCATATTATCCCACATAGGCCTATTATTATTTCTTTTTTTCTTCAAGTTTTATATTTGCATGACCGACTTCATGAGTACAGTTTTTGCATAGTGCATCCCAATGAGATCAACATCTTATCCCAAACCAGATAAAACCCATATTTTTCAGAGCAAATGGTGATGGTATTCAAAATACCCCCAGCATCTTGCCTCTGGTAAACATAGTCTACAACGCAAATTGCGTTTTGGAGAGTTAACTCGATTGTTGGCAGTCACAAAACTAAGAGGAGACTGCAGGACGATACATTATGTCGCACGGCACGAGTGGATCAGTCTTCGTTAGGCAAAGAACTTGACCTCAAAGCTAAAGCTCTCACGTATTCGGCTCGGGGCTCATGAATATTCAGTGCTCTGGATTCTGGTTGTTGTATGGAAGGCGGGGGAGGGAACTGAGGACAGAGGGAAGACAGGAAGATTTTGGAAGAGAGGGTCTGATAGGTGCCGTACTAAAGCTGAGTTAGCTCATTAAAAGAGTCTGTATTTGCTCAAAATCAGTATCAGCCAGGTTTATTCGTATTCAAGGCCGGGAGGGGAAAAGCATAAACGGACATTGCATTGGACATTAGCCTATAATAGCACTGCTATTGTGTCTGTGAAGAGGGATGCTTGCGATCTCCACTGTTTCACCCGTGTTAAGATGTGCGAATGAAAGTACAGGAGATATCTGCATCGCCTAGGAGGGGCTCTCCGCCACACGACAGGAACGCATTAATCGCAGGTAATTTGCTCGGATCCATTGTTTTCTTATCATCTCTCAACAATTCTCCGAAGTGGTAGCCTAGGTATCTCCGTATCCCATCGGTACATCTACATTAATCCCTTCGTTATTTCCCTCTATGGCAATGGGTATACGGTGTTTGTTTACAATGTTTTGTGTAGGCCTATTCTATAGGCTATATTCTGTTTAGGCTGTCAATAATTACCACTGTATAATCAGGCTATTGCGTATTTAAAAAATGAATGTAGCCTAATTCAGTAGCCTACATTAAAGGGAATTGGGCTATACGTTATATTATTTGTTTTTGGCATTTTAATGCAGATCTTTGCTTCTAGCAGGGCTAATGTCATTTGGGCTATTGTTTCCCGCAAAATTAAATATTAGTGTGAAACATTGATAAAGGTGAGACACGTGATTTTAGTGTTTTTCGTGTTCATGCATCGTTCTTGCATTGTTTACATGCATGCACGTTCGCAAAATAATAAAATAAAATAAACATCATTTGTTAGTTCAATCACGTCGTTGATTTTATGCAAGCAGATCTAATTGAAACATACTCCCTGGTCAGCGTTTTTCTTCTAAAATGGGGACAGCTCGTCTATTGCAGCGAATGACCTCTGTTGTGATTCTCGCTTTAGCGCTCTGGTCTGTTTGCGTAGAAATATGGTTTGCATAGGGTGTTTAACAGATTAAGTAGTAATAACACTAATACTAATACTGCTATTACTACTACTAACAATAATAATAATAATAATAATAATAATAATAATAATTCAGCTGACTGAGTGGAGCTCAGGTTTCTCTGCGAGGGTTCAGTGATGCTGGAACGACCGTTGCTGATGCAATAACAGCAATGGTCGCCTACTGCAAACACAGATACGCGTGTTAGCTAGAATTGCAGAATTTATTTTCGTGTTGATTTATGTGCAAAAATATTCCATCCTTAGAGAGGAGAGAATGGTATCTTTGTGAACTTGAAATGAAGTTGCATCTTAAACGTGACATGCGTTTTTCTGAATGTAACATTGAGTGTTGTATATTTTTCCTCAGTTCACTTTGTGACAAGATTTGTCTTGTGAGTGATTAATAATAAATAGTAAGAAATGTCTGCAAATTTCTGCCTTTTCAAATCCAGAACTATTTACTGCAGAACTAGGTGTTCCGTAAGGTGAATGGTCTGTCTAACCCCCCCCAAAAAAAGAACCCATAGTTTTTGCTTTTTGTTTTTACTCAGAATTAATCACTGGGTGCATTGTGATTAGGCTGAATCGTGGCTCATGTCTGGCCTGTACCTGACCGATAAGGGTGCTTTGAAGACTGTTATCTAACATAGTGTCCCCAGGCTAACTGCAGGCTGGGCTGAACCCTTATTAGTTTGACAGCGGTGTCAGATCAATTTAGCCCCACAATCATATCTACCCTTGGGAATACAGATTGGGGGTGGTGGGGGCTGATGACAGGCCTGCTGGAAATGTTTTTTCCCCCCCCCAAATCTCCATGATCTTCCCCCTTGCCTGGCAGAACACTATAAGCTTCAAATTGAATGTCCATCTTACAGTTAATGTCTTATGATGGAGCAGGAGCCCTAATTACATGATGTGATGCGCAATTGTACTGTCACATAAAAGCATTATATAGCGTCATTTAGATGATGTCGTTTACTACTGATTGGCAGACCAGTCTTCAATTTGTACTGAATCTATGCAAATGTTTATGGTTGGCAGTGTTTCTCTTTCAATGCATAATGCAATAAATTATCCTATGAAGTGTCCTTGGGATCTGGAATGGTGGTATATAATCTCATCTCTTTTGTGTCCATTGTAATTCCAACGTAAAGGCCTGTAGATTTAGATAAAAATGGTAGTTAGTTAGCTGTAGTAGAGATCAACTCAATTGGCCATCGACAATGTCACACGTAATAGCCCTTTCTTTTCTTTAAGCGAGAAACATTGCTATCCGTACGCTCATGCTTCCCTGCACCATTATGTTTCCGGGCTGCGTGACATCTCGTTTTAATGCGAAAAATCCCTCACGCTTTTTTTCTCTCGCCTTCAGAGCCCAGGATATGGACACTTGGAAATGCAATACAGTATTTCAGTTGGCTACAGAATATCTCTAGCTCTTCTCTAAAATGGCGCGACAACATACTTTTATACAGCTATGGATTTGATGTAATCTTTTGACAGGTGCATTTTAAAAGGCAGGAAATGCCAAGATGTATACAGTCTATGGTGCGTAAAGCAGTACCCAGGGTGGTGGTGCTCCACAGACTAGATGTGTTCTTACCTAGGTGTACTTTTGGGACATATTTGATGACTCTGCTCTTTGTCCCCCCAGGGCTTTCGGTGGTTGTTGATCAGTGGGCGGACATGATGGAGGCCCCGCTGGTAAGTTTGGACGAGGACTTTGAGGATCTGAGGTCCTGCAGGGTGGAGGAACTGGGACCAGCGCCACTGCACCTGTATGGGACCGGGACCGGGACCGGAACCGCTCTCCCAACCCGGGAGGACTTCTCAGAGCTGGATAACTTCTCAGAGATAATGAGCTTCAAGTCCATGGAGGACCTGGTCAACGAGTTTGACGAGAAGCTGAACGTGTGCTTCCACAACTACAATGCCAAGACCGAGGGCCTCGCCCCCGTGCGCAATCACGCGCACAATGACGAGGATGAGGAGCGGCTGCAGGATGAAGAGTGAGTACCGGTGTATGCCTTTGCCGGCTTTTAGTCTCGCATGATCTTGCGATATAGGACTCACATGACCACGATTTAGTCTCACATGATCCCCTGATATAGGACTATAAACTGTATTTTAAATTCTTGAAACATCAAACACTTAAAGTTCTTGAAAATAACGCATCATTTGTCTGAGACGCTTTAAAAAGTGTTTGAATGTTTTTTGAGATTTTTGGTGTTTTTTGAGAGAAGGTTTCTGAAAGCTTAAATCCTACATTTTAGGTAAACATCAGTTTGAAGCCAAAATACTCACCTCAACAACATTTTGAGTAGAATGGTTCAGAATTTAAACAAATTCACATTCTGCTAAAAATGGTTGAGTTGATCCTGTCACAGCATTTGTTTTCAGGGACATTCTAGGACACCTTGATGGTCTGCAACATTTGGGACTTAGACTACTGCATATTTATATTAGTTTTTTTTTTAAATTCGGGGCAATGGGAATTGTGAGCATGGTGTCATAGGTGTAAGCATAATAACCCTGTAGAAACTGCATAGATTGGATCCAAGGTGCAAAGACAGCACCTTCATCACCGAATCTGGTGACAAAGTTATTCTAGTTATTCAACAACTATTCAGATTTTCCTCGCTTTCCCAGATATGGTAGGGCAGCTTGATATTTCCATTAAACAACAGAGATGAACAGAGTCTCTATGAAGCAGTATCAAATGGCAATTATCTTAGGTTTTTTCCAAGAGTCAATTTGGCCAAATTAAATATATTTTTTAATGTAATCATTTAGTGGGGGAAATGAACTAAAAATGTACACTTTTATAAAATTTGATAAAGCACACATTTTAAAAAATGCAACTCCGTAAGCTGTCAGTATTTGTACAGAAAAAAGGTTCATTTTGGCTTTACATGTAAAATAATTGAATATGCTGTCATATTTACATGATGGCTCTAGTATAATGCTTTATGTGAGTTATTTGTCTTTTGTTTCTGGTTGTGCTTGCATTGCTGAACTTTGTTTTCCTGCCAGTTTTGAAGCTGCAAACCTCAAAGTTATTAAAATGAATCAGCATCTAAAAATAGCTCCCCTTGCTAGAAATAGTTTGACTGTGGTTTTGGATGAGAATTTCTGGTAGATCTGTGTTCCAAAATTCCCAACATCTTTGCTTATGCAATAGAGGCAAGTGCCGTTTGTGTCGTTTGTAGTTTGCTCAGTGTCTACTGATACACTTATTGAAAGATCCTCCACAAAAATGTCAATTACAAAGCTTTTCACACTGTTTGTTTTTGAATGTTCATGCTGCATTTAGAGAGCGTATAAAATGTTATATTTTATGAAACCAAATTGTTGGCTCATTTCTCTGTAATCGCACAGTAGCAGCATATTAAATCAGCATCCAATTCTTCAACTGCATGTCCGTGTGCAGTGAGCCATGCATAGCTGGGAGCAACACCAGTATGTCATTTCTGCTGCATCTCATGTAATCATTAAAACAGAACAATAGACATGTGAACAACATGGATGTGTGGCAGTATGTTACTCCCAAACACAGACAACCAAACGGCTAATTAGCTGAACCCACAGAAGCGATCGTGAAGCCGCTCCATATGTACGCTGGGAGTGTTGTGTCTATTTTTAGGCCTGGGCCTAGAATGTGAATCGCCCCCCTGCCATGCCGTGGGTACTGCAGCGCACTGGCCGCTCGGTGCCGACCGGTGCCAGCGAGTGCTTGCCTGTTGTATTGATGTCGAGCGAGGTACATGCCAACAACGGAAGCTTGCTGTGCGGACAGAGTGGCCGTGAATAGACTTCTGTTCGCAGCAGTGCTGGGCCGTGTCACTTGGAGTGCAGGGCCGAACGGCAACATGGGGTACAAAGGGCGCTCTCTTCCTCTGTCCCTGTACTGCTCATTCTCCGTACTCAAGAAAAGACCCCTTTTTTATGCTGCCCACTATTAATTTTTAAAATTGTAACCTGTTTGGTTATCTGAGCGCATCAATCTTTTTGTTTTGGAGAAATTAACGGCAGGGTTTGCAACTTTGCATCTGACCATTTTGTGCCACTATATTTGGCAGAGTATCGCGTGCTTTGCTGTCGAACTTGTTCGGTCTTTACGTCTGAGTCTTTCTGTGGTGTCTCTTTTAAAAAGCTTACCCTCCCCCATAATCCCCTTTTATATTTTCTATAAGTATACAATTGACACTGTTTTTTTTTTACCGGTATTCATCGTATGCTTAAATACATAATTCATAAGAAATTGCACAAAAAAGAAAAAACCCTGTTACACGTACGAGTCACTATTGTAGTGGCAGAACACACAGAGTGAATTGCCTACAGTTAATGGCATTTTTAAAGGGCGTGTGCCAGAGCGAGGAGAATATAGTGATGGATGCAGCTCTCCATGGCCTCAGGGATGCTCTCATTATTTTGTTTACTTAAGCTTGGTATAACGAGCTCGAGTCGCCATGACGATTTCGCCAAGATTTCTCTGTGAAAATTATTCAAGATAATTTGCGGATAACGTCGACATTTTACCGTTCTTGAGCATGATTTTATGTCCTTCCTAAGAATCCAATTGACAGAACATTGAAAATACACGCCGAAAATAATTATCATCCGTCATAGCTGGAGCAAAAAGCAGGTGGTTTTCACCGAGTTGGGAAAAAAACAGAATTCATTTGCATTCTGCTGTGTGCATCTGGGTACCAGTACAAGCCCACCCACTGTGATTGTTTGGTGTTTGTTTTGTTTTATAACCCCGCCCCTTTTTCTCTCCCCCCAATGTGGAATCACCAGTTACGCCTGGAGTTATCACCATTATCCCCATACCATCTGCATCTGCACGCCGGGAGCCATGCAGCTGAGACGGATGAGTCCGCTCTCTGCACATGCACTGATAATGCTGATTGGAATCGAGGTGTAGCTCTCTCTGAGGACAGCTGGTGGCCTGTGAGGGCTTGCTGAATTGTTGGGAGGATACAGGAGTACCCCAAGGAACCGTAGCTGACTTTAATCAACCTTGCAGGACAAAGGAAATTACTGTAGACATAGCTAATTACGGAACTGTCCTGATATCTTAGTTATAGAGCCCAGCCTGGACTTTACCCATCTTTTTCCTGTGTGACTTGGCCTCATTAGTTCTCTCTGTTCCTCAGGGTGTGGGACGCTCTGACCGATAACTACATGCCCTCCTCTGGCTCGGGATGGGATGACGACGATACCGAGACGCTCAACGGAAGCTTCTCCGACCAGGAGGTACTGTATCCAAAGCGCCCAATCACTGCCGTTTCAGCCGTTTATAATTTAACATAACAGGTTCACGTTCACACGTTTATAATAAGCAAATGCAGCAGATGTTACGTGGGGGGAAGATTGTTGCACAATGTTAGCAACTGAGAGACCCATATGGTAGATCTCTGAAAATGAACAGAGCAGCGATATGCATGCATGTCACCGTTATGCATTTTGGCGTTAATATCGAGTCATTATTAACTCAATCTGTCACTGCTGGGGGGCGAGGGTACACGCTGGCACAGAGTGCGCTTCTCTGGGGTCTGGCTTTTGATTCTCTCTCAGTCTGTGCCACGCAATCCACAGGCAGTACAAACCTAGACTGAACCTGCCCATCCGCTATGCCGTTGGACATTTGCTCATGGACGAATTCACTGGAAAGGCGGGGAGAGGGGAAATAATGAATCATTTCAAGTCGGGAACAATCAGCTTTTGAGGGATGATGTCACCATGTACCCTTGTCAGTGGTGCGTGTGTAATTTGTTCACATGCACAGTGAGCACAAGTGGAATGCACATTATAAAACTGGAAGTGGCTTTTTAATTAATTATTTTCTTGAATTTACTAAATTTATGTTTTGCATTAACTTTACTATATATATATATATATTCTTCAGCTGACAGAAAATTAATTTGTGACTGTCCTAATTTTTTGTTTTTGCATGCAACTTTTTCCTGTTAATATCTAGTCCTCGTTGACTTATGTAAGTCTTTTTTGAATACATTTTTTTTATCCATGTCTTTGTGCAGTTGTCATGGGGAAATTGACAAAGAGAATTGTCAGTGCATGGAACAGTTTGCCAGGGCAAGTATTAGAAACAGAGACTCTTGGGGGCTTTCAGGCTGTGACTCAGTGCTTGGTATTCTTTAGACAGTAGGCGAAATGAAAAGCCATTTCGTCTCAACTCCCTGTTACAGCAAGATAATTTATTATACTGATTATCCAGCTTTAGCCCATGGGCACTTTTTACATTGTGCCTATACATTTGGCCTTCAGAGTATCAGGAATAAGGACACTAAAGCAGCTAGCTGCCACTTAGACAGATCCTTATTATCTTAGATGCGAGTGGCTTTCAATTTAATGTTGAGGTTTTGAAGCAAGGTGGGCGGATAATTTATAACATTCGAGCGCGATGAAGTTGTGAGGATTCAGGCTTTTCCCGGTGCTCGGCAGAGTGCTGCATTTAATAAATTAATTAGTAGCTGAGGGGAAACGAACAGGGAAGTGCAGATGATGAAAGTTGTATGCAAGGCCTCGGTGGAAGGACTTACTGGAGTAAGCAGTAAGCACTGATTGAATTGCATGTCTGTATTGAGAAGGGTATTTATTTTATTTTTTTTATCTCCGGCATAGAGGTTTTGATTCCATTTATCAGTCACTCCCTGCTTTTGAGTCAAGCTGCACAAGTAAGCCAAGGGGGCAGAGAGGGGGGAAACGTGGGTTGTTTTTTTGTTTTTGTTTTTTTTTTCAACAAAAGAAGGGGGGGGGGGGGGGGGGGGGGGGTGGGGGTTGGTGGAAGGAGGGTAGGGGAAGGGATCTTTTTTGAGAGAAGAGAATTGCGCTGATTTTTTTTTAAAATCACTGCCAAGCTCGCAATATGCGAAGGCGACCGAGCTACAGGAGAACTGGGGGTTTGGCGTGACGCACGTATAGTTTAGACGCGCATAAGGAGTCTCGCGGTGCGTCACCTCCCCAGCAACCGGCAATGAATTCAGAGCCATACGGTGTTGCCCTTCAAGGGCGGATGGATTTTAAACAGACATGAAAGTGTTATTTTAAAGCAGAAAACCAAGTGCACTTCTATGCGCATAACGAAACTAGCAGCAGATCAATAGACCGAAGAGTCTATTATTCCACTGAAGGTCTTTAAAGGGTAGCAGACAGACCAGTACAGATAGGCCACTCTCTGAAGGAGTGCATATTTTCTCTCTTCATCTGCAGATCCATGAAAAGGAGGAGGATGAGATGAATGAGAAGAACGAGAATGCAAGCTTTGTTAGTGAGGAGCCCCTTGTTACTGCTGACCAGGTGATAGTAAGCACAATTGTACGTCCCGGGGTTAATAAATGGTATCGCCTATGAAAAAAGTACTAAAAGTAACCAGAAAAAAAGAAAAAAAACAAACTCAGTATATGATTCAATACATATACGATTAAGGGCCTGATTTACAAAATCAAAGGTTTTGCTCACCAAAAAAAAAACACTGGCAATCAGCACCCAAACATTTGATTTGGGTGCTCGATTTACTAAGACCTTTAGTGTGTGCAAATGTTTTTTCTTTGGTGAGCAAAACTTTTGATTCGTTCGTGCAAATCAAACGGCGAACTGTAACTTTGGCCATTACGTGGTAATGAAACCCCACTTTTCCTTCATTAGTGTAAGTTGCTGTACGTTTTATGGGGGGGTTTTTTGGTCTCCAAGGTGATTGAGGAGATTGTAGAGATGATGGAGAATTCTCCAGACCCAGGGGAGACCGAGGAAGAGGAGGAAGAGGAGAGCGTGGACTCCGCCCCCAAGGGTAACTCCTCATTGCTGGAGGAGATAAGAGTGTTGTCTCGGGCCTCCAACAACAACAGCTCATATGAAGGTATAGCCAGCCCCACCCTCTGGGACAGGCCCTGTCTCTGCTGACGGAAACTACTGCAGTATTTAACAGCCAAGGCTATGCCGCAAAGGGCAGGGAGTGAGAGAGAGGAAGAGAGAGAGCAAGAGAGAGAGAGAGAGACAGTCTCAATCACTCTCTCTGACTGGAGCTTTTGGAGTAAAAGCAAAAGCCCTTTTACAGTATGTCACACACACTCACTCACTTAAAGCTTCTGAAATATGGGCAAAATAAATACTTGCTTTGACAAAATTGAGCCATTTTATTCTATAAAAAACTCCCTGCTGTCACTACTCAGTGTCTTGTGAAATCACAATGTGTCGCACCAAGAAAGAACAGATTGCCTGTCCATATGTGTGCAAATCTGTGCATGTGTGCCTATATGTGTACCTTTTTATGTGTCTATGTGTGTGTGTGGATTTGCTCCATCAGAATAGAGTTGTGGTTTGCTCTGCTTTCATTGTCCTGAAGACTAGACTGTGCCAGTATTGTTTGTTCATGATTCTCCTGTGTAGAGCACAGCACAGTATGCTGTCCTGCATAGCTCTGCCCTACAATTAAAAGATGCCATATTTGTTTCAAGTGGATTGTGTGCCTCTTTTTACATGGTTTATATTTCTGTCTGTTTGTCCCCGCAGGTCTAAGGCTGATGCCCAGCTCTGTGTTGGAGGAGTTGCTGTGTCGGGTGGAGGCAGCCATTCGACAGTATTCGGAGGAGCTGGTGGAGCAGCTGGCCCGGAGGGAAGAGCTGGAGTTTGAGAAGGAGGTGAAGAACTCCTTCATCACTGCCCTGATGGAGGTGCAGAACAGGCAGAAAGAGCAGAGGGACGTGAGCAAGAGACGGCGTCGGGACAAGGTCGTGAGTCTGCAGGGAACCCCGCGGACCGAGAAGACCAGCTCCATGCCTGTGAAGGTCAGCGGCCACCGTGTGTGTGTGTGTGTGTGTTGTGTGTTGTGTGTGCGCGCTCGCTCTCGTCTGTGCATGCACAAGCCTGTGTGTGTATGTGCCTGTGCAGTACACTGTGGATAAAGGACATAATGTGCTGTAGCACTAGCACCAGTGAGTGAGATCAGAGCCAGTACTCTGGATCATTAAGCCATGTTTTATCTCAGGTTTTAAACACACTGGCTCCCCCCTTACCTCAGCGTATGATTTCCAACAGCGCTTCAGCATGGAGGGCCTCTCCAGCATTCTGCAGGTTGGAATTCGGCAGACGTTCTGGACCTCAGGAGTGGAGAAACAAGTAAGAACCCATCTGGCGTGCTTCTGCACTCTACAGGATCTTTTGGAAATCATAGATGGGTTTGGGATTAATGCCTCTCCCTACAGGGCTATATCTGTGCATTCTGAATTTACAGTTTCATACTTTTTAGCAGGAACATCTGCTTGTTGTGTTTTCCGCCTATAGCCTCCTAAGAATAGAATCACGCACTGTGTATTGTAGCTGCAGATAGAAGCGAGGTCTAATGCATTTTACTTTTAGAAGAATAACCCGTCTCTGCTCTCACCTAGAATGACTCAAGCTAGGTCAGTATAATCATTCTTATCATCAAAAGCCCGACAGGTACAACATGTACCAAATGGCAAACAGACAAGCAGTTTTTTGACCTCTCTCTCGGGCCCAGAAAAAAAAAAACAGGCCCTTAACGAGGCAATCAGCAGCAGCTGTGTGATTGGCAATTAGTCGCAGCTGCCACTCTGCCTGTGAGTTAGGCTGACTTTTTTTTTTTGAGGCACATTGACCATGAACAGTTGAGTTTCACTCACCTCTAGTCCTCTCTGATTAATTTTTTTTTAATCAAGGGATACGAAATGCTTCTGGCTTCCACTACAACATGTCTCAGATTCTTTAGCCAATCAATGCGGGCCGCGTTCGGATCCAGTTTAACACATTCCGTTCCCTTGCTGTCTTCCCTCAATATAGGAAGTGCAACCCAATAGAGTTGAAATGTGACTGCCAACTTTTTCTGTGTGGAGCATTGCATTGTGGGATTCTGTTCTTGCTGGAAGCTTGCATTTTATACCCTTGGTGGAAGGGAGGATAAACGAGGAAGCGAGGGAATATAATTACTTCTTCCCCTTTCTTAAATTGGAACCGAATCCCACTTAGTGTGGCTGCCATATTTCATCCTGGCATTTTGGGGATTCCCCTCTTGAAGCAAGGGAAGGGAACGACAGGAAGAAAGCATAAAATTTGGATCTGAACGCAGCCCGGGAATACTTCAAACACCAGCAGACACAGAGGCCCTCCAGCATTCAGGTTTCAAATCCCTGCACGACAACGGGAATGCAGTACTCTCTTAGGACAGTCAGCAACGTACAGTATACTGAGAAGGAGTGGTGCCGTTTCACAGTATACTGAGAAGGAGTGGTGCTGTTTCACAGTATACTGAGAAGGAGTGGTGCTGTTTCACAGTATACTGAGAAGGAGTGGTGCTGTTTCACAGTATACTGAGAAGGAGGGGTGCTGTTTCACAGTAATCACTCTCTTAGGACAGTCAGCAACGTACAGTATACTGAGTAGGAGTGGTGCCGTTTCACAGTAATCACACTCTTAGGACAGTCAGCAACGTACAGTATACTGAGAAGGAGGGGCGCTTGAAACATTCACGATCCAGGAAAAAATATGAAACCGGAGAACACATTCTCTTTAAAAAAAAATGTATCTCTCAAATTTTGGAGCAAGCCAGACATCCCTTAGCTTCCAGGAGAACACACCACTGCCTCAGTCTTACTGGTGACACAATACCTATACTTTAGTTCTTGAACACAGACAGGAACAGAAATGCTCTTCTCTTATGTATTAGTGACTGTTTTTAACAGACACCGCTTATTTGCCATTTCTATCATCATGGATGGAGTTTGCAGTTTTTGACCATGCATCATTTAGATCTAGACCCCTGCGACCCCTGGAGAAATGGTTTCCCCCCCCCCCCTGGGGTTCCTCCAAAGTTTTTTTTTAATTACACCTGGAGTTTTTTTTTTTGCTGTTGTTGTGGGCTCTGGCTTGTGTTGGGGGGGTTTAGGCTGGGTTTTTTCTGTGAAGCGCATTGTGACAACTTGTTGTGAAATGCGCTATATAAATAAATATTGATTTGATTTGATTTGATTATTTTATAGTACTTAAACACCGTGATCCCGTATGAGGAGAAGGGGACCCCTCCTACAGTGGAAGACCTTCAGATGCTGACAAGAAGTAAGATTGTTATAACCTCATTCAGACGCACAACTCCTGTCTGAGAAAAGCGTCCTCACTCACAGATACATGGATCGTGCTAAAAGACACACATCCCACGCAGACACACTTCCCACTCACAGACAGAGGCTATGATGAGTCAACTTAACTTTGAAGTTTTTTTTTTCTTCATAACCAGATTTGGAAGTTAATTTTGGTGATTGCAAAAAAAAATATATAATAATAAAAAATAAATTGTGTTTAATTGTGATTGTAAGTACACAAATTGATTGAATCTGGGCTATAGACTCAAAAAAAGAATACACACACATACTGTAAGGTTACACTGTCAGGTTAATCTGTTTAACCTTTGTGCAGTCTGGTTTTTAAAACACTATATGTGTTTCATAGACAGAAACGCGACAATACACAGCATTTTGTAGATTTGATACAAATATATTCTTACATTGATGTTAAAAATGACAAGTAAACTTGAATAAAAAGCATGATTTGACATATTGATATTTAGATAATTTCCACAATTCCACTGAACAGCTATTCATGTGACCTATTTTCTGCAGTTCTTTCTGCAATGAAGGAAGACAGCGAGAAGGTCCCCACCTTGCTAACTGACTACATTTTGAAAGGTGAAGATCCACATTCTAATTCAGCAGCAGAAATCAATCAATCAAATTTTATTTATATAGCCAAGTTCAACAATTGCAACTCAATGTGCTTCACCTAAAATGAGAGAAAAAGGGAAAGGCTCCATTGTTGTGACAATGCCAGTGATTGTTACTGATGAAGATGAACATAGATATGATTTAAGTATGATGATGAAAGAGGTGAGGAAATGATGAGGACAATGATGATGAAGATTATTATGAACATAAGATTATGATGATAATTATTCTGGTAATGAGGATGATGATGATAGTTCTGGTAGTAATGATGGTGATGGTGATGATGATGATGATAGTTCTGGTAGTAATGATGGTGATGATGATGATGATGATGATGATAGTTCTGGTAGTAATGATGGTGATGATGATGATAGTTCTGGTAGTAATGATGATGATGATGATGATGATGATAGTTCTGGTAGTAATGATGATGATAGTTCTGGTAGTAATGATGATGATGATGATAGTTCTGGTAGTAATGATGATGATGATGATGATGATGATAGTTCTGGTAGTAATGATGGTGGTGATGATGATGATGATGATAGTTCTGGTAGTAATGATGGTGGTTGTGTTGATGATCAAGGTGATGATGACGAGGATGCCCCTTGTGTTTTTCAGTGCTGTGTCCCACCTAAAGAGGTATTTGGGTCGCAGAGAGACGTGGAGAGGCCCGCCCATCCCACCTGACCTTCATCTCTAGCCCTGACTGCATGAGAGCCCATCTATGATTAAGGATATATCACTGTATCTAACCATCCTCCTTTACACATCCAGACCCTGAATATATCTGTCTGCTGATCTGGTCTAGGCATGCCTGCAGCTACGGGGCCAAAACAGCACTACGCACTCACAATATTCAACCTTCTGGACATTTATGCAGTTATCAGGCCTTCTTACAGTTGATCGGAAGCCTGTTTTTTTTACTGGCATTATTATGGTTAATATCATTGCTGGTTGTACTGCTGGAGCAGTGCCTTCTTTAACCAATTGATAACTCAGTTATTGAAAATGAACACTTTGTTTTGTTGATATTCCCAATTCCGAACGCCCGATGATTGTCCTAAGCCGGTCCCGTTGCTGCGACGCCCTTTTTCAGTTTGAGAGAACGCAAACTACTGAGCTTGTCCTCTGAAATACACTGCATGCGCAGCTGTCCCAAGCAGACTGCAGGTATCAGAACCACTGTAGGAGTGGTTCTTGCATGAGTTGGGGAAATTCTGCCGACTGGAACCCTGCCTCCCTGGGTGATGCATATACAAATTGTATATTCCTGAAATGTAAGACCTTTATGCTGAACCAGCCTATTTGGTTTCTAGAAAAAAAATACATTCGTTAATATAATCCATAGGCAATGCAACATTTAACGAAACTACGCTAAGTACTGTGTAAAATTACCAAATTGGTACCGCATAGGGAATTATTGCGCAACAACAAATTGTTATTGGCCAGTTACACAGTTAATACTTGGCTAAGGCACTATGAATGAAAATTTTTGCCATTACTGTTTTTATTCTCAAGGTTATTGTGAATATTTTCACCAGTCTTTCTTCTGTGTTGCAAAACTATGTGTTAACATACATTGTGTGTTCGCAGAAAAACGTACGCGTCTCGAATATGTACATTGCTGTATAGTAGCTTGACGTTTGCCGTACTACACTAATAGCTCACTGACAACGCTGTAAAGTTTCACCGTAATTTAGTTAGTCTGCTGCACGTTAAGAAGTTGGCCACTGCCTTCTGCACACTGTATATACTTGTCTTGAAATGACCTTGGCAGGAACTTGAGTCTCAAATAATGGCAGTTAACAGGAAAAAAAAAATTGCAAAACATGTTTTGTCATGGCAAGAATGGCAAGAATGGCAAGGTGTCCTGACAATTTAGCATGTTATTGTGGGCATTTTCCTTAGCCCCTTTCTCAATAAAAAAGGAAATTCTCGAACAGCTGTGTTACTGAAATGACAGAGGCAAAGGTGGGTGCACATCATTGACCGAGAATTCAGTTCTTACTATTGAAGTCTAAAAAAATAAAAAAGTAGAAGTATCACTAGATACCGACAGAAATAAACCACGGTCACAGGCAAATAGACCTATTGCCTCTAAAGATTCCACCACCACATGTGGATCCCTTTACACCTTTAGTGAAATTTAGGAACTCAGAAGTGTCAGGCATTATAATGGTAGCTGTCGGTGCTTACAGGTATCCTGTAAATATCTTTGTATCATTTCCCCACTGAGGCCTTCAAGCGGGCTTGTATATCACAAAATTTGAATTGTTACCGAATGACTTACTGCAGTTAGGTGACACACGGGAAGAAATTGATCGATTCAAAAAGCCATATTTCACAAGAAGTAATTTGTAAAAAAAAATTATAAAAAATGCAATACAAAACGCGCATTTCTCAGGTGTCCCTACTGTGTCTGGTTGTATGTAGCTCATTAACATTTTTCCTCAACACTTAACACTGGCAAAGCACAGGGTGTCATACAATATCCTCAAAAAGCCCAAATGACATGTGTTCTGGGCGCTTTTGGGGGGAAAAAAAGTAAGGTGTGATCTATGTCCCAGGAATAAATCCCAATTTTTAATAAAATATTCATACCATTAAATAAGCTTTGTGACTGCTTTCTTCTTTATAACTAATCTAGGAAGATTTGTGATTAAGGATATTAACTAGTTTGGTGCACTTTTCAGTAAATATAATTTCAATCTATTTTACAGACATAAATTACACGGCGAAAGCGCAATAATTCTGACCCAATCAATCCACAGAGAAATACTTTAGCGTGCTCTTCAGGTCACGATCATCCATACTGCCTAGCTAACCACTGCACAGAACACACAACATACTTACATTCTTCACTTAACTTGGTGAAATCATGAAATATCCAGACAAAAATAACACTAACACTGCAAGGCAGATATACACTGCCTGGCCAAAAAAAAAGTCGCTGTTGCACCCGTCATGCATAGTGCCCACTGTACAAGCCTCTGGAGTGTTATGATCTGGAGTTGCTTCAATTGGTCAGATCTTGGCTCAGCAGTACCTGAATGTACTGAATGACCAGATTATCCCATCAATGGGCATATTCCAGGACGACAATGCCAAGATTCATCGGGCTCAAATTGTGAAAGCGTGGTGCAGGGAGCATGAGGAATCATTTTCACACATGAATTGGAGAGTCCATGAACACCACAGTCCTGACCTTAGCCCCATTGCAAGTCTTTAGGATGTGCTGGAGAAGACTTTACGGAGTGTTTCGACTCCCCCATCGTCAATACAAAATCTCGGCCAAAAAGTAATGCAACTCTGGACGGAAATAAATGTTGTGACGTTGCATAAGGTAGTTGAAACAATGCCACGACGAATGCACGCCGTAATCAAAGCTAAGGACAGTCCAATGAAATATTAGTGTGTGCAACTTTTTTTTGGGCCAGGCAGTGTACAATGTCACAAGGAAAAATACAGGTTAATTGATATTTTAATATCTTTTTAACTCTTTTTTAAATTCATAACTTCTGTATTTTAACGATTTTAACTGGGATTTGGTGCTACCTGCAGTTTATTTTCCTTCTCTGAGTAAAACCCTACTCACACTTGCCATATAAATTGTATATTTTTACGTAGAAGAATTGCATACTTCATTGGAATTTCAAAGTTTTCTTGAAAATACTTTCCGATTACAATTAGTAAAATCTTTCAAATAAGCACATCTAATTGAGTATCAATTTATAGGGACAAATGCTAATTGAGTCCAAAGAGATACAACATTTGAAAATGAATTACTGAGGCACTGAAGACACAATAGTAAGTTTGAGGACAGAGAGGCGCAGACATGCACACGCACACACACGCACACGCACGCACACATACGTGCGCGCACACACGCGCACACACGCGCACACACGCGCACACACACCTGGGCTAATTCTTCCTTTTTCCCATCTGTGGAGAAGAAAGAGCAGGAGGAGCAGGTTGAACTGAAGAGGCTTCCTGCTCATAGTGCATTTATACATTATCCTCTCCAATAGCATTTCAATGATTTCAGTGGTGGTATCATCATAATTCAAGAATTATTTTTTAATGCTTCTGTAGCCACGAAGGTTACTTTTAAAACCAATATCTGAGCTAAGTATTTAAAATATGTAGAAAACTATTTTTACATTTTGTGTTAATAACATATAAAATATTTTTTATCTACATGGACACATGCCCGTCTGTGATTTTGGCAAATAATACCAACTGCCAATGGCTTTGATAATGCATTGTAAAACCCAGTCAACTTGCCAGTTTGTAATATTTGAAATATCAGCAGAAAGGTATGGCTGGACTCAATTTTAGACATCATGGCCAGTTTAAAACAACACAACACATTTAAGATAGACAATGACCCTGACAATCACAGTACAGAGAACTCACAGGTAACCCTGATAGTCACAGTGCAGAGTACTCACAGGTAACCCTGATAGTCACAGGGCAGAGTACTCACAGGTAACCCTGATAGTCACAGTGCAGAGTACTCACAGGTAACCCTGATAGTCACAGTGCAGAGTACTCACAGGTAACCCTGATAGTCACAGTGCAGAGTACTCACAGGTGACCCTGATAGTCACAGGGCAGAGTACTCACAGGTAACCCTGATAGTCACAGTGCAGAGTACTCACAGGTGACCCTGATAGTCACAGGGCAGAGTACTCACAGGTAACCCTGATAGTCACAGTGCAGAGTACTCACAGGTAACCCTGATAGTCACAGTGCAGAGTACTCACAGGTGACCCTGATAGTCACAGTGCAGAGTACTCACAGGTAACCCTGATAGTCACAGTGCAGAGTACTCACAGGTAACCCTGATAGTCACAGTGCAGAGTACTCACAGGTAACCCTGATAGTCACAGTGCAGAGAACTCACAGGTACCCCTGATAGTCACAGTGCAGACCGTGCAGAGTAGCCTACTCACAGGTGACCCTGCCAGTCACAGTGCAGAGTACTCACAGGTGACCCTGCCAGTCACAGTGCAGAGTACTCACAGGTGACCCTGCCAGTCACAGTGCAGAATGTGCAGAGCCTGACAGTCACAATGCAGAGCATTCACAGGTGGCCTTGACAGTTACAGTGCAGATGGCATAACCCAGCTCATTCGACACCCTGCAGGAGTTTTATCCCAGAGAGGATTGCTGACAGGTTATGCAGAAACAGGAACCCACTGGACTGGGCTGGAACAGCAAAGGGGAGGAGGGCGGGGTGGAGGTGGAGCTAATTCAGCGAGGGGACTGGGAATGAGCGTGCAATAAGAGCAGGCCTGCTGCAGCTTTGTAGCATGGGCTCTGCCTCTGACCATCCAGATCACACAATGAAGGGTATGATTAGATTACTGAGCTCCCCAACCACAGGCACCACTGTAATCACATCACGACTCAAGCTTCAGAGGGATATATTCACGCTCTCACTCAGTCACTCTCCACGCTGCATCACACAGTGCAGTTCTCCAGCACAATGGCTGCACAGCGCAAATAACCTTCAAACAAGTAAAGGCTTAAGACGAACAAAAAGACTGGGCTGTGCAGTGTTTGTGCTACTGCAGACTGTGAACGCGTTCTCTCCTCTCTTTCTCGGTTTCAGCAGAGCACCGACATTTTGCCTATCGTAGCGTGTTCAACTATGTCCTGAAAAGAGTGTACATATGGGTTCTTAAACATTTAAATACTGTGATGCATTTAAAAATGCGTGAGCTGTTACACACAGCTGACAGAATTGAAATTCTTAATCTGAAAAACTTAATAAACTAAATAATTGTAGCCTCCATTCCCCTCTCTTTTTTATTTAAATTTTTGTTTCAGATTTTTTCCACAATTTCTCCCAATTTTAGTAGCCAATTGAACCCCTATTCTAATTCAATTCCCCCCATGTAGCAACCGCTAGAGAACCACTGCTATACAACCCCGTCAGCCGGTAGTAGGAAAGAGGCCGCCACGTCCTCGAGTCTACAGGGCGCGACTCCTCAAGCTCCTGACCGTGATTCCAGCTCGCCCGGGGCCTTATTTGCGCAACGATTCTCTCCGAGCCCCTCCCCCCACCCGGAAGCAGCCGCCAATTGCTGCTCCCACAGGGCACCGGCCATGCTCGGAATTGGCAGGTCCGGGGCGCGAACCCCGATCCTCGGAGTACAACTGCCGTTGTACCACCGCAGCGGCAGCGCATTCCCCTCTCTGTAAGATAGCCCTCCATTCCCCTCTCTGTAAGATAGCCCTCCATTCCCCTCTCTGTAAGATAGCCCTCCATTCCCCTCTCTGTAAGATAGCCCTCCATTCCCCTCTCTGTAAGATAGCCCTCCATTCCCCTCTCTTTAAGATAGCCTTATGAGGAGAATCCTTTGTCGGATTTCCAGTTGGCTTAAGAGGCCTTATCATTCTGGTGACAGTCTTCTGTTCATGATGCTGTGTTAGATCCTTTAGATATCCTGAATGACACACTGAGCAGAACTGTCTGTTGGCTGTCAGTACTGCTTGTAATGCTGAGGCGTGTGGGCTTGTAATGCTGAGGCGTGTGGGCTTGTAATGCTGAGGCGTGTGGGTTTGTAATGCTGAGGCGTGTGGGTTTGTAATGCTGAGGCGTGTGGGTTTGTAATGCTGAGGCGTGTGGGCTTGTAATGTTGAGGCGTGTGGGCTTGTAATGCTGAGGCGTGTGGGCTTGTAATGCTGAGGCGTGTGGGCTTGTAATGCTGAGGCGTGTGGGTTTGTAATGCTGAGGCGTGTGGGCTTGTAATGCTGAGGCGTGTGGGCTTGTAATGCTGAGGCGTGTGGGCTTGTAATGCTGAGGCGTGTGGGCTTGTAATGCTGAGGCGTGTGGGCTTGTAATGTTGAGGCGTGTGGGCTTGTAATGCTGAGGCGTGTGGGCTTGTAATGTTGAGGCGTGTGGGCTTGTAATGCTGAGGCGTGTGGGCTTGTAATGCTGAGGCGTGTGGGCTTGTAATGCTGAGGCGTGTGGGTTTCCTGGACGACACGCGGGGCGACGTTGCCATCTGCGGTGTGGCGTTTTATCATGTTGGGCTCTGAAATGACGCAGTGGCTGAATCTGTTTGTTAGCTGGCGACAGGGCCCTGTGTGGTCTTGCGTGCCTCCCCCATGTTTCCCAGCAACAGCGACAGTGGGGTGGCGCCTTTCTCTGCCTCAGGAGCAGGTGGGAGCAGCGACACTGTGCAAGGTTTGGACACACTGGACCCACACACTGGCACTGAGGGTGGCACTGAACACAACAGAGACAGAGGGCTGACCTCAGTATAATTCTTCACTGCAAGCCATGTACTTACTTTACAGTGGCCTAGACATTTTGGGCTCCATGAAAAGATCTCACATTGGGCCTCCACCCCATCCCTGCACGATTATTGTAACCACACCTCCAGAACCTAATAGTCGACCCATTCAACACTTATAAATAACTCTTATCTTTGCAGGCTTTCACACATGCCTTCTGGTTGCAACAGCAAATCCCTCCATTTGAAGCAAGCATTAATATTTAAAAGAGGATGAATTGTTAAAAAATCGATCGTAAAACAATTTGTAGCAAGCTAGCAACAAACTCAATTATTAATAGAAACATGATTGACGAACAAAGCTTTGCTAAACCCTTAAAACATTATTGATTGCATGTGTGCATCATGGAACAAAGTGAAATATAAAGATAAGAGGAGATACTGTAGATTAATATAGCATCACTGAAAATAAAGACATGAAATCGTTTAATTTTTATATTCAGGTTTCAAATGAACTCACATTTGATAATAAAAAAAAAAAATTGTTAATTTCTAATTAACTTGCCAAATTCTGAAATACTGCAAGTTCTTGATTAGACATAGCTTACAGTAAGGACTTCAATTGAAAAGTAAACTTGTTCTGGTTTCTGGACCTCGTTTCCTTTTCACTGCTGCCACCATGTGGCTGCATCTGGTAGTACTTGGCAGTAACTAAAGAAACATTCAATTCCAAATTAATAATATTTACAATATATTTTATTGAATAATTATAATAATGGCAATACAAAAACAACATACAAAGTATCACCAAACCTTCTTCAATGTCATAAACATAAAAGTATGCAGTCACTGCATATGATCACGTCAGTGGTATTGCACTGACTACATCAAAAATAACCACATGATGTTAACAGGACATGTTTTTGTATATACCTGTATGTTCTTTGTATATCCAGAAATAGTATGGTTAAAAAGGCATTAACTGTTGACCATTTCAATAAAAATAGTTAAAAGGATACTTGCTTATAAAAATGGAACAATGCAGATGTCTCAGCATTAAACATTAATATCCTATGGTTTAAAAAAAAGTTTCCCATACAAAAAACAGGTCAATGTTTTCTCAATTCTTTAAGTAAAATGTATCGTTGCAAATGTATTACCCATCAACCCACATACACTAGAGTACAACTTACACACAATAAAAAGTGCCAATTTCAATTAGGTTATCCAGTATTGACAGAATAGGCCTTTATAACTTGCACTTGAGTAAGTTTATTATGTATTTGAGTACAGCTAGGGACATTCTGTATTGATATCCTTTGGATTACACAGGTGAAATATTGTTTAGCATCTAGGCAGTTAGCTGCAGATGAAATGGTGCAATACTGCATTCAAATGGAAATTTCCAGACAGAAATTGGACAGTTTTACAGGATAATAATCATTGCAGATGACCACTTGGGAAATGTGCCTGTAAATGGAGCTCTGATGCATGTTAAAATGGGACCCAAATGGTCACCTGTGTGAATCCTGCCGATCTATTTGGACCAGATTAAGTCAGAATGTTCTCTAGCCCACTTGTATCGTATCAGGATTTGGACAAAAAGAGCATCTATCTTAATAATGAATTTAAGTGTAAAAATAATAATGCCTATAAATGTGCAATTACTGGATTTGCTAATAGAGTAGAGAAGCTAATGGAGCACATTATTGATTAAAATCTTCTGCAGAACAACAATCAAACGTTAGTTAGATATGAATTATGCACCATATACCAGTAACTCATTTATACTGAAATAAATATACAGTACACAGTATATGCATACATAGGCAGCATATATGCATAGTGCGGCTTCAGCCGTGGAGCGTTTACTCTATCTGAATACACAACAATGGCAGTGTCCTTAAACAAAGTTTAGTAGATAATTCAATTTGGAAATTGACTTGAATTTCAGTTACGTTTGTCACGTTAGTAAACTAAGGTCAATATACGATTATATTCTCAATATACGATATACGACATTTTTCATACCGTACAGAAACGATGATCAAGGTAAAAGGCAACAGCAGGCATTTTAGTCTGGCGAGCAACCAGAAAATACAGCGATGACCTCCGGCGAGCTTAATATTCTTCTTTCGCATGGTTAGGTTTGGAGGATGTGAAATACTGTGTATCTGATCGCGGCCTAATTAGCGAGCGCCTGCGACTGCATGTGCTGTGATTGAGGCTCCTACACAAATACACCCGCGAGGTGCTGCCCTTAACTAAACAAGCTTCATATTACTGCCGCCGAACTCATAAAAATGAATAAATACACCATTTGATTCATTATGAATAGCTCATGATTTGAGTAGCTACTGTATTGTGATGAGACAGAATAGAGGCCTAATTTTAAAAGAAAATAGTAAAGTCGGGGGCTAGAATGTGTGCATAAGGCTTGGGTTTCATGTGACATTTTCTCATTTAAAAAAACGCCAAATAAAACAACGTTACATTTTGTGTACAGCGGGGTCACTATAACCCTTTGTGGAGAGTCATCTACACTACGTACACATAAGCTGCAACAGAAATGACAACACTGTCAATTGAACCTGAGAGTGAAAATCAAACTTGTGTTCCATTTCAGCACTTTGTTGAGTCTTCAGAAACTATTGGGATGGAGGTCTCTATTCTAACACAAATGCCATTTGTCCTATACTCATTGTTTCTTATGCAAAAGTTTATCCACAACCCCAGTATTTTTGCAAGGATCAAAACATGATTTGACTGAGATGATTCAGTTGAGTTGAGCACAATGTACCTTCCAGTGTTTATCAGTAAAAGGCAGTTTTTTCTCAGCCCTACATGAGCAACTCCAGTAGTTTATAAAACCAGCATTGGAATTCAGCTTGTAAAAAAAGCAACAAAAATGATACATTTTGTAAAATGATACTGCAGAACAGTATTAAATATTCATACATCTTACTATATCTTGAATATATAAAAAACAATACAAAGCATATAATTTTGTATAGTCTTCAGTAAAGGAAATGGCATCATTGTGCCATTGCTTTGTGATCTTATGGTCTTAAGAACGTCTGGTTTCATTCATTGGTTTTATTCCTTTTTTTTTATATTCCGGCCAGCGTGAAAAATTCCTAAAAAACGTTTTTTTCGGTCCCTTTCGTGAATTTCTCTTGGAGTTTTAGGTTCTGTACAGTTAGTTAGCAGGAGAGGCTTACCGGTCTGCTACACCAGAGAGCCCGCCTGGTTCTGGGCGGGCACCATTACAGGCACGGCGCCCATGCGGGACAGGTTGGACGCGGTAACGCCGACGGGGATGGGGGCCGGGCGGTGGACCAGGGGCCGTGGCTGGGGGTCCTCAGTTCTGTGCAGGGTGCTGTTTGAGCTCAGGGGTCCCGGCGTCCCCCGGGACATGGAGCCCGGGGCGCTGTACCCGGGGAGTCCCTGCAGGGGGCTGGGCTCCGCCGGCCGGAGCCGGAAGCCTGTTATGCTCCCTGTCGCCGTGGTGATGGAGGCGGTGTCAGAGGCCGGGTAGTGGGGGAAGTGGTTGTGTGACTGCTCCTGCTCCTGCTGCTGGTGGTGGAGGTGGTGATGGTGGTGGTGGTGTTGGAGATCCCGTAGAGGTGGGCTGATGGCGATGGACGACAGTGTGCCATTTCTGGAGATGATGTCAGAGCCCGTGCCACTCTTCGCCCACGATACCCGTTTGGGAGCCTGAGCGTCCTCTCTGTAAAATGATATAATTTCCTTACATACTGGCACTTAGTGATAAAGCAGGCATTACTGTAATGGTCCTTATTCTATTCTATTCTATTTTTGTTTTGAGTTGAAAGCCCTATTTGCGCAGGCTGCGTAAGACATATAACACACATGCACACGCACACAGGTGTGCCAATAACATGCGAGCAAGGATATCACAGGGTCAGACCCTCCCCCCCAAACAAGCCCCCTTTACTCGTCTCCGACTCCAGGATAAAGATCAGGAATCTTACTTGATGTCGTTGGACACGTCCTCCTCCGCGTCCCTCCTCCTCCTCCTCCTCCTCAGGATGAAGACCAAGAAGAGCACGATGGCCACGAGGCCCACCACAGATCCCACTGTGGCGCCGGCGATAACGCCCACGTTGTTCGCTGAGCAGAGGCGGGGGGGGGAGACGACGTGGGTAAGGACACACTCACTCAGCGGGAGCAAAGCACTTTAGCTCCGTAACACATCTGGGATGATAATCTTGCACGAGCATTTCACTGAGCCTTTACAGTTTAGCAGGTTATAAAATTACTCTATATACAGGGTTCCCGGGCAAATGAGATCAGTTAAGGACTAATGTATGACTTTTTGAGGATTATAATTTTGTTTTAGCGGAAATTAGAGAAATTCTGATGAAACTAGGTTACATTGAAGATGGAACTGTGAAAAGGGAAATACTCTTTTTCACAAATTACTTGCAAAATATTTTGTGTCTGCAAGGATGAACAACTCAACAATAAACCAATGAGCAGACCATGTATTTACAAATAACAGTGTTTGTAGACTTATGGTAGGACACAGAGCCTAGAGTGTACATACGTGACACATAAATGACACATTACAGGTTTTACATACAGGGATAACACAGCCAGATGGCGTACGTGTCTATGACACAGACAGCATACATACACGTGGAGACCTCCAGGTTGATGTAGCAGCTCTCTGAGCCAGCTGTGTTGCTGGCCCTACACACGTACTTCCCCGACATGTTCTTAGTGAGGTTACTGAGCTGCAAGGTTCCTAGCTTCTCATCTGCAGGGACAGACAAAGGTTACACATTACAATGCATTGTGGGGTCTGACCCAATGTTTGTGGCTGCCCTGGATACGCAATCCATATCGCAATGATGACAGGATTTTGTATTACATTCGAAAAGCTGATCCAATATTTGAATTTCACCAGGCTGAAACGTGCCGCTTTAGCATGGATGCTTTGATGAGAAATGGATTGTGGGAAATACATGACAAAAAGGTTTTTTATCAAACCTGATGTCAACAAATCACCAACTGTTTTGGATAATTTTTTCAAGTGAATTCTTACGGACGTGTAAAGACAGCTTGGTGAAGCCGTGTCTGATGGGAAGCAAGCACAGCTCACAAGCACATCAGCTCCAGACAAACAAAAAGGACAATGCACTTGGTATTAGTGTCACTAATATGTTCCCAAGGGATCCTGTTGTTTGAAACAATAGCCACTCAGGTGACCTTCATCCACATTATGTTCCTCCAAAGCCTGGCATTGGCTCGTGTAGGTCAGTTCTGATTGGACAATCTTCTGCCCTGCTGTCAACCTAATCCTGTTTGGCCAGTAGTGTGAGACCCAGACCCCGCTGGGTTTGTATGAGAATGTCAGGCCACCCTTAACAGTTTCAGTTACAGCAAAACCCAGCCCCTACAGATACTGAACTCCAACCACTTCCTGCTTGTTAAACTGTAGAGAATGAGAATGCTACACATTTGGATTCACTTAATCTTATATTTACGATATGTATGACATCCAGAACGACTCTACCGTGATTTGAAACTTGGTAGCCGTTTTTAAGGTTTGAGCATGGCATCCGAAGAGGTGAAGAGCAAGCAGGGTTGTTTTCTTTGCCCTTTCTTCTCCCCAATTTGGAACAGGTAATTGTTCCAGTGGCTATATCCACAAATGCAGGCTGTGCAGGAGACAAAGTGCCAATCAGAGTAAAGGTGTCTGACTGATCACAGTCTGTGGGACACCTGGCACGTGACTGGGATGAGCTAATGTGGTGCTAAACTGAGGAATCCCTGTCAATTGTATCTGAAAAACGTGAACTCCCAGTCTTGACTCATGGTCAGCAAATGGTGGGGCCCAGGCTCAAACTTGCCATGTATAGGTGAGAGGGCTTAGCATATTTTATCATTAAGCTAGCCTGATTCTGAGGTAGTTTCTGCACAGGATGTAAAACTAAGGCTTGTCTAGTTTTTTTTTTACAATGCTACTCACGCTAGGGATAAGGCTAGGTCTGTCTCTAAAATGGTATGGGACTGTATTCTAGGGGGTTAGGGTTTTTTCAGTCCCTTACCCAAATACCCCAGAACAAGTAGGGGCTGTGTACAGGCTCTCCATTCTGTGAGCACACAGGAGAAAAGATTGACAGAGAGACACAGCTAATGAGAAGAATGCATACAAAAAAGTGGGAGGGGCAGGCTTAGAACAGAAGCGATGGCATTGGTTAGACTGACAGCATGCAGTGCATTCATTGAAGTTCTTTCTCTAGAACTGCTCCATTGTAATCTCAACAAAGCCGTTTTCAATGTCCAGAAAAGCCGAGTTACTCACACGTACAAATTACTGTCTATAATAAAACTAGCAAACTCTAGTGCCATTCATATGTATTGATATCAAAAGGCCAAGTTAGAACAAACAATATTGGCTATCTTAGCACACACAAATTAAATGAGATCTATTCCAAAGCAATGCTACCAATCTTTCCTAAAGTATTTTATGTAACTTGGCCCTGTGTTTTTCATCTTACCATCTGAAGGGAATGTGGTCATTCAAACTTTATTACATTGTATGGACTATGAACAAGTTTGCCATATCAAATTAGGCCGTAATCTAAAAACGAGATATCTGACCATGTATATTATGTTACGATAATTAACGAGTGATATGTGTGCACTGAATACAAAATTTATTTTCTTATCTCAAAAACAGCCATTATGTGGACAGATGAAGACAAAACCTCTGCTAAAACCATGGTGGTGCTTTATAGTGCTACCAGTTTAAAAATGAGGCATATAAACAGCCAGATTTAAGGGAAACCTTGATAAGTAATTTGGTAAGGAAATGGTTTGCTGATGAATAGACACTTAATATTTAGCCTATAATGCAGCAATGCAATTCTAAATCAGCTTCAGAAAGCAAGCAAAGGTAAAAAGGCAAAAGTATCCAACAACCACAACCACTACTATCATTACTACTATTAGACAACTATTATGCTACTAAATAGTTACTGACTGCTACCTCTGTGCTATTGAAAAAGAGTCTCACTGTGATGTGCTACATCATCCAACGTCCCTGTGCTAACAAAAAAAATTAAATAAAAACTAATTCTGTTTGAGTAGCTAACGTGTTTTTCCCAGATCAACATGAAGATTCTTCAGAAACACACACGACTGCCCCTTCACAGAAAGCCTTGATGGGTAGAGATGGCAACAAAAGACAAAGTTACTGTACAGTCCTACACTTTCCATCACCAAAGCGAGGCTTATTACTGCACCACACTGACCCAAATGTGTGAGAAAAAAAAGTGAAATTGCCATTATGGGCAGAGAAGCGCTGCGTGGCAGATTCTGTTCAGACGCAGGTGTTGTACAGACACAGGTGAAAGCACAAAGTGTGTAAATTAGGCGTTACTCACTCTGCATGGGGGAGAAGAAAACCTCAGACAGGGGCGCGCTCTTGGTCCACTTGTACTGAGGGACGGGCTTGCCGGTGTTCGAGCGACAGCTGAGCGTCACGTTCCCTTTAAGGACCGGCTTTCCCGCCAGTTCGCACACGGGGACGGACGGCGGGACTGAGGGAACCAAACGCAGAAAAAGGCGTTAAACCCCAAGCAGCGACGCGCTAATGGGAACGATAGCATGTACCGAAGAGAGAGCGTGTACCCTTCACATTGAGACGGAGTTCGCCAGTGAGTCCGGCCTCCCCCGGGATGAGGACGTTGCAGAGGTAGCGGCCCGAGTCGGACTCCTGTGTGTTGTTGATGAAGATGGACAGGTTGGTGGAGGGCATAGAGAGCGAAAAGCCCGCTCGCTTCCTGAACTCGGGACTGCCGATTCCGATCAGGCCCGAAGTGTACGATATTACCTACGCAAAGGACACGGCAACAGAAACAACACAAACATAAATTACATATCGAATAATGGTGGTAAATAACAGTCTCGATTTCAGACTCTGTGAAACAAGTCAGTCATTTGAGAATCTCAAACAATATTCAGGTAGGTAGCTCTCCAGAACCAAACAACTCATAAACAATTCATACTTTTATTGCTACACTGTAAAGTTTTATTTGAGGCATGTTCAAATCTGCGCTTTCAGTTACCATCGCGCAGAGCAAAGTAGTTAACCCTTTTTAATGGAATATAAAATAGATTTTGGGATTTATGAGTTACATTCATGTCACTGATCTTGCTTAAGATAAATTAAACTGTGGTGTAATAATACCAGTGGTATTGCAGAACAAAATGTATGAATTCACTGATACCTGAACTCTTGACAAAGGCCTTTTTGATTGAGGCCTTATGATTCCTTTTTGATAACCTCCAAAGCATAGCATTTTCCAGATTAACTGTATAACAGAAGTGAACCTTCTTCATAAAGATAATCCAGAAAATTAAGAGCACAGATGGTGGAGTTTGAATTTGAGGCTGATAAGCTTTCAGGCGACGGCAAGCGAAACTAGAAAGATTATCATAATCACAACCAAGGACACACAAAACAGGCCAGACTCCTGGTGCAACAATGAATTCATTGACATTAGCACCACTGCTTTGCCCTAGTCTATCCACTCTCTGCCACTGAGACAGTGTGACCCACAAGGGTTATCCGTAATCCCTCCGACCCCAACATCACGCACCTTTCACATGAACCCTTTGACGTCAGATCAAAACATCAAGTCAATCTTATGCTGGTAAACCGCACACATCTGCTGACTTGCAGATGAGGTGGGGGTATCTGAAGAGCTGTGTGGGGCATTCCCTGAGCTGCTCCTTACTGTCGGAGCAGTCATGGTTTGTTGGGGGGGGGGGGGCAGGGGGGTTTGTGAAGCATCCCCTGGTGGGGCCATAGTCAAACATGAACAGCACATTGCACGCACTGTCGTAGGTGACTTCACTACCGCTGTGTCTGCCCACAAACCTGCATTACCTCAATATAAAGACCCGCCCTGCGTAATGCACTCATACAACTAAAGAAAAGAACCGAGCACTGTATTTCATTCTGACATGGTGAAAATACACACACACATTACATTACATTACATTATAGGCATTTAGCAGACGCTCTTATCCAGAGCGACTTACACAGCATTTCTTTTTGCATTTATACATAGTATCCATTAATACAGCTGGATATATACTGAAGCAATGCAGGTGAAGTACCTTGCTCAAGGGTACAACGGCAGTGTCCGACCCGGGAATCGAACCTGCAACCTTTCGGTTACAAACCCAGTTCCTTAACCATTATACCACACTACCGCCCCACACACTCCACACACTACACACACTACACACACACACACACACACACACACACACACACACACACACACACACACACACACACACACACACACATTTTTAAACAGTGCTGTCATGACTGAGAAAAAAAGACCCTCACCTGCTTGGAGTCGTTAGCCATAAAGTTCCAGATAATGGTGTTCTTCTCAATGTCAGTGGTGGGGGTGTACCAGGCTTGCAGAACGACTGTCCGGCCCTCAATCACCTCCATGTCCTTGCGAGGCATCTCCACTCTTTGGGAATCACCTGTGGGGAGGCCAACGGTTAAGCTGCTTCCCCTGAACCCATCTCAGTGTTTAGCATCCAACATTACACTGATCGTCTGGCATTACACACAGCATGAAACATATCATAATCCAGAACATATGTACAAGGCTACGCCGAACGAAGACTGCTCATGTTCAGATGTGAACGTGTAGCCTCTACAGGGCGAATTCAAGCCGTGTTGAAACACTGAATGATCAAACGTGTGATGGAGTGCAATTGGATTCATTGTCAAGCGAAAAGGGTCTCGCTTGAATATTCAGAACAGTTTTAGGGAGCATTGAATAAGACATGAAATAAGTCATTACATGACTAGAATTACTGTTTTTTTTTTTAGCAGTTTATACAGTGTTGCCGTATAATTTCTTAAACTATGGTGTGTTTTGTATCTTTTTGTCTTTCTGCGAAACTCGATTTCTCAAAGAGGCTTTCCTCTCTAGGTTGCAATTTAATCTTTAATTTATTTACATGCGCACATTATCCCAATCACAGCTCAAGAGGGCTAACTGTGTTTACGAATGCTGATATCAAACGCCCTATAAACGCCCTAAACTTTAAAAGCACATAATGTTCAGTGTGTGGCCCTATGAACACTTTTAAATAGTCACATAACACAGCTTTTTACCACAGAAAGTTCAAGTGCAATAAGAACAGACACGGTTTAAACTCACATTTATAGTGCGATATCAATAATCAAAAATAAGTATAACACACACAATCATACTATGCAAATATGCTAGCACGGTTGCCACTTACATGAGGTGTTTCAGCAATTGTTTCAGTTTTAAATAGAATGTATATGGTTTCTTTGAAGTGGTAGTAAATATTTAAATAAACTGCCAGAAGAACTGTGGATAGAGTAGTCGATAGGGGTTCCTTGTACAACAATTGAAAAGAAAACAGGAAAAATACTCAGACAGACGAACGAAAGACGAAAAGTGAACAAACGCAGTATGAACGATGCTTACAAGGCTTACAAGGCAGGAACTCCCCTGAGCCAGTCAGCTGAAGGTGGATCAACTGATCCCAGCAAGCGCTGCTGTCCTGATCAGCCAGCTTGGAGGCTAGTCCGCGCTAGTCACGCGCCGAAATGGAGGTCCCGATCCAGCCGCTGCTGCGTCCGCGTTTCTCTTTCAGTTTTTTGGAATGAAACTGAATTCAGCTGGGAAAACCAGGGAGAGCGCCACTCTGCATCCCTGCGACGTGAGGGCACGGCATCGTGTTCTGGGCTTAAAGCTGCGGTGACAGAGTCTTTTTCTCATTGACCCCAGGAGCCGGTGAGCATTGGTCACTACAGTGGCTCTCGTTTGTGCCGTGAAACCGCTAAGTTAAGTCCCACACACCAACTAATCCTTCAACAATCTCTTCGTGCAATCCTTCAACCCATTCCCACGCAACAAGCAAATCGAGCGGCGCTTTCTGAGGCTTCATTGTGTAATGCACTATAACTTTGATATGTATCTACATGGCTGGAGCGTCTCGGTGCCTTTTCTCTGTAAGCTATGTAACAAAAGCTACGAGCCCCTACCAAGACCAAGAGCCCCTACACAACTCCACTATGCAATGCCCCCTACCAAGACCAAGAGCCCCTACACACCTCCACTATGCAATGCCCCCTACCAGGACTAAGAGCCCCTACACACCTTCCCTATTCAATTCCCCCTACCAGGACTAAGAGCCCCTACACACCTTCCCTATTCAATTCCCCCTACCAGGACCAAGAGCCCCTACACACCTCCACTATGCAATGCCCCCTACCAGGACCAAGAGCCCCTACACACCTCCACTATGCAATGCCCCCTACCAGGACCAAGAGCCCCTACACACCTTCCCTATTCAATTCTCCCATACCAAGACCAAGAGCCCCTACACACCTTCCCTATTCAATTCCCCCTACCAGGACCAAGAGCCCCTACACACCTTCCCTATTCAATTCCCCCCTACCAGGACCAAGAGCCCCTACACACCTTCCCTATTCAATTCCCCCCTACCAGGACCAAGAGCCCCTACACACCTTCCCTATTCAATTCCCCCCTACCAGGACCAAGAGCCCCTACACACCTTCCCTATTCAATTCCCCCCTACCAGGACCAAGAGCCCCTACACACCTTCCCTATTCAATTCCCCCCTACCAGGACCAAGAGCCCCTACACACCTTCCCTATTCAATTCCCCCCTACCAGGACCAAGAGCCTCTACACACCTTCCCTATTCAATTCCCCCCTACCAGGACCAAGAGCCCCTACACACCTTCCCTATTCAATTCCCCCCTACCAGGACCAAGAGCCCCTACACACCTCCACTATGCAATGCCTCCTACCAGGACCAAAAGCCCCTACACACCTTCATGATTCAAATGTGACTGAATGGCAGGACCTTAAATATAACTTCCATAATGATATTTAACTCTAACTGCGGTCATCAGGACACTATTGCAGTGTTGTCCTCACAGAAACCGTGATGTTCGGGAGGTTTCAGCTTGTAGCCACTAATCTTTTTTTGGAAGGAAATAGAGCTTAATTGTGTTTTTTATCTGTGGTGGCTGGGGAGGAGGCAGGGGTCAGGGGAGGTTAGGGATCAGGTGTAAGGGGAGTAAAGAGAACATGTTTCTGTCTGAGTGGCTGATATCAGAAGGGAATGGGCAAAAAAGCTGACTGGCCGTGCCCTGTTCCCGAGACTCCGGTGATACCCGCCAGTCTCAGGTTTGATCCCTGGCACTGTGTCAACTCCCGATTGTTTATTAAATCAAGGAAAATCTTCCTTAATCCCCCAGCTCTGGCCTGCCTCCATCTGTTCCACTGCAGACAGCTTGGGGAGGAAGAGACCGAGAGAGTGAGGGAGAGAGAGAAATACAAAGAGAGTGAGAGCAAGGGAGAGAGAGAAAAATACAGAGACAGAAAGAGAGGGAGAGAGAGATACAGAGAGAAAGAGCGAGAGAGCGAGAGAGAGAGAGAGAAAGAGAGAGAGAGAGAGAGAGAGAAAGAGAGCTGCTGCAGCATGTTTGGAGGATCTGTCCCTGTGCCCCCCACCCCCACCCCTAAGCAGACATGCTGAATGCCCGCTGCCACTGCAGACATACGGAGCGCTCCAGGACACCTGAAATACATTTGTCACTTGTTCCCTTAAACAGTACCAACTGGACAATTAAGGGCTTATTTTCCCCTGCTGACATTACACTGACAAGTCCAAACTTCATACTGTGATATGCTACCTACCATCTGTAGAATACATTCAAAATTAATCTTGAAAGACGTTATTAACGTCCCATACATGTGTCATTGGGGTTATTTCACAATTGTACTTTATTCAATAAGTCATGTGAAGGAATTAATAAATCTATCAATGAAAACTAAAAGCAATGGATCTCATACCATCTCCTGTCACAGGCCTCCTGGAAATCAACAGCCCCCTCTAACACATCCCCTTCATCTCCACATGCCTGGTAGAACATAGTAGCACAGGCATACTGTATTTGAGGGGGGATGTTCCCTTTAAATATTTAGAGTCATAATTTCATAACAGCACACCCCTGTCCCTACCCCCACACTGGGCAGAGGCTTAGAAAATAGTACATTCACAAAATTAGAAATCCAAAGCCCAGCTTAATGTATTACCCTTAGCTGTCAATAGGGGGAAGCAAACCTACAGGAGTAACACAAATAAAATGAAGGCCTTGCCCTTGACGTACGTATCAGCAAGAACCTGATGCCTGTTGCTACCAGCTATTCCAAGCTAAAATATCTTTCAAATTAAACCTCCCCTCAAAATATATTGATACCAATTAAGTGTGGCTTTTATAGCTGGGGCCCCAAAACTCATCCAGGAAACAACAAAGCACCCAGACGACTAGAAACATCTGTGTCCTGAGTGAACACACAATAACAATAGGAGTCGTAAAAACGGAACAATTGACACAGTTGTAGACCTGGCACCATGGTGAAGGCTTTGCAAAGTCCCACTGGCCTTAAGCCAGGAGTCTGCCCCACCACCGTCCACCACAAATACTTTAGCGACCAATAAACCAGCAGACAACCGCTACAACTCTCTTTCTCTCCATCTCTCACTCTCACTCTCTCACATTGAAATAATCTTCCCCCTCCCTCTCTCTCTCTCTCTCTCTCTCTCCTTTAAATAATCTTTCCAATGAGATACAGACACCCTTATGGATCCCTTCTAATAATGGCTTTCTTCAGGCAATCTGCCCCAGCTCTGAGCACACGTTAAAATATCTGCAAAATCCCACCGTGGCAACAGCGACAGCCTCTGTGGGCGCTCGGCAGAGAAGAATGGGTTTCGGGGGTGCTGATCTGCGGGCGCAACGGGCCCTTCCCACCCAGTGAATGGGGCCCATTGTCATGGGAACAGGGGCATAATTCTTAATTGTTTTGGTGTTTTTTTTTCCATTGAAAGTGGTTAGAGCCAGCACCCAATAAGGTAAAAATCTGGATTATGATAGCAAGGCCTATAGCTTTGAAAGTTAAACATTTTTAGGATGTTTCGGCTATAGCTTTAATGTGCTTTTATTGTGCAGCTTGATCATACGAGGTTGATGGATGATTAAAAGTCTTAGCCTGAATATTCTGAGTGGTGAAACACTAGTGCCTCCAGCACATGCTCACCTGCATTCATTCATTAAACCTGATTAATTAACATGAATACAGTCACACGGCTGGATTCGAACCGCAAACATCGTAGCTCGCATGTGGACGGTGCACTTACAGACTACTCCACCGAGACGCCCCAGGCCTACAGCTTTTAAATGTTCATTTTAACACTCCCTTTTTTTTGGGGGGGTGGAATGAGTTGCATTTATGGGTTGACTTTGGAGTTGGGGTGTGAGCTGGAGAGGGGGGTGAAGCTTAAAACAGATGGCATTTAAATAATTAATATTAATGAGGGGGGCGGTCTCTCAATTGGATTACATGAGCTTAATCTCTCCACCTATTTCCAATGGTCTTAAGTGTGTGCTTTCATCAGGGAAGCCATAAATCCCTCATAAGTTTTGATTGTGCTTAAATGACATATTCAGAGAGAAATAACTGGCACCAACGAACACAAGCGGTTTGCACCCCCTCCCCCACATACAGCCTTCTCCCAAACACACACACATACAAACACACAAATGCATGCATACACACTGACCCACTTACTGTGCATACAACTCTGACACAGTACGAGGTCACAGAGAGGGGGAGGTGTTTCAGAGCTAATACTGTATGTTTTAGTGCATTAATAAAAGTGGATTAAACACCATAAGGAATCATCAGCATAATGATACAATGTGCAATGACACCCTCAGACCAAGCTCCGCTGGTTAAATTGGGTGGTGGGCTCTTTACAACGAGGCTACATTGCCTAACCACTCTCTCTCTGTTGCCCACGGCAATGAAAGGAGAAGATATCAGATCTGGACGGAAAATATTATTCCACTCACAGAAGCAGATGGACTGGACTTAAATAATACATTATGGGCAATCTCCATGAAGGGCTATGCTGCTCACTGTTTGTTGTGGAAAATAAAAGGTGGCCTTACATATGCTGTTTGTAGTCCGTCCTGTAATAACATTAACATCAAAAATATGGCGACGCATTCGGTTAAGGCGCCACAATGTGGTGCAAGGCTCAGATCAAATCCGGACTGTGCCAGTGTCGACTGTGGGTAGAAGCTCCGTTGGGCGACTGCCGATTGCGTCGCCCAGAGTATGGGAGGGTTAAATCGATAAATCTATCTAGCGATCCCTGCTGGTCGATCACACGCCTCTGGACTGCATGTGAAAGCCACATATGAAAGGTCTTCCTCTGACTCCACTCAATGAGAACATAGCTATAGTCTGCATGTGAAAATAAGCAGTTGGTGACACCACGTGTTTTGGAGGAGAACCGCAGATGTCTACACTTTCCGAAATCTGCAGTGGGGTTTGGACATGAACGTGAATATGATGGCAGATCATTGGAGATTCAAAATTAGGGCGGGGATTGGATATGTACAGCCCCGCGTTGGGCGCCAAATTTACATAAAAAAACTAATTAATTAAAATATGGGAACGGCTTTAATGGTTCTATACACATCAGCCATCGTTGGATCAGAGGGAAGAGGAGGGATGTAAGAGAAACAAAGACAGTAGAGTGAACACCTCATGCTGGGGTTAGGAAACACATTCCACTGGTGAAAAATCAAAGCCTTGGATGGACTAAAGTAAACACACAGAAAATGCACTTATCTTCACCAACTACAGTTTGGGGAATTCAGCTATTTGGCTAAATTAGCACTCCAACGCATGGGAGTCAGACTTATGGACACTTAAGGTTGATGAATTCCTGGCCCAATGCTTCCTTTAAGATTAAAACAAATATTACTTCACACAGTACTACATGGACGGGTACCCTGCCTCCCCTTCGTATCCCCATTCGCCCTCTGGAGTCATGTTAGCCTGTAGCGACTGCAGATTGTGGGAGTCAAGCTGACCTCTCAACAGACAAACAATGTTTTCACTACGATGAAAAGAGCCTGTGTAAAAGCATGTTAGATCCAGATATTTTTAAGGTATATACCACTCTGTTATATATGTATTATATATGCACAACGCTGACAAGCAACAGCAAACATGTTCAGTAAATATTTAGTAGCGGGCCCACAGCGGCACAAACAAAGGTGACTTGTGAATCCCGGCTCTGTTGGCTCTGTGCATTCAAGTTCAATCAAAGCTGACCACCGACGCACAATTCAAAAGTTGGCGACGCGTGCAATCCTGCCAGGGGCCGGAGTGACCCCCCGCTGGGAAAAGCCATCGACAGGAGTAAAAAAAGGGGGGGGGGACACACACACGCTAGGACCAGACATGGGGAGATGAAGGGGATGTGTTAGAGGGGGCAGCTGATTTCCAGGAGGCCTGTGATGGGAGGCCTTTGATGAGGCACTCATTCGATTTGATACTCTTCAAAGGGAGCAGACGTTTTCATCAGCTGGATGAGCTCAGGCCATATAGGGGCAGGGCAGTTCGGCGGAGTAAGAGCTACGGAGCCAAATGGCATCCCGTATCCAGGAATACAATGGCCTGGCTCTCTGATGCTCATCTGGGATAATCGTTAATCAACCGGCAGAGAACGGCACTCCCTCCTGCCCCCCCAAGGCCATCTTGGGATGAAATCAAAAAGAACCGTGGATGGCCTTTCCCGTTTGCTCTCCCGCCAAATAAAGCCCAGTAATTACCCTCCCTGGGCATTTCTGGAGATATTTATACTTCATCCTGGTGGTTATATATAGGCTACATCCTGGTGGTTTTTATACACTATATCCTGGTGGTTTAATTGCGGGGCGATTACGGCCCTTTTATCTCCCGGCTCGGTGTTGTTCCTCCGGAGCGGCGCTGACGCTGGCGATGTGTGGGCTGATAAAAGTATCGAAGAACTCTGCACTGGGAATGCGGGAGCGCGAGGTTAATTGAAGCGGTAAATTGCTACGCTGCGCGATCTTCCATCTCATCTCCAGCTCCCCCCCCCCCCCACAGTGCAGAATCACGTCGCGGTTCATTATCACCTCTCCTCGAACCAAATCCCATTTTGGCCCCGGGCTGAGGGAGGGGCGTGGAACGCATGCGCTTTTGCAAACAAACAAATGTGTCCGACCGCAATGACAACAAAGGCAATGGAAACAGCAGTGCCGGCCGGCTGCAGAAAGGAGCGACCCATGCGATCATTTGCTTCCTTGAAAGAAGCCATCCACAGGTGTACAGGAGCTAGGATATGACAGTGCGGTGGCACTGCACTGCACAGCGATTAGAGGAACAGAATCGTTCCAAAGGAAGGTCCTTGGATGCCCATTTCATTACATACATACATATCATTACATTACATTACATTACATTAGCCAGGCTGACACAGTAAATAAAGTTACATGCTAAACTGAATGTGTACATACTTATGTCTTGGGGAAAAAAAGACATTCTATAAGCAGATAGGTCACGTGTGTCGCTTGACATTTTTTTGAGACGTCAAATTAGAGGACTGCTCTTGGCAACATTTGATATAGAGATAATCCATTCTAACAAAGATATCTATAGAGTCCATGAATGACTGGCCATCTGTTTCCACCCTTAACAAACCAAGCTACTTTTCCATTGTTCAGACACAGGGGCAAAGGAAGTACTTGAGCCCCCTGATAATGAAGAGATTGGAGAGCACTCCAAAATTAGCCAGCGCATTAAAACAGGAGTGCAGATCAAAGAGCCCGACAGGAGCCTGGACATTCTCTCTCTCTCTCTCTCTCTCTCTCTGTCTATCCCTCTCTCTCACAAACATACACACACACTTATACATATACAATGGGGGAAATAAGTATTGGACACGTTAACAATTTTATTATAAAACATATTTCCAATGTAGCTATTCACATGCGATTTTGACCAGACATTGGTATTAACTCAATAAAACTACACAGCTAAAGAAATTGTAACATTCCAATTCTTAAAAAAAGTTATGTGCAATAAAGTGAAATGACACAGGAAAAGAGTATTGAACACGCTAAATTAAATGTATTTAATACTTGGTAGAAAAGCCATATTTTTTATATTTGGTTGCATATCCTTTGCATGCCATGACTTTATGATATCTGTGATCCATATCTACTCCATATCTGGCCGCAGAGTGATGGTTTGGGGCTCGTTTGATACCTTAGACCCTTGATGACGTACAGCCATTTCGCCAGTCATGTGTTCCATACTGTACCAGCTTAATTTACAGCTGAATCTAGTCTTACCCCCCAATTCTCATAGAGATCAGTTCAAATGCAGAGAGGTTATAGTATCGCTTGTAACAGTACCTGAAAATAAGATATTGAGAGTCTTTTGATGTTGATTGGTCTTCAGGAAGTAACAGCATGCAAAGGATATGCGACCAAATATTAAATATGATACTTTAAATATATGTTAAAGCAAAATATTCAAATTTTCTGAGACACTGAATTTTGGGTTTCATTAGCTGTAAGCCATAATCATCAAAATTACAAGAAATAAAGGCTTGAAATATTTCACTCTATGTGTAATGAATCTATATAATATATGAGTTTCACTTTATGAAATGAGTGACAAAAAATATTTAACTTTTTCACGATATTCTAATTTTTTTAGCTGCACCTGTACATATACACATACACATACAGTCAAGCCGGAAAGTCTGCACACCCCTTTCACCTTCTCCACGGTTTATTACGTTACAGACTTATACTACAATAGATTGAGTTCATTTTTTGCCTCAAACATCTACACACAATAGCCAATAATGAAGTAGGTTTTTAGAAAATATGCAATTTTATTTTACTGACAAAAATAGGTTATTTAGGGGTTACATATCTGTACACACCCTTAGCCTAATACTTGGTTGCTGCACCTTTGGCAGCGATTACAGCTTCAACGCGTCTTGGGAAAGAAGCTACGAGCTTGGCACACTTGTTTCTGGACATTTTGGCCCATTCCTCTTGGCATATCCTTGCAAGCTCCGTCAGCTTGGATGGGGAGCGTCGGTACACAGCCATTTTCAGCTCTTTCCACAGATGTTCAATTGGATTCAGGTCTGGGCTCTGGCTGGGCCACTCAAGGACATGCACAGAAGCCACTCCTTTGTGTTCTTGGCTGTGTGCTTCGGGTCGTTGTCATGCTAGAAGGTAAACCTTCGCCCCAGTCTGAGGTCCAGAGTGCTCTGGAGCAGGTTTTCTTCAAGGATCTCGGTGTACTTAGCTGCAATCATCTTTCCCTCTATCAGGACTAGTCGCCCCGTTCCCACTGCTGAAAAACATCCCCGCGTCATGATGCTGCCACCGCCACCACGCCATTCACTGTAAGGATGGTATTAGCCAGGTGATGAGCGGTGCCTGGTTTCCTCCAGACGTGATGCTTGGTATTCAGGCCAAAAAGTTCAATTTTGGTTTCATCAGACCAGAGAATCTTGATTTTCATGGTTTGAGAGTCCTCTAGGTGCCTTTTGGCAAACTCCAAGTGGGCTGTGATGTGCCATTTACTAAGGAGGGGCATCCGTCTGGCCACTCTACCATAAAGGCCTGATTGGTGGAGTGCTGCCTGGATGGTTGATCTTCTGAAAGGTTCTCCCATCTCCACAAGGATACACTGGAGCTTTGTCAGAGTGACCCTCGGGTTCCTGCTCACCTCCCTGGCGAAGGCCCGTCTTCCCCGATTGCTCAGTTTGGCCGGGCGGCCTGGTCTAAGAAGATTCTTGGTGGTTCCAAACTTCTTCCATTTACAAATTATGGTGGCCACTGTGCTCTTTGGGACCTGTAAAGCTGCAGAGATTTTTCCGTACCCTTCTCCAGATCTATGCCTTGACACAATCCTGTTTCTGAGGTCTGCAGATTATTCCTTTGACCCCATGGCTTGGAGTTTGCTCTGACATGCACTGTCAACTGTGGGACCTTATATAGGCAGGTGTTGGAAATCCCCAATCATGTCCAATCAATTGAATTTATCACAGGTGGACTCCAATTAAGTTGTAGAAACATCTCAAGCAGTATCAGTGGAAACAAAATGCACCTCAGCTCACTTTTGGGTATCATATCAAAGTGTGTGCACACTTGTGTACATATGATATTTTAAAGTTTTATTTTTAATAAATTAGCACAAATGTCTAAAAACCTGTTTTCACTTTGTTATTATGGGCTATTTTCTGTAGAATTTTGAGACAAAAAATTAAATCAATCTATTGTAGAATATGTTCGTAAAGTAATACAACGTGGAGAAGGTGAAAGGGGTGTGCAGACTTTCCGGCTTGACTGTACACATACACACACATATACACCTGCATTGACAGACAGAAACATTCTATAAATATATCTGAATATAAAGGCAGAGTCAGCCTGTTTTAATGCATAAGTAAGATGAGAGGAAGTAAAAAAAACCTGTTGTCATGTTTCCACAAAAATCTCATCTATAAATGAGTCTTACTGGATGTCATCAAAGACACAAGTAAGTATTTAGAATGTTCCGATACCTAACAATACACTCTGGTAAACAGACTCGAACATCCAGACCAGCTGATCTTTGGAATATCAATGGAAGCAAGCAGGACCGGAATGCCAATGGCATTGTATGGAGACACAGTAATGTAATACATTTCCACATGGTGGAGTGATGCATTAAATGCCTGCGGCCCTAGGACGAGACAGCTGAGATATCAAACAGCCCAATGCCACACGTGTGATGTAATCAGTACAGCAACGGGGATTTACAGTGTATTTACAGACCTGCTCATACGGATTGCATTTGCACACTGATCACCACTGATATCATTTTACTCATAAGATATTTGACACATCAGACTTTTATTCCATGTACACCATTTAGATAAAGAAAATTCTAAACGAATCCTCATTGATTGGTTGATCCGTACATTTCCAAAAGACTGATTGGATGTAACATTGAGCAAAGGCAGAAAACACTTTAGTTTTTATGAAGTTCCATGGCCTGATGAATAATAATATTCCATGAATAATATCTGAGGTTTTTAGAAGAGAAATGTGTGGTGGCTATGGCCTGTACTTAGGGTATGGCTCATGCGTGATGTGCGCCATCGATTTAGCTCTTTCTGCATGTGTTCCTATCGTCTTTATTGTTTTGATTTATTTACCTATCTGCCAGCCGAGTCGAGATAACAAAAGCTACTAGTGATGAACGCCATCTCCTCCATGGATGTCACCCCTCGGCCCAACGGCTAAAGTCAAGAAGAAGCTTTCTCAGCCATGTCCAGCCCCTAACAAAATCTCGGGAAGAAACCAGAATCCAACTCTGGATGGAAAAGCTTGAGAATGACCCCCCTCCAACTGCCATGGGAATACCCCCTACTGAAGACCTTCCCCCTGGCCCAGAAGCACCATGGGCTCAGTGGAAAACTCTCAACCGCCTCAGAACGAGAACGGGACGTTCAAAAGCTGCTCTGGTCAGATGGGGATACAAGACTGGCCCAACCACCTGTGAATGTGGAGAAGCAGAACACACTATGGAGCACTGCCTTGTCTGCCCTCTACTACCCAACCCTTGCAGCTCAAAAGACCGTGCAGTGTTCAATAAAAATGCAAAGGTCTGTGTAAAAAAATGGGAAACTGTCATATAACCACCACGCTTCAGAAAAACGAAAGAAGAAGAACCTATCTGTGTTACTTAACCGTTTATGTATTCTTTTATTTTTGCATAGGTGTTAAAAGCATTTCAGATGATGTCCAGTTCTGTTTGAAAAGGTTGTGATGGTCCAATGTTCAATGAAGTTGGTGGGGGGGGGGGCATTGCTGGGGGTACCAGCTGAGCCTCAGAGCTTGGAGACTACACTGGCAGACAGAGACTAAATTAAGTCTCTACAGCTGTGGCATATTAATGACTAGCCCAAGGCCACTCAACAACTCTGGGGGTTGGAGGGGGGATTAGTCATGACAAAAATAATCACGCATCAGAGCAGAGTTTGGGATTTTTGTTTATTTTCTGAGATGGAGAGGTATTATCTATTGTATTACTGGAAGGGTTAACGCTCACACGTTTTTAGACTGTAAAAAAACATCTGTCTGCTAAATCCTCCACCGTGTTGGTGGGCAAAGAACCTTTCATTAATCCTTTTTCCTTTGAAACACATTATGCATCACCCCTGAGATGCGTGGTGTATGTAAGGAATAAACCATGACAAGCCATGCGGTTCTCATGACATATACGCACGCCTGGGGTGGAAATGCAGCAGGAGTGTTTGTATGTCACAAAAAATCTACAGCTTGTAGTGGCTTATTCTGCTTATACCATTACACTTACCACATCAAAATATAAATTCACAAAAAGTACAAATAGTAAAATAGTCATGAAGTAAAATGTATAACCTTTTGGCTTATGTATGTATGCCATAGTAATATAGTTCATAGATTGACAAGATGCAGAAAACATTAGGTTTCTTGTGCAGTAGAAACGCTGGTGTTGTCCAATGATCAAAATAAAATTGGAAAGATAATAGGAAAATGTATGAAAATTTACTGTTATCCATATTCATACGTATGGAACGACATCAAAACATGTTACTTTAAATCAAGTTCATCTAAAATTGTATGTGTGTAGCGCGAATATTAGCAAGACAGCATTGTGAGCTGACCAGGCATTCATTTTCTGACCAAACTATAGATGCTAAGTACTGATTTGGATCGTGAGTGAGAGTCAGTGTAGTGGAGTAGGAGGTGGTTTAGATCGTGAGTGAGAGTCAGAGTAGTGGAGTAGGAGGTGATTTGGATCGTGGGTGAGAGCTCAGTGTAGTGTGTAGTGGAGTAGGAGGTGGTTTGGATCGTGAGTGAGAGTCAGAGTAGTGGAGTAGGAGGTGGTTTGGATCGTGGGTGAGAGTCAGTGTAGTGGAGTAGGAGGTGATTTGGATCGTGAGTGAGAGTCAGTGTAGTGGAGTAGGAGGTGGTTTGGATCGTGGGTGAGAGTCAGAGTAGTGGAGTAGGAGGTGGTTTGGATCGTGGGTGAGAGTCAGTGTAGTGGAATAGGAGGTGATTTGGATCGTGAGTGAGAGTCAGTGTAGTGGAGTAGGAGGTGGTTTGGATTGTGGGTGAGAGCTCAGTGTAGTGGAGTAGGAGGTGGTTTGGATCGTGGGTGAGAGTCAGTGTAGTGGAGTAGGAGGAGGTTTGGATCGTGGGTGAGAGTCAGTGTAGTGGAGTAGGAGGTGGTTTGGATTGTGGGTGAGAGTCAGTGTAGTGGAGTAGGAGGTGGTTTGGATTGTGAGTGAGAGTCAGTGTAGTGGAGTAGGTGGTTTGGATCGTGGGTGAGAGTCAGTGTAGTGGAGTAGGAGGTGGTTTGGATTGTGGGTGAGAGCTCAGTGTAGTGGAGTAGGAAGTGGTTTGGATCGTGAGTGAGAGTCAGTGTAGTGGAGTAGGAGGTGGTTTGGATTGTGAGTGAGAGTCAGTGTAGTGGAGTAGGAGGTGGTTTGGATCGTGAGTGAGTGAGAGTCAGTGTAGTGGAGTAGGAGGTGATTTGGATCGTGAGTGAGAGTCAGTGTAGTGGAGTAGGAGGTGGTTTGGATCGTGGGTGAGAGTCAGAGTAGTGGAGTAGGAGGTGGTTTGGATCGTGGGTGAGAGTCAGTGTAGTGGAATAGGAGGTGATTTGGATCGTGGGTGAGAGCTCAGTGTAGTGTGTAGTGGAGTAGGAGGTGGTTTGGATCGTGAGTGAGAGTCAGAGTAGTGGAGTAGGAGGTGGTTTGGATCGTGGGTGAGAGTCAGTGTAGTGGAGTAGGAGGTGATTTGGATCGTGAGTGAGAGTCAGTGTAGTGGAGTAGGAGGTGGTTTGGATCGTGGGTGAGAGTCAGAGTAGTGGAGTAGGAGGTGGTTTGGATCGTGGGTGAGAGTCAGTGTAGTGGAATAGGAGGTGATTTGGATCGTGAGTGAGAGTCAGTGTAGTGGAGTAGGAGGTGGTTTGGATTGTGGGTGAGAGCTCAGTGTAGTGGAGTAGGAGGTGGTTTGGATCGTGGGTGAGAGTCAGTGTAGTGGAGTAGGAGGAGGTTTGGATCGTGGGTGAGAGTCAGTGTAGTGGAGTAGGAGGTGGTTTGGATTGTGGGTGAGAGTCAGTGTAGTGGAGTAGGAGGTGGTTTGGATTGTGAGTGAGAGTCAGTGTAGTGGAGTAGGTGGTTTGGATCGTGGGTGAGAGTCAGTGTAGTGGAGTAGGAGGTGGTTTGGATTGTGGGTGAGAGCTCAGTGTAGTGGAGTAGGAAGTGGTTTGGATCGTGAGTGAGAGTCAGTGTAGTGGAGTAGGAGGTGGTTTGGATTGTGAGTGAGAGTCAGTGTAGTGGAGTAGGAGGTGGTTTGGATCGTGAGTGAGTGAGAGTCAGTGTAGTGTGTAGTGGAGTAGGAGGTGGTTTGGATCGTGAGTGAGAGTCAGTGTAGTGGAGTAGGTGGTTTGGATCGTGGGTGAGAGTCAGTGTAGTGGAGTAGGAGGTGGTTTGGATTGTGGGTGAGAGCTCAGTGTAGTGGAGTAGGAAGTGGTTTGGATCGTGAGTGAGAGTCAGTGTAGTGGAGTAGGAGGTGGTTTGGATTGTGAGTGAGAGTCAGTGTAGTGGAGTAGGAGGTGGTTTGGATCTTGAGTGAGAGTCAGTGTAGTGGAGTAGGAGGTGATTCGAATCGTGGGTGAGAGCTCAGTGTAGTTGGAGGTGGTTTGGATCCTGGATGAGAGCTCAGTGTAGTGGAGTAGGAGGTGGTTTAGATCCTAGGTGAGAGCTCAGTGTAGTGGAGTAGGAGGTGGTTTAGATCCTAGGTGAGAGCTCAGTGTAGTGGAGTAGGAGGTGGTTTGGATTGTTGGTGAAATGCCAGAGCAGTGGGAGACACAACTGTAGGCCTTGTCTGTGGCTCAGGTGGTTCACAGTGGCACTAGGCCTGACATAAGAACACGAACACACACACACAGACAGACAGACTCATATGTCTCTCATAGCTCTCCTGTACTAACAGTGCACTCAGGCCCTGTAGATGGCTATATTTTGCACATCCTCAGTAATCATGTCTGATCTAGAGTTTCTTCATCTGAACAGCTAGATGTCCCTACTATCTGTTACCCAACAGCGGCCCTCCCTTCAATCTGGCCCTCCCTTCCCTTCCCTCCCTTCCCTTCCCTCCCTTCAATCTGAAAAATGTTAAAAATCAAACGGCAAAAACCGCAGAGCTTAAAACAGTCAGGAATTTTCCATCCCTTCTTTTTATTGCCGATTACATACCTTTGCTGCTCCACTGACCACACACAGCCAATATTAAAACACACTTAATTATCAGATAGAAAATGCAGATCAATGGGTTCCAATGCTGGGCTGTCTGTGTTGTTCAGATAGGGGTTCATGAGGCATTCACTGAGATTTATTTTCATGGAAACTGATGCAGTACATACATGTAGTGGGCATACTACAAAGACAGCATATTTCCCTGATGGAAGTTGTAGTTTAGATGTGTTTACATACGTATATCTATTTACAAATAATATACGTGTCTTTTAAAAGCAACTCACACACAACTCACACACAGACAGAAAGCATGTCATTAGGACAGATCATATTAAACTCACAAAAGATTCCATAGTTCCCACATCCCTCCAACAATTTTACATAAATATAGTCTGAACTTCCAACTTCGATTCCCTGTGTTTAAACTAATCTACAGACTTTAAACACAAATTCATCCAATGTCTCATATATCAGGACCTTGCATCGATTATTACTGAACGTCATGTACTTTATCACTCTATCTGAGAGGTGCTAGAAGACACTGAGTGAAACTATAAGTTAGCCTCTTTCATCTTATGAGATCGTGTGTTATACTGCTCTAGATTTTAATGTTCAACAACCCATGTACAGATGGTCTGTGATTGGGGGACCCAGAAGGTTCTGTAGGCTATTAGAGGGAGTCTTGGAGACAAGCTGTGGAACATCTTTCATTAAAATATATTCATATGCAATTAAAAGATAACAGGTGTACTGGGATGCATATGCAGTATGCATAGTATATACAAATTGGACTTTGAAAAATATATTTTTTGAGAGAGCTGCCATTTAACTTTATCCTTTTTTATGATTTTGATTCAGTTTCATCTTACTAAATAATTCCACTTCCTGATGGGCAATGCCATCGGGGAACTTTTAAATTTTTTAACAACGTAAGGGACCAAAAAAGCATTCTTATGAAATGGTGGACAGATGCTTCTTTTGGCTGAGGTCACCTCACAAATAAAACGAGGGACTCCCACACCCCACCCCGTCCACGTCCCCGTCACAATGACTCATATTTTCCTGTCAAGGAAAACAATCTGGAAATGCAGACAGAGCACTACGTATGAGAATAACTCTCCTGTTGGTTCATATTACAATTCACAAACACACTAACGACACTGTAACCGGGGTATGGTAGTTCAACAGGAAAGAAAAAAAACTAAACTAAACAAAGGCAAATTTTTTAGTGCAAGGACAGTTACGACCACATAGTGTTGTGATGGCATGGTCTTTGGAGAATGGCTTTGCACTGTTTACAGAAGGACCGATTCACTCAGTGTCACAATCCAGTCCCAGATCCAGAGATTACTACATTCTTCAAGGACAGAGAACCCCCCCAAGCTCATACAAAATCTTATCAGCATGCTATTCTCTCATGGCTGTACATCATGTTTGGCAAGGGGTTGATTCATTTCAGCATGAGCACTGCTAAAGGGCACTGAGCAGAATCTCTTTCTTTAAAAAAAAAAAAAAAAAAAAAAAGAGACCTTTCCCACAATGCACTGCATCTGATTGAACCTGATTGAGTACGCATTCAGCACAGTGCACTGGTTGGGCAGAATGTTTGTGCTCAAAGCAATAGAAAACTAAACATAATTAAGGCAACTGTATTACTGTAATCCCACATCGGTCCAATGTTAATATTTGCCTGTAAATTCTATGGTGCCTTAGTATTTGCTTTTAAATGCTGCAATGTTGCCGCTAGGACTGTTATATGCAAATCCCTGATGGAAAAAAATTGTAATCGATATGCTTGGAGATGACAAAGAATTGTGTGAGCTTTCTGTCTGCTTAAATCTGATGAGAAATTTACACTTGGCTGAATAAGCTAACCAACCGCAAGCAATATTTAAACCGTCATGATAGTGTTTTTCTAGCATATTTTTCCAGCCTGTATAATATTAAAGTGGTTTGTAAGGCCCAAGTCAAACTCCAAAGATGAGGCGCCAGCGAATGGTTCAAACACACAATGTGAATTCATCAATATGTGCGCGCAGGGCCAGGGAGAGCAACCTGAGGGTAAGCGATAAGAGCTCTACCCCATGCCAGATTACATCCACCATCGTAGGACTCTTCACACAAAACCTCTCACACACCAACCCCCCCCCCCCACAATCATCTCTCTCCCTGCACACCTACGCCTACACATTCCTCCAAGGCCCATACGATGTTACCCTAACAGTGCTGACGTCCCCACCCTGATACGGGTGGCACCAACATTCATACCTTTCTATTAACCTGGCAGAAAACAAAGATGGAATGAGAAGCTGAGCTCAAAGGGGAAAGGCCACAGTGACCCCTACGTGTGTATGCATGATAAACGTGTGCACGTGTGTGTATACAGGTGCGTGTATGTATGGATGAGTGATATATGAGTGGGTGGATGCATGAATAACGAGCGCGGGTGTGTGTCCGACTATGTGTATGTAATTACAAGATGTGCGATAAGCAGCAACTAGATGGATGAGAATGCATATGTATAAAAAATAGTACAACGGTATATGAAACCCAGCTTGCCACATCAACATAATAATGTATAACATTTATGGATGATAAAAAAATATATATTTTATCAAAAAATGTGTAATAGTACTATAGCTCGAAAGCGCTGACTGCTCCACCAATCCTCATTCTGGGTCTTTTTTGAAGTTTTAAAAATTTTTGTATTCTGTAGACCTGTGAGCATAAGAGCATTCTCGCTAACGTCTACTGCAAACAATCTACTCCTCTAGGTTCACTGTGATTTAATATAGACGTGAGGGTAATGGGCCATAAAATTAAATACATAAAGAAAATACAGACAGACCTCTTCTATCTGATTTAATAAATTTATAGGGTGTATACATTGGAACATTAGTATTACCTCATTGGAGTAGCCATCATTGATTTCTTGTGCCTCCTTGTAGCTGTAGCAAGGTTGTATCAATGATAATGTAGCTATAGGTTTATATTTTATGTTTCTGACGCACCTGATAACTAACGACATGACATGGCTGTGTTCAAAACTTCGAAAAACCAACCTGAAGTCTGCCAGGTTCTCAGGACCCCATATAGAAACAGTGTGCTCAAGTGAGGTTAGCAATACGGTTCTGTTGATCAGACAGCACTGTGAACGAGTCCTCCATCTCAAGTTCCCCCATACCTGCATATTGCATCAGTCCCGCTATGGCCAGTTAACATTAATGAGCACTTGTAAACATGTTATTGAACAGATAGCCAGGACAGTTTGTTTTAGTCTGAGTAATTAATTAGCTCACTCGACAGCATACATGGATATTTATTGCTGTATTTCTCTGCTGACAGGGAGCAAAGAGATAGCTTTCTGGAATAATATGCTTATTACACAACGTAAACCTGCCCTTGAACAGCCATCAGTGAGTATGAAGGTAGCAAAGCTTAGGCCTACCACAAAGAGTGCAAACAGCACATACTCCCCCTCAGAAACAGCACTGCTCAGTGAAAACTCTATTATGTCTATTCATGGCCATCCTGAGCAAGTGTACCGTAGGTATGGCTGAAAGAGTCTGTGGGTCATTACATTAGAATGAGCCACTTAGCTATGACTAAATCTAGAAGATTTCTCACACTCACACATCACCTAGGCCATAGAATAAAGCAACACAACTTCTGGCAAAAGACACCCATGTGGTCTGGGTAAAAAAAAAAGAAATAAACAAGGCCACTCACACTGGGTGTCGGCAGCCTTAGCCAAACATTCGGCCAGTCATGCGTTCATGCCTGTCAACTGTATACATACATTTTAGGCATCTCTGACCCCTGCTGTAATGCTGCCAAACCAATCAATGGATATTAATCAACAATAATTAATAATCATGAGGGAAGACTCCTCACTCACTCACTCACTCACTCACTCACTCACTCACTCACTCACTCACTCACTCACTCACTCACTCACTCACTCACTCACTCACTCACTCACTCACTCACTCACTCACTCACTCACTCACTCACTCACACTACACTATTGTCCTCTTCCAGGCAGGTTCATCACAGATCCAGTTCCAGTTTAAACTTATTCATTGCCCTAATTGTGGAAATAGACAGTTTCAGACATGAAGTTATTTTTCTATAGCCATTGCCTGATTTATGAAGGTCAAAAATGTTTTGTCTCATTTAATTTGTGTGTTCTCCGATTTTCAACATGTTGATGGATGACTAAGGGGTCTGTATGTGTGTCAACTCAGATTTATACCCTTGGGAAACAGGAAGTTGAGAGTGACTTCATACTAGTTCCTAAAGACTCGGGTGTGCTTAAATAAGTAAAATATCAATGGGAATATACTTCAGTTAGGTTTTGTTTGTATCTATTTCTTCAGTTGCCAATAATTGTGACACGTTTTTTTGAGAAAATATATATTTTCTTTTTTATGAAGAATGTTTTTTCTTTGAATAATTTTACCAAAATGAAATGCTATATTTTTCTCATATATTGAGTATAAGATCATGCTGATAAAAGATACAAAAATATATATTTTTTGCCTTTTTTGCTAATATTTTCCTGTATTGCCAAAAGTTCTGGTGGGCTCTGTCCATCTGATACAGACATCGCTGATGTATAGGCATTATAGCAGATATTCAATTTCAGCCTAATAATCCCTGTGTGGCCTGGACTCAATACACACTTCTTTTACAGAATGAGTAAATGCAAGTGTGAACTGGGTACAGCTCACAGCTCGGCGAGTTCACACTCTCCAACTGTGTTTTTGAAATAGTTGGTTAAAGCTGATCAATCAAAATCAAAGAAAAATGTGCCTCCATTTGTGCATTAACAATGTATATTGACAGAAGCAAGGCCATCGTTTCCATATTTTTTTTGCCAATTGTCCCTCTTGAATTATGGCCTGAAACTGTACAGAGCTTGCCTGAAGCATACACATGGCTCTGATGCATTCACCCACATGCAAATGAGCTTTTTACTCTCTGGAGATATTCGCCTGGGGATGTCTAGCTGTTAGGAACAGCCAACGCAGCGGTAACCTGAGGAACCCTGACCAAAATAAACCCACCCTATCCCCAGCGGGACAAAGCCAACTGCATCCTGCTGCTGGGGATTCTTAAATCTCAGCCCGCTAATGACATAACCAGAGTTCGAACCCGCACTGTCCAGGCTACAGGGCTTGTATTTCCTTTTAAACTTAAACATGAAGTCGGGGTGAGGGGTTCTCCTTTGTTGGTTGCTACAAACTGACCACACTGAGGCAGGAGGGTGTCATGGCAACAAGAGCGGGGGGGTGGCGTCTGAAGCAGTTTGGAGTGGAGAAAGTTTAAGGCGTGTCCTTGTTAAAGAAGATTACCCCCTGCTGAGATTAAGAGGGGTGGACATTTGCCAACCCCCTTGTTTTGCACAACGTCTCCCAACCCCTCGCTTGTGGAATCCTGCTGAACTCCGTGGAGATGAGGTATTGGGTGTTGTTTCTAAGGCCAGGTTGCTAAGCTGTCTCTTCAAGGCTTTAATCCTATTACCTTCCCAAGCCGTCTTTAAGAGCGTGGAGCTAGGGACACGCCGGATTCAAGGCCCTAAGAAGAACACATTGTAATCTGGGGACTCTGCTTAAATTTGATGAACAATTGCATTAAACATCAAGGCCCAAACACAGGTTAACATAGTGTGGGTGGGTGGATACCCTTTTCACAACCTATTACACATCTTTACACGATGTACCATTTGCACAGTCAGTGTACCCGTAAGTAGCCAATCCAAACTAAAATAACTATCAGAATTAGTTCCAGGTTGAAATACTATTAAAACACTTTTTAAATAAAAATAAAAAAGAAACTGAAAAAATGACAAAACGCAATCCTGTTGAACTATATCATTTTCCAACAGGCTGAGCTTCAGCATTTTAAACATGCATTCTTCTTTATTGTTTATGTGATGTGACTGGGAAGGGGAGGAGATATTGTTGACACATACAGAGTTGTTGCCAAACAACTTTCTCTTAGTTTAGAAATATGGCCAGTTTGCGCAGGGAGCCTGGGTTTAACCGAGTATCAGCTACAAATATAAACATGGCCTTTGAGCGAGTAGGACGACTGTTTCCCTGTAACGTTTAAAGATGTAAACACATGCATTTATTCACAAATACGTACATAAATACTGTAGGAATATTTCATTCCTATACACACTATGTACAGTACGTATGACTCTTTGTTGACCTATATTTCCAATCATGTGATGCACAGTAAATTACTTCCATACTTGTTCAGTTCTCGATGTGTAGGGTATTTTATCGTAATATACATTTAGAGTATGAATTTCTGATTTTAGATGTGATACAAAGCATCCATTTGTGGGAGGTTATCAGTAAAGGTTCTGTTCCAGAACCCTTACAGAGAGGACACAATGGAGGGGAGGATTAGGTTACTCATTAAAATGCTTATTTCTCCTTCTCCAGTTTGTACAATGATCCTGTTACAGGAAGGATGAGTGGAGCACTGCTGCCATTCACTAAATGTGGGACATGATTCATTTAAAGAGAACCAGGGTGGTGTTCTCAAACTAAATACCACTACTTTCAGGTATGCATATTTGTTTAAAACTGTTCAAATTAATCAGAGATGTCTTAAAAAATGTATGTGACTATGAATGGTATGTTTTTTTGTGTGGAAAAAAAATGTCTTTCATCATCAAATCTCCTCACCTCGTTTTATCGAACGCTGTTAAAAATGACTGTTTTTAAGAGGAGGTGAAAAAAGCAACATAAATTAAATATGCCGTAAAGATTGCACTGTCCCATAAAAACAAATAAAAACCGAAGAGATAAAAACAAAATAAATCTGCCGTGTGGTGAAAACCTTTTACTCTCAAAACCCCTCTCTCAGCACCACAATCCCCCGACCCCCTCTTCGTTTTTCTTCTTCTATTTGTCGTCAAACCATTATCTCTCGATATTTCTCTCCGGAGCCAGAACGACGTCTTTCCCCGGCGCTTGGCTGTGAGAATCTGCAGCACAGAACTTCAAGTGCCCTTCCATAGACACGCAGTTACATTTCTTTATAAATTCCGGTGGCATTATCAGCGATCGGCGAACAGTGGAATTGCTTCAGAGGAATGCGGGGGGCTTATCTTGGAGTGTCAGGCCTCCGGGAGGTGAAGCAGAGAGCTAGATAGAGGACAGGCCCAGCAGAGTCACTACTAAAGGCAGAAATTAAACATTAAATGCAATATCCACAATTCCTGGTTCACTAACATACTCCTGTCCATTTCTGCTTCTATCATATGTACATATATGTTATATTGTTCACATTATTCATGTGATGCAAGCACATTAATGTATAACACTATAAAAATCAACAGCCTTTTTTAGTCATGTCCACTTGTTTATTCTCTTCAACTTAATGTATGGCGATCATTTTGGATAGCAAAACTTGCTCATTGGTTTGCCTTAGAGAATTGTCAGAATTGAGTTGAGTCAATGTCCATTCAACTAAATTTTTTAAGTTATCTGGTAAATCCAGAGTTACAGTCACCCACTTTCCCAGAGTGAGATTGAAATTGTGAAATAAACGATGAATTACACTTTCTAACAGCTTAACGGTTACAGAAGTAAATTGTGTTTAGCAATAGCCTTCATGTAGTTATCAAGCTAACTGTGAAATGGCACCATGGGGGAGTTTGCTTTGTGCTTAATAAAGGCGCTTTTCTTGTTGCCAAAAGAGAACATCTTTTTGAAGACAAAGTATGTAAGCAAAAAAAAGCACTGTAGAGTTCCAGTCAAACTGCTACAGTATGTGAAAACCAATGCAAGGCCTTTATTTGACCGAATGAAGCGATGTTTTTTCATATGAGTAAAGTTAAATCATTCTTTGTTCGAAATGAAAGAATCAAGTTGAAAAAACAAATGATCATTAGTTAAATAAAAAAAATAAAAATGGGGAGAAATGTGAATTTCAAGTGGAGTTGAACTCATTTTTAACCACTTTAACCACTAACTATAATGTTCTCATGATACAAGTAATTTAACTTTTAATTCACTAAATCACAATTCCAGTGGGTCAGAAGTTTACAAACACTAAGTTGACGGTGCCTTTAAATTTTAAAATGTAATATTTGGTCGCATATCCTTTGCATGCCATGACTTCCTGATGTCTGTGACCCAACAACATCAAAAAACTCTTGATATCTTATTTTCTGGTACTCTTAGAAGCGATACTATAACGTCTCTGCAATTGAATGGAAATTGGGAGGTGGGAGTAGATTTAGCAGTAAATTACGCTGGAACAGTATGGAATATATGGTTGGTAAAATGGCTATAAGTCATCAAGTGTCTGACGTATCAAACAAGCCTCAAACCATCACTCTGCTGCCAGATATGCAGTAGATATGGATGGATCACTTTAAGGGTTGTTTCTCCTGACACATTTTCATATTGAACTCCATGTAAAAATAAGTCAGGAGAAGAAACCCTTCAAGTTATTCATCCATATCTACTGTATTTCTGGCAGCAGAGTGATGACGTTCCCTTGACTTATAGCCATTTAGCCAACCATGTGTTTCCATACTGTTCCAGTGTAATTTACAGAAAAAAAAGCAGTGCTTATATTTCCAATAACGCACTCCCTCTCATGATCCATTGCTTAAATACATGACTTTAATCTGTCTGTTTTTGTACGTGTATGGTATTTCCTTCTTGCTTATCTAACCTTAGAGGTCACCACCTGCATTACAACATTGCACCACACAGTAGATTGATTAATTAATTAATAAATTAATATTTCACATAGGAGGAATGTGAAAAAAAATCAATGCTTCACACATACTATCTCTCTCATACACACACCCAAACACAAACACACACACAAATTAACCGTTAAAAAAAAATCTAAGTCTGAGCCGTCCACCCCTTAAATTCATTGATCCCATTTCACGAACATCTTTACGATAGCCACTAAACAAACTAATAGCCTATATTTTCTAAAGCAATTATGAAAAAGGAGGCAGATAAGAGTCTCCACACGCACACAAGCGACGGGCTACGTACACCTTTCAGGAATACGGTGACCCCAATACGCTGGGTAATACAACCCCGAAAGCAGCACCAGACTCTCATTCCCTGTGTCCTATGGTATCATATTACTACGCACGGGCCTGGACTTACTCCTGCTACAGACTGTTTATGCCCACCGCTTGTGTCATGTGTCACAATTCCAACAGGCCCCGCTTGGGTATGGATTTAAGAATCCATTTTGCTTGTCCCTTCTCCCATTGATCAAGAGGTGAAAGTACTGTGTAGCCATACAGAGGCCGTTTTAAAAGGTTATTGATCGAAGTAAATGGAGGACTTGTACTCGTTTTATTCATCCAGCGACACATGAATTCTTTAAACGGTTCAGGTCCACACTGGGGAAATTATGTTTTTTTTTTTCCGATCACACGATGGAAACCTGTCCAATGCCACAGTTTTGCAAGTGCCACAACAACAAACAAATCTTTTAAAAGTTTTAATAGCTTCATGCAAAAGATTTCAAGGAGATGCCACCACTTTCAGAATATACTGTGTGAGTACATTAAGCTTCTCCTGTGATATGCACATACAAACCGTCTGGATACTCCTTGGATGAGGGGAGAAGCAGGTTCTGAACGGGGGTGAAATTATTCTGCACCCCTCAATGGCTTTTCATCCACGCAGCTAGGTGGTCACCGTGCACCCGTTTGGAAAGGGCACAAGGCACAATGCAGAAATCTCAATTCAGTGCATGACAGAGCAGAAACTTTTTTTTTTTCAAAAATCAATTTTTCTTTTAATCACACTGATCTCAAATCCAACTCCGGGATTGTCTGAGTCACTGAACCACCAAATTAGGTCCTGGCGCATCCCTTTGGCACCACACAAAACCTGCAAGCAGACACAATTTGGGCATGGTCTTTTGAGTGAGGGCACACTTTTACAATACAATTTACTTACAAATGTGTAATGAAGTATTGTTAACCAAATTGTACAATTAAAAAATAAATCTATTAAAAAATGCTAACAAATGTTCTATTAACAAGGAGGCCATTGTGGAGTGCACCTTTGCTTACTGTTTCTGCTAAACCGCGATCCCATTGTTTTACACTGGGACCTGGGTTAACCAAAAGGGTAATGCTATGGTGTCACTAGTACTCAATGTGCCAGCAATCAGCTAGCTCAGGCATGAGTCTGCGTATGGACGGATCAAATATGTAATTACAAACACTGTCAAAATTCTGTACATAACCCAAGATAAATGGAAGATGTACACGTATGGAGCATCTTGAGTGTAAACACGGTAGCATACCCTCGTACAATATGAGGTGTACACACATAGATTGCTCTTTTGCATTTATGTGAAGCATAGTCACATACCGTGGATGTAAAACCGGACCTTCTGTAACCGTCCCTTTAAACGAATGATTGCTCTCAACCTGTTTCTATTTACATTTCTTGATTATCAATCAAGCAATTAAATAACTGATTCACAGCAATAAATATAGCGAGTTTTGTGTGTTAGCATTTTCCTTTTTGTCTTTAAAAGTGTGTACCATTTAAATATAGGGTACGGTGACGGCCGGTTCACTGGAAAATGGGGGGCATCAAGCATTACCTTTTAACTGAACATTAGCCTACTCTCAACCAGTTTCCATTAATTTTGATTGATTAACAATCAAATAATGAATTAGCTGAATAATCATGACCGATCTGTAGCCTGTAATGATTAAGAAATGATAATGACAAAGAAGAGATAACTAAAATGTGAGATTGTGTAACAAGGATGGCAATAATCTGAATTCATTAGGAAAATTATTCTCTGAATTGTATCTTATGTTAGCGTAGCATTTTATTCTCATCATGTTAAAGAATGTAATTCATTTTAAGACGGTACTGCTGTAGTCAAAATTAATCAAATTTTAGAAAGCATAAATTTAAGCGTCTTGAACCAGCGTTGAGCGCTACGCATAATTCAGGCTAGAAAAACAAATTTACAAAAATCTGTGCTGTTCATTGAACATTTAAACTGCAGCATCTTCAAATGACATATTACCACATTTTATGCCATCATACTGTAAATGTGGATATAGGAAAATTCTGCGCAAGTTTATGATGCAAAGAATGCTAATGCTATGCTATGTCAAAATAAATTGTTAATAATTTACCTATTGGTCTTGGTTATTGAGAGAATCAAATGTTTAATTGTCGATCAGGCAAAGTAAACGGCAACAGAATGAAAGTAATCATCTGTGTGAAGGTAATATTACAGATGGCCTGGTACAACATCCCACGGCACACTGTTGATACAATTACAAACCGCAATTTACAAATTGCAATTCCCTTTTATACATCTTTTCTGTGTATTTTAACAGTGATTTCACTCCATAGGCCATGGCTACACATGATTGCGATACACACAGTTTGAAAAGGAAAGCACACAACTCATCTACAGTGTGTTGTAACCTTGTATGATACGTCAATATGGCAACCCAACCTCCACAATAATACATTTACTAACCTTTTCTAATGTTGGACTAATCATCACCAATGCATCAGCTGATGACTTATACTGGAGTAATACATGCAGGCCTTATTCCTCAGAAAGGCTTGTGATAACCCTTCAATGAGCAGTGGGTGGACACAGGACCCTTCCACAATCCCCAAGTGGCAAATTATCAGAGCAATAATGTTTAAAGAAACTAATTATTAACATTATTACAAGGTAATTTGGCAGGCACCTGGCTAATGATTTTTAAAACTGAGGGCTAGATTTTTCTTGTCTGGATGTGGACTCTAATTTGTAAAAAAGGATGATTCACATTCAAGCAGGAAACTGTGCAGAGGACAGTGATAAAATGTGCTACCTGCAATAGGAGAGCCAAGATCAAATCCAAACCCTTGTACACAAAAAATAAATAAATAAATGCTGATCGAGGGGTAAATCAAAACATGTCAAGATAAATGGTGTATTTTGGACTGACCTATTCCCAACTTTGAGCCAGATAACAACAACACACTGGATCCAGTCACATTGCTCCATTAACATCCAATGACAACATTTAATTTTGTTTTCATGGGCCGATTTGTAACAAATCAAAAGACTGTGTCTTCATCCCACAAAGCATTCTTCTAGACTGCTGAGTGTGTAGTAAAAATGGGACTTATCCTGTCTGTGCTATATCTGACAACAACACACAGGCGAAGTGACCAGCTGGTCTGGAATGGAATCCACACTGGGCCACGGGGTGACACACAGTGGTCAACCGTATCACCCAGAGCTGGAGTTTTTATATCAGCAGGATTTTCAGTTGTGTAAGAGAAACTCATCAGGTCTTCCAGCTTGCTTGAGCCACCTGCACATAAAGAGCACTCTGTGAAGCAATGTTTGCACAGGTCAGCTGGTGGACTTCTGAGTGAAAACAACCGACTGATGGGAACACAGGTTGGCGCTCTAGCTGAAACGATACAGGAAAAAATCCAGGGAGAAAAGGACAAAAATAGAGGCTAAAAACTGATTTCTGAAAAATCTAGAATGTACTCTCTTTCACTACACAAATCATATGGATATGAGTTAGGGGTATGAGGGAAGGCAGTTTCCCCAACTGCTAATAAATAATATAGATAAGACTTTCACCTTCAGCTGTGTGTACCGAGTAACATGTGACTTCACCTGCCACCGGAGATAGTGAATTAAACCGTCTCGCCACTGCAGAACATTTACACGTGCTTCGCTTATCTTCTCAGGCCACGTTTCTACAGAAGCTCAGAACAGCTAATATTACTTTAACTGCAGAACCAATTTAATAACACTATTAGGAACTCTCACAACTTCCCTATTTAAAAAAAAAATAAAAAAAATAAAAAAGTAAACAAGTTCCTGGAATTATGGGAAGCGAAGCCATAACATGTGTTTATTGAAATTAACGAATCTAATGGTTCCTTAGCTATCAAAGCAATGTATGATATTTATGATTCAGGGTTCAATACATTACATCCCAAAAATAAGTAGGACGTTCAACACAAATCCCAGGTGTTTTGGAAGAAGCTTGTGACTAAAGCCAACAGTATTTCCTATGACTGATTTGCAATTGGTGGCTTCTGGGTATATTTTGTGAGGATTTGGAACTGATTTGTATTCACCATTTTGTGTCAAAACCAGAAAAAGGTTACATTTCATGACAATTTGAAGTAAATGGTAAATAAATACTGACGTAGGCCTCTTGCACCCCCGGAAACCAGAAAACCAATCAAAACCCATCCAGGTTCCCCTGACCAGCCTTACATATACAGTGCCCTCCACAATTATTGGCACCACTGGTAAAAATTAGTTAAAAGGGTTACAAAAAAATCACCTTTTGATGAATTAGCTTAATGTCACACTGAAAAAATTTGAATACATCCAACCTTTAATTGAAGTAAATTTATTCTGAGCAAAAAAAATCCATCAAGAAATAATTATTTTTAACAAAACCACGTATGCCACAATTATTGGCGTCCCTGCATTTAATACTTTGTACAACCTAATAAAACAGCACTGAGTCTTCTCCCGTAACATCTAATAAGGTTGGAGAATCCAGAGCAAGAAATCTGAGACCGTTCCTCTTTACAGAATTTCTCCAGATCATCCAGTCATACTCTCTTGTCCACTCTCCTCTTCAGCTCAACACACTTTTTCCTCATTTGATTTGTGTGTTCTCTTATCTTTCCCATGTTGATGTATGAATACGGGAATATGGCCTCTGTGTCACCTCATATTTATACCCCAGTGAAACAGAAATTCATGGATTACTGCTTGAAAGTTCCTAAACACTCTGATCAATTTAAAAAGTAAATCTTAAAAAATTAAAAAATGCTTCAGTTACATTTTGTTCATAAAAATTTCTAGGGGTGCCAATAATTGTGGAACACAGGGTTTTGTTAAAAATAATTATTTCTTGATGAGGGTTTTGTTTTTCTCCGAATAAATTTACTTCAATTAAAGGTTGGATGTATTCAAATTTTTTCAGTGTGAGAAAGGTGAATTTTTTATAACCCTTTTTACTCATCTTTACCAGACAGTAATAAATGAATGCAAGTGGTATTTTTTTCCGCTTATGTGAATTCAGTTAATTTCAGAACCTGGTGCTCTCACTTGCAGTAGAAATGAAGAAAAAAACACTCTCAACACACAAATTAAGTACTCACTGTTCACAGAAAGCATAATACAGTCAGATTGCATAGAGACCTGAGCTGTCCCAATTATCAACCAGGACCATTTTCATGCAATTTGAAATGCCTGGATTTGACTATGTTTAGTATTACAGGCAAGACACCCAAAGAAAATGATACTTTGCACTTCCAGAATGAAACAGTACACTTTTAAAGTGTCCTTTGAGTACAGTTTCAGCTGCAAGCTTGACATTTCCAGCCAACATTACAACGAAATGAAGAAATACTTACTGTCTTAATCCATCCAAAAACCTAATTTAAGAATTAGAAATCATAATCAGAATGTGAGAACTAAACATAATATCAGAAATGTTTAATCTCCTGATATTTCAGACAAAGAAGCATGAAAGAACAGGTAAAAAAGGTACTGTCTCCGGTTCAATTGGTCTTTATTTTCATAAGCACTCGCCTTTCATCAACATGCCCTAGTGGCAACGAGGGTCAAGGCACGCCGGGCGCTGACAGCATTTTAATCAAGTGCTCAATAAAACATTGCAGCTGAATTAGGGTCTACCTCAGTGCGAGTTAATGAAAGGGTGTTTCTTTTGCTGTGACACCGTGCACATTTAACATTTATGTTCAGAAAATGAGCTTCCCTTGCGCTGGTTCCACCAGCGTCTGCTGAGACATTTCTATAGCAGGCTGTGACGACTCTCATGATTACCTTGAGTTTGGAAGATTGATGTATTTGAAGAGAGTTATAAAAAATAAAAAAAACACTGATGGTGGGTTAAATTTAGCTTCCACAGTAAGAGACATTGCACTTATTTTTCACTCTAACCCCCAGGCAATCATTTTGAAGGCAATTTCTACAACTGCCAAGAGGGCAATAGAGAGAAAAAACTGATAGTGGAGGCACATGCTCAGGGAAAAGATGGATGTTAAAGCTATAATGAGCCCCTGTGGGTCTGACAAGGCTCATATATATATATAAAATTAAAGGGTATGTTAAAGGCTATCTTTAGACATTTTTTGTCTCACCATGTACAAACCCCAATTCCAAAAGAAGTTTCCACAGTATGTGAAATGCACATAAAAACAGAAAGCACTTTTTGTACACATTTGATGTTTAGGACATTTAATAAAAAAAAAGTAGTGATGTTTAGTACATTGTCAAATATCCTTTGCATGCAATGACTGCTTGAAATCTGTGACCCATAGACATCACCAGGTTCCGAGTATCTTCTCTGGTGCTGCTCTGCCAGGCCTGTACTGCAGCCATCTTCAGCTTCTGCTTGTTTATCACACGGATGAGGCTAGTTACCTTAAGTTTTCTCTTGCATGCATATGATACGCATGTTCACGTGCTTTCAGATCGGTTTCACACTGACTTGGCCAGTCAATCATTTTCCAGTTTTTAGCTTTGAAAAACTCCATTGTTGCTTTAGAAGTATGTTTGGGATCACTGTCTTGCTGTAGGATGAAGTGCCGTCCAATGAGTTTGGTGGCATTTGCTTGAACTTGAGCAGATAAGATGTTTCTGTACACTTCAGAATTTATTCTGCTGCTGTTGCTATCAGCAGTTACATCATCAATGAGGATAAGTGAGCCAGTGCCTGTGGCAGCCATACACACCCAAACCATAACACCCCCCACCATGTGTCATAGATGAGGAGGTATAATTTAGATCTTGGGCAGTTCCTTTTGCCTCCCACACTTTGCTCTTGCCGTCACTCTGATACAAGTTAATCTTGGTCTCATCTGTCTACAAGACCTTTTTCCAGAACTCTTTTAAGTATTTCTTAGCAAACTTGACCATCCTGTTTTTGCGGCTAACTTGTGGTTTGCATCTTGCAGTGTTGCCTCAGCATTTCTCTTTGTGAAGTCTTCTGTGGATAGTAGTCACTGAAACATCCACGCCTGCCTACTAGGGTTTTTCTTCATTTTGGTTAGAATTCTTCGGTCATCAACTGTAGAGGTCTCCCTTGGTCTACAACGCCCTCTGAAATTAATGTGCTTACCAGTGCTCTCTTTGTTCTTAATGATATTCCAAACAGTTGATTTTGGTAAGCCTAAGGTTTGGCCTATGTCTCTGACAGTTTATTTTCTTATTTCTCAGCCTCATAATGGCTTCCTTGACTTTCATTGGCACAACTCTGGTCTTCATGTTGACAAACGCCAATAACAGACAATAACAGGTAATCGAAAGCCTATTGGATACTGAACACTCTGTTATAGCTGCATTACGGAAGAACGCACCAGACTAATCAGAAACACCTGTGAAGCCACATTATGGTGTGCTGAAATGGTTGGCATGGAAAACTACATTTTCAAAATTCTCCCAGAGACATAAATAGTCATGCTCATCTAAACTCCCTCAAATCACGACACAATCCAAAGAGGTCCTGCATAGCATAAACTTTTAAATTCTACTGTCTCTTCAAAAGCGTTCATGTGATTACCCAGCCTTTTTCACTTCTTCTTCGCCTCAGGACTATTTGCAATTTGTACAAATAAATTCCAGTCATTGGAGCAAGAAATTAAGTGAACGCATTTCATACATTACAGGCTTGGATAAAATAAGGTTTCTGGAAGGAAGTTAAAAAAAATAAAATAATAATCTTTTTTTAGATTTGCTAAATCATGGCTTCTAAAATCTCCATTCCCCCTGTGGCCACACCCACGAAAGCTGTACCCACTGAAGGTTGACTATCCTGTGAATATATTAACACACAATTTTAATTCTGCCACAGTGGGATCATTTAAACGCTGCCACCAGATCCGCAGGAACTGCCGAGAAGCAGGAGTTCCATCCCACTGCTCTGATCAATGCTTTTAAAATGCTTGGCATTTCGCATTCTGCTTCCTGGGTACCGGTCCCCCGGTGGGAAAATGACAGATTATAAAACAACATTTCTACATAGCTATTTTGGAAACCACAGAAAAGCAGTGTCTACTCTGTCAAAAAGCAACCTCTGTCTACGTATCCTATGAGGCTTTTTCTAGCCTGTGAGTGAGCTTTCTGATATAATGTACTCAATAATGTGGTGAGCTGGGTTTTTTTCTTCCTGTTTGATAAGCGCTGACTAAAGCAGCATCTGAACCTGAAGCTCCCACTCACACACCAGAGTGACATTCCCACATCACCATAGTGGTCAGTCCTCCACAGGACGCAAACAAGAAGTCCAGTGACAAAGCTCTTCCTAGTGATGTCACCTTGTCCATCAGGTGTGATCATACAATACGTTAGCTGCACGATGTTATGTCATAGCACATCAGGGACTGGGGTTCCAGCTTTTAGGAGGCACCATTTTCAGTGACTTGGGAGGTACGGCAGAGATCCAGAAAAGAAATGGGCTGATAGAGTTATCTTATACCCACAGGACTGTTCCAAATAAACTAAAAAACACTAAATCCATGTGACAGAGCAGAACCCCAGCTATAATCTGGTGCCATGGCAGCACTGGCTACGCTGATAGAACGAACCACTGACCCAGGTAGACTGAAAATCTTGTTATCATAATAAGTGGTAGAGGCAGGCAGCAGCTCTGGAAGTGCAGGGGTGACCCCATTAAAGCTTGTGAGCTGAGCTGTGCGTTACACACAACTGACCCGCAGCCAGCCAAGGGCCCCGTTCCCCCTGCTCTCGCTATAATGCTATAATTAGGGCATTGGTTTTGCGACTTCCTCGCTGAAACCTGCTGACAAGATGGCTGAACCACCCCCCCGCCTCCCGAACCAACCACCACCTCCACCCAGCGCGTGCTGTCAGGTGGATTTACTCCCCCTAGAGTTACCACCCCTGGGTGGCCCAATTGCTATAGTGGCAAGTGAGAGTTCATACATGTTGAGGGGTGCGGATTCAGGGGGTGTCTTGGAATTGAGCACTCACCTGTGTGAGAAACAGGCCTTTCGGACCAGGGGGGTGGTGCAAATAGCTTTACAGGGGGATGCTGAGACCTCAACAATGGCTACTTGCAAACAATCAATACTGGCTGCATGAAAAATGATATAGCAGTTGATTTTGAAAAAGGTTTTGCGATTACGATGTTTAATAGTGAAAATTCCCTTGTGTAAAACCATGTTTTATCACTTTTATCCTCTTCTTTTTTTCCCTTGAGATAATAAGTAAAGTTAATAAGTTTGATTGGCAGTTTACCATGACAACCAGTGATGGAGGGCTAATGAGATAGAATACATATATATTCACCGTGATGCCTACGCTGAGCAGGGGGTTCCTATAATTGCTCTCGCCAGCTGAACAAGTCCCTGCTAATGATCTCTGGTGCGAGACACTGGCGAATCGGGGATCGAACTTGGCATTAACTGTACCCTACCTACTGAAGTGGAAAGCAATGTCCCACGGAGAAAGCTACATTAATGGATTTTTATGAATATCCTTACCCATTAAAACATGCTTTTTTTTAAACTGAATGCCTCCTTTTCTGCAGATTTATGCCCTCTGTATTAGCCAGAATAAAACCTGAAACAGGGACTTATTATGCAGTAGCAGTGGCACACTGATCAGTCACAGTAGCTCCATTTCACCTGCTCTGGTTTCAGCTTTATTGTAAATCCAAGCAGGTTCCTCAGCTCGAAATGAGCCCCGGCCTGCATACTGAGTTACAGTAGGCTAGGAGTCCCAAACCTTTTATCTTCATCTAAAACTACCATCCTGCGGCCGACGACTCCCACCTCAATTACAGTTTACTTTCGGGAGCTTCATCCAACACTCACAGCAACAGGCTGCAATTCAGTGACTATTTAACACACAGGTATTTGGAAGCAAGTCTAAATAGTGCTTTTGTTATATAAGACATGGAGATATTTAGCACAACATAAATAAGACATGTAAACTAAATCAAAAATTTATTTTATGTTTAAGTGTAAAATATGTAAATTAGAACATGTGCAAATATGAAAATAATGTTATATTATTAATGAGTAATATAATTAAAAGGTTACATAATAAATTAAAAAATGTTCCCCATTTTGCTGAGGGCCAACTGACCTCCTTCACAAACCTCTTCAAAAAGAGTTGGAACCTTTTCTATATGTTACTGAATATTTTAGTCATTGTTTCTCAATTTAATTAATGTACTTGTTGAAAGACACTGGGATGAAAAACTGTAGCTGGTTTTTTTGAAGAAAGAAAATAAGTTAGGCTGGGCTTACTTGCCCAAAGTTCAAGGCTCTCTTTTTAGAAGAAGCCATGAATTCAAAAATGGCGGTTCTATCCTTGCCCGACAACCAACCTGAGCATGTGAAGCATTACTTTCTTAACAATTGGCTGCAGTCCCAAGGTCAGGTTGTGGTCTGGCAGTCTGACAGAGACTTGCTAATGCAATGCTACATCAAGGAGAGGGGGGCGGGGGGATATTTAGGATCAGTCGTGGATTTCTCTAAGATGATACAGAACCTCCGCTGAATTTATGAGCAAACATCAAATAAAAATAAATGTTTCTCTTTTACACAGATCCTCCTGTCGATGACTGCATTCCTCAAATAAATCCCTGCCAGTCTCTCACAGGCACACAGGGTCGATGTACAACAACCTGTGCAGAGGCTCAATCTATGACCCACTCATCAGTCTAACTGCCATTTTGTCACCCGAACCAGATACCCCACCCAATGTAATGGGTTCGAACCACTGCACAGCAAAATAGGGGATACTACTAACAAACTCAGATAAAACATTTTTTACAATGAGTTAGTTGAATAAATAGTTCCAGGGGAACTAATCAAAACTTCCACTGAAGTTTGTACTAGCAGATGTGACATCTCTGGACTCATGATCTCTGCCACACAAACAGTCATTGGACATGCATCCTAGTTCATCACAAAAGGTTTTTCTGGGGACAGAAAGAACGGGGTTTCCAGGGTGATGCATTGTGAGAAAGACAAGGCACGGGTGGAACTCTTAAACCATGGGTGGCCCTAGCTAACCTAGAGTACTGGCGGCTGGCCTATCATAAGCCTCGGCACCATAAACGAACCACTAGCCCCTTATTTTACTCAAATGGTCTGCAGGGAAAGAGGAACAAATGAAAGAGCCACTGAAATATGCTACATGCACCAACCACGTTCATATATTGAAACCGGAGGCATCCGTAACTGGAGATGTTGGTATAAGGCTGTAGATTACAGGTGTATGGCATAATTACCTTGCTCAAAAACACAACTGAACTTTCAGGGAGAAAGCTTGAAAATGTATGTGACTTCTTAAGAGCACCATTCTCAAGAGCAGCACTCCGCTTGGTCACAACACGCCTCACAGGCAGCTCTACCATTGATGCACATCCTTCAAATTTGCACATCCTTCAAAAATGTGTTAGGCCAACAATTCTCTTTACTCTAATCACAAAATGATCACAGAATCAGGATGTATCACATGTAAAAGGTGTCCAACTTGCAATCCCAAATTGTAGATTAAATTTGTAAGTGTAAACACTTGATGGACAAGTGGCTTAAAGATGATTGCCTGGAATCTCTCAACATCTGCCAGCAACTGACTCACAATGAAATGCTTCATTAACGGTTGTTTATCACACATTTAGCAAGAGCACCAAAATCCAAAAAAGTGATTGTAAACACCCACATTCAAGTGAAATTTAAGGACGGGTTGATTGAATCTAGAACTAATCAAGTGTTAACTCTTTATAACAGGTAAATCTTTATTACCTACAATTCCTGCCTATAGAGGATCAATAACCCGCCATTAAATTTTCACTTTTAAAAAGGTATGACTCTTTAACAGAAAATGTCATAGAAGTTGTGGTTTCTAGATGCACTTAACTACCTCAGTTGCGTCAGTAACCTCTCCATCAAAGGCGAGTACGTTTTCGAATTTGAGCGGCCTTTTCGCGCCCATTGCCTCTCCCCTCCGTTCGTTCGGTAACAGCAGGAATCGGAAAGACTGAAACAGTCTCAAAGGCACGGCCGCCTGTCCATGCTGTCAGCGCACTCTTGTTTACAGCACTGCCTCACAGCTGAGCGAACGAGTCTCCTGAAATTCCTCCAGGGAGGCAAAAAAAGAAGAAGAAAAAAGGCACGCGATATCAGCAGCAGGGACAGAAACGCCCTGATGAAGCAAATAAATGAATGTGGTTCAGCCCGCGCTGGGTAATCCACAATCAGCATTATGTCAACAAACATCTTATCATAGACAAAGAAAGCATATAGTTCATGTTTAAATACATTCTGACTACCTTGTAATACATTTTTCAAATTCAGGAAAGCATTTTGTTGATATAAGCTAAACACTATTCCAAAAACGTGGCTGCATATTCAGTGCAATGCACCACTGTATGACACCACAGGTCATATAAATGCAGTCTAGTATTTTCAAAAGCCAGTACATATTACATATATACATATTTCTGCGAAACAACCATTTGCTTTCCGGAGGTGGGCGTGTCATTGTTGTGACACTGGTTTCATCAACTTTGTTCTGACGAACATTAAAATTTATAATCTTCTCACTCCCTCTCCCTTCATAAACTGTTATAAGATAACACTATCTTCTTCTTGGGTATGGTCTACAAACAGGGACTATAAGAGTTGTGAGCCTGTAGGCACATACATATGCAGCAAACACACATAACCATAAGCACGCCTTTGAGAGCGATGACTGACGTGTTTTTGGAGAAGGAATTCCAAAACCTTCAGAGCCCACAACCCACTTAATGAGATAGTACATTTTCGGTGAAAAAAAGATAGCCTTAGCTATGTTCAAAAATGGAATTGCCCTTTGAATCATAACACTACTATATTTACCCTGTAACCAGTGCAGTACATATAACAGGCAGTGCGCTCAATTTGACAGGTGTAAATTTCAAGGAAAGCACATAATATAACGGTAAGCATATTATACCCGCCCTTTTAAATTTCTCACAGACCTCCAGGATCAGGGAAACAGTGGCTGTGTGGAGAATTTGCTTAAATCATGTAGTGGGACACAAGGACACTATCACTGTATAAGAATGTTTATTAATGATTATATTACATTCTCACCATTTTCTAAATACTACTGAAATGAAAAACCACATCTCAGCCATCTATCTCTGTAAGAACTTTCATTTTAATCCAGTCAGAGAGAGACAGGGCTGCCACTGACTGTATACCTTGTCCTTGCTTTAAAAAAGGCAAAGGCAAGTCAGGGGATTACAATCAGCTTCTGATTTCAACAGCAGCGCAGAATGGTCTGTACACCGCTCATATCGCTGCCATGAGAATGACATCTCTGACATTTATTTTTATTTATTTATCTTTAATAACTACATAAAAATCGTCAAATAAAATCAGCAGTGCTGTCAGTCAGAATGCAATCACATACACACACCCACACACATACACAGTCTGAGTTGCTCAGATAGCAAACTGGCATGAGATTAAGGCACTAATATTCTCTTTCACAGACATCCATCATATATTATTTTATGAGAAAAGAAAGCTGTAAATTTTATGCACAGCACTCTCAGTTCCTCCTTCAGAGGCCAGGGTGGACAGCCGAATGGATGTGAAGGTAATACAATGGAAACAAATAAACGAGTGAGCTGCTGACAGGCGAGATCCAACCGCGGCTACCATAAATTGAACATGCTACATACTGTAAACATAGTATCATACTGTGTGAGTATCTTGAAATATTCCACCCCATCTTTGCCCTCACCTCCACCTTCCACATCTGTGAAGCCACAGCAAACCTGCACCTGGTACCGTGTGGGGAGTGTAAACATATTAGAGTGGAATGGAATGAGAGGGGAAACACCAAACAGGACTCATCCATCACAGAGTTTCTCATATAAACTCACTGCATAAACAATTTAACAAATAACCTGGATTTGAACTCAGGAACTCTAGAGAATTTATTTTTGCTTTTTGTTTACACTATGTTACATGGCTCAGGCTGATGCCATTACTCCAAGATGTTAATCCAGTCTTCCAGTGTTAGGAGATTGCATAATGTACGTGTACAAGTGTGTGTACATGTTTCCATGGATGTGTGTACTCGTATGTACATGTACAGTTGAAGTCAGAAGTTTACATACACTTAGGTTGAAGTCATTAAAACAAATTTTTAACCACTCCACAGATTGTTAGCAAACTATAGTGTTGGCAAGTCAATTGAATTGAATTTTTCCAACAATTTTTTACAGACAGATTATTTCACTTTTAATTCACTATGTCACAATTCCACTGTGTCAGAAGTTTACATACACTAAGTTGACTGTGCCTTTAAATTTTTAAATATCCTTTGCATGTCATGACTTCCTGATGTCTGTGATCCAACAACATCAAAAGACTCTTGATATCTTATTTTCTGGTACTCTTACAAGTGATACTATAATGTCTCTGCATTTGAATGGATCGCTACTGGGGGGGTGGGGGGGGGGGTGGGGGGGGGGGTGGGACTAGATCTAGCTGTAAATTACACTGGAACAGTATGGAAACACATGGTTAGCTAAATGGGTCTGACGTCATCAAGGGTCTGACATATCAAACAAGCCTTAAATAATCACTCTGCTGCCAGAAATACAGTAGATATGGATGGATAACTTGAAGGGTTTATTCTCCTGAGTTATTTTTCCATATAGTTCAATAGGAAACTTTGTCAGAAAAAACAACCCTTAAAGTGATCCGTCCATATCTACTGCATATCTGGCAGCAGATTGATGGTTTAGGCTTGTTTGATACCTCAGACCCTTGATGACTTACAGCCATTTTAACAACCATGTATTCCATACTGTTCCAGCATAATTTACAGCTAAATCTAGTCCCACCCCCCAATTCTCATAGAGATCCATTCAAATGCAGAGACGTTATAGTATCGCTTGTAAGAATACCAGAAAATAAGATATCAAGAGTCTTTTGATGTTTTTGGGTCATAGACATCAGAAAGTCATGGCATGCAAAGGATATGCGACCAAATATTAAAAATTAAAAAATATAAAGGCACAGTCAACTTAGTGTATGTAAACTTCTGACCAACTGGAATTGTGAAATTGTGAATTAAAAGTGAAATAATCTGTCTGATTACTTGTGTCATGCACAAAGTAGATGTCCTAACTGACTTGCCAACACTATAGTTTGCTAACATGAAATCTGTGAAGTGGTTAAAAATGAGTTTTAATGACTTCGACCTAAGTGTATGTAAACTTCCGACTTCAACTGTATGTATGTGTAATGAATATGTGTGCATGTATGTTTTCATGCTTGTGTATGTTGTGTGTGTGTGTGTGTGTGTGTGTGTGTAAAATCTATTGCACATAGCCACAATGAGTTGTGAGTTTGAGTATTGCATGCAAAAACTGCCCTCACATTCCAGAGAAGAGAAGTTGGCAAGAATTTGCTGTTCCGTGAACAGACAAAAAGGCTGCTCTCTCACCACAGCATCCGAGAACACACAAAACTATTTTTTCCCCCACAGGGCCAACTAAGAGTGGCTCCGTTCACATTGCAAACTTCAACAAGGCATCCCAGTTGGAACATGGATATATCTTTCAGTTAAATTGCACGTTACTGCAACCGCTGTACGCCTGTTGATCAGGCATCCCCTGAGTTTACAGTGTAACGGATGACCCGGACTAGGCATGTACCATTGTGGCTATGCACGTGCTTGATAAGAATTTGACTATCTGCTTATCAGTGCTCACCTGGCGGCACGTTTTTTCTGCTTTAGCTATTCTGAGACAATGAGCTATCTTTCATACATTTCTGTGCACAGAATTGGAAACTCAGTTTTCTGAATAAGTGGAAATGGGAGCTCAGTATCTGCCTTAATTGGTACCGCAGGGCTGTTTCTGAGATGACAAAACCCAAAAAATGATTTGATGTCACACATACCAAGTATTCTTAAACTAGGCTTTTTCTAGCCATAAACGGAGTGCATGCACTGTGTTTTGAACCAAGATCACCTGACGTTCATTTCAATGCCTTATTTCCAGCATCCAAATTTCTAAATCTAAATACACATATATTAAATTACTATATGATGATTAATTGCTAGTTTCCTGTAAACAGTATGCCCTTCATAATAATAGAATGTGGATCTGTATACATTTATTTGTAATCAATTCCCAAATGTTCAATGTCTATAATACATATATTAATGTTCATTGGATTTAAATAATTTGGCTCCAGAAACGTGCACAGTATGAATAGCCTAGAATAAAACAGAATAACACCATATTGATTGGTGTGTGGTTGGGGGGCTTGCCACCTGTAGCTATGCAAGTGAAAATATAGGGCCGGGCGATAACTGTAACAGTATTTCTCCAGTTTTTTTTAATGCTAAATGAATCATTGTCGCCACGCGTCCTTTCTTCCGTAATCATACCTGCTTTGGTTGTGAACTTACAAACATTATAGGCCAAGTGAAACTCTTCTGGGGAAAAAGGCGCACTCCTATCTACTGGGCATTCACATGACAGCCAATCAGTAATGCAGCTTCCATGGATCAACAAACAGATCCCACGATCATATGGAAGTGGCTCATATAATCCAGCAGCCATACCACCGTGCACTCTGCTCCTGCTGAATGGCTGAAGCTAAGCAGGTGTGGGCTTGGTTAGTACTTGGATGGGAGTCCTCCTGGGAAAAACTAAGTTGCTGCTGGAAGTGGTGTTGGTGGACCAGTAGGGGGCAATCTTCCCTCTGGTCAAATAAAAAATCCCAATGCCCCAGTGCAGTGATGGGGACACTGTGCTGTAGGAGATGCCGTCTTTCGGATGAGACGTTAAACCGAGGTCCTGACTCACTGTGGTCATTAAAGATCCCATGACACTTATCGTAAAGAGTAGGGGTTTCCCCGGTGTCCTGGCTAAATTCCCAACCTGGCTCTTTCAATCTGCCACCTAGTCATCCCCTAGTTTAATTGGCTAAAATCATTCTCTCCCTCTCCATCTCAGCTGATGTGTGGTGAGCATTCTGGCGCAAAATGGCTGCCGTTGCATCACCCAGGTGGGTGCTACACATTGGTGGTGGTAGAGACGAGTTTCCCCCTCATCACTGTAAAGCGCTTTGGGTGTCGAGAAAGGCGCTATATAAATACAAGGTATTATTATTAAGGTAATATGGCTTATTGCCCAGCCATAACACAATATAGGCCTACAGGGTTATAATCAGCAGACAATAAAAAGGAAAGATGTGCATGATGTGAGTATGACAAGAATGCATGCGATGTCATTGACTAATCACAGAAGCTGGTGATATACCAGTGCGTAATTTAATGGTTAGGGAACTGGGCTTCTAACCTAAAGGTTGCCAGTTTCATTCCCACTGTACCCTTGACAAGATACTTAATCTGAATTGCCAGCCCAGCTGTATAAACGGATAGTATGTACATTTGAAAGCTGTGTAAGTCGCTCTGGATAAGAGTGTCTGCTGAATGCCAGTAATGTAATATAAAAGAGACTAAATTAAAAAGAGGATTAAGCTGGTGTACCAAACTATGCGCAGACTCTTTGGCAGACAGGCTACTCAATACTGCTTTATTCAAGTTGCAGAGCACCCAATATGTGTGCATTGCATGTCATGTATTGTACACATGTATGTGTGCACATATACAGTATACAGTACAGCATGTATAATATGGAAACAATAAAGGCCATTTAAGATAGGTTTTTAGCCATTTGTGTGGTTACAGATAACGGATTTCTAGCTCTCTAGGAACAGTAACACAAACCAGTATAATACATATTTGTATTTGCATGAGCTTGTGCCACCAGCTTTTGGTGTAAATGCCTACCTATATACTTATTATCTAGCTGGGAAGCTTTGACAGCAACAGTAATATTACAGGAAATAAACGGCAAGCTTGGAATCGGGGGTTTGTTATACAGTCTTGAGAACTTACTCCTATTTAATTAAATGACATTTAGGCTAGGTGACTAGTACTACAGTATCTTTGTCCTTCTCTTTTCCAAGAGACTGTTCCACCCCAGCTCTTGAGAGTGTGCCTTAAAGGTCACTGTTGGCATTGATTAATGTTAAAGTCCTCAATGCTGGAACAGTGTTGAGATGCACTCTGTGAATTCTTGGAATGGGCACTGAGATATTACTTTGGATTTATATTCAAATTTTACGCAGGCACGTAAGCACACATCCCGTGATGAGGTGGTCCTTAGATTAGCAATGTTACTTTGATAGATTGTGTGAAACAGTGCCTGCCCAAAGGACATATTTATGGGCCTATCATTGAAAGCTTTGTGAAACACAGATAAGAAAAATACAATTTTATTGGAGTCTGTTACTATATTACTATGTGGGCTGCTTACTTCTCCTCAAATTATGGAATTATGTAACACAACATTTATTAGAAATAAATAGGAAATTAATCAAGAAAGAGTAGTCGAAAATACATGAGTAGATTTAATTATAATAATAAGCCTATGCCACGTTTCCAAGATTGCTAAACATTGCGTTAATCAATGTCACATTATAAGAACGGGGCATGGCTGTTATTTTATTGAATCCAATCAGTAGCCTAAACGCAGAAGGAAGAATCATTATTCATGACTTGATCAATAATACCTACTTGACCTCAATTGTAAACTGGCAGCTTTTTGACCATGCATTAAGTAGCCTACTTAAAAGTACATTACTTTAAAGTCTACATTACTTAAAAAGTAAACTATGCATTACTTAAAACAAGGTAGCCCTCAAGCTATCAGTTTTAACAAATCGTACGAGGCCATTGTAGTGTTTAGCTATGAGCCTATACTTGGATGACAATCAGTTCCATTGATGACAAACACGCGTTATTATTGTAGCCCTCGGTGGGAAATACAACACACCTCGTTTCACATCCAGGAACTAACAGGTGTTAGGTTCAAATCCGGCCGAAAAGCCGCTCTCGGTAATCTTAACTTTAACATGTCCATTGCCTTCGGGATAAAGTTAGGTATTTTTAACCAGAGAAACATTCCCCTCGCTTTTCCACTCTCACCTATTCCCTACTACATTCATGAAGACATCTAAATAAAGGAGCTATTGTGTTATTTTTTCGAGACCGGTGAATTGTGATAGCCTACTGTGTTTGATTAACAGAAAGTGCAGATCACGTTTAATGCACATGCCAAAAACGGATTGAGATCAAATCACTGAGCGTCCTTCATTCACCATACCTTCCCAACAGCATTAATCACACAACTTACCTGGAAAAGCCCATATAAGCATCAATGACAGCAAGGCGCTAAGTTTCCCAGAAGTCAGCATCTCCATCGCCCGACATGCAGTCCGTGTCAGCCCGCCCGACCTGCTGCCTCAGAAGTAGGCTACAATCCTCCAAAACAATTCCGTTATGTCCAAGCGATTGTCCTTTGGCCAGGTGTAATCAAGTCAAGCAAAACTGTAGAAAAGAATACGAAGAGAAAACTACAAATCTAGTCGAGTACAATTGGGCTGGGTGTAAATCGTCTACAGTTTGCTGCCGATGCGCAACTGTGAGCTGACATTTGCACAAAGCGCAAGAGACGTCCTGATGTAGGCAACACGCTCAAGCAGAGGCAGACGATGCGCGACGTTGTCTTTTCTGGAGTTTTTGTGTAGCCTACCTCTGTCTCGGTCGCTTCCCGATTTCGAAGCACTTTATCCCACAAAATATTTACTGTGCAAACCGTGAACATCGCTGAGTGTTCCGGCTGCACGACGCTGGAGTGGCCGCCCTTCCCCCTGCACCTGTGAGGAGAAGCTACGCCCGCTGTGACAGTAGACACGCCCACAGTTTCGACAGGTGTTCCTCTGTGGGTCGCCAGCTTTCTTTGCGTGGTGGGTGTTGTAGCTTCGGGCTTTGGAAACAATATAAACACTAACTTTTTCTGGAAGGGAAACAGAAGCAAACACAAACAAATACATTTAGCCAAAAAACGAAAATAAGGCTAACATCAAAATGACTGCTAGCCTGCAACTTTTTTTCTGGCTAGGTCTAAATATAGCCAACCATTCAGCGCAAATTTGCAATTATAACACCGCATACTTGCAATATTTTGATTGGACAGGTGTAGCCTAGGCTATAGCCTGAATGGCGCAATATGTTTAGAGACAGATCATGCATAATGAGACAAAAAAGTCTCTGGAATTATCTGTAGGCCTATGCATACTCAGGGTTAAGACCACAATAAAAGTTCATTACACTACTTAACAGTAAAATGTTTAGTGTTCATTTCTCCAATAGAGTTTATATGAGTCCAAGTGCAAGAGGGCTCAATTACTCAGAGTTGGTTTAACACTGAACATTGTACTGTGTAGCCTAGAGAGAGGTAGCTTCCTGGCAAGTCACTGAACACCACTTTAAAAGATTGAGATTATTTTCTCTCATTTTGTAAGGTTTAACTGGACTCCACATAATTAAAAAAATAAAATTAATTTCCAATCCTCACCACAGGATGCAAAATAATAATAGTGTTCATTCGGCTCTTAGTAGTGCTGCAGCTCATGTAGCCAACTGTACCTACAGCGTGGCATATTGAGCGCAACCATACATCTCAACTCAAATTCAGGTATGAGCAGTTGCCATAGAAACATAGCTGAAGTTAATGCAGCAAGACTGCTCAATTACTGGTGGTGGATGAGCTTGCTCAAGTATCAGTTTGTCATCCTGAATTCTCAAAGTGAGAGGGCATGGAAAAGTGATTGCTTGAGAGATTTGATATGGAAACAGCTCAGCAAGGAATAGTACCATATTTAAAATGTCAGAGGAAGAAATAACATTCTAGCACAATAATAAATGATTCATATTTTAGTCTAGACTTGTACCTGGATTAAAAAAACTAAGGTTATTAAGCACATGAAACATTTAGAACAAGTGCAATTTTTCATATCTTTCTCTCTCTCTCTCTATATATATATATATATATATATATATACACACACAAATGCAAAAGTATTGGGACAGGTGTGTCAAATTAGTTATTTTTCTTTTGTACAAATCAAATATGTATTTTCAAATCAAACAACGACTATGGTGCAAAACAAACTATTACAATGTCTGCATTTATTTCATCTATTTTTTGAACAGACATTGGACTATATTACAATATATTATATTACTATATTACAATAATGCCATTCAATGAAACAAGTCCCCCTATTTCAAGTCAGCATTGGGACAAATGACCATCAGCTGTGTCCTGTATCAAATTTCACAGGTTTACCATAATTATTTATAAATGTAAAGCTGTAAGGGCATGGATTATATCCTTTGGAAGCATTTATAGAGTCAACTTTATAAGCTAAAAATACAAGACAAGATGAGGGCCAGAGAACTGAGTATGACAACCAAGAAAGCTAGTGTGAAGATGAAAGAATGGCCACTTTATTGGGTACACCTATCTGGATTTGTCTCCAGAGCAGCCTAACACTCCTTATGGAGTTTGGTCCACGTTGACTCAATAGCATCACGATGTTCCTGCAGATTTTTCAACTGTAGCTTTATGCTGCGAACTTCCATTCTACCTCATCCCAAATGTGCTTTATTGTATTGAGATCTGGGGACTGTGCAGGCCATTGGAGTTTGTGTGATGTTCATGGACCCAGCTTGAGATGATGTTTGCTTTGTGGCATAGTATCCATTTGAAATAGGGTAGATGGTGACCGTGAAAGGGACGCACATGGCCAGCAACAATGCTGAGGTATGCTGTGGCATTCTAACAATGCTCAATCGGTATTAAGGAGCCTAATGCGTGCAAAGAAAACATTCCTCACACAATTACACCACCAGCGACATGCACCGTTGATGCAAGGTGTGATGGGTCCATAGATTGATGCTGTTGCCAAATATGCCAAACGCTGACCCTACCATCTGCAGGTCACAGGGGAGATCGATATCCATCAGACCACACAATGTTTTTTTCCCCCCAATCTTGAATCGTCCAGTTTTGGTGATCACATGCCTCATCACCACTGTTGCCTCACCTTCCTGTTCTTGGTTGACAGGGGTGGAGCATGGCATGGTGTTCTGCTGCTGTAGCCAATCGGCTTCAATGTTGACGCGTTGAACATTCACAGATGCCCTTCTGCACACCACTGTTTGTAAACAGCTGTTATTTGAGCATTTGGGGCCTTTCTGTTATCTTAAAGGAGTCAGCCCATTCTCCTCTGACCTCTCTTGTTAACAAGATGTTTTTGCCCACAGAAATGCTGCTCACTGGACCATTATCGCACCATTCTCTGTAGAGTCTAGAGAGACGGTAGTGCATAAAAATCCGAGGAGGGCAGATGTTTCTGAGATGCACCAACAATCATACCACGGTTAAAGTTGCTTCAATCACGCGTCTTGCCCATTCTAATATTTGTTTGAATAAAAGCTATACCACAAGAATCGCCGTTCGGGTGAATCTCAGGGAATTTGCGTTAACAAGCAGGTGTAGCTGATAAAGTGGCCACTGGGTGTGTGTGTTTTCGTATAGACATAATACAATGGCCTATATTAATCATAACTAAGTAGAATTGTGTTGCTGGATCGGTAGCAATTATTTCACAAACGACTATTCTGTAGCCTACCGGTGTTCTTGTTTTTTTCTAAATGCATTCAAGTTACTTAGTTCACCCCGAGTTGTCACTCTCAATAGCGTTTTCGTTAGTATACGTAAATACGCTAATATAGGCCAAGCCTAGTCCACGACGTTAATTTACATTCAGACTACCACATACGCTAAAGCACATTTGATTAAAATAAACTATATGCAAATATTGTGCCATGGACAATGTCATTGTATTGTATAGGCCTACGTTTGGACAGGAATATAAATTTTTAGCTTCTAATGCGACTCTAGAAACCTGCCTTGATTCACAAATGTTATAACTCCGGTGAAATATGAATGCGTTGCCTTACATGTGCTACAGGCTAGATTATAATGGACATAATGCAAGATAGGCAGCATAGGCTACAAGTTGGTCTTAACTTTTCATTTTCTGAGTTAACATTGCAACGGCGAACTCATCCCCCTCCACTGCACAATCATAACAAGACCGGGTGGGATTTGTAATGCCTTTAAACAGGGAGTTAATTATTGAAGGGTACACGTGAACATTTGGTCTTTTATGGCATTTTCAGCTATTTTGCTACCTTCCAAGCAGACAACAAATCAGTCGTAGACTACGGCAAATTTAAAAAAATGTTGGCTTACTTTAATGTTTCAATTTCGGAATAAAAACAAAACAAATAAAACGAGGCACTTGTTTAACCCACAATTCAGCCGTGTAACGTACTGTATAAAATAATCTTTGTTACATGTAGCTTACTGTTATGAAATGCAGGGGCTTCTGATAAACATGCCAAGTATGTGCACTCTTGAAGACATTCGACATAGGGCACTGACATGATGTAGCAAACTGCACGTTTCCTGATACTCTGCATGCGGCTTCTTCAAAATCTAATCTGATACAAATTGGTGTGTCCTAATTCAAATATGGTTTTATAAAGTTCAGGAGTGCTTTAAATAGGTTACTATTTAAATTAAATAATCTCACCTTTTATTTGCAAACATAGCCTACTGATCAATTATTCATGCATTTTTCACTGAACCAACACAACCAAACTCCCGCGAGTTGCATTTCGTTGGGAGGATTAGTTTGCAGAGGTAACGAGATGCTGGCGGCGTGTTTGAATTATGAATTACTCCTGGAAGTTAGAAATAAGGCTCCAAATGCAGCGAGCAGTATACAGGCTATTCTCGATCAGCGCGTTTTTTACATCTCCTTCTTTACACTTACCTCTGCCTTTTCTGGAACATTCTCCCAAACTCTAGGGTACGTTTAATTATGTGCATATATAACAAGCATCAGATAACCCAATTCATGAAAACATTTCCAGTGACTCCAACCGCAACACCCAAGGCCTGCCAAGGGCAAAAACCCTTAAGCGACATGTCCAGTTAATTATTTAACTACATTGTGGCGCAACTCGCGATGGCTCCAGATAGATGGATGAAATCCTGGGAAAAACCAATGACAAACGACTGAAGTCATTGAAGACTTGAGTAACAATTTGCAAGCGATAGAAGTTCTGTTATGAGACGAATACGAGACAGACTGTATAAGGTGTAAGCCCCAGTCACTCAGTTAATGAAGCATATTTTAAATAAACTAATATTACTCTCTTACTGCTCACTCAAATGAACCTAATTTAAAAAGCAGATCTAAATGTGACCTCATATCTAAATAATTTTTTTCACCTACCGCTTTATGATTTGATACTGCCATCTAGTGGCGAAATGTTCAAAATTCATCACTACGAATTACATTCTTTCTCCAAAGATCCCATTAGCTCTCAGAATTAGACCTAGGTCTCACACTCTATCATGTGCCAAAGGTCAATTCTGATTTTGGCAAAGTTGCTTTTTCTCACTATGCTCTTTGGGCTTGGAATAATCTACAGAAAAGCATTAAGCTGGAGCCATTGCCCTCGTTTCGGTATGTCCTACATCGTTTTAGGGAAGGCTGTAATTGCTTTTAACGGACAAGGCTTCAATTGCATGTGTGACATACAGTAATGTGATTGTATATTATTGTATAACAGGCAACAGTGTAGTATAATGGTTAAGTAACTGGCCTTGTAACCGAAAGGTTGCAGGCTCGATTCCCAAGTAGGACACAGCCGTTGTACCCTTGAGCAAGGTACTTAACCTGAATCGCTTCAGTATATATCCAGCTGTATAAATGGATATGTTAAAAAAATAATGCTAAAAATGGCGACTGCTAAATACCTGTAAAGTAATGTAATATTTCATGTCCTAATTGTTTTAATGTTACTCCTTGTAATTGTCTCATTGCATTGTTTATTGTTTACTGTTAGAATGTTAATGTTAATTGTTTGTTAATGTTTATTGTTACAATAAGTTTGTTACAATACAAAAACTGTATTGTTACAGTTACATTTAGTTATTGTTAATGTGAGAGCTTATAAAATTTTTGTCTCGGCCAGGTTTCTGTTGTAAAAAAGATATCTCAAGAGACTTCCTGGTTAAATATAGGATAAATAAAAAATTGACTCTGGTAGTTTTAAAATTTTAACATTTTCAATTATATTAAAATTACACAAAGCAGTCTATGATACGCATCCGATCGTTGAATCACGAAAGATACACAAAGAGCTCCCATGATGTCCGTATGCATAGGATGTATAGGAGCCTAATGCACCACATGACACAAATTGCACAAATATCAAGACCACACATCACGTAAACCAACGACCAGTACGGACAAATTAAAATGCATTACATTTGTAGTTTCGGGAGGCATTGAACGAAGGGCGACAGTTGCGACAGTGTCCATTGCTTCCACTGCGGTGGAACTGCACAACCGTGTTTTCCACGGGGACCACAGAAAACCTGTGGAGTTGGAGCTAATCTGGCTTGGAGGGCCAGGGGTAAGTCATTCTCTTCCTTCACTAATTACCAATCAAATGTTATGCCTATGAAATGATGCGTTGACTCGCTTATCCAGCCTACACAGAGAACAGCGGACGGGTTGTTAGCATTGCTCCTTCCTCCTTAAAGATCACCACAAAGGGAATTTCCACTGTAAAGGAACTGTGAATGGCATGTGATTGTCCACTTGTGCATTTATTTTGTTTAACAAACAATACGAATGTAAGACAAGGTGACAATAAACCATAACGTGTGCTAAATATGTTGTGTTCACGTATAAATTGTATGATTTAAATAAAAGAATTTAAATGCTGGATTGATCTAAGACAATATATAATCTTAAATAAACCTACCTTTCAAAGCCGATGGACATAATTCACATTTGCATTAAATTATACACAGAAAACCATCCAAAATGTACCATTATAACTCCCTGATTCCCTCTCCCTTGGTATCTCACCTGGGCACACTGATTGACATTACACTTCAAAATAAGTAAGGACAAGGTGGGTTCCATAACAACTGAAACCCTGGGTTCATTCCAATCGCTTATTTTCACTCCTCGTGTCCTTTCCTCGGCCCTTAGCTCCGCCCAACGGAGGATGTAAGGAAATAATTCAAGAATCAGATACGAGGACAGTGGAATCGAGGCAACATGCATAAACCAAATGGAACGTCGTTGCTCAATCCAGCATCAGCGTCATATTATGCTTACGTGCCAACTATAATGCTTTTTAGATTATTTTTTCATGAATAAACGTTGCATTTGTTAGTTATAAAAAATTTGTGTCATTATGGATTAGCGCTTTATAATAAATGGAAAGGAACTGTAAAATTGTATTTGTGTAGGGGTGTGCCTGCGACGTGACAGATGTGGAGAGTGGTGGATAATTTATACACGTCACGCGTTCTGAGAAAAGGCTTCCGCAAAGGCTACACTTGTGCTTCCTCACTGAAGTATCCTCCGGGAGCCTCCTCGTTCCCCACTCCTCGCTCCTCCGAGGAGCATTTAGCAGTTTGGAATGTCGTTAAAGATGGCAAACCTCGATCGATTTTCGGGTCAGGCTTGGACTGAGGAGAAGAGGACGGATAAAATAAGCGATTGGAATCCACCCCCCATTTCTCAAACGCCCCCCCCACATGCCACCCCCCCCCCCCCCCCCTTCAGAAAAGCACCAGTCTCGCTAAGAATCTAAAGTTGAAGAACGTTAAGGTGTCTGTAAGTGCATCCTCTGGCCTCTCTCTCTTTCTCAGTGAGCAGGAGGTGTTACACATCCTCCTTCTTGTTAAATTTTAAGGGATAACCGACGGCCATTTCAAAACATTCCACTAGGGACCCAGCGGAGAGGAAATCCAGCTCCACCTCGATGAATTTGATGTAAATAGTGGGGGGAGGGGGCCCCTGGTCCTGGGACCGGGCGTGGCCGTCGCTCTCCCGCAGGAAGCGGGTGACGGCTGAGGGTTCCTGTCGGCCGCAGCGCCTGCCGGGAGCCTTAAAGTGCTGGTGCAGGCACTGCTGGAGCGTCCGGCCCTCTGCGATGCCCAGGTAGCGGTACGTCACCTTAGGCGACCCCTCCGCCTCCCTCCCGGCTGGCTCCGTCCGGCTCCGGTCCGGGTCGGGCTCGCTGGGCTCCGGGGACGATCGGTCATTCCCCGAGCCGGGTACAGCCGGCTCCTCCTCGCACCCAATGGCATAGAGGCCGTGAGCCCTGGGGATGCCCTCGGGGAGCAGGTACCTCAGTGGGCCTCCTCCAGACCCCGCGGGCCGGGACAGTGGCACCGGGATCCAGTCCACCTCCATGTGCAGCTCCAGGCAGCGGGCCTCGCTGATGGTGATGTCCAGAAACTTGTAGAAGACGCTCTTCCAGTTCATCTTCTGCACCTTGGCCATGATGATGCGACCCTCTGCCTTCTCCGGGTTGAAGTACTCACGCAGCCGTTTTCCCAGGGGCACCAGGGAGCTGATCTCCGCGTGGTGGTACAACACCTCCTCCCGCCAGCGTGTGTTGTAGCCCACCCCGAACACCGCCAGCTTGTTGGAGAGGTGCATGCGGGAGAAGTCCATCCACGTCTGAAAGGGCTCCCACTTCACCTGCGCTGACTCCAGAATGCGCATCACGTTACGCATCACTTCCTGTCGCCTGCAGAGCAAAAGCTTTGTTTAGCATGGTAAATTAGCCTTAACCATGATCCACGTATTTTAAAAATAAAAAAAAACACTTTAAAAAACTGTCAGGTGTCAATTACTAAGGTGTTACCTGAAATCTTGCTATTTGACTGACATCTCTCACTTTAATCGGAAATAAATTATCTTAAAGGATACGAACATATACCAAATATGTTGCTTATTCAACATATTTTTCTGATTATCTTCCGTTGAACACATTCAATTCACCAGACTCAAGTAAGCTTTTCAATCAGTTACATTACTTGTTCAAGGCCCCTATTCAGAGAGTAAGAAAACTATTCACAAAAAGGAGACGTAGGCTGTGTACAAATACGACCCCTGTTCCTTGTCCACTCAGACCCCTGTCTACTATGTGCCCTGTCCCCTCACTTTGCAACCAGTGTGCGTTGCAAAGTGAGGGGTATTGGACATGTAAAAACTGGCATTGCTGAACAACGGCATCTTGTAGGGCGGATTATGGGTGGCTGTTCATAAGCACTCACTGGATGCCGTCTGAAGATCCCTGGCTAAGCTCCTGGGCTGGCTTCTTCAAAAGCCGGATTTCAGCTGGGGAACACAAAGCGCTTTTAGACAACTTTGACAAGCAGAAGGACAATAAACGCTCTTAGAGGCAACAGGTGAATCAAAAACACACCTCTAGCCTAAAATCACAGCCCATTTCACTACAAGGTCACAGAATCTAATGTTTCTTTACTGATGGGGACGGAAGAAAATCCCTGTTCTGTGCTCTGCAAAACAGGAGCTTAAGTGAGACTTAGGTGTGTTATTAAAAGCAGTAACATGCACATACGTTCGCTAATGGATAGTTTTAATTTAAAAAGTCATTGCTACCTATATCCTGTAAAGTTTTTTCCTCCAGGAATAATATCGAGTTGGTTGTTATAACACCCCAATCACAAATCCCTAGCCTACTTGTGGCCAACTCATTATTTCACCCTCTTGTGAATCTTTTCTGCACAGCGCAGCAGGCAAATCTAAAAAATCTTTCAACCTACTCTTCCTTCTGTCAGTCAATTCGCCTCTTGAATGGCCGTTGTCAGATCGGCGCCTCTCGGATTCCTCCGGCTCGTCGTTTGTCCCAACAGCAGCGCAGGGCTGGTGCACAGAGTGGGAGCCCCACTCGCCTGTCTCTATGTCCCCCTCCGGAAAGACGGCGAGGTCCCGGTTGCACCACTCCTCCTGGGAACACTCCTCCACGGTGCTGCCATCCGATTCCATTTCTTGGTAGAGGCCACTGCTGTTGATGAGGACGGGCTGGCATGGCTGGAAGTCCCAGCCACCCTGGCCGAACACTTTCTCCAGCTGCTCAAACGAGTAGCTGCTCTTTCTTTTTCCAACACCATGCTCCTTCACCCGGCTGTAGCATCGCCGTAGTGTCTGTCACCGAACAGAGCCGATAACAGCATCATCAAGACAAGAACGTGAGAGTAACGATAAACACTTGAAGGGACAATATGGGTAACATGATCAATCATAATTTGACTGTTACATATGAATATAAGAAAAGCTATAAGAACGGCCATATACTCCCAAAAGGAATATTAGATACACATGAAAGCATAGTACTGCATTTGGAAGCCACGTAACGTTAATGGTAAGATGACTAGCTTCTTGCTCAGGTCATTGACTGGATTGCAAAAAATAGGCTATATATTCTTTTTTTAAAAACTCTAAACAAACACGAGCGCTCCGGAATGCTAACTGGATTGCAATAGCTAGACTAAGATTACAGCAACTCCAACGTTACGTTTTTAATAGCTATGCAAGAAAGCTAATTTAGCCAACATCCTACTACGTAGCTGATAATAGCATGTCTTCCCTTGTTCTCCGAGACGAAAGCTAGCCTGAGTGTTCACAGATACGCAGCAACCTAATTTAGCCAGTGTAGCTATGAGCTAGCTAGTTACCTTCATCCTTTCCCTGCACTGGGATGGGGTCCTTTCATAGCCCAGCTCGGCTAAGGCTTTGGAGACGCGCTCGTACACCGCTGGTCCCGGCGCCTTTCCAGAAAACACGGTCCCTGCTACCTCCAGTTGCTGAATCCGTGCTTCGTTCAGCCGCTCACTACCCCACACGGCAATCAGGGCATTTGTTTCGGACGGAGTCCATGACATACCGCGGCAGGCGGGGAAGCTACTGCTGGAAGCAGCGGCCGACCCACTTCGTCCTGCGCTACCAGAGCCGGAGACGGCTACGTCGAGAGGCGAGAAGCGGCTGGGCGTGGACGGGTTGGAATGATATTGGTTGCTGTCACTGAGGTCTGCAGACTCAGGCGATGGGACTTCACTTTTTGGGATCTTCAGCGCCCTGGGAATTTCGGGCGAATGATCAGCGTTACAGGGCGCCGCCATCTTGGCTCTGTTGCTAAGGGGAGGTGTAATGTAGCTGGGGGCTGGTGTTTCTGGGGTTCCCCACATCAGTGCATCCCAGTGGTAGTATGAACAAGCTAACAGGTTGTTTGAGTAGTAGAGATAACTCGCTGTATTAGCCAGTTATCTGGTTACCGTATGTATTTTTTCCTGGCTATAGTAGCAGCCCTGTAATCAAGCGTCATTTCCGAGGTCTGTCATTGTCTTACAGGAGGAACAGCGGTGTAACTGCTGTAACAAACGGGTATGTGTGTGCTCGTTAAATTTTTCTCTCTCGCTATAATTAGGCTATAACTGGCACACAGTTAAAAAATAAAATTCCAACTCAACTCAACTTCTTAAAACTCTAACTCTATCTCCACGTTGAGGACAATATTAGCGTAGCCTACTTGTGTAGCTACAGGAATAATTACCCGTTTCCAACTGACCAAGAATCACTAGTAATCGAATTTCAGACACAATTTTCATAACTGAAACACAACTGAACTTTGGGTTGTGTAGTTACCTGGCCATGATATGAGTCCAAATGGTGGCGAAATATGGTCGTTGATGGCTCAGTATGGAGGACCAGAAATGCCAACAATTAGGAATTTATAAATAAATAATAAAAATACATAAATGAATAAAAGTATGAGGGAATAGACACAAAAAATGAAGAAATGTATAGACAAAATCACAATAAATGTTTATTCATTTCTGTATTTAAAAAAAAAAGTATTTCTGCATATATATATATTTATGTATTTATTATTTTCTTTTTTCTTCGTCTATATGGAAATTAGGATGCGTGGCTTTGATATTTAGGCATAGTAGTCAATCTAGAGTAGGCTACAGATGCAGTCGCGCGTAATTTAGGCTAGTAGTATTAAAATTCCGTTTGATCATGGATCAAAATAATATCACAGTAGCCTATTTTCTATCATAGATATAGCTAGCTAGCCATAAACTCATTTTGATTCAAAACTGCATATGCGATCGTAGAGAAAAAAAAGTGAGATGGGACTGACAACCCAGTTAGCCAAATGTGTCTGACCCAGATCTGACATTCTGACTCGACTCAGTGTCGGGCACAAAACTGTGGTGTTTGCCTTGAATTAAAGCACGATTCTGGGCATTTGTCCTGTTTGTACATCCAAAAACAACACAAGAAACCATATTGACGTAGCTCTTTCCTCGGCTATAAGACGGGGCAGTAGCCTTCGTAGACCAAAACTCATGGCCGCGTCATGTTGATACCAAATATCGAAAGAATTTAACGCACAGTTAAATGCACACACACGACACGCAAGCATTTTTGTCATCTGTGGAAACGCGACAATCATATACTTTGATTAGAGGCTTAAAAATATGCTCGCAAAATATGAATGATAGGGCATGAAAGATGCGTGTTTCTTATTGTCTGTATCGTTAGCCCAAAAACGTTAACTAGCCACTGTAAGGGCCGAAACACACCTCAGGCAAATACGCGAACGTGGACACTTCGAGCTAAGCGAACAGTTTTTTTTTTGCCATGACATTTGTGAAAGGCAACCCAGAGGAAAGCACGGATCGAATAAGAAATTTGTTTACTGTTGTTGCGGCTGTAGCGTCCCTCGCTGGAACGCTCTGGCTTGTGTTTTTACAAATATCATGGCAAAAGAAAAACTGTCCGCATAGCTCGAAGCGTCCACGTGTTTGCGTGAGGTATGTTTCGGCCCTATCCTTAATGTTACTGTCTTGTTGTATCACATTCGTTACAAACAATAAATGTGGCCCCAGAGTAGCGTGTGCAACTCAGCTGTGACGCGCTGAAGCAGTTTATAGTTGCCTTCTACTTCAGTTCAGGGTGGTGCTACTCTTAGTTACTAGTGGCAAACATGCAACAGGAAAACCAGCACTCACAAAAAATCTTAGATGGACAGCATATCGGTTTGAAGTTTCGGTTTGTTTTCCGCGTTTTCCCCTTCCATTCCGTCTCACGTCATGTTTTGTTTCCCTGTTTGTCTTCCGTTGTGCAGGCTGGGCGTGGTTCTCCTCTTTGTTTCCTCATTTCCATTCTCATTTTCCCCAGCCAATTTTCTACCTTCCCCGCTTGCATTCCACAAGCTCCAATTACCGTTCGATCACTCTCCCATAAATTCTCACGCTGTACTCACTCATTGACTCATTACTTCACTATATATTCCTTCTTTGTTTGTTGTCTCGTTGCCAGTTCGTTATGCCTTGTCGCTACGTTGTCATGTCTTTGTTGCCTATAACTCGTCTTGTCTTGCCTCGTTTTGCTAACCTTGTCATTTGCCTTTCTAGTTTGCCTGCCAGCCTGCATTCCCTGCCCTGCTCCAAACCACGCTACCCTGCTTCCCGCATCTGCTCTGTCCGTGCTACACCCAACCCAGGATTCAGCCACAATCCAGCACCTTTCCTGCTTCCCTCACCTGTTCTGCCCTCAACCCAGGATTCAGTCCCTTGCTCGTACTCTGCCTTGTGTGCTTGCCTTAATAAACGCTCCCAGTGAGCTTATTGTGAGTTATGTCGCTGAGTCGTGCATTTGAGTTCAGTTCCGGTCCCGGACCATAACACTGATGAAGGCTTGTAGCTACCTATTTAAAACAACTAGCCTAAGAAGATTTGTGTGAGTGCTGGTTTTCCTTCAAATGTTTGCCTGATGAATAGCAGGGCCAGTTAGCGTGTAACTACACGGCAAATGTTTGTCGCCACTGGATTGCATCTGCACTATTAACGCGTTGTTATAGCCTATTATCAAACACATCTGTGTTCATTATTGCTGCAATCTCCAACAAACTGTCAGTCACTGCCTCCACACAAAAACTTATGGAAGTCTGACTTTATGCAAAGTTTGAGAAGAGACTGAATTCTCTAGCTGCGCTTGCACAACCTATATGCAGCCATTTGTGTATCATCAAAGCCACCAATCGCAAGGCAAGTACAATCGATCTGACACTGGCGTCTATCAACCAATGAGAGTTGGTGGACAGCCCCCTCATCATATGGGCAAAGAAATACATAAATAAATAAATACAGAAAAGTGGAAATGCATAAATAAATACAGAAAAGAGGAAATACATAAATAAATAAATTTGGAAATGAAGAAGTACATAAATAAATAAATACAGAAAAGAAGAAATACATTTTATTTAAAAAAATAAAAGAAGAAATAAATAAACCTTTATTGTGATTTTATCTATTCATTTCTTCATTTTTGCATGTATTTGTTTATTTACTCATACTTTTATCAATTTATGTATTTGTTGCAATATTTATTTATTTATAAATTTTTCATTTTGGCATTTCTGGTCCTCCATAGCTCTGTGCTCCCCTGGGGTGATAATCCAGAATAGGCTATTTGTCGCTCTCCATTCACTTCTATAAGGCAGCTCAAATGGTCTCAAAATGACACTTTGACAATACAAATGCGAACGAAGCGGATTCTGTCAATACAAGCAATAACCAGTCCTGTCTTACATATGTATTTATTTAGTTTAAATTAAATGGCCCTTTTCTGGCTTTTTTGTATTTTATTTGGAACGTAGATCCAGTAGGTAATTCTTGTGTCAGAAACAGCGCCAATGTGTCAGAAAGGTCAGAAACCACAGTGGTCCAAATTTCTACGGAAGCAAGCATTCCTGGTAGTAGGCTAGGCTATCTATGGTAAACAAACCGACCTGCCGACATTTTGCTAGTCCTTTCTGGTAGCTTGCTAACAACATTGAAAAAAATAGTAGCTACTTTTATAAATTATTTTAATTACACAAAAAATATATGTAAGAGGGCTGGTTATTGCATAGAACCATATATTGTCATGATTATCATATATTATCATATAATTGTTCTATAGCTATGGCTTATTGTTTGTATTGACAGGATCCGCTTTGTTCGCGTTCATATACGTGCTAGAAGTGTCATGTTGAGACGGTTTTAGCTGCCCTAGAAGTGAATGGAGAGCGACAAATACCCTATTCTGGATGAGCCTCCCCAGGGGAGCACATAACGAACATATTTCGCCACCATCTGGACTCATATCATGGCCAGGTAACTACACAACCCAAAGTTCTACCAAAGATCATCAATATTTAGAAAACCATTTTACTCCTTTCGTGTTGTTACTTGGTCCTTGCTGAGCATGCTTTGGTTTTGTCTGTTGTATTGTGACGTAGTCTACTGGTGCATTTGAGGGAAATACAATTTTCTTCTGTAATACCTTTATGTGATAAAAATCGTGCTCTGATTGCACAGAGCATTCAATAAGATGCATTATAAGGATAGTAGCTAATACTTTCCAGTAGGCCTAATTATATTGTCATCCAGGACAATATCAATTTTCATCGGGTAGCAGCACCACGATTGGTTTGACGATCATCCACCTTTTCAATTGTGTTTCTGCCGCAATTTCCCCATCCTCAATCCAATATAATAATTTTCTTTTCAGCGCACTGTTGAAAGGTTTATGATCATGATCTCTGTTGTGTTCAGACTGTGGAGGGGATGTGTGGAGGTGTAACTGCAGACACATTTTTTTAAAGATAATTGAAGATACTGTAGCCTACTGTATAGCAAGATAGTTTTTCACGTCTCTGGAGAAAATTTTTGAGTAATATAAAATATTAGCTGGTTGTGTATTAATTTTGTGTTTGTATAGTCTACATTAGCTTGTCATCTGTAAAGTAGGCTATTTTATAAACCTGAAGATACATGAGCATTTCGATGGCAGTGTTTTAGTGTTTATTTTTCCAGTGTGGAATAAGTGCGCAGTAAGGATTATTTTAGTTTTTTGCAGATTTTTGTTTTTGAAAAGTGTTGGTTGATTTTGAATGCAGTATTTTACAATATTTTGTTTAGACCCAATTATTTCAAGAACATGAACTATTATGACATGAATGCATGTAAACAATATAGCAAGTAGCACATAATATATTTAAATATAAATTGGATTGTAGCATTTTACTGCTCCGTGGCCAGTGTTAGTAACTACATCTCTGTATTACGGAGCATATGTTGAGTAGGTTCTCTCAATGGACACAAAACATTGTCATTCGTTTCTTGCCCCAATATTATATCTAAAATGTATTTTATCATACACAACATTTTTTATGTAAACGTTTTGCAAAATACAGTAAAATTCATCCGGTCAGATTTATATTTTCAGAAAATACTGGGGATTCCCTTGAATAGAATAACCTGGATGAATAAAATCATGAGTAGCCGATTAAAAATGCCATTTTCACAGATTAAACTATTTATAGAGTTCGTCACTAGGCGGCGACAACATCACCGAATCAGCTGTTTCGAGGCTGCGGGCAAATTAATCTATTGAACATACTATTGTCCCGGAACTATGCAAAATAGGATATGCCATAGGCTATTTGATTTTCTCACTAGGTGAAATACAAAACACTTTACGATAAACGTACTAAATTTAGCAGTGCCATAATAATGAACACAGCAATACTAATGATAAGGGAAAACACAAAACAACATAACACACATCATTTAAATAAATCTTTGATGATTATTAAAACGTTTCTTTTGAGCACCGTTCTTACAATGTAGTCAGTTCTTTAGATTTGTTGTGCTAATCTTTCTGCACCGCAGCCACAGATTTCCAACTGCTGTAACACGTATATGTGACATCCATTATCACATTCTGTCTACTGAGAATCTCAGATTGCCTTTTATGCTGCAAGGTGAAAAATACATTTGCAAAGGACATAAACTTGTGCATACAACTTTCATGGTGTTCAGGCAGGGAATTTCCCAGATAATAAATTCCTCAGAGATATGTATTAGAACTTTGATGTAGAAGAATCATTTTCTGTATGGAATTCTACAAATTTTAGTTTCTATGTATTATATGTTGGCTATATTTATATATTGAGACAAAGTGACAGATAATTGTTTAAACAACACAAATGTAATCCCTATGAAATTCATATAGATCAATTGTGTACACCTTTCTTTTAGTTTGTATTGGATTGGTTAAGAAAATATAATAATGATGAAGATCTATGAGAGAAAAATGTTGCCTATATATTGTTATTACATTGCTGGTAATAAAGTAGTGAGATTTAAAGATATATTATATTTTAAGTTTGCCCTTACAATGATGCTAGGCTCCAGTCACACCAACTCATTCATATGACACTTTAAAGTTGTCCTTGAGGAGTCTGACATCTTTGTTTACCTTTTACTTATTAAAATGATCTACTTGTTTCATGTATATGAATAAGTTATTGACATTTGGAGCAGTCTGTATCTTCCTTAAATATTTCATTTTAGCTCATTGCCCATCAAAAGATGGCAATCACAGAACCTTATCAGATGCAAACAATCTCCAATTACTCTTCTCAAATATAAAAGCTATTTAATTTAATTTGGCTGATAACTGTAATTTATCGCCCTTTCACTTTAATTGTCTAGTATGTACGTGTGTTATCAGATTACACAACATTTATTTTTAGGAACCGTTTTGCTTGGTTAAATTTTTCACAAACAGAGTTCGAACTTTGAAATATAACAATTTGTTTGAAAAAGAACAGATATTAAATCTTGTGAAATTTTGTATTGCTGTGCAAGACCCTTTCCATCCAACAGTGCAGAAATGTCATTTTAATTCAATAAGAGATGAGTCATGTAGTATGGCACATGACAAATACTGTCATGTTTCAAGTAGATGTCTGCCACTAAAATAGGACCGCCACAGAGAATTCTCTTGCTCATTGACAACCAAAGACGACCCTCGTCTTAAAAAAACGCCAGCACACCCGCACTCTACCGTAAACCATTTACCTAACCCCTTTGCTCTAATGAAATATCTGACTTTGCACCCCCTTGGGAACAGCCCCGCCCTGCCCCCATTTCCCCCAAGGAAGCCGGAGGCCCAGGTGGCATCTCATGGTCAGGCAATGGGGTAATTCACCATGCACCCCTAAAACACACACACTCTCTCATACTCCCTCAACCCCCCCGTTACTGTACATTAAATCCTGTCTCATTAGTTTGGTGTAGCCAAGGCAAGGCTTAATGACAGATTAGGTAAAGGCAGGAAACATCTGATCTCACCACTAACAACAAAGCCGCCACGGGTGCCAGGGTCGAGGCCAGAATCACAGCCGTGCTAGAGAATGCACTGCAGATGGAGAGCGCACAGGGAGTCCAAGTTCAAAGTTCCACAACACATGTGAGAACAGCGGACCCTGGGGGACTTACTTAACCTTTATGTCATATATTGTTTTTCACATTTCAGAAAAGCTGGGGCAATGTAATAGTTAGCACTATTTAGTAGTTATTTAACATTGTGGAAAGATGAGTGGTAAAATATTTAATGATGCATTTTATAAGTAAGTAGTCTAATGATTGCGTCACGTAACTATGCAACTCATTCAACTTATTGCTATTGCTAATGTGAAGTTAACTTAACCAGAATGTTTTAAACTTTTAAATATTAAATTTGTTCATTATTATAAAGTGTTGAAAAAGTGTTTTGTGTTAAGTTGCATTAAATTAACATGGCATGTCACTGATTGCTGTTCTTACTCAGATACAATGACAAGCACCTGCCTGGAATGTAATTAGCATAAAAAATGTGATGCTTCATTTAATGTTTCGTGTGGATAATTTGATGAAAAGTGCTACTTGTGAATGTGATTCAGATGGCAGAGGGAACTCGAGAAAATGATTGATGGCCTTTTATGAGGCAAGGCAGTAACCTTCAGTGAAATATATTCACAGTTCTATCCGAATTTTGACAGCATATGATATGACCAGAGATGTAAAGAAATTATCTTTAAACCATTTAGCAAAGACTGCAGTGTTGCATATCAAGCACTACAAATTTGTATTACTGAACAAGCAAAATGTCCTTGTCCTTGTGTATCAGTAACCATGGAGAACATTTCTGAATAAAAAATACATGGTATATATACAGACGGGTGAAAAATTAAAGGAAAAACCCCTACAGTGAGGGTGGCTCTGTTATGCTGTGGGGGGCATTTTTCTGGCATGGTTTAGGTCCACTTGTCCCCTTAGAGGGAAGGGTCATTGAAAATCAATACAAAGTTATTCTGAGTGATCACCTTTATCCTATGATGAAACATTTCTATCCTGATGGGAGTGGTCTCTTCCATGATGACAATGCCCCCATCCACAAGGCACCAGGGGTCACTGGATGGTTTGATGAGTATGAAAATGATGTGAATCATATGCTATGGCCTCCGCAGTCACCAGATCTCAACCCAATTGAATACATATGGACCATATTTTGGACCGACGTGTTAGACAGCGCTCTCCACCACCATCATCAAAACAACAAATGAGGGAATATTTTTGGGGAAAATGGTGTTCCCATCCTTCCAGTAGAGTTCCAGAGACAAAATCTATTCTAGACTAGAGTTAGAATCTATGCCAAGATGCATTGAAGCTGTTTTGATGGCTCGTGGTGGCCCAACACTTTACTAAGACACTTTATGTTGGTTTTTCCGTTAATTTGTCACCCGTCTGTGTGTATATACAGTATATATACATATGCATATACCGTATATGCAGACAGACAGGCATGCACACACATTATCATTATATTAAAATGTTTTATTTGGAATGAAGACTATGAACCTTGTTAATATAATAATCTGTTTACTATGGCCAGTGGGGCCTGACACCAGGGTTCTCATTGCATCATTAAGATAACCTGAATGTCAGAAATCATTCCAGTAATTATTTATTCATTAAGCAGATGCCGTCTTCAGGGCTAAATCATCAGGCCTATCAAGCATGACAAAATTGTTTATCATTAGCCTAGCGACAAATGAGGGCATGTGTACAGAATAGGAAGTAACACATTGAGTAACAATAAAGTTTAAACTACGCTGTGGTAATAGTACAGGTATACTATGACACCTGCATATCATTACCAAGAGTAAACCTGTTCTCCTGCAGTTATAGGGATACAGTTCTGCAACATCAAGAAGTATTGAATGCATACGTGTCCTCACTTCAATAGTATACAAATGTGTTTATGAACTTAAAGTAATCTACGCTTTAAAATGAACAATTAATGAATTGATTAGAATGATTTGCCTAGAAGCAATAAAAATTATGCAAGCATAAAAAGGTAAAGATACACTCATTGCAGATAAAACTCAGGAAAACTGACCTTATGTTAAAAAATATCAAGTGCCTCATTTAAGTATAGGCTACTTAAAATATACTGAAATGATAATGATATGAAACAGCTTGCCCTGCTGGCTAAAATGGAACTGGCAATGATTGTTACTGTACTTAAAGTTTAACAGGACAGGGAAACGAAATCTGATGACCTTTGGGTGACCCTAACATATGGCAGTTATTACTATCTATATTACTATAGGTAAAACAACTATTCAAAGTCTGATTCTTTTGACAGCTAATGTTAATTATGTGCATGTATTCTTTGAATTAAGAACATGCTCTTTCATATGGGAACTATAAACCTTCCATTAGGTTATGCATTACAGTATCAGAAGCATCTGCCAAGCAAATAAAGCATAAATACAAGACCAGAACTAACGCTAAACTATATCTGCAGAAACCGTTGGATGGGATGTTCTTACTCTTACTCTTCAATCGCAAAGCTGAAGATGGAGACCAAAGCTGAAGACATGATACACAGCTCTAAGGCCCTGTAATAAAATCGCTAATGGCAGGTAAGTAAAATACAGTGCAATTGCAAGTGTAATCAAAGTGTAGACTTTTGCCCTGTTGCGATCACTTTTAATGCAAGATGATATCATAATATTATTCACCCACTTACTTTCACTCTGTCAATTTTACTTCAACTCTTGAGCCCAAGAGTGGACACACACTTTTTTACAAATTAATTAAATTTTCTCGATTACTGTTTCAGGCAAAGGAGTAGAAATTGACCCTGAGAAAAATCAATGACATTTATTATTATTATTATTATTATTATTATTATTATTATTATTATATATAAAATTTTGTTCAATGCATTTGACATTAAATATAGTGAGCAATATCAGGAAAATTCTGGAAAACATTGCATTCTGATGAAAACTAATCTGAACAAGTGAAAAACAAGCACGAGAATTTCACCCACATGATTCATCACTCAGGGCTGTGTTCTGTCCTGGGCCAAAACCCCTCTGTATCCCAGGCATTCAGCTGGTCTATTCAAAAATGAGTCAAGAGCCAGAGCCAGAGCCACCCGAGACAAGTTGGTCAAAGAGGGAGAGGACCATAATTAATGAACAATCCATAGTGGTCATCTCTTTGATGCATGGCACCACTCCAGAGGCCTGGCTCTTCCATTGATGGGGTGTGTGAGAGGGATGGGTTAGTGATAGACTGGCCCCTTCCTTCTGTGGGCGGTGGGATGTCCCTGGGGCGGGCGGGTGGACCTCTGTCCCCCTGCAGGACACAGGTGTGGGGCAGCTGGACCCTGGGCCCTCGGGGCAGGAGGGCAAACGCTAGCCCTGTGGACGTTCGTCCTGACCACCGATTCCAGGGCCTGATTTACTAAGACCTTTAGCATGCGCAAAACCTTTTAGCACACGAAAAACTAATAACACAACCAATGCTTGGCGCAAAACAAATATCATTACCAATTATTGGTCGTGTTATTGGTTTTGCGTGTGCTAAAAGTTTTTACTTTTATATTAGTGTGTCTCTAATGTACACTAATGTACACAGATGTGGAAATAAATCAAATTATTTTTTTCATAGATGCCCTGACAATCTGAAGGTGTGATGCAGTGGCTTTGATATGGGGACCAACTGAAAATGATTGTACTGGTTAGACACAAATCTTGAAGAGACCAGTGTAGTTCTTATGCAACGATAAAAAAATGTAACAAGCTGGAACAAGACAGTATTCAAGGAACACGATAAAATGATCAGAACAGTTGCTCCCAGTTTCTTATTGATGTATTTTTCAGTGACCATCAATATAAAATTCATCCAAAATGCAAAATTAATTCTATTCCAATAGCTGAGAAGTTTCTCTTTACTCGACAGAGATTACGTATCATTAGAGAGCGGAAACCGACGGGAAATTTGACATTTCCAGCACACTTCATCTCACCAATTCCCTGCATGGTGACTCACCTTTGAACTTCCTCATAATGAGTCTGATTCTTATGTGAATATTGGGGTTGCTTGCTGTGTGCTCACACTGTACGGAGGTGATTAATAATGGCAATAAATAGCCATAAAAACCCCCTACTGTTTTTATTCCTGCACTGGGGTTCTGCTGAGCTTTCTCTCATCAATGTTTGCTCATATTTAGCCCTTTCATCTCAATCATTTTGTGCATATATAATAAAACCCATTGCACATTCTCCTATACATGCATTAAACTGAATGTAAAAAAAAATTGTTTTGCGATGCATGTGAAATGTTATGAGGCATAGGCTAAATATTTTATTCATAGGGACAAATTTTCGAAAGGTTTTAAAACATTGAAAATATTTTTTTAAACACAGACCACTATGTTGTCTCATGAAATTTGTATAATAATTTGTTTTGCTGGAGCACATTTTGTGCATGCAGAACCCTTCAGTAAGAATGGCCCTTTATATGTAAGTGTCTTATTTGTTTTTACAAGGGTATGCAGGGTGTACTCTTCAGTTTTTCATAAAATGACAGCATATGTTAATTACATAAATTATCATAACAATGTAGTGTGTAAAATCAATGGTGTTGTGTGATGAATCCACCAAATGCAGGCAAAATTTTGCTATGGAAGTTTACCAAAGATGGGATATGATCGGTTTTGACTAATGGGTCATTTATAATTGTCTTGAGATGAATGAAGGGTGAATCCCTGTTTATACTCTGAATTAGAGGGTGTTCTGTTGTGGCCAGAATTGAGCGGTCTGGGGTTTCTCTTGAGAGGTTAAAGGTCTTGCCCAAATGTCACCCGCGTCTGCCGTCCAAGCAGATGGTCTTCTGCCTACCCCAGCCATTAGATGACAGACTTGGAAACACCAGGCATGTAAGCTTCAAATAGAAAGTTATAAGTGGACAATTATATCATTCATGGATAGTAAAGCGATATTCAGAATGCTGCAAGAATGATCACACAGGTACTATATATGAAGTAAAATAAAGTCAAATCAGGTATGAAATAAGAAAGTTCTATTTCATACCTGATTAGGCCTACTATTTAGTAATAAAAAAATATCTGATAAAACATGAGGTTCAAGAAAAAAAAAAAAAAACGTGCTAAAACGTGCTAAAGTGCCAATGTTCCAATAGTTGTAGCGATTAGAGACAATGCAGCAGATTTACAGAAAAAAAATGTGCTTTGGAATCATGATGCGCAGAATTTTGCACAGATTAACTGATCTGAAAAACACTGGCAGTCCAGAATCAAAACCCTATCGGTCTCGTGCCGACGATAGCTGACGGCCCTGCGGGGCTCCGTATCAACGCCCAGGGAGGGGGAGTTTGTACTGTTTCACCTACCCACTCCATCATGCACTAGCAGCTCCTGCAGTCTATCTGCGCTAGCTTCGTAAGCTGTGCAGTCTACTGGCGCGATGCCTGCGCAGCTCGCCTGGTGGACTGGAGAGGGGAAAGAAATGGCAGTTGATTGAATTGCCATTAGGAGGTTTCACGTGTTATTCTGCTCGTGAATCGGGCCAATGCTGCCCGGGGAAAGAAATATGTGGACTCATTTACGACAGGTTTTCGATTCACTTTTTCAGACGCGAATCTCACGACGCTCATTTATTTGTTTTTTTCCCATACTTTGAACACGTCGCTAAAGATTACCGAACATCTCACACCAGAAATGGATTTGCAAAGCTTGACAAACATGTTTGTGGGGAACAGCCTGAGAAGGTTAAGTAAGAGGGATGTGTGCTCCGTGTGCAGAGGGAATGATTTCAGCAGACGCTGTAATGAACTGAAACCAGGATTGACAGACTGTCAGATGAAGATTTAGGAGGTGGGAGATCTGTTTTCAGATCTGGTCACCTCATTCTCCTGGCCTCAGGGCTGTGCTCGCGATACATTAGTCTGTGTATAGCCAGAACATACTGACATGAAGGTCCTGACAGAATGCTCTGTATTCTGTGGGTACGTGTTTGTCACAATGTTGAGTTTTTATGCGTGTGTAAATGTGTGTGCCACATATATGTGTGCTTGCATGTTGTATGTGTGTGTAAATATGTGTCACATACACATATGTGTGTATGCATCATTTGTGTATGTACTGTATGTTTGCATGTTTTATGGGCATGTGTGTTCACGTACATTTGTTTATGTATGTGTGCATGCGTGTGAGTGTGTGCGTGCACGCATATGAAAGAGTGTGTATGTGTGCATGCATGCATGTGTATATGTGATTGTGGGAGTGTGTGATTGAGCGAGTATGTCTGCTTGCATGTGTGCATGTATGTGCGTGCGTGCATGCGTGTGTATTTGCGTGTGTATGTTACAGAGACAGGAGAGAGTGCTCTGAATTCGATTCCGGGATTAAGAGCAGATGAAGTGGTTGGCTGAGCCGCTTCCTCAGACGCATTAATGCAGAGTCAGAGCTCGAACCCATTCCATCGCTTCTCCGCTGCGTAGAGCCGCAATGTCTCTCTGTCTTCTCCTCTCTCACACGCTTTCCTTCAGCCTCCCCCTGCTTCTCAAAACTCTTCATCAATCATCAGCTTCTACCCATCCCTTTTCAATCACAAACCCTGGTGCATACTGGGAAATGCCACAGAGCCACCACTGTGTTTGTGTTTGTTTAACATCGCACTTTTCTACTGTCTTGGCATCATTTCCTACGATGGATCGACGAACACCAAACAGATCACACTAAGGGAACATTTAAAGCTTCATCTCTGTAGTGAAAAATCTCCTCTGTATCTGGGGGTTTAAATCTCAGTTCCCCAAGGGCCAGATGTATGTCATTATGTGTTGGTTTGCACTCCAACCTTAATTAGACAAATTATTTGTTTAATTTGACATGCTGCATACTTCTGACAATAAAAAATCAGGACTGAAAATGGTGCTTGTGCTAAGAAAAAAATATATCACCACAGTGTTGACAAAAAGGTGATAGCACAGCTCAACCAGTTAATTAGACCCATTAAACTCAGGGGCAATTTGTCAGGTCAAAAGGGTGAAAAAAAGAAAATAGGAAAGAAGCATAAATATGGGCCAGCATGATTCCATTGCTCCATGGAGTCCTCCAGCCTTTGGAGGTCCGGTGTCCTGTGTTGGATTGTTCTTTTTTCTTTTGGAGGGGTGGTTTGGGGGGTTGGGGCAGCCGCTCTCTTTCTGTGTGGGCATGTTCCCCCTTACACGGGACCTTCATTAACTAACTCCCTTTAAGGCATCTGTGTGAAATAAGCACGTGGGGGAGTAGGCCCTTTGTTAGCGGAACCCCCAGATGATACCAGACCCCTGTCGTCGATCACGCTGTCAGAACGGGATGCTCATAGGGACCAGACCCATAGCGGCCCATGCATATGCAAGCGGCACCTCGAAAGCCCCCTTAAATCACAATAAATGTGTCTCTGAAAAGGAAATGACTCCTTTTAGGCCTACATTTCAAAATGTGTTAATAAAGTGACTAAAGATGTCCCCTTGTGATGTTCCCTAGGGTATGGTGAGTCCCCACTCTTATATGGATGGCGAGTGCTATTGCTGTAGCCTGCTAGCACTTTCTGCTTCAGGTCTTGAGCAGTATAAACTTTGGGAATTAAAAGTGCTTTCTCAGTCTCCGCTATATTTTTATTTTTTATTTGGCCTATCACGCAACATTCTCTCCACTGTTTGGGGATTCATTATGTATTTGGCAGGGACAATGTCAGCTTTTCAGCAATGATAAGGCATCCAGGGCATTGAAGCAGTTATTGAGCTATGTCAAATATTCAATATTAAATGAGCTGAAATGAGCAGAATCACTGCATATTTATTGTAGCGCATCTGTCTTTGTCAATAAATTTGTTGAAGTAAATTCATTTTAATTAGGGATACAATATTAAATTAAAAGTCCATTCAGACATTTTCATTGTGCGTGTGTAATGCCGTAATGCAACCATCGGTGCCTTTGTACAGGGCACCACAATTAGCTTAATGAATTTTTGTCCTGATGCCATTGCGTCTTGTTGTGTCTTCATGCTTAAGTGAGTCAGCATTGTGTTATTACTGCGAGTGGTCTTTGGGGCGAGGGTGGGGTTGTCTGAAGGCCGTTCTTCTGTCTGCATCGGCCTGTCGGGACCGCGCGCGGTCGCTGAAAGCGGTAAAACTGAATGGACCCCGACTATCACTCCCACCCACCCTGTCATATCACTTGCAAAGCTGCTGTCAAAAACATGTCAGGGCAAACAGGAGAGCAGTGTTTCAACAAACCTGTCAAACTCAGGTTACAGACCAAAGTTAACAAAACTGATGCAATGGTTAATATGACAATCCTCTGCAGTTTATCACAATGGCTAGGGAACTGGGTATGTAATGCTCAGGTGGAGCGCTGCTTGGGCAGTTATCCAGCTGTTATAATGCATAGAATAGGAATAAACAAGCTATCGCAATGTGTCTGAATAAAGCCATCTGGGAATAAAATAAATGCAGTACAAATGCAATGACCCAAGATTCAGAACACTGACCTACACTACAACTCTTTTAATTAAATTTCACTCACTTACTCACTCTGTCACTTAAACCTTTAGGACTACTCACTGTGTGTAGGAGGAATGCTTTCTTTAGATGTATCAAGACTTGCATAGTTTCTCCTCATTAAATTCAACTAAAGCTCTGCTTCTTGGACATCTCCTCTTGAGAAACTGATTTAATTTGCACGTTATATTTATAAATACCTATTCAAGATGCAAGTGTAAATGACAGCCTCTCAGAGAGGAACTCTAGGTGGCCTTTATAATACATTGGAAGAGGCCTTATCATATGCATCCAGAGAATCCAGTAACACCTATAGTTTGTTGCCTAACTCATCTTAGTCATTTTCTGAACTCTTTTCACTGCTTTGGACTTGGACAAGAAAGAACATTCTAAATAATAACAAAAATGAAACATATTCTACTTTTCCCTGAGAAGCACCATAGGACAAAAGTAACAGGAATGCAGAGGTGTGACCATTTCGATTAGTCAGATCTGAGCAGGGAACTAACGGCAGGTTTCTGCTTTAATTAAACCTGGTGATGGTGACCTACAGCCCCTCATTTATTACACTAATAAAATACCTGCTTACCTTGCAGCTAAAGACCATGTAACAACTGATATGTTTCTTACATCAGCAGTGTCGCAGTGTAGTAAGGGCAGACAAGCAGTTAGAAATCTCTCTTTAGATTAGCATGCAAAGTTATTAGATTTTTTCTGGTTTCTTTTCAAATTTGGAGGATATGTACACAAGTAATAGAGAGCAAAAAATAGTTCCCTGTTTTTCAATTTTTGGTCTGGTACCTGTGAGAATGCTGGATGATTGAGTAGCTACCCTTTATGTCACTCTATTTCCATAGTGATCACACAACCGCCACAGCACATATTCCCAAAGATCCAAACTCATAGCAGACTCTTTTTTTCTCTTTAGTCAGACAGTGTAAATACTTGAGCCAGTATTTACACTGATTGGGGAAAAAGTTTATCGTTCAGTTAAAATAAACAAAAAAAGAAAGACCTGACAGTCAGACGAGCCAGATTCTCTTCAGTGCCCTATATGTCAGTTATTCCCCATTCCTCTTGCTTCAATACGGAGACATAAAAGTGTCCAAAGGAGCAATTCGACCTCCCCCAGCTGTGAATACCCAGCTCATCACTAGGACAATGGGAGGCAAACAGTCCCAGTAATTCAGCGTGCGATCACCGACACGCCCACCTCTCTCCGCTCTTTGTTTAAGCTGGTCGTTGGCTACGTGCTTCTCGCCCAGCCAGATGGGTAAATCCATAATGCAGAGGTGAAATTAGTATCTCCACCGAAAGCCATCCTAACACACACATACACCCCTCTCATCTCAGCTCGTGATGACAGGCCGGCCAATGGGATTCCTCGCTCGCCTAATTAAGCACAGCTTTGTGAGCACCAGGCGTGATGGTTTTCCTAGCGCTCGTAGGACACGCGCACCTGGGGAGGCTACCTGTTGCTTGCCCCCCTCATCAGCCCCTGTGGTGCAGGCCCCAGCTGTTCGCCTGGAGCATGCGAGGGGGGGAGGGGTGGGGGTGGGGGGGTCTGAATGGCGTGGCTCGTTCCCCAGGCCTGGTGATGCATGGCGATTGAGAACAATGTTGTTGTAAGGGCTTCAATGAACCTAGCAGTACTCCCCTGTGTGAGTGATCCAGTGCCAGACACACACACACATACATATACACAGATTACACACACATACATTGTATATACACACACAAATACACACGTTGCCTGCTAAAATGTGCCAGAGACAGATGTATTGAGCTTGGATTTCCAAAGACAGTGGTTGTGAAAAATAGAGGCAAGCATTTGATTTGATTGACATACAAATGGTTTTTAATACCCACCCTTCAAAACCCAACTCAATGCTGGTAACATGCGTTTTAAATAGATGCCATCTGTAATGGTGTTACTGGAAGCTTTCTGTGCGGTTGTCAGTTCAACTATTGTTTTAATTTTTAATTTAACTCTGTATTTTTGCTCCATGTTTAGTGAGTGCAGTCTGTGTAAATCCAGTCAACATCCAGTCGTCAGATTTTAGTGCTTGGTCCTGATCATCAGCATGCTACTTTTTGCAAGTTATTTGTGAAGCAAGCGTCTACAAAGTAAGTTTCTGTTTTGTTGAGTTAATAACCGATTCTGTTTTTCCTTTCTTGTATTAATATTATATTAAACCATTTCATGAGAGTCACTGCCAGCAATAACTATGATATGGCAACATTGTTACACTGAGTAATTAGCAAAGTTATAGCAAAATATTTTTACAGTTAAATTACCACAGAAATCAACACAGACTGTAAGGACTGAAAAGGATTTGCCCGCATTAATTCACCTGTAATAGTTTCACTGATGTCTACTCAAAACATATTGCGGTGTGAAGTATGCAGTATGAAGAGCTCAATCACACATGCTGTATCTGCGTCCAAGTACCAGAGATAATGTTTCCCCAATCAATACTTGCACACATCCACCTTTTACATCGATGATGTTCCTCTCTTCACTGTGATTGGAATGACCTTGGCTGCTTTCTACCTCTGCAGCCTTTAAATGCATCGATTGAAAGAGAGAGTGGACTGCACTCGCAAGTGTGTCTGGCCTGTTTGTTCTGAGCTGATTAAAGTGCCGGCGCGCTCCTAGTTTTTGAGTACTCTGAGGACGGCTTCAGGATGAGTCTGTGGTCAGCAAGAGAGGGGTGAGACAGACTGAAATTAGCACAGGGGTTTGGGAAGGTTTGGGGGGGGTTGTCATAATGCATATTTAAATGACTACTTGCATTTTTTTGTAGATTAGCTTTTTGTCTGGGTAACACAAATTAAAAATGGATGGAAATGAATAAATTCATAAAAATGCAAATGGCTGAAGGCTAAAGATGATGGATGGGAGACGGGGGGGCGGGGTTTGTTTTCTGAGTTAATGTCCAAGGGGTGATGTCTAATTGTTCCTTTGTTGTGTGATTAGGAGGAGTTTGTTCTGGGATTAGAAAGACGGGCCACTTGACTGGATGGAGAGGTTTGCTTAACTTTGTTTTGACTGCTCCTGGTTCCTCCCTCGTTTTTTTGAGAGCAGCTAATCCCTCTGTGATCTCTGAAGCGGCGGTCCTGTGGCGGCCTCTCTCTCTTTCTCTTTCTCTCTCACTTTCTCTCTCTCTCTCTCTCTCTCTATTTCTCACTCTACTTCTCTATATCCTTAGCAATCACTTCTGAATCGGAGAACGAGAACACAAAAACAATATCAGTCAATATGTTGCGCTCGCTGGTCTTCTAAGACAACTCTATAACAGCCGTAAGAGTGGACAGCTCTGTTTCAAGAAAGCAAACATATGAAAGCATTTTTCATACCCTTCTGATTGTGAGTGTACTTCAGGAAAAAGCAGACAGATGCGCAGATAGAGCTGAGATGAGGCTTGAACCTCTCCTCCTTTTTCCTTCCGTCACAAAGTGCCCTCTTGGCAATTATTTCTTTTTTTTTACTTTTACTTTTATTTTTGGCAGAGGCTGTCCACAAAAAAAGAGCTGTCCCCATTCCTGAATGGTTGCACCTTGAGAAGCGTTGCTCAGCACGCACCTCCAAATGGACTCCACCGACAAAATGTTGCATCTCTGCGTCCCTCCTTTCTGAGGCCGACTATTCTCCTGTGGGCGCGGCGCTGGGAGTGATGCCTTGCTCCGTCTTTGCCTTGTCTTTCCAGACCAGCAGATAAAGATGTATGCATGATGAAACCACTAGTGAATGCAATATCCTCAATACTATTTCAGCTAAACGAACGCATTAGCAGCTGTGCTTTGCTTATCTAAGTTAGTTATCTCTAGGCTAGCAAGCTAAACATCATCAGCCCACGTTTGTAGCCTAGGCCTATATTGTGTGACTGCGTAGTTGGCGCACTATATTTTATCAATATTAGAACAGGACTTGGGCAGGGAGACAGAAAGGGGGTATGAAGTAACACAGCTGGTGAGCTGAAAATAGATGTTCCTTTAAACTGACCATTGGTCTCAACCTGTTTTCATTAGTTTTCCTTGATTAACAAGTGTGCCAATGATCTTAATCATCAATTAGCTGGTAAACGCACAGCTTTTTCTGATTATGTTAGGGAGATTAAATGATAAATTAAATTAAAGAAAACGTCACAAATAAAGATACACATACCGCACTGATGTTAGCTTAGAACACAACCTACAATAAAGGCTATCTAACAAATCCTGCGCTTCAAGATTGTGTAAATGACTAAATCTGTGCATGAATACTCTCCGAGCGTGCAGAGAAGGTAGAGTACATGTATCCACAATTTTAAATAATGTTGATATTATTGACGACTAAGGTGTCTGTGTGAATTAAATGATAGTATACACGTACAGAGGGTTTATGGTAAAATTCTATTTGAAGAGACGGTATTGCATGTGAACGCATGCACAGGGGGTGCCCTTTTTCAGTTTGAGCCTCTGCCCCTCCAAACGCCTGTGCACGGCCCTGGGGGGGAAGTATATTACTGAGTTTTTAACATATTATTATAAGTATTTACTTACTTACTGTAGGCATGTGACACAGTGGATAATAGTACAATCCCTGGGTCTCAGCTAAAATATGTAATTGATTCATTGGACTGGCATACAGATACTTTAACTGAACTCAATGATGATGAAGGATAGCTGTTTATATACCTGTAAGGTCAAGTTGAGGGAAGAGGCTGGGAAGTTAAAGCCAGCTTGCTCCTCTGTGTGAATCAACAGAGTTGTCAAACTACTCCCAGTTTACTGGTGACTTGTCTCAGTGGTGTTCCTCACTCCAGCTGTGAGGGCCAGTGGCCACAGACCAGGTACGCCTGGAGCCCCTACACCTTGGGAGGGGCCACCAGCCTCACGCCCTGCTGGCCTGCTGTCATCCTCAGCCTGTGGTCTCTGGAGAACCTCTCCTGCGGTGCAGCAGTTCATGGGTCACAATCCACCGACACTGCCATTAGCTTATTAGAGACACCCATTAAACTTTGAAGATTTCCCTTTAAGTTGCTCAGTGCGGCAGCTTTAGGCACCCCAGAATCCTTTTAGCTGCTCAGCTCACCCCAGAATCCAGACTGACATCGTTTTGATAGGTCAGCGCCTGTAAATGTTTTTGTGATTCTTTTTGTATTTGTTATTTTGCCTATTTTAATGGGTTCACACTGCATCACCATGCATATGTATTACTGTTGTGTTTGTATGCTTTTTTCAGTGGGAAGGGGCTTTCATTTGTAGTCGTGGTTTTCATGTCCCCAGTTTTCATACTGAGGCTTATGCCTTTTTCTTAAAGTTATGCCCTTTTCAGTTATGTAAAATCTCTTTGCCAGGAGTAGCAGTCAATATCCTGCAAATTACTATTTTCAAATGCACATTCCATTCCTCCTTCCTCATATTTTTGTTAGAAAAATGGACAGAGCTATACCCAAGGGAATCTGCTTATTGAATTCCAAGAAGAGTTCTGTCAAGAAGAGTTCTGTCTTAATGGCCCATAATGCCACACACTGTGTCTCTCCCTGGCAGCCGTACTGAATAGACTACAGTCTAAAAGTACTTCTGAAAATAAATAGTCTTTTCTTCATCCTGTGCCAAGCCTTTCATGAGCTTACAGCTTAGTCAATATTCTGCTACAGTGCGCGCTTCTCTCTAATTTAATTGCGCTAATTGCAGAATTTCGGGGAGCAAAGCTAAAGTAAATTAGAGTTCGATTGGAGATCATGTTCACCAGCAGGTAAGGAAAACATAGGGATCGGACCTTTGAGGCTTCGTATTGACCTCCCTGCTTTGTGCCCATATGGTAAAATGCCTTTTTAGAAGCCCAGTTTTGACACCATAGAGTGTAAAAAAAGGGATGTGGGTATGATCCATGACAGATCATGAGCCAGCAATATTCTGCCTCCAGGTGAGGTTCTGCCGGGCAATAATTTTGAAGCATATAGCAGTGAGGCCAGTGGCATTTGACAGCTACATGAGTGCACTGTCATACAAATAGATAATACTGTATGTGAGCTATGCTTGTCTCGCTTGAGTGGGTTGAATGTCCCAAAGGTACACATTTCAAAAAAAAAAAAAAACGGGTATATGATTACTAACTGTAAAGCTTTAAGATGCAAAATGAACTTGAAGCTTGCCGTTACAGCTATGAACATACATTTTTATTGCCCGTATGCATATGAGTGTTACGTTCTCTGTTACGTTGCGGTAAGGACCCAGACGCGGACCACAGGATCAGGCAAAAGGCGTAATTTATTACCATGCAGGAGTCAAGCCAGGGAGTCAGAAGTAAGGAGGTACAAAACGGCAGGCAAAGGGGCAATCAAGGGCAATCCAAAAATCAGGCAGTACCAGGGGACAAGGCAGGAGAATGGTCAAAAGACAGGCGTGGTCAAAATCGTAAGGCAAACTAGACAGAATAGGGCAAGGCAAAAGAATAGTCGTTCAAAGGGTATCTTCCGAAGTATTTAAACTGATCACAGGCTTTAGACATACGCAGGCACAGGAAAAGAAAATCGACGTTCTGACAAAGACTGGAAGTAACACAGGGCTTAAATGCACAAGGTACAAATGACACAAAGGGAATCAGGTGTGTGAAAGGGCGGGGTTCCAAACGAGAGACAATTGAAATACATTTGGGAAACAATGAAACAATCACGGAGACAACTAGGGAAAACGCAGACTGGATTCCAAACATACACACGATAACAGATGACCTGGAGTTTCAGGAAATCGTGCATAGATTAAGAGGACAGGGAGAGAAGATCAGATGCAGCTGGGAATGATTAGCAAGGACAGAACAGCGTGAAAATGTGCGCTCTAATATGTTAGTGAGATTAGTAACTATACACACCCCTGCCGTTAGTATGATTAGTAAGTATATACAAATTAGTCTGTTAGTGGAGTTAGTAGATCTAATCTATCGTTAGTATGTTAGTGGTAATTAGTAAATTTAAGTGCACAGAGATAGGTGCGAAGCAAGAGGGAACCCGAACACCAATGAGATCACCCGAATGGTACAGAGACGTAAACAGGGAGTGACAGATCAGAAGTAAACAAGCAGACAAAGGACAACTAGGAAAAACCGGAAAATAAACAAGCCAGATACATAAACAATACATAACAAACTGGAATGAATAACAATACTAAAATAAGAATACAAATAACAAGCAAAACTCAGATCCTTACAATGAGTTGCATCAACTTTCAAAGCACTTCACCTTACCATTCTTACAGAAGAAACTGGGCTGTTTGGTCGTAGACTACATGCGGAAAGTTCTGCTTCCTGTTTGAGGCAGTCAAGAGCCAGCGGGCGCGCTCTGGTCACACATTCTCAGATAAGGACACATGCAGATGGCTTGTGACCTTTGATGGCACATTAGCTCCGTGACCATGACAGAAGAGCTACACACACCGCAGATCAGATGACGTAGCGCGTCAATTCAGCGCTCGCCTCCTTTCGGTTGCAGCTCTGCTCCTCAAAGACTGCTGAGGGACTTTGAGGCCATTCTTCCGGAAGAATCTTAAACTCAGGGTCAATGCTACTGATACGCAGGGGATAAAAAACAAATCTACAGAATAAAAAAATAACAGGACCGTTCTTTCAGAAGCTGAGAATGCAATGAATAATTATATTTGCATTGTGGGAGAGGTGAGGAAAGGGGACTGTCATATTTTACATGGTAATTACCTGCCTCTCTCCCACAGCATTTTATCACAGTGTTTTATGGAGCAGATAAAGCTTAATTCAACAGCAGACATAATGAGAACAGTAATACAGTCGGCATCTGTCGTGTCTTAATTGCTTGTATTGGAGACTTTATGAATCCTTCTTGAACAATAGCATCAATTTTTTAAACAATCTCTGTATTAATTGCAGTGATACTCGAGGCTAGCAGATAAGCAGAGGTGGTTTTTTCTGTAAACGCGTATGCTGCTATTAGTCAGACGTCCCGACGTAAAAAGAAATGAAAGTAATTTAGTTGTCACGCTTAAATCAGTCCTGGACGGGGAATATGTGCTATCTCAGTTGCACCATCTATACCCTGAGTGGCCAATTTTCCAATTCTAGTTGCAGGAAAATGAGGCGTGAGACGCTAATGTGAAATGCTTACATTAGATGCAGCGTATACTGGTCATGGACGTGACCAGTACGTGCAGTGACTGAGGAGGGTAATAAAGTATATGCTTTGCTACACGTGACTTTCCCACTAGAGAAGGGAAGCATATCGATATGTCCACAGAATCCGTGTATGTTAACGGATGTATTGCTCTCTCTCTATAAACCTATTCTGTTCTATTCTGTGTTGGGTGGTCTACCTGACTATTCATTATCATAAATGAAGATGAGGGCTGTGGCAACACCACGTCCACACGTACATTGGCATGCCTTCATATCTATTGATCAGGCACAGCGGGCCAATGTCGTTGCCCCATATTGGGGTGATTAGATCTTCAGAGTTGATTGGCAGGTACCGGCTGTTGCATAAATGCAAGACCCCCCATAGAGGTTGTGGGCACAAAAAAGTCCGAATGAGACTGGTCACGCCAGCATTGCCTTAGGGAGGGTCTTCCATTGTCCCAGGTGGTAGGGGGGATGTCCTGGGACGGGCCGCACTAATAAAGGGTGTCACACTGATTTGCCTCGGATGGGGGTCCCCTGCATGAACGTGACTAATCTGGGCGATTCCCGGCACCCCGCTGCATCCTGACGGAATGTGTGTTCGGAATGACATCACACGGAGGGCGGGATCTCTGGACTTCAGGTGCGGTGGAGATGTAGTAGGGTGCATACTCTACGAACAAGGACATATACACCACAACACCGCTCGCTTGCACAAGCACCATACCCTCAGTTTCACACACACAACCCAGCACAGATAAGATTTGTGTTTTCTCTCAGATATCATCCAGCACAGATCAGATTGCTGTTTTCTCTCAGATATGAAATGGTATGACAAGTATGATCTTTTTGATAATTATTGTGCACCTTTATTTTCACTCAAATATGACATCAGAAGTGACATCAAGCTGCTCTATGCTAAAATGTATCTTGGTTTAACATGTACAATATTGAATATAGTTTTGGCATCTATTACTGTTTCATCCCAAAATACCCTGTCTGAATGCCAGCTTATAATTATGACAGTGATTGAGCTTTTATCATGTGCTGTGGTCATAAACTACATCTGATGCCATGGCAGTACAAAATAATATTTCATGTTTCTAGACAATACTTGATGTCAACTGTCAAACAGAGTGAGTGACAATAAAAAATGCATTCTTTTTGAATGCCGTGTGACATTTTCTGAACAGTAAGTGTAAAATTTCACATGGGTACTGAATTAGCATGATAACAGAGCTCTACACATGTCTAATAGTTACACGCGCAATGTGCTGATGAAGGTACAATGTGTGTATGTTTATAATTGTGCGTGAGTGAGCCTGCATATGTGTGTGTGTACAACAATGACACCAGTGTGTGTACAACTGTCTTTCTTTTCTCCGCACATGATTATTAAACTGATAATTAAGCATTTATTACCAATAGCACCTGCTCTCTCTCTCTTTCTGTCTCTCTCTCTCTCTCTGTTTCTGTCAGTACTGAGACCCCCCCGGGACACCGTCATACATTGTCAGGAAGCTTGAGGATACGAAGAGAGAGAAAGGGGAAAGAGACAGGGGTGGGGGGAGCATATGTGTGAGAAAGAGAGAGAGCGAGAGAGAGGGAGAGGGGAGGGGAAAGGCAGCAGTAACTCAGGAGGGCCGTCAGAGAGCTGGATTTTTTCACAGCAGTGAGGTGTTGTTGTTTCTGTCAGGACAGCTTCGGTGTGAAGTTATGCAAGTTCAGGAACAAAAGAAGACAAGCCGAGTACAAGCAGGACTGGAGCGATAGTGCAGAGGAGAATGTGACCCGGGAGCTCCCTGCTGAGACCGCTCCACAGAACCTGACTAATTCATGAGGAAAAGTTTGCTGTCAGCTTCTGTCTCTCATTGCCGGACTTTATTCCGAAACCCTCGTAGAATTAATTCCCTTTTAAAAAAACAGAAAAGGGATCACCGATAACATCGGTACTTTGGCTTAAATTAAATATATGTGAAGAGAGGGCATAAGATCCTTTCCTGTCCGTTTGAGCCGCGATGCTGCGCTACCTGATAAAAACGCTGCTGCAGATGAATCTGTTCACCGACTCCATCGGTGGAGAGAACGGCACCGAGCTCCTCTCCAACATCACTTCCAACTTCTCCTCCCTCAACGCATCCTTCCTGGACTTTGCTAACATCACCAGCTTCAATGGTGAGTGAGAGAGAACTGCTTGTCTAAGACTTCAGCAGGAAACATATCCTGGTCTTCTTATTAAGAGTTCAGGAAACCAGAATTATGAGCTCACTTTTTATAATATGTTTTTTGCATATTTGTTCTTGCTGCTTGTTCTTGGTTATTGGGATAATGAGCTATTACTGTAGCTGCAGTGAAATTAGTATGTAAATTTGAGATGTGCATGAGATTGCACGAGTGATCATTGTGAACACATAGTCCCATTTGACACTGGATGATAAGCATCTATTGCAGATATGTATCTTGCTGTCTTATTATAATTTATTTTCACAACTTTTTAATCAGTGATTTCTTGAATTAAATGGTTTGCTCAAATGTTTGACGTAGTTATTAGCAATAAATAAGGTTGTCTGAAATGCTTTCTCAAAATGCTTCACACATTTAGTAAACAATAACTTCAGAAACAATTCTTTAAGCCTGTTTCTGAAGGTATTGTCCTGAAATCTTCTGACACACCAACATATTACTGGCGAGTCACAATTAATTAAAAAAATTTAAATCAACCATAACAACTTCATTACAATTAAAACTTGAATGGAGTTTCACATGATCACTTTAAAATGAATGAAACAATTATCTTCAGAAGAAAATAATGATACTTGGTTTTATTCAATACATAGTGTAGCACCTCCTGAATTCTACCTTTTTATTATTTTATGCTTTTTTACATTGAAGTATTGGACAGTATGTTCATGGATACATCTTACATCACATTTAAGTGGCTGAAGAAAAATAAAAAATACTTATTTTGTTATTAGTCACCTCAGTTCATCTCTGTCTTATAGGATTTGCTCAACTTACTTTATTGTCATTGTCTTAGTGTATTACACAAACAGACCTGATAGTTATTTTATGACATAAGCTTACAGAATTCTGAGACTTGACTGATTGGGAAAGAAATAAAAAAGAAGGTTATTTGACACGAAGGGTATTTTCATTGCCTTTCATGCTCAATGTCCATCGTCTGTAATCAAGCTGAGAGAGATTTCAAATTGATACATTTTTCTTTAAACAAGGTTGTGATTTGTCATTGGCCAGTGGGCTGACATCACATTGCAGCATTTCTGTTCTTTCTTTTCTCTCTCGCTCTCTCTTTCTCTCTCTCTCTCCTTCTCTCTCTCTCTCTCGCTCTCTTTCTTTATCTCTCTCTCTCACTTTCTATTCATCTCTCTCTCATTTCTTCATTTTTACCATTTGCTGGCAAGTCAGGAATTATTATTTTTTGTTTCATCTAATAGTAATTTTCAGCTTGTCAGTTGCTCTCAGGGCAGATTGATGGAGTTTAAAGGGGAGAGAAAGTGGCAGGGGGTTTTCTCAGAGGAAAGCATGTGGAGGCTAATTTGCTTTTGGAATGCAGCAGAGGACCAAAGCTTATCTCAGCAGTGGGAGGGTATTGATACTGCTGATTCTGTGCAATTGAGCTGTCAGGGAGCCCTCTTCCTTTTCTCATCAGAAAGCAATAGTGAAGTGAGATGTAGAAGCAGCAGCTCTCACACATCGCTCCAGACAAATCCAATTGTGTCACAGCACAGGTTGAATCTGCTGGCAAAAACCCATGAGGGAGAGGATTTTTTGGGAAGAGTATTACTTTGCACATCTTGCATTACAAAAGATTGAGTCAGATTTGTCTGATGGATTTTTCGAGCCTGTACTACAAGCGTATTCACATTTTATGAGTGCTTGAAATAGTCATCTATTTTCAAATGAACATTTTTTATGTTATCATGAATAATGTACTGTATCTTGTTAGATTCTTACATCCTGAAAATGTAATCTTAACGGGTACAGCAAGTTACCGACAAAACAAAGTGTTCCTCTCGGTGGTGAAATTGCCACTTTAAATTCGGTTGGCATTCTTTCACCCATAATAAAGGATTTTAAAAATCTTTGTTGTAAATAGTAGAGCACTAAATATAATGTGTACAACTTCAGCGAGTAGTGAGTACGTCATCATTCATGTTATAAAGCTTTCATTTGTGCCTTGTTGAAAACTTCCCCCTCAATATTGTACAGTTGACGTTATTTTCGATTAGCGTTAATCTAAACATGGGCTTATTCTGCACTTATTGGAAATTCGCGCTAGATAAAATCATGAATAATTGTTAATTGAAGAGAAAAGGTATAAATATGTGTGAAGGAGAGGTATGAATAATGGTGATTGTGTGTTGGTGCTTTAGTAGTGCCAGCCGGGGCAGTAAAAGTTAATTCTCAAAGTAAAACAAAAAAAGCAGCTGTCTGTGCATTTTAATGAATGAATTAAACATAGTTGTTCTGTCTGCTTGTGTGGAACAATCACTGTGGCATTAGTCCAATAGCTATGGCACTCACATCTGTGGCAGTCCGGGAAAAAAAATCATTTTGACACTATTTAATTTTGTTCATAAAAATATTATTATTATGCTGATATTTTTGTTTGACAATTTGATATTTAGGTGCAGGTTGAACTTATGAATGTCTTCTTTGAGTGGAGTGCTGTTTTGTATTATTTTAGCAGTTTAGAGCAGAATAGGTTTACCCACAATATATCACACTTTTTGCTCATTTGGATGCAAAACTCATCCTATGTTGGAAGGACTGCTTCATTTGAAGGAAGTAATCAAACCTAAACCCTCCCACCACTGCAAGCTCCTGGGGCTCTAAATGAGTCAGAGAAATCAATAAAAGTCCATAACTAATTCAGGAAGTAACAGCCAAATCACTGTGACAGAGTGTGCAGATGAGTTTTTGGGGTTCAGTGGCTGAGGTGCAGTTTTGGGGGCCCCCATGCCTTAGGGCGTTCTTTGAGTTTCCTGGTCCTCTCTATCTGGCTCATGACACCCCATCCCCACGTTGTTTTACAACTTATTATTTTATCTCCCAGGGTATAGAAGACGCATATATCTGGGTCTTTGATGACATTAATCCCAGAGAAAGCATTTGATTGGCCACGCCAATTTGTTTGTGGGGCTTTAAGGACCTATAGAAACTGTTTCTGTCAGTTTCACAAATACACTCTCTATGCCTTTTCTGACACTTGGCTCATGTCAATAAAATAAAATTTATAGATATTATTTGGTTTTGTTTCTGTGTGAATGTACGTGAGAGCATATGCATCTGTGTAAGCGTGCACATATGTGTGCGTGTGCGTGTGTGTGTGTGTGTGTGTGTGTGTGTGTTCGTGTGTGTGTGTGTGTGCTTGAGTGACTGGCAGTATATGTGATGCAGGATATCAGTAATAAGAGGCACAGCTTCCATCTGTTCGGCTGCTTTAAATCATTATTCTGGCCCACCATCAGCCGTCAGAATGGAGGACCCTCAAGATTAGGGGCATCTCTGATTTTGAATCCTGGCACTGGCTGCTGGCAGGGGGGCCACTCCACTCTTCTTTAATTGGCAGTTTTGTTGGGGGCTATGTACACCATGTTGTGTGATGTGTTTGCCAGTTCCAATCCCGCTCAGCTCATCTGACAGTCTGTCTGCTGTGGTGAAGTTAGTTCCTCGTGCCCTGGATCTTGGATTTTCCTCTTCTGCCCAATTAGACGTACCTGTGGTTGTTTTCTTCTTTATTGTATTCAATCCTTTAATAGTACTTAAAGATATATGTTAGCTTGTGATCAAAAAGATTGTATTCATAACACAATTTTCTCAGCATTCACATGCACACATCCTGCACATGCCGTATGTGTTGAAATGTTCCTATTGCCATCGGCGTTCGAGAGGAATCACAAAATCAAGTCGCACAAAATTATTTAGAAATAAGGTTTTGCGTAGGAGAAAGCATATACCATTTGCAACTGCTCGCTGCACATGACATTCTCAACCCCAGCAGCTGAATACAGTTCACTGCAGTACTTTGAAAAGCACAGAGCTACAGTTCAGTACACCACGCTACGGTAGAAGAATCGATGCCTTAAACACCAGCAGGAATAGCAGCATCGTACTCGGCACACGCTCTTGCACACGCTCTCACACACACATGCTCGTACACACACGCTCGTATTTGCGCGCAAAACCAGCAGAATCACTTATGCCGGGATCGCTATATTCCTCGCACCTCCCACGGAGAAGAGGAGCGCAGGTGAGACAGATGGGCCCGTGGAGTCTCAGCGCTTCATAACTCAATTTGAAAATGCACCATGATTCCGACAGAGAGCAAATGTACTTTCTGCTCCCCTTCACTAATGGACCCTCAGCCCCTCCTTCCCTCACTGTCCTCCTGAGACCTGCCAGAAAAAAAGTTTTAATCATTTTTTGACATAATACAAGTGACTTCTACTTGACAAAAACTTGTTGCAATGAAAATAAGAAAATACTATTTATTGTTTTTTTATTGAAGGTCCCTTGTAGTGTAGATTATCAGCATAGTAGAACGGTTCTTGATATTGAGACCAGATACTCATGTCCCCTATAAGGGACAAAAATGTATTGCCATGTCTCAGGGGATTGAGTGGAAGTTAAGTCCAACTCCACATCAGTAGAGCAGCGTAATAAATTTTTCTTCAGAATATGGCAGTCAACTGCAATACAATGTACTGAGCTCTTCTTCAAAGTACTGCAACAAACCATACTGAACACTGAACACTGAACACTGCACAGTGTACTGAACCCATCTGCACTGCATTTCAAGTACACTGTAATTCCACTGAAATGCAGTACTCTCTGTTGTAATGAACTGCACTGTAGTCCACCAGGAACACATTGGTATACATTTAACAAAATTTTCCTAGGTGTTTTTCTCCAAGTTTTCTCTGGGGATAATGCGCCCTTACTTTGACATGTCTCTCTGCATGCATCATTTCCAGAGCTCTGTGCAATATTAATCTCCATCATCCACTGACATATGAATAATATTTTGATTAGATATCTGCCATGTTCGGGCAAATTACTGTCATTTATATTCCGATGAGTAGAAACGTAGACCTCTCCAGCCTAACCAGTCAGATTGACACATTTCCATGCTCGCTAAAAATCCAGTGGTGCCACGCTAATCCCAAAGTCTAATATCCCCCTCTTTCGGCCATGTTACGCAGAATTATGTGCATAAAAAATATGGTCAGAATGCCACATCAGTCTAAATCAATTTGCGTCTGAAGGTGCGAAACTTGCAGAGATTCATTTCCATGAAGGTAGGTTGGGATTCAGTGCCATTTGGGAATGACAGGTATTCAATGCTAATGCTGAGTTTTTCTCGCTGCTTAGACAGAGAGGGCTTTTCTTTTCATTTGAACAGAAGAAAACGTGATTGAAATTACATCAACTTTAAAAGCAGGGTGGATTGTGCAAGAATTTAGGCATTCATCTCAAAAGGGGGCCCTGTCGCATAATTAGCCCATATTTCAAACTGGCCCGATCAAATCTAGTCAGAAAATAAGAACACAATTAAAGTCTATTTCAATTATTTAAAGTCACTTTTTTTGTGCCACAGCTGGGAAATGATACATTTTTGCTTTAATGTTTCATAATTTGTCTCTGCTGTAGAATATTTGAGAGGTGTGTATGTGTGTGTCCGTGGGCTGGTGTGAGATTATGGTAGGTGTATATCTGTGTGTGTATTGTGCACACATCCTCAGTGGTCTGGTTGTTTATTACTTTTAAGAGATCAAATTGCTGACAAGTCAGTATTTCTTTATGGTTTTGCTTATAATTCTTCAAACATGTTAGTTCAGCACCTTGCTGTCCAACCTATGGACATCTCAATAACGCTGACGCTTGACAGCAATGAAAGACGCAGATGCTGCGAGTGACAGGCCTCATACAAAAAGACAATAATGCACAGTCACACTCACAATCTCATTTACACACACACACACACACACACACCCTCATCAAAATGACAGTCACAATCACACTCAAACAGACGCGTGCATATGCCCTCGTTCACACACGCACACACACACACACACGAGCGCTCACACACACACACACACACACACACACACACACACATGCACACACACACACATGAGCGCTCACACACACACAAGCGCTCACACACACACACACACACACACACACCCACATCAAAATTACAGTCACAATCACACTCAAACAGACGCGTGCATGTGCCCTTGTTCGTACACGCACACACACACACACACGAGCGCTCACACACACGAGCGCTCACACACACACACACACACACACACACACACACACACACACACACACACACACACACACACACACTCTTGCATTGACACAGGCACATTTTACACCCTCAGTGCTGAAATCTTTCTTCAGGTGAATCTTAAAAATACAAGCTGTGAGTCCATTTGTTTGTTTGACCGGCACATAGTACTGCACGTTCATTCAGTTGAAACTATTTTTAAGTCATTATTTTGAGGCAGTGGAACGTTATGTCATAAAATTTGCGTTGATGAAAAAAATTAGTTAAGCAGCTGTGTAATAACCCAGCAGAGGCGTTTATCCCAAGCGCTCCCCTGCCCGACGCATGCACCCACCCACCCTGGGGAAAACCTCTAAACAAGCACGCAGACAATGAAAGTAAGAGGCAGAGTGCGTAGATGCCCCAGGGGGGTGTGTGGGGGAGTGGGTAGAGAGTAGGAGCGAGGCAGGAAGAGGGTATCTGCCACGGTATCTGCAGCTCGCCACCCCTCTTCATTAGATAGCGAATGGTCCATTTATTTCTCATCCTGTGACACAGGTCAATGACCTTCTGTCGAGGTGCAGGGCCTCCGATAGCCTTCGGCATTTTTAATAGAGTCCATCCTTTTGTGCTCGGCTTCTGCCCCAAAACATTGTTATTCAAATCAGTGAGGTTCCCCAGATCAACACTAAGAGTGTCCATACGCTGGGAGCCCACACCTGTACTGCACGACTCACCAGAGACAGGTGCTTGCACATGCAGTTGCAATACACACACACACACACACACATACACACAGAATTCGTCATTTTCTCTCTCACACGTTCATGCGCGCACCCACACCATAACACACTCTCTCACACGTTCATGCATGCACCCACACCGTAACACACTCTCTCACACGTTCATACGTGCACCCACACCGTAACACACTCTCTCACACGTTCATCCACGCACTCTCACCGTAACACACTCTCTCACACGTTCATGTGCGCACCCACACCGTAACACACTCTCTCACACTCTCTCACACGTTCATGTGCGCACCCACACCGTAACACACTCTCTCACACGTTCATGTGCGCACCCACACCGTAACACACTCTCTCACACGCTCATGTGCGCACCCACACCGTAATACACTCTCTCACACGTTCATGCACGCACCCGCATCGTAACACACTCTCTCACACGTTCATGCACGCACTCACACCGTAACACACTCTCTCACACGTTCATCCACGCACTCTCACCGTAACACACTCTCTCACACGTTCATGCACGCACTCACACCGTAACACACTCTCTCACACGTTCATCCACGCACTCACACCGTAACACAAATTATGCTCCGAAAGCAGCCAGGAGAATTTGATACAATCACCGAGGCAGGAATACATTTTCTTAGCTGGCAGTAATTTAAGTAGAGAGAGCGTGCCAGAGCAGCGGATAGGTGTTAGGTGTTAGCATGTCATGGATATTCATGTGTGCTTGCAAGCACGTACTTAACAAATCAACGCCTCCCTCTGAGACCCTTCATTCGTTCGGTGCGCTAAACAAAGACAAAAACAAAACCTAAAGCTTATCTTAATTAGCACACTGTAGATTTCAAAACATGAAAGCATTTATTCCGCACTACTCTTCAAATAAGGAGCGTACTGCAAGTGCTGCATGAGGGACACAATGTTGCCAAATGACTGTGAGCCTCCTCCAAATCCCCTCCATTTTTGATTTGACTCCCATACAAATTTGTAAGACCTCTCCCAAAACCTCATTCTAAAATCCCCCATGCATTATTCACTCCCAAACATTATTCCCCTGAAACTCCATTATTTTTTCACAATTTTATGACAAATAATGATAAATTTAAGTCCATATATTTTCCATAATTCCATAAATTCCATGGAAGACTGTAGAAAGCCATATGCAGGCCTAGGGAACGTGATACAGCCATCTAGACAGACTGTGTGAATGACAATGAAAAATACTTAGATCAGCCGAAAGGCTCCCTAAAACTGAAAACGTATACGAACTTCAGAGGATAATAGTCAGCTATAAAAACATCAATAATACAAAATATTTCCCATGTACATGCTGTGATTGGTTGGAGTAATGTGGGTGTTAGCGAAAGTATGTCTTAAAATCTGATTGGCTGAAGTAGACTGTGAGAGTGTGTAGACTATTTGTGGATAAATGTGCACGTCTTGCTCTGAGGAATGTCTAAAAAACCCACAAATTAATGTAAGCAATGCCGCACGTGCCAGGTGATGCATAAATACACACATAAATGGCCATACATATTTTCCCAAAGAAATAACGTGTGTCAAGAAATTAAAATGTATTTTAATTATTTTGTCTGTTTGTGAGAAATTTGTTTGTGAGTGCACAAACATAGTTGAGAACCAATTATTTTTATTTGTGAACCAATTACATTTGTCCTGTCGAGAGAGATTTGTTTGTGAGTGTAAACATTTTTTGTGAACCAATTATTTTTATTCGTGAACCAATTACTTTGAAAGATATTTGTGGATCTAATCTGACTTGTGTTCATGTTATTCATTTAATGATTTATGAGACAATAATAACCCCATATTTATTCATTATTTCCATAAATATGTATTTATTAAAGCTGTGGATTTGTCACCTGTACCAAATGTGGAGAGAATAACCTCCTAATGACATAAATGAACTATCTCTCTGTACATTTCCTCTTCTTTTTTAAATCAGTGGTACATTTTCTGTACTGTTGTGTGCTCAATTTCTGTCTCTTTCTCCATGCTGTGCCTGATGTCTTACTCATAAGGTAAGTTCATTTATTTCACTTGGCATTTTTAGACACACAAACACGCACGCACACACACACACACACACACACACACACACACACACACACACACACACACACACACACACACACACACACGCACACACACACTACATATATTGTATATTGGGGGGTTGGAATCTTATGTGTATGTGAGTGTGTGGGCAGGGGATCACCATCCCAGCTGGCTAAGACTATGGTCGCTGTCACATGTGTTGTTATACCGTTTTTATATCCTGAACCAGAATGGACTGGTGAGTCATAAAGGGAAGGTTGGGTTGCATGGAGAGTGAGGACGGTATATATGATTTATAACCCCACCCCCACTTCCCCCACACGTACACACACGCACACACACCTCACACACACACACATACACACACGCACACACACCTCATACACACACACACCTCACACACACACGTACACACACACACACACACACACCTCACACACCGCATCTTCAATCAATGTCCGGGAGAGGAGCTACAAATCCAGTCAATAAGCATTTCACAGTTAAACACTAATTAAGTCATTAAAGTCACAATCGTCAGCATTTGAAGTCTCGAACCTCCAGGGAGATGAAGATGCAGGATGCAAGAGAAAGCCCTGCTGGGACCAGCTGTGCAGCACACACTCACACACACACACACGGACACACATGGACCCACACACACGGACCCACACACACACACACACACACACACACAAACGGACCCACACACACACACACACATGGACACACACACGCACACACATGCACACACACACATGCACACAGGTACACACACACACACAAACTCACACACACACACACACGGGGACACGCACGCACGCACACACACATGCACGCACGTACACACACACACACACAAACTCACAAGCACACACACGCATGCGTGCACACACACAGACACACACACACACACACACCCTCCAAACAAAGAGATTAGTCTATTGCCTTGAGAGTCATGGATGAACTCATAGACACTGGACACTGAGTCATATGCATATTGATTACTGCATACACTTGCCTTAAATTAATTTTTTTTATTTCTCACATTTTTAACAGATAAGATTTCCATAACTGTTATGTGACTATGTCAATTACCAAGCTAATCCATTTGTTTTCAGTCCCTGTGATAAAATAAATGTTTTAGACTTAGATAAAGTTGTCCACGTGGATGACAAGATATCACACCTGTCCTCAGCATGTTCTCCAATCTCAATCTCAGAGAACTTGTGGGAGATCTACTGAGTTAGAGACCCTGACCTGGGGGGGGGGGGGGGGGGGTGTACAGTGGTACAGCCTGCTGTGAGGACGGGCCTTTGTGACTGAGACAGGCAATGGGAGTGGAGTGTTAGTGTGATCCGTAGGGCGCTACAATGGCTTGCCTGGCATGAGTGACATTTGCCAGGTTATTTTTCTTCTCCTGGAGATGCCGCTTCCCTATGCTGGGAGCTTGCAGACGGGCAGCGAGAGAGCACGGGCAGCGAGAAAGCACGGGCAGCGAGAGAGCACGGGCAGCGAGAGAGCACGGCTGATCGATCGCTTCCTCCCTCTCTTTCTCTGACTCCGACTTTCTGCTTCTTTCTCCCTGATAGAAATGTAATATGCGTATTACGATTGGACGCTATATCTCTCCGCTTACTGGCATCATTAGCATAAAGCTATTTATTAGTCTGATTTCTCAGCGAAGAGAGAGTCTCGCCACAGTTCCGGCAGGCAGGGGTAAGAGCTTGGGTGTATCGTCATGACAACGGCGGAGAAAGCTATCTCCGAGAGCCAGGCGTGAGGCAGAATTTCCACTGTCCATTTACAGGGAAAGAGTGCAGTGCCGAGGTAACAAATTACCCCAGGAAAACAAGGGCAAAGTGCACCAGTATAGATCAGCTACAACTTCTCACACAAGAAGATATCAATCAGTTCAGTAAATAACTGGAGACACTGCTAAGTGTAATATTGGCTGTCATTAGTTTCAAGTAGCAGAGTAGCCAGTTATTTTTTGGACTTAATATTTATATATTTTTTATTAGCCAAGTCTATATTGGCTGGAACAGAAATGAATCCTCAAAAGTACACGTACTTTAAAGCAGAGCACACAGATCCAGTCTAACTGCACTGTGCTCTGTCCTTAAGCTTGACTGAAAATATTCAACAAGCAATGCTTACACACAACAAAATGGGTTTGACAGCCATGAACAAAAAAAAAAAACTATGTGTACATGTATCACACAATTGAATCACAGCAGAAAAGCTCAAAGGCATATTTGGTTAAAACTGAAGTCAATTGGGATGTGTGAGTCTGCCTCATGAATTTTTAAAGGTGAATATGCCGCCCTCTTTCTGCATACAATTAACACCACAGGAGTGAATGATGTGTTATTTTGTGTGAGACTTCACTTGTCTGGTTGGTAACAGGTACACGAGCTGCACATTGAAACATATGATTTGCTGAGCATGGAAGCAATACGACAGGCAAAACACCAGATTAAACACAGCTCTTGTCCACCACTGACTGATAACAGACCAGACCAGTTCTATAACAGCTCTCACAGATAAAAACCATAAACAAGAACCACAACAATAACTGCACGTTTCACATCTAATGACAGCTCAGCTCAGCTCATCTCTGAAACTAAACCAACATCTTTGTGCCAAATTTTGTCAGGCTTCTGCAGATTTTTTGTTTGACCACAAGAGGGCGACAGTCATCCATTGTCCTATAATATTTTTTCACAAAAAAATCTGCTCCCTTTGGTTTATTTTCATGTTACTTATAATTTATAGTAGATTTTTAAAAGTTATTACATACTATTGTAATGTAAGTCTGAAACTCAAATTTTATTCATATAAATTTTTTCAATTATTATTATCATTCTTTATCAGTTTACTATTTATCATTCAACTCATTAATGTGCTTTTTAAAACGAAACATCATGTTTCAAGAAGACATTTAGAGGTTTTTATTTTAAGATGTGTAAGATTTATCACATTGACTGTGGCCTAATTATCAAATATTGGCCCTGTAAATTACAGACAAGATGCATGACTTGAGATTTCATCAAGGCAAGCGTAGCTGTTCCCTGACGAGTTGATTGCGGTGGCCAGTAGGGGGCACATTTCCATCCTTTCACAAACACAGCTTGGGTATGAAGTGCTGCTGGAGGGATCATCTTTCAGGTTACACATCAAACCAAAATTGTAGCACACTGAGGTGGCTGGATATCTACCTGTGTAATATCTACCTGAGTAATCAAAAAATGAGTTGTAATGCAAAACTAATGCTTTGTTCAGAATGGCACACATTCTCCATTAACTATGTAAAACGGATTCCCATGTTTATAATTTTTTTTAAATGACCCATATTCACTGTATGGCACAAAAGGCTGAATAATCTTGAGATTGTTGTTTTTGCCTTACCTCTTGTCAGTGAGAGAAGAAATTGTGTCAATAATATTTATTATTATTAATAATAATGATATTTTGAAACCTTCTGTGGGTTTTTATGTGCATTTCAGATAGCCTACAACAGTACATTTAAATAAAATATTGAAGTTGAATATTGAAACACTTCATGTCATTACTCTCATCAACATATTCATTACACGTAGAATTCGAGAAAATAAAACAAACCATGATGGACAAATTATGGCAACCTAATATTCTTCCCATTTTACTGTTTTCCAGTCATGGTATTAGGAGTGGGCAGCGGGGGTACGGTTAATTAGGAAATGAACAGTTGGATTGTTCTGGACTGGGCCTCAGAGATATTGTGGTAATTAATGGATATTTGTCATTCATTAACCTTTATTCGCCCCACAGAGAAACAGAGAGCACTGTCTCTGGAATGAATAAACAGTGAGTTGGGCAAACACCACTGTATCATTTATTTCAATTACAAAAACAATACATGTGGCATCTCAAATAAATGTTATGACGAGGACAACATATATACCAAGTTAGTACAAATGGGAGGGAGGGAGTAATATTCTTCGTACCATAATACCAGAGGCTTGCTTCTCATTGTAAATGTATGGGGTGGGGCAGTGGCTGTTGGTTGTTGATGGTCGGGCAGTCAGTGGCTTTTTGTTGAGGGGTGAATGACATTCTCTTAAATGTTAAGTTCGGTTTATGTTGTCTCTCAGAAATAGCTTTTGTGAGTAATGTTTGTTTATGATAATTTTTTTTATTGCCCCTATATCATTTCACTCTTAATTTAAGGTGAAACAGAGAGTGGACAGAGGTTATATGGGGCCTGGTAGAGGGTCTCTCTATTAAATCACAATTCACAGTGTTATCATCCTCCAATGCCAATTATCCTATCACCCAGAGTGTTTACACACCCAGAGAGAACCAACAGAGTCACGCTTTAGGAGGCCCATAGGGGGCCCCCAACCCCACTGCAGAGAAATGCCAGCTTGGAGGATCATGTTTGATATCTACTCATCAAAGCCCAAGATTAGTGGCTGACATTTTCAGAACCCCCTCTCTCACACACTGGAGCAGACGGTCACGTGGTCAGGGGGGAGATGGAAAGAACCCCACACTGGGTGGCTGGCTCACTGTTATTCCTGCGTTTTGCACAGATAACCCCCAGCCCGGACTCAAGAGAAGCAAGGTGCTGGTCACAAGAACTATTGAAACAGCACCATCTAGTGGTCAGAACAGAGTAGATTTTTATAAATTTTATATTCCAACTAATCATTTTATATTCCATCAGCTCAATTTTCAACCTGACACAAAGTAATGGCAAGGATAGTACACCAAAACATGGCTGCTGACCACCGATAAGCCAACAGATGGCATGGACAATTAGGTTTTGCACCTTTGATTTCAACAAACTACAATAGACAATACAAGTTTCGTGTTGAAAGCATTAATTTCACTGAACATCAAATTGTGACACTCGTGCGTGGCACTTGGGCCAGCAATTTTCCAAAATTTGACAAATTTGTGGTAGTCAAAAATATTTAGGCGTATTATCCAAGCAGAAAGTTGCTGCATAGCGCTTTTAAGCGGTGCAACAGAGCAAGGTACAAGCTTCAAATTACAAATAATTAGCAAACACTACACCGACACTCGGACCAAGGGCAAAACATTGTAAATGTTGTAGGCTACAGACGGTAAAATGATACTTGTAATTCCAACCAACACCATTGATGCAGAAAGATCAATCTCTTCCTACGTATGACTTTACACTCTAAGCACTACTAGAGAGGCACAGAGGAAACAGATGAACAACTGACCGTAATCAATGTGATTTAATCACAAAGCGTACATCTTGTGTTTTAACTTTATTTGATTTAATCTGTTTAGCCTTTCATTTTTATAAGCCTACTCTGCTGCAAACCATTTCATTGTTATGATTTGTCTTAGTTAACAAGACATATGCAAGACATGTAATTGCATTTTTTTGTCTCCTTACCGTTGCTTAGAAAAAAAGTGATTTACCACGGCCACCCAACAGTTAGCCCCCCACCCCCTCTCTTTGTGATCAACCACAACATTTACTTTGTCAAAACAGAGCACTCAGTGTTATGTGTGCTGGGAATCATTTCCATGCATCTGTTTTTATTCCCTCTCTTGCTAAATACTCAAAAAAAGAAAAATAATAATTATTAATAATTTTGCTTCTGGCTGCTGTTTCTTCAGAAATTGATTCAATTATGAAGAAGTCAGACTGAAATAAGCAGATTATTCTGCAGATACAGAATTTGATGACAGTATACTTCCCTATACATAATAAAAATGCTCATACTCTATTCCTAGATCAGACTCAGAAAGCATAGCATAGCAATGTTAATAAAAATGCTCATACTCTATTCCTAGATCAGTCTCAGAAAGCATAGCATAGCAATGTTAATAAAAATGCTCATACTCTATTCCTAGATCAGTCTCAGAAAGCATAGCATAGCAATGTTAATAAAAATGCTCATACTCTATTCCTAGATCAGTCTCAGAAAGCATAGCATAGCAATGTTAATAAAAATGCTCATACTCTATTCCTAGATCAGTCTCAGAAAGCATAGCATAGCAATGTTAATAAAAATGCTCATACTCTATTCCTAGATCAGTCTCAGAAAGCATAGCATAGCAATGTTAATAAAAATGCTCATACTCTATTCCTAGATCAGTCTCAGAAAGCATAGCATAGCAATGTTAATAAAAATGCTCATACTCTATTCCTAGATCAGACTCAGAAAGCATAGCATAGCAATGTTAATAAAAATGCTCATACTCTATTCCTAGATCAGTCTCAGAAAGCATAGCATAGCAATGTTAATAAAAATGCTCATACTCTATTCCTAGATCAGACTCAGAAAGCATAGCATAGCAATGTTAATAAAAATGCTCATACTCTATTCCTAGATCAGTCTCAGAAAGCATAGCATAGCAATGTTAATAAAAATGCTCATACTCTATTCCTAGATCAGTCTCAGAAAGCATAGCATAGCAACGTTAATAAAAATGCTCATACTCTATTCCTAGATCAGTCTCAGAAAGCATAGCATAGCAATGTTAATAAAAATGCTCATACTCTATTCCTAGATCAGTCTCAGAAAGCATAGCATAGCAATGTTAATAAAAATGCTCATACTCTATTCCTAGATCAGTCTCAGAAAGCATAGCATAGCAATGTTAATAAAAATGCTCATACTCTATTCCTAGATCAGTCTCAGAAAGCATAGCATAGCAATGTTAATAAAAATGCTCATACTCTATTCCTAGATCAGTCTCAGAAAGCATAGCATAGCAATGTTAATAAAAATGCGCATACTCTATTCCTAGATCAGTCTCAGAAAGCATAGCATAGCAATGTTAATAAAAATGCTCATACTCTATTCCTAGATCAGTCTCAGAAAGCATAGCATAGCAATGTTAATAAAAATGCTCATACTCTATTCCTAGATCAGTCTCAGAAAGCATAGCATAGCAATGTTAATAAAAATGCTCATACTCTATTCCTAGATCAGTCTCAGAAAGCATAGCATAGCAATGTTAATAAAAATGCTCATACTCTATTCCTAGATCAGACTCAGAAAGCATAGCATAGCAATGTTAATAAAAATGCTCATACTCTATTCCTAGATCAGTCTCAGAAAGCATAGCATAGCAATGTTAATAAAAATGCTCATACTCTATTCCTAGATCAGTCTCAGAAAGCATAGCATAGCAATGTTAATAAAAATGCTCATACTCTATTCCTAGATCAGACTCAGAAAGCATAGCATAGCAATGTTAATAAAAATGCTCATACTCTATTCCTAGATCAGTCTCAGAAAGCATAGCATAGCAACGTTAATAAAAATGCTCATACTCTATTCCTAGATCAGTCTCAGAAAGCATAGCATAGCAATGTTAATAAAAATGCTCATACTCTATTCCTAGATCAGACTCAGAAAGCATAGCATAGCAACGTTAATAAAAATGCTCATACTCTATTCCTAGATCAGTCTCAGAAAGCATAGCATAGCAATGTTAATAAAAATGCTCATACTCTATTCCTAGATCAGTCTCAGAAAGCATAGCATAGCAACGTTAATAAAAATGCTCATACTCTATTCCTAGATCAGACTCAGAAAGCATAGCATAGCAATGTTAATAAAAATGCTCATACTCTATTCCTAGATCAGTCTCAGAAAGCATAGCATAGCAATGTTAATAAAAATGCTCATACTCTATTCCTAGATCAGTCTCAGAAAGCATAGCATAGCAACGTTAATAAAAATGCTCATACTCTATTCCTAGATCAGTCTCAGAAAGCATAGCATAGCAATGTTAATAAAAATGCTCATACTCTATTCCTAGATCAGTCTCAGAAAGCATAGCATAGCAATGTTAATAAAAATGCTCATACTCTATTCCTAGATCAGTCTCAGAAAGCATAGCATAGCAATGTTAATAAAAATGCTCATACTCTATTCCTAGATCAGTCTCAGAAAGCATAGCATAGCAATGTTAATAAAAATGCTCATACTCTATTCCTAGATCAGACTCAGAAAGCATAGCATAGCAATGTTAATAAAAATGCGCATACTCTATTCCTAGATCAGTCTCAGAAAGCATAGCATAGCAATGTTAATAAAAATGCTCATACTCTATTCCTAGATCAGTCTCAGAAAGCATAGCATAGCAATGTTAATAAAAATGCTCATACTCTATTCCTAGATCAGTCTCAGAAAGCATAGCATAGCAATGTTAATAAAAATGCTCATACTCTATTCCTAGATCAGACTCAGAAAGCATAGCATAGCAATGTTAATAAAAATGCTCATACTCTATTCCTAGATCAGTCTCAGAAAGCATAGCATAGCAATGTTAATAAAAATGCTCATACTCTATTCCTAGATCAGACTCAGAAAGCATAGCATAGCAATGTTAATAAAAATGCTCATACTCTATTCCTAGATCAGTCTCAGAAAGCATAGCATAGCAATGTTAATAAAAATGCTCATACTCTATTCCTAGATCAGACTCAGAAAGCATAGCATAGCAATGTTAATAAAAATGCTCATACTCTATTCCTAGATCAGACTCAGAAAGCATAGCATAGCAATGTTAATAAAAATGCTCATACTCTATTCCTAGATCAGTCTCAGAAAGCATAGCATAGCAATGTTAATAAAAATGCTCATACTCTATTCCTAGATCAGTCTCAGAAAGCATAGCATAGCAATGTTAATAAAAATGCTCATACTCTATTCCTAGATCAGTCTCAGAAAGCATAGCATAGCAATGTTAATAAAAATGCTCATACTCTATTCCTAGATCAGTCTCAGAAAGCATAGCATAGCAATGTTAATAAAAATGCTCATACTCTATTCCTAGATCAGTCTCAGAAAGCATAGCATAGCAATGTTAATAAAAATGCTCATACTCTATTCCTAGATCAGTCTCAGAAAGCATAGCATAGCAATGTTAATAAAAATGCTCATACTCTATTCCTAGATCAGTCTCAGAAAGCATAGCATAGCAATGTTAATAAAAATGCTCATACTCTATTCCTAGATCAGACTCAGAAAGCATAGCATAGCAATGTTAATAAAAATGCTCATACTCTATTCCTAGATCAGTCTCAGAAAGCATAGCATAGCAATGTTAATAAAAATGCTCATACTCTATTCCTAGATCAGACTCAGAAAGCATAGCATAGCAATGTTAATAAAAATGCTCATACTCTATTCCTAGATCAGTCTCAGAAAGCATAGCATAGCAATGTTAATAAAAATGCTCATACTCTATTCCTAGATCAGACTCAGAAAGCATAGCATAGCAATGTTAATAAAAATGCTCATACTCTATTCCTAGATCAGTCTCAGAAAGCATAGCATAGCAATGTTAATAAAAATGCTCATACTCTATTCCTAGATCAGTCTCAGAAAGCATAGCATAGCAATGTTAATAAAAATGCTCATACTCTATTCCTAGATCAGTCTCAGAAAGCATAGCATAGCAATGTTAATAAAAATGCTCATACTCTATTCCTAGATCAGTCTCAGAAAGCATAGCATAGCAATGTTAATAAAAATGCTCATACTCTATTCCTAGATCAGACTCAGAAAGCATAGCATAGCAATGTTAATAAAAATGCTCATACTCTATTCCTAGATCAGTCTCAGAAAGCATAGCATAGCAATGTTAATAAAAATGCTCATACTCTATTCCTAGATCAGACTCAGAAAGCATAGCATAGCAATGTTAATAAAAATGCTCATACTCTATTCCTAGATCAGTCTCAGAAAGCATAGCATAGCAATGTTAATAAAAATGCTCATACTCTATTCCTAGATCAGTCTCAGAAAGCATAGCATAGCAATGTTAATAAAAATGCTCATACTCTATTCCTAGATCAGTCTCAGAAAGCATAGCATAGCAATGTTAATAAAAATGCTCATACTCTATTCCTAGATCAGACTCAAAAAGCATAGCATAGCAATGTTAATAAAAATGCTCATACTCTATTCCTAGATCAGTCTCAGAAAGCATAGCATAGCAACGTTAATAAAAATGCTCATACTCTATTCCTAGATCAGTCTCAGAAAGCATAGCATAGCAATGTTAATAAAAATGCTCATACTCTATTCCTAGATCAGTCTCAGAAAGCATAGCATAGCAATGTTAATAAAAATGCTCATACTCTATTCCTAGATCAGACTCAGAAAGCATAGCATAGCAATGTTAATAAAAATGCTCATACTCTATTCCTAGATCAGACTCAGAAAGCATAGCATAGCAATGTATTTTGGCTCAGGCTACCTTTTGGAAATTATTCAAAAATAGTATTTTTGAGAAAGACTGAAAATCTAAATGATAAATGCATGAAAAATTTGATTTTTTCTTTTTTGTTTTGTTTTGTTTTTGCAACCTGTGATCCAGATAAAGCCAAATCCTGACCTCAACACATACATCCTTTATGAAATGGTCTGGATTATCAAGAATGGCGGTCATTTTAAAACTAAGACAGGACTTGAATAGTTATTCGTTATTTCCAGAAATGAACATTTCTGCTTGGTTAGCAGTCCGGGAAAATATTATGCTGGTTTTGAATGGACTTGAGCTGATATAAAGGCAAATGGAATGGTTGTTTTCTTTTCACACACAAAACAAATCAGTGCAGTTTTGCACATATGCATACCCTAGCAGTATACAAGTTTGTCGTGAAAAGATAGAGATGCACACACGCTCAGTATATCACTCGGAAAAACAGTATTCATCAAAATTCGAAACTTTAACATTTATTGGAGAATCTGATATCACTTGGACTCTTATACAGATGAAGACACACGAGGCCCACAGACCACAGGGAGAGGAGTACTGTAATAGACACAAGGAAATATGAAAGAATCAGCTGGTGATGGGTGATTCTCAGTAAAACTGGCAGACTTGTTTATCACAAATCAGATTCGGGACCGTAGTCAGTTTTTAAAGGTGAATTATTTGCCTCCTATTTGCCTCGCCGGCTGCCACCGTCAGGAATACACTCATTAATACAGACAGCTCCATTTTCTGCATGTTCTCTCAGGTTTGGACAAGCAGTTTTGAGGTGACTTCACTCTTAACTCACTGAGGCATTGGCCTTCTTCATTTCTTTGCCACAAATAGCTTGGGACTTGCCCATAGACTGGGTCCAGACATCCTGGGCACATTACCAAGAAATTAATCTCTAATTATTTTCACCTCATTAACATTGTTATTAATTATTTTTTGTTACAAAAATTGGAAAATAAAATTGCCCCCCCTAGGGTAACCATTGCAGCCCACACCTGTACGCCAGGACCACTGCAGGTAAAGTGTGAGCCAGTGGCTATACTTTACACACTAAGGACCACACAGTACTACAAGCGAGCTAGCAGTGATTGTTACAGAGCTCCATCTCTTTTACATTACCTAATAGCCTATGGGTACCTTCCATGTCATTGGGCGGAACGTATTCCTCAGTAACCCTGACTGATTTAAACCCATGATATATCCTAGGAATCAACCTGATTTCTATGCTGGAGGGCCCAGCCTGAAAACTGTGTGATTAGTACATAATCCACACACTGAGACGAATAGACGGAAACTCAAATTGAGTGTATTAGGTGGTGAGGAAGGGCTGGATACTTTAGATGTTATATTGAAATGATCTGCATGGCTGACTCACTGCTGCTGAATGGGAGGAGAAGGGGAGTTGATATGGTTACCCCTCAACTTCTTACAGCAGCAGTGCTACTGCAGCATCAAGACTGAATCAGAGGTCTTTCAGTGCTGATGACTTGGAAAGAATGATGAAAATAATATCAGTTGACTGATGTAGTTGACTGTAGTTTAAATCCATCATCGGAAATATCTTTTATTGAATGTTTTTTTTTTTGACCGCTTGTAAACATTTAACTCCTGCATATAATTAACCAAATATGTCCACAATTGTTTATATATTTTAATTTTATATCCACTGTATTTCATTGGCCTCCACAATTACTGCTTGCAACAACTTTTGATGTTCTTGCAGTTGCTATAAACTACCACTTGGTGGCAGTTTCTGACTAGAAAATATTCTCATAATCATCAACGAATATGAATTTTAGCCAGTAAGGTAACATAAAGATTCATGTCTGCATGAATCTATACTTGCTCTAAATCGCTTAATGTTTATATTCACATGATCTAAATTATCACACTGCCAATAAAGTAAACCAATGTTGGACATAATGACTTGGCTTCATTTAAAAGTCAGAGCTTAACTTTTTAATCGCCCTCAACCGTTTGGTGGAGCACGTTTTGGGTCTTGGTGTCTTGTTGGGGAGTGTGTTGGACTTGACTCATGAACTAAATAGTAGAGATGGCTCAATCAGGTGGGGTTGGGTCCGGCATGTTTTTCGGCAGGATATCGGGACTCGGGGTGTGCAATACTAGGCGGTTGAGCTGGCCATTAAAGGGTTAATGTGCTGAATTTCACATAACCACTAGGGGGCAATGCAAGCACGATGCATGTGAAAATCAAGAGCCTTCCTGTCAATGCAAGGCACTCCATTCAATTTTACCTCGGTATTCTACGTGATTGCGTGAATCACTCCATTTGACATTGTCTATAAAATTATTAGCACCTGGAAACTGCAATAAAATTTTCTTTCATGACGTTAGGGTAATTTTTCAGAGACAAAAAATCTGGTCATTATAGTGTCCTTTGCTGCTGTAGGTGACTGTTAGATGAAATTAAACACATATCACAGTCAGCTGCAGCACACATTATTGCAAGTCCAATGTGCGATATGCTTGACTTCAATTTGAGCGTACATACCTTGTCAGATTAAATCAGGGTTGCCAGTGCTCTAAATCCAAATGGTTTTTCTCTCTTTTCTATTTACCTTTCTTTGAAATGATGTGTGATAAGCTATTTCCCTGGAGCCAGGGACTGTGGTTCTGGTGGCGGTGAACAGTGCATGTCTGAAGCCGCCATTAATAAGGGGGCCATTCTGAACTGTAATTAGAAATGCGACGGTCAGGACCAGGGTTTTGTTTGGTGCATTTATTGGGCAGGTGTGGGGGCGGACGTGGCTGATCCCCCCCTGTTTGTCTGAGGAACCAACCCCTGACGTTTGGAAGTGACCCCCCCCCTGCTCCTGTAGTGTCTCCCCTGGCCAATGCATCACTCCTCTGTCAGGCAATCACGAATAATTCACTGGCATGAAACTGCTGTGTCAGTTTCATTGCCTGTGTGTGTGTGTGTGTGCATGCATGCTTGTGTTGTGTGGGTTTATGTGCCTGTGTTCCTCAGTCTGCAAAATGAATGTCAAAGGGTGTGTCTGTGTGTGCCTGTATCTGTTTCTCAGGGTTTGTGTGTGTGTGTGTGTGTGTGTGTGTGTGTGTGTGTGTGTGAGCGTGTGTATTAGTCTATGCGTGTGTGTATGTGTGTGTGCATGCTTGTGTTGTGTGTGTTTATGTGCCTGTGTTTCTCAGACTGTGTATGTCAAAGGGTGTGTCCGTGTGTGCCTGTATCTATTTCTCAGGGTTCATGTGTGTGTGTGATTGTGTGTGTGTGAGCAGTCTATGTGTGTGTGTGTGTGTGTGTGTGTGTGTGTGCATGCTCATGTTGTGTGTGTTTATGTGCCTGTGTTTCTCAAACTGCATGTTTTTCTATGCCACAGGATGTGTCCGTGTGTGCCTGTATCTATTTCTCAGGGTTCATGTGTGTGTGATTGTGTGTGTGTGAGCAGTCTGTGTGTGTGTGTATGTGTGTGTGCATGCTCATGTTGTGTGTGTTTATGTGCCTGTGTTTCTCAGACTGTGTATGTCAAAGGGTGTGTCCGTGTGTGCCTGTATCTATTTCTCAGGGTTCATGTGTGTGTGTGATTGTGTGTGTGTGTGAGCAGTCTGTGTGTGTGTGTGTGTGTGCATGCTCATGTTGTGTGTGTTTATGTGCCTGTGTTTCTCAAACTGCATGTTTTTCTATGCCACAGGATGTGTCTGTGTGTGCCTGTATCTATTTTTCAGGGTTCATGTGTGTACGGGTACATGCTTTTGTGTATCAGTCTATATGTGTGTGTGTGTGTGTATTAGTCTGTGTGTGTGTGTGTGTGTGTATCAGTCTGTGTGTTTGTGTCTGGGGTGGGGCATTTCCAGCAGCTCGATAAAGCAGCCCCTGCCCTTGGGTGACCTGCTGTCAGGGGGGTGTAGCCCCACCCCTCTGCGTCCCTGACGGGAGTGGTCTCAGCTGCGCAGACTGAGCGGGGCAGCCATATGGTCCCCTCGAGTAAAATACGGGGCCTCTGACACCCCACTGAACAGGGGGCGGTCACGGGTGGACAGGGGAGAGAAAGGTTCGTCCATGAAAGCGCTGCCCCCACAGATGCAAAGCCGAGCACAGGGAAAAGAGCTTCGTGAGACAATAACAGAGACACTACCGCCAAAATCGCAGTGCTGTGGCAACGCGCTGGGCTTCCCAATATATTCCACCATACTTTTATTTGTCTTGAGAGTGTTCACTTTCTTGAGTTGGTGTACTTATGCACCATTCTATGTTACTGCTATATTGACTGAGAACAAAGCCATCTGGGAGGTATTTCACAAAGCAGGAACACAGAGTTAGCTGGATAACTGCACTGAGTAAGACCCGGAACAGCTCTTTTTATTTCAGTCCATGTTCCAGATTTGGGAGGGTTCCAGGTTTTACTCAGGGTAGTAATCCTGCTTTGTGAAATACCTTATTGATTCGATTTTGTTGTACTATTTTCAAAATCGAACAACACAAGCTTCAGATCCAGGGTGTTTAATCAGCCAAGTATTTAAAAATAAACGATCACACTTTCTGTCAAAAGTGTAATTTCATTATGATCAAGCAATTGAAATGATTCTTTGGACTATAGTCTGCTGTGTGTGTGTACACATTTCACAGTACTTGCCAGGTGAAAGCATTTCTATGGCCATGGAGGGACCCATAAGAGGTGACATAAACCATGATGTTTTCCCTTCTGGTATTTTTGGAATGGGAAAATGGCTTCACATTTAACCATTAAATCCCTCAGATCCCTAATGACATTATTTTGTGGTTTGCCAACCCTGGAGAATATGCAAGTGCTCCTATTTATTCCCCGTAGCCCGCCAGTTTTTTCCCATTAGGTTATCAAGTATGGAGGCTTTCTCTCGTCACGTGCCTGCGCTCAGAACAAAAGCGCTTCATTAAAACGGCATCACTCATGAAGTGGCGCTAATTCCGTCTTAGCCGCCCGTGCTAGTAATCAGTGAGCAGCCTGCATTGTCTATGCTGCAGTGAACTCTGCGTCTGTTTTTTTTTCCTACCGTTTAACGATGAAGTGAAGCGCGGATCAGACAGCCCGCCACTGCCAAGAACGAGAAATGGAGGAGGAGCACACAAGTTCCTCGATAGAAAATTGAAACAGCTGATTTATTTCAGTGTATTCATTTGTTAAATACCCCCAAATGAGGGTGACTTACAAAGCATTAACAGGTAAAAAAAAAAACAGAGACCGAGAGAGCGGCGAATATCGCATCGTAAATCCGCGGCAGCCGTGAATGAGCTCGGCGCAGGTTTCGGGAGACGTGTGCGATGATTGCGGATTTGAGTGTGAAGTGAGAGTTAACCTCATTAAAGCCTCGTTGCTGGGATTCAAAATGCAGGAACAGATGTGCTGGCAGCAGCGAAATCGAACAGGGCTCATGTACGGTAGGCCTCGTAGGCTTTGAGGTGAATCTGGTGGTGTGTGGGGAGCAGGGAGAACAGCAAAGACCGACGCAAAGATCAGCCAGATGCTTGTGATTACTCCGAAATATGTAAAAATCCTCCAAATTTAATTAGCTTGCTTCATACAGCCATTTTAAATTTCAATTGCCATTGACTTCAAAATGCACTATATTTGGCGGTAACTATCCACCATGGCAACCCTGGGCTAAAGTGCTAACCACGGCCAGTCTGAGGGCCCAGGAAGTCTAGGGCAGGATCAAGGGGAAGCTATCCAGCGGGCAGGGGAGGTCCTGGCCCACAAGGACTACCGTGTGTGATTGGTCTCCATGCAGCTGGAGTTGGAACAGAGTGGCGAGAGCCCCTGGGTGACTGACCAATCAGAAACATCAGACGATGCTGCTCCTTCAGACCTGTTTTTGCAATGGTCACCAAATGGCATTGAGATATGGATTTTTCATGCATTTTTGACCGGGATTGCATTCCTGCGGGATATTGCCTCTGTTATTTTAACAATGAAGACTGTAGATAAAGCCAGAATGTCTGAGCTCAGCAGATTCATCGTGACTCTCGGAAGCAGTTATTGTTACTTTGCTGTTCTCTCGAAGAAAGCCAAAGAAACATATCTCCATTAGATAACTTTTGTGTCCAAAGAATTAGTGGCTGTCAGCATCTTTTGTGCTTTTCTGTTGGTAGTCAGTACTTTCTCTGCAGAATTAATGTAAGGCTTGCAGTGCAAAATAATGTATTTGGTTGTTCATAAGTGCAGACTATGGCTTTTTCAAAATGAAATTTTTGAAACTGCCTTTCGAAATTTCTATAACCTTTATTACATTGATTTACCTTTATACTTTAATGTGTTTTGGGTTAAACCATACCTTACAGTGGTTAAACCATGCGTAGATTGAGCAATTTAGGTATTGGCCCTTTGTGTCTTCACTGACTTTATTTTACAGAGCCTTTGCAGTAGCACATGTGTGGAATCATACATCTAATAATTTCAACAAAATTCTAGAAAAAGATACAAATACTTGATTAAACTATAAATTTGCCCATCCCATTGGACCTACCTACATCATATTTACATTAGACTAACAAGGTTCCAAAAAAATTTGATCGACAGAATTATAGAATTATAAGAGTTGTGGCAATTTGATAAATAGCGCAGATGCTTCTGAACATTTCTATGACAGAAATAATTTTCTCATATGAGTAAAGCATACAGAATGTGCAGGGTCTAGGAGGACGATACAAAGAGAAAGATTACAATTAAGGGCATTTATAGAAACACTATTGTATTATTGTAGAGACTAATCTAATCTAAACCAAGATCTGTAAGGGGTGCATGATATCAAGATGAATCCAGAGAGTTTCCCTTGCTTTGTAAAACTAATGAGTCTGTCTCTAAAAACAGAAGAAGGATGGAGGTTTGCTTTATAGGTTTGTATAATGGTCTAAAAGGCTACTTTGGCCCTGTCTTCAGATTACACTTTGGGTTTTGGACATTCTGAAGCATAGAGTGTAACAGTTTTGTCACTGTCAGTGGTCGTATACAGCGTGAAAATAGAACCATTTCCATTCTTCCGATTGTTCCCCTCAAAGAGACAAGCAAAGAGATGTCAGCTATGATTGCGGTGAATGCCGGGGACAGTTAACCTCTCCCATGTCCGAGGGGACATTTCCAGGTCCAGTTATCGGCTTCCGAAACAACGGGCGAATAGCAAATGGAAATATTCCCCAACAGGATTCCTCACTGAAACAGCCATCCATCAGATATGCTGAAAAAAAAGGCAACAAAAAGACTTTGGAAACAAAACCCTACCTAGTGGCAGAAGATAAACGGCAAAACATTTCTGTGAACGGAATTTACCACGGAGTGCACGAGCAAGCCCAGGGTAAATCCCTGTGCAACAATTACGGGAATGAAATGTTAAACTAGGCCAATCCAGAGCAACGAGCTTGTGTTGTCACCCCAAGGCCACAGAAATGAGACGGTAATCTCTGTCCCTGTTTTCCCCACTTATCTGAACTAGCCACCTGTTGGGATTAATAAAGGAAGGAACCCACATCTTTGTGAAATGAGAAAGAGGCTCCATGTACTTATCATTCTATTCAAATCAATATGCCTTTAATGCTATACTGCAGAGAGGTAATCTCACCCGTGCAAATCGTCTCTCTGCCTCTCTCTTAAGTGAGGGTGTGTGGTTTTGCAGAATCTGCTCTATCACTGCTTGCAGATATGTATTCCCAGCACATAACGCTGTCTGTAGTAGCATTCTTAGATACAGTAATGAGCCGTTTCAGACAATTGATGGGCTTGCTTGCATATGAGGCATTACTTGTTAAATTACTTATTATTTTTATTTATGTGCAGGTCATTGTGTCATAATTGTGTAAATATTGATTTTGTCATATTTGTAATAGTGAATTTTGCATACAGAATGAATGCACAGCATAACATCTTAGATTATATTTCAATTATCAATACTTAAAATACAAAGCCTGCATAATAGTTCATTAATAGTTCAACAGGTTAACAAGTATTTAAAAAAATATTTAGATAAAGATAAAGATGGTTTAATGGGACTAAATTGGTTTCCAGATTGAATGCATTCGATATGCTACAATTACTCCCATCTCAGCAGTGCAAATGACATACGTCCGATGCATTATTTCTCTTAATAACACATCTATTAACATCATAATCTATGATTTTAATGATTTAATGATTACGCATTTGTAACGGCTTTGTACATTGAAGCGTGTACCTTAAACATCTTGAGTGTAGGCCCGTTCTACCACTCAGGAGGGTGTGCACTAGCATGTGCATCGGCCAATCATTTCAGTAAAATGTAAACACATTCACCAGACTCAAATCTGTATGTGGTAATTGCCTACCCCTGGATTAGGGCCACCAGTTTGTCTCCGCCACGTGACCTGGAGAGATTTAAACTTGCACTTCAATGGTTATCCTCCAGGGGTCCCCATAGGCACTTCAACGGCACAGTCAATTGACTAAACGTACAATTGAGTTTCTAATTGAGATGTTTATGAAAAACAATTAGTTGATCTAATGTGGGGAGAGTCAGAGGAAGGAAAGTGAACCTGGATGGAACTTTAAATGCTGTGAAAGGCATGCCTTACGAGGACACGAGTGAAGCGGTATCCGCCTGGTACACTGCTTTGCCACAGATTTTTTTTATTTAGCAAAACTTGCAATTTTACAATGAATTTCAAGAAGATAACAATAGACCGACATTTAAAAACCAAAAAAAATGGAGGTCTGAGATCAAGACCGAGGGGGAATCATCTGTCATCTGTGCCACAGACCGCAAAAAAACAACAAGAACTGATTTAAACAATTGACAGCATATTTGTGCTCATGGACAAATCAACGGATGGTACAGACAATTATATTTGACATATTTTACTTGTTCTTGAAGAAACATCTATCACAACCGATCCAAAAGTTATTCTTGCTGACACAAGAGTACCCACCTGTTGTGATTTACTCCTCAGTTGCAGATAGCGTCAAGAAACGCTTATTGGATTATAACATTGGTTTTTTAAATGTGCCAGACGATGCAAGTTACATGTAAAAAGCGCATGAAGACGTCCTTAAAAGCTTGAATTTAGTTTGCACACAACATAACAATACATTCCACGAAGATGACAATAGACCGACATTTAAAAACTAAGAACCATGGATTAAAGTCTGAGATTAACACTAACGGGGGAATGATCTGTCAGGAGGGAAAAGGTCAACCTTGAGCGGCGATTGGATATCATTCCATTTGTAGATCCGGGCTGGCCAATTACAAATTATTTGCACATGAAAACAGCACTGCAATGTCAAAGTAATTGAACTGAATTTAATTTAAGTGTCGCTTGTAAACATTACCGTTATATCATCGTCAGGGCTTAATTAACGTCAATTACTTTATCAACAAGTGTCGCTTGTAAACATTACCGTTAAATAATCGTCAGCGCTTAATTAACGTCAATTACTTTATCAACTCAGATGATTGAGGTGGTGCGAATGGGATAATTCACTGCCTGGCCAAAAAAAAAGGTTGCACACTTTAATATTTAATTGGACCGCCTTTAGCTTTGATTACGGCATGCATCCGTCGTGGCGTTGTTTCGATAACTGTCACAACATTTATTTCCGTCCAGAGTTGCATTCACTTTTGGCCGAGATCTTGTATTGACGAAGGGAGCGTCGAACCACTCCGTAAAGTCTTCTCCAGCACATCCCAAAGACCATCAATGGGGTTAAGGTCAGAACTCTGGTGGCTAATTCATGTGTGAAAATGAATATGCCCATTAATGGGATAACCTGGTCATTCAGTACATTCAGGTACTCAGCTGACTTCATTTTATTGCTGCATAACGTTGCTGAGCCTAGACCTGATCAATTGAAGCAACCCCAGATCATAATACTGCCTCCAGAGGCTTGTACAGTGGGCACTATGCATGACGGGTGAAACGGCAACTTTTTTTTTGGCCAGGCAGTGTAGTTTAAGTGGCTAACAAGAAGAGGCTAACTGGTGGCTGTAATTATGACACAATCGCAAATTGTACTTTTATTTAGAGAACATTGTTTTCAAGAAATAATTCTCAAATCTGGCTCACACATAAACAATGTACAACAATGACTGATACACAAACATTTATATCAAGAAATATGTGTTTACTTATATTTATCCTTATAAAATAGTGTGCTAGACTGTTCTGCAATAGTGAATAATGTATTTTCTTACCTATAAAAAAAAGTATTAAGTCTACTGTAACAGGGGAACTTAAATCTTGGACTTATGATTACACACACATGATTACCATCAATACTGAGCATAATATAATTGAGGTACACACTAAACAAAGAGGCAATTGCATAAAATGGTTCGCTTTGCAAATCCATATCATGCAGTTAGTATGAACATAATTGCAGAAGGTGAATTGTAATCTTTTATACTAATATCCAAAGTCAAAGATATTAAAAACAATACATATATATATTTTTTAAACAGGAAAGATTAGTTGCTCATCAACACGCTCCACATTGAGCCGGTCACAATGTCGTCCACACTCTTGTTTTGTTTGCTGAATGTACTATTGATTATTCAGCCTTGGGTAATGGAAGTGCATTCAGGATGTCACCCTTTTCAGTTCTGAATCAGCTCTCTGTCTGGTTCTTTCTCTTTCTCTCCCCTCTTCACCTCATCAGTCAGGACCTCTACCCCCCTCCCTAGCAGGGCCACGCTTTCTTTCCTGTTTTCCGAGGCTCCAGTCGTGCGCATTCATTATTGAGAGCTTGCAAACGACACCAGAAAGGCACTTACAAGGTCACACCTCGTGTTTTGCATAGCCACGCTCAGCTTGGCTCGCTTGCGAGCACTTCCATTCCTCAAGGATACCAGGAGTGATTACTCAGAATAATCTTACCTGCGTCTGATGTATGGTGACAATTTAGACCAAGCAGCTCTTGTAATGAAGGCTGAACCCCCATCCTCCCCCTGTTCTTGTGACATCAGACTCAGCAGGCAGAGGGAATAACCATTTGGAGAAAAAAAAAGGATAGATTTGTTTTTAAGTGGCTTTTGCTAAGGTTTATCACCCCGGATTTGCTTGTTACACGGCGATTTCGACCACGTCGCAAAATCTGTGGCGGGTTCCACCAAACAAATTGCCACCTGGAAATCAGAAAATATAATATCAAGCCGCAATAATTAAAGGCAGATTGTTGCCGATCAGCAACATGGATACGGTTATAGAAATGAAAAATAACGGATGTTCCGTTGAGCAACTGTGTGCGGGTTCCATAAGAAATGTCAAAATGACGTTTTATCATAATGCACTGCTTAAACCGGAGAGAAAATGTAATGGATGAGAGAGCAGCGTTATCATCTGTTGCTGGTCAGGCCACTGTGTGGTATTGAATTCAAACGACCTGTGGTTGGTTGGCCGTGTTAGGTGGTGAGCACCGGGTCAATAAATAAAATAGTCCTTGAGGGGGATTGAAGGTGCTTTGCTGTTGAAGGGGGTGGGGGTGGGGTGTGTGTGTGGGGGGAACTGTTAAAGCCTATTGTACCTGCAACTCACGAAGGTGGGGGGGAGGCCATTTTTCTTTTCTGACAGCTAATCAGTGCCCCCCAAATGAAGCCATCTCCTTGTCAGCATTGCTGGGACATTATTAAATTATCATCATTTTAGAAGAAGAACAAAGGGGCACAGGTACCCCTGGTACATAAGACGCCTGGCAACCACGGAAACAAAGCAGGCCCTTCCCCGACTGACGTTCCTGTGTTCGAAAAACGCCTTTTCCTTTGTTGCATCGCCCCCTGATAAGGCGTAATGCCACAAAGCCAAGAAAAAAGGGATGGTCTCAGCTTTGTCATAGCGCCATTGTCTTTCTACAAAAAGAGCACAGTTTAACACAGAAGTGATGTAGGGTCCCCGCCGTAGATCCTAGCGTATGCCCCTGATTTTTTGCAAAAATGTCGTGAATGATCATATTTCGAACATATCCGAATGCACTTCTTCTGAGAGACTGAAAACATTATAATAATTTTGTATACAGTAGGTTAATTGTGTGCAATTCATTGCTGTAGCAGTGAGAGAGGACTCCTTGCAGAAAAAAATTAATAACAAAGACAACCTCTGCTATGAACGGTCTTATACACTCCTCAAAAAAAGTTCGGAAACGTTATTTCGGTCGATTATTCCTCCCCTTTAATAATACCAATTGGTATTGTATTTTATATCGTTGGAAAGCCTGATTAGTCACCTTTACAACGAGGTACAACTTGTAAGGATCGTGCATTCGTGGAATGAGCAACACAGCTAACTGTGTGGGTAGCGGCCCAAAAAAATTTGCCAAAATCCCCTGCAATATTCTTCTGTTGGTATTCACTCTCGTTTTGAGTTGCTTGGTGGACTGGATGATTGCACTCTCCCACAGTAATATGGAAAACACAACACATATTGGCCATTTTTACACTTTATTCATTTTACACTGTCAGGGACCTCAGTAGCGTGTGGAAGATCCATACGCAGCCACAACAGCTTGGCACCTCCTCCTCATGCTGGTCACCAGCCTGGTCACACACTGCTGTGGGATGGCATCCCATTCCTCGGTGCCAATCAGGTGCCAGTCACACACCTGTGACTGGCATACACCTGCCAGCACTTGAAGCTCAAAACGAGAGTGAATACCAACAGAAGAATATTGCAGGGGATTTTGGCACATTTTTTTGGGCCGCTACCCACACGGCTAGCTGTGTTGCTCATTCCACGAATGCATGATCCTTACAAGTTGTACCTCGTTGTAAAGGTGACTAATCCGGCTTTCCAACGATATAAAATACAATACCAATTGGTATTATTAAAGGGGAGGAATAATCGACCGAAATAACGTTTCCAAACTTTTTTTGAGGAGTATATATAACAGTATATAAGACTATTATGACAGGAAACAATAATCATAATGAAAATGTATTGATAATGAAAAAAGCAAAAAATATATACAGTATATTGCTATAGGATTTGCCGCTCATTTTTCCTGAGTCATCGTTATGTAAAAGCACATTTCACAGTACGCATTTTATTACTTTATTGATTTCTTGTGCCAGTTATAGCATGTTCAAATCACAGATTTTTAATGGAATTATTAGATTTTATAGTGAAAAGGTTGCGTTACTGAGAAGGGAAGAAGCCCCTTTTGAGACTGCACTTATAATTAACTCATAATTTTCCATCATTGGGAATCTCTACCATTTCCCATATCCCACACAAATGCCCATGGCTTCTAGTGCGCAAGAGAAAACAACTTTTGTAACTGCAACAGGAGAGAGTAAACTGTGGTGTCATTTCTGATGGCAACAAAAAATGTGATGTTGTCAAAGTGGTTCCATTAAGAAGGGAAAAGAAAAGAAAATTGCCTGTGTTTGTGAGCTGGGACCTGAGACCCCCTTTGAAGTGAAATGAAGTGGCACCCATTTTGCAAGCAGCTGGAGAGGGGGTAATGACGGCGGCACGGGCAATCTCTGCAGACGGCGTCTTCGTTTTCTGTTCCTTGCTAACCTTTCATTACTAGAGATAAAACTGTTCCCTCTCACGGCTCAAATTGGGGTGAAGTCATAGGCAGTGAAATCGGCCAGAACTAAACCTGGCACTCAGCTGGCCATCCCCGCTGGGCCGTGAAAGTCTTCTTTTTGTTGTCGATAATTTAACAGGAAATTTACTTTTCCCCCCCACTAATACCCCTGAAGAGGAGTGTTTTATTGACATTTGTGTTTTTGAGAGAGAAGAAATTGGGTTTAATAGAAGAAAAAAAAATCCCTGCTCATAAAAAAACAACCGTAAAATTGTATAAGATCAATATTTGTAACTAAAATGCCATTTGAATCCCGCAACCTCAACAGCCTTACAGTCATATTTAAAAATATAATTTCAAACAAATGACTGCAAATTTGATATGGCACAACTAACAAATCTAATCGTTGGCTGACTCACATGTTCTATTTTAAACACAGGAACTGAAAAATAAACGTAGCAGATGTAACTGCATGGAAGTGGCACATATGGTTATGGAAACTGTTAATGGGGTTAGGAGAGGGTACATTCCCAGAAGTCCACAGTCTTCTAGCCTGCAGGTTGGCGCAGTGCTGTTCCCTCATTATATCAATAGCAGGCCCAGTATCACAGCGGTCAGTGACACGCTGGAGCTGAGCAAAACAAGCTTTGAGGAGAGCTACACATTAGCCAGTGAGCGAGAACGAAAAAATCAATGAATCAAGGAGTGAGACAGAGAAAAATAGGACACGAACGCACCAACCCTTGACCTCTGATCATTCTCCACTTATTATTGTAAAACATCAGAAAATATTTGTTATACATGCGTTGTGAAACATTAACAACTGCATTATTAGTCCACACTTAATACGTTTTTGTAAATATATATTTAGAGAAAAGGTCTGTGTTGCCACATTTAGAATTCCACACACAGTTACAATACAAATATCTGCCACATAGCAACAGTTTTGTGCCAAATCCAGGTGATTGGAACGAAATACCGAGGAGGACCTTTACTTTTTCAACCTGGATTTTCCTCCTCTCATTTTTTGAGTATTTTACTATAATATTTTATATTACATTCACGCACAAAATAATTGAATTAAATTTACAGGCATTATATACATTTACAAACATTCACAGAAAATAAGTTACATTTATTAGTATAAATTATTGGAGATAGTTCAGCCAATTACAGACAATGGAAATTACTGAAAATATACTTTAAGGGCCCGACTTCCTAAAGGTTCCTGTGTAAAAAGTCACGTGTAAAACTGTTACCATCTGAAAAAGTTTTTTAATTCTGAATTGGGCGTCCCTACGTTAATTGACCGCTAAATTTAATCTATACAACCCTGTTGCTGGGGATCTATAGTCAGGCTGGTTTTCATTTTAACCATCTTCAATTCCCTTTTCCCTGTTTTTTGCTTTTGTTTTTATTTTTCCTGTTAAGCACTTTGAGCTGCAGTCTGTATGAAAGGTGCTATACAAATAAACGTATTATTATTATTATTATTATTATCTTATTTTTGGCACACCTGATTCTACTAATTAGCAGCTCAACGAGATCTCTACCTGTTGAATGAGATGGGCTTTGTTAGGGTTGGAGTGAAAACCGACAGGACGGTAGATCTCAAGAAACATGGTTGAGAACCATTGTTTACCAGCAGTAATCGTGCCTTAGACACACGTCATAGGCTGCAATACTGGCTATCTGAATTTTTTGTTTGAAGCAAAATTGACGGATTGATTTATAATGGATCCAGTGATGGAGGTTAGAGTATGGTACTGGATGTATGTAAGCACCCAGAGTATATTTAATTAAACTAAAGGTCTGTTGGCAGATCACATGTATAGCTTGGGCATATAACTGACATGATTCCTTCCACATAGTTCAGTACACATGTACACAAGTACACAGGTCCCATGTCTAAATAATCTGTCAGCAGCATTTTCCTCCAGAGCTTGAGCTGTCTCATCAGTCAGTATGACTTTAGTCCCTCTCAGCATTAATAAATAAATAAATTAATAATAACATGAGGCAAAGAAAAACACAGTCGCTCTCAGAGTAAAACATCAATTCTCCTTTGTGTCTCTGACCTTGCAAGGCTGGTAGGATGGCTTTTATCATTGGAAATGGACAGACTAGCAATAAAGGAAATGGTATGAGATTAAACCCCCCCCATCCCACAACAACAATTTCATTTTCTACTGAGTAGTGCTTTGTTGCTGGGGTGTCGTGATTTGGTGGTTAGCTTGGGGGAGAACAAGCAATGTTTGAAAGAGCTAGGACAAAATGTGCCGTAAAAATATTGTCACGTTGTGGTATAGGAGAGTGTGTGAGGCACATGAGCGGGCATGAGATGTGAGGGGCGTGGATGTATATGCTTGTCACATCCTGTGTGAAGGGCACACACAACCCAGAGAGCTGATTAATGCTGCGTTGGTACACTCTCAGAAAAAAAGGTACGGAAAGTACCTAAAAAGGTACAAACGCTTGTCACTGGGGTGTCACCCTATAGGTACATAAAATTGCACCCCTAGCCATCAATAAATAATTAATTTGTACCTTTTTTGCTTGAAAGGGTACTTATTAGTACTAAAATTGAACAATATTGTACTTTTAGGGTACATTTGGTAAATGTGTTCCTTAAAGAAGAAAAATATACCTCTACTGTGGTAATCGGGGTGCACTGTGCACTGAGAAGCAAACATTTGGTGGGGTTGGACTTGTTTGCAACAGAAAAACTCTAGTTATCCTCTCTCTTATTCCAACTTAGTCTCATGCCCGTGGTGTCACTATGATTAGATGTCTGCCAAACTGTAAGGCAATTAGCTTTACAATATGGGTGATTATTAAACTACAAAAGTGACAGCTTTGTGTCACCGCTGATGTTTACAGCCACAATTTTTTTCAAAGTAGATGTTAATTTATTATTTCACGGAGGTGGTCAGTGTGTGGAAATCAGTGAAAACAACTCATATGTTTGCCCTTGTGTCATTAGGATGATGTCCGCAGATAATGACACTGATAGCATGAGGCCAGGCTGCATATTCTCAAGTGAGCACAGTACACGTTTAACCAACGTTTAACCAACATTTAACTATACTCCAGCTATCATGCCTCTCACACTTCCTGGTAAATAGACTACATACCCCTGCTCTTCTACATGGTCTACCTATATGAGTACACAGAAACTATGACCCCAAGAACTGTTTGCTGTCAGCATGGGGATCATTCATAACCTCTTAGACTGTAAAATCTATAGCACAAATCCCAGCCAAATACAGTGTGAGGCCAGCTAGAAAGCCGGGCTAAAACGACCCACATTTGATTGATGGGTCTCATTTAGTCTCTTATCCACTATCTGTTTTGTCCAAACAGCTGATTTACTAAGCTGTAAGTATAATGGCCAACAGTCAGTCATCTGCCCGCATATCTGTGAACTTAAAAAGAGGCTTGCAACATCATTTCAGTGAGAAGCGAGTATGTACAGGCAAAGAGCTACTGAGACCATTTCGGGTGAATATCAAATAATATATTGTGATGGATTTTTGCTGGAAAATAAACTATGCTATTATATTTTCAAATCGCAAGCACAAAAATATTGAATTTTTGGTGTGTTAAAACCAGTTCACCATTTACTTATTACTGTAGTGAGCTAGTAAAAAAGGGATGATGGGATACGTAGTTAACAATACTGAGTGTAAATCAGTAGGGTGTGGTACACAATGGTACACTCATTACATTACATTACAGTCATTTAGCAGACGCTTTTATCCAAAGCGACGTACAGTAAGTGCATATAGAAAGGTCATCGAAGTAACTACAGAACAGATAAGAAAGCACATTCTTCCCATACAGTATCAGCTATCCCTAGTAACGAACACAGTGCAGTTCACAGTGAACTGGGTAAATCATCTCTACTACAATTATTTTCTAAATAGTATAAACTTGAGTACACAGTTCAACAAGAAGACATACCATGAGGTCCTAGATAAGTATTAGTCCAGGTGGAGCCTGAAAAGGTGTGTTTTCAGGCCACGACGGAAAGCAGGCAGGGTTGGTATTGAGCGTAGGGGAATGGGAAGTTCGTTCCACCACTGGGGAGCTAGGGTGGAAAAGCTCCGCAGTTGGGAGGAGCGAGTGCCATTGACACGGAGGGGGGGAAGTGCGAGGCGCCCTGCTGTAGATGAGCGAAGTGGTCGAGCAGGAACATAGGTCTGGATCAGGTCCTGCAGGTAGACGGGGCCTGTCCTATTAGCTGCAGTGTGGGCCAGGGTCAGAACTTTGAACCTGATCCTAGCTGCAACTGGCAGCCAGTGGAGTGACCTCAACAGGGGGGTGACATGTGAAAATTTCGGGAGGTTAAACACAAGCCGGGCAGCTGCGTTCTGGATCAGTTGAAGAGGGAGTATGGCGCAGGCTGGTAAGCTTGTAAAAGCTCAAAGTAAAAGATCATTTTCTAAAGAATGTTGATAGATCTTTGGGGTGCCTCCAGCTATAATGATTGCTGATACTGGAGTGTGTAATACAGCTTAGCTAACTGGAGGAAAAAACAATGCATTGTGCCTTTTTTTTGGACAGGAGGCTTGTATACTGTCAAAATAAATAAGAATACATTCCTGTTTGCAATCTGCAATTTATTTTTTTTATCAGCATAGAAACTGCCGACTGTGTGTCTGTGTGTGTGTGTGTGTGTTTGTGTGTGTGTGCAGGCTAAAACAGGACTAAAGTCAAAGTTACTCAAAGTTAAGCACAGATTGCTTTGGGGCTTGCCTATGCCTCTGCTATGCTTGTGTCAATATCTGAAAGTTTTAAAAGTGCACCGCATTAGTGTTGTTTGTTTGCATGTATTACTGCCATGTTTTAAGGCTAATTTTCCTAATTGGGGATAATATGAATTGAAATGAATCGGGGGAAAAAAAGCACATTTGGTAGTCAGGGGATACTGTGCATAACGCTCAGTATTTAAAGTGGAGCACTAAGTATGATGAGAAAAACAAATTTAGCAGGCGATCAGAAGCCATTAGCGTGATGGGGACAGTCAGTGACACACAGACGTATATCTCAGGGTGATATTCTGCTATGACCTCCTACAGGCGACAGAGATAAAATGTAAAAATATGCACATCACTGGGCTGTCACACTCACTCTCTATGTTCATGCACCAAGAGTGATATAAAGGGAAATGTATGGACAGCACTGCCTGTGACTGATTATATCTGAGAATACTTTCAAGAGCCTGGGAGTATTCCACAAAGCAGGATTACTTAGTTAGCTGGATAAAAATTCGGAATAGCTCTTTTTACTTCAGTCGACGTTCTATATTTGGGAGGGTTCTGGGCTTTACTCAGTGGAGTTATCCAGTTAACTCAGTAATCCTGCTTTGTGCAATAGCCCCCTGGATGAACTAACAAATGACCAAGTCAACACCATTAAACATAACTGCATTGAATTTCTGTCCAAGTGGTACATGTGCAATGGCGACCATATTAACTATGGGAGCATTAACCTTGGACTCAATTGAGCGATAATTTTAAATGAGGGATGGTACTAAACAATTTAAATAAATTATTTATAATATTTTGACCTGCTTTGTTTCAATAAGATTCAATATAACTGATGAAGCAAGAACAGTAAAAGAAGGCAATCATCATTAATGTGCAAACATTGGCATCCAAAATGGTGTTTAACAATAAATTAAATTATGCATTATACATAAACATGCATGGAAACCTTGTTAGTGAGCATTAATGTCCGAATTATGGTTCTTTCTTATTCGTAAGACAAGCTATAGCACATTATTTATATTTGTTTCTGCAAGATAAAGGAACACAAACATCACAGTCTATTAAGTTGTAACCAATATTTGTTTGATGTAAGTGTTTAGACATCACCTGCAAAGTACATGAATTCATACCGAATTCAGACTGATAAAAACTGTATATGCGAGTTGTTACACCTCATGATGAATAACAGATAAAGATAAACTTTTATTTGTTGTTGCTTCTCAGAAGAGATCAGATCCCTTCGTGTGTCCTTGGAGATCTTCCATTGAAACCTACTTCCTGTTCGGCTCTGAGGCGCTGCAGAAAGAAAAATGCTCAATAAAGCAAACAGCACCTTTAAAATGCATCCCATTTATTCCCCTAGCAACACTGGCACTGTTCTCCTCTCTGCACCAGAGAGGCCTGCATGGGAAAATTGTGCTCACTCTTCACTTAGCTTTTTGGATGGGGAGGAGAACCGCGAAAGTGTGAATGGGATAATTGGATGTTTTAATTGAATCCCAGGAGTAGATGAAGCCTGGGGGGTTATTGTGTGTGTGTGTGTGTGTGTGTGTGTATGTTTTGGATGTTTTTGGAGTGGGTTTCTGAGACCCCTTAGACCCCACTACACAGGGCATTAAGGTAAATGCCACTGAAGTGTATCTGGGGATACGTATCAGGCATTATTCCAGATATTTTTGTTTCCGACTTTGTGACCCAACCTACCTACACACACACACACACACACACACACACACACACACACATACACACACATATTGTAATTTGTCATTTTTTCCCTGAAATTTTAATTAGGTATGTTAGATGCAAGATGATTGCTTGATCAATTTAACTCCTGGGAGACCGTGTTTGTGTATTTTTTTTACAAAACACACACACACACACACACACACACACACACACACACATAAATGCTTATGACTTTCCCTTTAGTTTGACCCATCTCAGATGGCAGTGGAAACACAGTGTAACAACCAAACCTGACCTTTGGTGGAGACAACAAGCTTATGGCTGTTTTTATGACCTCGGCAGAGAGAAGGTCATGACCTCTCCTGGGTTTATCATTTCAAACCAGGGCTGAGTGCCACGGTTGCAGGCTTCAGAACAATCTTTACTGGGGCTCAGCTGCATCGGATGGGTGCTTGCTCTGTGTAAAATGCTATTGCTATTAGAATTGCTATTAATTCATTAGTAAATCATGAAAAAGGACATTGGCAATGCATCGGTATTTGTAAATATGTGTCTAAAACCAAATATTATTATTATCATCATCATCATGTCACTACCATGTGCATTAGTATTGTCCTAATAAACATTAATTGAATGTACTTCTGGGAATACACATAAAATACGCATCTCCTGAATTCATAAAGGGTTGGCCCATTAAAAAAAATTATAAAATCAACACAGCTAAGATGAAAAATGCTATGGCTTGCAAAAGAAAACATATATGGCTTGTAAATATGGCCTTTTGTCCTGCAAATGGCATGCTTGTTTAGCATAGCAAATTTGAGAGTGTCTGTATGTACAGTACTTATAAACAACTCATTTAGTTCATTAGGACACGATGTGACAAATAATATCAAGCTCAGTCGGTTTTTATTTGTATTTAATGACTGTACTGTACTAAATATAGTATGGCCAAAAAATACATGTTTGAACAAGCATTTATGTTTTATTGATTTTCACAGGCTGATCAGCATTGGACATTTTCAGTTGGACACCACTGGTCTAGAGACAAGCTCCAGCTCAAAGCTCTGCAGTTCGTCCTTCATTTTTAAATGAGTTGTATTTTTTGACTGCCTACCACTATTCACTGCAATTAGAGTACCTACATGCATAAGGACTAAAATGTTTCCCAGTCTGTAAGTGCAGAACAAACTCATTGCCCTACCGATGGTTGTCCATGCTGGACGGAAGTTACCTATCTTAGGTGACATAGGTTTTATATAAACCCATTAATCATTATTTTGTCAGCCCATTTCATATACATAAGCCCATTCATTTAAAAGTAAAAAGACAATTTTCATGCATTTAGATATGTCCTTCTGCACAAGGACTCCATAATCATAAAAACAGAAATATTCTAGCTGTGATAGAAAGAGCAGGGGCTCTTTCATTTCTTATGCTTGTGGTGTGCTTTCTTTGGCATAATATTAATTTCATAATTGTGCATGGATTATTTTACAATGATAGGCTATTGCTGCTTCTTATCATTCTTGAGCAATAACACCTTTTAATATGCTCTACAGGGTAGCTGACCCTTATTTCAGTGGTAATAATATCTCCTAATTGCCTTAAGAGTATAAAGTAAAGTTCCAAATTGACACTACCTGACATACATTAGCACCACAGACACACACCAACTCAAAAGCTACCATTCTGCAATGAGAATGGAATTAATAAAGACCATGTCTGATGTTATGTCCTGTGAGGGTTACGTGAAGTAGCTCAATACCAAAACTTGTGTACAGAGAACAGCTAATGAGAGGTTTTAGCAGTAGGCTACATAGCACAGTGATCATAGTAACACAGGTCACCAAGTCTCCAAAGATGAGTGTGGTTGAGGGTCAGTGTTGTCCCTGTGCTTCCGATGTGTTCGGTGTAAAAGGGTCTGCAGACACAGTCCTTTCAAGGCCATATAAAATGAGCACCCTGTGACTGTGGACTCATGCCACAGTAAAATGTAAAGTCAAATGTAAAGTAAAATGTAAAGTAAAATGTAAAGTCAAATGTAAAGTCAAATGTAAAGTCAAATGTAAAGTCAAATGTAAAGTAACAGTTCACTTTATCCAACACCCACAACACTGCAATGTAATTTAACTAAACCATGATGTCTTTAAGTAGTAGGTCTCTGTTAGGCATGCAGCAATATACATGTTTAATCATGATGTCAGTATTAACAAGGATGTATAAACCAGACAAGGTTTATTTCATCGGAAAGTCTAAAGCATAGGTGTCAAACTCCCGGCCCGTGGGCCAAATCCGGCCCGCCACGTCATTTTTTGTGGCCCGCGAGAACCTAATTATCTGACGTGGAATCCGGCCCGCCACGTCATGTTATGCGGCCCGCGAGAACTTAAGTATCTGACGCGTGTATCTACGTGGCTGGTTAACGGGGATTTTCTTTTACGATATAACAGGCAAACGCAGAAAAAAATAAAAAAAGGCGATTGCACCCGCCCCCCCCCTATGTCAACAAAAATAAAGGCGATTGCACCCCCCCCCCCCCCCCCCCCCCCCGCCCCCGTCAACAATTACAATCGAGGTCCACGAAAATCCCAAGTATGGTTATATTTATAGTCTTACAGTTACAACCGGCCCTTTGAGGGCAACCATAATGCTGATGTGGCCCGGGGTGAAAATGAGTTTGACACCACTGGTCTAAAGCATATCATTGTATAAATATGTAAATGTAAGCAAATTACTCTTAATAGGGAAAATGTTTTTTTCTTTTCAGTTAGGTCCCTAACCCCCTAAAAGAGGAAGCGATGTGAGTCAGGTGATAGTAGGGAGAGAGTTTTTTCACTTCTCTGATCGCTGCCAGAAATAAATCATCTTTTGGAATAGCGGATTAAGTCAAAAATATAAAAATGGAAGGGCTTATACTATTATGTTCAGCATTGATACAGTATGAAAAAGTGAAGCAGAGCTAAAGTGAGGCCTGCTCAAGAGACCGTCGTGTTTGAGCGTGATGCCCAACAGAAAGTTGACTCAGACATTCTCACAGCTTGGTGTCTGTCTTTAATCGCAGGTGAAAAGAACATAACAATGTTCTCTGATGGGAACAGGCTATTCAGTCTACGAGGGGCTCATTATTTAAAAATTTTAGGGGTTTGCTACAGACGGTTTTTATTTGACTTAACCTGAGTCCCTCAGTCACAGCCACACACATTACGTAATCTATTCAACACTGTACTTTGTCCTCAAGCTGAATATCAAACTTTAAAGTTAAAGATAAAAGAGAAGACATTTTTTTCTATTTAAGGCACAGTACAGCTATGTGTTTCTGTGCCCATATACTATCCCATCATGCTTTGCTAGTGATTTCTCAGAACCCTCTCAAAGTAAGGCCCAGTGATTTGGGTAGTGGAGGAGGTACTAAAATTTATTGAAGTGTCTACAGGGGCATTCAAGGATGTGGAAAAACCTTTTTAAAAAGCTCATCTGGCCCTTTAGTTTATCGGGAACACCTGCAGAGAGGTTTATAAGGCCTCAAACTTCCCCTCCCCCCCATTCTCCCCCTATGAACTCTGGAAGAAGCGGCTATCAACATAGGAAGTAAAACAGTTGAGAGTTTTGCCACAGATCCCCACAAAAAACAGCAGGAGGTAGTGGCCAACTGTGTAAGAAGCTGCACAGAGGTTAGAGGGGATTAGAATGGAGGAGAGAAAAGCTGCCTTTGCAGAGCGCTTCCTGCAAAGAGGGTCATTTCTGTTGAGTGGCCAGTCCCGAAGCCAGACTGCAGAGGGTCTGCAAGATTGCTTTGAGTGAGAAAAGGTGGAAATTGGCAAAAACCAGCATGCTCAAGGGTTTTAGAGAGAAAGTGAAGAAGAGAGATAGGACTATAGTTGTGGATGACGAATGGGATAAGACTGTGTTTGTTGAGTGGGGGATGACACAAGCTTGCGTTAAGATTCCAGGGACACCTCCACTGGACAGGGATACGTTCGCTAAGGCAGAGACGCATGAGGAGATGTCAGAAGAGACAGACTGGAAGAGGGGTGTAGGGATGGGATCCACAGAGCTGGTAGTTAGGCAGAGGGATTACAGTAGTTGAGAGAGGTCAGCATCTGTAAGAGGCGAGAGTGCAGAGAGAGAGGGTAGGGGCAGTGAGTGACGAGCGGGGCCTTGGGAGGGGATACATGGAGGTGTTGGAGGACATCCCAGAGGAGTAGTGGATTTTGGCCACCTTTCCATCAAACAAAGTGGCATAAATGCAGTGAGGATTGAATGAGGTTGGAGAAGAGGATGCTTAAGCAGTGATGGCAAAGTGGAATACAGTTTGTGTGGGTTTGAGGATGAATTCTCACTTCTAGCCACTTTTTGCCTTAGCTGCAGTGACTGAGGATGGAAATTCAGAAAGGAGGGCGTGGTACCTGGACACATCAGCAGGGTCACTCGATTTATGCCATTGTCTTTCTAGGAGAGGTTAGCCATTACTGGTGACAAGAGGAAAGAGAGAATCAAGTGTTGAAGAGAAAGAAGAGAGGAATGTGGAAGAAATAGGGAGAAATAAGATAACAGGGAGACATATTCAAGAACTTAGAGGGATGCAGCAACGCTGGTGGAGAAGGTGGAGGCAGAGGGAGCTCTCCAGGTGGATTTTCAAGTCTCCCAACAGAACCAATGGAATTCCATCCTCTGGAAATGAGCTAAGCAAAATGTCCAGCTTGCAAAGAAAGTTAGCCAGGGGGGTTGGTGTATGGTAGAGAACTACGATAAACAGTTTGCAGGGATTAGTAACAGTCTCGGTGTGGAATTCAAAAGAAGAGATGGAGCTGTGAGAGAGGGAGAGAACACAAAATGTCCAGGAGGGAGAAAGGAGCAGACCAGTTCTACTTCCCCTGCCAGATGGCGGGGGAGGCTGGAAGGAGGAGCAGGCAGAGGAAGAGGGCCGCAGGGGCTGCAGTATTGTCTGGGATAATGTATCATAACATTACTAAATGTTATTTTTCTACGGGTTCATCATCAAATAGTGCACTAAAAATAAAAGACAAGTAAAGAAAACAAAGGGCGTATGTATCTGTCAATACTGAAACCAAACATATCTATCCCATGGTGAACAATCAAATCTGTACTTTCTCACATTTATCATTCACCCTGGTAAAATGACTGCGCTTTAACCAAAAATCAACAATGTACAGGAAGGCAATGGAGAATAACTGCATGCACACAAAAACACAATTAATGGCTGATGAGCCCAACCCAATTGCCATTTTGACTTATATTTAAATAACAATGCTAATGTAAGTACTAAACAAAGCGACAGGTATTCTGTCTACCATTGTCTTTTATAATAACAACACAAATGAAGTATATACTTAGCAAAGTATAAAATGAAGAACTTAGAGTTGAGGTGGAAATGCTTACATTGTTTGATGAGCATTAGCATAAGCATAATCACCAGCCTTTTTGTTTAACCTCGTCTGAATGCTGCAGTTCAGCTAATCCTCTAATTATCTGTAACATTTTACCCTGAAGGGTCTGTAGCTGTAGCTGTAGCATACCTATACCTTTCAAACTAGGCTTTATGTAATCTCAAGGGCTATGTAATTTATAACAATTTTATTTATTCCTCTCTGTTTTCTCTATAGTATATCTGTTTTCTTTGTTTTTTTTACACATTGGCAAACATTACAAGCAATATGTCATTTTGAAAACCGATATACTGTAGTTTTGTAGACCTGGCACAGATTTAAATGAGTAACTTTTAGTAAAAATACCGTTTCATAAAGGATGGACTACAATGCTGTGCCAAACAAACCTGCATTTTTGCAAGCTTCCATTGCATCTAAATTATATTTAATGTCTTCCTTTATAATTCCTATATATATATGATATCAACAGAAATGTGGTTTTCATCATGGAAAATAAAACCATAACAACCTGCAAATAATATGAAATACCACAATGGAACACATAATGCATTAATGAAATATAATACAATACTTTCCTTTATGGAACATTTATGAAATGCAAACTGGCTCACCTGGCATGCTTATGAAAACATGTTTTCTAGTTTTAATTGAGCCATTAAAGGGTGAGGGTGAGCGAATAGCAGCTGCTATAGCTGAGTTTATGATTCAGCATTAACATAAAGTGAGTGGGAGCTGTACTGTACTGAGTACATCTCGTAGTGCATTCACACAGAGCTCAACAAGCCAGTGCTGCCCAAACGCCTCCCAGAGCAGCCATTTCAAGTAATACTGCACGTTCTTCTTCTGCTCTGGAGCCTGTTTATTATGGGAATGCTGCTTGTGTGGGGTATTGGCTTTGGGGGGGGGGGGGGGGGGGGGGGTGTTGGTGTTAGAGGATTATTGGTCATGTGCATTGTAGTAGTAATGGAGAGAGATAATAGTTTTTATATAAGAAGTGGTGAGTTTGAGAGTGGTGCTAGGATGAGTCAGATATGCAGGGCTGGACTGCACAGCTGTGGCTGTTGGGTCTGTTGCATTTTCTTCCTGGTTTGAAAGCCCTGATTAGTACTAGAGTCCAACATCCTGATCCCTTATGCAGATTTACAACTAATGACTCTCAAATTGTCCTAGCAGGGATGGGGTGTCGGTGCGATGCCTTCATCTGGCTTTCGCTCTCAGAGCACAAAGCAGCGGCTTTAAGACCCTCAGCATTAGTAGGGGATACCGCGCCCAAAGGGGTTCAAGGCAAGCCTGGAACCGGCACAGTCTCTACTCAGCAGCATCGCGTGTTTTAGAAAAAGATTACATCTCTACGCAATGGCCAAAGAGTAGAAAATGGGAGTCGGCTGCAATCCAACCTGACCCCACCCCTCATAATGAATATATGCACAGACTGTATGACTTCCATTTTTTCTACGGCTGTATAAAATCAGCTTGGGGTGGTTCTGTGAATGCAAGAAACCCTTAGGGAAAATGTTTGGTTGGACAGAGCGAGTGCTCTTGGCACCATATAAACACATATTTCAGATACACTGTGTGCAATGACTTTTTTAGTAAATGCATAGCAAAAAATGCAGGATTGGCTGATAGATTTACACTTATTGAATGCCGAAGAGGAGATAGCACTAGGAAAAGTATCTGTGATGTGTGAGGTTTTAGGATATAGACTACCTTTTCAATTCTGTCATTATTACTGGTAAAATTTTAAGCTGATTTTTGACCCTCAATGTACTCAACATAGCTGAAAAGAGTAGTGACTCTTGCAGCCAAAAAAAAGGTGAAAATACACATACTGTATATACATAGCTGGATTGACATACAAGGTTTCTTACGTGACTGGCAAACATATACATACACACATTATTCAGTATATTCAGTAATATATGTCCATTTTTGTGAACACCAGTGCTTTCTGTGCCCCTGGATATTGTGCATTCATAGTGGTGAGTCAGTGATATTCGCCTCACTGCTGCCAGCCACTTCATTACATGGACCATCCAGACAGATTGCTGCTGTTGGTGTTTGCCCAGAGCAGAAAAGGTCCCTGCTGCAGAAGTCTCTCGCGTCACGGGACGACCACGGCTGCCCTGACAATCGTGCTCCCGCTGTTTTGCCTGAACCCTGTGAATTCCTCCTTAGAAAGGCAAAAATCCCTCGCTGGAAGTGTGATGTGAAAGATTCAGACTCAAAGGACATTAAATCCACAGCACTCAGGAAAAACAGTTGGCGTGAAAATCCCACAGGTTTCGCACTCAAATGGCAAGCTTTCCCCCCGTAATTATACACATTTTTTACATAAATTATTTCCAGTCAATTATTTTGTGACAAAGAAAAACCTCACGCCATCAGCTATGCCAAAGATTCAGGCTTACAGTGCTGAAGCTCTTTCTGAATATGTGTTTGTAGCTTAACTGTACTTTGTGTTCAGTAAACCAGCGCTGTTCCCAGTATGTGGGGACTGTGCTAGAAAAGTGTAATTATACACTGCTGTTTGCTTCTCCTGGCTTTGATCCTTCCTCCTGATGTTTAGCAGGGCTGACCTCTAAACTCTGGGCCGTCTACCTGCTGCTGTCCTGAACAGAACAGGTGTGGCTGGTGGAGCATACAAAATCCACACATCAGTTTGCCTGATTCTTTGTTCTGTTCAATGATTGCACAATAGAGCATTGCTTTGCTTTCACTATACCCTATATGTCCTTCAGCACATATTTAGTATTAGTATTTAGTATTTAGATGAAAAATTTGTGTCTTAAATTATGAAATTGTATGTGCACACAATGGCTGAACATGTACAGCATTGACACCTGCAGGGGTCTACGAGAAGAAATTATTATGGAGTCCTGATCCTGATCATTATAACGTTGATAGATTCCGGTTGAGATTGAGCCACGGACCCACCATACAATCAATATCTGCTCCATGTTACATCATCCACCGAATATTCTAAATGATACCTCTGTTTCTTGTGTAAAAATTTTTAATTGTCACAGAAATATTCAAAGTATAAGGCAGAGCTATATATAGACACTCACACTAATTTGAAAGCCGCAATTCTATTTCCCTGAGGAGACCCAAGTCTCACTCACTCCATCATTCCCTGATGTTATTTTCTGTCCCAGCGTGTGCTAGAGGCACCCTCAATGAAAGGACAGGGACATGGTGACTGGTCAGCACCCCTCCTCCATCCTCCCTCCTCCCTCCTCCCCGACCCTGCCCACAGGACCCCAGGAATGAAAGGGAAACCTGAGCTGGTGGGACAGAAACCCGAGGAGACATTAAAGTGGGAACTAAGGTTTGCAGCCCCCTCTCCCCATGCCGTGATTAGAGGGACGTGAGTATGGGAAACCGAGGCAGGAAGCCAATGAGTCAGGGCGAGAGGTCAGGAGTGGGAATGAGAGCGTGAAACAGAAACTAGAGCACACAGCAGCAGAAGACCAGAGCCTCACACCAAACCAACGCACCCTGACCTTATCCTAACCGCTATCTCTATGTTTTGGGACGCTGTACATGCCTGCGTTTTGTCATAGTAAAGCACTGTGTGTAGCACAGTATAGTATTGTATGTTCTGTTGCATTGTGGGAAAATGATCAATAATATGGAAAAGTACTTTTTCCACTGCATTTTTCTATACAATTAATGATCAGAGCTATTGCAGTACTCTGTACTCCCATGGTTTTTTGTGTTTGGGAATTTTCTTTTGGTTTATTAAAAAATATTCATTATTCAGAGTAGTTTTGTTGCTAATCTGTAAGGTGGGGGATTGTTTTCCAACCTCAGTGTGTAATCTCACCTCTCCTGTGTGCATCCTTCTCCCTCGTAAATTTGAATGCTGTTGTCTGCAATTCCCTTGCCTTGTATATATTATTCGAATTTATACTCCACAATGTTGCAAGAAAACATTGTTATTTCTGGAAAAAATAACAGAAATAACAAGTAATGTGGCCTTGCCTCTCATATTATAAAATCGGCACATATCAAAATATGTCATGGAATCAACAAGGGATATATTATTCTAGAAGTTACATTATTATACTGTGTTCCGTACATGAATTAGTAGCCTACTGCAAAAAGCATAGTGGTAGACTATATAAGTCAAATATAGCATTGAGAATTATTATAAATACACTATGTCAATATAATGTAAAATCCAAATGTAATATAATGTCCACAACTACATGAGTAATTTCTCTGGTAGAATAAACATTACAGCAGCATACTCCACTGTTCAGAATACAGTAAAAAGATATTTTTAAAAATAGAACTTATGAACTTCTATGGAAATGTATTTTACTTAGATCTTGCTTTTGAGTGAATCATGGCAAAACAAATAATCATCCTTTCCGCAGATTGGTAAATAAATGAGCTACCTGGCAACCCCCCTCTTATAGGCACAACATCCTGCGCGGATGTAGCCAGAATACGAGCCAGAAGAATGCAACTGCCTAAGTCCATAACGTTTGATACATTCCTCTGTTTGCGACAATTTTTTTCAGTAGAGCATAGTAAGGACTGCACTGCGAGCTTCCTGTTTAAAAAAAAACAAACATTTCTCATGGTTTTTGAAGGCTGAAAGAATTGCCACAATGCATTCCTATCAGAGCCATGTCTGAGGATGCCGCAAAGAGGTAGCAAGCTCAATACTGAAGCGATCATTATGGTTTCTACTTTCTGTGATCATCCCAGAATATCCAAAAATAGTTACAAATATTTAACAAAGGCCACAGACCTCCACACATTGTTCAGCTGGAGTTGGCTGAGACTCTTTCAATAAGACACCACCAAGACTAGAGACATATGATTGTATCAGTCTCGCTTTTCTGTCAGTATTTACCAACACTGCAGTGTGAGTATTTTTTCATAAGGCATCTTGCAGCTGGGATATTCTCTCCCCCTCTATAGATCTTATGCTGGTGAAGAAGTGCTACTTTACTCTCTGGAATAAATTGTTGTATGTGTGTGTTTGTGCATGTGTGTGTGTGTGTGTGTGTGTGTGTGTGTTTGTAGGGTGAGGTGGGAGGGGAGGGTTGAAGATGATAAATAGAAGGATGCTTTACCAGGCTTTCCATTGGGAATGAGAAAAAAGCTCCTCTGTCAGCAAAGAGTTTTGTTGTCTCCAAATTTCCCTCCCAAAAATGATCACAAACTAGTGCTGAATAGTGTCAACTTTTATATAAAAAATTATCCAAGTACAGCACTATAGACCCGTTTTCATGAGATATGGTATATTATTACCATGTTACGAGTCTTGTGGGGAATTTATCACATTCCCTGTAAATAAAACCCATGGACCCAAAAAAGCATTATGACAAAGGGTGTAATATTATCTTGTGTGAGATTATGGTTTTTCTTGGTAACACTGAAATGCAGAAATTTATGGAAGAGGTAAAATAGCCACCAGAGGGTCTTCCGCAGACAGGTTAACTCTAAGAACCTGGAACCTTTACAGAAAGCTCATAATGCCACTGCTTGCAAAAGGCAATGATGTGTGGCTTCAGAGAGGTTTTTCTCTACAGGTAGTTATGTATGACAGAGCTGGTCCACACGATGAAGGTGGAGGGAGGCATTAAACCAATTGTGGCCAAGAAAGATCCCATGATACTTATCACAAAGATAAGAAGGTTCCCAACCTGTCTGTACCTGGCCATATAATCATCTGGCCCCTTGTTTAATTGGCTTATACATTCTCTCCGTCTCCACCTCGGCTTGTGAGCATTCTGGAGTGAAATGGCTGCAGTCTGACAGATAGCGTTCCAAGCACTAATCCTGAAGCATTTCCAGCTTTTCTCATATCCATGGAAGTGAGAACAGTAATCTGCTGAGCTGATCCTGGATCAGTTTGGGAGCACATTGTGCTGATGGCCAAACTGTCAGTGCAATATCCAATCTACTGTCACAGCATAATACATGCCTTCATTGCGAGCTTGTAGGGATGTTGGGAGAGCCATCCATGGTGTTACTGTAGAGAAGGCAGCAGTGGTATTCTTCGCCGCCGTAAAAGCGCGGACCTAAAATTGCCGTTGCCAGTCTGGCTGTCCACACAGAATCTCTGAACGCTCGAGCTGTAATTGCTGCCATCTCCCCACTTGGATCTGATGCCCAACTGTGAGGGTGGATAAAGTCTTTTCATCTCTAAGCCGACAGGGAAAAAATTTAAGTAATGGGACTACCAATTTTTATCAGTTCAAGGAGGAGAAAAAAGGGAAGAGCATCATTAATGTCGACCTGCAGAATCTACAAATAAGTGACATTCTCACTAGAATAACCTTCATATCTGTTGAAAAAAAAAATCCTGAAGGTGGTCATCAAAGGCATCAGCCGAAACCAGTTCTAATAATCAGCATATAGACAACATACTCATTATAAAATATCCTACAATGATTATTTTTCTTTGTTTCATAATTTTTTTTTGCAGGGGGGGGGGGCGGGGTGGGGCAGTCGTTATTTCCATAACAAAAGGATACTTTCATTTGTGTTGGCCCTCTAAGGAGTGTGTGGACGCCCCAGCAAAACCCGGTAATATTAAGTAATTAGCAGCAAAAGCTAGCTGCCTTTGTTCCCCGTGAATGGGCTCAACCTTTTGTCGGGAAAGGGGTTAATTTCACCCGTCTTTCCTGCCCGTCTTATCTACATATTTGTGTGGAAAACAGAAAGCAGAGTATCGGGCTCTCGTACGCACCCCCAATTTTCAGAACCATTCAGAGGTGCGAAAAGAAAAACAGAGGGGTCCTGGGTTCACAACCCCCCAATTATGCAGGGTTCTCTCAGAAAAGGCGTGTAGACAAAGCGCGGAAAGACAGGAGCGAAGAAGAGAAAGAGAAAAGAGGAGTGTTCAAGTGAAACAGGAAATTTGGCTCTCTCCCCCTTCCAGTGAGACCGTGTCCCCTTTCTCTCTGGAAGGGATGTGTTGCAGGGTAGCAGTGAATCTCATTTCCAGGCAGATCAATGAGGAGATAGATTGCCAGTTTCCCCCAACCCACACGCCACCTGCTTAATCAATTAATCTAAAACGAAGCTTATACATCCTCTTAAAGGGACGGTGCCCCCTGGAGCAAGCAGGACCCATGAACAGTGAGTCCTGCCGACAGTTTTTGTCCTATAAGTAGTGGACAAAATTGGAATCCTTTGATTGTGAATGCTTTCAAAATCCAGAAAAACTATAACCCAGCCATGGCATGCAAATAAATATAATTGTGACAGTGAGCACGTTTACATGCACTCAATAATCCGATAACAGCCATATTCCGAATATGATCGGATTATTGAGTGCATGTAAACGGACTCAGTGACATCAGCACACTGTTTCAGTACTCTCTACTTTCTATTAATGATGCAATATTCCATTAGCAGTTGTAAAGATATTGTAGCTTTACAAAAGTTTATTTCTAACTTAAATTTTTAAGATGAAAATACCTTATATTTATTTGTATTCAAATATTAATTTAAATACCTTTTAGGCATTCATTTTTGCAATTGTTTATGAAAATACTTAGCAGGGCAGTATATGTTTATGTTTAAATATTAACAATAATATTTTTAACGCCTCCCCCCCAAATTAGATTTAAATGATTTTTCAAGTTATTAAATTTGAATTCATCAAATGTGCCTTACAATGGTAGAATTGAAAAGAGTACACAATATCTTCATCCGCAAACTGAACTATGGAACACTGAAAAAACATATAATTGAGATATTATTATATTTCTCAAGGGCAGCTTTCTATTTCCTCTGTGGTCCTGTTGTCACTATAGATCAATGCACATAATTCATAGTTCATAGAATGTAGTCCTTTTGATTGAAATACTGTAGCTTGCTATTCTCTTAGATGTTCCACAAAGGTAACCTTGAAAATAATCAGCTGGCAGCAGAGGTGAAAGAGAAACATAATGGTTCAAATCACTGATAACATATGGTGGCTCCAACCATGTTGGTTTCATGAAGTCTTCTGTCATCATTATAAAATATAATTTCTATATCTATACACAGTGATATTTGTAAACTTGGACTTAAGTGGGTAAAAGGAGCTAATGTGTCTCAGTTACTTTTTACTTGGTTTAAAGTCATAGGTGTATAGGTTTCATTTCAACTGTGGGGGAGACACACTGCTGGATCACCTAGTCTTGTGTAGTCCAATGTCAATTTTTACGACAAGCATTCTAGCTAGTCTAGAAATGTAAATATTGGGGCTCACACGTTTTCCTGATGTCTTCCAAAGTTTTACGAGTATGCCTAACTAGGGAAATAGACCACCCTCATATCACGTGCACTCTCACAAAAAATAAATAAATAAATAAATGGGCTGAACAACATTAAATGCGCGGTTTGGGAAAAGTTTGGCTTTTTTTGTTTGTTTGTAATTGCAAATTCAAACATTTTGACTTTGATGAATTTCATAATCTACAATCATTTCTACTGACAACAAAGGCAGAAGCTATCATGTCTGAAGTCTGAACTCAAGTGGATGGGAGCGAATTGTATCGAATAGTTGCATATAGACCATGACTGCATTCGGATACAATTTAACACATTCCCTTCCCTTGCTCTCTTCCCTCAAGTGAGTCCATTTTTGTAACGACATTTGCGATGTGCAGCAAGCAAACTTCACAGGTGCTCTGCAAGAAAGGATTGGCGAGAAACAAACAAAAACGGTACTGAACCACTCTCGAAACCAATATAGGAAGTGCAAACCCATAGAGTTGAAATGTGACCACCCACTTTTTTTTGTGGAGCATTGCATTGTGGTATTCCTTTCTTGCTGGAAGCTTGCATTTTATACCACTGGTAGAAGGGGGGATATATTAGGGAGTGAAGGAATATCATTATGCCCTCCTGTATCTTATATTGGAACTGAATCCCACTTGGTCTGGCTGCCATATTTCATCCAGGCATTTTGGGGATTTCCCCCTTAAATCAAGGGAAGGAAACGACAGGAAGAAAGCATAAATTTCGGAATCCGAATGCAGCCCAAGTATCGAGATGCATATCAAATCTTCTTCCTAAAGGGGAAAGATTCACACCTCTACTGACCATGCTTAGAACACATCAAATGATCATTAACAGTTCCTTCATATGGGGTAGGTTTGGACCACAGCCTCATTTTTCTTCCAAATGACATGTCAAACGGCAGAAATATTATCTTTTCTTAGTGTATGGAAGCCTGGAAAGGCCAATAAATTTTTTCCCCCCACAAACAAAAAAAGTTTGTTTTTCAGCTCCTCTTTTTTCTCTCAATTTGCACGGCTCAAATATATGCATACTATAGACCCATCCCATCGCTGCAATGTCCTCCACCAGACCAGCGGGTGAGTTCCTCAGCATGCCCCGCCAGTCTCCACTGCTATGCTCCCTGGGAAAGGGGGCCAGACAAGCACTAATGACGACAACATTAAACAGCGTGGAGCAAATCTAATTGTGCCATTGACTGCATTAAAAGAACCTCCGGTCCAGTATATTTAATCCTTATGTCACTGCTGTGCTTTTATTTCAAATGCATTGGAAGGCAACTGCAGGAAATCCCATGACAATTTACAGAAGCACTCAGTCAGGATGACTTACTACCCAAAGCAACAGTGGGAGCTGGTGGGAGATATAAAGCTTGCCTTTACTCTAATCCTTTACATGCTGCTGTTACAGCACAGCACAGCAACCTGGTCAACTTTATTCAGCTCAATTAAAATGTATTATTATTATTATTACACGCTAGTTTCGCTGGACCCTGCCCCCTTTTGAAATTCTAAAAATTCCTAAATCTGGGCGTGATAAGCTAATAATATAGGGGCTGAGCTCCAGGTATCAAACCACGCTCCAGCTATTTCTTTTCACGAGTAGCCAAAAGCTAATTTCTACTCTGGACAGCACTCATAGTGGTTGCTTTGTTCCATTTCATTCTCTCCAAGAGAGAATTTCTGTTAGGGACGTGCATTGCAAAGCTAAACATGTAGCATGCATATACTACAACTCCTGGCTCAACTATTTGACCCAAATCCCGCCTTTCTGCAGGAAATACCACAATAATATACCCTAAAACATAAATTCAACAATATTTTTCAAAAGTGACTTCATTAACCAACCAAATGTAAATACCTGCTCTCGCCCACAGTCAGCACTGCAGCTCACATTGAGTGTCGTGCAGCGAGAGTAATAGTTTGTTTCAAAAAATATTTTAAAAAAACAGGCCAGCAAGGGCACAGTGTGAACAAAGTAAACAATTAATACTTTACTTACCTCCTCATAACGTAAAGTTTAGTTTTATTTTAATAAAAAAATACAGAAAATATCCACACTGTGCATGCAACGCACAGAGAGAGTAGCTCTCCACGTCCCTGTCAGATATGCAGTTTTCATATGCTTTATACTATATATTTATTTTGAATAAAGTAGCCTATATATTTATTTTAAAAAAACTAGCTAGCTACTTGCTAAGCTAGACTGAAAAACGAACTATCAAAAAACAAGGGACTATCAAGCTAACTATAAAAAATATGTATACCACAAATAAATAGGCTACTATAACTAGAATATTCAAAAAAGCAAAACTGTAAGCTAGCCATATCGCTCGCTCGCTCTCTCTATCTCCTCTCCACGCAGATCAACCGCTGCGCTGCCCGCCCTCGCTCCAAAACTTCAGGGTGTAGCCACCAAACTGGGCGTAGCTGTACAGTTTTCTATTTTGTCAACGGGAGGAATATGTCAGTTGGATGACATTTTTGGCCAATCACAGACTGAACGTGCAGTACCTAACGTTTTACCACTAGAGATACTTTTGAGCCAGATTCTTAAAGTTTATGCTTTTTTGCGCTGACTGCAGTAATTTGTCAAGATTTGAACCAGGATCAATCAGTAATACTTAGAAAAAACCAAATGTATCAGTTATCATATAAAATAAGTTGTTTTAGTGTTTTGTTACCCTTTAATGATTAGCAAGCACATATTATTGGCTTATTTCCTGCATGCATACAATGTTGGGGGAACCCAGGTATTATTGGAAGAGGCGTGTTTACTGAAACTGCTTGACTGAAGAGAATTGGTACAGTAGATGCTTGTCAATGTGTGGGCATAAGAACAGAAGCGTTTTTGCATTTTACTTTTTTAATTTGTGAAAATAAAAACTGTGGGTATTTCAAATCATCACATTCATTGCTATAGGTAGGCTATGCTAATATCCACAGAGACCTGTGTGAAAATGTTTGAAAACAGAGACAAAACCACAAAAACCAAACCTTTATCTGGAGATAATCATGGGTGTTAAAGACACCTTTTCACCTCATGTCCTGGTCTACAGTAAAAGCATGAGAAAATGGCAGAATAATTTACTATCTAATGTCGCTGACAAACACATTCAGATCACAGGATCACAAATAATGCGGAAAGGAAACCTCCCCTGACACCAAACATCATTCATAATGGATCTGACAGTTTATCAAGGCAATGTGGCATTATGCTTCACGCCATTAAAACTCCAATTTATCAGCTCTGTAATCAAGTTAAATGTGCATGAGAATTAACATCAGGAGCACATTCAAAACAGACAGCTGGACTTCCTGCCACGAGCACTAAAATAAGCGCATGCTCTCCAGTTCTGTAGAAAGTAATTTAACACCTTGCTCTGTCTATATAAAATAAAATTATGTGCAATTTTCTTTTTTGTGCCCTCACTGCAATGCGACTGCGCTGGGTCATACGACACCCAGTGCAATACAATACAACACTTTATTCAGTCTACAAGGGCAAAACTGTGGGCAGGGATATATACTGTGAGATATCAAATCTCAAGCTCATTAACTTTTATATATACGATATTGACATTTAGTATACAGCGTTCAGTTACAATTTGACAGCATTTGGATTAGGTTGTCTTGCCCAATTCCCAGCTGCGCAGAAGTGTTACAGAACTGATTGACTAAGCACTATAGGGGGTATTCAGCAATGGAACCAGTAAGCGTCCCTGGCTTAACATCGATGCATGACTGGGGTTTCAGACGTGCTGCCCTTGCTACCGACGTGTTTATTATTTGCTTCTATCACATTAACATTGTTGGACTGCTGCTTTTTGCCCCCGTCATGTTACGTGTGCCCCAGCTGAATTCAGTACGCCCTCATTCTGCTGAGTCATTCCTGGAGTGGAATAACATTTCAAATTTGATCAAATGATGAAGACCAAATCTTTCCAAAATTATTTTTATATGTCCACACCTACAGCACCACCGCGATGCCCAATGGCTTTTATCTTAATGAAATCTTTTTGTTGTCTCTTTTTGAAATTATGTTCATACGCTAACTTCAACATATCGCACAGTGTATCTGTAATATGAAAGGAAAGGCAGGATTCATGGAGTACCTGCAGGAAATGCACAGAATTGTAATCTGGAAAGTGGTGCTGTTTTGTAGCGTGTGCACTGGCATTGAGGGGACATGACCCCTGTAAATGCATTAAGCTGATCAAGTCATTGGGAGCACTGATCAAAATGGGGTCTGCTGTGCAATTTACAGCTTAATAGCATGTGCCGCCACCAGTGAGACCAACGTAAGCTGTATATACACGTGCGCTGCACAAGGTTGCAGATTCTGTTTAGGGGGCTCTGTCCCTTTCCTCTTGTAATGCTTGAATATGCGTAGGCCTGTTCTCTGGTTTTGAACCACATCTCTGCTCATCCTACTGATGATCCAGTGGGGCTCAAGACTGGTGAGACATACCTGTAACTGTAATGTTCTTGCCTCATTCATAATAAAGTCAGCAATATGGGAGTGTGTGTGTGTGTGTGTGTGTGTGTGTGTGTGTGTGTGTGTATGTTGGTGCTGTGTGTGTGTGTGTGTGTGTTGTATTGTCAGGATGAGCCCACAGGAATGGCAATGAGAGATTCAGATTCACGTCCTAAGATTTATGCCAGCTTGCCACCACCCGAAACTGGTGGAGTCACTATAGCAACCAGACCTGCCCAGATCATCACACCGTGCTTTTAACCAACCCCCATGTTCACACACATAGGAAGCTAGTGTGCTAATGACGTGTACAGATAGTTGATGAAATAGAGGTGAAAGAGAAGCAAGTCCTATGTTAAATAATGCTTGTGTGCTTGCCATTTTTATAACTGTATATAGGTTGAGGTATTGTGGGTGACAATAGTGCTGACTAAGGCCAGTAACAGAGCCCTCAGCAACAATCTCTCATCAGCTAGTTTGTGATATGTAATGGTTAGCGTATAATTCTGCGAGTAACGGTACCAATTTGGTCCACTGGCCTGCAGACTATGACCATAGCTGCTGCCTCCTAACAACCAAATTTTTAATGATTGGAACTCCTGGCATGATCTTGATCATGGAAAGTGCATATAATGTGGTGCAAACTTGTCAAGCTGCTACTCCCCGTGCGCACGCACACACGGTGCTACGGTTAATTGTACTTTTTCTCACAGAATTTGTTGGCCAAAGTTGGCGCTGTTTGACTCCAAACAACGCAGTGCGTCACTGAACCAAATGTCACGGCTTTGATTGGACTCACCATATCGTGGACCATATTTTCTTGATAGGCAGGTGCTGGCTCAATGTTTTTTTTTAATTTTTTACATCAAGTAATTTAAATCTTCTCATCACCTACACCCAGTCCCCCATGTCAAATTAGGTGCTTAAACACTGACCATAGTCACTAAATGAAATATTGTAACTGTGATGTTCTGAGAAGAACCCAAACGCAGACCACAGGTAGCAGGCAAAGACGTAGTTTATTTACAGTGCAAGATCAGTAGCCAGGTAATCAGAGTTCAGACGGTACAAAATCAAAATTCAAAAGTGTATTAAAAAAAAACGTAGCAAGAGAAGAAAAAAAAAAAGAAAAAAAACAGAGACACAGCAAACAAAACAGAAGAAAAAGGCAGGCTCGAAGTCGTACAGAAGGGTTGTCTCAAGAATCTCAAATAACACAGGCTTGCACACCTAAAATAAAATAAAATAAATAAATAAATAAATAAATAAATATCCGCACAGTGAATTGATCAACATTCTGACAGAGATTACAAGTGGAAGGCAGATTATATACACCAGGGAAGTAATGACACAAAAAGGAATCAAGTGTGGGTGGGAGAAGTAAGGAGCTAGACACAGGTGAACACAATAGGAAACAATAATTCAATAACGAGGGGGTACAGAAGACACGGACTGGAATGCACGCAAACACATAGATAATACACGGCCTGGGATTAGCAGGTAAACGAGTGCACAGCACGAGGGGTGGATTCTGAAAGTGGATACAGCTGAAGAAAGTTTAAGAAATAACAACTAATAGAGCAGAGATAGAAAAGCTAAGGGATAATGACAGCCGCAGTGCGGAGCAAGAGAGTGATTAGTAATTAAGTGACGTTAGTAAATGTGATTCGTTAGTTACATATACACATTAATCTATTAGTTATCGTTAGTATATAAATATAAACACACAGTTAGTATTGTTAGTTGGATTAGTATATGTACAATAATAATTAGTTAAGAAGAAAGGAAAACAAGACTTAAAATACAGGAGAAAACCCGCATGTACCGAAATGTGCAAACACGAATACAGGAAGTGGATTCTAGGATAACATGGCAACGTAGACAGAACTGAAGTGGAGTGTCAAATGGGAACCAATAATACTAATGAACACAAACAAACATGTGTAAGGAAAATAATAAAGTAACAGAAAATAAACAAAACCATAACAGTTAACAATGAACAATTCATGAAATTGACAACTGAAGCCATTAACAAATAATCAAAACCATACAGCTTTTTCTGAATTAAGACATGCATATATAAACATTATGTTGATGTTTAGCTACAACTCCACTGATATATTTCCCACTGATATACAGTATATTCACAAATGGTATGATAGGGGGGAAGTCCTCAAGGAAAGAATGCAATTCCTCTGAGGTACATAAGTAATCTTTGGTGATGCGGTCTTGTATCATTTCCTTAAAGAGTGGGGAACACTCAAACAAAAACAGAATGAAAAGGTTCATGTCCGTACCACCTTTAATGGATTGTGTCTACAGCAGATTAAATGTACATAGTGGCCACTCCTCCGACACACTCATACATGAGCCAGATATATTTCCACACCTCGAGCCAGTGTTCCACAGAAGAGTTAGCACCATTTAGAGAAGATGCATAGCTCTCACTCGTATATAGTTACCCGATAAGTAGCCTAACTACTGGACACTTTTGCAGTCGAAACCTAAGTACACTCCACCCTTGCCTATCAGGAACCCCATAAATCACATTTTAAAAGACTCTTAGATAATGATTTTCTCAATAATACACCAGCGGTTTGGTCATGACAAATGTATATTAAAACTGTCCCTTTGCAGACACAGATTATAAATATTGGATTAAGCCTACTTTAATGTTTAAAATGTAAAAAAATGCTTTAAATATGTGCCGCATTGTTGACTTGTTTTGACATTAGCTTTTAAAATTTTGCTTAGTGGTAATGTGTAATTTTGTAAACCAATTACAATTGGCAGATAGTACTGAACTATAGGAAAATTAAAACAGACAAAATTTAGACAGCAGATCTTTACCTTAAGCATGCACAGTACAGTAGGTAATTCAAAATACAATACTGTAGCCTATATCAATCGATGTGTAAACCCGAAGCAATACATTGACGTACAAAATGCAAGAAAAAATAAAATACGTACTTGCTAATCATTATTTGAAGCGAAACACACAACCACATGCTACATTATGGTGCTGGGATCCATATGAGACATTTGTTTTCGTGTTTTCCTTTTTGCATGTTTGCGTTATGGTTGTTTGTGCATGTTGCGACTGCACCAATAAGTTTTTTTGTGACTTAATAGGCTATGCATTGTTTTTTTTTTTTAAATTCCTCGCAAAATGTTATTTAAATGAGGCGCATCTTATAGCCTACTATACGGAGCTCTGTACGACTGATTCGCGTGCATTAAACCGCTGTCTCTTTAATACCAATGCTTGCTCTGGCAAAGGCGATCAGGGGGTGGGATTTATGATCAGGTGCTATTGACGCTCGTGAGTGGAGTCTCGTGGCGATGTTCATTCAAATCAGGAACGATCGAACAGGCGAGCAACAGTACGGACTCGAGGCCGAAAGTCAAACACCCAATCGCTATCTCTGCTCGGATATGCATTGCCAATTCAACATCCAAGACAGGATGAACGAATGAACAGAACTCATCTAGATCACCAGCAAATGTTTGGAGCGCCCGCTACCTTGAGTTCATGTTATTAAAGTGCGTGGGGAATAGCTATGCGACCAAAAGGAGATGCCTTTTTTAGGATGTCTTTGCGTGGTGCATGTTTGGAGCCGATGTGATGCTGACTCTCTGCCTGCGAAACTGACTCGAGGTTTGGAAGGGAGTTTCCAAAGTTCGGCGATGTGGCTTTGTGCTTAAAAATAATCATAGCCCTGGCTGTGAATAGTTGTATGGGTATCCCGGACTGCTAAATTTGGATTTTATTCTCGTCTTTTGGATACTCAAAATACATTTTTGGGGGAAATTTAAAGTATTCATCATAAAACAAAACACTCTGAAACCAAGAACATACAATGAAGCTCCATCTCACCTCCAGTGCCATACCTGTTGTTTTTGCACTAATCTGCTCCGCTTTTGGTAAGTTAAACTGATTCGAAAGGTGCGTAGCCTGTAACAACAAACCGCATAATGCTGTCTTTGCTTTACTTTGGAAAATGCAGTCTAAATCAGACGAATATAGTTGGCTCTATATATATATATATATATATCCTACTATAATCGAATACCACTCAATAGGTATCTATTCCACATTTTTCCCGGGCTCGCCCATAATATTAAAGTGTGTGTGTGTGTGTGTGTGTGAACTATATAGCTACCGGTGCGCGCGCGTGGAACAACAACAAAAAAACTTAGATGTTTATTTTTTAGGCATAATTGTGTCCCGGTCACGTTTATTGAAGTTATTTAAAGGAAATCGCATATATCCACACATTATTCGGGTTACATTCCCAAAACATATGGGTATGGGAATTAAATTGACAGTAGGCTAATATGTCAGGTCACGCTTCCTGCGATTTCAGATCGAAAACGGTTTAAAATGTTTGCCTGTCTGTCTGAAATAGCCGATGCTTAGCTACCGATAGGCTACATCGTTTCACTTAGGCTACACAATAACACTCTGCCGAGTTTTTCATTTCGGGAATACACAAACAGTGGCTGGGCAGAAATAACTGGTGAATGGTAATATACTGTGTGAATGTGGTTAGAGCAAACGATTGTGTGAATTCTTAATTACTTTGAACAGTGTTGATCAACTATTTTAAGATTAGAATTAACTTCAGGGTTTGTTATGGCTATGGCTATGTCCATACCAGCATCTTGGAATTTTTGGCTCATCTGCTTAAATAGGATGCAAATGTTGAGCGTAGCCTATGGGTTTTCTTTGCAAAGAACCATTTAGGAAAACCTGTGTGATAAATAGGCATATTGGGAAGACCGCCACCGTAAATCTAAATGGAAAAATCTAAACGTTTTTACTTAATTGTGCACAAGACATAATTTATTACGTGATTTAGTGAAGCGTGCTGTTATTGCTTGTTTGTGACATGAACGTAGTTTACTAATAGACCTAGTTCTAGCTACAGGCTTCTTGGTGCCGTGGTTGGTTTCTGTCTTGAGTGCGATGCGTAAACTAGCCTATCGATCGAGTAGCCCGCTTGAGTCGTACGTTTTAAATGCATATCCAGTGAAACATCTCCGTTACTGGAGCTGTCCTCAGCACCACGCAATACAAGAGAGCGTCCCATTATTTAAATCCCAGTCATGAAACCTTCTAGCCTACATCAATTTAAATTAAGAACATTTGATCTGTTCGCCCTCTCCGCTTTCCGAATTGTCCTTCATTATGGTTTTCTTCTTTTGAGAACATTTTTAAATTGATTTTTAAAGCACCACAATAAGAACAAACAAGCCCCTCTCTCTCTCTCTCTCTCTCTCTCTCTCTCTCTCTCTCTCTCTCTCTCTCTCTCTCTCTCTCTCTCACACACACACTTGGGTTTCGACCTTAATGATAGGCTGGTGTTCTTGGCAGTAGGCCTAAACATTGTAGATACGAGAATCGTGACACCCAGATAAATAATAGGTATCATCACCTTCAGCAGCGTCTTCCTGTTACTGAACTAGCGAGTATTGTAGCTGATTTTTGACGAGTAGGGATACTGTTTAGTGGAATACTGTCTGTAGAGGTTACTGTAAGACTGACTCTTGAGGTGGACTTTAGCTTTCTAGATGGTGTACAGTCACACATATTTCACTAGCTTCATTTTAAATGGCCATAAATAATGCTTTCAGTTTTCTCTTATTTGCCTTCAAGGAGAGACATTTCAATCTGAGCAAAGGAATCTACTGTCTGTTTTGAAGAATAGATGATGACTGCCGCCATGTGAAATAGATACTGCTGAAGGGTTTCGTTGTTTTAATGAGTCATACGGTTGTCTTTCAAATATCTGCATTCTCCTGGAAGACACATGTCGTTTGAGGAAGTCTGGTAGGCCTATCTGTTTTTTGTTTTTTTATAAATCTACAATACTTAGTTTGTGCTTGGAAACACACTGGTTGTGTCTGGGCTTCTTATTGCAATCCACACCACTCCATTTTCATAATCTTGAGTAATTACCTTTTGTTGACATTCCAATACAGAAAAAATTGTTTTTAACAATGAGTCTTTAGCCCTGGCATGCTGATGTCACAGAGATGACTCAGTGAAATATGTCACATGTCTGTGAATGTGGGCCAGTACAGTGCTATTTAACAACTAATGACATGACCATATCTCTTACTAATGAGGTCTTCACTGCCCAACTTTTTTCTTCTTGAACCAGGTCTGAAATCTCATAGATCGAGTGGAAAACTTGCTAATGGCTCGATTCCATACAGTTGGACTGTCAGAGAATAAGCGTTCTTTACACATGACTGTGCACATCTCCGCTTTTTTTTTTTAATCTGCAGGTTTTTATTTTATTTTACTTGATAATATTTTCCAATTTTTATCATTGATGTTTATCATTTTTTATTTTTGATATTTAATACTGTTCTGAACGCTCTGTTATATCTATCTTCGCATTGAGGTCCTCTGTCAGTTTAGGAGAGCGCAGGCTAACGTGCTCCCATCTGAAGCTCAGTTTAGGAGAGTGCAGGCTAACGTGCTCCCATCTGAAGCTCAGTTTAGGAGAGTGCAGGCTAACGTGCTCCCATCTGAAGCTCAGTTTAGGAGAGTGCAGGCTAACGTGCTCCCATCTGAAGCTCAGTTTAGGAGAGCGCAGGCTAACGTGCTCCCATCTGAAGCTCAGTTTAGGAGAGTGCAGGCTAACGTGCTCCCATCTGAAGCTCGTTCTGCCGGCCGCCGCTTCCCTCCGCTCTCAAGGCGAGCTGTGTGGTCATTGTGCCGAGTGCATGGTTGACACAAGCAGACTGCAGGTGCTCAACGGGGTCTCTGGTGCATGATGAAACGGGGACAATCCCTCTGACTGATACGCTCCCTCCCTGGATGACAGTGCGCCTTCATGCGCCTTCCTACAGGACTGCTCGCGACCCACAATTGGGATAGTCCGGATTTTATTCCTGACTGTGGGGTTGGGGGCATCAGTGCAATTAAACCTTAAACAGTTTTATCTTATAAAGTAACACAGCCACACAACCTCCAAAATCATTTTTTCTGATATTCATAGTCATTTCCATATGTGAGAACTCTGTAGTCCATGTGCCGCCGACCTTTGAATTTTAGTGTGCACAGTGATTTTAAATAAAGCTTTTATTTTTATTTTAGTGGGCCTGTTTATGGCTATTTGAATATGCCCCCAGGTTTGTTTTTCTTGCACTGAGAGCCTCTTCATTATGTCATTTTTGTAAAGAAGAGGATTTGTGCTCTCGGTCTATCTCAGTATAGGGCTCCACCATGGTTACTGTTGCTAAGGTAAGTTTTTCCCAACATAAAACGAATGTAAGTGGGGAAAATAGAGAGGCACATTTAGTTAGATTTTTCCCAGATTGTCTGTCAGCAGGCTATCTAGTTCTTGCTCAAAATGTGTGAATGTATTGAAATGGCTACCATGGACTTGGAGTGAATAGAAGGGACGCTGTAACCTCTCTGGTTAATGTAACGTACTCAACTGCGCATGCAGTAGGAAGAGAACTGGGTTTTATTCATTTGAGTCCAGGAATGTGCTTGTTTTGTCATAGTAATTAATGTATTTTTTTTTCTCATAGACATTTTCTACCTGTAATTTCCATAGCCACTGTATTTCAGAGATAATATGCCTGACTTTAGTAAGCCAATTAAAATTGTGAAAATTGTTCTTGGCAGAAGACTACCCCGGTGACAGCTGTCGTAATATTTTTCAGGCACGGCTGTCACTTTACTAGAAGGAATTAAGAGATGTGTCACGCCTGCTACGTGATTGGTCAATTGATGTTCCCGGGCTAATACAACGATTCACATTAATATTGGTTAGATGGAAAGTCTACTACATTGTGTCATTTAAAATGTTCTTTTAACAGTCCGCATTATGTTAAATAAAAATAAATAAATAACAAAATGTAGAGCTCAGACAAGTATTCTTTTTTTGGTGCACTTAGTGTTGTCTGCTTCAAATCATATACCTGCTTGTTCTCTCCCTTGCAAAAGTGCCCTTACCGTTGTCCTTATTTTTTATGTTTATTGTCCTTAGCTTTCGTATAAGCGTATTAGCTTTTCAATGGTAGATAATTTGTAGAGTGGCCTCCTTTCTAATATTAGCAGTGGCTAGGACTAGTTTATCACCCCTGTCCCACCCTAAGCTTGTGAGATGTGGCTGTCTGAGGTGAAAGGGGCCCTGACAATGTCAGTACCATCAATCTCTGGGCCTGCCGGCTAGGCCCTCTGGCTGTAGACAGCTTAATGGCAGTGCGTTAGTTCCGGTGGGTCTTAAGGGTTGGATGTCCCTCATGATAGGAGGATCCCAGCATAGACACAGGTTCAGCCGGTCACTCCCCCCACCCAGATTATTGTGGGGGTCTTAGATCTACTTCCTCCATGAACCTGGAGCTAAGAAACAATTTTTTTTTATCTTTTAATGGAAACAAGGATACGATGGGATGTAATGCACAGAGTACAGCATGTCATGCACCTTGTCATGGTTCTGTCAGGGGTTCGGCTTTGGGTTACGGTTGGGATTTCTTGTTCCTGACTAATGGCAGAAGTAAGTGGAAGAGGAAGCGAGCAATTTTTTTAAATATGACTTCCTGTCCTCTTATCTTACCACATATATGGGCTCCAGAAACCAATAAAAGCCTCTGAATTGACACTGTTCCTCTCGCTCCCCAAACGGCTCTGCAGTGGTCAAAAGACAGCAGTTAACTCTGCAATTTAAAACTGTGCACCATGCACATTCAATCACTGGTTGAAGATTTAAAAAAAAAAAAAAGACAACAAAGACATTTTCAAAAGGCTGGAAGCTCATCTTTTTTCTCCAATTGAGCTTTTTAAATTCATGTATAGCTCCGCCACAATCCTGCACATTGAAACTGGCAACAGATCTGTCTGCTTCAGGAGTGCTATGTTAGTCATACAAAGTGGAAGCCGAACATATTAAACCAATGGCTGTACATATTTTGTGCAGCCATTGGCTCTTATTCGCAGCCCAGGTGCATCCGTGTGTATGGCCTGCTTCCATACACGGGACTGACGCGCATGCCCTTACGTGTTTGTCAAATTTCAGCAACAGCGCCTTGTGTACATTCCTCATTAAAGCTACGTATTTGACAACTTCACTTTATTATTGACGGCCTTCTCCTCAGTTACCTAATTGAGGTAATCAGAAACAGATGCACACTTTCTTCTTCCCCTCCAGTCTAAGTGCTTGGGGGTATGATTCTTGTCAGTCTTATTTAAAAGAACACTTCAGTAATACGCGGGCTTCTTTCTGAGGAGAAGCACAAAAGGCAAAAAGAAAGGACTGGGAACAGAGAGACTTGGAATACGAAATGCGCATAAGATGATAATCACTGCGTGGAAATGAAACGCTAAAAGACTGTCACCTCTTGAAGCCTGATCTTGTAGTTTGTATGTTATACTAGAGGTGTGTGTTCTTTCAATTATTATGTGACACGATTAACATGAGCACAATTAAACTGATCGATCTTGAAAACGGCTACATTTTGGACAGCCCTGCCTCTGATCCCAGCCTGGTTTACAGGATGGTGTGGGCATTCCACTGATGTGCAAATGAGTTAAACACGTCACACGTAAACAAACACGCATGGCTGTGACTGGTAGATTGCACACTACTTCTCTGCAGCAAGTTTTAATGGCGGAAAACGGTGCTGGTAATATTTCTATGGTGAGTCTATAAACTGTATATATGAGCCAGAGGAGCCTGATCAACCACAAGATGATGTTTTTGTGGAAGATGTCTTACCGGCACAACAAGTCAGCAAATAGTAGTAATAGTAATAGTTAATTTGCCTGGCATCGATGTGTTGCTGCTAGTGTTGTTACATTACAGTACATAGCATGCTGAACGAAAGGGCACGTGTAACCTTCGGAAGAATAATTCCACATGTGGATATCCCTCCTTTCTGATGACATACCAAAGTTTTAACCGGAAACTCATGCAGTCATTGTTAATAATGCTTTGGGATAATGCCATGGCTGTCTGTACCGCAAAGATGTGTATCATTGCAAATTCACGGTTGTTGGTTAACCATAGCTTTAATTAATTTCTCAGTTGAAATGGTTGAATACCATTTGTCTCTTAGCTAATGAATGTGTATGAATGTGTGCTCGTGTCTACTTGTGTGTGAGCGCATGCGTGTGTAAGCGTACTCGTGTGTGTGTATATGTTGATATGCATCTGTGTGTATGTATGCATTACGTATGTGTGTACGTGTGCGCACTTGAGAATCTTTCCATTATAATGATGGACACACATCTGAGGGATAAAGTGTACGCCAAGAGCATTCATATTCCCTGCAATGCGTGTGCAGATGTTTACTCTCATCAATCATCACAGTATATATTACAACCAACAACCACCTTTACTCTCAACAAAAACCCAAACTAATCTTGAAGGGTATAGTAGTGCCCACCATTAATTTGAAACCAGTTCGGTTATCTTTTATACTTGACGTTATTTTTTGCACTGAAGGTGTTTAACTGTTTGCACAGTTCTAGCAGAAGACATGTGTGTTATGCTATAGACATTCAGCCTTATATTCAAATATCAAACTATCCAAAATGTATAAATCAGTGCCTATTAATCACTCTAAATTGCCTTAAGTTCCTGTTATCTTTAAAACAGTGTCTGATTTTGTAAATGGAATTAATCAATCATCATTTGTTATCTACTCTCCGTGGATCATGTTGTTGAGATATGTAGGCAGTTATTGGTGGATCAAATTAATAGGCCATTTGTCATACAGATTTATCCCAGTGACCCAAATGCAAATTAAAGATGAATTAAAATTAATGCACATTATGTCTGCCTTTGTGGAAATGTATAGATTTTCTGCTGTGTGTCTCCAGGCTTGATTTTCTTTTTCATATTGTCACATGTAATGTGCTTAAGATCCTTTTCAAATGCTCCTAACACCTCCCACCAGTCCATGCCAATGATAAGGGTAAGGCAAAGAACAATTTATTTTTTGACAAATGCTTTGTAGTCTTAATTTTACTGAATAGTCCCATAACACTGCAGTAGGCATGTTTCACAGAAAGGTTTAAAAATGTGTCTTTAATGGATGTCAGCACAGCGCTTTGATAATGTGGGATGTCTCTTCTCATTTTGCCTTGTACCCTGTACACAGAATTCATCTTCAGCCACTGCGAGCTCCTTAACCCCATAAACAGTCGTTCTCTTTTTCTGTTGCTGAGCCACGCCCATTGACAGGCTCTGCTAGTGTCTGCAATCTGCACTGGATGGGGACCTCGAGGGATTCGCATGGGGCTGATCTAGGGGTGTACATAAGTCCGTGCGTGTGCGCGTTTCCTAGCGTCCGAGCGCGCGTTTGCACGTGCGTGCGTGTTCACGGTCATGTTTTCAGTGTTGTGTTGATGCGGTTAGCTTAATTTTCCCTGGACTGCTCCACCCAATCGGTGTGAGTAGTGCGGGCTGTGCCCTTGCTGCAGCTGTGCAGAGGCAGCTTCAGTTCTGTTTGCCTATATGAGCGACATTCCCGCCATGTTGCTCTCTCTTCCCCGTAGCTTCTCACAGTCCCATCTGCAGTGTATCGCAGTGGTAATGGCTTAGGTTCATGTTCCACCACTGCAGTAGCTTTGTCAGAGCACTTCAGCAAAACTGCTTCAGCAAATGGCCAACTGCGTAAAAGGATAATGTACAAACTGTGAGCTTGTCAGTCACTGTGCGTAAGGCCATTGTCCACTAAGCCATTAAATAATAACCTGATGACAGAATTCATCATTTTCTTTTTTGTTTTTTTTCCACAGATGGAATCCTTATGAACGAGGATGAAAGTTGGGTCTTATTTCCTCTGTATTTAGACATAATTCACAGTGTTGTTGAAATAGCCTAAGTGGAGTGGTGGTAAATGCGCTGTACTTTTGGCCCTCTGAAGCACAACTGAGTCTCGCAGAGCGTGGAAATCTGTGTTAATGCAACATAAAGTAATATCAACTGAGCCGGCCGCCAGTTGGGCGTATAAACGGCTTTTCTGTCTAGCCAACTGATGGGCACCTTTTTTCAGTCTGCATTTCAGCTGCATCCAAAGTGCTTACCCACAGCACGACAGGATATGATGTTAGAGGGGCTTACGCGTCTTTAATTCCGCAGCACCTTCTCCTCGCCCCTTTCACGGCGAAGGTTTTTCGCCGTGCCTACAGATGGCGAAAAAGAATTGCCCAGCGAGCAATTTGAACGTGCTGAGCCATTCAAAAAACACTCTCGCCCCTCTCCTGCAACCCACACTTTTTGAAGGGAGAATCAATACCGTTCGCAAAAGAGTCACTGGCTTTAGAAACACACAGCCTTTTTGTTTGAAGACTTGTTTGTGTTGACAGTCGGGAGAAAGATGCTCTTGTTCTTGTCCTTTATTTGTCTATTATGAGGTGGATGTTTATGACACAGCGTGGAGGGATTAGGTTTATAGGGTTAAGTCTGCCTGGGCAAAGTACCGTTAGCCTATGGATTTCATCTCTATTCCTTTGAAAATTGGCTAACTGAATAATTTACCCCTAGTTCCCTGTTCCTTTGTCTTGTTATTTAGATGAGTGCGTTCAGATTTTAAGTGCTCTTGACATATTCCCATCTCTCTTTTATTGGGGAAAAATAATTGTCTCTAGCTTCTTCTGCTTTTCATCTCAGAAAAGTATTTTAAGGTAAATGGGCTGTAAGCTATTGCTGAACGTCGCGGTACTAATGTAACGGCAGTGCATACGCTTCCTGTTAACTGCAGTAACAATAAGCAGTTTTCTCTCCCATAAACACGGTTATAAAAACCTGACTGAACACTGTAGAATGCTACATGCTGTGTTGCTACCTAATTTTCATGCACAGATGTGGTCAGAATTCACCCAGGCTGCTTTATGAGCCCAGGGTGTCTGTGTTCTGTTTGCCGTCACATAATGTGCAGGTTGGCTGGTTGTGTTAAGCCAGTAAAGAGACACATTCCTTTCTCCCCAGTCACAGAGACCTCCAGCAAAGAAACTGGCACAAAAAAAAAGCTATATAATAATTATTTGTTCATAAATAGTGGCCATCTCATTTTCTCTTACCTTGGATATAAATAAGCCATAAATACTTTATTGCTTTATGTTCTTGATTTGCTGTTGCCTTGAAAGTGCTCTTTTGTTGTCAGTGATTGCAGGCAATAGGACTGGATAAAGGAGAGTGTTGAAGCATCCAGCCTTTTTTACTCCCCAATTAAACTAGGAGAAAGTAAGGTCACATTTGCAAGTCAATTCCCATGGACCAGCAAATGAGGGGAGGAGACATGCCTGAAAAGCAGTAACGAAGGTTAGGTCAGAACAGCGGCGATAAACTCAGCCCTTTGTATGAGCCGGTCTTCATCGCTGTCCGCCAGGTTTCTTGCCTTCATTTATTCTATTATTATTATTAATAATAATTTGATTTTTTATTTTTTACTAAAGGTTTTACTGTATGGTTTTGAAAAATAGACTACAGTCTTAAATACAAAAGACTGTGTTCCTTTAGTAAAACAAAATAGAAAAATCTTTTCTATGTTATACAATCTTCTGTGTTGTTTTAGTATTAACAAAGAAGATTGAGAGAACCACTTTCTAATTAAGTTCAGGTTCACGTCACGAGTTTTCCTCCAAGTGTTTTGGCGCCCCTGGGTAAAGAGGGCTCATTAATAATTGCAGGTGAAGAATAAAAAAAAAAAGGACATTTTCTGTTTAATTTATCATTAATGGCTACGGTTTGTCGCTCGCGCTCGTTTTCACTTTCCCTGTTCTCCCTCGTTCTATTGCTTCCTCTTTGCTAATCTGCAGATCGATACTGTATACCTCTGCCATTTAAAAACACCCCCAGGCCTGCTGTTGACCATCACTGTCCTACTGTAGCATATTAGATTTTGTACCGTTTTGCTAAAGGCGTCCACCAGATTACTACTTACTATATTGTAAATAGTCCTTTTGTAGATGCCTTTAGCCGAAGCAACTTTCAAAAGTGCTTTTCGCATGGTGAACAGACACGACTTGAGCTAGAGAAGACAATAAAGTCAACTTTCAAAAGTGCTTTTCGCATGGTGAACATACACGACTTGAGCTAGAGAAGACAATAAAGTCAACTTTCAAAAGTGCTTTTCGCATGGTGAACATACACGACTTGAGCTAGAGAAGACAATAAAGTCAACTTTCAAAAGTGTTTTTCGCATGGTGAACATACACGACTTGAGCTAGAGAAGACAATAAAGTCAACTTTCAAAAGTGCTTTTCGCATGGTGAACATACACGACTTGAGCTAGAGAAGACAATAAAGTCAACTTTCAAAAGTGCTTTTCGCATGGTGAACATACACGACTTGAGCTAGAGAAGACCATAAAGTCACACAAGTGCCACCTTCCAGCTGCATGCTTGAAGACCTACGAGGTAAAGGTGGACTGAACACCTCACAAACTACGTCTGTATTGTGTTGCATAAAAATGGCAACAACTGATCCATAGCCTCTTCAAGGATCTCGGCACCCGTTGCCATGGAAATGATGAATTATGTAACTGTGACATTTGACCTTAGATCACCACGCCAGGAAAAAAGGTCAAGGGTAATCATCCATTATCCAAATAATGTGGAGCAAAAGGATTCACCTGCTATATGGTTTTACTTCACATAACATCAGTATCTGATCTTCAAAAACCAATAACAACACTGGTTAGTAGTAGCTGATCCTGGGCGAAAAATGCTGGCTTGTTTTCCCACCACAATTCCAATCCTGGAATTTTAACATGCTGTTACCTTTTCTTAATTCGGTGCTTTTTGTGTTTAGAGGGATTATTTACCATCTTAATCCACATTATATCCAAAATAGCTGCATGTCATGCAGAATAAAGGTCCCATGTTCACATTGTGCTTATTGTGCTATATTGCAAACAATTACATTCAACGAGGTAACATAATTTTTTAACTGATGAAATTAAAGACTGAGATTAATCAATAGGCTCTTAATTAGGATGTTGAACGCATCTGTTTAAATTCTTTCATAATTATTTCTTTACACTTATTAACACAATGCAGGTCAGGTTCATTGTAGTTTGCTTTGTCGATATGAATTGTTCATTATCTAACAAATGGTTAGTTTTAGTGGTCATGTGTACACACTTACATCTATTGATTCACCTCAGTCTTTAATTTGATCAGATACAAAATACCTCTTTGTATGTAATTGTTTGCAATATAGCACAATAAGCACAATGTGAATATAGGATTTTTATTCTTCATGACATGCATAACTATTCCTAACATAATGTGACTTTAGAGGGGAAGCATAATCCCTATGAACATAAAAATCACCTAATTAAGAAAAATTAAGAGCTTGTTAAAATTGCGGGATTGCAATATTGTGGTTGGAACGGAAACCAGCATACATAGTGGTCCCCCAGGACAGTGTTTCGAAACCACTAAGCTAGATGGCCGCCGTGAGTATATTTCTATTTGCCAGCAAACACTATTTCATGATGTTTGATATGTTACGTAATAAAACGCACAGAAGTCATGTTTAAAAAAACATGTTACAGTCCTGTGGACCCGGTGAATATTGCATGTCCATGTTACGGTTTCTGCCCCTTAACCCTGGAGGGCTGAAAGCTTGTAGGAAAACTCATGCAAACAAGAGCGGAGCCAATGGTGAACATGAGCTTGTCTATATAAAGTGGATGACCTAACCGTCTGTCTAGCAGGTGGACGAATGCTGTGGTTTATAGTTATATTTCCAGAAAACAAGTGCTGGTCGGTCCTGACACTGTTGCAGTATGTCTATTGATTGCTGGTCAGCAAGCATGACGTACATTATTATAATATGCTACATGAAAGAAAAGCGATACTCTTTTTTTTTTTTTTCCCCCTCTGAAGTGGATATGAATCAACTTCGAAGGTTAAAGCCTGCTGCTGCAGCTTCTTGAGGCAGGAGTACCAAAGGGCTGTCGTTCCTGGGGTTCACCCATGCTGGGGGTGTCAGCCCCCACCCCTCCCAATACCCGAACCCACTCTGACTCAGTAACGCGAGTGACTGAACTACTGCTCTCTCAGCACTGCCTCTTTATCTCTCTAGGTTACTTCACCCTGGTGTGCTGTCTTCTTTGCAAGTGTGGATGTGTAGAACTCCAAGATTTGTGACAGACATTCAAAAGAGTTGTTTTTATTTCATGTCGTAAAAAAGAAAAACTATAAATGGAAGGAGAGGAGCACGTCTGAACTGTCCTCCGGGGCGCCATTAGGACAATTCCAAGAGCCCGGACTGGTAGGCGCCCTCAAAAATATTAGAATATATAGGATTAATAAATTCAAAATAAGATCAGAACGACAATGTGCAGGTAAACGTGAGTGTTTCTCAACCTTGACACTATTGGAGATCCGTTGGAAGTTTTTTTTTAATTATGAAAGAAAGGATTATGCTCACCTTGCTCAATAAAAATTCAAACACTGTAATTTTCTTTCCACATGAAAGGATAATTATATTTTATAAAAAATAGCCTATTGTCTGTATTGGGCACTGGACAGTTTAAAATAATTGAGTGACACGCTATGTTAATGTGAAAGCCGTTGTAATGCTACTGCCAAAAAAAGCCAGTGTTACATGATAACCAATGTAATCTCACTGTAGTGTCAGTGTTAAAATGACAGTCAATAAAATGTTCGTATTTAAAACCATTGGGTCGATGATTAGGTTATTAAGTGTGGTTACAGTAATTGTGCAGGGATGGGGTGGTAGGACTCAACGTGAGATCTTTTCATGGGGTCCAAAATCCCTGGCAGTCTTCCTGACTGTCTTCAAATGAGAATTTATTACTTGTTTTTAGATTCAACTTACAACCCCCCCCAACACACACACACACACACATGTTTGCCTTGTTCATAACTACTAGTAGGAAACCTGTTTTTTTCTCTCTCATATGTAGGATTATTGCATTCTATCCCTCGTTGGTTGGTTCTCTCCAAGTGTAGTTTCTCGCCACTGCGGACATCTGGTCGGGCTGCATTTCACCACAGTCACAGAGTTTAATTCCAAAGAAGATCACGGCCACGACCCAGTTGAAAGACTGCTCATACTTGCTCAGTTTTTTAATTCTGTTCTTAGTGTTCCCTTGAAAGCTTTAACACATCCAGTCACATTTCACAGTCCGTTAAGGTCGAGATCAAATAAAGCTACCGATTCTCCGCCTTCTCTTTGCAGCAATATCTTTTCCGTTTTTTGTCTGTCTCTCCCACAACAGCTGAAGAGTGCCGTGTTTTTTCTCCCCACAGTAGTTTCAGACTCTGTCTGGGTTTGCGTTCAGTCAGTTCTGCTTGGAGCGGCTGTCCCCTCAGTGTGCGTGAGCCACAGAGTCCCTGCGTGTCCTTGAGGAGGATCACTAGCCGGGTCTCAGGAAGGTCGGCTCTATCTCCCTACCTGCGGCTGCAGATGGCCAGAGCAGATGTACTGTACACAACCAAATCCCCACAATGTCTACAGAGGCACATCCTCTCTCAGCTTAGGATACAGTTGGTGTTTCCGGCACCACTTACATTCTCCAGTCCCCTCATTACTGCTGTAATAACAATAATAATAATAATAATAATCATCCTCATCAAAATAATGCTCAAAATAGTGGTATTACTTAGAGTGTATGTATAACAAAATGTATGTATTACAGTATATATTTTTTTTTACATACAAAAATAATTTGTTAAAATTGTGACATTATTTATGCAGGTCTTCGTCTGAACACTTAAGTAGGGCCACCAGTTTGTTACCACCATGTGACCTGCAGGGATAGAGACTTGTATTTCAATTGTTATCCTCCAAGGGTCCTTATAGGCACTCCAACAACTAATCGTACAAATGAGTTTCTAATTGAGAGATTTATAAAAACAATTAGTAGATCTAATTTACGGAGAGTCAGAGGAAGGCAAGTGAATGTGGATGTAAGTTTAAATGCTACGGAAAGCATATATTTGAGCAAACCAGTGAATCAGTATCTGTCTGGTACACTATACATAGCTATTCAATTTATTTTGCACTTGCAATTTAACAATAAATTATGCAAAGAAGATAACAATAGACCAACATTTCAAATATGCAAACTAAAAAACATCACAGAAGAGACTTGTACAACTGGCCATGGTAAAATATAGAGTTTACATTTGAACTTTGTACATGACATTCACCAGTTTTATTTAATTTATCTTTTTGTTTTAATATACCTCAATTTTCTTACTAATATGACTTTGTTTTTTAATTTAGCAAGTAACTGCTCTCATTTCCCACTGCTTCTAACATAACCTAGCATGCCCCTGTAAAACATTAAAAAATACTGCGGCATGTCCACCAAAATAAATAATCAAACTGAATATAACAAGTGAGTGTCGTTTGTAAACATCACCTTCAATCATTGTCTGTGCTTAATTAGTGCCAATTACTTTATCAACTTAGATGATTGAGGTGGTGCAAATGGGATAATTGTTTGAGAAGTGGTTGGCTATGAGGCGATCGCAATCTCTAGCTGGCTGAGGACTGAAGTGCCCGAACAAGGGGGAAACAAACTGGTGACCCTAGTCATCAACGAGTAACTATATTGTAAATACAATGCAGCATTCATCATTGAGTCAACTGGCAAGTGCATTGTTGGCCATTTCACGAAGAGTATTAGGTAATGTTCACACGTTTAACTCTATAACAGGACTTTACACCTCCCCCATGCTTCACTGTAGATGTTTGCGTGTTAGTGTACTTGCAAATTTCCCCTTGAGCCATGGTGGATAACAGGGCTGCACATGCTGTTTATTGTTATCCGATTTTGTTACAATATGAAATATGAAATGAGTGGTCAAGTGTCAAGATTACCTTGCAGAAGCCACAGCCAATCATCGTTTTTACAGCACCAAAGACAGGCTTGGATCTCTGCTGGTTGGTCACCTCTAATGAAGTTGGTCTTAAAAAAAGAAAAAAACTCATGCGTATCCAAATTAATCAACTGAATCATTTGATTCAGAAGAATCTGAACTGAAGAATCAATCATTTTATCCACAGTTAGTTTCTCACTTTGATCAGATGGAAAACAGGAAGCATCTGACTATTGTCTCTCCTTTTCTTCCTCCCATCCCTTCCACAGGGTCCCGTCCACGTCTGGATGATGCGCCTCCCCGAATCGTGGAGCACCCCTCTGACCTGATCGTGTCCAAGGGGGAGCCGGCCACCCTCAACTGCAAGGCCGAGGGGCGGCCCACCCCGACCGTGGAGTGGTACAAGGACGCGGAGCGCGTGGAGACGGACCGGGAGGACCCGCGCTCCCACCGCATGCTCCTCCCCAGCGGCTCCCTCTTCTTCCTGCGCATCGTCCACGGGAGGCGGAGCAAGCCCGACGAGGGCGTCTACATCTGCGTCGCCCGAAACTACCTGGGGGAGGCGGTGAGCCGCAACGCGTCGCTGGAAGTGGCCAGTAAGTCCCGTTACTGCGGCGCCTCAACCAAACCGTCCTTGTCACTTCAATGCAGTTTTTGCCTCTACTTCGAGAGAACTGTTCCAGACAACACACAAATAAATAAATAACCCTCGAGCAAGCCTGGCCAGAATTGCAAATTAGATCATTGTTGTTATGAGAGTGGGTAGCTAATCCAGTTGTGCCCATTCATTTGGATAGACATGGCCTCATAGGGAAGGAACCGTATGTGGGAGCTGTCTCTGTTGTCGTGTCCAGGTGGCAGGTTTTCAGCTGAACACCAAGTCTTGTCTGAGCTCTTATGGTGGATCACATCCAGGTTGTAGCAGCAGGGTAATTGATAACTGGCAGAATTAGAATCATTAAATGGAATTTTTTTGTCTTCCTTTGTTGGAAAGTCGCTTTTGGAATCAAATTATTTATGCAGCATTTTTTTGTGTACTCCCATCTGTCAATGATTCGATTAAGTAATATTGTGAGGAAGAAGCATAACCTTTAAAAAAATGGGATAAAAATCTAAAAGTGCTTGTACAACAGTTTCTGTACCTCTCGTGTAGGGTGTGCCGAAGGTGTTTTGTCCAATCTTTTTTGACATGATGGTACCATTTGGGTTTCCACCGCATTTTTATATACTCTTCCAGCATGAGACAAAATGCTAGCTATTGTCAGCACTAACCTTTTCCCCGAAAGGTTGAAGGCCTCCTCTGCTCTGATTGGCTGTTTCCAGGGTACTTGGGTTTTAAGTTTTTAAGGTTTTTCAGCTTTGCCCTTTCTGTATGTTATTAACTTTAAGTTGCAATATGTGTGCCATTCCAGTTCTCAGAGTAGGCTCTGTCATAATGTTATTCAGCGACCCTTATGTATTTCAAGGTTTATAAAAATGTATAGATAAAAAAATATATATAATTTTTGTTGCAGTATTAAAAGTAATTTTATCTATACAAGCTAATTATAAATCTATGAATACATAAGGAGCCCTGATGACCTCTGTCTTGCTCGAGAAGAAATCTATCTACTTCTGTGAATAGTGTGCACACATCTATACGCCAATAATCTGATGCTACGTTATGGCGGCCGGGCAATGGCTAGGGAGCTGGGCTTCTGTTTGTGTGTTGGATTCTCTGCTGGGCCACCACCATTCTACCCTTGAGCAAGGTACTTAGCCTGAATTGCTTCAGTAAATATCCAGCCGTATAAATGGATTTAATGTAACAAAAAAAAAAAGTAATCTGTTTAAGTCCCTCTGGATAAGAGCGTCTCCTAAACGCCAAAATGTAATGTAATGCATACAATTATATAGAGTCTATAAAGTGACCTTGTACATTGTGACCTTTTTACATACACAAGTATACTTCTGAGAAAGGAAATCATTGCATTGTAAACTTTCGCTCATTGTACCAAAATGGGCTGTTTTTTTAAGTGTGTCAATATGTTGGTAGATGTACATATTAATGTGCGATTGAATGCTGTCATTTCTAGACCCCCCCACCTCACCCACTGTACGTATGTGAGTTCTGCAAGGGGAACATGACCCTCGGTAGGTAAGCGGTCATATCTGTTTTTGTGGAGCTGGGTTTAGAGGCACTTGCTATGTCCTTGATTCTATCAGTGCGGGTTTAAAAGCGCTCTGGCTTCCACCGCCTTTCACCATTTCTAAGGCGGAAAGCGCCGGCAGTGTGTGGGCACAGTGCGTTCCTGAATGGATTGCCTCTTGCTCAGTGCAGTCCCAACCGTCTCGAGTCTACGCGATGTCCACATCATTTTGCAGCAGTGACAATGGGGTGCCGCTGGCTGCCGTATGGAACACCCCTGACCCCCCTCGGGGTCCTGAACCTTGACCCTTGGCAAGTTCTTCACAGCTGGTGCTGGTGTATGAGGTATCGATTTTTCTCAGAGAGTCAGTATCTCCCGTGGAGGGCTGGATTGGGTGGACGGAAGACACAGCTTGTCGTATTACCTGCGGGGCAGGGAGCACAAAGCCAGTGTCTCTCTGCGGAGCCCAGCCCAGCCTGTCCGCTTGTGTGCTCGCTCACTCCGCCCCTCAGAGAGAGAAGGCTACCCTCACTGGCTGCTGTCTTGTGTCCCTGAGACCCTCACAATCATCGGCAGGGCCTCTGTTATCTGTGAAATTCAGGGGTATAGTAGATTTTTGAAGGAGGCAGAGTTAGTGCCCCTCTTCCCCTTTTCGGCTGGGAGTGGCAGTTGTGTCTTCTGAAGGAGGCAGGGTTGGTGCGCCCCTCCAGCTGGGAGGGGCAGTTATGTCTTGTTAAGAAGACAGGGTTGGTGCCCCTATCCAACCAGAAGGGGCAGTTCTGCCTTGTGAAGGAGACAGGGCTGGTGACCATCTCTGGCCGGGAGGGGCAGTTGTACCTTGTGAAGGAGACAGGGCTGGTGCCTCTCTCCAGTTGGGCAGGGTGGTTTACTGTTTAACGTTTGGGCAGACTGTTTTAGTGTTTTACAGTTGGCCGGGCTGAAGGGTTGAGTGGTTGAGCCGCACACGCAGCGCGGCGGTGTCTGTGGCTTGGCCATGTGCTCGTGCCAGAACCACAGCGTGCAGACGCATTTACCTGCAGGGTGCTGGGGGACCGGGGTAGAGGTTTTTCAGGGTGGGAACTGAAGCATCTGCTGGTGCTCACATGCCATGTTCAGAGGCAGGACAGAGTGCAGGGCAGATTACACTTGTTTTGGGGGAAGCTTAAGATGGCGGACAATGACTGACAGCAACGGCATCTTCGATTTTTCAAGCCCCACCCTGCCCAATCGGCATGTGTGCGTGCGAGCGAGAGTGCGTGTGAGAGGGAGAGTGAGAGAGAGAGTGTGTGTAAGTGCTTATGTGTCTGAAAAGGTCATTTACATAAAATGTTCTCTTGCTGCTGTGTAGTTGCATGTTAATGTTTGTGCGTAAGGCTTGGAAAGGGAAGCAGGATCATATTTCATACTTAAGCAAAGTGACAGATGTGATAAGATTGGGCAGTTCTGGTCAGCAGCTGTGGTCCAGGCTTCAAAATTATGGATGATGCAGAGGAAACTAATATACTAGCCTCCTTGCATGATGTCCTACACTAAGCTAATCCAACTGCAATATGCTCAAAGTCAGAACTAATCATACGTCATCACCTCTCTCTTTACTCATGTCAGCAGTTATTTACATTATTTGAAGACACACTCGTATAAGAAATAATCAATTGAAGGCACTGATTCATTTCCAGTGAATTTATAGTAGAGCCCTTTAGAACTGCAGTGTCTCTTGGGTTTTCAGACACCGAACACATTTCTTTTCTGCTTTTGATAATGATGTCATGTCATGTTATCTGTGTGATAATGCCAAAGCAATTATCTCGTGTGTAAAGATCGACCGATGAAAGAGGGACACTTTGAGTCATGACAGTTCCAAACAAATAAAAAGACCTCAGGCCTTTTTGAGGTCTAGTTTTGGTTCCAAGGGAGCTCATGTGAAACCTTGGTATCACCTGTCTTCGGGAATCCTGGGAATGAAGGAAAATGTTGCACAAAATTCCTCAGGTGTGTGCGTGCATGTGTGTGTGTATGTGTGTGTGTGTATGTGTTTGTGCATGTGTGTGTGTGTGTGTGTCTGTGTGTGTATGTGTTTGTGCATGTGTGTGTGTGTGTGTATGTGTGTGTGTGTGTGTGTGTGTGTATGTGTGTGTGTGTGTGTTTGTGTGTGTGTGCCGTTCATGCCTGAGGGATTCCAATGTTTCAGTGCTGGGGCTGAGAGACAGCAAACAACAGCTCTTCTACCTTGCATGGAAAATTGATTTAGGACTTTTTTGGATTAGGAATAGGGGAGTCACAGCAGATAAGGAAAGTGTCCTCCCGGTAAAAAAAAGGCAGTTTAATATTGGCTTGCCTCTCCCCAGGCAGCGGCCGACATTGCAGCGGCTTTGGGTCTTCATGACTTCCTCATTATTATAACCCCCTTAGTTCAGGCTCAGAACAGTCTCGGTGTGGCAGCCTAACTAATAGCATTCCGGGCAGCACATATCGCTGGCAGGTGACAGAAAAAGAGCAGCGCTGAGATGGTTTTGTTCCCGAAGCCAGCCATTTCATGGATTTGCACATTCGCGTCGATTGATTTATCTCCTCGGATCCCTCCGCAAAAAGGGCTTTTAACAATGTAGGCTAAGCCATACAATGGACATAAATCAGCTTTAGCGTAGCCTGACAACGCGGCGGTGGCTACAATCCCCAGTCATATAATCCACAGAGGGGGGAAATTATGAGGAATTATCTTAATGGATAGAGTAGGGATCAATGTAATGATGGCTGAAATAGTTGTGTGGAAATAAAGAAGGCCCAAAATGACTGCCTTCCTGATGCGTCACCAGGCCTCATCGCTTTGCTAATGCAATGGGTTTGCTCTGGGAATGTCTGAGTGGATGGTGTGGGAGGGGCTTTGGTCCGTCTGTCCTGTGGTCATATATATCCTGCCTGCCAGGCACGCTTGCCCTCAGTGCCCTGACCTCGTTGTGATTAATGAATTCATTAGACCTGGTTGGGGGCTAATGAGAAGCTTGGTCTGCCCTGGTGGCCAGTGGACGGCTCGAGGGGTGTTTGGGAGTGTAACCGTCTAGATGGCAACAGGTGGTGGGAGGAAGTGCTTTTAAAAAAGTCAGCCCTTCGGGGTTAATGAATTCTATTGCATTTGTGTGGCTTTACGGCGCTGAGATTGCAGCCAGAACAATACACAGCCGTTGTGCCTAATCATGTTACACTAATACCCCAGGTCTTTGCCTACACACACACACTGGATGTTGAGCACTGCTAACAGTGTTATTTCAAAACATTTCTAGTTTCTAGAGAGCTGTCGTAATACTATTAGCTGTAATCGTGTTTTCGTCCCTATTTCTTTTTTCCATTTCCCATTTGTGTTCATGGTGAAATTTGTCAGGACATTTTCACTTGTGTTTAGTTTTTTTATTGCGTTCTGGGAATTCATCTGTTCTGGGATTCCATCTGCTGCAAGTAAAAGTATGATACATTTTAATAAGATTATATTTTTGGATCTAATTGTAGCTTGAAAAAAAATAAATAACTTGACTTATGTGACAAGCCAATATATATTTGAAAGTGCCAGCTGTAGTTTGAAGTGGGAACCACGACCAGATGAACAGCTGCTATAGTTCTGATTTTTAAACACTGGAATATACAAAACAAAATACTTCACCTGGGTTTTATTTTGACATGGATCCAATCTGTGTGCAATTTAAACTGAATCATTTTCTGTAATTCTTGCCAAATCCTTTAAATGTGGGCTCTACTTGCCAAGTCAGCTGCCCATTTGGGGGGTGCTCCTCTGCCTGTCCCTCAATACGCTGTGGTAGAAGGGAGTATGGAGGGCTTTAGTGCCACTGGGGAGGATTAGCGGAGATTTCTGTTCTCTTCCATCTGTTTTCTGGCTCACAACGTCCACCCTGTGCACTGGGACAACAAAAATATGTTTTGTCCTTCCTTTCCAATCTGGTGTCAAATTTAAATATTTAATTTGTTTAGAAAAACTTCAGGTAAATATCAGCAAATTATTTCAGAAATGAGTTGCATGGAGACATACAGTACTTTGATGTGAAATTAGGGATTTGAACATTTTTTTATTTTATTTTTTCAGACCTGAATAAGTGTGAAAAGTGAGGGAGAGAGATAGTTCTTGTCAGCCTTGCACATGTGCTCAGTTTGGCAGCACAGCGGTGGAAGGCGGGTAAAAGCTGCTTGTGCCAGGGCAGCGTGGTTACGCCCAGGTCTCCGCATGTCAGGGCAACGCGCCAGTCCGCCGCCCCCGCCTCGGACTCACCGCTGAGCTCTCCTCCTCTGCCTTGTGTTTCTCATTCACCCATTAACCCGGGCTCTCATCAGCTCCGTCCATCCGCGTGGCCATGAGCAGTGCGGTTGATGGCAGAGCCTCCGGCCAGGTCAGAGACGTCCAGGGCCCTGCATGCTGCGCTGCACGACCGGTAGTTTACGTGCCAGCCTGCCACACCCACGTCTACACCCAGCATCTTGGCTGATGAAAGTAGGTTAGACAGGCAGTTGCTGCTCTGTGCCAGCGGGTAACAAGAGCCTTTTCTAGCAGATTCCTATTGGACGGGCCTCGCCTTGAATGCAGGAACTGCCTTATTGGCCGGAGCTGAAGCTTCTTATTTGATTGAATGTTGACACAAGGCCCTGGCTCTCATCCCACTTTAACGATGTTGCAAGGGGGAATTGCCGCAAGCACACAATGCACGCAGTGCCGGAACTATTAATGCTTCTGTTATTACCTGTGTGCATTACTTGAGCCAAACTGCGATGACTGTGCAGAAAGAAACCTATGAAGCCCTCCACCCAATCGTACAGTATTTACCTGATCGTCTCCCTCCTATAGGGATAAGGTTACATAGACTTACACTTCTATGCGCATCTATTTATAGATATGGAAATGAGGTGAAGCACTTTGCTCAAGCATACAACAGCAGTGCACTCAAACCTGTCACATTAAAGATACAGGCCCTTACCAGCACGTCGCGCAACAAAACACCCTTCATTGTGGATGTCAAAATCTTTTAGCGTTGTTAAAATCCTTGTGTGTAATCATTTTATGCCTGTGGCAATGGTGTCATGTGATGGCTGTAATAATGACATCATGTCATGTAATTTAATGTATATGGCAGTGAAGTCATGTTTGCCATAATGTGTTGATGTAATATAATTACATTTCTGTGGTAACTGAATTGTTAAGTGCTCTGTAGAAGGCGGATGCTTTAAGTGTATGTATGCACATTTCCTTGAGTGAGCTTGTGTCTGTATATCAGTGTCTGTGTGTATTTTTTTCTTTTGAGGGGGGGCGGGGGGGGGGGGGTTTTGGGAGAAATTAAGGCCTCTCTGGCAGGATATTTGTGTGTATATGTGTGTATGTGTGTACACATGCGTGTGTGTGTGCTTGTCTGTGTGTGTGTGTGTGAATGTGTGTTTGCAAGTGAGTGTGTGTGTGTGTGTGTGTATGTACATTGGGTAGGTTGGCACAGAAAGAGTGGGCACAGGTGGGGCACTGGACCTGGTCCGTCTCATTTGGTCAGGCACTGAGACGGACCCCTGCTTCCTGCTCCCTCCATAAAAGCAGGAGGACAGAGGGACAGCGAGACACAGCTCCCTGCGTAGCGCGTGGCTCATAGCGCCTCTTGAAATAGCAGGGAGCATCGTCCCAGCTGCCCCTTGGATGTTTACCTATGAGTGAGGCTGCGGCTCTTTCAAAGCCGCAGAACTGGCGCTCTCTCTGTGGGAGGGAGCAGCCAAAGTCATGGAGCTGGGGAATGAAACCAAGCACAACCAATGCAAAATAAAAAAATAACACATTTTTAAGAATTATAAAAAAATTATGTCTGCACAACGAGTTATTGTGTCCATTTCTGTACAGAGAGAATTCAGGGGAGTCTAATGCAGGGCTTCTTACCTTGGTTGTACTTTTATGCCTCTTAATTGGCAGATAAAATCATGTTATTCCAACACTCAATACCTCTGCTCTACTGTGGTGAAGTGCACAGATACGTTTCCAGGTTGACAAAAATTCAGGCACATAACACTGAAATATCAATAGCAAAACATTTACATAATTGCATCATCTTTTGAAGTAGCAGCTCAGAAATGTGTCCAGTTGCCTAAATGGTATTAGGATCCATGTGGTTTTGAACGTGGATATGTCTGGTACAAGTCACAGTCCGTTTAGGATCCATGCGGTTTTGAACGTGGATATGTCTGGTACAAGTCACAGTCCGTTTAGGATCCATGCGGTTTTGAACGTGGATATGTCTGGTACAAGTCACAGTCAGTTTAGGATCCATGTGGTTTTGAACGTGGATATGTCTGGTACAAGTCACAGTCAGTTTAGGATCCATGTGGTTTTGAACGTGGATATGTCTGGTACAAGTCACAGTCCATTTAGGATCCATGCGGTTTTGAACGTGGATATGTCTGGTACAAGTCACAGTCAGTTTTTGACACATTTTGCCTTTTGCCCATTTTCACCGACCAAACAGGAATTTAAAATAAAATGTATACTGCATGTATGGTGTAATCATTTTAAGAGCTCTTAGTATTCCTTTAGGGGCTGGACACATCTTGATTCTGGATTTTCAGCAGTATTGGTTTATGAAATCATGCTAATATTTATAGAACAAGCAGATTGGATTTACAATAAATAACATAAACCAGCTAAAACCAGAGAGGTGGAGACCTTGGGGTGGAGTCTGTAAGCCAAACCTGAACGCATACTAAGCCCCCCCCCCCATGCTGCAGAGTGCTCGATTCTCAGTCATGGGTCTTTCTGTACTATAATCCTGTCTCCACCTGTAACTCTCTGCATCCTCCCTGGGAAAAAAGGCTTAAATGTAAATACCAGTTTAATTATCATTATTTTAAGGCTAATTGCTCACAGTTTCAGGGAACGCTAATTTGGCAGTTTCCCTTTTATGTTTAGCCATGCAAATTTGTGACCGGGTACACCACCTTAACCATGTTACACGAAGACTATAGCTAGATTAGATTAATCCCCTTGTTCCACAGACAACGTCTCGAGTAGCTGCAGCAGTACGAGGCCATAGGCACAAGATTATACCGCCCCTGTAATGGGCTTATTGTTGTTACACTCTGAGCTGAGTGAACAATAGCGAGGGCACCTGCCGCCCCCGGCCCAGCCGTCGGTACTGAGGGGGCCACAGGTTGCCCCCGCCCCTATCCACCCCCCTCTTCTTTGTTCTCCATCGATCTGTTTTGGACAGCCGCAGGCTCGCCTGACGTCTCCACACAATGCGGCAAGCAGAGGTGCAGGGGTGCACCACACAGAACCACAACCACCCCACCACTGCCGCTCGCCTTTTTCCCTCCAAAACACGTTGAGAACTTTCCAAAGACATTTATACTTACCAACCAGTTTTTGAACCGCAATTCAAAAGACAATGTGAATGTACTTTTCTCATCCTGTTATCGTTGTATTTGCATTTTTATGCTGGCCCATTGACCTTGTAGTAGTACATTAAGAAGTGTACTCCAAGACTTTTACCTGAGCATATGGAGTCCTGCTGTTTGCCCAGACACGTCCTTGAAGTTGGGCAAAAAGTCTTATTATTTATTACTCGCATCCATAAACAAGACGCACACAACACAAAAAAATACACAGGTATTGGACAGATGGAATGAAATTTTGCTTTATTGCTTCTTGACATATTTGTGGGATCGTTCTTTGGTGAAGAATGGCATTTACAGGCAGCTGCCTGCATTTATATATTGGATGTGGTTTAATCTTCAAGGCCCAAGATGGCAGGAAAGAATCTGGCAGGGCGTGTCCTGTTTGGCTGCTCCAATGATGCTGTGTGGGGGGGAACAAGTGACAGGGGAGGGGGGAGTGTGAGGTAGAGAGAGAGGGGGGAGTGTGAGGGAGAGAGAGAGGCTAAAAGCAAGCGAAATGGAGAAAGAGGGAAGAAGTTCTTGAGTGACTTGGATCGCAGACAGGAGCCATGCAGCTTGTTAGTGCTCACCGAAATCTTTCTGCAGAGAACAGCCAAACTGCAATACGATTCGGGAGGCGTGCGTGGGCATGCAATTGCCTCCTTTCCAGAGAGGTGAGCTACCAATGGCAGGGAGGGTGCAGGGATTAACCACAGTCTGGCACCGGCCGGGATAGCCCTAACGAGGATGTTTGGGTAATTATTTCTGATGGATCGCCGGGGCGTGGCGCTCGGTGCTAGGTAGGCACTCCTGAGTGAAGGCGTGGGTGGGGCCTGTGCCAGCTTAGCGGAAGGGAGAGGGCCGATTTCTGAGCGTTATCTGCGCGGGCGGCGGTTTAGCATGTCAAAGAGCTGCGCTGGGAGGGAGCTCGTGCGTGTGGGGAATACAAACGCGTCGGCTCCTGAGACTTCGCTTAAAACTCTTGACACCATGCCGTTTCTGAAGTGCGAAGCAGGTGCACACCCGGGGAGTAGCTGGGGGGACAGGGCTTCAAACGGGGGGCATATGGGGTTCAGACAAGCCTCCCATAAGCTTCTGGTTGTTGGGCCAGTTGCCAAGGAGCCCGCAAACAGCCCCGCCCCACCCCCCTCACACAGGCGCACCCACCCACAGCTCGTCAGGGACGGTTAACGAGGCCAAACTGCGTCCCCCCGCACGTGAGGCCGCGTCGTTAAGCGACGGAGTAATTTATTACTTTCAATCAGCCTCCCTGCCAGTGCCGTAGCCCGGGCTTCTTTTTCCTGGAGGTGGAGGATATGGGCAGATGGGACGTTTACGAGCTGTAAAAGGCCTTGGAATGATGTACCCTGACGACGCGGGACCCATCACTCTTCCCGTCTCTAACGAGGCGCGCGGGCCTGTCACGGCGAGGGTGCTGGCGGTCGTCACGGTCCTGTTGTGCCAGGCCCCGGTTACACACCGCGGTTACGGTTCACCTTTCTGCCGAATCTGCGCACTGAACCGCGTGGAACCTGCAGCAGATGAGACGGAGGGGAGGGGAGGGTTATGGCTCATTTTCAGAAGCACAAAAGAGCACGGCTCGACGGCTGTATGTCCCTGATTGCACGGAGCGGTCTGAGACTGTGAGATGGGAATTGTTCATTCTCCGCCCTCTGCTTTTCTTCTGCGTCACATGTGACTGTCTAGTGGCTCTTGGCCGTATTCTGTATCGAGGTTTAAGTTATAAAATTGAGCATACGTATAGCACGTTATCACTTAATTTTATGTAGGAGTGTAATGAATATTCTTGAATATTATTATGGTTGTTAGGCAAGAAAGCAGTAAGCCTAAGAGACCGTTTAGAGCAGCCTGCATGGTGCTGGGTCAGTCTCTGCGGTCTGCCAGCCGAGGGAATATTTCTCGAGGCGCCGTCAGGCAGCACACAGTGGGTTTGGGCCCTGGTGCCTTCCGTCCCCCAGACATTAAAGGCTCCACAGCGAGCCTGGATTCAGAAGAGGAACCCCTCCAGCTGAGCTGCACTAACTGGGCCCAGGTGATGTCAGAATTAGACAGACAGGATATATAATGAGCACCCAACAAAGGCAATGCAGGCACACACTCTCTCGCAAGCACACGCGCACACGCACACACACACACGCACACACACACGCACACACACACACACACACGCACACGCACACACATACGCACGCACGCACGCATGCACACACACACACATGCACGCACGCACATACACACGCACGCACGCGCACGCACGCACGCACGCACACGCACACACACACACACACACAAAGTGCCAGTGCTTGAGTCCCTAAGGTAGCAGCAGTCCTGCTGGCCGGCCCTGTGCTACCAGTCCCAGCTCAGAGCTCATTACTCACAGTGGGGTCTCTGATCCTGGAAGGGTCCGGAGATGATGAAGCGATGATTATGGGAGAGATTTCAGCGTGGGACAGATGTCCCGGCTCTACTTTGCTCTAAGCATCTTCCCCACCTCCTCTTTGTTGGGAGGGGTCCCAATATGGGGGCCCATCCTCCACAACAGCTGTGCTTAGTCGCACCACGACAGGCAGACCTGAACTGGGATCAGTGACTTTCTGTGTGCACAGTAACCCCAGGATAGACACAACTGAACTGGGATCAGCGCCTGTTTGCGAGCTCAGCAGCACTGGAATGGACACCACTGAATAGGGATCAGCTACTGTCTTTGAGCTCCACTGAACTCAGAACAGCTACTGTCCCGTGCTCACTATTGTAGTTTTACCACATTATGTGGACAGGATAGACAAAGTACGACCAAAACTTGACCCCAAGGGTCAGCATGTCCAAAGAGCACTGTATCATTTCATACTCACCAGTTACTGATCAATATTGCGCTTGTGAGTAACTGCAGAATGGAAAACTGCTGACTGTCCCTCTGACATTGCTGTCAATGAAGAGATTTACAGTGAATAATAAAATTTGTTGCGATGCAGATTTTGAAAGGATCACCATAGATCTGAATGGCAAGTCTTTCACTCAGTAGGATTGATGGTACTGATCCCATGTTTGCCTTGAACACGAGCGCTGAATGTCCGGTTGAAGTCCAGTTGTTCTGTATTTGTCTGTTATGCTGAGAGTCAGAGGACAGGTACATTGGTCCAAACAAGGGGTCAGGCACACGGCTGAATATGAGAAGATAAATGCACTGCAGCACAAAAGAATGGAGCTACGAGCCCAAAACAAACTCAAAGGAAAACCCGATTGCTTCATTAAGAATGAATGAATGGCAAACTTCATTAGTCCCACAGAAGTGCCTTATTCACAGCTTTCTCAACCACGGGTGTGTAGGAGAAACCGATAACCAAACACCATGAAATATGACACCCTCCCATACAGTTAGTACAGTATTTAATATTTTTCTAATTGTCAGCCTATGACAATGAACAGAGAATTACAGTATGTTGGTGGGTGGTGTGACATATTGTTGGTGGCTGAGGTGAGCTCATTATAAAGTGCCTAGGATTACTAAAAAGTGCTCTTTGCAATTCATTCTCAGTGTTTTACTTCAATTTCATAGGACAAACACTGACATAATCAATACATCCAAGAATGTGCGATGCTCAATATTTCACAGTATAACAGTCATTGTTTCATGGTTGTTGTGTAGTAAGAGGTTCTTAGCAGGGCTCTTGGTTACTGGTTGTCTGCTTGTTCCAGGTGGTGTGTGGGCACATCGGCTTCTGCGTTGGAATGGTTGGAGATGTGTTTTGCTGCAGGAAGGCCTTTTTTCTGTAATGGGGGTGGCGCGGAGGGGGGGGGCTGTTGCATGTGACGGGGGCGCAGTGTGTCCATGTGGCCTCCGGAGCAGCCCGGGGCGGTCCATCTGCCCCCGCTAAACGTGCGATTGATCAGCAGTCAGGGTGCGGGGGGGGCGCAGTCTCTCTGCACCTGCTCATGTTCTCGTTAACCTGTATGCCCATCTGCCTGTGGATCCATGTCTGTCTGTCTGTCTGTCTGCCTGTCTGCCCATCCAAATGGATGCTAAGCTACTTTACTCTCAGCGGAGGGGGTAGGGCTGCACGATTATGGCAAAAATTATAATCACGATTATTTTAGTCAATATTGAGATCACAATTATTTAACACGATTATGCATTGGTTTTCAGAACATAATACTTTTATTGAACAGAATAATGCTAATATTTTCACATGTTCTAACCCTAACCCTCTACTGTGAAGGAGGTCAAATAGGAGTGCTTGATTTGATATAGAACACCAGAGAAAGTCCAGTAAAGTGAGAGTTTTCATTTGTAAACAGACTGTGCCTTCGTCATTCTCGATTAGTCTTGTTTGGTAACCGTGGTAATTGTAATCGCCATTAAAATGTGATTCATTGTGCAGCCCGAGGTGGCGGTAGCACAGAGAGGCTTACTTTGATTCCAGTGCAGCAAGGCTTTAACTGGAAAGGTGGGCATTCTGTATTTTGCCTCTTCTGTATTTCTGTATTCCGTTTTGAGTGCTGTCTTTGAGCATATTTCAAAAACACAGGTTGCTGGCCAGGGCATTACAATTTAATCTTAATATTGATGAATGGTGTGTTGAAATGGAATGGACAATTGGACCACGCCACTACATTACCATTTATTATTTAGCGTCGGTAAAATAAGACGGAAAGCCTGAAAAAACGGCCAAGGGACGAGATTACCGCGTTTGCGTTCGCGGGAGGGGCCCGGCTCGCTGGCGTTTTTTTTTCCGAGAGCCTGTGACAGATTGCCTCGTACGCGTGGGGGAGATGGGAACAGACAGATTGACAGATGACTGCCGCAAATCCCAACAAGAGATCCGAAACATAAACCTTTCAGCGAGAACACCGGGACCATTTGTCATTGTCGGAGCGATCTGAATATTTATGCATGAGCGCTGGAAATTACTGCCGTTGTCAAGAAGCGGGAGAAGGACGGTCTGCGGAATTTTAGGCGATAGCGAAGAAGCCCGTCTGTAATTAAATATCAGCCTCCACTTGTGCTGAATATTTATTTTGAATTAAAAGCACAAATGATGCATTAGCAACAAGCTGAGGAGGGGACTTCCTACATCAAAAGACAGATGATCATGGCAAGTGGCGTAGCTGACGAAATGCACATTAGAAGGCGTGTAACTTCATTTACATGCTTAATACAAATTGGCCGATGGTTTATTAGGTTTGGGGGAGCTTAGTGCACAAGTGAAGAATAGTACACAACTCCCCGCTCATAACAGATCAGATTAATTCTGCATCTGGCTATTGATGTACAGTGAGAGCTTTCTGGAATTCAGCAAATGTAGCATAGCTGCCCTGCAGCAGACTGATATTTGAATTGGCTGAGGTGGACAGAGAGAGGTGCAAACAGATGGATGGTTTTTTCAGGATTGTTTACTCTGTAAATGACCCCACTAAAACTTTAATGATGATACGGGATGCGGAATTGATTTTTTTTTTTCTGCCTTGGGGAACAGAATGAGGATTGTGGGATTTTCTTTCAAATGCCCCTCGGAACTGGCCAATGGGAGTGAAGGGGGCCTCCTAATTGAAGTGGACTGCTGGCCTCGTGAGGGGATTGCATATGCTTTGTGTTGGGCTACGCACAGTCTCCCCCAAGGCAGTGGCCAGGAGGGGGGGGGCTTAATCTGCCAATCATCCCCAGGGCATTATGGGTAACTGCCAAAGCCTAATCACTCTCCTGGCACCTCCTCAATTTCCAGTGGGAGGGGTGAACAGGAGGTGAGGGCATGGCCCACAGTGGCACGGGCAATGGTGGGGCTGTGCAGTCTTCACCTTGAGGGTGGGCGGGAGGGTGTGGTTTGTTTTCACCATTCACCGTTCAAGTTTCCCAAGTGTGTGCTGTTGAGACTCCACTCGTTATTTATCCCTCTTTCCCCCATAATCCTTTGGGAGAAGTGCGGGTTGAGCCCCTCTCCATTGGCGGGATTTTGGATGTGAAGTGGCGCGGTTAAAGGCGAGCGCCTGGGAGATTGTGCGGTTCTGTAATTGGAGTCCAGGGACTGGACCCCCCTCCACTCCCAGCAACCACTGCACCACCCCACCCCCTCTTTGGGAATCCACAGTCAGTAAATGATGTGGACGGAGGATTGGTCAGTGTCAGGAACGTAGCAGCATAGGGGGCTTAATGGCGCATGTTCAGACAGGGCCGTTTGTGCAAAACTTCTCAATCTCAGCTTGATTCTAACTTGAGTTTAGTTTTGTCTTGAAGCTGTCTCACTCCATGGCTCAGCCAACCGTCCACCAGGAACAGGGCTAAAATCCCTTTCATCTGTTTCTTTCTCAGGAATCATTTAGACGCAATAAGTGGATAAAAAAAACAGCTTTCGAGGGCTCAGGATATGCCAAACTGCTCCAGCGATTCCAGCACAAACTTGTCCATTAAGCATTGTGTGTGTGTGTGTGTGTTTATACGAGACAGTAAAGCAGCAGGAGTGAGTCAACATCACACTGTTCTGACATTTTGAGAAATGTCACAAAATGAGGGTGTTGACAGGCATCCATTAAAACTGGGAGTGATCTCTGACCACCTCAACTCCGGCCCCAGGACGCTGCGGCATTCTGCCAGTGCTCTATCTGCACAGCGGCTTGTTGGCTGTTTTTCTCTTTATTAGAAGAGTGTGACACATTAATCAGACCACCCTCCCTGCTGGGGCGACGCGGTGGCTGACATTAGCTCCTAATGTCCGTACACCCTCCCACAAGGCACACAGACAAAGAAACACACATATACACACACACACAGACACACACACACACGCATACACACTCACACAAAACACACACACACACACAAATAGAGATGCTGGTGGCTCATGCATGAGATTTTTCTTTATCGGTCTTCTTGTCTCTGTCTCGCTCTCACCCGCCTCATTGTATTTTCTCCAGATGGTCTTCAGCCATGATGGGTTATTTTGGCAAGAATAGTTTATTTTCTATTATCATTTAAACCCACAACCTTCAGTTACAAGCCTAGTTCCTTAACCATTATACTACACTGCTGCCCAGCTAGCATCTGATAAATAGCAATAAAGCAGAAACGGCATTTGCGTGCTGCGTCAACAGGATCAGCCCCGAAGGTGTGTGGAGAAGTTGGTGGGGGAGTTTGAGGGGAGAGAAGATATTTGTGTTCATTTAAGGCATTTGCGTCTGCCAGGATTGCGCGTGTAAGAGGCATTTTCACTTTCTACGATCGTGCGTTTCGTTTAAATATTCATGGCCCTCGTGTTGGATTGGAAGGTGTTAAAAATGCATGGAGCCTCAAAGGTGAAATCACACAGACAGGCTTGTAAACTGTGGAAATGACTTAATTGAGACCTTAGGGAAGAGGGGAGGGAAGGTGGCTTTGAGGAGAAATTAAAAATTTAACAATGACAGACTTTTGAAAGGTTTTTTTTCCTCAGGCATTTTTGGAAACCAGAGATATAAACAAAGTGCAGATTAAGCACACATTATTATGTTTGAAGCTGGAAGTGTGGAACGGTGGCTGTGGTATAAGTGGATAAATCTGGAAACCTCTACCTCGATGCATATCTGTTCAAGTGGACAGAGCCGTGTCACGGCACTTGGGCGTCGGTTTAGGTTGGATGAAGCTGATTGTGTTTATTGATTGGCTGTATGTCTGTTCAAGTGAACAAAGCTGAATATGTCTATTGGTTGGTTGTATTTCTAAGTGAATGAAGCTTGTGCGTCTGTTTAAGCGGACGAAACTAGAAGCACCTTAGCATTGGCCGTGCCTCCTCTCTCTCCCCTCTCCAGTTCTTCGGGACGATTTTCGGCAGGCCCCCAGCGACGTGGTCGTGGCAGCTGGAGAGCCGGCGGTTATGGAGTGCGTCCCCCCTCGCGGTCACCCTGAGCCGACCATCTCCTGGAAGAGGAATAACGCGCGCGTCAACGACAAGGACGACAGAATCACTGTGAGTTGGCGGCCTCGGCGGGGTTCCCGGCAGCGTGACTCATCATCACTCACGGGCTGATTTGTGTAAACGCTGTCAGAATCTTCCCCTCGACCCTCCATAGCTCCTACACCCTCAGCGTAGCTTTTCTTTGTACGACACATAAAAGGTTATGACTGTTGTTAATCACGCTTCGGACGTTTATTCAAAATGAGTCCCCGTGGAGTTCTTTTTCAGTGTCTGAAAAAAAAAAAAAACAACACGGCAGCAAACGATGGCGTATTTTGCTCGGCCAAACACGCTTTGAGGCAGGTAATGAGCCTGACCGCTTTGAGTGCATCTCATTAAGGCACTTGTTAGGCTCAAAGGGGCTTTTTTTCAGAGTAGGCTTGAGCCGAACGGGCTCCAGAGGTCGGGCCTTCCTGCCATCTTTGGTCTCGATCTTTCAGACACGGGGTGGAAAGCTGATGATCTCGAACACCAGGAAGAGCGACGCTGGGATGTATGTATGCGTGGGCACCAACATGGTGGGAGAGAGGGACAGCGACCCAGCGGAACTGGTGGTGTTCGGTGAGCTCCTGTGACATTGCGGCCCAACCCGGTCCTACCCCGGTCATCCTGTTTGACCGCGCCCACGGGACCACACCCGTTTGACCGTGTGCTGTCTTCTCCCTCTCTCTGCCAGAGCGACCGATGTTCATACGGAGGCCGCTAAACCAGGTGGTGCTGGTAGACGACACTGTGGACTTCCTGTGCGAGGCGCACGGAGACCCCGCCCCCACGGTGCGTTGGCGCAGAGAAGAGGGAGAGCTGCCACGGGCGAGGTGAGACTGACTGACTGACTGACTGACTGACTGACTGACTGACTGACTGATTGACTGGCTGACTGACTGACTAAATGACGTGAATGACTGGTTATCATGGCTGACTGACTGACTCTCTGGCAGCTTGAGGGACAATATAATTATGACTGCCTGATTGTATTGTATTTCTTCCTTCAGAAATGTTTTTTATCTCACTGATAGTATTTTTAGTGTATACTTTCATAACAGCTACAACTGAAATGTTATTTTTAAAGATTAAGTGTATTTTTTGTTTAAAATTTTTATGACGAGTCAGTGTAATATTTATTCAATTTCGACAATCAACTACTTCCGTCACAGCAAGGGAGAATTAATTTGTAAGCATGTTGCCGCAGTGACAGTAAAACTTTCCTTTTATGCTATGGCGTGCAAATGGGATTTATGTGCCGATTTCAGAATGGCACAGTGGTGGAAATATTTCACACTCGCACATAATTTTGGCCAAATTTATGATAAGGCTCAGTTTTAATCTGCTTGGTCTTTGCTTCCACTCTCTGAATGTAGACCCAAGCTATCAGCAAGAATTATTTGTTAGTTAACAAGTCGATAACAAGTCGAGAAATGACTCAAAGGTACTGATTCAGTCAGCATCTATCCTTTCCTTGGACTCGTAATGAAATGAAACAGCTTGATGAGTTTGGCAATCATCAAAACGAATGAAACACTTGTATTATCTGTAAGTCAAAGTGCAAAAGTTGATTGAATGCAGAATTAAGTCTAAACCCATATGGTGTAGCTTATCCCCTGGCCTGAAATTAAACTTGCATTCAATCGCCCATAAGACATAGCAGCCTTTGCTGTTCTAATGGGCACAGGCTTATTTATGTGCTTTCCTTTGTCAGTGTAAAAAAAATTAAAATAAATCATAATCTGTTCCTGTGAACACAACCAGGACACGGGGGGGTAAAATGTCTGCCTTTTGTAAGAAAACCCAAACTCAGATAGAACCCAGACCCACGTCAAGCTCAAGAACCAAACTGAACCGGACTAAAACACAAACCCAAACTCAGATAGAACCCAGACCCACGTCAAGCTCAAGAATCAAACTGAACCGGACTAAAACACAAACCCAAACTCAGATAGAACCCAGAACCACGTCAAGCTCAAGAACCAAATAGAACCGGACTAAAACACAAGCCCAAACTCAGATAGAACCCAGACCCACGTCAAGCTCAAGAACCAAACTGAACCGGACTAAAACACAAGCCCAAACTCAGATAGAACCCAGACCCACGTCAAGCTCAAGAACCAAACTGAACCGGACTAAAACACAAGCCCAAACTCAGATAGAACCCAGAACCACGTCAAGCTCAAGAACCAAAGAGAACCGGACTAAAACACAAACCCAAACTCAAGCCCAGACTCGGCTCACTAGGTCTTGTTCTGTCTCCACAGGTCTGAGATCCGTAGTGACAACAGCCTGCGCCTGTTCCAGGTGCGGGCAGAGGATGAGGGCACGTACACCTGCGTGTCGGAGAACAGCGTGGGTAAAGCCGAAGCCTCTGGAACTCTACAGGTCCGCGGTAAGACATCTCTCTCTGTTTCCCTCCATAACACAAGTAAAAGTATAAAAGAACGATTGGATGAATCCACACGTTTTATGTAGGGCCCAGCTAATGTATTATTTTTCCATTCTGTTATTAATTTGTAATTCGTTTTCCAGTTCTGATTGTATATTTTTTTTAAAGGAAATATATTAAATATAAGCTATCCTTTTATTAATTTTGCACCTCCAGCTTTGCGGACTTAAAAAGATGTGGTGATTGCAGTTCATGTATCGCATTCGAACACAATGGAAAAGCATAACTGTGCATTGCGCGACTGCGTATCGCGCTGTGTGAGCGCAGCCCCATATTCACACCGCCTCGCAGAGGCTTATGCTAAACCGTAGGGATTAGTCCATTGGACAGCTGCTGCGGAAATGATTTAGTTTAACAAACTCACAGCACAGTTCCAGTGGTAATGGATGGCAGCAGCGGTAGAGAGTGAACTGAATGTGATCTGGCTGGCATACATTCCGGCCCGAGGGATACAGCTGGAAAGGCTTCTGTTTGAATTAGTCGCCTTCAGAGTCCGCCGTTTTATTTATTTCCCGCCCCATCTGAATTCAGTGTAAATAAAATGCTCTCCCATTTTGCCCGCCATATGTTTATGTGGTTTGTCAACCTCCATGCTAGATTCCCAAAGCTGAGAGACACTTGTGATTGCATTGCTTGTTTTTTTATTTATTTTGGTTCTTCTGGGCCAGCCCATCTCATACATATTCATTTTTCCCTCTTCCTCTCTCATGTTTCCGCTCCATTATAGTCGGTCCATTCCGTAAGTAACCATTTCATCTCATCTCTGCATGGTGGTGGGGGGAACGTTTGCTCGTGGGGGAAGCCAGCTGATGTGGAAAGGCCTGCGTATCTGGGGTTGTCCGTAACGGAGCGCTTACCGCATGCTGTGATTTGTTTCTCGCGAGCGGCGGAGATCCGTACGCTTTAAGAATGCGTCGGCGCTTGTTATTTGGCTTACAGTTCAACGCACAAGCTCACAATCTGAATGCAGTTCAGTCAGAGTGCGTGCTTTGTTTGTTTTGTCCGTTCTGTTAATAAAGTTAGAGCGTGACCGCTCAGAAACTGGGAAGTGCGGGCCGCGACCTATCGCCACACACAAACAGGCGCTGACACCGTGGACAGTTGACATTTGAATGTGTTGCTTTTATTGGATTAATTGGGGTTGGGATGTTGTTGCATGTCCTTGAGTGGTATGCTGAATTACAATAGGCTTTCATATCAACACTGGGGCAGGAGTGACCCTGGATATTCAAAAATGACCGCAGGCGACACTCCTGAGAATTTTGAAAAGTGGCTGGAGTGTGAGGTTAGGGGTGAATAAAGTGCTGTGGCTCACCCAGACCACTGCCAGTCCCCCTCTAACCCTAACCCTACACCACCCATAGAGAAGAATTAATTAATTCATTCATGCATTTTGTTGACTAGGCAGTTCTACTGTTAGGCAGAGAGAATTCTCCTCTTGTAGTGACCAGGCAAAACAAGTGATGTCCAGTAAGAGATAATATTTATGTCTGCGTTTGCGAGTCCAGCGCTTACACGTGCAGCAGAGTGGACAATTCTGAACTAAATGAAGTAGGGCAGTATCTAACTTTTATAATCAGAAGTGTTTTACGAATAACATGAATAATTCTAAATCTGATTGGTAAATGCTTCATACATAAGCATGACTGGCTATGTCTAACACATATCATGAATGCTGAATAAGCGACAAACGACCTCTAACCATGTCCAAGGCTGGACTCCTGAGAATGAATGAAAGAGAGAAAGAAAGAGAGAAAGAAAGAAAGAAAGAGAGAAAGAGAGAGACAGAGAGACAGAGAGAAAAATGGCCACACAAAATGGCTTCTTGTTGTCCTTGGGAAGCTCGGTGCCTGGTGCCAGAAGCCCCAGTGAAAGGCCTGACAATTTAATGCAGTACATATTTTAGTCATAGTAAAGATATTCTCCACCCTTCACTACTGTACAAAACACATTGACAAATCAACTAATTCACAGACAAAGCTGACAAAAACTCTCAACAGCAAACAACAACTCACCCATGGTGACTGCTGGTTATTATCTTTCCATTCTACTTATTGAAGTTCTGTAGATGATATAAAGGTCATGGAAGTATTACAGCATGAAAGTGAGTGGTTAATCACTCAGAGCTTGCACTATATGTTTTTGTTTTCTCCAAATATATGAGATAGCCTTGAAACTGGTAGGTCTGTGAATTTGCAGGAGTAGCTACAACACGATAATATGTTCTTGAAATTAAAATTTTGTGGGAGGGGGACATATAATGGAGGGAAGAGGCAGAAGTGTGGGAAGATACATCCAAGATACATTTCAATCTAAGAGGAAATTCTCTTGTTATCTACACAGTGGCTTGTTGTATAATTGCCGGTTTCTACATTTTTTCTCTTTGTTAGTGCTTCTAAGTGCCGGAAGAATAGGTTTATGGTAAAATGCAGTGACATTTTGTATTATTTTAAGACTTAAATCAGGGGTCGGCAACCAAGTTTGGCCTTGGGCCAATTTGTTTTTTATGTTACTAGTTGGTGGGCCAGAACATAGCAATTACTAAGCCTACAATACAAATTGTAGGTAAAATGGTGATCACTGAGCAGCAAGCCTAGATAAGAAAATAAAATAAATTGAATCTAATAAAATCTGAAATATTTGTTGACTTAATCAGAAAAATGAATTGCATCTCTGTTCCTTGATCGTGGGAATTCTTGGTACTATGAGCTACAAATTACTCAAAACTGAGAGTAGTTAGGCTACAAAACAGTTACCAATAAGTGAAAAATAGTTAATGAAACTAAAGCTACTTTTATATAGTAATTAACTACATTGAGCTCATCCCCAAAAAATGGGCCACACATCGGCACTGTTTTTTTTAAGACCCTCTGTAAATAACATACAAATGAATTCATAAGCTAACAGTTATTTAGTTTAGTTGATTCGGGGGAGAAATGTTCAAGATGAGTTTTCATGAACTTATGCTGTTCAGTTTTATTAAAGAATTACCTAATGTTAGCTAACCCGATTTCTGACACTTGCTCATTCATTGTATCATGAATCCAAAGTGATGAACTCACCATGCTAAAACCTAAAATAGTCCATGACTTTGCCTCAACTGCACTGAGAATCACACTATCTAAATGACACCGTTTGTTTATTAAAACTTTAATGGTGCCTTGCGGCGATACTAAATAACTTAGCAGCTAACTACCACTACAGCTACAGCTATGGAACTGCATACCCAGACACTTCATTCTTTAGTCTCAGGCAGTGTTTCTCAACCCTGGTCCCGGAGGGCCGCAGGGTATGCTGGTTTTTGTTTTTGCCTTAATATCGGCAACCAATTCAGACCCAGGAAACCAGGTGTGGTGAATTACAGTTTTTCTAAATAGTTTAGACACATTTTCTGAAATAAAAATTTATTTCTCAAAATTATAAACACAAAACCCACACGGTCAACTCTTTCTGCAAAACCTGATAGACATGTATCTCTTGTCAAAATCAAGCACTATTTTCAAAACCATACACTCTCATCCCGAAATGACATTTTTCCTTCAAAGACACTATTACCATTATATTAGATCGGCTTTACGGTTTTTCTCAATTGTTTAGACAAGAAAATTGGTATTATGACCCTATAAATAAAACATTAAGTTTATGTGCCAACAGATAGACAATCTTTTCAAAATCATAAGCACTGTTTTGCTTGTTTTAACACAAATTTAAGTCTCTTTAACACTTTTTGAACGCATTTCACACAATTCTCCTGTTTTAGGCACAATTTTCAAAAAGTATAAATTTCACGTGAAAAACACTGGCAGGGGGAAATGTAGCGTTGCCCACGCAACCTTGTTTTTCATTTTACCAAATAAAATAAACATTTTTGGGGGATTTAGCAGGCTGCATTTTTTTGCTGGGAGCCTGATTTCTTCCGCGGGCTGCCAGTTGCCGGCCCAGGGCTTAAAGCAATGTCTCTTGCTGGCAGAATATCTCAAAGCAATTGACAGTCACTAAGCTCCTTTTCTCTGTTTACTAGTACCTCTGACACCGCAATTGTAAAGATGAATGAAAGCCCTTGCCATTTGGTTAAAATTATTATTTACCCTGGATTCAAAAACATCAGCATTTAACTCACGTGCATTCACGTTCTGTGAAGTGTATCATTGGTTACGTTCATAGCGGGACGCGGAATGACAGTCCCCCTCTGTAAATTTAAGCGGCTGGTGTCAAAGGGGTCGGGACATTACAATTCAGATCCCGCCTCATGTGCTTTTCAAATGCGTGCCACATAATGTTTATGTTTACGCTGCTCGCTCGTTCGTTAATTTATTCCCCGAAACTCAAATTAATTGCGTGTTGAGCACTTGACGTCTCTGTGCACATATGTCCGCCACATTACTCTACTCTGCCACTCTCGCTGCGACAGCTACCTGTCACTTTTGTCCTGTCAGTCTGAGCTAGTAAACATATGAGAAAGAGCTGTCGATGGTTGTACGAGCAGGCGTACGTGCTGGCAAAGCACTGTTATTCTTTCAAAGGGAGCATGGAGAGATGATTTGGGATTTTGTTTGTGTTTTTGGGATTTTTCTGTGGGGTTTTGTTGAAAATTGATTTTCTCTGATTGGATTTCAGCATAACCACGGTGCATGTATGTGTGTGTATGAGGGAATGCGGCATGTTAACCTAAAATGAAAACAAATGTAATCTGACCATCCGTGCCACTTACCCTGCATGACAGACCCACTGCCCCACAGCTGTCTGACTACCAGTATCCCAGCATGCCTCACCAACTCATCTGCCTAGAAACAGAGTGAAGCTTTAGGTTACAGGAGATTACATTCTGTAATCTTAGAGTAATTCTAATTTTGCATGTCTTACTTTACTTTTTTGACTTTTTTTTTTTAAAGGCGGTCTGTGTGGTGTCATTTTTGCAGATGGCTTCTCAGAATTAAGTTCCCAAATCATCCAGTGCATATGAAATATTATCTCTTTAAGGTATGCTGCTTAAATGAGTATTACCTCAAGACCCATTTATGTCTCCAAATAGGTAGACAGGCAATTCATAAAATTCACAAGAAACATTTTCTTTCTTAACACCTATTATAAGCTAAATTAACATGCTATGCACAAGTGAAAAATGTATGGAATAATTTGTCATTTTTTTAAATGTTAAGAATCAGTTATCTCTTCAATGAGTTTATAGTTTAATCTATAATCTATGTGTAGGAAGGGTGATCTTAGCGCTCTGTAATGTAGGCCCAGTGCTGTCCGTTCAAAGTGATTAATCACATTGTTTTTTGATTCAGATTTTTTAGCTGAAGGTGTCTAAGTTTGCCCTGTAAGGCAAATATATGCACTTACATACACAGTGGGTGTAATGGGCAGTTTCCACAACATTTAATTTCTTGCATCAGCATAGCAAGAGAAACTGTGGTAAGATCAATAGGGTACACCCTGGAGGCCTCTATTGAGGGAATGAGGAAGTGAGATCAACAGAGGTCTAGTTTGTTTTTAGCCTTTTTGCCCGGTGGGTCAAAGTTTGGGCCCAGGGGATGTGTCTCCATGGTGACCTTGTAGGCTTGGAACAAGGTCGACAATCTTGACCTCGTCGACATCATATTCGCGACCCCCTGCCAGTGTTTGCTTTACTATGATTTATTTGGATTTTTTCATGAGTGAATAATATGAACTGGGGGCACGACCGTGGCCCTGCCACTCCCAGGGATCAGAAGCAGTTCATGACAGCAGCGGATTTGCTCTATGCAGCTGCTTATTGACTCGCGGCTGATGATAGCGCTAATGATGTGATCTCAGGCATACCGAAGGTACCGCTACAGAGTTTTGAGCACACGCAGAATAAATTATATCCTGTGTTCAAGTTTTTAAAGTAATGAATTAAAAACTGTCTTTACAGTGATATACCATAATAGGCAGTATGAACATTTTGTTTTGTTTGTAAAACATATAAAGAAAAATCTGTCAAACCCCCCCCTCTCACACACACACAAATTTTTTTTTTTGTCAGAGTAGCTATTTTAAGGGAAGAAAATACTAAGGTGATTATAACCCCCAATGGACAGTTAAATTAGACACTGGCATGTAATAATAATAATTATAACCAGACTGAAGTGTAAAGGAGGTTCAGCCTTGTATACAATGGCACCGCCCGGGATTTTGGGCCCCTCAACAGATCTCACATTGGGCCCCCACCATCATAGACAACCTCATCCTTACACAATTACTGCAACCACATCACATTTTTTGATGGCCCCTGTCAATCAGGGCCCTTCCCTCCCCTCTACACACACACACACACACACACACACACACACACTGTGCTGATGCTTGTATATATGCAGAAATAAATTAAAGGATGTCCTGCTTACATTCACTACAACACCAAAAAGGCTTGGCTTTTAAGCTTGCTCAGTCTTGTAATGCTCATAGGTTCATAGATCTGTCACTTGAGGTTTTGGCTCTTTGGTTATTGATTTTTAGTAAGACAGCAATGCGACTACTGTGAATATTTTTCCATAGTTATCACTGACTGATTGAATGGACAAAGTGTGGTGATGCCATTTTGAAAGTAAGTATGGCAGAACAGTGAACAAATTGGGTGACAAATTGGGGAGCATAAACCGCAGGGAGTGATGAGTAGCCTAATGTCCCAGCTGTTCGGCTTTACAGCGGTGCCAGATCCTGGAATATGGACATACTCAATGCAGAGGTCCAAAGAGGTAAAAATGCAGTTTTCACGAGAACATTTTGAGCAGTTAGTGGGCGTAACGACACATTATATAACATGAATTTGTTTATATTCAATTAAAAAAGTAATAGAATCAGCTAGGTGCTCACATGTTTTACTTGCGTACTGTAGGTTATCCATAATGTGCCAGTGGAGTCAGTGTGAAGCTGTGCATGCCTATCTGGATGTGCTCTTGTTTTAATTAAAAGTGGGAGTGAGAAGGCGTTTAACAGTAAGAACGGGGGGGATGATAAATCAGTTTGCCATTGCAGGTTAAAGGTGACATCATTACACATTTGCATTCCTACAAAAAAAGGATAATCAATAGTAATCAGGCACTGCAAGCGAAAATGGGGGGGTAAAAAGTGAGGGTTGTAGAATGGCTTCTGTTGCAGACATGGGCTTCTCCAAAAAGGGGGGCTAGAACCTCCTTTGTAGATCACAGGAGCAACCCTAAAACCTTAAATCCTGGTTATCCCCGCCCTTACGAGCATTCATGCCTGTTGGGCGAGATGGAGGTGCCGATGGTCCCATGGGGTTATTTTATACAAAGAAGCCGGGAGAGGAATTAAGCACCGAAGATTAACATCCATCAGTCCACATCATTGATCACAATCGCCAGGAGGACAAAGGGCACAGAGCAAGCGCAGAGTGCAGGCTAATGAGGCCTCTTTAAAGGCCTGCACGTACTGGAGCCCGTACTCTCTCCTGCTCCACACCATCGCGTCCAGACTCAATCAGTCAGCACGGCCCTCAGAAACGGGCCTCTTCAGCGCGCCGGTCTCTCGGTCCATCTCTGCGAATGTAGGCAGGGGGTCGTTTCATTGATTCATTTTGCCATCGCTCTTGCGCCCTTGCCCATGCAGCGGAGAAGTTCAGGGCGAGTCGGAAGTCCAGCGTGAGCTGAAAGCCAGGGTTTAAACGGCCCCCTGCTCGACCGCAGTGCGGCAGATGGTAGCAGTGAGCGAGAGTGTTAAGGATTTTTTGAAACAATTAATTGGTACATCGGGTAGATGAAAGCCCACCTGTGGAGTACTCTCGGAATACTGAATGCCACTCTTTGCCATTTGTGTACCACACCCCGTTTGCTCACCCTGTTTTAGGGTTTAAAGTACTCTGAACCAATCGGCTCATGGCAGGACACGAACGCCCTGATCCAGCAAGTCCCGGGATGGTCTCCTGCGTAAAAGAAATGTTATATAATGCCACATTGTCAAAGCAACAAAGCCTGTTATTACACAAGGGTGAATACATGAATATTTACTGTGCCGCCAGGGTAGAGAAGAGCCATCGAGGAGAGCTGTAAGGGCTTGTGCATGAGCCTGTATCAGCCCTTTTCTGCCCACTCAAACTAGCATGATACAGCGGGGTGGGTGAATCACCTTCAACAACGCTGGAGCTGTTTGTGGGTTTTTGATACCACCAGAACCAAAAATCTAAATTGGAAATTACGTACCTGGATCAATTGGCCAAATTATTACAGGTGACCCTGGTCCAACACATCAGACTTTCTAACAGCAGTTTGGCACCCCATTTGAATTCAGGAGCAGAAGCAGGTCAAGCAGCAAGTAGCGTAGTGTGTATTCCTGGCCATGATTGGTGACTGAGGACATATATTAGGAGCTTTATATATATATGAATTTTTTTTTTAGATTGAAAGCATTAACATTTTACACAAAAATAACATTTACATTAATTTATGTGAATTTTCAAATGCTTAAAATGCAATTCCAATTATAACCTGCTTAAGTAAAATTACATTAGCAAGAGCGCTCTAATAGCACTTAAGTGAAATTCCATTAGCAAGTGCGTTGTAATAAATGTTTTATCTTTGTCATGCTGCAGAGAGAGGCTTGTTAAAATGGCCGGCAGGTTTCTCAAAGGACGTAAATATGTTCCTACCTCTTCTCTCAGTTCCACCACAGATTGTTATTCGGCCGCGGGATCAGATTTCAGCCCAGGGGCGAACTGTCACCTTCTTGTGTGGAACCAAGGGCAACCCTCCACCCGCCGTCTTCTGGCAGAAAGAAGGTAGTCAGGTAAGAGTGAGAAGACGAAAAGCATACCCCTGTATTACATTTCTCATTTCTCCCACCACTACATAAAGCTGCCCTCTCGCCTTTGTGTCTGTGAGCCCAGCGGTCATTGCTCTCATCTTTTGGTGAGCCTCTGCGATGTTCATACCGGGTTTCCAGTCAGATGTCTTTCGCTTGTTGTTTCTCGGTGACTCATAGATGATCTCACGTCTTTGGAAGTAGGCTGGAGCTGAACCGCAGCGTGGATGAGGACCACTCTTTTTCTCTGTGTTCTGATGGACGTGGGTGTGGAGTATGTGAACCTTAGCGATGATGTGGGCTGCGAGGTTGCCATTGTTTTCATCTGTAGATAGGGTGGGGGGAAAAGCTGGAACAGATGAGAAAGAGAAAAGAGATAGGGGGGGGGAGAGAGAGCGCGAGAGAGAGTGTGTGTGTAAGAGAGAGAGCGAGAGAGTATGTGTGTGTGTGTGAGAGAGAGAGAGAAAGAGAGAGAGGATTTTGTGTTGCATATGTGTCGGGGAGGAAAACACTCCTGTAGACAGAAACAAGACCAAACACTGAAATGCATGATGGGATTGCATGGGTGAAGACAGAGCAGCCCACAGTTAGAAAGTGGGAGGCACGCAGGCGGCTCGGTTCGGTAAGGCCAGCACCACGGGGGCATTGGGCACGGCGGGAGTATTGTTACGCAGCGTCTCACCTGCACAGCACCATTCCACCTGTACCTCAGGACTGAACAACAGGTTTATATTAAAGATGGATTCGACCAAACCGCTCCGGGGAAGCAGACGTATTCAGATATATGGCTCCTGCTCTGAGATAAACAAAAACACAGAATGAGAGATCCACAAAAGGGACTCCATCTTTTACTCAATACCGTTTCATCTTCCTTGTTTTTTGTGCGGGAGGGGGTGTGTTCTCTTTTGAGATGTTGACCCTGGTCCTCTTGTTATACAGTTTTTGCCTTTTTTGAAAGGAGCTGTGTTTGACAGTGTACACCCCCACACTAGCCCACCCCACCCCACCTCTTGTACTTCTTCCCAGCTCTTGCCCCACAGCCCGGTTCTGCCTGACAGCTTTAACAATACAAAGCCTGTCAGTGCATCAGCTTGCATTGTTGTTAAATGCCACCCCAAGGCTCCTGCCTCTGTCTCCATCCATTTCACCTGCACCCCTGGAGCAGTTCTTTTCAACTGCTAGAGCCAAGGTGTGCAGAGACGACGGTAACTGTAGCTGTATCTGTTCAGCAAACAGCATGATCCGTGTCTGCACTCGGAACAGGGGATGCTGATGAACTGTTGACCTGGGGTGGAGTGGGTGGTTCTGTTCTTCAGCATATCATTGGTCAGCTTCAGGAAGAAAAACAATCTTAATACAAGGCATTATCTGTGCATTTCTGAATACGGTATTCGGCTTTGAATGCATTCCTCATGTACAGGATTACAAGTTACTAACAGCACCCCTAAAAAGGTGCCTCAAAGAGGTTTAAAAAGGGTTTTCTTCCTTTGCATCACTGGGAAACAATTACCTATAGGGAGGTGGACCTTTTTTTTGACAATTGTTCTCACATGAGAAAAGAATAGAACTGAACAAAACAAAATGTTTACCGTTTAACATAATTTCATCCAGCTACATTTGCTTATTTATTTCACGTCATGTACATTGGTTTTACTTCTCTACCTTGAATGAACTTTTGTTGAAAATAATGGTGTCTTACAAGCCCATGTGGACATCAAATCAAAATGTAAAAATCGCATCAAATCATGGTATAATGTTCCGTTTCAGCTGACGCCCATGTCTATTGCAGTGAGAATGTACACTCCAGAAGGCACGGTGCTTTCACTCTCCCGTATTGATGCTGCCCATCGTTCGACGTGTATCTGTGCGAAGCGGAGCTCAAACCCTGACTCTCCTCTTCATCCCGCAGATCCTACTGTTCCCCAGTCAGCCCCCCACGCAGTCCGGCCGCTTCTCCGTCTCCCTGAGCGGAGAGCTGACCATCAACGACGTCCACGCCGAGGATTCTGGGTACTACATCTGCCAGGCCATAAGCGTGGCCGGGAGCATCCTGACCAAAGCCCTGCTGGAGGTGGAGGACGGTGAGCGAGGTTGGGGGAATGCTAGGGTGGGGAGAGGAATGGTAGCTTTGAGTGCCGTGGGGTCGGGATGGTGAGGGGTAAGTAAGGGTAGCTTGAAGTGAGGTGAAGAGGGTGAGGGGTAAGTAAGAGCAGCTTGAAGTGAGGTGAAGAGGGTGAGGGGTAAGTAAGGGTAGCTTGAAGTGAGGTGAAGAGGGTGAGGGGTAAGTAAGAGTAGCTTGAAGTGAGGTGAAGAGGGTGAGGGGTAAGTAAGAGTAGCTTGAAGTGAGGTGAAGAGGGTGAGGGGTAAGTAAGGGTAGCTTGAAGTGAGGTGAAGAGGGTGAGGGGTCAGTTCATTATCTACGCAGGATAGTATTCCCAGGGACATAATGAAAACTACTGTCCATCTAATAGATATTCTGCATCACCTCTGGGGATGAAAAACAATGTGGATTTACAGTGGATTCTCTCAAGCAGACCGACCAAATGCAATACTTCTCTTTCTGCGCTGTGTAATAGTAAAGAAAAAAAACAAAACAGGCTTGTACACTCCGGGCTCATGCTGGGTGAAGTTTATATTGGTGTGTATTTCTATTATTAATATGAAGGTGGGAAAGCTTACAGTGAACTGTCCTTTTTTCAAGAGGAGGATTTAGAAAGGAGGAAGAGAAGACGTGGTGGAGTAACGCACTAAATTAAAAATGAGAACTTCCCAGCCTCCTAAATTAGAATTTTCTCCTGCAGAAATGAACACACTGCAGGCGACTGGACATCCGTGATCGAGAAGGACAAGTTAGAACTGTGCCATGCAAATAGCCTCCTAAAACATATGCTCGCTCCCTCCCTCCCGGTAATGAGATAAACGGTCTATGCGTCTGGACACTACATTACGACTACTGTGAGCTTTCCAATGAATGCACGATACTTCATAGTCGTACACAGGATTTACGATTTTAACAGAGCAGGCTAGTGAACAAGACCGATATGACTGCATGGGATTTCAGTTTCTTTGAAGGGGCATTGCAGAAAAAAAAATTAAGAATATGACAATAACAGATTTGACATTTTACCTGCTGCCTAGAGACTGGGAGTCTTATCGCTGTGTTAAACCTGGTCTTGCACATCTCATGGGTGTGTGCTTCTACTCCATAGCCTGGCAGGCTATTGTTGAAAAATATGTAAAAATGTATTTGCCCCCTATTCTGCTGATAGAGCTCAACCAGAAAAAACTTTTGTAATCTACTTCATCAATCTATTTTTAAATGTTACAAAATTAAGTGTTTGCTTAGGCAATGCAAGCCCGTACGTATCGGGCTCGGACTGTATATGAGTTGTGTGTGCGTGCTTGGTATACATGTTATAAAAATTTTGGAGTTATAAACTGATATTTTAAAGCACATAGGAAAACTTGTCATACTTGTGTCTCTTCCTGCCGTTGACCATGATGACATCACCAGCCGGGGATCTTATGCGTGACCTGTCAGATGCATTCAGAAAGAAGGGGAAATGATGCCGTATCTGTGGGGTGTAGTTCACGCAAGGCCTTGTGTGCTGTAATACTTATGCATAGATGTTTATTTGGTTCTATCTTTTGTCTGGTTCGATTTGGGATAGATATTTTTTCAGTGTCACAGTTTTCAAGGCTTTCCACCCTGCTTGCCGTATGCTTCCCCATAGTTATGTTAATAACTTGGAAATATACTTGGAAACTTTTAATTGCCTGCTACTTATAAATAACTTTTTTACAAATACACAAATTAGTTGTTGATATTTTGTAAAAATTATTTCATTTTCCAAAACATGCCCAGTTTAGGTGGCTCTCGCTGCCATTTCAGGTGGTGAAGCAAGTTATTTATGCATTTAATTTTTTTTCTTTACTGAGGTAAATAGAAGGACTGAGTTTCTATAGCCATGAATTATTCATAACACACAGACTTTAAACCATTCTCTCTCTCTCTCTCTCTCTCTCTCTCTCTCTCTCTCTCTCTCTCTCTCTCTCTCTCTCTCTCTCTCTCTATCTCTCTCTCTCTCTCTCTCTCTCTCTGTTATGGCTCAATGCTTGGGCGAAGAGCTCAAAGACTTCTTAAATGTTGAATTGAATGTATAGCCACGTCGCATGTAGGGGATGGCACACAGGCTCATTAAATAGAGACAGTCAGATAAATACCACAGTGTGGGGAAATGCTGATTAAAATGAAGCAATTTCTGGCACATTTCTATTTTTTTTAAGCCCTTCTGAAGCATCAATGTGTATTTCAGTAGTCAATTAAGCCCCTAGCTTCCACTTCTCTTTAATTGGCTTCTCACTCAAGGCTAATCATTAGCCATTGTCTTCAGACCCAACAAGCTCCACCAGTTAGCCATGCCTTGAGAGCGCTCTCACATCGATTAGCAGGGAAATCAACTGGGACTGAGAGTTAATGGGTTAGTTGTTTATGTAGCAGCCATTTCAACATAACGCTTTTCCACAATTGGCAGCAAATTGACAAATAAAAAAGAAAAAGGTTTTGTTTTTGCTTTTCAGTAATTAAATTTTTTCTCTCTTTCTGATGTGTAAACAGTTAGCCCTTTGTAAAATCTTGTTAATTCTCAGGGATTCAGCTTAAACAGCTAGGTTTTCTGTGGTTTTGAATCCGTTTCTGAGTCTGTGGCAACACCTGTAAGACCCCAACTTCCTCAGTACAGATACCAAAACCACAACCCACTTTCTAACGTCAAATATGATCTGTCTTGTGTCTCCATTCAGCGCCATCCGACCGGATCCCCCCAATCATCCGCCAAGGACCAGCCAATCAGACGCTAGCCCAGGGGGCCACTGCCCAGCTTCAGTGTCACGTGATGGGCAACCCTTCACCCAGCATCCAATGGGAGAAGGACGGACAAAGGATTCTTGGAAATGATGCTCGCATCAGCCTAATGGGAAATGGAACTTTGCAGATTGCAGTCCTACAGGTAGAGGAGATAGTTTAGCGTTATTTCTTTCTTTTATGGAAATGCTTTTTGGGTCATTGTTGGAATAGTCCTAATGAATATCAATTTGTCCATGTTACACTATAGTGAACTTAGTGAAATTTTATATTTGATTGGGAGAGTGCATGATCACGCCATGCTAGCCCCAACCTCACAGTTTCCCAAATTACTGTTACTGTTATTATGAGAAATATTAATGGCTAATTTTTTTACAATTGTATTGTATCTTCCCACACTGAGAGAAATGTCTGTCTTTTTAAAATCTGAACAACCCGTTTCATAACAGAGTGAAAGAATACTGCAGTGGCAAACTTTTGGGCTCGTTGACAGACAAGTAATAATACTGGATACTTTTATCGGCTGTTCAATTATTCAAATTAAAGCTTGCAAAACGCAATAAAGCACGTAAAATGCCCCATAATTACAATCACAGGGAGGGAGCATGGTTGTCAATGCTAATAAGTATCGCTTTATTGGAATTCCGCTCCTTTGGCCCTTTTTGTCAACCAGGCCTCACCTGAGGTCGCGGTGCAGGACGGAAAGAGGTGGCTGTGTTCATCTTTTACAGCCGGGGATGATTAACCATCCCGGAGACTTTAATTAAATTCCCTTCGGCGTGGCGAGAGAGAGAGCGAGCGAGAGAGAGCGAGAAAGTTGGCGAGTGCTTTCTGCGGCGCAGGCCGCGCGCTAATCTGCTCTCCGCGCCTGTCGTATTCAACCCATTAATTTCAGTCCTTCCCCAAACCCCCAACTCCCTGCCTCCGCCTCCCCCCCCTCCCGCGCCGGTTCTCACTTGCAATCGAATGCTGAACCGTAGCCTGCAAGCTCCACAGAGTAAACTTATTTGCGTCTCACATGTGCCCTGAAAAGATAATCGTTTTGACCTTGGTTGACTCTTGACGCGTTTCCTTCTGAGTCATTCGTGCCCCGCCCTGTTTTTATTATTTAAAAAAAAAAATATTTAAAACAGTCTGTGATGCTGCATTTTCAGAGACTTAACTGTCTTTCTCCTTGGCCCTTCCCACTACCGCTCTCTCCCCACCTCCCTGGCGATCCTTTAGCTTCACGGCAGAGCGTGTGTTTTGGACAGAGAGCAGGATCTTGCCAAACTGTGAAGGTGGAGATGAATTTGCTTGGTGCGTCATAGCGCTGGACGCAAGAGGGAGTGCAAAAAGAAAGAAGAAAAAAAAACAACCGGAACTAAAAAAAGATCATATATTTTAGCTCGCTGCCAACTCTCCCCTCATCCATTTTGTACAAGCTGTTTAGCATGCAACGCAGTGCTGCCAGGAGTGATTAATAAACAGGTGCCCGCCAGTTTACCCCACAAAGCATGTTCGTATGGCCCACCAATCAAGTTTCTCTGCCAAACCAGGAGATTGGATTGGCCTGTCAGTGGGTCTCGAGTAATTCTGAAGAGGGAATTGGCAAATGCGTGTTATCCCCTTGAATTTAGTTCTTAAAAACCCTCTTTAAAAGCCTCATCTTTCCACAGTCATTTTAAGCGGAGTAGCTTGTTAGTACTTACAGCGAGGCTGTGCATTAACCCACGACATGAACATGCCTTCAGTCGGTGTACTGTCACACTGATATTTCTATTATTTTATCTGTGCTGCGGTGCTGAGTGCAACGCATCCATTCTTAGCTGTTTCAGTGTTACCAAAATGTTTACGGCTCTGTGCAATTAATCCTTGCTGTCAAGGTGGCTCTAAAACATCAAGATGACAGAGGGAAAACTGTCAAAGGTCACCGCACACTCTAAATTAAACAGTGCTTCCAGTGCAGGGGATAATTGAGAAGAAAAAAAACTGGTTCATGCAGCCTGTGTATAGCACCTGTGTGTCTCTAAACCTACAAACCACGCCCATGAGCTGTAAACGCCATCCGAGCCCTGCCACCAGCAATCCCAGCATGCTCCACTGCTCTTCGCGACTTCAGACACCATTGTGAAATAAAAATTGAATTGGCGCCATTCTTGCAAATCTCTATTATGCAAATTCCCCAGCTAAGTAAGACAGCCAAGGCTGTTGCATTGTGCACATGCAATTTAACCTGTATTGAACCCCTCCCTCATTGTTTCTGTGCATTCATATGGCAGGGGACATAAAAAATAAAATTTGAAATATTGATAATACCCAGGAGGGTTGCACTACAAGATCAGCAAATGTTGCTCAGCTGCTTTCTGATTGCAAAAATAACTATTTCTACCAGAACATTGGTCAAAATCAGGGCTGCCCAACCCTCTTTCTGGAGATCTACCATTCTGTAGGTTTTCACTCCAACCCTAACAAAGCACGCCTCATTTAACAGCAAGAGATCTAGTTGAGCTGCTAATTAGATTCAGGTGTCCCAAATTAGGGTTAAAATGAAAACCTACAGGAAGGTAGATCTCCAGGAACAGGGGTGGGCAGCCCTGGTCTAAATTATATAACACAGTCAAAAATGGACCTGTTTAGGAAAGCTTATAACATGGTTTGATTTGTTTAATACTTTTTTTCTGCTCTTAGTGATCTGAATTCTCTTTCCTGTCCCGCATGAATATACTGTATTTATTTGCTTTTGTTTTTATTGTTTTGCGTTTGTGTTTTCCCCCTTTTTGTGTGATTTGCTTTGTTTGCATTTATATATTGTACAGAGCTTTGAATGCAGGAAAGCGCTCACAAATAAAACGTGAATTATTATTATTACTGCCAAAGGAGTGGTCAAGCTTAGAAATGAATGTCACCGGGAATCCTACTTCATCCGCTAAAAGAATACAAAAACGATAAGCAAAGTGACCTGTCCTGGGTGTATTCCTGCCTCTCGCCCAATGCATGCTGGGATAGGCTCCAGCCCCCACCCCCCTCCCCCCCGTGACCCTGACCAGGAATAAGCGGGTTAGATAATGGATGGATGGATACACAAAGCAGGCAGCTAGATATTCGACAGGCTTGATAATGTACCTTACCTGGCTTGTGTTGTTTTGACTCCTGTGCATTTGTCCTTTTTTTTGTTGTTGCTTAGGAAACGGATTCAGGTGCGTACACCTGCATTGCATCCAGTTCCAGTGGGGAGACCAGCTGGAGTGGAACTGTGACAGTAAGAGGTACTTATCAGCACCGCACCTCGAACTGCAGGCGTAGTCCAAATTCACATTCTGGTGCAGAGAGTCCCATTGGGTATTCCATTCTTGTCTCTGTTTAGTGAGTAAAGAGCATACTTAAGGTTAATGGAAGTATAATTCCCACTGAAAGGCATATAGATGAATGTGACTGACAGTTCTGAATTTGATGCATTTGCTTCAAAAGGAAGCTTGTGAATTTCAAACGAAAACATTTTCAATGAAAAATGTTTCTTTTCAGAAAATCCTACATCAATTACATATTCCGGTGAGATGTAACTATCAAGTGATAATTTATAGATAAACTGGCCATAATTTTTCAGCTCCAAGAGTCCTGCTGAAGATATATTTTTGATTTAGTCATCAGTACATCGTTAGAAAATGCAGACATGCCGCTGACCGTTGTTTAATTCAAAGACCTGGACGTGTGACAGGCCGTCGGTTTACTTCTGTTCTGCCATTTTGTCTGCTGTAGAAAGCGGGATCCCCACAGTCGCCATGGCCTCTGTACCCCTCCAGCTCCCTGGACCCCCCCACAAGCCCGTCGTGACGGATGTGACCCTCAACAGCGTGACCTTGACATGGCAACCCAATGCCCACGAGGGCGGGGCCGCAGTCACGTCCTACATCATCGAGGCTTTCAGGTACTCCCCTCCCAAGCCGCACACCTTATCAGTGTTAGATAAGCGCTCTCAGGCTTTATAGGTGGCGGCAGTGTAGTATAACGGTTAAGGAACTGGACTTGTAACTGAAAGGTTGCAGGTTCGATTCCCAGGTAGGACACTGCCGTTGTACCCTTGAGCAAGGTACTTAACCTGCATTGCTTCAGTATATATCCAGCTGTATGAATGGATAAATGTAATAAGAAGTATGTAAGTCGCTCTGGATAAGAGCGTCTGCTAAATGCCTATAATGTAATGTAATGTAATGTATAGGTATGCGTTAATATACTAGGTCCTACACATCCTCTTGGACATATAACCTATGCAGGCTTTACATACCTAGAACAGTGAATCATTAGCTTTTTGCATTGGTCGATTGCCTGCTTGTGAGACAAAGTTAACAGAGACTTGCTGGGTTCTCTATGGTCCAATGCCAAACATGGTTCTAGGCTCATGAGACTAGGTGATGCCCCATTGGATTAGGTTATGCTGTCGCCCCATTGGATTAGGTTATGCTGTCGCTATGACAGCCCACACGGTAATTGCACGTGTCGGGAAAGGCAAATGAGAATGTAAAGTAACAGTTGGCCGAGGAATTGATTTTGTAACCATGCCAATATGCATTTTTTAATTGCGGCCCACTGTATTCCCTTGGAATTTATCTTGGAACTGGAGTTAAGTCAATTAATCCCTGCCTTCACTCTGTTAAATGGCACTTCAGAGAAGATGCATGTTCTGTTGGTCCTGGTGCTGAGACCGATATTCTCTCATGTGCATACACATGCATTCTCTCTCTCTCTCTCTCTCTCTCTCTCTCTCTCATTTTCTCTCATGCTCGCACATACATTATCTGTCATACACACACGGACACAGACATACACACACACCACACCCACCTGGCTGTAACCCCAGACAGCTTACATCCAGACACTGTTCTTGCTCTCACTGGCTGTGCCCTAGAACCATTTTCATTTTGTATTTACATGAAAATGATATGTCAGTTTTTCGCCACTGGTGGTCAGGGCTGACTGACATAAATGTGCATATGTTGTCACTCTGATCACATTCAAATAAGGATTTAGCAGAGCAGGTGTAACCTTTACTTGTGGGAAAGAACAATTTTTTTACAACGGCGGTTCTCTGATACACTTGTGCACAGCAGGGAGGGCAACAGCGAAAAAAGGTCATGAATTCAAATCCAGTCTATGCAGACAGAATCCTTAGGCTGTTGTAGATAGAAAACATTCTCAACCCCCCTCCCCCCCCCCGGAAAGGATTTAGTATCATGCCGATTTAGCAAAATTGATTATAGAGAGCCGGAGTCTTAATAATAATATTTTCACAATAATATTTCCTTGCCCGAAGAACTGAGGAAGACGAGGATGTCAGGGGTTTTGTCGTTTGAACTGGGGAACCAGCGGTGCAGGTTGTTATTTAGCGAGCATCTGACAGACACCTTGTTTTGAGAAAGATCCAATTTACTGCGCTGCGCTTTCTGCTCGGCGGACGCGACTTATGCATGTTTTTATTTTATTTTTTGACACACGTGATCACAATATAGAGCGAGCATTTTCTCTTAGTTGATGGAGAAAGTGACCTTGGATTTATTGCTGGCGTTTGGGGGCCTCGATAGCGGTATTTACGATGCACGCAACATTTATTGCTCCGGCTTAATTGTGCAGGTCGCAGTCACTCGCAACTCGCAGCCAGGGGAGAAATATAAAGTACCGCGAATGCGTGTTCAACACGACGGCACAGCTAAGAAACAACGCGAGGATGGTAAGATGTGAGACGAGAGGGAGGGAATATTTCCCTGTTTAATGCAAGAAACACTAATGTGCTTTTAGGCAAAGCCTTAAGTTTGTTTACAATTCAAAAGAAATTATTCATGGGGAAAAAAGCCCTGCATATTATAAAAGTGATTGCCTTTTCGCACTCGGTTGGAAGGAGATTAAATTGTGCCTAATGTATTTTACATTTCAGCTGTGCATCCAGCTCATTCCTTTGTAGCTGTGGATTCAGTTGCGTTGTCTGATTGGTGAAGGGTAAAAATAGGTTTGTTATTGCCGGCATCTGTAAGAACAGTCAGAAACCCAGCACGCCACCTTGATGTTCTAAGTCCTCACTGAACACAAACGTTTAATTACAGAAACAAAGTATTGCTGAGTGGCTGCAGCCTTGTTTCCTCATGTCAGAAAAAAAACTTTCAAAAAAAACGTTTTTTGTTCAGTATGAAAACAAAGAAATGAGAAATGCACTCAGGTTGCATGTTACTCTTTATTCCTCTGTGACTATGAGACAATAAAAAGAATTTGCAAAAAACATGCAAACTAGTGAGTCTGTCCTTAAAAAAACAGCACTTAGAAAGTCACTCAGTTGCTGATTCTGGTTTTAAGATTGAGTTTTTGTGTGTGTGTGTGTGTGTGTGTGTGTGTGTGTGTGTGTGTGCGGTTCTTTTTCCTATTATGAGATGATGCCTGACATTGGCTAACTGTGATACGTTGGCTAACTTTGCTTTCTACACTATTGTTCCAGCCAATCAGCAGGTAGTACCTGGCAGACTGTGGCTGACCTGGTCAAACTGGAGAAGCACACAGTCAGTGGCCTCTTCCCCAACACCATTTACCTGTTCATTGTTCGAGCGGTCAATGCCTATGGCCTGAGTGACCCCAGCCCCATCTCTGAGCCAGTCCGCACCCAAGGTTTGTACAGCGAGTATGGAACACAACCGTTCTGACCATAAAATGTGTTCTTTGTGTAGAGGCGTGTCCTCCTGAGTCTTCGGGTTTGTTTGTTGTGTGTGTGCGTTGCTCAGATGCAAGGACGTTTTCTGATTGGTGCCATTAGTTCGTCAGAGCCATTGTTTTTTCTGAACGGTGTGTGTTGTGTGCCATCTAGGTACTTTGATGTTGTGACTGGGTGTGTGATCCTCGGTTGTAGTTCTGTTCTAACGTGCGTAAAAGGTGTTGTTCAAATGAAATGCCGTTGTTAGCTATGTGAGTTTGGTGTTATTCGGTCGTAGTGCTGTTGTGCCCATCGTTGATTATGCATCCCCAGATGTGAGCCCGACAGGGCAAGGTGTGGACCACAGGCAGGTGCAAAGGGAGCTGGGAGATGTGGTTGTTCAGATGCAGAAGTCCGTTGTCCTGTCTGCCACCAGCGTCCAGATCTCCTGGACAGTGAGTACAGCAGAGGAGTTTCCCTATGCATATGAAAGTGCCGTGTGCTGTTTTTATTCAGGTGCTCTATTGCCTATTCTTACAATACTGAAATAAAATTCTTTTGAGTAAATAGTTAGAAAATATGAAATAATTTTGTAGGGCTATGTAATATTTGATGGATTCATGTTGTGCTGTGTTTTAAAGGTGATTTACAGGGTAGTGGCCTAGACTCACTTACATTGTCATGTGTAGCATCCACCTGTAGCCTTCAGAACAGAAGCTCCATACAGTCATGTATATTGAGGAGGATAAGCCAAGTGGCCCATGCATGCATGTTGATCGGCCCTTCCTGTTTCTTGTTAGGTGGACCGGCAGTCCCAGTACATCCAGGGTTACCGGGTTCTGTACCGGCCCACGGGCGGCGCGTGGCTGGTCCAGGACGTGAAGGTCGCCCCTGAGCACAATACGGTCCTATCCGACCTGCGGAAGGGCACCGAGTACGAGATAAAGATCCGGCCGTACTTCAACGAGCTGCAGGGGATGGACAGCGCGCTGCTGCTGGTCCGTACGCCAGAAGAGGGTAAGGCCCCCACACCAGCGACGTGCCTCACCCCTCACTGCAGCCGATAGCACTAGCCAAGACTTATTCCAGCGGTCGCTCACCACGCCTTCGGATCCTCTGCCTTTCTTGCCTCTTTTATTTTTGTGTATTTACAGTGAAAATGCGCATTGATCATATTTCAAATGGTAATAAACTGTAACCGCATTAATGAAATATCAGCACTTGGCAGTCTTCAGTAAAGGCTACAAATTCTAACACTTCAGCACTCTGCCTTCATCAGTACAACTCCATTTAGCTGATGAAGGCCGATTCAAAATGCTGGAATCTTTAGCCTCATATATTTCTGGAGAGTTTGGATGAATTATCAATATAGTGACACAAATTGTGTGTGTGTATATAAATATATATAATTATATATTTGTTTTTACATTCAGCAGTTTTCAAGCACAGTGTCCTTTATTCATCCCCTCTCAGTCCCCAGCGCCCCCCCACAGTCGGTAACAGTGATGGCGGTTCAGCTGGGCAACATCTCCAGCGTCAGCGTGTCCTGGGAGCCCCCCCCTGCCGAGGCGCGGAATGGACTAATCCAGGAGTACAGGGTGAGATGATTGGACGGTAGCTCTAATGCAGGTTTCCAAATGTGGTTCTCTCTGATTGCAGTGCCTTACAAAAAATCCCTTTATCTCCATCAAAGACCAAAGGTCCCCATCCAAGTGAAGTAATACCATTACCGTAACTGCATAACGACTAATACCGTAACTGCATAACTACTAATACCGTAACTAATACTTTTACTGCAGGGGTTGACATCACCTAGTCTGTAGCGGAGGTTCACACGCTCACTCGCGTCTCTGAACTGAAAGAACGTCCTCTGTAACACAGCTGCGCCGGAGTTTGAGGGAGAAACGAGGGGGGGGGGGTTGAGGAAGGAGTCTCACGCCGTTTCTCTTCTCAGATCTGGTGCCTCGGAAACGACACGCAGGTCATAAACCAGACGGTGGACGGGATGGCGTCGTCCGCCACCCTGAGTGGGCTGCAGCCTTCCGTTCTGTACCAGGTGGAGGTGGCAGCAGTGACCAGCGCGGGCGTCGGCGCCCACAGTCAGCCGGTCACGGTCGTCATAAGTAAGTCCCGCCTCCATCGATTACCTGCTCAGCGTTAATCAGCTCTGCGCGTTTTATCCTGATAAAGTAGCTTTAATCCCCTTAGATTAAAATCCCTTTGGACACATATAAACCTTTTCTATTCAGTAGTTTATTTAACACTGAATAATTTGCTATTTGGAGGAATCCAAATGAATCTGCTGCCTTTTCTCTTGAACACTTTTTAATAAATTTATGAAAATGTTAAGTCGTTTAGAACTTTTAATTCTTTTCAAAGACAGGCAAAATAATTACTTTTAAAGTGAAAAGGGGAAAGGAGGCTAGAGTGATTCATTATTTATGCCACGTATTTGTTCATCAGCATAGTTGACTACGCTCCCAGTACAGTTGATTCTAGCACTTCTCATTATATTTTTGCTGACTCTAAGAGTGTTCATTATGTTTCTCTGTAGCTGCTCCTATTGACCTATGCAAATGCGTTTATGTACCTCTCTTGTAAGTTATTCTGTATGAGTGTCTGCTAAAGGAAAGTGATGCACTATCATTGCTCAAAGGTCAGGATAAAGCACATTGTGTTTGGACTGAACAGTGACCCTCATATAATAGGCCAGTGTGAGGTTAGCATGGGCATCCCCTCCGGTCTGTGAGTGCGCGGAATAGCAGGGTCGCCAACGGTGACCCCAGTGCCTTCGTCTCTGTCAGCTCCCCCCGCGGAGCAGCCCCCTGCGCCGGCCGCGCCCGAGGACAGCGTCAGCCTGGCAGAGCAGATCTCTGGCGTGGTGAAGCAGCCGGCCTTCATCGCCGGCATCGGCGGGGCATGCTGGGTAATCCTCATGGGCTTCAGCGTGTGGATCTACTGCCGACGCAAGAAGAGGAAAGAGCTGAGCCACTACGCTGCCTCATTCGCCTACACCCCTGCAGGTACCCCTAAAAACCCTCAATATGGGTATATACAATACATCTCTTACCAACACCCCTGCATATACCCCCTAAAAATCCTCAATAAATTCATATATAATGTATATCCCTTAGCAACACCCCTGCAGATACCCCTAAACACCACTCAACAAGGTTACATACTGAACATCCAGTAACTACACCCCTGTAGGCACAAAAATCATCAATAAGTTTATATACTGTGCATCCCTTACCTATAAACCTGCACGACAAGGCATGGCCACTGTGTAGAGCTGATGAAAGGGTTCTGTAAAATGATTACCTCACCACTTCAATGGCAATCAAGCTGGATTCTTCTAAAATGGTGGGATACAGAGAGGACAAAGCGTTCTGTTGCTCTGTGCAGACATGCGGTGATCTGTTTTATTTATTTTTTGCAGTTGGATTTTCTCAAGGTGAAGGACTGGGTCTCATCAACGGAAGGTAAGTGGTGATGGTTGTGGCCAGAGAATGACCGGGCCACTCTTTTTTGGCACATTTTTGAAAAGCTAACGCCGAAATCTGACACTGCCTTCCATTTCTCACACTCTCCCTTTCAGGCCTGGCATCCTGGGTGCTAACATGGGCAACTACCCCTGGCTGGCTGACTCCTGGCCCACCACCAACCTTGTTCACGACGGCAAGGACTCCATGAACTGCTGCACCGCCAAGCACGACTCAGCCGAGAGATACTACAATGGTGAGACCTCACTGCTGCTAACTAACCCACAGAGCCAACACACTTCAACCCTTGTGTTCTTGCCGCTTTATTTTAACTGACGATTAAAATGAGATTAGGCTGCTAGATGAGTCATCCTGTTCTAGTGCTTGGATGTGCCCCACGGTCTTGTATTGAATCTGGGCCATGTTAGTGCCGACCATGGCTGGCAGCCCCACAGGGCAAATGATAAGTGGTGGGGCATCACCTGTGGTTAGGGAGAGTTCAGTCAGCCGGGATCCGCATCTCCTCCGCTAGCATCCCTCGCTGGTTAAATGTACGCCTGTGGCCTGCTTGCTAAAGCTGCGCATGAAATGTCTTCAACTCATGTCTGTGCGAGCTTGGCTTGTGGAAGCAGCTGGTGACGTTGCATGTTTCAGAGTGTGTGTAGAGTGCATATTTGTCTTCACTCTCCTGTATCGGTTGTGGAGACTGCGTGTTTTAGAGAGTGTGTACTACACTCTCCTGCATTACTAGCACTGCTGTATATGACTGGGTATTCCAAATTGGAGAGAAAAAGCATTACAAAACTTTTTTCATTTCACTTTGAAAGTTTTTTATGAAAGCCGATCAGAAAAATGTCAACAAATCTCAGACATAAATGAATTTTATTTTGTGGGAGAAAAGAAGAGAACAAGAGGAAATAAGTTTTATAAGTATATAAGCTTTGCTATTTGTTTTAATGGCAAAAAATGTGGTCCACACTCTATGATTATGCCTCGTACTCATACCCCTGGTATGAGTGTCCTTATATAACTGTATGTTACATATGATTACATCATTTATTTTCTTTTAGAAGTGGGAATCTCCAATTACCTGAGCCAGACGGAGAAATACAGCCAGGGGTCCACGGAGGGCCCCATCTACAGCACCATCGACCCGGCGTGTGAAGACATGCACCCCTTCGTCGCGCCCTACGCCCAGCACGCTGCCCCCTACGCCAGCGCCCCAGTGATGCCCTTCCCCGGCCTGGCGCCCGGCAGCCCTGATCACGAGGGTGAGCGCTGGACCATCCAGCCCGGGCCATCCGGAGTCCAGTACGCCCAACCGGACCGCTCCAGGACCGAACCCGGTAAGACCAGCTCAACCCTGCGCAGTTCGCTAATCGCTATCACCTTCTATTACTGTGGACTCGCAGCTGTGAACTCACTAATGTGATTACTATTTCAGTAATATGTGAGTGTGGAATCTTAAACAGTGTGTAGCATGTAACTCATTGCTAGGTAGAACGGTATCTGGATGTGGAACTAGAGTGGTGCACCTATATGTCACTTCCTGCGTGTTCACCTATGGCATGTGTCCGGTGTTGCCGCAGGGAAACATTCAAAGCAGAAGTCGATGGGGAAGGCGGTGAAGACGCCGTCGCTGAATTGGGTGGAGGCTCTGTCCCCGCCTCTTCCTGACCATCGCTGTGAGGAAGCGGAGGACGAGGGCAATATGGGGTGAGACTACTTTTCACTACTACTATTCACTTCCAGGGGTTCTCCCAAAACACACGGGCAGCATGTGACCTCACTCGTAAGAGACTGCATTTTATGTCATCCGTCATGCTTGTTTATTTTTTTTAATTTAGACATAGAAAATATACATGTAAACATATATATTTACAGGAGTTTCCACTGTCCTGTGTGGTTGCATCATATTCAGGGGACACAGGCCCAACCATTTTGTTTATCAATAATTTTGTTCCTAGGCAGTGCAGTATGTAATTACATTTGATTCCCAGTGGAAGGTATATCTGTTTCTCATTTTCTCGCTGCACTTCGACACCCAAACCCACCCCCACCCTCTCTCCCCAATCGCTCTTTCCCCACCCCCCCTCCCCAATCGCTCTTTCCCCACCCCCCCTCCCCAATCGCTCTTTCCCCACCCCCCCTCCCCAATCACTCTTTCCCCACCCCCCCTCCCCAATCACTCTTTCCCCACCCACTGCCTCCTACCATAGACGTTGCCACCAGGAGGAATTAGCTTTTTTAAAAATCTGCTGCCATTAACCTTTTCTGTGGGACACATAACATTATAGAACTGAATAAGTAGCTTGGACATAGTTTTCCTGTATATATAATGGCATTAGGTGATGTCAGGAAAGAGCTTTCTCATGCACCCTTCATGAATCAGAAGAGACTCACTAATAACTATCCTCATACAAAGCCAATGGCAGCAGGCTTTAAGTCAACATTGCCAAGCCAACAGTGTTGCTCCAGATCATGATTGACTTTGAATAAGAGCACTGAAAGTCATACTTCCCCTTTAGCTTGTGGTTATTCATGATGAACTCATTCCCTGTTGTCGGATGACATCTGGCTCTTTATTTGCCTGTCTTCCCCCATATCCTCTGCCGCTATCTGTGTATTATGCTTGTGTATGTGGCATAAATGAACATTTCAGTTGAATATGCGTGTACATTATGGGCTCCATCTTGGTGATCTTAGCGCTTGGTCTAAATGGCGTAAAGTGCATTTAGGGCATGTCCAAGTCTAAAGTGCTAGTTAGACGCCGTGTTTCATGAGCACTAAGTACGGCGCAACGCGCAAATGCGCTGACTTAGTCTCTTTATTAATTATAGGTGTGTCTTGGCTGTAACATGCAATAAACCAATCAAATGTCATATCCCATTCCCTTTAAAAGCCTGCTTTTCCACCTTGGCGGATTGCTTATATGATGGTGAAACAGACATGCTCGTGCGTGTTTAGTGCGATCAAGGAATAGGCTATATGGATCAATAGTATGATCAATATTATTTGGACTAACCGTTATGAAGCGTTTTGATATAATAATCTTTAACATTAGGGTTTAAGACTGGCACAGGTTCCTGTTAATTCCCGACAGTGCTGCTATTTTAGAAAATGCAGAGAATTAATTCTGTAATGTTCTGCAAATTTGTTTTAATTTGTAATTAGACTCTTAGTTTTTTATAGTTTTGTTCAGTTATGGAATAACAGGTGAAATCATCGGGATTTTAATAAGCTGAGAGTATGAAAAAAAAGAATAAAAAAAAAAAAATAAACAAAACAAAGAATAAGGTTACAATTCGGTACAATTTTTTTTTTTTTATAAATTTTTTTTTTTAAAAACCTTGCTATCGAAAAAAACGGAAAAAACAGCGAATGCGGGGACCGGACACTATTCTATTTGAAAAGCAATAAATTCAATATCTTTTTTTTTTTTTTTTTTTTTTTTTTCTTTTATTTTGTTAGAAAATTATTTTTAGATACAGGGAAGTGGCTAGATGAAGTGTATTTCAATGATCAACATCTGATCTTTTGCAGCAGACGCAATTGAATGTCATTGCAGTGCGCGAGTTTTCCATAAATGAAAAATGACATTAGGTGGCAAATTGTGTAAATGATTTCGGCTTGGTTATCGATCCTCGATAATTTTTCAGTTTTTTTTTTTTTATTATTAACAGAAGTACCAGAGAAGATTCCCCCAGAAGATTTACAAAAATTATATAAAATATATAGGCTGTCATAGGTTTGATTGGATAATAGTCTATACATAGTCTATGTTGTACCTTTTCGTACCCATCGCATCATCGCATGGAGTGTGATGGAAAAAGAAGAAATTGAATGCGACCCATGCACCATCCTTTGACCCTACCTACCTTTTATTATTATTTATTTTTATATATATATAACAAATATCATAATTCACATTTCACATGTAATCTTATATATCCCTGTGTGGTGGTGTGTGTGTGTGTGTGTTGTGCACACGTCTATGCAGACGCACTAATATGTTTTTGGCGCAAGCGCTTTCTGCTGGCTCAAGATAGCAATACGCCAAAAAAATATCCTGGCCACACCTCATCTTAAGACCAACAGGCCCAGTTCACTTGCAATGGGCACAATAATACTTGGTATTTAAACGACGTGAGCGTTAGGCGCTATAATGAACCCTGTGCAGGGTGTAAGATCGCAAAGACACTTGTGTTTCGGTTAGCGTCGCTTAGCGCCAGGTGTAAGATAGTGTCCTATGTGTGTTAAGCAATTCTGAACAAGAACACCAGGGCTGGGGTCAATTCAATTTCAAAATTCAGATTCAGTTCAGAAAATTAGCAGTTAATGAATGGATAATTTCCTATAAGTATTTTTCAGTTGATGATTTGAATGTCAATTCATTTTTTGAATTGACTAAATTGAAAGGGTGTTGAATCCAGCTTCAACTGGAGCATGTGTACGTGTACGTGTTTCTGTGTATTAATATCAAAGCAATATGATGCCCCATGCTTTTGGTGTGGGATTGAGTGGGTCATGTTTTCTAGCTATTGCATTCTTCATTTCCATTCCCAAGATATTCTCTGTTCTTCCTCTAAATCGTAAGATCCACTGAGTGTGACGTCTGTGCAATTCTTCTCCGGACGGTAAAAATCAATAGTGTGCCTGCCGATATTAATGACCCTTTGAGTTAAAGAAATTGAGGAATCATTATCAGCACATTAGAATGGATGCATCAGCTACTGAAATGAAATAAAGCAATTGGATGCAGAAGCTCGAAAAATCAATCTGCCTTTTTTACAGACCTTTGCCCTTCCATTTTGCCACATGTGTCACATGGGTTGCAGCAATAGCGTAGTGCAAGGGGACCAGCTCAATCGTTCAATGTCAATTGCAAGTCATCTCTCTCTGTCTCTTCCGCTTTCTGTCTCTGTCTCCCCTGTATGTCTGTTTGTATGTATGTCTGTATGTCTGTCTGTCTGTCTGTCTTTCTGTCTGTCTTTCTGTCTGTCTGTCTCTGTCTGGCTCTCTGTCTCGGATAGGGCCCTGTGTAATTGATGGAGTGGGGAGGCTGTGCCTCTACCATTGTGCTGTTTGTTATTAGTTTTTTTTTTGCAAAAGCACTCTCTATTTTCTTCTTGTGATTATATTTTGATTGTCACATATAGGTTTTTGAACTGTGGCAATAAAGGTGGTTTTAAATTAAATTATCTCTGTCTCTGTCTCTGTCTCTATCTGACTCGCTCTTTCTCTCACTCTCTCTGCCTCTCTCTCTCTTTCCCTCTCTCTCTCTCTCTGTCTCTCTCTTTCTCTCTCTCTCTCTCTCTTTTTTTCTCTCTCTCTTTCTCTCTCGTTCCCCCTCTCCCTTTCTCTCTCTCTCTCTTTCCCTCTTTCTTTCTTTCTCTTTCCCTCTCTCTCTCTGTCTCTCTCTTTCTCTCTCTCTCTCAGTGTGTCACAGTGTTTCTGCACCATTCTACCTCACAGCTCTGAGAGAGAGGAGGAGTGGTGTCCACCCTTGCCGGAGAGGACTTACCTCATCGACGGCACCCTGGAGGACATTCGAGGAGGGGGCTCGTCCCCCGCCACCTCTTACAGCCACCAGTCGACGGCCACGCTCACGCCCTCTCCCCGTGAGGAGGGGCGGGGCTCAGGGGGCACTCCACGCCCCCACCACTTTGACACATCCCAGCTGGCACGGTATACCCCACCTCTGCCCTTACCACTCTAGATTATCTTAATATTTTTAACAATTCATTTTTCATGCTTCAAAAAATTGTATCTAATTGTTCCCATTTTTCCACCATGGGAAAAACTGTTATGAAGAAGAGATGAATGCACTTCTGGCTGTGAGCGGTTAGCGGAGTACATGAAAAGGATTGACACATTATGCGATGTGTGATTAGTGTTAACGTGCAGTTGTTCAGCAGGAGAGGACCCTGTATACCTGTCCCTGTGCAACGAGTCCCCAGCCCTCCTCTCACCCAATCTGACCCCAACCTGTCAACCAATAGCGCCCCTGAGATCAGCACACCACACCACTCCAGCCACCGCCAAGATGTCAGCCAGGGGGCAGCACTGAGCATAGAAAACGTGAGCGCCTCTGGGCCAGGTCAGTCTCATAACCACATATGGTCACCTACGTTCACCCGCGTTATCCTGGGGTCATCTCGGACAACCAACAGTTTTAAAACTCCCACATAACCGCCAAGAAAATGAAATCTTTTCTCAACAAACATAGCGGAAGATTTTATGCATTCATTCTCAAGGAAATCAGTGAAACTGAACCAGGCGTCCCCAGCTCTGGTCCTCATTTAAGATTTTTTTGCCTCATATGGTTGCCGATTTTATGGTGCAAACTGTGGCTGTCCAGGGACCCCTGCTTTAGACAAATACTTTCTTCTTCTTGTTATTGTTATTGTTATTATTATGGAGGCAGAGGATGATTTCACACCAGCTCCTCCTCAGGCGGTCAGAGCGCATTTCATCAAGAGGAGTATGATTGGATGTGAGTCTGAAGCACTGACCCTGTCCCCCCCTCTCCCCCGCCAGGCCGATCTCGTCCCCTCCCACACGACAGCCCCCACACGCCACAGGGACACAAGTCCAGAGCCAAAAAGAAGAGCTCCAAGGGCAGCCAGTACCGACGAGACCAGCTGACCCAAGAAGGTGAGGACCCCAGCAGAGGGAGAGAGGGGTGTCTCCAAACATTTTTTAATAAAAATTTTCAATAAAATATACTGTTACTCCTTAGAGCTAACAAGTTGCACTGGCTATAAGGCTGTTCTTTATTCTTTGATGATCCTGCTACTCTTATTAACTTTTAATACTGTTATGCACATCACATTGTGATTCATTCTGAATAAAAACATCGGCTAAATGTAATGTTATTCCATTGGATGGTGTAGTTATAGCCAGGAAGGCTATAGCCACAAGTGCATGCTGGTCCCTATAGGCTAGACATTACAGTGTTGAGCCTTGACTGTGTCATTAGCTAACTGACAAGAAGGCCACAGTGACAGTACACAGCTACCTTCGTCACACCAGGATTTGGGTTGATTTAACTATTGGATTCAGAGAGTGCTGTAGTTTGGCAGGATCAGTCATGAGTGAAAGGTCCGTACTAAGGAGGAGTGCTGTAGTTTGGCAGGATCAGTCACGAGTGAAAGGTCCGTACTAAGGAGGAGTGCTGTAGTTTGGCAGGATCAGTCACGAGTGAAAGGTCCGTACTAAGGAGGAGTGCTGTAGTTTGGCAGGATCAGTCACGAGTGAAAGGTCCGTACTAAGGAGGAGTGCTGTAGTTTGGCAGGATCAGTCACGAGTGAAAGGTCCGTACTAAGGAGGAGTGCTGTAGTTTGGCAGGATCAGTCGCGAGTGAAAGGTCCGTACTAAGGAGGAGTGCTGTAGTTTGGCAGGATCAGTCGCGAGTGAAAGGTCCGTACTAAGGAGGAGTGCTGTAGTTTGGCAGGATCAGTCACGAGTGAAAGGTCCGTACTAAGGAGGAGTGCTGTAGTTTGGCAGGATCAGTCACGAGTGAAAGGTCCGTACTAAAGAGGAGTGCTGTAGTTTGGCAGGATCAGTCACGAGTGAAAGGTCCGTACTAAGGAGGAGTGCTGTAGTTTGGCAGGATCGGTCACGAGTGAAAGGTCCGTACTAAGGAGGAGTGCTGTAGTTTGGCAGGATCAGTCACGAGTGAAAGGTCCGTACTAAGGAGGAGTGCTGTAGTTTGGCAGGATCGGTCGCGAGTGAAAGGTCCGTACTAAGGAGGAGTGCTGTAGTTTGGCAGGATCAGCCACGAGTGAAAGGTCCGTACTTGCCTCCGCAGACCTCCCCCCTCCCCCGGTTCCTCCGCCTGCAGACGAGCAGCTCCGAGAAGACGTCCTTAACTGCGGCCAGACATCGCTGGACAGGGAAAGGACTTCGCTCGCATCCATGGAGGGGAGAGGGGAGCAGGGCACTCCTCACAGGAGGACCCCGGCACAGAGGCACAAAGAGGGTGAGAGGGCTAACACACGGCGCTAACACGGACAAACTCAACAGCAGCTCAGGCTCACACATGCTTTATACACGCTCTCACAACCACAGACCTGCGTAGATGCAAATGTTTACACACCTTCGCACAGCCACACAGTATTACAGACCACTTGTACACTTAGGAGCTGATGTACTTCAGCATGTGCTAAAGTGTTTAGCGCACGCAAAACTAATAACATATCCAATGATTGGTCATGGTATTTGTTTTGCACCAATCATTGGTTGTGTTGCTAGTTTTGCATGTGCTAAAATATTTTGTCCATGCTAAAGGTCTTAGTAAATCAGGCCCTTAATGTTCACAGACATGCATACCCAAAAGCATATCACTATGCATCTGTGCATATGTACACACACACGCACACATCCAGTGTCCATGTGTACACAAATACAGACAGCAGCACACTCAGCTAAATTATACACTGCCTGGCCAAAAAAATGTCGCACACTCTAATATTTCGTTGGACTGCCTTTAGCTTTGATTACGGGCGCATTTGTCGTGGCATTGTTTTAACAACCTTATTCAACGTCACAACATTTATTTCCATCCAGAGTTGCATAAATATTTGGTCGAGATCTTGTATTGACGACGTGAGAGTCGAACCACTCCGCAAAGTCTTCTCCAGCACATCCCGAAGACTTTCAATGGGGTTAAGGTCAGGACTCTGGTGGCCAATTCATGTATGAAAATTATTCTTTATGCTCCCTGAACCACTCTTTCACAATTTGAGCCCGATGAATCTTGGCATTGTCGTCGTGGAATATGCCCACTGATGGGATAACCTGGTCATTGAGTACATTCAGGTACTCAGCTGACTTCATTTTATTGCTGCATAACATTGCTGAGCCTAGACCTGACCAATTGAAGCAACCCCAGATCATAGCACTGCCTCCAAAGGCTTGTGCAGTGGGCACTATGCAGGACGGGTGCAACGGCGACTTTTTTTTTGGCCAGGCAGTGTAGTAGTTTCACACATACTGCACACATTTATTCACAAGGAGAAGAATTCAGCACTTCCTCCCACAGACCATCTGAGGAGGGAAATGCGATTGGTCACTGAGATAAGGAATAACCAAGTTCAGTTTATCACTTGGATTTTGGTTGTTCTTGAGTGACTTTTCCCCCCAATTTTCTTTTTACGATTTTCATCCGAAGATGAAGATGTTATCCCATATTGCAAACCCGGCTTCCTCTCCAGGGCCCAAATGTCAAGCAACTGCTCCACAACAGGAAGTGTGTCATCGCACGGGTCCACAGGGTCTCGGGAACACGGGTCACGCAGGAAGCGAAGTGAGGTGAGGTTTCTCCACACCACACTATCTTTGAACGTGTGATTCGTCTCTATCTGGGCTTGTCAATCCCTGGTTGTTATCTCAGACTGTGGTTTTATACTGTCAGTACAGCATCTCAGCCCTCCCAATGTGTGCTGGTGAGCATGAGGTATTGTGTCACGCAGTTAGAATGGCAGGCTTTCAACTTTTCCCTAACAGATTTTTGATGAGGTATTGTGTTGCGTTCCCTTCAGAGGTTGCGAGAAGATTGACAGTGTGGTTGCTCATAAGGGCCTCACACTGTAGGAATTCTGTCAGCCAACTAATGCAGTGAGGCTCAGGCACATGAAAGGACAGGTAATCTAACCACTGAATGGGCCCAGAGGGCTTCAGTAACAGGTGTGTGCTTGACATGCCAGATGAGGAAGGGGACCGGCTCAATCACTCATTGTCAATTTGAAGTCCCATTTCTCTCAGTTCCTACAAGTTCCAAGTCCCCCCCCCCCCCTATTTCTCTCTCTCTCTCTCTCTCTCTCTCTCTCTTTCTCTCTGTGTCTATCTCTCTGTCTCTCCCTCTCTCGCTCGCTCTCTCTCAATTTGAAGTCCTATTTCTCTCAGTTGGGCCTGCAAATTCCAAGTCCCCTCTCTCTCTGTCTCCATCTATCTCTCTGTCTCTGCCTCTCTCTCTCTGTTTCTGCCTTTCTCTCTCTCTCTCTCTCTCTCTCTCTCTCTCTCTCTCTCTCTCTTCCTGCGGCAGAACATCAGAATAAACAACTACTTCTCTTTTCTCAAATGACAGATTATAGGGCTGATTATATTTTACATGTGAAGCTCTATTAGGTTATTGAAGCTTAATGATGTAAGGCTCATGCTGTAGGTTAACTGTCTGTGTGTGACAATCAGTAAGACTTCAGAGGTAACCAAATCTTTTCGTGGGTGTCTCCTCAATAAGGTAGAAGTGAGCTCAGTTTTTGCGGTGGAAACCAGGGAATTTTATGCTTCGGTTCCTGAGCATACAGAGCCCCCCCCCCAATGAAGGTCTGACCTCTCAATTTTCTAAAGGGGAACGTAAAAAACAGGCCCCACAAAGGCAGGTAGTGTGTTCCATAGGGAAGAAGTTTCATGTTACACCATTTTACTTGGACTCACAGGACCACAGTTCACATTAAACACAGACGGACATAGTTTTGGTGTGGAGGGGTGTTGGGGAGTGCAGATTCTCTCCATGACATTTTGTTTTACTTCCATGGTCTCTAATTCACATTATTCTTCTCATTTTGAATACAGCCTAATAATATAACTCCACTCAAGTCAAGGTGCTGTGCAACTTGTGTATAACACATACATTGGCATTCTTTATTATATAGCTCTGTTACATAGCTTTATTCAGTCCCAGGAACTCAATAATATCATAACATAACATGGCTATACTGCGTTATAAGAGTTAATTAAGTCATTTTTAAAAGTCATAACACTTCTGTTTAGTCAAATGAATGTGACCGGAATGTAAAGTGCCTCATATAAATATTGTGGGCCCATGTGCTATGTACTGTAACATTGATTCACATTTATCAAGCTAATGTTATATAACGGATCTGCACAGCTGTAAAAATTTAGCTTTGTGTTTGATGACTAAGTAACACTGACAGATTGTGTTTTCAGTGGCCATTGAGCAACACATTCCTTAGCTTTCTAGTGGCAGTGCTATATTACAGGGACTTAAATTGCACCAACTTGTGTCATTTAACCCATCTAATTCATTTATACACGTGTTTACTTTCAGGAAATGAGATAAGTGGAAGCAGCTGATCAGTCAATGCTCTGAACCTTTCCATGTAGTATATCTTCTTTTTTTTTTCTTTTTTTTTCTTTTTTACTTCTGGCTTTCTGCGGCTGAAGACGGCAAGATGAGAAGAAGAGTGTACAGGATCATCGTCTGCCTGTCAAGCCCAAATGATGGACTGAAAGGATTTTAAATGGATATTTAAAATCCCTGATTGGTGTGCATCTGATCTCCTACCTCCATGTGTATATAGCCATCTTTATACGTTTTTATGTGAGTTATGGGTGCCGCAGAAGAAAGAGAATATATTGTATTTATATGAAAGAAAGTGGAAAAAATGTCAAACAACTGTGAGATATTACAAAGTTCATGTTTGAATGTGCCAATTTTCTGTCAAAATGTATACCTTTAAGAACCACAAATACAATTGCACTTTTGTGAGATGAATGACAATAGCAACAATAAGCACAATCTGTATTAAACAGCCTGTCAGAAAACATACTCCTTCCTCCATCTTTGTCATTGGATAATATCTGTGGTCCAATGAGAATGTTGCTTCTTGTGTTGTTCTGTTTTTTTTTATTTTAGAGAACGCTTGTGATTGGATGGCCATTTGGAGGAAACTGTCATTTTGACAGTTTGTCTGAAATAGTGCAAAAAAAGTGACGTGTTCTGTTCAGCTCCAAAATGATTCTTTCTGTTGACTGAATTTTGGTATTCGTATTGTTTTGTAAAAATGCAATAAATATGTTTGTTAAGCAATCAATGCATTCTTCTCTGGCACATATTGCTACTTGGACATGCCATTTGTCCCTGAAAGTTTCTCAGTTAAAGGCATGCTGAACTTTGTTTGAACATAATGTTGTATAGCTACCGTTAGTCAGTTTATGACCACTGGAGCAACTCATGAAGGTGAGCTTGAATATTATGACTAATATCGGTGCCAGGTAGCTATACAACATTATGTTCAAACAAAGTTCAGTATGCCTTTAATGCCTGTGATTTGCTCATCAGATATCCTTCTCTAATCCAATGTGCACACTTTATTTTGTTTTTAACATACTGGCCATTTATATACAGTCAAGCCGGAAAGTCTGCACACCCATTTCACCTTCTCCACATTTTATTACGTTAGAGACTTATACTACAATAGATTGAGTTCATTTTTTGCCTCAAACATCTACACACAATAGCCAATAATGACGAAGTGAAAACAGGTTTTTAGAAAATATGCAATTTTATTTTACTGCCAAAAATAGGTTATTTAGGGGTTACATATCTGTACACACCCTTAGCCTAATACTTGGTTGCTGCACCTTTGGCAGCGATTACAGCTTCAAGGCGTCTTGGGAAAGAAGCTACGAGCTTGGCACACTTGTTTCTGGACATTTTTGCCCATTCCTCTTGGCATATCCTTGCAAGCTCCGTCAGGTTGGATGGGGAGCTTCAGTACACTCCCCATCCCATACAGTTTCCGGCTTGACTGTAGCTGGGCATTTAACTGAAGCAGTTCTGATGAGGTGTTCAAGATAACAATGGCAGTGCTCCACCTGGGGTTGAAACCTGCAACCTCTGAGTTACAGGCCATATGTCGTAACCACTACCCTGCCTCGCCGCTCAATATACACCTCACATGTCATATTAATGTGCGTTAAGATATTCTAGGATATTCAAGGTGTGACATTGAGAAAATACTGTTGTAGACCGGGGCCATGCAGACTAAGCAATGTTCTCAATGGGGACATTTTGAAAATAACAACCTTGTCTAGTTAAAGTGGTAATGAAAAGGGAATGAGGGGATGCTAAGCTGCTAAAGACGTCCTAGCAGTTGAAGGAATTTTAACGGCTCCAGTGGTTTTAATTTACTAAGGTAGTAAAAGCCAGTACAACAAGAGGCTGCTACCCCCTCCCCCTGTTTATTTTCTTTAAACATCTTGGGCTGTTTGCTGCAGATTAGCCCAGCCTGAGTCTGCAGTGAAGAGCATGACATTGCCTCTAACTGCTTTGCAGGAAGTGGAGAGAGAGAACAGATCTCCAAAGCTTTCACAAGCCCACCTGAGGCATTCTCTCTTTGGGTCTGGGATCTCTATTCACTGTGAAAGAGGAAACCAAGCCAGTGATGTCTGGGCGATATTATCACCTAGTGTTCCAAATAAGGACCAGACCATTTGAGCTGTAGTCCCCTTAAAAATGTTGCCCAAAGACCTTTGACAAGAACTAGTTATGAAAGAGAGATGAAAAGTTATGGAAAGTGATACATTTCAAAGGCAAATGGTGAATAATCCCATACAGCTGCATGTCGCTATGAAAGTATTATTATCTTTATTCATGAATTTAACCCACAAATACTGAACCTCAAAAAACAGAATGAAGCAAAGATAACTTAATATTTTCACTTCCTAGAACCTGAATGAATTACACTGAAATATATGAAAAGTTTTTTCAAGACAAAGGTACCATTTTTCATTATTAATTCAAAATTTGTAGTATTGTTTTATATTTTGAAAACATCTTCCATCCATCATTGATGAAAAGCATCCGGTGACATAATATGCTGCCTTAAATTATTTATGTCAATTTATTCATAGATTCCTCCCTCCCCCAAACTCAAAATAAGAAACAAATTACACCATTAATAATAATTGCATGTAATAATGACTTCACGTGTTGGGGGTGGGTATTCCCAATTCATGCTCACACTCCAACTGACCACACACCACCACCTGGGTATTTCCCAGATGCTCTGGGGTATAGCGATAGTCCTGAGACAGGCACTCCAAACTGCCAGGGGTGCATCGTCTGCTGCTCCAATGAAAGGAACCCCCCCCAGCCATAAATCACAGCCTCATTCATTAGCCAAGAGTCAGCAGCCAAACACCTGAGATGTGTTGTTCGGCGAATTCATTAATACTCATCACCAGACTGGTCAGACTGGGCAAATGGATCCAAAAGATGTCACATCTTAACATCCTTAATCGTAAAAACCGGAATCAGAACAGGGCATCTTCCAGGTAGTCTCCTCTCAATCTTTTCACAAGAATTTTGCATCCAAGATTTGCCCTACCACATGACCGCATATCTGATATGATGTGCGTCTGGAAAGATCCCGTTTTGAATAATGACTTTGACGACATAATGTTTTAGAGGTAGAAGCCATAATTAAGATATAGTGATATCTTAATAGCCCTGAGTCAGTCTAGCTGTGGTCCATTTGTCAATATGGTGGCTTTATAAGGTAAGGTTCGCAGTGTAAATCCATCAATCGATCAATCAATTGTTGCTTAATATGTCACTTCAGTGTGAATTGTGTGAAAGCACAATGCTTTATAGAGTACATTACAGAGAAATAACGCCCATTCTGAGACAGCGAAATTAAAAGGACAAATGTGAGAAATGATGCAACAGCAAGCAGATCACAAATAGTGATGTGAGATTAGTATTAGAAGTAGCTCAGCTGGATTGTAAACATAAAATAAATGGCCTGATGCATTTCCTTATAAAGTATTTGTACTGTACCCTTCCCTTAGTCCATAATTATTGGTCTTTAGAGATTATGAGAATAAAAAATATTATGAAATTTATTGAAAGATAGCCCCTTGAGATGAAACATCTCATTTTAAAGGTCTAGGAACACAAATACACATAAGTACATCAAACACAAGCACATACAACACATACAAGCACATACAACACACATAAAGGCTCTCAATTACCCACCCACCCACACATCTCATCCGACCAGCCCACATCACCCATACAAAATAAATACTTAATAAATGGGTAAATAAATGTGTAAATAAATACAAATAAGTAAATAACTAAAAGCCCTACAAACCATAAAAATAGATAAATAAATTATCATTAGCAAATAATGATGAAGAGCACACACACACAAGAAAATGTATAATAAATAAATAATAAATAACTAATAACAGCCACTATAAAACTACAACAAATAGGCATTACAATTAAAAACAACAACAACACAATGTTTTAAGCAGAGATAATAAGGAAGTCTTAAATAGACGTATGGAAGGGATTGTTCTAATAGAGTTGGGTAGGATGTTCCAATCAGAAGGAGCTTTAAATTTAAATGCATGCCTACCAATTTCTTTATAAATTTTAGGGACACAGAAGAAAAGTTGATGAGTGTGTCTAAGTGAGTATAATGATCTGTATCTAGGTATCTGTATCTAGGTGCAATACCTGCACTAGGTATTGTTTTAAATAAGAAGAAGAATTAAGGTGAACACATTTGAAAATACATTGATCCCTTGTGAGCTTGAATTTGAGGTGTTAACTGAAGGTGCTGGAAGGACTTATGTTTTGGCATCACCATTTTGTGGCTAAATAAGGAACTCAGGAACCCAAAAAGGGGACAGTGAGTCTTGGGTCTCAGGGTCTCTGCTGCCATGGAAACACAGGGGCTACTCCATTTCAAGCCCTGAGCCAGTGGGATTGGGCTGCCAGTCGTACAGAGCCCAGCACAGGGCTGGTGTTCCACAGGCCCCATAACAGCCCCAGCACTTTCCAATCACACGCAATTCACTGCCAGTGCCACAGGCCCAATTTTGTATTGTGTCTTACCTTTTTTTATATTTCCATTCAAGCAATTCAATATGTAATTGTTACACTGTGGAAGCAACAAGCTAGAACACATTTTAATAATAAAAAAATACAAAGTTTATTCTTACCCTTTTATTTATATATTGATTTCCCTTACAAAAATATAGGCCTTCTGGCAAATTTGCATCAAACTTTTGGCATTGTTGCCGCAGGTGTGTGGCAAACTCATATTTTCACATGCAAATTAGCTTTGTGGGAACTGCCATTGTTGCAAAGTTTCACCAGAATTTCGCCACTACTGACAAAGTCTGACAACATTTTGTGGAAAACAATTTAGTTTGTGGCAAATGCGCTACATATTAGCTACAATTTTGCAGCAAACTGTCCAGTTTTGTAAAAGTTTTCTTATTTTTATACTTGAAATATTTATATAATTTAATGTTAATGAAAGTTACTGTACTGTTCATACCTGGGTTTCTGCGAGTTATGGTACAATACACACATTATGGTTATTAAAGCAACAAACGCATGTATTTATCCAGTGACTGGCTGTTGTCTGCCTCCTCAAAGGGGGAACAATCCCAGCCTCTGCACACAATATTCGGCACAGTAAGATGACAAATAGACACTTACATGAGGTACCGAGTACAAGGTCATTATTATCATTTCATTTTGCATACATATTTATCCAGAGTGACTTACAGGGCCATCAAGGAATAATGCATAAGTGCATATCATAAATAACAATATGATAAATAAGGACACGTGTACAGATTAGGCACTAACACAAGAAGTGAAGCATAAAATATGCTGTGACTGTACTATAGGTAGGCTATGTGGTTATATAAGCATGTACTGTATGTGTTATTAGAAAACCTTTCCTAATAAGTCATTCATTTAAAAGCAGTAAACAAAATTTTATGAAAAAGCATTTAATTCATTCATTACTGTGCAAACCTTATTTAGATTAGGGTATGCAATAAATGTATAGAAAATAACCCTCAATGAGTCATTCAGATGTTTTCCTCTCATAAAATGAGGATGTCAAACTCTGACCTGAAGAGAATTTCAAATAGAGTGACAGAATTGCACATACCTCCTTTTTATATAATCCATGTGGATGACAGCAGCCATGGCATTAAAATAAAGTAAATCAAATCTAAAGTGGCTGTGGGGAGAGAGTATTGCGGCACTGAGTGCTGCTTGATAAAATGGGTCAGTGGATTATAAAAATGACGATAAAAAGCAGGCTGGAGGATGCAGTTTAAGCATGGGTACAGATCCGGGTGTGGCGCGTATGCAGCTCGGGCAGGGCGGAGGGAAGTGCTTTTAGCCACGAGCATATGGCCACAGGGAGCGACGGCAACCTGGGGATAATCCCTCAGAATGTGTGCCGGATACACAGAGTGGGAGGAACTGAAGAGGTCAGTGATTTATGTTTCTGCAGGGCTGGATATGGGGTAGGGTTACTATTATTCTAGCCTCGACTGGTAGGCTCAGAACTTATGGTAGAAGACAGAGAGTGTCTGGGATCTAAACTGATTCAAATGCTCTTCAGTCTAACATGAACTGAACTGTTACTTATAGATCGAAGGTCGGCACATCTCTGGAGGGGATCACAACCTAGGGCAATCATGGATTGTTAGAATTCATTTTGTGTATGCTTTTTCTATTCCTGACCTCTGACCTTCTCCTGTAGCCTTAGTGATGACCCCCAGGCTTTGGCTGCTTGTGGACCTCCTTGATTTTCTCTAAGGGATGTCTCTTCCAATTTCATTGGACGAGAAATCCCATGTCCTCAACCAGGGTATGCTTCCATTCCATTCAGGGGTCTGAAACAAGACACAATATGAAAACCCACAATAATTAATAAATGATTAATAAAATCAAGCTTTTTTTTTTATTAAATTTTTTTACAGTCATTTAGCAGACGCTTTTATCCAAAGCGACATACAGTAAGCGCATATAGAAACGTCATCGAAGTAACTACAGAACAGATAAGATAAAGCACATTCTTCCCATAAAGTAGCAGCTATCCCTAGTAATGAACATTGAATGCAGTTCACAGTAAACTGGGTAAATCAGCTCTACTACAATTCTATTCTAAATATTAGAAACTTGAATACACAGTTCAACAAGAGCAAGTACCATGAGGTCCTAGATAAGTATCAGTCCAGGTGGAGTCTGAAAAGGTGTGTTTTCAGGCCACAACGGAAAGCAGGCAGGGTTGGCATAGAACGTAGTTTTCACATTTTGATTGTATTTTTGATGTGTAGTTCCAGTCTAATGTCACAGATGTAGCCCTAGTACAGCGTTTCTATATTTATGATTTAATTGCACGGTGGAAGAAACTTCCTTTCAAAGGTCCAATCTGATGTTGAAATGGCAAAAGCAGACTAAAAAATTTCCCCCTGGAAATACTTAGGAAATTATCAAAGAATTTCCACAATTACATAATTTAACAGTAAATATACACACAGACATGTATATGCGTGCGCACACACACACACACACACACACGCACGCACGCACACGCACGCACACGCACACAGACATGGGCATACACGGGCACACGCACACACACACACACACACACACACACACACACACACACACACACACACACACACACGCATGTACACACACATAATGACCAGGGAGAGAAATTGAAAACAGGAAACTGACAAACTCTAATTCAAATGTATGGTCAGACAAAACCATGTATACACATTGCTCAGTTGATAGGAGGGTAGGATGCTAAGATATTGTTGAGGCCCTTCCAGTCTCTGTGCAATAACCTCGTACACACAATCGATCTGAGACCAGTGACACACATCTTTCCACACAAAGATAGGGCACAGCTGCCAAAAGGTACCTACCTTGAACTGATTTCAGATGTATAGACGGGTCATATTTGAACGTGCATGAAGTTGATAAGAAAGCAAAAGAAACATCACTACTCTAAGGTGAGTGAAAAGAAAATAAATAATGCAATATTAAAGGCAGAAATTCTGTCTTTCTTCAGATTTTTCATATGTCACCCTGAAAATACTTAGAAAATTTGCAAAGAAATTCCACAATTACATAAATTAACAGTAAATATACACACAGACATGTATATGCGTGCACACACATAGACACACGCGCGTGCACACACACACGCACGCACGCACACATAATGACCAGGGAGAAAAATTGAAAACAGGGAACTGACAAACTCCAATTCAAATGTATGGTCAGACAAAACCGTGTATACACATTGGTACACATCAGTTGATAGGAGGGAAGGATGCAGAGTTATTGTCGAGGCCCTTCCAGTCTTTGTGCAATAACCTTGTACACACAATAGATCTGAGACCAGTGACACACATCTCTCCACACAAGGGTTTGACCTATAAAAGCACCAGGGGTCACTCTGTATGACTGCCAGAAAAGGAAAGCAACATGGCAACCCTATGACATAATTCACCCTTCTGCAGAGAGCGCAGGAGAGGTGCTGAGAGGGAGGAGCTGCCATTGACAGTTATACAATCATTGTATTATAACTGATGTTAGTGGCTGTGATGTTCCTAAAGTCAAATGAAGAGTGTTTTTCCAAAAACTCACACAGCCTACTTTTACCAATTTGAAATCCCTAAGAATAATGTAAAAGTAAAACTGTAAATATCTAACCATTCATCAAAAAAATTATACCCACCTTGAAAAATATGGTTTATTAAAGCTGGACATAGTGAAGTTTGGAAAAACACTTTTTAAATGGGACGCTGCCAGGTCAAAGACATATGGGATATTTCAGAAATCTGAATATTTCTGGTCACCAGATGCCATCTAGTGGCAGTTAGAAAAAAATGGAAAGATTGGATTGTAAATAGGAGTTCAGATGTGGAAGATAAACAGTACAGAAAAAATACCTGAACATGACTTTATTGATATATATTCACCCTCCTATGGCCTAATTTGGGTCAGGTAAAGTTAGTTTCTGTGGGAGATCACACTAATTATGTTAAAGAGTTCCACCTATGTTGATTTCAATCCACCTGTGTTCAATTGCATGATTGCAGAATAAGTATTAATAACTTTGTGAGGTAACTTACAATAAAGTTGTTAGGAGGCAAAAAAAAAAAAAAGATTGGCAAAGTTTTGAACTGTCCTAGTAGCACCATTAAGTTCATTATAACAAAATAGAAAAATATGGCACACCCCAAGATTTGGACATCCTACCAAAATAAGCAACTGGCGGAGAAGGGTAAGTGACCAAGATGCTCGTTGCAACACGAGCAGAATTGCAGAGCTCATTGGTCTTCGTTAATTAATTACTTTTTTTTAAAGGTGACTGAAACAGATTGCAGACACAATTACATTACATAATGACAACATTTTGTATGCCTTAAAAGGCATAATCTACATTGAGTATTGCATCACCTAACCATTGAGTATTGCATCAAATCAGCTGAAGCTAAAATGTGAGTACCCTCTCTGCAAGCTAACCAGCATGCCTGACATGCTTATATATCTCAATATGACTATATAGTGGCAAGGCAACACCCCTAAAACCATATTGTACATGGAAATAAATTGTGTGATAGGGCAAGGTACCTGCGGAAAGGCACCTAACTTGAACTGATTTCAGATGTATAGACGGGTTATATTTGAACGTGCATGAAGTGCAAGATAAGAAAGCATAATAAACCTCACTACTCTAAGGTGAGTGCAAAGCAAATCAAAAATGCAATATTAAAGGCAGAAAGGCAGTCTTTCTTCAGATTCATAGAGAAGCTTTGCTCCATACGAGATGGAGCCTTCACTTTCTTCTTTAATATAAATCCCGGATTTATTTCCAATCTCAATGAAAATCTTTTATATCTTCCATTATATTGCTGGATGCAATTCAAAAAATGAGTTGGTTTTATTGATCTAAATCCTCAGGTGACTATATGGGTACCCCTTTCACTGACTTGAATATCAATGACAATATCTCATTGCACTCAGTACCTGAATTGGATCTTGGGAATCATGGGGGAAAAAAACCTTTGGTAGCTTAAGTATTCTTGAAAATGTGAATTGGCACAAAATATATTTTAAATATATTAAACTACTTTAAACACTGGATTATTTGTTAAACTGCGCTGAGTTTGCATTAGTGGGTAAGGGAGATACCAACAGATCAGGGGGGTGTTCTTCCACAAAACAAGATTACTGAGTTATCTGGATAACTGCACATAGTAAAACCCGGAACCCTCCCAAATCTGGAACATGGACTGAAGTAAAAAAACCTGTTCCAGATTTTACTCACTGCAGTTATCCAGCTAACTCAGTAATCCTGCTTTGTGGAATACCCCCCAGGAGTGTGCAACCCTTGGTCCAGGAGAATTGCAGACTATCCGATTTTTTTGGAGATTGGATACAGGCCTCCTTCGTGTCGTATGTGATATTCCATTTCGATACAGTTCCGATCGCCAACATTCCGCCTGAATTTATCGCAACTTCACTGGGCTCCATGTTGGCATGTGTCTGTTGCCATGTCAACCTTACCTGCTTTCCTCTGTGTGCATGCATGGAATACTGCGTGTAAGCTGTATAAACATGTAAACACGCAGGTTTGTGTTATAGTTATATTGAAATGTGTTCTGAGGGAAGCATTGCAAACCTTACCATAACCCTAACCCTAACCATAACCTTCTCGCTGCTTGGATGGCTGAGACAACCAATCACATGAATGCTGCCCTCAAAACACATTTCAATAAATGTAATATCAACCTGCTATGCACTGCAGATGGTGTAATGTAAGCACTATACACAAAAAAAATTTATTTCTACAAAAAATCTGATTCAGGCATCAATACCTGCAGTGTAAATGCAGCCAAAAAGACCAGACCAGATCTAGTGTTGCTCATCCCTGTAATAAACTATGCTGGAAATGCTTAATTGCCAACAACTATTTAATTCATCAGTAGTACCACCAGTAGTACTAGCACCGGTTGTACCTTTTTAAATAGAAAGCTTCATCTCAGTGATTAAGTGTGGTAATTTATTAGATTTATGTTTAGTTGTATTAAGCGAACTGATTACATAATATCAATTATGTTCGTGGCTTCTCTCAGGTAAAGGAATAATTGAGAGAAGATGTTTAAACCCCCTAGGTAATTCTCTTCAGAGAAAGTGCTGTTTGTCTGTAATTGATAAAAGTGGTGCAGCCTTTCGACCTGCTGTAAAAACTGATAGGCTTACTACAAAGTTTGGTTTTTCTACCAAATTGGCTTTATCTTTTGGAATTGAGAAGCCTCATTATATTTTGGCCCTTTTTTAAATTGTCTAATTTTATTCAAAATTGTTTTACTGTTTAATTCCTGTTCCTGAACAGAAATGTTCATATCGTTGTATCTAGTTCAGTGGTACACAACAAAGGTCGATCCTTTTTCAAGATTTTGTGCAAAGCTGAATCGTGTATTGATTTGAGATTTGTATAAGCTACAGCTGCAGACTGAAAGTGTATACTAAAGAGTGTACTGTGCTCCAGTACAGAAGTGAACCAGTGTAGCTTATAGAGCTGTCAGAAAACTAAAACTAAGGTAATTGTTTGGAGCAAAAACCAGCATGCAGATCTACAGACACAGGACCGGACACAGGAATTGTGCACCTCTGATCTAGGTGGTACTTCACAAAGCAGGATTACTGAGTTATCTGGATAACTACACTGAGTAAAATCTGGAACAGCTCCTTTTACTTCAGTCCATGATATAGATTTGGGAGGGTTCTCCATTTTACTCAATGCAGTTAGTTTACTAACTTCGTAATCCTGCTTTGTAAAATATCCCTCCCCCCCCCCAGTCTGTTATCAGAACCTAGTTGTCTGTTTATTTTCTTTTTGGATTTTCCAGAATTAATAGAGTTGAGAGCAATGTCATGTTTTCTTTTGTTTTTACTTCTTCCACAGAGAGATTCAATTATTTTGGTTTGGGATTTTAAAAATTTTTCTGTCTGCACCACAGGTCTTCATTGAGATATTGGTAGAGGCTTTGAGAAAGGTCTTTAGCCATTAAGCAAACTATGTCTATTTTATCATATGGTATTATTTCTGTCGTGAATAATTTGGTGTCAAACATAATATTTAAGCTTTTATTTAAGGCATTGTGTTGTTTCAAATTGCATCATGTATACAAGCAAATGGCAAAATTCTGTACAATGCTCTCCAAAATCTGCTACATAATGTCTGTTGCCATGACAACAGGATGAGAAATATTCTCGAATACAAGCCTCATCTCCCTTCAATATATTTTAAATTGGCAGAATACTATTTGTCATCTTGTAAGATTATTCATCCAGTTTTCAACGTCAAGCTTAAATGTGATTTTTCTAAGCAGCCTTTAATTCTGACATCCTTGTCAGTATGAAGTCAGAGGTACTAAAATGTAAAGTCATAAACCAATAATGAATTCAGGTTGACAGCTGCCTGACAAAATTTATGTATTTGAGATTTGAAATTCACTGTGGGAATGGTCCAGATGCACTCGAGTATGCATAGACTTTATCTTTACATTTATCTTCAGATATCACAAGTTTTCTCTATCAAAAAACTATAGGCTACTATATATTATTAACTGAGCAGTATATCATAAGGTACATTTTTTGCCTTTCTTCAAAAATAACCATATTTTCAAGGTATGATGTCATAGTGGGGCAATTCAGTCTTGTGACATCACTGTTGTTGCAATGACATCAAGTTGGCATTCCAGACATTTACATAAAATCACACACAAAAATTTTCACTGGCACATTTTATTTCCATCTTTCAAGAAGTGCTCTTTTTTTTTAACTTACTCAGTGTATATATATATATATATATATATACATTTTTCAGGATGAACTCTAAATCTGCATGCAATTCTTGCTATCTTCATACATCTGAAATAAATAATTTACGTAAGAATTTAAGTTAATCTGCCTATTTTATTATTTTAAATGTATCATTTGAATGTGTGAGAGAAAATCTATCTTATGATACATTTTTTTAATGTTTAGGTTCAGTAATGGCTCTTAGGGGACCCTAAATGACCCCCAACCTCAATCAAATGATTAATGGTATAATTTTATCTAGCGGTCACTACTGTCTGCAATGCAGTTGTGCTATAACACACTTGTACATAAAAGCCGTCTTGTTTGTGACATTAGTACCTCATTAATCTATACTGTACATTTTATTTCGATATATTTTCAAGGGGCATGCCAACGAACACTGTTTATTTTATCTGAAAGTCTAAAATATGTAATGTATGAAATACGAAAATGCATATAAAATGTATTTTTCAAATGGAAAATGTTTTTATCCCCCACAAGTCCTCCACAGTTTCCCAGGAGACCCTGGAACCCAGCATGAGAATTCCTGGTGTACTGTGTTCCTGGTTTGTATCCTCTTAATGTGTTGTTAGGTTTATAACCCCTTGTGTAATGTGTTCTTATTTAGAGCACCTTGTGTAATGTGTTCTTATGTTTAGAGCACCTTATATAATGCGTTTTTATGTTTATAACCCCTTGTGTAATGTGTTCTTATGTTTAGAGCGCATTGTGTCATGTGTTCCCAGTTAAGGAGCCCCTAGTGTAATAAGTGTGTTCGAGGCTCACTAAGCTGTGCTGTATCTGGTGTAGAGCAGCCCTTTGATGACACCAACCTCTGTTCTCCTGGTGTATCAGCAAAGGGAGGTCCAGTGGACAGAGATTGAGTCGACAGAGGAGGGAGGACAGAAGAAGAGGGGGACAAAAAGAAAGAGAGAGAGTGACCATTCAGACAAGAGCCATGAGAGCAAGAGGAGGAAGATTGCTGAAATCTAGAAAATTCCCAAACTCTCCTAGCCTACGGAATACAAGTGAACGCATTATCTGAAGCCAATTCTTTTATAAAATTCAGCCGAACATATGTCAAATTTTGTAATAAAATAGTAGCACCTATCTCAGAATCAATGAAAGTGTAGCAGGCAGTGCAATATGTATTTTTATTAGTGGAAAGAGTGTATTATGTTTTTGAGGTATGTTGCAATCTGTCTCAATCCCTTTATGACTCAAGTAGGTATTGACCTGCAGTATTTATATTTTTATGTATTTATAAATATACCCACACAGAATTTATCTATGATAACATAATTACAACGCTTGTTAAGGTGCTATTTTAGGATAAGGATGGTGCCCACAAATCCAGACTGTGCTAGTGTCGACTGGCCAGGCAGCAGGCCAGAGGAGCAATGCAAAACTGGCAATAGGGTTGGACAGAGATTGAGTCAGTTAGCATTACCATGTCCCATTAGTCATTACTGACCCCCAGTGGTCAAACAGACATCCACGTTCTGCTTGCTGAAGCTACGCGACTAAACCCTCCAATTTGCCAGGTCAGAAAGTGATCAATGACAAATTCTAGACGGTGACTAGTCGGGTCACTATTTGATTGACACATAATTCAAGCCATCTGATTGGCGAGCCCAAACAATGATTGACAATAACCCCGCCCATCAAAGTTGGGCCTGCAGACACACAAACTTGGAAGCTATGAAGGCTTTTTTTCCAACTCTATGTTTGTGGTGCCAACATAGAAACTGCAGTGTGAAAAGAAGCAGTGGCTTGATGTTACATTTCGGAGGAGCATGTCTGTGCTTGTCTAGCTGTGCCAAATTGATAGTCGAAGTTCATAAAATGACCAAGGCTGGTGAATGTAATTGTCATTCCAAACTGGGGAAAAAAATAGCGAAAAAGCATAATAAATTGTTGCTATGCTTAGTGTAATAGATTTTTTATCTTACCATCTTACCAGTACATGCTACAATAATTAATGTACAAAAAACCATGGTTATGAATTCTAGATTTTAATTACCAAAAATAACAATAATATATAAATCCATTAATTATAGATATTACATAAAATAACTATAATACATTATCTGAATATAACAATACTCCACTGAAAGATTTTTTTATTCTGCATGTAGCCTATAAATGATTAATAATTATTAAAGCATTTTGGCTGATGCCTTTACCCAAAGCAACATCATTAAAACTATTTTTTTCATCATTAAAATGCATTATGTTGCACAGTATTGTATGAAGAATAGCGCCTCATATATAATGCAGAACAATGCACTCACTACCTGTGAATACAATTATGGGAAAAAATAACATCCTTATGCACCTGACCAATAGCTAAGGCAAATCAGTGCAATGAGATTTAAAAATGTAGTTCATTGATATGTACTAGCATTTAAATATATGGCTTGGAATAGTACATTTCTTACTTCATGCTAAGCACAAAAATTAAATGAAAATCAGACTGGCCACGCAGAGCAGAAGAACATCTGTCTTAACATGCTCGTAATATCACTAAAATTAAGCTAGCTTACTAAATAGCACTTCTAGTGCAGTGCAGTTCATTTATCAGGCAGAGTCACTAGCTAGCTCGCCAGCGAGATTGCAAATTCTGACAGTCTACGTTCACAGGAAATAAAATCCATAACCCTCAGAAAAAGACCTTTGTTCATTTTCACTGATTTATTATCTTATGTATTTTTTAGCAGTATATAAAGCATGGTATAATCACAAACTCATTCTGCACAGAATTGAAATAACCATAGTGCATATTATTCAAACCAAGATATGAATACTATTCTACTGTCACAAACCATTGTCATTACTAGTGCTCAATCTATGGTATAACCATAATCATTGTTAGCAAAGGGAGTGTCATACATTGAGCAGTCAAAATAGGCCCCAGTGCAACAAAGATAAAAACATGGTTAAAGCCAATCATTAATTTTAAAAGATATTGAAAATGTATGATTTTGCTAAAATACATAAACTTTTAATTTGATAACTGCATTGACAAAGCAGCTTACGATGAGATCAAAGTCAACTTGCCAGTTAATAAAGAAAACCAATTTGCACTGTGCCGCATTGCTGTGATTGTAATAATGTATAATGGTGAAGGTGGATGTGCTAGGTCTGTTGTTTATTGTGTGTGTGTGTGTGTGTGTGTGTGTGTGTGTGCATTCGTGCATGTGCCTGTGTGTATGATGGACGCTGTGTGTGTGTGTGTGTGTGCGCGTGTGTGTGTGTATGTTTGTGTGTGTGTGTGTGCATTTGTGCATGTGCCTGTGTGTATGATGGACGCTGTGTGTGTGTGTGTGTGTGTGTGTGTGTGTGCGTGTGTGTGTGTGTGTGTGTATGTGTGTGTGTGTGTATTTGTGCATGTGCCTGTGTGTATGTTGAATGCTGAGTGTGTGTGTGTGTGTGTGCATTCGTGCATGTGCCTGTGTGTATGATGGACGCTGTGTGTGTGTGTGTGTGTGTGTGTGTGTGTGTGCGCACGTGTGTGTGTGTATGTGTGTGTGTGTGTGTGCATTCGTGTATGTGCCTGAGCATTGGTTAACTGGCAGGTGCTGCTGGCAGCCAGCAGAGATCAATGTGGCGTCCTTGAATATCCTCAGCAATTCATTTGTTGTTTTTTGCAGGGGAGTCTCTGGTCTTAATTTCAATAACTTTTTGACAATATTTTCACTGCAACATGTTTTTGTCATCGATGTTTTTGTCATTTTCCTGCTCTTTTTCTCAAGAGCATATTGCACACCTTACAGACATGTAGGCTAGCAGTGACCTCTGGCCAGGGTCCAAACTAATAGATGCAAAAGAAGCAAATTTAATGGACATTCGCATATCAAAAAAATGTTCTGGTGAATTTTCCCTCACAGGAAACTTTGATCTGTTGTAATATAATGGTTACAGCAAATATATCTCTTTACCTTGCCCAAATTGAGCTGTGAGTTTATGACATTATATTATTATATATTCCTTGAGTGGAGATATGCTGGTTGTACCCTGTCCCCTAGCCAAGGTGATTCGAGCACAGTTCTTAGAGCTGTTGCACATGTGCTAGGAGTCCGCGTGGTTGTTTCGAGATCTACAGTGAATCAGAAACTCTCCATCGAGAAGAACATTTACACCCTCCGGTATAATGGAACCTTTAACCTTATAGGGCAGGGGTAGGCAACCCTGGTCCTAGAGAGCCGCAGGGTCTGCTGGTTTTTGTTTTCACCTTAAACACAGCAACTAATTAGACCAAAGAAACCAGGTGAGGTGAGTTAACTGTGTAATCAACTGCTCTAATTGACCAATTAAGTGGTGAGTAACAACAAAAACCAGCAGACCCTGCGGCTCTCTAGGACCAGGGTTGCCTACCCCTGTTATAGGGCACATGCACAACCCTCATTCCCACAGAGCCCAGATGTCTCTCTGTAAAACTCCACCCACAAAGTGCAGGGACATCCTGCAGACATATCTGGATGAACAGCCCCGGGGCCTAAATAGCCCTAGCTCCACTGAGAAGGGATCCACGAGCTCAAAAAGAACTGCTGCAGCAGTATGCCTGTATGCATAGAAATATATTGTTTATGTGCTTTTTAACAATTAAACACTCTTCTAAAAATCTAAATATTGTACAGATGTATAAGTTTTTAAAATGTTTGTATGTTTGAGTCAGAGAAATTTTACGTCTGTATTACATTGAAAGGCAAGCACTGCTAGACTATTCCGGCAGAAGTGTTTGGACCTCTTAACTGCCTTGCTACAGCCAGTACTTCCCCAAAACTGTAGATGGCAGTAGAGAGGTGTTTATGAAGGTCTCGTGAAGAAACCCATGCAATGTGTGAAATTCACCTGAGAGAGAGGGAGGGAAGGAGGTAGGGATAAAGGGGGCCACGTTCGCCCGGAGTCTTTCACGTGAAAAGGGGGAGGTCTAGAGGTGATGATGGACGTGAGATCACTCCATGCAAATAACGTGTTCCAGAAAGAGGTCACCGTGCTGGTCACTTTCCAGTTATGCTCATCTGAACACAGGCACCAAGAAAAGCCTCCATGATAGGAAGGCATTTTCACAGCCCATTACCCACAACTCTGGGAAAGCACTGTTGAAGCATACTGCAATGATAGGTGGTGTTACAGTACGCAATAATGTTAGGTTGAGACACAAGCGGCCTGACAGGAATTGACTAACAAACCCACATGCAATGCAAGGCATAAAAGGGGTTAACTTTGATCTGAATAATTCAATTTTGTGTAGTGTACAGAGGTTCTGCTTGAGAAGAATAAAACATGTTCCAGCTATGTTTTTTGGTTTTTTTAAGAAAATGTATTTCTGTTGTGTTCTGAGTGAATTATTTTACCCACAAAACTGCACATACTTTATAACGAGTCAAGCTGGAAGAAAATGGTATTGCCGAGGCCATTGAGTAGCTGAGGCAAGCAGGCTCTGAATAAAAACAATTGATTGCCTGGTATATTCTTTACATGTTCTTTTATTCATGTTATAAATCATTATTTATTTGGTGGATACCTTTATCCACCACAACATCATGCAGTTTTACAGCAGGAAATATACTGAAGCAATTAAGGTCAGGTACCTTACTCAACATCATATAAAAGCTTAATACTTAACCACCACAAAGCATTCTAATGCAATTTTAAATCTTAATGAACACAGGAATTTAAGTCATACTTCCCTTTCTGATGAGAGCTATGATGCCAGGATAGGTGGGGAATTAGAGAGAGATACCTGTCTCCTGAATTTGGCCCCTGTCTTCTGAAACCAGGGGCCTGTTCCAGAAAAGAGGATTACTGAGTTAGCTGGATAATTGCACTGAGTAAACCCCAGAACTCTCCAAAATCTGGAAAATGGACTGAAAAAAAAACGAAACAGGTTTTACCATTATCTTGCTAACTCAGTAATACTGCTTTCTGGAACAGGCCCCTGGGTGTCATGGTTTGTGGGTTTTTTTTTTTTTTCCCTTTGCGGTTCTCGTCCTGGTTTTCTGATTGAGAATTTATCAGATTTTTTCTGCATTCCATTCCTAGTTTTGGTTTCCCCTCTCTCATTATTCGTTTCACCTGTACTTCTACCTGCGGGGTATTTAAGTTCTTCACTTCCGCTTCCCCGGTGCTTCTTTGTCATTCGACATTGCATTGAGCCAGGTATAGCCAGGTATTAGCGACCTTGTGATATTAAACGCTGTTTATGTTCACGAGGGACTTGCTAAATTAGCTTATTTTCAGGTATAGGTATTATTCCTCTTGTTTGCGTTCTGCACTATTTATTTTGTCCTTTACTGTTCTCTCTGAGACAGTTTTTCTTTGTTGTTTTCATTTTGGTTTTACACTCTTGCAGCCATCCGAACTTATGTGCCGAAGGTGTTATTTTCTTTGTTAAGTTTCCCGTGTTGGCTCCAGTATTTCACTAGGGGGATTTAGTTTGTGTTTCACTCGTAGATTCGAGTTCGCCCTATTTTAGTGGGTTGATTTTCATTTGGCTGTTTAGCTACTAGAAAGTTTTTTCTATCTTTTCTTTCTTTGCTTTATTTTTATTACTCATTTATTGGTCCTCACTACATGAGTGACTTGTTCTGATCCCCCTACCTTTGCGTTTGATTATTCGATTATTCACTAAAATCCATTACACTGGGAGCTCTTTGCAAGTTGCAATCCAGCACAGCTAGATGTATCTTGATCATTGATACAATGGCAGTGTCCCACCGGAGAATCAAACCCACAACTTTTTAGTTACAAGCCCAGGTCCTGGCCATTATGCGACACCACCACACCACAGTCATCAGTGTTTTCAGTTTTTATTATGTTTCACATTTGTTTTTTGTTTTGCCCTCCCAAGGATCAATGCGAATAAAATGGTTTCACATCCACTTGTCGATCCGGCATGATAACCACACTCATCACTGTGACAAAAGTGCCGATAGAAATGTGATTTTATGCCCTCTGTGACTTTCCTTGAGTGTCACATATTCGGAATAGCGAAGAATCAAGTTTACGGCCCACAGTTCACAAAGTGATATGTGAAAGGTTGCGGAGTGGAGGGCGTAATTTGGCCCAGATTAAGCATTGTGCATCAATTCCTGCAGTTTGGGAAATGCGTAGAAATGTCAGGGTTTGTTGAAAGACTGAAAAGTTGCTTGCCAAGTGTTTTCAAGCTGCCGGAGCTCTCTTCACAGATAGCTGACAGGTTGTTACTATACGACACGTAGAGCTGATGATAAGCTGTTTTGTTTTGACAGGAAAATGGAAGCTGGCCTGGCACATTATACTGTACATGCACAAATTTCCCACACCGTAATTACACTACAGCTAGATTGGAGTTAGATTTCCTGGGTATTTTTATGGTAAGGTAAAACCGTTGTAGGCCTATTCAGTCATCTTCAAATGCTTGTTGTAGTCAATCCAGCTGCCTGTTAATCATACAAATAGGTATTCAACTTTCTTCAATGTAACACTGATAATAGCTTAAACAAAAACATTTGCACTGTGTACTTTAAAAAAAAATTATGATAATGTGAGCTGGCAAATCATTTTGATTCCTGATTATCACAGTGTGCAAACTGCAGCCTGCATTCTTCCTCTGATTACTGAAAATTAAATTATAGCAGGAGTCGACATTTGTCATGGTTTTAAGATGGATTGCTCTTTTATGGCAGTTGAGGCGACTTCTGGCTGCTAGAGGGCACTCGCGTCATTGTTTCTTCTCCTCGTTGAGACCTAATTGTCTTAATTGGCTTCAGGCGCGTGCCTCTATTAAAGCAGGGTGTTCACTTTGTTCCGTGCTTTTGTGTAAGCTTGGGTTTACGCTCTGGCTGGTAACTTCGGTATCGAACTCAGAAGACTGCATATCTGTTCTGCATTTAAAAGATAACTTATTTAGCTTAGAGTTAGGTTTAGTCCCAATAATTTATTTTTTCCTATTTTCTTCTCTATCTAAGTTTTTCATTCAGCCCTCATTGAGGCTGTAACCTTTGTTACCCTTTTCTTTTTTCCTCCTTGTTTGATTGGTGCGTTATTGAGCAGGATGTTTTTTCTTTCTCTTTCTGTCTATTTCTACTTGAGTCTTCGAGTCTGTTTTCGTCTTCTTTTCTGGGTTGTTTTCTGTTGGCTGATACGCCGGGGGTTATTTCCCCTTTGTTTATTTTCCCTGTCCTGTCAGGGTTTCCCTATTTAGTGGTTATTCACGTTTGTGGGTAGCTTTCAGATCCCTTTCCGGTCACGTCTGGTTCTACGACACATTCCCCTCCCTCACAGTACACAAAACCCTAATAGAGGTACCAGCGACCCCATTGGGGTTTAAACAAGTCCTGGCCACACAGCACGCGGCCGCTCATGAGGAGGGGATTCATACCCTTCTTACGCAACAACTGGTCATGCAGAACCAACAGGAACAACTGTTTGATCAGCTGCGTCGCCAGGAGGACGGTCTGTGCGAGTTAGCGGACAGTCTTCACTTACTGGCTGGCACGGCAGCATCTACAGTCGCACAAGCACCTGCCCCTGTGAATCCCCCGTCACCGCCGACTCCCCTCACTGTTAGGGAACCTAAGCTTCAGCTCTCTCTAAGCTATGAAACAAAATTGGGGAAGTGTAGGGGGTTTCTGTCTCGGTGCTATAAAATTTTTAAAGCCCAACCCTCGCGCTTTTCCTCTCAGGACTCATTTTATTATTGCTTACTGGAACTGCTCTCGCCTGAGTGGATCCTCTCATTCGGTCGCAAGCACCCATTATGAGTAATGCGGAAATGGCCTCATGAAGGAAATGGGTTTGGTGTTTCATCATAACCTTTCAGGCCAGAAAGCATAGGGCGGCTGTGGCTCAGGAGGTAGAGTGGGTCATCCGCTGATCGCAGGGTTGGCGGTTCGATCCCCGGCTCCTCCTGTCCACATGTCGAAGTGTCCTTGGGCAAGACACTGAACCGCAAATTGCTCCCAATGAGCAGGCTAGCGCCTTGCATGGTGGCTGCCGCCATTGGTGTGTGAATGTGTGTGTGAACGGGTGAGTGAAAGACCATTGTAAAGCGTTTTGGATAAAGGCGCTATATAAGTGCAGTCCATTTACCATTTACCAAAGCAGCTATGAGGCTAACCCGTTTCCGTCAGGGAAACGACACTATAGCAGGGTTTTCAGTCGGGTTCCGAGTATTGGCAGGCGAGACAAGTTGGGCTGAAAGTCCACTTATAACCTTATTTACCAATACCCTCTCGGATCCCATCAAAGCACTGGCAGTGCTCGAATCGCCTGCTACATTTGATGCACTGGTGATGACAGCCATCCACATCGATAACCAGACGCAGGAGACACACTAAGGCTAAGTGCCCAAAGCTTGTGGGAAACGGGGAAATCTCGCTAGTGGGGCAAAAGACCACAGCGAGACATTGTAATACTGTCTTTCGTACCCTCTCGCCGGTATAATTTCTATGGAATCAGTGCTCCATAGAAATCGACGTGTTTATCTATCGGTTGAGTGCTTTGTGGATGCCAAGTGGGCTAGGGAGTAATGCCTGTTCACAGTCTTGCACAACCCCGTCATGTTACGGCTTTCGACAGTCGGCTGTTGGGCACCGGTACAGTTAAGAAAACCACGGGGCTTATCCGTATGCATGCATTTTACAGGGGCCATTCGGAACATATTCGGTTCTTCCTGGTCGACACCCCGGCCAATCCCCTCGTCTTAGGGCATTCCTGGCTAGTCCAACACAGTCCGCGCATCAATTGGGGCGAGAACAACAATACCATTCTTCAATGGGGCCCCTAATGCACATCTCACTGTCGGCTGACGTCATCCTCTGCTTCTGGTGGGCGTGGGTACGATCCTGAGCTGAGTTTAGTCAGTGACAATGAGAAAATTGGTTTCCCAGCTGATCAGGTTAGGTCTTCTCCTTTTTCGGAGGATAAAAAGGAGAGTTTAGCCTGGGACTCGCTAGCTGACGAGAATACTCCTTGGGACGATTTCTTCCTGGACGAGCTCTTTGATTCGAAAATCGTGTGAGAGTCCACGCCTCAATTTCCCTTAGATAGGATTGGAGTGAAGGGGGTGCTCGATTTCCCCTTACCAGCTAACATACCTGCCGATTATGTGGATCTCGTTGAGGTATTTAGTAAACAGCGTGCCACTACCTTGCCACCTCATCGACCCTATGACTGCGCCATTAATTTACATCCTGGCACAGCACCTTCTAAATGTTCTTTGTATTCCTTATCGGCTCCTGAAAGTGCCACTATGAAGGAATACATTGAAGAGGCTCTGGCAAATGGCTTCATTAGACCCTCTACCTCGCCGGCTGGTGCTGGCTTTTTTTTGTGAAAAAGAAAGACGGGGGTTTGAGGCCATGTATAGATTATTGAGGAATGAATGACATCACGGTAAAGAACCGTTACCTGCTAGCACTCATGAATTCCACATTCGAATTCCTCCAGGGGGTGTCTGTGTTTACTAAACTCGACCTCCGTAATGCTTATAATTTGGTGCGTATACGTGAAGGAGATGAGTGAAAGACAGCTTTTAACACTCATAGCGGACACTATGAATACCTGGTCATGCCGTTCGGGCTCACTAGCACCCCCTTTGTCTTTCAGGCGCGAATGAATGACGTGCTCAGGGAGATGTTGGAGAAAATCGTTTTTGTCTATTTAGACGATATTAAAATTTTCTCCGATAATCTCTCCGAACACATTAGTCATGTCAGACAAGTATTAAAAGCACTTCTCAAAGCTCAATTATACATAAAAACTGAGTGTGTCTTCCATTCTAACTCTCTTTCCTTCTTGGGTTTTATTGGGACGGAAGGAAAAGTCCAAATGGACCCCGGGAAGGTTTCAGCGGTCATGAACTGGCTTACCCCGAAATCGATGAAGCAGGTGCAGCGCTTCCTGGGATTCGTGAATTTTTATCTGTGGTTTATTCGCAATTTTAACACAGTGCTCGCACCTATTACTGAAAAAATGGCACCTTCGTGGTTCCAATGGAATCAAAAAGCTGAGGCAGCCTTCAAGGAGTTAAAAAAGAGATTTAGCTCCGAGCCCATCCTGATCACTCCCAACCCTTCCCTTCCCTTTGTGGTAGAGGTTAATGCCTCTGAGTTGGGGGTAGGAGCTACAGTCAAGCCGGAAAGTCTGAACACCCCTTTCACCTTCTCCACGTTTTATTACGTTACATATTCTACAATAGATTTAGTTCATTTTTTTGTCTCAGAATTCTACACAAAATAGCCCATAATGACAAAGTGAAAACAGGTTTTTAGATATTTGTGCTAATTTATTAAAAATCTAAATGTAAAATATCATAAGTACACAAGTGTGCACACCCTTTGATATGACACCCAAAAGTGAGCTTTGTTTCCACTGATACTGCTTGAGATGTTTCTACAACTTAATTGGAGTCCACCTGTGATAAATTCAATTGATTGGACATGATTGGGGATTGCTAACACCTGCCTATATAAGGTCCCACAGTTGACAGTGCATGTCAGAGCAAACTCATTCCAGAGCAAAGGAATTATCTGCAGACCTCAGAAACATGATTGTGTCAAGGCATAGATCTGGAGAAGGGTACGGAAAACTCTCTGCAGCTTTACAGGTCCCAAAGAGCACAGTGGTCACCATCATTCGTAAATGGAAGAAGTTTGGAACCACCAAGAATCTTCCTAGACCTGACCACCCGGCCAAACTGAGCAATCGGGGAAGACGGGCCTTGGCCAGGGAGGTGAGCAGGAACCCGAGGGTCACTCTGACAGAGCTCCAGCGTATTCTTGTGGAGATGGGAGAACCTTTCAGAAGATCAACCATCCAGGCAGCACTCCACCAATCAGGCTTTTATGGTAGAGTGGCCAGACGGAAGCCCCTCCTTAGTAAAAGGCAGATCACAGTCCATTTGGAGTTTGCCAAAAGGCACCTAGAGGACTCTCAAACCATTAGAATCAAGATTCTCTGGTCTGATAAAACCAAAATTGAACTTTTTGGCCTGAATACCAAGTGTCACGTCTGGAGGAAACCAGGCACCACTCATCACCTGGCTAATACCATCCCTACAGTGAAGCATGGCAGTGGCAGCATCATGTTGTGGGAATGTTTTTCAGCAGCGGGAACGGGGCGACTAGTCCTGATAGAGGGAAAGATGAATACAGTTAAGTACACCGAGATCCTTGAAGAAAACCTGCTCCAGAGCGCTCTGGACCTCAGACTGGGGCGAAGGTTTACCTTCCAACATGACAACGACACGAAGCACACAGCCAAGAGAACAAAGAAGTGGCTTCGGAGAAAGTCTGTGCATGTCCTTGAGTGGCCCAACTAGAGCCCAGACCTGAATCCAATTGAACATCTGTGGAAAGAGCTGAAAATGGCTGTGTACCGATGCTCCCCATCCAACCTGATGGAGCTTGTAAGAATATGCCAAAAGGAATGGGTAAAAATGTCCGGAAACAAGTGTGCCAAGCTCGTAGCTTATTTTCCAAGACTCCTTGAAACTGTAATCGCTGCCAAAGGTGCAGCAACCAAGTATTAGGCTAAGCGAGTGTACAGGTATGTAACCCCTAAATAACCTATTTTTGTCAGTAAAATAAAATTGCATATTTTCTAAAAACCTGTTTTCACTTCGTCCTTATTGGCTATTGTGTGTAGATGTTTGAGGCAAAAAATTAACTCAATCTATTGTAGTATAAGTCTGTAACGTAATAAAACCTGGAGAAGGTGAAAGGGGTGTGCAAACTTTCCGGCTTGACTGTATATTGTCCCAGCGTTCAGCCCAAGACCAGAAAGTGCATCCGTGTGCCTATTGTTCTCAAGGCCTGACACCGGCCAAGAGAAATTATGACGTAGGAGACCGGGAATTTTTGGCGGTGAAATTAGAGCTGGAAGAGTGGTGACGTTGCCTCGAGGGGGCTAAGCATCCCTTCACTGTTTGGACAGATCACAAAAATCTGGAGTATATTCAGGGCGCCAGGCGACGCAATTCGTGGCAGGCCCGCTAGTCATTGTTTTTTGCTCATTACATTTTTTTGCTAACTTATCAGCCAGGCTCCAAAAACATAAAACCGGATGCGCTTTCGTGAATTTTTGACCAGTTCAAGGACGATCCTCCTCCTAAGCCAATTGTTCCCACTACTTGGACCCTTCTGGGGCTGCCCAATGTGAATGGGTGGGTATCACATTCAAAACATAAAGAGGCAAAGCCAAGACTGTTACTTGTTTTTGTTAACTAGCTAGGCCTAGTTAGCTAGTCTAAAATTATGAGTAAATATCTGGCCGGTGCTCAAACTGCAGAGCTGAATAAAAGTAATCTACTGAAAATATTATCACTCTAGTCACTGCTAAATCAAGTCGGACAGTGAGTATGTGGTTTATTTCTCAAAATGACAAGTAAAGTCTCCCAGTGGTGCCCACACCAGCGGTTCTACCCTTTAGAGGGTGGATTCAGTGTTCAGTTTCCCTTACACACAGGCTGGGCTTTGTCCTTATTAGCGGAGGAGTTTATGTCAATCGGTGCCAAAGTTCAGCATTTTGCATTTCAGCTTCATGCCTCCTTTTAAACCCACTTAGATCTCAATTGATTTTATCACTAGTGTTGGCTCAGATGAAGTAAACATGTTCTCGATAGTGGGAGCTCTCTTTTCTCAAGGAGTAAAGGCATCCTTTTTTTTTATTTTTTTTTTTACTCTGTGGGTGTTACGTTTCAAAACTGAAGAGCCTGCAGCAGCATTTGAAGAAGACGGGCTTCCTTTTATGGCTGTTCCTGTTCATGGGGGCTGTCCAATCGGTGCCTTCCCAAACCCCTCCCACCTTGGCCCTTGTAGTTTGCGAGTCAGGGATGAGAGTGTGATGATTTCAAGAGCCGGCCCACTGCCAAGCCACATCGCTGCAGCTGTATCCTTCTCTCCCAGAAGGTCTGATTAAGCCCTTTCATTCATAAAGATTTGAAAAGGCCTGCCTGAAGGGAGGAAGTTTTACACGTGGTGTCATGCCAACTTTACGGTCACTTGAGGCAATACTTCTCAGCGCTAGCATGGAGATAAAACCTTTCTGTACGCATTCCACAGAGGTCACATTAGCCAGCGGAGCTGATGTTTGATACAGGAAACCAGTGTATTCACAGCACTAAGAAATAGCGTATTAAATAATAGAGATAAAACTGGTTGATTGTCTAAAACTGCGGTCCACTGGTTTCCGGTCAGCTTCAGGATTGGCTCCAAGATACTTTTGCAGGTTTTTAAAACCTTGCATGGGGATGGCCCCTCCTACCTCTTTGAGCTTCCACCTCCCCTGGAATCACCTCGCTCACTGCAGTCCAACAGCCATCGCCTCTTGGCGGTGCCCAGAACTCTGCTCTGTACCGTTGGTGATCGATCTTTCTGCTACACTGCACCGCGCCTACATTGCCTGATCACCTACGACTGGTTCAGTCCACCACAGCTTTCAAAGCCAGGCTTAAAACCCATTTCTATCAGTGTGCCTACCTTAGTTGATTCACCGCATGGTACAGGTCACTGTTGCCGTGTGGCTTTTATTTTAATGGAGTTTTGTACTTTGATTGTTTAATCATTGCCTTTTGTAAAGCACTTTGAGATTGTCTCTGTATAATGAAAAGCGCAATATAAATATATAAATAAAATCTATTATTATTATTATTGTTAATAATTACTTACAAAGTGGGCTCCTTCTGTGGGTGTAATAAGAGTGGACCTGTATTGATGCCCCAAAGGACCACAATTTTAACTCTGATAGCAGCTCAGACAACAGGTCCTATATCAGATTTACAACGTTGCCTCTGATTTTTATTCAGTGTGGCTTTTTCTCTTCCTTTCCTTTTGTTAATCTCAAAATAACTCTGAGACACAAGCCTGGTTGCCATAGTTTCTCCAATGGCTGAAAGACACCAAGCTGTGGCAGTTTGGAGCAGGTAGGCGGGCTGGCTTTACATATTTTAGCTGTTGAATGGTCCAACATTTAGGTTGTTTTTAAAGCTTTCTGTCAAGATTATTTGCTATCTGAGGAAGAAATCGGTTCATTGGGCTTTCGTAATCAGCTGCAATCTGAGATGTGGTTAATAATGAGTTCTTGAGGGGTGAGATCTACCAGCATAATGTCCTAACTGAGCACATAATGTCACAGTTTGTTGAACAAAAATATCCAAAATAGGTTGTTTTGAAATAACAATTCTGCAGATTTCTGCTTATGTACAACACTTTAATGATAAGAACTGCCCCAACTTCAAAGAGATAATCTCTGCCCAGTACACTTAAAACATTCAGCATGACAAAACTATTCTACCTATTGAACCACAGCAGTCTATTTTGACTTCCCATGACTTCTTATTTCCCATAACACGCTGTTCCCATCCAAGTCAGCCAAGTCTCTTCAAGTCACATTGGCAACCAATATATTGAACAGTGAACCCTACACCAAATATCAAGCAGTAGATCACATTATAGTTATGGATCTCATAGAGTAGTACATATGAAATTTTATACAGAGCAAGTGGATCACCCAAGGGCCAAACTTGACACTCAGAAAAAATGTAATACAACTCATTTAAAACTGTGAGTATTCCTTTTTATAGAGCGTAATGTGTAATATCCTAATGTTACTTGTGTGTTTGCATTTTAAGATGATGTTATTTATAACCGTACAGCCAAATATATTTATAGGATATTCTATTATTACTGTCATTACTGGTACTTTTGAATCCTAAGACTTATCAGTATGGCTTGAGTTGAGTCTTTCCTGATGTTTTTATTTTTTTATTTTTTTACCTCAATCCTTTTTTTACTGTGTAACGTGGACACAAATGTGAAAGAAAGAGGTGAGTACTGGTAGCTTTAGTGACAGCTGTTATACCCTGCTAGCACACATCCTGTCACAGACATTACTTACCGGTGAGAAAAAGGGGGAAACTCTTAATGCTGCACTGAGCTCCTCTGATTGGTTGTAGAGGCTGGTGTCTGGACTGGAGAGAATCTCCATACACCTCAAAGGGAAATGCGAAGTGAGAGAAAAATATGCAAACATGCTTGAATACGTGCCATCGTAAGTAATGCTTTTCACGAGGGCAGTACAGATATAACCCCCCTCCCCCCCCCCCCCCCGTTCCCACTTCCGCCACTTACAGTGGATTGTCATTCTCCCACACTCACACAGCTGCTGACTAATCCAGGATCCAGGGAACATGGAGCTGCATCATCAGGTCTGGGGCATTTCCTGACTCTACACAGTAAGCACCTCATGGATAAATAGGACTGAGATTCATCCCCTGGACAGTAATGGTCCATGGTATTGAGAAAATATACTGTTTACTGTTTATTTATTTTTTTACTCTGAATCAGAGCATTTCTATGATTGTTCATTGAACATGTGGTTGGGCATAGTACACATGCTTAGTCTTTGTATATGTTGGGATTTTCATGTCCAACAGCTGTTATACCCTGTTATCCCCTTGGCATACTACGAAGCAGTGTGAGCACCTGTTGAGCATTTTAGGACTGAAAAGCGATTTAGTCTCTTAAAAGCAACACTTTCTGAGGAGGCTTTTTGGCCATATTCCACAAAAAATTACTTCTCTCATATCTTAAGATCGTTCACGTGAATATGATATAGCTATGGTTACACATAAGCATCGTGTCCTGTCAGTTTAAGCTGAAATGTACTATATGGCTGTTGTGACCTACCATTGGTTTTTATTCATTGCTTGGGTAAAGTTGACTTGTTTTAGCCTTTGCTATCTGTAGCTTTATCTTTAATAAAGCTTGCGGTAGCTTAGACATGAAGTCATATTGATTCATAAAGCTGTGCAATTGGAGACCTGCTTCCAAATGACTAATATTTAATTATTGAAAGACGATGGTTGTTCATGTAGGCTACTTGTATTGCTCATCTACACATACTGACTCATACTGACAGGATAGCTAAAATACTGAAGCTAAAGTTACATTTTTTTATTATGGCATAAGTCATTCCTCCATTGCAAGAAATAACTTGTGACCGCAACTTTTCTTCATATACTTAATTTTGGTGACACATATGCACACTGCAGTATCATCCTTACATGTGTATCTGGTGGTACTATAGTATCTGTATTGTATCACTATTGGGTTAGATAAAACCTACTTAGGTTTTATCACTGGCTGTAAACCCCTTATTGATCACTGCTTACTTACAGTATACATTTGGATGGTCATCCTGGAGACCTGCAGACTAAAGAATGTTTTTGATTTTCATTTACAAAGCTGTACACGGTACTCTACCATCATATCTTTGTACACTAAAACCTTTAACTCATAGTCAATATAATGCATTAACGTACAGGTACCAAGATTAAGAACAGACTGAGGTAGGAAAGCTTTCAACTTTCTGGCTTCTTGGCCATTGAATAACCTTCAAACGTTCCAACACGTTCCACTTCATGAGCTTAACTTAATTTAAAAAAATTAGATCATAAATTCAGGAAGCAATACTGGAAGCGTGCAATTGTTTTAAAACTAACGGTATTTTTTGTATTTTTATTGTATATGATTGCCATGATTTTAGTGGTTATTGAATACTTGGCCACTGAAAACAGATATGCTGGAAAACAGTGCAGAGACAAGTGCAAATGGGAGCACCACATCTGGGGTCCTATCTGGCCTGCAGTAAATGACTTCATCAAGGCCACAGCTACTGAGCTGGGTCCCAGGCATACTTCTGTCGGTTATAGCCATGTGTTAATAGCCTTTGCATCTTTGCAGTGTCATGTAGGCTACAAAGTAAGCAGCTGTGACAGATATATGTTCATTTCTAGAAAAGAGAAGAGTACACTTTTTTTTCTCCAAAGCACTGATCTACAAAAAAAAAGGGGGTGTATCACTTCCTCCCTCATCCTGTGGATGACTAAGAACACCTCAAGCAGCACCTGGATCATGTTTCCCCCTCTGTGTGTGTCACCTGTCAATTTGTTCTGATGAGGCCGATCCAATATCACATGACCTTGTGACTGCCAAGAACGTTTTTGAAACAACCTGTTTTTTGTGTTATTTGATGTAAACCTGCAGGAATCAACAATTGAATTATGTTATTTTTAGGGAGGCCAGAACTGTATCAGGAATACTGCAATCTTGGCTTCTCTTCACTGGTTTACAACATTACAACTCCTGAGAGCCAGCCACCTGGCTGGCAATTGTATTGTACTTGTCAATAGGGGGACTGGAATTTATAACACATTGTACCCGAGATCTCAGGATTTGTGGTTATGCAAATTTGATTAACGTAAAAATGAGGATAGATTTTTACTGAAAACAATAGACCTCTATACCATACAACTTCATATGTGAATTTATGGTACATGCCAAACCACCTTCGGTTTCATCCAAAAATAGCTGATGGTAAGACTTCATTGATTTACCTGTAATATTTCTGGTAAATCATAAAATCATAAATGATAAGAATTTGTTTTGGAAACATGATTTGCTTACAAATTTGAGAGCTACTCCGTGTCATATTTGTCTTGAGCTGTCTTATCACAATTCTTACAAGCCCTGCTGTCCAAGTACATATTTTGATAGATTACTCCAAGGATGTTCCTACGCCTTTCATCAAGGTTACCCGGGGTTGATTTCTTCAACATCACCGCCCTCTGCTCCTCCTCCCAGTTTTTCCTTCACTCGGTAAAGTTTTTCTCTTCGTCCATAACGCGCATTGACGTTTAATAGGCTGAAGGAGTGTGTTGCTTGGGTGTTTGAGCAATGAAATATGAGTGTGAACGTCGGCGAATCGAAAGGAAACTCACCAGCAAAGAGCGGTGAACGTTAGGGCGCTTGCTGTTGACTTCAGTTTCGGTTGCCAAAAGGATTTAACAACCCCTCCGTTCTGATATGTAGCTGCGTATCGTCAACAGTCAAACATACGACTGGGAAAATGACATTTAGAGAGGAAAACAGCTTTTGTAAAAGCTAAGGAAGTGTGTTTTAGAGGGCATGGATCTGTAATACTTCACAGTGTTTGTTTTGTAGCTTTTTTGGTTTTGGTATTGGGGAACACCTAGTTCCAAGCGGAGGGACGCCTCTTGACATTATCTGCTGCGTGGACTGCTGCTTTGTTTCTGCCGCAGTAAGTTTGGATGGTCAAGCTACAATGAAGTGGGACTCAGGGACAATGGTTTATTGCTCGTTAAAAATAAGGAACTCCAGCCAGCTTCAAAGACGCATTCTGCATGATTAGCAGCTAGCTGGCAACTTAACTACTTCTAACGAATGAACACTTATTTTAGCTGTGAAGTTAGGTAGATTGCTAGTTGGCGCTAGGTGATTTTCAATATTGAAATTACTTGCTGGCTAGCTTTCCCCCAACTAACCTTAGCTAGTCCCCCTAACACTCTCTTGGGTAAGTTAGCAGCAGTCGCTAACGTTACTCTGTTGTAACTAAATGATAATGCTAACGCTAGCTAGAGTTTTCTATATCCATGTGCTCAATAATATAACTTCGTATATACAACAACAGCTAATTTGGTAAGGTAACCAGCAAAGTTAGCTTGCTAGCCTGTAATGTTAGTTTAGTAAGGTCTAAGTTAGTTCATTCTAGGGTTTGCAAGTTGTGGGTATAGCCAGAAAACATTTGTAAACTTGGCTAGCTAATGTTACATAGCCTGCTTGCTAACTACTTCCAGATGTTGGTAACTAGCAGCATCGCAAACATACCTAACGTTAGCCGTCTTGCTAAAACTATTTTGTTTGGCACTGCACTGCGGTGTTAGAAACCAATCTACTGTGGCAGCTATCAAGCTGGCTGACATTAGCTAGCTGGCTAATGTTTGATAAGCCAAATGAGCGAGATCGATAGCAGCTGGCTAACTTCCATCGGTAGGCACACTTTTATGTTTGAAGCTAGCGTTGCACGGTTTGTTTTGTAACGTGTAGGGCTACTGTCAATTTAGCTTGCTAATGTTAGCCGTGTTATTTATTTTTTATTTTTACCGAAATAGAACATGGCAACAGCTCTCAGAGAAAGAAACCCGGGAGGTCGCGGACCTAACCCGAGAAAAGGCCGGATTTTAGGCATCATTGATGCAATCCAGGATGCTGTTGGACCACCGAAACAAGCTGTTGCTGACCGTAGGACGGTGGAAAAAACGTGGAAGCTCATGGATAAAGTGGTAAGTGGTATTTTTTGGTTGTTGTTGATTCAACAAAGATAATGTTAACGTTAAATGTTTAATAATTTGGTCATAAAATATATAGCTAACGTTAATGTCAATGAGGCCATCCTACTATTAAGTTGTCCTACTGAAATGGCAGCTTTCAGCATTTTTGAACATTCAAGTAAATTCTTAAGTCACCATAATGGCTAAACTAAGTTTAAGTTAGTAAGACAGACTCCTCGTCTTCAAACTCTGTAGGCACGGGGTCTTAAGTCAGTCCCACGCATGATGGATGGACTCCGGCCAGTGTGTCTCCTGTGTGGCTGGCAGAGCTGCTGGGGCATTCATGGCGCCAGGCTGCCGTCGTCCTTTGCAAAATAATCGAATTAGTTATATTATCATGTAACTTGTACCGTCTCTTTAAGCTTGAAATTGGCTGCATGTTGTTTTAATAAGCGTTACGAATATACTGTACCCAGCCAGCATGCACCAAATCTCAAATTTTTATTTATTTATTTTTGCAAACATGTTCTGTTTATATTTATTGAGAACTATTCGTTTTGATTCATAACACCCGACGACCACCTGTCATGAGCAGCTAACTTACTGTATTGCTAAGTGCGTTAGGCCTTATGTTAAATCTTAAACGATAAAATGGGCCAGCTTTTGGTTTTAAAGGTAGAAATTATCCATCAGCCCAGTTCAAAGTCTGCTGGCACTCCTCCGCCGCCGTATTGGGGTTTGGGGAGTGTCTTTAATTTATAAATAATACTGATAATTAAATCTATTGAATGGCATTGCTTTCCGACAGCTCTGATTAGCAGCTGCCTCTGTGGGATTTCTGTCTGGAGGAAGGCTATACTTAGAGGGTGATGGGAGTCGGACTGCTCAGCCAAACCTAATGGGCAATTGGGCTTATACAAATAAGGTTTTTTTTATATAGTGACTCAGCCTTTTAATAACAGTGATACATATATTTCCTAGCCAGCCAAGCACATGTATGTTATTTATTTATTTGCTTGTGCACATTTTGTAAAAGATCTGCAAGTTTGTTCATGCATCAACAGCATATTGGACAGTGCCTGGATGTAAACTTTGTTAAAACTTTGTTTGAGCATTGCTAGATGTAAACTGTTTTCACAATCAGCAGTCGTGCTTCTTGGCTTCTGTTGGTCACTGCTCATTTTGCATACTGTGGTTTTTGAGTGGCTGACGGGGTCTATTGTCCATATGCCCTTTCTTTTTTTATTATTGTAGGTGTGAGTATTATACCTATTCTTTAAAGATGTTTCAGAAGATATTGTGAGATATGATGTAATTTTTTACAGGTGAGGCTGTGTCAGAATCCCAGATTACACCTGAAGAACAGCCCGCCGTACATCCTGGACATTTTACCCGACACCTACCAGCACTTGCGGCTCGTACTCTGTAAGTACGAGGAGAGTCAGAAGCTGGCACAGCTCAGCGAAAACGAATACTTCAAAATATACATCGACAGCCTGATGAAGAAATCCAAACGGGCGATCCGCCTTTTCAAAGAGGGCAAGGAGCGGATGTACGAGGAGCAGTCACAAGACAGGTAAGAAACCAGCCCCGTGCCCATCACATGATCAAGTGTGATTGTAATGTACTAAACCTGGAAGAGGAGGCTGCAGGTATTTCTGTTATGCTCTGCTTCTATGGCCTCCTAAATAATTATTCCAAAGAGGTTTGTGGATGCCTGAACTCAGATATGCATCACCTTCCGACACTGTTGGCGCCCTTGAGCAAAAAAGGCTGTATAAAATAAACATCACAAGTATTGAGCTGTATTGTAGGCTCAAAAAATGGGAAATTATATTCTTTCATACTAATACAGTTGCCCGGAAGAGTTATTTTTATTTTTATTTTTTTTTAAACCAAGAAATAATTTTACGTTATAAAATAACTCGTACTTGGCCACAAGTGGATCTTTCAGCAAGCCACGGATCCAAATCTTGCCTAAAAATGATCCAGAAGTGTTTCTGCCAGCTGCTGGTTCTTTTTAGTTTGCTCTCCAGTCAGGTATTGCATTATTGCATTATTTCACCTATGTTAAATTTTTTCAGTAGCAAGCTTCTTTAATGTATCCTCTGTCTGGTTCCTTACTAGCTGTCTAAAGCTATTGCCGGTTTTCAACCCAACGTACACAAACTGTTCTGCTAAAGCCAAAAGGGCAAGTGGAGGCATATGCTTCAGCATATGTTGGTGTCTGTGCATGTGCCAGGGTGAATGTCATGGGTGGGCTGAGTCATTCTTGGCCACCATTTATGGGAACATTTGTTTCTACAAACATGGATTCATAGTAAAATGTTAAACTCCACCAGACGTCCCTCCCCTTCACCTGAACTTGGCACAGAGGGAATGGGGTAGAAGGTGTAGCTTCAATCGTACATTATCTCCCCTTTGTGTTGGTTAACGATCATTCAGCTGTTCACAGTAGAACCGGGACGAGAGAGGGCACATTACAGATAATTTGCTTTGTTTGCAATGCGATGTTCATTCTTCAGGCTAATTACTTCCGTGACACCTCAAAACCGGCACTCTGCTTGACCTGAGCCTAATTTAGAATCATTTAGAGGAGAAGCAGGAAACAAAGATGCAGTCTCTGCTATCTGCCATTTCCGACCTTATTGAGCCGGCTGGTGTTTGCAGACAAGCTAATGATGTGCGTCACCGCCATCTCCTTGGAGAAGTGGCCCCGGCCGTAAAAGGTCAACCGGAACAGGTCAGGAAAGAAATTTAACCCTTCGCTTCAGAAGTCAGGAAGTTGAAATCGGAGCAAGGTTTTAGACGGTAGAGACTTTGGGACCTTCCCTTCCGAATAACACAGGTCTTGATCTTTTGGGGGATGGGCGGGCTATTTTTGTACAGTATGTGGTTTTGATTAAGATAATTATCTCACTCAATGTGCTGTGTCCCTGTTGGAGCGCTTCCAGATGCAGGGTCTAGATGCAGATTCTTTTATTTCACTGGAATGTGCTGGGGATGGCAGTAAAGTGCACGTAGCTTAAATCAGAGCTGTTAAGGACAGAATGTCTTTTTTCATCCAACTTGTGTGTAGTTGAAAAAGTCTGGTGCCTGGAATTCTTCTTTTTGAATATTAACAAGAATTCCCCCAGTGGTGTAATTGCATGCCTGCCTCACCCTGTATTTTAGCAGGGCTGCCCTTTCAGTCTATGGGTAACATGAAGTGTCATTTTTCTCCCAGAGGGAGAAGAGACATAAGGGTGAATGGGTTGGTTGGTTCAGGTAAAGGCATGACGTGATGGTTTCCCTCCGAACATTTCCTGCTCCGCCGCATTGTCCAGACCTTGTAGACGGGTTTTGCACACTGCTGAGAGGCTCGGCGCATGGCCCTCTTTCCGAAAATCACAGGTCCATATCTGGACTGCTTCAGGGGAAGCGGGAATCCTCTGAGGAAATGGTGTACTTGTTGCATAGAGCCGGATGAGAGGTTTAGCGGGATGCACAGGAAGTTGGCCCCCTCAAGTGAAGTGCAGCTGACTGAGCAACTTTAGCCTACATTCTCGCTCCCCCCCCCCCCCCCCACAGAGGCTTTGGAGTGACAGTGTAATGATGGCGATGCTCAGTTTTATAGTTCTAGTATGTGGAATGTAGCACAGTTCTAGGAGCTCTTGGCTGGTTACCAGAAAATCTTTTAATTAAGGGTAATTGCCATTGCTGGCCTTTAGCCGTCATTTTGAATGCAGCCTGCCCCCATGTTAACCCCTAATATTGTAATGGTTGTCTTGTCAGACCACTCCATGCTGTGCAAATGCAGTTGGGAAATGAGAAATCAGCTGAGTTGGCTCGAGAACCTTCACTTCAGTAATTCTTTTTTTACTCTTACCAAGGGAACTGGGATAGGCGAGAAATGAGTGCGTGTCATTTTGTGTGATGTCACGTGTAGTTTTGGGTTGCAAGCGAATGGGTGCAATGCATATAGCGAATGGGATGGTATTATGGCTACAGAGTCTGTAACCTGAAGGTTGAACTTTGATTTCCCGGACAGACTCTGCTCAGGTACCCTTGAGTGAGGTTCTTAATCTGAACCGCTCCTAAACATCCAGCTGTGTAAATGAGTAATCTGTATAAAGAAACGCCGTCTGCCGAGCAAGCAACGTCTTGTAATGGGAAAATGTCCTAAGAGGACCTGAGACAGGTGCTGAAATGAGCACTTTTGGAGATGTGGCACAGCCACTTCCACTTTTCAGTTATTATGTGACGCACCTGGGCCTCACCGCGACTCGGGACTCACGTCTCATTTTCTCGCTCTTACTCAAAGCTGCTTATAGCTCAAGAGCCCTGGGACAGGGTGAAAAAGAACATCCAAACAAGGACTAATTTACAATGTCCCAAATAAGATGGCGGAGGCGCTCTGCCCCTCCCTTCTGAGAGTGGCTGGGTCTGGTGAGAGGAAAGCAGCAGGCGGTACATTCCGCTGTGATCGGAATGAGGGGGTCCGTCTTGTTTTTGCCAGATTAAAACCACTCATCGTATTATCTAATGGATAATAAATGTGTTTCTGGCTAAAATGTCAGATCACTATAATTTGGCCAATTAACACAATTAAAGGCATGCAATCCAGTTGATGATAGCACCGTCCTTGTCCGCCCCTGCTTAATCGGTCACCTCAGCTGGGTTTTTTCAGTCATTGCTGGGGCTTCCATACAGAAGGCCTATTAATCCCAGGGCGGCGTTAGAAAGCCGACACTGAGAGGAACAGTGGCCGCCCACCCTCGGGGCTCTTCAAAGTTTGCTTTTTATCAGCGGCCTGTGAAAGTGGACAGACAGCGTTTCGCCACACGTGGTCACTGTCGGCTGAACCACGAGATGACAGCGATTCAGCTGAGCCTGTGGAAAGTAATGTGACCTCATGAACAGTGGACAGTCCCTTCATAACCAGTATGACCTGTGTAGGTGCTGACTTGGGGATGTTATATGGTTTACACAATATTCTGAAACTATACCTATTTCTTGCATATCTAGCCTAATTCTAGTGCCAGTCTGTCTTGGTCTTATTTTTAAGAATCTGTTGCTTTATATCTGTTATTTGATAACATCTTTGCTAGAAATGAGATGCCACATAAAAAAAATGGCCAGTTAAAATATGGTTATATTGTAGACTATAATTTAAGAGACACACATTTGTACGTAGCCGATATAATGCTAATAGAGTGCCTTTAAAATCGATGGAAGTGGGAGTGGGTCTTTGAATATCATATAAACAGGGAGGAAGTATGAAGATTTTTAATTGTATACATTTTTAGTACTGGAGGCTTGCGTTTTTGTGCAGTTGCTGTTAGAGTTCTGTTTTATCTGTCTAGGAGATAATTCACAGTGGTAAATACCTTTCTTTAATGTCATTCTTTTCTCCTAACCAGACGTGGGTTTTGAGAAACAGAGGTTGGCCTATTACTTAGGTTTTTATTGCATTAGTAAAGTAGAACTTAGACTGAGAACAAATGGCATGTTGTTGGGGTAGGTAATGCATTAGTATTCAACGTGAGCCGCGCAACTTCCACAGCCAGATGTCCTGTGGAAGGTTTAATACTGCTCTGTGCTGCCCCATCAGTTTTAGCCTAAATCATTAATGTTGTTTTTATCTGAGCCTCACACACTGGTGCAGTTTTTTTATTTTTATTTTATTTAAATGTAAGCTGTTTACATTATCATCAAAGTTTTTTACCAAAGAAGCATTGTGTTCTGAATTCGGCTGTCCAGAGTTGTACCCAGTTGAATAAGTCTGATCCAGAGTGGCCATTGTGCAAATTTTACATTTAGCAACCAAACCTTGAGTCTAAATGGAAGAGAGGTGTACGGCTTCATTATGTACTCAAATTACTCGAACGTGGGAAAAATTGAGGAGATCTTCAATTACAATAAAAAAAACAAAAAAACAATGTGCATGTAAAAACGCACCCAATATTTACCACAGCACTGCCGACGAAAATCACCTAATGACCAGGCCGTTTTCCCCAGGGAGTTTGCACCGGGCACCCTACAGCATCCTACACGTTGGTGTTCTGTACGGGCGGCTGCTACGCCATTAAAACACGGCCATCTTCACAATGTACTCCTGAGCAGAGCTATTTCCACTCATTTACATGCTTGCTGCATGCTTCTGTGGCACATCCGTGTGAATGTTAGGTGTGCCAACACAGGTCTCAAGCCTTGCCTAGAAGGGTTATTGTAATTCTTTAATCGTTTATATCCTCTTCCTTCTATGTGTAATTTCGCAAAGTGCTGTTCCTTTTTGCAAATACTTGATAATTGCACAGCTCATTTAACTGCCGACAGCCGCAGTATCATTAGGCAGGTGCACAGACCTATCTAATTGCGACAGAGAGGCAGCTCAAATTTGACCTGGTTTGTTCTTTGACCTCGTGGCTTGTGAGCGAGCGTTGAGCATGTGACCCCAGAACTGCCTCCACTGTACATTCGCCTCTTTCAGAGTCCTGCGAATCTCACACGCGTGCCGTGAATGTGTCACACCCCGCCTAAAGAGATGGGTCTTGCAAATTGGATTCGGAGTTTGTCACGGCGTATTTTATCTTTCTCCGCCTTTAAAATGAAATACTCAAAATCACTGAAGTTAGCCTCGTACTGCAAGAAGAACCAAGCGGTCCCATGCAAAACGTCACCTGGCCTATTTCTTTTGTTCACTTAAGATTTAAGATTTAAGTGATTATTTTGTGGTGCAGAAAGATAAGCCCTTGCCTTTGTTAGTTTAATAACGGTGCACTTGGCTAGGATAATGGGTCTCTTGAACTTGTGAGCGAGTTGAAACCCCACACACTACCGTAGACTCCTCTGCTCTAGGTTTCCAATGTTTAGCATGCGTAAGCAGGGAGGGAGTGTGTATCTGTCGCTCACTTTGATGAGCCAGCAGGGCTGTGTAAATCTCCCGGCATCCCGCCTGCACCGGTGGCGTATCGATCCCCCCCCAGTGTCACGACGGTGGAACAAAAACAAGTTTATGGCGGGGGCTAGGAGTGCATGTCTGCCCCCCCTCCCTGTGGAGCCCATCACAATTGTGTACAACACACATTTTTTGTAGATTGAATTATGGGTAATGTCGTTATTTAAAGATTAGGCCTATTTATTTGAACATTTAAAAATATTTTTTTACATTTTCTATCTATGCCTGTGTGCCAGAGTGGCTTGTGGTTTCGAAATATAACCAGCCATTTTCAGTATTTCACCAGCCACATTACCTTTTCCAATACAATACAACTTGATCGGTTACCTGATTAAAAAGTGGCTGCTAGAGTAGCAAATCTTACCAGCCAAAATCTAAATTTGACCAGCATTTGGATGGTGTTAATTTTACACCCTGCTCTGGGTTATATCCTGTTTTCTGTATGCAAACAGATATGGCTTTGTTGGAAAATACAAATGGTTCTTGCTCAATTTCAGTTTCTCAGTTTGCATTGTTGCTTTGTCTGTTGAACAGCTGCATCTTTATGGAACAAACCTCTTCTCTGGAAGAGAACATCACCAAGTACACATCAGTCTAAATTATGTGTGGCTGTAAAAAAAATAAAAAAAAAAAATTGAAAGTTGTGTAAAATATAATATCTCAGATGGTTAACTCCAAAAGAGTGTCGGTTGTGATTGTAATTTTTCCAGACATTAGTGCAGACCTGTGGTGCATAGTCATCGTCAAACCAAACACTATCCTGACCCAACACGGTGAGTGAAAACACACTCCTGCTCTGCACATCACACACCGTTGACTAGTGAGGTTACATCCACATGTGGAAGTTTCAGTTTTTAAACTGAGAAAAATAAAATTGTAATTAACAATTGGAACTGCAGGTATGCCATCCACCAAGTTACAGTTTGGCAGGGCACGCCCCATAACGATACAGCACTGAGCGTTTGCATCTTTTCAGGGTTTTTTACTGTAAGATGAAAAACACACGACCAAGTTACATGAAATAATTCTGGAAACATTGGGTAGCACTTCTTTGCAATAGAGCTTGTTTAAGTTGTGTGAGTTAAGATGGCCAACAACTTGGTCTCATCATTTTTATATCAATACTTTTAATGGCAGGTCTAGATTTTCCAAGTTTTAATGACTTGTAGACAGTGCTTTGTATGTGGGAGTAATGTCATTTTTGTATGCTGATAGTTTTTTGTTGAGATAATAAATAGTGACTTAGTCGGCTAAATGTGCCTGCGTGAATTTTGCGATATTGAAGGCACTGCGTCAAAACCGCTTGAATCTGTACCTCTGCTTGCATTTTTCTCCTTCTGCTAGAAATGTAAAAAAAAAAAAGTGTTTCCAGTCTGTGTTTGGTTAATGGTTCAATCATAAATGTGACATTTGGGGCGTTTTCTCAGCCGATAACCAGATAAATCTTCTCTGTTCTATCACACAATGCTTTAAATGTAGACTTTGTACCACCGGGCAAAATTTAGTGCATTTCAACAGCCTTTTTTTTTTTGTCCTGAGGTGGAATGTCCTACTCAAGAAATGTGCCCAGTCTCCTCTAGGATTTATAAGCATGCAGGCTTCTGACTGATTTTGTACATTGGCCTGTGGCACGGTCCATAAATTGTATTTAAGTCCTCGACCATAAACCACTAGCTTCCATTTTTAGCCTTCCTGAAAGAAGCAGAAGTTTGAAATGGTTGAAGAGGCCGGGTAAAGTCGAGGCCTCCAGCGAGTGGGGAGGGCGAGACCCGAAGCGGCCCTGTCATTTCTCTTCTGCCTCGTCCGTTCCTCGCTAAGGCTAGCAGGCTTTCCACGGGGCTCGCATTGATGAGGTTCGACCCGGCTCCTGGTTCCTCTCCAGAGTACTTCTTACTGTGGACTGTACCCAGTTTCGGTTCAGCACCTCCTCCCCCTCTCTCTCCGAGAAAGGCCGTACGGTCTTGTCCCGCGTCAACAAAACCGCCCTGCGCGGAGGCCGCCTGCCCGCCCATCCATTACAGGCCAAGTTGAAGGAATGTAATGAAGGATGAATGATTTCTCATGTGTTCGGTGAGGGAACGTTTAAAAAACAAAACCAAAATATTTTTTTTTCCAAAAGTGTCTGCCTCGGTAAGAACTGTGGTCTGTCTAAAGTCTCCCTGCAGTGGGTCTTTACAGAGCTCTGGGAACAGCGCGGTTACTCTAAATTACTCTACACCTTTCAGCCTACGGTCTAAATTGACTGTTGACTTGACACCTGAAATGCCTCAAATTTAGTTTGAATTGGTCCTGGTGTGACCCCACTGCAACTTAACTGATAATTATTATTATTTTTTATTTGTATTTTTGGTGGGGGATTGTCAAAGGCTCACATTTCAAAGGATTTCATTTTTCTAATAAAAAAATTTTTTAAAAAGTGTTTTGGCCTGCTCATGCTAAGAGGAATAAGCAGAGTAAATGATGTAGCTGAACCAGATGTGCATGGCGTACGTCGCGTACGGAGGGCTGAAACGGGCGTGTCCACAGCACATTTCAGGGCCGTGTTACTGGAGGAATGCCTCTGGCCCTCAGGCCCTGTGTTCAGAGCAGTGGGCGGGCGGAGTGTGGGCGCCGTCTCGCTTTCTGGGTAAGGCTTTTCGCAGAACTGACATACTGGGAACGAAAGAAAGAATGGATGGTGCCGTTTTCTTTTGTGCAAGGAGAGAGAGTGAGGGAAAGCGAGAGACTGAGAGACCACTTGTTCACACACAACCTAAAGGGGGTAACAAAGAAAAACACTTCCATGGTGACAGCCAACAGCTCCGAGAACAGCTTCTCTAAAAAATTGTTATGGAAACAGGCTTGCGACGGTCTTCAGGATCTTGGATGTGGCTGGTGGGGAGCGTTTGGTGTGCATGCGTGCATCCTTTTGCTCATATTCAAAATGGGCATCCCTGTCCCATCTGTTACTGTGTTTCCAGTTCTGAATGACTCCATTTCTCATCATAGCGTCAATCTGAAGGAATTGGTAAAAACATGGTATGTGTAAAAGCGCTGGGCTATGAGATGAACACAGGTGTAAAATTAAGTGTCCTTATTGGAGTGTATGTTGTGAAATCCATAGCTGATACTGTGGGGCAAAAGGAAATGTGGCCCAGCAGGGTAGATGGATTGCGGTACAGTAGGACTGTGAACTCGCGTTAAATAAACATTCGGTGCGTTTTTAAAGTGTAGGCCTATTTGTTTACTGGAGCAGAAGTCATTGATGGTGACAGAACACATTCTGCTGCGTTTGTACGCGCAAGCGTCCCGGTTCAACAAATTAACAGCCTCACTTCCTTCCAAATGGTTTTGTGCCCTTGACTCTCATACCTCTGGATGTACTGTGAAAGCAGTCACTCAGGGACGCCGGCCGGTGAGCCAAATCGCTTTCCGCAGGTTCCCTCGATTTGTTCACGTGACAGTTTTATTGTCGCTTATTTAAAAAAAAGGTGTGTCCAGAGCAGTTTTTTGTGCCAGGAGGTGAGCGGCTCTCCCGTTGGCACGCCGGTGTTTCTGGGATCCCGTCAGATTTGTCACGCCTGACCGCTGGAGCGTAGCGCTGCTGGCTCTAAGCTTCCTGCATCAGGGCGTGTTGGCTGGAGAGGGAGAAAGCGACAGCAGAAAGGAGCGGAGAGGAAATCGTTCAGGATTAGCTCGTTTGCCTGAAATGACTCCTGCGGTTTGGTTCAGCAATGCTGCAGCGGACTGGCGCTACCTGCGCGCCCCGTGCTACGTTTTGTACTCGCTTCAGATTTCTGATTACTCATGGTTTTTCAAAATTGAATTGAATATTGAAAATTGAATACAATTTGTTCCATTTCCTTCCTCTAAAGCTGAAGTGAATGGTCCTGAGTAATTTCTGGAACATGCCGTTTTAATGCCATTGTGAAACATCCTGCTTTGAGAGCTTTTATGCATGCTGTTTTAATGATATAACCATACACTTAAAATAGTGTTTCCCGGTATTGGCCTATTTTGTCCTCGACAGAAAAGGCCTTACTGTTAAATGAGCCATAATGGTCTTGACTTCAGGATGATTTATGATGCTGCAGTCCTGTGGTGTCTTGGTTCTGAGAAACTGCCTTTTTAAAACTACAGTACCCCAAGGGCCACTCTCTTATCTCGAGTCTTGTGCATCTCCTCGGTGTGCCGTGGACTTTAGGGTCAGGAGGCCTCCGGCAGGCCTGCCCTCTGGTAGCACTGCTAACTGACCTCAGCGACTCAGACGCAGGCGGCTGCATTCTGCCCTGTCATTAAAAGAGAACGCACAGTTAATGGCTTCGCTTTGTTTCTTTCTTCTTATTCCTATAAACTGATGATTCACAGAAAAGCTGTGGAGTCGGCATTCCTTTGTTTGGGTGTTGTGGGCGGTTTCCATGGCAGCGGTCGCCCCCTCACAAGCGAGGAGCATTTCTTTGCTTTGATTGTATTGATTTTTGTTTTGGCCTGGGGAGGGTTGTGAAAAGCTTTCAGGGCTAGCTCGGGTTGTTTACAGAGGAATGCACTGCCGAATGAGGTGAGTGACTGGCCTTTTCTTCACTCATTTCTCTTTTATTTGAGAACTTAAAAAAATAATTTAAAAAAAGCAGTGGAAAAGTCTGGAACATTTTCAGAACCTCAAAAACTGGGTTGTAGAACTCTATAAATGTTTGTGCGCCTCAAGTCGCTAATAAAAGGCAGCCCACGGTTTAAGAACAGGCTTCTCGAAATGAAGTGCGCATGCCCTTAGGTGCTGAAGTATCCCACGCTGACACACGTGCACACGCGCACACTCCTGTCTTCGCGTCATTTAGTTCTGGCCACGTGATGGGCACCGACGCACCGGAGTGTTCGTGCGCACCGATGCCGGTGGGACTTGCCCTATGTGTCACCTGCTTCTGAGGTGCTGAAGGATGCCGCTCGTCCACCCCGCTCTTCTACACAGCCTCTGCCATTTGCACAGTGTGTAATGGCCCCAGGAAAGGGGTCATTGGCGGGAAACCGCTCTTTAACACAACATGGGAACGCAGGCAGGCACACCGCCAGGACACCAGAGTGCATCCAATTTAGCATTTGGCTCCAATAGATGAGTAACTGAGAGCCTGTGGAAATGGGATAGGTGGGGAGTCAAAACGTGTGTGTGTGTGTGTGTGTGTGTGTGTGTGTGTGTGTGTGTGTACTGACTGACTGACTGACTGACTGAGACGGTGCATGACCTCACGTCCTCAGTGCCACTACTTCCTGCAGAGGCGTAGTACTACTTTTCATTAACTTTTATAATTTTACCTCGGGATAGGTCCTCGTCAGTTTAGGCTGCGCGCGTCACACATGTGACATGAGCCAACCCGCAACAAGCATGCACAGATGATGAGTTTCCAGGTTTTTTTTACGGCTGAGGTCGTGGAATACGGCCGCATGTCTCAGTGCAGTGAGGCTCGCCGCTGATCAGGAGCTGTAGTCACTATGTGCAGACGAGGAAGGCAGGCGCTCTACGTGGGTGTGGGATCGAGACACCATCTGCCTGCGGTGGAAACTGCAGCCTGTATTAAGCCGTCAGTTATAAGCATGTGTAAAAGGTTACACGCACTTAAAAGCTAGTCGATAAAATCGGCTAAATAAAAAAGGGTGTTTTAGAGGGTGTTTAAAGAAGACCTCATTTTGTTGAGCTGTTGAGGAAGAATACTGGAATATAGGCCCTAACTGGAAATGCACAGCCTTTGAATTTATGTTTGGACTGAAAATGGCTCTGTTCTTCGATCGGAGTAACTGTTTGCAGGGGCTTAAAAGGCCAGTAATTTTGTTTGCTTTATGAACAGCACAATTGGAAAGCGGGCGCAAGCGACTGAACTGATGGTCGTAGTTTTCCTCTTTGTACTCGGTAATGCAATGGATGTGTTTTCATGCAGGTTATTGAATAAACCTCCCTGTGCGGATTTCTGAAAATGTACAATATTGAGAGAGAGTCCAGTTTCATTTGTTTTTATTGAGTCGCCATGAGGCCAAGGAAGACCAGCGGACTGGGGCCAGGATAAATGTTATCGTGTTAGTTGTGTCGACTCGACTTTCGGGGATGAATGTGATGCGACTCATCCGGAAAAACACGGAGTCTGCTGGAAATTGGACTAATAATACCTCTCAGATGTGCCTGGCAAACGCGCGCATTAGCCAGTCAATTAGGACGATTTGTGTGTCGTCTCCGCCATCGAGCAGCCCCGTTTTAATCCTCGCACAGGGATGTTCCATACAGAATGTGTCAAATAAAGGCCAGAATGCAGTCAATCATTTCACGCCTTTTGACTGTCATTTGACTGCGGGCTTCAGGGGACGACGTGGAGGGGGAGCCACAGTATCCAGGCCAGAGTAGGGAAATTGCGCGTTGGCCAAGCCTTATGTTTTGGCCTCCTTCTGGTTCGGCGCCAATAAGTGGATACGTCACAGCCTTTCCCAACCCTGTTCTGTTTACCCTGTTAAAGAGTGGGGGTAGGGGCGTCCACATTCTCTCTGTCTCTGTCTCTCTTTCTCCGTCTGTGATACTTGGCCTCGATGATGACGTGTCTGCCCGCTCGACTAACCTTGGATCCCGTTTGTGGAATACCTCTTTCTTCACTCTCGTGTCATCATGCTCGCCGCTCCGCATTCCTTTGCGGTCCATTCTCGCTGTGCTCTGAGGGTAATTTCAGCACTGCTGATTTGGGCATCAGTCACACAGATTTTCCAGGGTACGAACCGTGAAATGTACTTTAAAGATGTTTTAAAGGAGAGTGCAGAGTGGCATGTTCCATATTGGGGCCGGGGACGAGGGGAGCGGCGTGATGGTATGTTCCTCTGGCAAACGCGCTATAGCAGTGTTTAAATGGAGAGCAGAGCGTCATGTTGGTTATATTTGGGCTGCGGTGGCACGCCGTGAGTAAACCCGGTTTCCCCCGCGGTTTCTGAGTTATGAGGGTAATATCAATCGGGCCCTGTTCCCAATGCCTCCTCTTGGCTTCCGGGATCCACACTGGGGCCGCTGCAGACAAGCTTTGTTAGGCCCTTTAACGGAGCTGAAATTCATTAGCCGTCCCCGCTCTGGGCTGGCGGGGTCCTGATCCAGATGGCTCTAACTGGTCCTGTGTGGTCCCTCTCCCAGACCGAGAGGCCGTCTGGTATCCCCCCATATTTGGCTTGGCTCGGTCCGGCTTCTTAGTGGGGGGATAATCTCGCCGATCCGCTAAATGTATTCCGAATAGTGGGAGAAGGACAGCCAGCACATACAGCTAACAGCTCTGTTTGATAAATGTTGTTTACACTTCGGCGGTAATGTTTTATTCTCCCATAGCATATACGCGAGACATTAAGCCTTTACATGTTCCTTATGAGCTCACGTTGTCTCTTCGAGGAAGTAATCTGTCCCTGTGCGTCGTGAAGTTAGGCTCGACCACAGCGTTCATCTCAGCCACTGAACTGGAGCGGGGCGAGCGCCATGAGCATGCATTTCCTCTGAAACATTAGCGCTACCGTCTCTTACATTTGTCATTTATCACCTTTTGTGTTAAAAAATATTTTCTGGAGGCAGCTGGAAACGAACATGGCCGGTATAATGTAAGGTCCTGTCACTCTAAATGATGTAACTCGTGGTGCGGATCAAGTTTTTCAACAAAACCTGTTTTGTGAGTGTGCCCAGAGCACAGTGTTCCAGGGATTGGCTGTCAGGTGGTTGCTGTTGCATTTGTATTCCTGGTTAATTTGAGCAGCGGTTAGTATGAGCAGTCTGAAACGTGGATGATCAAACTCTAGGTGTGAAGAAGGCCTCCCGGGCTTTGAGCCAGAATGACAATGGGGTGGAAAAATTGGCAGGAAGTTAACCATCCTCATCAGCAAAATAATGTGTTCTCATCTTATTGAATACAATGGAAACATTTTTGAGTAGTGTTACAATAACTGGTTTAAATATTAACACGATTTTGTCTTGGTCGTCTTAATTGCCCATTGATATATGTGCCAGAGCTCTTCTGCAAAATGTTAATTCTGTTCTGTCGAAAGAAATATTTAGTGTGAAATATTTGGTTTGTTTGTTAGGCTGAGCATTGCTGACAGCGGCTCTTCATAAAGAGTAAAGCCCCACCAACCGTGCGATGGCACAATAAATGGTAACGACCTGTACTTGCCCCAACCGGCGTTGTGCCGGTTGAATGGCCTCACAAATTGGCCGTGAACACATTTTTGTTAATTAGCATAATTTGATGGCGCACATTAGCTAAAGCGTTAAGGGGGTAGCTTCAGGTCACGAGGCTTCACAGGAGAATATCACGGCCCTGGATATATGGCTTCATGAACATGTCGGATACACAGATGCCACACGTTTAGGTAGTACTGTTCCAGTTTTTTAGCTGTACTAGTCCCATGTTTATAATGTGACCATACAGTCTGGCGACTTGTGGCTTTGCAGCATTAAATGTCTTGGCAAAGAAGGCCAAGCAATATAAATGGAGCAGGCAAGTATGTACAGTTGTGTTCAAATAGCAGTGCGTTAAAAAAAGTGAATAAAGTGCAAATATTTTTTAATGGCTTTTAGTTCCATATTTCAAATGTAGTGGAAACATTACACATTTAATTCCAAATTAAAGCATTAACAAATTTGATCAAGTCTGTGTTATTCTTTTACAGGAAGCAAAGAAAAGGAATATTCATTTGTTCAAAAAAATAGCAGTGTCGACATTTTTCTCTTTAAACTCAAACACTTACTGTATAAACTGAAGACATTTTTCAAGATTTAACTTCACTTTAAATTACTGAACTAATATTTAGTTGCATAACCATTGTTTTTGATAACTGCTGCGCATCTGCGTTGCATCGAGTCAACCAACTTCTGGCACCTAGAAACGGGTATTTCAGCCCAGGTTGAATTAACTACATTCCACAGTTCCTGTGAATTTTTAGGTTTTGCTTCAGAAACTGCATTTCTAATGTCACCCCACAAGTTTTCAATGGGGTTGAGGTCGGGGGATTGAGCTGGCCACTCCATTACCTCAATCCTTTTTGTCTGGAACCAAGATGTTGCTCGCTTACTCGTGTGTTTGGGGTCGTTGTCTTGTTGAAACACCCATTTCAGGGGCATTTCCTCTTCGGCATACGGCAACATAATCTCCAAGTATTTTGATGTATTCAAACTGATCCATGATCCTTGGTATACGATAAATAGGCCCAACACATCCCCATCCCATGTTTTTTGCACCACCATGCGTCACTGTCTTCACAGTGTACTGTGGCTTGTATTCAGTACCCGGGGGTCGTCTGACGTACTGTCGATGACCACCAGACCCGAAAAGAACAATTTTATTCTCATCAGTCCACAGAATGTTACGCCATTGTGTTGTGTTCCTTGGCAAATTTTAACCGATTCTGCACATGCCGTTTTTTCAACAATGGTGCTTTTCGGGAGCTTCTTGCTGATGGCTTAGCTTCGATCAAACGTCTTCTGACTGTAACGGCACTTACAGGTAATTTTAGATCATCTTTGATCTTTCTGGAGGTGATGATTGGCATAATCTTTGCCATTCTGACTATTCTTCGATCCGTTTTAACAGTTGTTGCTCGTTTTCTTCCGCGTGAGTCTGGTTTTTGTTGTCATTTTAAAGCATTTGAGATCTTTTTAGCTGAGCATCCTATAATTTGCTGCACTTCTTTATACGTTTTCCCCTCTCCAATCAACTTTTTAATCAAATTACGTTGTTCATCCGAACAATGTTTGGAATGGCCCATTTTACTTACAATTCAGAAGGAAATATATTTTTATAACGATGTGTGAAACATTTGCTTCCCTTCTTCCTTGATAAAGGACAATTAATGACACCTGTTTTCACAGAATGAATGAATTCTCTAATTAAACCCCAGACTGCTATTATTTTGAACACGCCCCTTTCAATGAATGTTAATTACTCAGAACAAGCAGCGTGCATGTCATGACGGTGTCTCGATCCCACACCCACGTAGAGTGCCTGCCTTCCTCGTCTGCACATAGTGACTACAGCTCCTGATCAGGTTACTGATGTTGTACTGCTATTTTTTTAAACACAACTATACGTTGGATACAGTCTTACCCCTGCTTTATATCTTCCTCTGCAGTCAGATTGAGTTTAGGAGTATTTCAAAGGGTGGCAGCTGCTGGAACGTCGTCGTCCCATCCCCGCCCCCCCTCCAAATCCAAACCCAGCCATGTCTGCTGACAGCCTGCCTCTTACATCATCCCAACACCAAGGTCAAGGAAGGCCCCACCGCTGGCAGTTGTCATGGTCACCCATCCTCCAAGCGGTAATTCGTCTCGAGGTTCAGCGGACTCATGGCATGACGCTAATCACCAAAGTGGTTACTAAATATAAATTTTCTGCGTCAATCTGAGCTCGAGCCACAGTTCGTTAAGAATAACCTTGGCCCCCATCTGACCAGTTGCAGCCTAGGATGATTTAATGAATGCATGCTAATACGTTTCGGAAATAATTTGCAGAAGCAAAGTTTGAGTGAGGGGGAAGTGAGTCTTACTTAGTCATAGCAATAAGAACATAGCACATTGCTATTCAATGGCATCTCCACTCATAAAGAAGTTGGGTTTTAATAAATATGTTGTATTTATTGAGTTTGGAATCGAAGCTCATCTCGTATACCGTGCACACTTATCGACGTTGGGGGAACGGCCGGTGTTAATTTGTCCACTGCAGCTGCTTGCTGCCTCATTTACGGATGTAGTCATTACACGGCCTGTTTTGTCTCCTTATTGATTTAAACAAATAAATAAATAAAATGAAATAAATGACAAAAAAAAAGAAACACGCCGTTGCAGATATTTCGATCGGAGTTCATTAGTGTAATTACCAGCTACTCAGAAAGTGCAAAATTGACGTAGGCTGCTCCGTGTTTATCGACGCTGGTCTTGCGCAGCCGGTCCTCTCTGAGACAGAGACCTGTGCAAATGAAAGAGCAGAGGCTGCCACATTCATACAAACGTTGTGAGAACGTTCCGGTCTGCCGCCGGGCTGGCTCCACAAGCTGTGAATTTCTTCAGTTTTTACTTCACACTCCGTCTAGGCCCTCCCTCATTCACTGTCCGCCAATTCTCTGCTCTTAACCCGCCGCGGAAACCAGGGGGGTCTTTCACAAAGCAGGACAACTGAGTTAACTGGATAACTGTACTGAGTAAAACGGCTGTAACTGAGTCATTCAAGTCGATTAGCTAACGAGTCAACAGAGTTCCCAAGGCTTTAGCTGACTGACTGAAAGGAAACTACAGAAAAAAAAAACCCTGGACACTGCGGTCGTCTGGTATAAACTCTACGTGTTGACAGTGTAGTTAAATGCGTTTAACAGTACAGTTGATTCGAGCACTCGGTTGTGCTGAGCGGCAGAAAAATCACCTGTGTACAGAGATAAACGCTCATCTGAGAACAGCTCTGTTTTGAGCCTCAGTCGGCGGCCTGCTGTACCGCTGAGCTCCTCGGTTTAATTTCTTCTCCGTCTCAGGCTCGTATTTTGGGGCTAATTCACGGCGCCACAGCGTGACCGCGGGCCGCTCTCAGACCTGTCTCTAGCAGTGCGCCGTACGCGCCGCTGCGAGGTTAATTGCGGTTAAGAGCGGGGAACGGCGTGAGGAAGTGGAAGTGCATCCTGAGCGCCGGGATTTCGCCGTGACCTCCCCCCGCTTGAGTTCAGCCGGCGTTCATCACCAGGAGAGGCGGTTTGACCATGTTTGACTTTCTTTCCTGGTGCAAAAAAAACGGCCCCATTATCGCTAGGTTCAAAACGGCTAACCTCGCCGTTATTCAGCCTGTCGTTCTCGCACAGGAGTTACTTTGAGGCACACAGTTGTATTGGTTTTTATTATTTATGATCATTACGGATATTCACAAGCCAGTCTCACTTCTACGGTCTCTAAGCGTAGAAGAGTGCAGCCAAGCACACTCTGTTCTCTGAAACACATGATGCTGTTTGCTGTTAATTAATCCATGGGAAATGGTGAGTCTGTTAGAGGCTCGGAAGGCTCTTGCTGTGTAGGGAAGACCCTGTGGTGAGTGTACCACACTGGCAGGGGTTCTCGAACACCGTCTCGGGGCATCCCCGTGTAAGCTGCCATTTATACCTGTGAGGCCATTTCAGACATAACATAGCCTGAGAGTGAGAATCGCCCTAAACGTTTTCATTCATAACAATAAAACAGCTTGTTAGACTTGGGGAATTGCAGTTGCAGTCGGGATGAATGCTCCTCCAGGCCCCCCCCCCCCCTTCTCCTAAATGAGCTGTTCCACAGACACCGCTGCTTGTAAAAGCACTTCGCCGGGAGCTCCCTCTGTCACAGCAGGGGTGTGCATCTGGGAACTGTAACTCTGAATGAACTCTGCCGAGACGATGAGCCTGCTTCTGCCGTTTTAAACAAACCGTACTAACCCCCCACACGCCTGGCCAATGCACACACTGGATATGTCTGTGTTTTAACGGTTAAAAGACTGCAGTGTGGTGTGTGGGTAATGAGCTGGCCATGTAGCACAGATGGGGCACTACCATCATGACGGTGCCCCATCAAGGTACTCAACCAGCTGCCTCAGTAAAATAGCCAGCTGTTCAAATGGTCTGCAGAAGCTTTAAAACGCTCTCCTGTTTGTGCGTGCCCTTCCTATATGTGCACGTGAACATGCGCAGACATGTTTACACATTCACTCGCGTGAACGCGTACGTGTACAAAGCCATTAACTCACTCGCACCCACGCAAGTGCATGTGCGCAGGCGTTCTCTCGAGTCGCTCTCACGCAGACGTACGTGGGTGAGTGCACACAGACGCATAGACGCGTAAACGCATAGACACGTAAACGCAGACGGACACCCACACACATGCACATAATAGAATAACTTTAGTTGTAGCCACCAGCAACAACAAAAAGGACATAGACTGTGAGGCACACCCACAACACACAAACTAACATATCAAATAAAGACATTCAATAGAATCATTGCATTAATCAAACAAATTAAGTTAATTAAAGTGGAAGAGCCTACAGCCAAACGTCATGATTAAAAACGGCCCCCGATGTCCCGAGATGTCCAGTGTTATCAAGCAGTCCAACCCACAAACTCCGCCGCCACGACTTTCCTCCATACCCAGTGTTGCGGTCTCTGTCCACTGTCAACACGGAGCACCGAACTGCATCAGCCTTCCCACTCGTCGCCTCACTCCTCCCCCATATTATCTTCTTCCCTTGCCTGGTGGCCTTTTGAAGATTGCCTGCAGTCCTAGATCAGATTTGTCGCTGCAGATCCAACGGACATTCATGAGCATATGTTGCGAATGTGTCTCCATTCCATGGTGACGACCACAAACAAAATTATCCCAAATAAACAATTTGTCAATATCATCAAAACGAGCAGCAGGAGTGCCCTGAGATCTCCAGCCCGCTTTCCCGTTCCACAACAGACAGACACAGTGCATGAAAAAACAAAAGACAAAAGCCTGACACAACAAAATAAATTCATACTGGCCAGTGCCTTGTGGATTTAAAAAATTGCCAGCAATTTTCAGCATTTTACCAGCCACATTACTTTTTACAACACAACCTGATTGGTTACCTGCCAAAGTGGCTGCTGGAGTTCAAAATCAGATTTTTACCAGCATTTGGCTGGTGGCAGGTGTTAATTTCACACCATGGTTTTATCGTGTAAGCGAATATCGCTTAATTTAATTTCACCTTTCAGAAAGCTCTGTGCTTTTCTTCTAAGTCTCGTAACTGCATTGGAAGCCATCACGGTACCGTTTCACAGGTTCAACCCAGGCCCGCCATCAAAGTGTGTCTGAAGGGGGAAAAGTACCTGCTTTCGCACTTTGAGGGAAGGGAATGCTGGCGGCGCGCAGCTTCAGAGTGCGTTTAAATATAACGCAGTGTGTGCTCTCTGAGTGATGTGACGCAGGATTAACGAGCGGGCCAGGAGACGGACAGGCGACACGTTGCGTCGTGCATCCATGGTGGAGGCGGCTCTGGAATCCCCGCGATAGGAGCCAATGGCGCTCCGTAAGCAGGTTTTACCGCTCTGCTCTGATAAGAAGCTTGTCATAGCTTCTTATCAGCCTAATTTATGCGCCTGCTTATTGATTAGTCAATTGAGGATTAGCTTTCTGTTCCCTATTTTTCACACTTATGTGTTTTTCCCTCTTTCGCTGCAGAATATAATTTTGCAAATCCACAATTTCACTTTGACTCTGTGGGAGTTGTCTGACTTCTTTATTAAAAAGAAAAGAAGGGATTTTGTGAAATGTATAAGTTATGGAAATTGACTCCCAAATAGAGTCCAAGTGAAATTTTGAAAGTGCTTTTGCAGATTTATTGAAGAGGTCAGATTTTATTTGCTTGACCGTGTTGTGATTGCGTTCTTTCCATGGCATTTTTCTGTATCAGTGTATCAGTGATCGAGAGTTACAGGGTCCTGTTGGTTTTCACTGTGCACTCATCGTGGCCAACATCTCTGCCTCGTGAAAGTCGGTGTCTGGGCGTGGCCTGTGGGCAGGTCCTCACACACACACACACACACACACACACTGCTGTCTGATGCTCAGTGGCTGTGTCCAAATCAGGACCCTTCCATACTATTAGGTAGGCTTGTTGAGTACACAGGACAAGAAAGTTAAGTAGGTGAAATTGTGTAAATGTAGTATACTTAAATGCTCTGTAAGAGATACTTCCGGGATTTCGAGTATATTCGGGAGCACACTTCAAACATTTTGGTCGCATAAATATGGCGCGCAGCTTTGTTTAAAAAAAATAAAAATTAAATACATTTAAAAATTAGCTGAAATTTTCCTACAACAAAAACAACACATGACAAGGGTGGGATGTCTTACGATACTTCCACAGTACGGTTGGAAAATAGTATGGAGGATATTTCTTTGCGCACTGCACATTGCCTACTAAATGGTGCACGTTAAACTGCACGCATCTGCCAGTACATAGTAGATGCCAGTAGATACGGCTCTGATTCGGACACAGCCAGTGTGAATACATCAGGCCTCCAACCATGCCAGTCCGAAAGGTTTCAGGTTCAAAAGCTGAAGTGAAGCACTATCGTTACAAAGTGCCTTTTTAGGAAGATGTGATTTAATTAGAAAGTATTTAGCTGGTAATGCTACAATAAATAATGATGATTCCACATGGAAAATATGATAAATATAAGCTAGCATATCTATGTTAATCATACTGGATATGCGCATGTGTTGTGAATTATTGTTTCCCATTCAATTAATATGCACACCAAGGGCAGCATCATCATCATCTCTAGCAGCGTGAGTGGTTGTATTACCTGGTCCTGCTGGTGAATTGTGGGAAATGGGCTGAAACGGCTCCCAGCAGCCTCTCATAGCCCGTTTCACACCCCGCTGTTCTCCCTGGACAAAGTGCCCCGCTGAGAAACCAGTTTCCTACTTGACTTGTCAAATGCCATTCAGATGAGGGCACTGCTAATTGAAAGCCATTTCCAGCTGTGTTTTTAATATAGTGTGAGACCAGGCTAAAGTTATTTTATAATGTATGAGTCTTGCCTCCGATTGGACTGCAGTGCCATTTAAAGGGTACCTGCAGGTGTTCTCCAAAACCTTTCCAGTAGTTTATCTTTTTTTAATTATGAAAATATATACAATATATTTAATTGATGCTTAAAATTCATTAGGATTATTTTTATTAACCATCGCTAAGTAATGACATTATTTCTAGGCCTCTACAGAGCCCCCCGGTCGCTCTTCTTGATTGAAGTGCCGGTAAACATCCCCAGCTGTGTATGTAGATGCGTGTCTTGCTCTGTGGTGCCATTGTTAGGATAACGAGCTGCCCTGATTGCAGGTGCTGTTGTTCTAAGTGCTTATTATCAGCATTTCCGCAGGCTCTTTCTCCAGCGCCACAGACGTTCTGCTGAAACGCTCTTTACCGACTGGGTCTAATCCCGCCGGCGTCTGCCTCTGCCCCATTCGTCTGGGATGGAGGGATTTGGGGGATCGTGTAAAGATTTTCTGACTCCGTTCTGCGAGGTTGGCCAAGGTGTACTCTCCTGTTTTCATGTCAGGGGGGAGGGGGGTCACACGAGTCTTGTGGTAGACGGCGCCCCCCCCCTCCTAATTGTGTTCCTAAACCGGGTGCAAAGAATCCTAAACTAACGTTCTCCACCTTAGGATTCCTCTGCTCATATCTCCCTTCTGAATATCCATAGACATGTTTTAATCCTTAGTCACGGAGGAGCCAGGGAATGTGCTGAAATGCTGTTCTTGAAAAGTCATTAAAGTGGCTTACGGAAAAATGCGAGCCTCATTGCCAAGTCATTCTTTGATATTATTTACTTTCGTTTGCAGCAATGTGGCTGCAGTGCCAGACAGCACTGGTGACGGGCCTGTATAGCCAAGAGCATCTTTTTAAATGAATGCATCTTAAAAAGCATTTCCCCAATGGTTCCATCTTCAAAGCAGTCTAGTTTTCTGTGAATTTCAGTAGAATAATAAGGAAAAAAATAGGAATCATAATAATAATCCTTGAGAATAATAGATATTTCACATTTAATTAGAGTTGGAAACCTTGCTCCGTTCTCTCCCCCTGCTCTTTTCATCATACCTTTAAGTTTCATATTCATTTTCCATGTTTAGTTATATTTATCATTTCTACCTGGGTGCAAAGTCACAATGAACGACAGGGTAGATGGCAGTTGAAAACCACTTGGCCAACGTTAGTTGTTTAGTCTGTGTTCATGGGCCCTGGCCTGTGTTTAAAGACTCACTCCTGTGCTGGAACACGCAGCTGTCACACGAGCTGATTCTTGTCTGGCTCCATCTGGTATTGCACGGCGCGTGCCTTATGCTGGTCTAAGAACATAAGGATGTTTGATGATCGCAACAGGCCCTTCTGCACGTTTAGGCTTGTCATTTTATCCACCGTCTAGAGAGCATTTAGCACGGCGTAAAGATCTGCTTTTTTACAGCCACAAGTCTTTGCCGCTTCTGCTACCTGGCAAGCTGTTCCATGCATTAATAAGTTTGTGTGAAAACACACACACACCAATAAGATATCACCTCGTCTGTCTGGACATTTTTGGCAGATGGGAGTACTGCCGCTGAAGACGAGCTAACTTTAGCTTGCTAAGTTGAGAAGCCCGTCTGACAAGGTCAGAAACTACACTACGGTTAACCGCATAAAGCAATTCTAGCTTTTAGTCTTTCAAGCTAGCTAGCTAACGTTAGAAAAATGTGCCCCAGTGATCGCCATGCCACATTTTACATTCTGTGCAATTGGCTATCTTGGTGCAACTTGAAGCATCGACTGTAATTGCTTGTTGTGATTGTGTACAATCAGGCAGCTGTCATAAACTCTCACAGGTCAGCTCTGGAGCCGAGGCCCTGAGGGAATGTTGTCGGCTAAGCCTCGCACTGCTGTCTGGCTGCTGGATCTCTCGCTGAACTTTGACCTCCATCTTTGACCTGTGACCTCTGTTTCTCTCCTCCAGGCGGAACCTGACCAAACTCTCCCTCATCTTCAGCCACATGCTGGCTGAGATCAAGGCCGTCTTTCCCGGGGGACAGTTCCAGAGCGACGCCTTCCGCATCACCAAAGCCGACGCCGCTGAGTTCTGGAGGAGGTTTTTTGATGAAAGGTGGGTGTGCGTGATTATTCATGTTCAGTGTGTGTACAATGTGCAGGCCTGATGCAATGATGATGTTTTCAACCTTGACCGCTCTTTCAGTTAGAGCAAAGAACAGTCTCACAACTAAATGAAGATTGAAGTAGGAATGCATAGCTGTTTTTATAAACTACTCTATCGCGCAAAGTTCTTAAAGAAGACCCGTTTCCGGGAGTTCAAAATGAAGTGTAATTGCTTGTACACTAAAAAAGGAAGATTGTTACGCAGTGAGGTGGAGTGTGAAATTCCTTTCACTGTAATTTAGTTTTATTATCTTCTTGAGTTTATCTTTTTTTTTTTTTTAATGTATGTGTGACTGTGTGGGACATGGGTGTTAACCTCCACATCCCCGTGCGGCGGCCGGCCAAGCTCTCGCTACAAACATCGCTCTGGTGGTGGTGGTGATGGTGGTGGGGGAGGGGGAGGGGGAGGGGGGTTTTGACAGGTGACGGCGTAAGCTCAGGAACACTTCTGCCTCGGCTGCGCTCTAAGTGCTCTCGTGTGCTGCACGCAGGAAATGATGCGATAGGTGTTTTGCATGCAGTGTTTTGACACCACTCTGAGATACTCTGTGGAAAAATTGAAGGGAAAATTTTGATAGAAGCCAGGCTGCAGTTGGGTCCTTTCTGGGTGCCTCAATCCCTCTCTGCAGCTCTGCACTCAGCTGTGCTGGTTGGGCCATAGCCACTAGACATAGAGTATGACTCCATCCCTCCATTCCGCCCCACACATAAACTGCATGAAGTGTGGTGGCAGTGTGAATCTGGCACAATAACCTGCAGTGCCGCTTTTAGGGCTTTGTCATTAGTCTTTTATACTGAGAGCGATGCTGACCGTTATCGATTGGCACTCCCAGATAACGATTTAAAAAGGAAGCGAGCGATCGGCGCTCTTAGGCTTTGGGCGTCACTCTGCGTGAGAGGTTATGCGACTCCCCGAGCGGGCACCGGGGTCCGGTCTGTCTGAGTCTGAGTAAGAGTAATGAAGGGAGCTTGGGGAGGACTTGACCTGCCAAAAACTCACTTCTGCTCCATGCTGTCAGCTCGCCAATATCCCGGGAACTCACCACAGAGAACTGGGCCGTAACCCCTCAACACACTCAGACGTCCTGTCAGCCAGCCCTCGGAGGCGAGCGCTGAATGGCGCGGCACGGCTCCGCATAGCCCCGGCTGTCTGCTTGCTCTCGACGCTCCAGAGAACGCGTGGCAGCTCTGGTCCCGGTCGACATTTCTGACAACTGACCACGCTGCTCACTTTGCTAAACAGGTTTGAGGATTGGGTAGCGTGGTTAGGGTGACCGTGTGTGAGCCGGTTTGAGGCTTTGATCTTGTTTTGTGTGTGCCCATAGGCTGAACAAGTGGTGGTTTTGACATTTTGGCAATGGTGACTGTGGCTCTACCGCTGGTACCATTTTGGATCGCATCTCAAGATGCCACGTCATCCTCAGATGTTCTTAAGAGCTTGAATTATATTGTGTGGTGTAATTTAGCGATGTTGCTCTGGATATCATTCATTACGGTTAATGGGACCTACGTTTGTGGTCGGCCTGCTTCTGTCATTTGAAACATGTTTTTGTAGGCTAAAACCCAATTCTTATCTGACCATGTCTTTAAAGTCACCATTAAACTGAAGCACTAGCTTCCGCGATATGACGTATACGCGAGCAAAACTAATCTTTAGACGGGAATTTTTGAAGGGTCGGGGTGTCTATTTGATTGACGTCAAATGTGAACACTGTGCCACAGTGTAAAAGTACATTGATTGGAGGGAAACAGACATACAAACGGACATCTACAATTGGCTGAATTTATGAAAAAGTGAATTTTGATTTCAGCTTGTCTTAACACAAAGGCTGCACATTTATACTACAATACAGTGCCTGCTTTACCAGGAAACGTATATCTCCCGTTTCCAATGGCAACAACAGAAGGGCGCCAGTCAAAAGGTTAACCTTTTTTTTTTTTTTTTTTTTTAAGAGGACGGAATATCTTCCCAGTAAAAATTGATGAAGGGCTTTCTTATTAGATAGAGTGGTTTTCTTGAAAGAGCTTTAAAATTGTATTTAAAGGGCAGTCAGAACTACCTTGCGCCTGGATTGATTTGTTTAGTTCTTTGTGCCATCTCCCTGATGTACACTCTGGCTCCAGCTTGTGCAGTGATTCATTGGGACACCACAGAGTGACGGACATCCCTCTGCTGACCGCTCTATGCAGAGGTCCTGCTCCGTGTCAGTGTTATGGAGTACAGAGAGCGGTTGGCCTACCTTCAGAGGTTCTGCTCCGTGTCAGTGTTAGGCCCGAAACATCTTGTGAACAATTGAGCGGAGGAAAGCACAAATCGAAGGAGACTGCTTCACCCTGTTGTTGTCTGCTGTAGCACCCCTCACTGCGACACCTGACCCTGCAGCTCGCGCTTACGTTGCGTTCAGGTGACACATTTTAGAACGCAACGACACGTGAAATCGACTACGTAGCTTGTTGCGTCCACGTTCACGTATGTCTCTGGCATTATGGAGGACGGAGAGTGCCTGGTCTTCCCCGCAGGTCCAGTGTGTGTACGTACGCAGGTGTGAAACGGGTAGCTGACGCCACAGGATTCACACCGCACAGTTTCAGCTGCATCTGCAAAGTACGGATAGTCCTACTTCAGCATTCACAAATTCCCTAGACTGAACAAAAAAAAGAAATGTAATGTATGTGTTGTGTCCATAAACTCTGTGCTAAACAGTCAATTGTTGTGTATTTAGCCCCTGAGTCCTGATCATTTACACTTCATATAGCAGGTTAATTGGCTACATCACTGCGGTGCCACCGCTCCCTCGTCCTGAGGGTGGGCTGTTTACGCTCAGCCGCTCGTTAAGCAATCCTGCCTCGTTAAATGAGGGGCCGTTCAAATGCATCTCTGTCTCCACCAGACACTATCGATCTATAAGGCGAGGCGAATATTAATATCAGGGGCCTCTAATTACCGCTGGCTTAATGAAGGGAAAGGGTAAGAAAGAGGGGGATGATTAAAGGGATTCTGCCATTGGTGGGTTTAGCATGGCGGACCGTGTTCGACAGCACAATCTTTGCAAGATAAGTCACTGCTATCAAGCACTAGCATTTCCACTATTTTTACTTGGACTGCCACGGTTGCCATGGAAATGCCGCTTGGCCTAATTGGTTTGTGGAGTGCGAGATTTCTGTTGGGTTTGAAAACGGAGAAACTTTTTAAATTAAGATTCTATACGACGTTCACGCGGAGCCGTTCATTCGGGGGGAACTGCAGCCGCGAAAGTTTCCGTAGCGAGAATGGCCTTCGAAAGTTTGGGCAGATAATCTTGCAGTGATCCTCAGTGCATTATAGATTATCATTTAGCTGGAATAATAGTGCATAATTTGTGCCATCATTTACTCTGCGTGCGTTTGACAGTAAAGCACATCGGTAATTGATGGGCTTCGTTACAGTGGCCCGCGCGTGCCTGCTTTGTATTGGAGGCCACGTCTCGCTATGCTTTTGTACTCAAAAGTAGAGAACCATTGAGACGTCCCCCCACCTTTAAATTTAAATGCATGCCTTGGCAAAACGTATCTGACGGATGACAAATGTTGCATCCGGGGAGGCGTTTAATATGTATTAGCCGCTAATCACACAGTGCATCCTGGTGGCACGGTGTTAATGGGACGTGATCTGTATTCACTGCACACTGATGTTGAGGGCGAGAAACCCAAGTCGGTTCCCATAGGAGAGTCTTATAATAGAGGAGTGATGATGCACAAGTTTTCCCTTTCCTTTCCGGTGAGTTTGCAAGATAATAATTATACGTTTTTAAATGTTTATTCTTTTCCTCAGTGATTCTTCAAACGTCTTTTCCACAATGACTCGCCAGAGGCAAAGTGCTTTCTGTAAATGACGTGTGGGAAGTGCTAAGCAAACCGCTGCCATTGGTTAATTTCAGTTTCATTTCTGTGGGTTCATTTAAGTTTTAACAAATTTGGGTCGCTCGTCGAATTGAGCCGAGGAAAGGGGCGGGTCCTCCGATAAGGGATGGGGCGCGACCGGGGAGGCGACGAGGGTGCGGTCGCCGCGGCTGACGTGGAGACCCCTCTTTTTCCGTTTCAGGACGATCGTTCCGTGGAAGGTGTTCCGTCAGTGCCTTAACGAAGTCCATCCCATCAGCTCGGGCCTGGAGGCCATGGCTCTGAAGTCCACCATCGACCTCACCTGCAACGACTACATCTCCGTCTTCGAGTTTGACATCTTCACCCGGCTCTTCCAGGTAACCACCCCTCCCTCACACTAATGGCTCTTCTATGGCTAACCGTGAATAACGCCCCTGCCACAGGAAGAAGCAATACGCGCACATAACAACACTTTGTTTTTTATTTAAAAGATTTTCTCCTTTCTCATAAGAATGCATTTTATTTGTGTGGATTTAGCCTTTTCCAACCTGAAAAGAAACCATTAAAAAATGTTTTGAGTGTTTGTCCGTGAGACGACAGAAATGTTTTCATGCAACAAATGTTATATTTACTTGTAGAATATTCTCCCCAGGAAATGATTTTCTCTTTGCTTAGAGTGAGTGTAATACAAACGGCTTGCAGTGCCCATTTCTCTTATGGAGTTTTGCAGTGGGAGATCCCCCACCCCTCCGCAGTACGGTTAAACAGTCATTGTTTGTTATGCCTTAACTGAAAACGCCTCATCATTTTTGATGGATGTTCCGACGGTTTATCCCTCTGGAAAAATCCTACTGTAAGGGGGAGAACTTTTTTCCTTCCCATCCCGCCTCAATTCTCAAACGTGTCGTTTGCGCGGGTCTACTCTACCGTGCGCCGAGAACGGCTCCGTGCCGCCCAGATGCATGCCACATAAGGCCGCATTGTACAAGTGTGGGAAGTGAGTCAAGCGGCGACGTGACACTCGCACAGATTCTCGGTGATTGGGGAGCGTGTCATGCAGCGTCTCCTGGGAGATGGCAATCCCGTCTGCCCGGATCCGCAGGGTAGCCCAGCTCCCGGTACAGCAGGCCCGGACTCACTAATTGGGTGTGGATCCTGTGTGCTGGGGGCGGGGGATACGCCTCAGAGGACAGCAGCTATTCTCCATCCATATGTCGCGTACTGCTCGTTAACCAAACGCGCTCATGGAATTTGAGCCGCGTTTTCGAAACTGCGGCGAATACCGCTGGCCTTGTGCCAGCCTGCGCATTGTCGACAGGGCAGAGCGATTGGAATCCAGATTAGTTTTGTCTTCGTTGGTGTTTTTGTTTTTTTGCTAATTGACGGTTGTTAACCTGTCGCTCTAGATCCTTATTGATCCCGCCCTTTTGCTTGGACCATAATTTGGTTTCAGCTAATGGCCTAAAGTGCGTGTCAAGGCAATGACTCTTGGCTCAATCAATCAGTCAGGTTTCATTTAGTACAGTGCTTTTAACCACAAAATGACCGCACAGATTAGCAGTAGCATCAGTTGAAATACCAGAAAACGCAGTAATGCTTATAAGAGAGACCCAGTGCTAAAATACGTTTTTTTTTCCCAATCGCAGAAACTCTTTGGTGCCATTTTTGGTTTTGTTAATGGTTGCTGTCCTGTAGCTCTTTGACATATCGATTAGTTCTAGATATGAAGGGGATGCTTCCTGGTTTTCGTATTTGCTGATTAAATAATGGAAATGCGGAGTGCTTTGTGAAAATTGCCTGGGGAGAATGCCAGGGCTTTGATATGTGAAGAGCTCATCCTTCATCACAGACCCTAACGCCTCCCTCTCTCTCTCTCTCTCTCTCTCTCTCTCTCTCTCTCTCTCTCTCTCTCTCTCTCTCTCTCTCACCCTCACCCTCACCCTCTCTCTCACCCTCACCCCCCAGCCCTGGGGCTCCATTCTGAGAAACTGGAATTTCCTGGCAGTGACTCACCCCGGCTACATGGCCTTCCTGACATACGACGAGGTGAAGGCGCGACTACAGAAGTACCTCAACAAGCCGGGCAGGTACGGCTCCATCCCGCAAACGCACCCAGCGCCGAGCCACAGTGCCGCCCTCTCAACAGCTCTTCTGGGGTAGATTGCTCTGGTTTCTCCAGTCTCGTCAGGGGTAGATTACTTTGCCCTTGTAAGTTTCCTCAGGGGTAGACTACTCTGGTCTTGTCCGTCATGTGTGGGGTATATTACTGTGGTTTTACTATGGTCACGTGTGACTGTGCTGCCGAGTTTAGGCGAGTGGAGACGACAGCTCATTAAAGCAGCCAAAGCACAGACGGCCATTTAGAGAGGTGAGACGGGAACTTCTTCTCAGGCCACTCATTGAATTATGCTGAGACAGAGCAGACTGAGGAAGGCGGGCAGGGGAAATTAACATGTTATCTGAAGATTACACTATTTTATTAAGAGAGCAACAGGACAGGACAGACAGTGGGGTTCAAGAGGGGCTATCTATACAGCGAAGGACACTGGGAATTATTCAGTTGTGTTGCGGCAGTAAAGGGCGGTGATGCAGAGCGTGAGTCATGAGAATTGAAGCTTTCCTCTTTATTGAAACAGATGGGGTAGAACATGGGTGAAGAATAGTGATGAGACTCACGCCTTTGTCTTCACCGGTGATTCATTGCGATCTGCTTTAGGTGGGTGGGTGGGTGGGTGGTCGGTCTGTCCGGATCCTCTGAATCACTCAACACAGGGAGAGGCAGCTGTCCCCGGAGCTTTCCGGGCAGGAGATAAATTACCCAAACTATTTTGTCTCCGAAGCACTTTTCTCTTTCGGTAGTTGCTGGCCAGAGCCAGAGAGGGAGAGAAATAAAGCTGGCATCTCCAAAAAATTGATTACGCATTATGCATTATGGATGAAGCCAACTGTCTTTATCGTAACGGGACTGGAGTTTAAATCTTGTCACATCCGACTTAGACTAACCTCTCAATCATTACTCTACCTTAGGCGCGCTCGTGTTTGTACCCGTTTTGTTTTTTGGATACCTGCTGTCTCGCATTTGGCTGTGATGAAATAGTGTTTTTTTTCTTCTCTTTACAAATGTACAAAGACCATGTGCATTTTTATGTTTTCATTTCAAACCAAGCCCATGAAAATAAGTTAAGACGACGTATGAGGCACTTAAATAAATAAATAGTGAATTATTGCGACAAACATTTCATGAGTGTGATAAAATATACAGTGCCGCTTGCCTTTGTTCGCTGTGCTGTGCACTGTTGTTAATCACAGTTGGCCAGGCTTAGCCTGCGATTTCAACATGTCTTCATGTGAAGTCTCAGTCTAGGCCATTAACACACCATTAGCACTTTTTGGAATGCGATGGCTTGCGGTGATGGCATTCAGCGCTAGCTTGCATTTTGGAATGAATAATTATGAAGATTGGCCTGCATGAAGAGAGCACTAAAGTTATTTCTTAATGTCTAATGCTTCACTACATCATAAGTAGTGGAAGGGATTGTCCAGCTGCACTTGGCTTAAACAAGTGTATTTAAAACCCACCAATGTTAAAATAAGTTCTTTCCTAAGAGGTTTAAGTGGCATTTAGCCTCTTTCTACACACACACACACACACACACACACACACACGCATGCACACACACAGGCACACACACAGGCAAATGCAAACGCACACACAAACGTAGACGTAACCATGGTTTTGTCCTCTCAGTTAAATTTTAAAAGGTCACAGATTGCTCTTGAGTGCCTCGGTGCCGAGACGAGATGGTCATTCTCACACGCCTTTTCTTTCCACATCGTCCAGCATACTTCACTTGGTTTTAATGTCGTCTAATAAAAAGCAGTCACTTTTATAAACCGCTGTGGTGCCTCACTGTTAGCGGAGCATCAGGGTTCGATTTCTCTGCCCTGATTGGTCATTGGCAGCAATAGCGCGTTCGGGACCAGGGTTAATTTGAAGAACGGTCCCAATCTGATAAGCCCTTCAACAGGAAGGGAAAGCACAAAGCACTAATATGAGCGTTTGATGGCATTTTCAGAGCAAACTACAGTAATTGTGTGTGTTGAATATAGTGTTTATCTGTAGAATTGCTCTTTCTATGTAGATTACAGCACTGCTGCAGCTACCTGCAGAACTGCCTCAGCTCAGCTGGCTCTGTTTGGATAAAGTTATGCTTTGTGTGGTTGTAATGCAGTGAGCTGTGTGGTTCTGCAAACCCGTGATTCCAAGGCAATAACTCGATCATAGTTTTAGTTTTTCTTTGTGTGCTTTTGAAGCTTTGGTTTGCTTTAAACTGATTCTTAAACCTTTTAAAATCGGGACCAATTTGGAAATTTAGCACTTTTCAGGGATGCGTCAAATACAAATACTAGCATAGTCTAGTGGAATACAGATGAATTCTGGGACCTGCCTCATGCACTCCTGTGGCCCATAGTTTAGGAAACCTTGCTTTAGAGAATTAAGAAGTTGTGTTGTTTAGGCAGGTAAGTTTGGGGCGAACACTCTGTGTCTGTGTTTGTGTGTGGTCAATTCCCGTTGTAAAAACTGTGGTTTTACTTGCTTGCATGAACTTTAAGGCACATGGCCAGTTGGATCTTAAAATAGTGCTGTGGTTAACTGGCCTGGCGAACACCAAGCTGTTCCAGCCAGCTCCCGGGCCCCACCATTACTCACTGAGGCCCGATGACCAGCCTCTCCGCCAGCGGCCTTCAGCCAATCACACCCAGAGGGGCGGAGCCTCAGGGGTGCACTTTATGGGAAAGGTTTGAGCACCCCCATCTGGTGCAGGTTACTCAACTTGTGTGTGTGTGTGTGTGTGTGTGTGTGTGTGTGTGTGTTCTCCACAGCTACATCTTCAGGCTGAGCTGCACACGACTGGGCCAGTGGGCCATCGGCTACATCACCAACGACAGCACCATCCTGCAAACCATACCCCCGAACAAGCCGCTGTTCCAGGCCCTTATTGACGGCTGCAGGGAAGGCTTGTACGTCTCTCTCTCCCTCCCTCCCTCCAGTCACCACTTCACTTCCACCGCTCTACCTCCTGCTGCATCCTTACCTTTCACTCAGTCATATTCCACATTCTCTCTCTGATCTTTCACTCAGTCATATTCCACATTATCTCTCTGATCTTTCACTCAGTCATATTCCACATTCTCTCTCTGATCTTTCACTCAGTCATATTCCACATTCTCTCTCTGAACTTTCACTCAGTCATATTCCACATTCTCTCTCTGATCTTTCACTCAGTCATATTCCACATTCTCTCTCTGATCCTTCACCCTGTCATATTCCAAACTCTCTCTGATCTTTCACTCAGTCATATTCCACATTCTCTCTCTGATCTTTCACTCAGTCATATTCCACATTCTCTCTCTGATCTTTCACTCAGTCATATTCCACATTCTCTCTCTGATCTTTCACTCAGTCATATTCCACATTCTCCCTCTGATCTTTCACTCAGTCATTTTCCACATTCTCATTCACTCTCACCTTTGAAAGCACAGCGTTCAGTTTGTAAGGAGCAATGCATTTAAAAGAAGAAAAAAAAAAGAGAAAAAATTAGGAGCTTCACATTATGATGTTACCATGAAAAGGTGCCCAAATCAACTGTCTCAGCAACTTCTTAAATAATAAAACATTGATGGGTAAATGGACACATTTGTATGTATACTGTATGCAGTGATCATTAGAAACCCAACACATTTTTATATTGTCGGCTTCAGAAAAGGTGCAGTAGGATGTGTCCAGCAGAACAACTATCTTGTAGTGAGCATGACCTGCTAGTCTTGGTAAAGAAAAGATTTGGAGGCTGATGGGCTGTCAATCAATTTATTTCAGCTGTGCAATCAAAAAAGTGCATGCAAAACAATTGAGCCAGCAACAAGTGCTGCTGGGGTCTGATAATAGGCAAGAAAGAAGTCCTGCATTCCAGCGTGGCTTGAGAGTGAGTCATCTCACTGCTGGACTGCAGGCATTAATCTGTTTATATTTTGTATTTTTGTCATTTTAAAGCTTTGAGGCGAAACAAAATAAATAATAATAATAAATAAAAAAAACGAGAGCTTTTGGCAAATATTACCAAGGGCAGTCCCAATTCATCATTTTTCTGACTGTGCTTCGACAATTGAGCCGGCCGAGAAAAATCAATGAACAAGCGTGAGGCATGGAGCAGAAACTCTTTTCTGTTAAAGACCTTGTGTCTGACGGTCTCCCGGTGAAATGCTCAAATTGTGTTATCATTTGGAGCGGTGTGCTTTCAAAACGTGGTTTCCGGTTTACTTTAAGGTCCCATCTGCGTATTACGCTCCGAGGATTAATTTGATCACGCTATGCTCTACCGAATGCCCAAAAGATCGAATTCTATACCTCAGCAGAATAAACTCTGCGCGCCTCTCCGGTCTCGGTTGAATTATGTTGCCCTCGTTTTCCACCTTCGGAAGCGATCACATTAAATTGATCTGGGGAATTAATTTTGTGAATGAACTCGGTGGGGAGAAACCTCCCTGTATCCCAGGTTTGCTTGTGTCTCGGCACAGACGATAAAGCCTTTAATTGCCTTTTTTGGCCGTCATTAATTGCAGAGGGATTTAAGCGGGTGTCTTGCTTTGGTGTAAGTAACGAATACGCCAGAAATGCAGCTATGCATGAAAGCGATTTAGCTCCACCGTCTGCCTCGGTAGCACGCGCGTTCTGTTGTACACTGAGCGTGAGCCAGGGTGCGCGTCGTAGAGAGCTCTATCTTCGGCGCTGCTGACTGTCCGCGTGCGTGCTCTGCCCTTAGTTACCTGTATCCCGATGGACGCAGTTACAACCCTGACCTGACTGGCCTGTGTGAACCCACGCCTTACGACCACATCAAGGTCACGCAGGTGAGTGGAATGCCATTGGCACCACATCATGGTCGCGCAGGCTAGTGGAATGCCATTGGCGCCACGTTAAGGTCCCGCAGGTGACTGGAATACTATTGGAATCACGTCAAGGCCATGCAGGTGAGTGGAATACCATTGGAATCACGTCAAGGTTGCACAGGTGAGTGGAATACCATTGGAATCACGTCAAGGCCATGCAGGTGAGTAGAATACCATTGGAATCACATCAAGGCCATGCAGGTGAGTGGAATACCATTGGAATCACGTCAAGGTTGCAGGTGGAATACCCACCATTGGAATCACGTCAAGGCTATGCAGGTGAGTGGAATACCATTGGAATCACGTCAAGGCCATGCAGGTGAGTGGAATACCATTGGAATCACGTCAAGGCCATGCAGGTGAGTGGAATACCATTGGAATCACGTCAAGGCTATGCAGGTGAGTGGAATGCCATTAGCATCGCGTCAAGGTTGCACAGGTGAGTGGAATGCTGTTTGACACAGGTGAGTATACATTTGTGTGTGCGCGCACACTGTTAAATTCAGTTCTTTTTCACTCTCTTCAAAGCCAGACTGGCTTTACTGCCAGAAGCATATTGGATTGTCAAACTTTTATGGAACCATTACGCTTAATAATGGCCAACAAGGCCTAATAATTATAATAAACACTGCATTCACATGCGCTCGCTCTCTCTCACTCTCTCTCAGGAGCAGTACGAGTTGTACTGCGAGATGGGCTCCACGTTTCAGCTGTGTAAGATCTGCGCAGAGAACGACAAGGACGTGAAAATTGAGCCTTGCGGTCACCTCATGTGCACATCCTGTCTGACGGCATGGCAGGTAGTCTGTTTGTGTGTGTGTGTGTGTCTGATAATGTTCACAGGAGCTGATTGTGTTTTACCACTATGTGCTCAGAGATGTGTCCTTTGAGTGTTTCTTTGGCACAGCTATCTCTGAGAGATATTCAGTCTGTCCGAAGCTCTGTGCACCACACACCATGAAAAGGTCTCTTTGGAGTTTGACCGATAAATGCTTCTTCCTGCTCAGTAAAGGAGCCTTGGCTCCCTTCTATGTAAATGCTGGCCCTTCACAGGAGGCGAATGCTAACATAAAGCTTGTGATATTTGTGAGTTTGAAGAGGTAAGGTTAAGTTAAAGTTAAAGGTGAGGTGATGTATTGATGGCTTTGCTGAAAGCCCTTTAATCCCTTCCTTTTGATTGGACAACAGGCGCATCCCCTCTGCAGTCTCGCCACGCATCCCCATCGATTTGTCTGTGTGTGTCTGTGTGTCTGTCTGTGTCTGTGTGTCTGTGTCTATCTGTGTCTATCTGTGTCTATCTGTGTCTATCTGTGTCTATCTGTGTCTATCTGTGTCTATCTGTGTCTGTATCTGTGTCTGTATCTGTGTCTGTATCTGTGTGTGTCTGTGTCTGTCTGTGTCTGTCTGTGTCTGTCTGTGTCTGTCTGTGTCTGTCTGTGTCTGTCTGTGTCTGTCTGTGTCTGTCTGTGTCTGTCTGTGTGTGTGTGTGTGTGTGTCTCTGTGTGCGCCCGCCTGCCCTCCCAATGGCTCGGCTCTGCTGCCTCCAGATCTTTTCATGCCGAGGAACATGTGCGCTGATTTATACATTTTTCCATTTATTTATTTTATTTGCTGGTAAATGAAGAGCGTATGTTTGTGGGGGCTCAGTGGCATACTGAGGGGAGCCGCGAGCGCGTGCTGCCTTTGAGGCTGACCGTGTTTGTCCTTCGTTGAGTAATGCAGTTGGATCAGGGAGGATGAGGGAGAGGATATAACCTGGATAATGGGTTGAAGGACGAACGCGGGCTCGGACTTGTAAGTAAACAGCGGGATTCCGGTTTGAATCCATAATGGGATGGATGCTTTGTTGTACAACAAGAAGTAGAATGTGTTCATGGAACAGAGCAGCTTGGCAGAGGGGCCTCAGTCGCCCGTTGCGTTGTGTCCAAATCAGGAAATGCACCAACTTTCCCCTGGTCATGTTATAATCTTTTTATGGCGCGTCAGAGAGACAGTACAGCTCATCACCAATTTAACGGTCCCTGTCTTTGGCAACCTGACGATAATTAATTCAGTCAACGCTTTGATGGCCGTCCGAAACTCCCCGAGCCAGATGGCCACTGCGATAGTCCTTTGTTCTCGTAAAAAGTTGAGAGCTTTCCAGTTCTTAAAATAGTTGGGCAGGAAGCTTCGTTATTGATACCAGAGCGGCTTTCATAAATCTGACAATTCTGCCGTGTTGCGATAATTTCCTTTAAGTGCTAGAAGATGTTTGACTGGTCCCTGTTGGGTTGTGTTTGGGCGCATGTGTCCAATTTAAGCGTGCTTTTAGGCAGGGAGCGCTGTCGTGCGGGGAGGCCCAGGGACTCGCAGGGACGCGGATGTTGGCAATCTCCTCTGCCTCAGATCGTATCGCCCAAATGCGTTTCCTGCGGTCGAATACTCAGGCAATATGTACATGGTTACTTAGATCATACAAGCAACAACATGTCATTTATTCCAGATTTTCAAAAATGTGTGTGTGTTGGGCTGCTGGGTGGTTCATCCTGTTAAGCTTCTGGGTTTCAGTTTGTTGAAGCACCACATGGTTACGTTGAATCATGATCTCATTGGTGTAGCTGGCAGCCCCACAAGGCTTCACATGATTGGCTGTAGCGTATACAGCACCCAGGTTGGGATGGTTCCCGTTGGCAGGATTGCCTGTGTCCTATAGTGCACCAGTAGCCACCTCTGGCACATCAGGGTCACATGCTGAGCAGACTAAGCTAGGAAGCCAATTATTCAGGTGGTTCCTGCACTGGTGGTCTGGTTGACTGCAGAATGAGAAGAGCTGGCAGTGCATGTGTAGGGATGAAAGTACATGCATGGCTGAATTCACAGGGCATGTTGCAGATATCAGATAGACCTGCAATTATATTTGGGTCAATCCATATCGGATCAACAAATTCCCCATGCTTTTTGGTCTCGGATTTTGCTGAAACGTTTTCCAAAGGTTCTATAGCCATGTTAAGGGACCGATCCAAAGTTTGAGCGATGTTGTCCAAGTAGTTTTTGAGATGTGGCCATTTTACTGTGCATGGTATGTGTCACATTTTGCCCCAAATTTGCGGCCGTCTTATTTTGGCCCATTTCCAGTACCTCATATCTTTGCAAATACAGCACATGGAGCAATGGGATTTTCTGTGGTGATAAACAATGACATATAGACTTGATATAAATATCAAGGATTCATGTTAATAGAAATTGCCCAGATGCATTTGAAATGTCCCAAATATGTAATTTAATTCTGCGAGCAGCCATGTTTAAGGACCTAAATGAGATACTTGTACTTAACACCACAGAAACTGGAAATAGCCCAAAATAAGATGGCTGCAAAATGTGACGTATACCATGCACAGTAAAATGGTTATATCTCAAAAACTACTTGGACCACAGCTCAAACTTTGGATCTGTCCATTAATATGGCTAGAGAACCTTTGGTAAAGGTTTCAGCAAAATCCGAGACAAAAAGTGTGGGCCCCACAAAATATTGGGTGATTTGACGTTGAATGTCCCATTTGTATTCTCCAGATTGGGAGGAACCAGTTTGGGGTTAAATTCAGTTGTTGTAAAATAAATAAATAAACAAAGAAAGTGTAGAGTGTCTGTTTCTGTTCACGTTAGATGCTTCTCTGAAGGCTTGCTCTCTGGGAAGGCTTGCATTCAGTGAAGGCCTGTTCTCTGTGAAGGCTTGCCATTTGTGAAGGCCTGTTCTGTGAAGGCTTGCTCTTTGTGAAGACCTGTTCTCTGTGAAGGCTTGCTGACTCTGCTGCTCTGTGCCGCTTCCTGCAGGAGTCGGACGGACAGGGCTGCCCTTTTTGCCGCTGTGAGATCAAGGGCACGGAGCCCATCATCGTGGACCCGTTCGACCCGCTGGACCCACGCGACCGCAGTGCCAAATGCATCTTCCTGGACCACTTCATGTCCCCCATGTTGGACCTGGACGATGACGACGACCATGAGGAGTCCCTGGTCATGAACGGTCTGGCATGCATCCGGAAGGTAAGTCTTTCTCCTTCTCACAGGATACTGGGCTCTCCTGCTCATTACAACCCCATTAAATGCTCACATAAACCTATACATTAATTCTATTGAGCTGAACCTAGAGACCCATTCCATTCTGCTGAATGTAGAAACCCATTCTATTCAGCTGAACCTAGAGACCCATTCCATTCTGCTGAATGTAGAAATCCATTCTATTGAGCTGAACCTTGAGATCCATTCCATCCTGCTGAATGTAGAAATCAATTTTATTCAGCTGAACCGAGAGACCCATTCCATTCTGCTGAACGTAGAAACCCATTCTATTCAGCTGAACCTAGAGATCCATTCCATCCTGCTGAACGTAGAAACCCATTCTATTCAGCTGAACCTAGAGATTCATTCCATCCTGCTGAATGTAGAGATCAAATTTATTCACCAGATCCATTCCATTCTGTTTAACCTAGAAATGCATTCTATTCCGCTTAACTTCTGAATCAATTCCATTCCACTGAAAGTAGAAAACCATTCCATTCCGCTAAACCTAGAAATCCATTCCAATCCGCTGAACCTAGAAATCCGTTCAGCTGATATATTTGCTTGTGCAGGAAGCAGACCGTAGCTTTTATTCTGTGGTATAAGAACTGGGCTCCACAGGGAATACGATGATTGTTAGGTCAAGGAAAATGTGATTTTAGTGGCATTCTCTTTAGATTTAAACGAATAACGGAATTAAACACATCCTGCTGCCGTTTTAAATGTGCCCTTTGTCTGTAGTCTTCATAATAAAATAATTATCATGACAGTGACAGAAAACCATAAATGAGTTTACAACATTTTGAATAATAAAAAATAAAAAAATGAACATTATAAATATGCAAATTTTGCTAATGGTCTCATGTTCTTTTATTTCTGCAATGAAAGAGTTCTGTTGTGGCAATTATCTGAACAAAAAAACTTGTATCTTTCCTAAATAACCTCAAGGCTCTGAATAGAGAAATGGGTTAATAGGCAAGGCTGCACTAATCCTAAGGACCCATATATTTGTGTCAGATCTTAAAGGTAAAGGCTTAATAAAAAGGTTCCACACCTGCCTCTGATTGGCTCTGCCCTCTTGAGATGTGTTAAGTTGATGGCTACAATCGCTCTCTTCAGGTAAATTTGGTTAAGTCAGTCCAGTTTATTTCCATATGTAAATGTAGAGTACAACCATCAAAATGTTTTGTTGCAAGAACCCTTGAAGAGTAAGTAATAAATATAAAATGAGTGGTATTGGTAATGTATAATAAAATGAGTGGTATTGGTATTTTAATATGTAATAAAATTAGTTGTGTGTGTGTGTCTACAGTGCACAGACAGGCAGAACTCCCCAGGGATGTCTCCCAGCTCATCTCCTGTGTCCCCGCGCAAGAGGTCACCCCTGGACCCTACGAACATCCAGCACCTCACCCTGCCGCCCGTACCGCCCCGCCTCGACCTCATACAGAAGAGCGCGGGCCTTACCCCTGGAGCCAGTCCCACGGGGTCCCCCAAGGTGGGTGTGCCGTTTCCGGACCCCATGACTCATGGGCAGCGCAGTTTCCTGCGCTCATTGCCTCAGACTCACTGCTCTTACTGTCTCTTACGCAGTCCTCCCCCGGGATGTCCAGGAGGCAGGACAAGCCTCTTCCAGCTCCTCCCCCTCCACAGAGGGACCCGCCTCCCCCTCCTCCCCCCGACAGACCTCCTCCGGTCCCCCCTGACGCCGGCGCCTCCTGGCCGCCCCGCCCCTCCACAGGCCTGCCCTCTGACCCCCACCTCCCTCCCGAGGCACGGTGTCCGGCGGAGAGTCTCCTACCGAACGGACGGCACGGGGAGGGCCGCTCGCCCAAACTGGCGCACGCCGCCCCCTCCCACCTCAGCGGTCGGGCAGAAGGGACCGTCACGCGACATCACCACCGGCCAGACCCTGCCGCGGACGGTGCCAAGGTGAGCGAAGCCACTCAAAAATCACACCCATTCGGTTAGCTATATCGGTTGTTTTTATTTTTCATTTGGAATTTGCAATCGGCATTTTGCTCTTCGAATTACCGCGATGCCACCTGCACCAGCATGCCGCGATGCGCTCGCAACCGAGCTGGTGGCTATTTTACGCACTGGAGTCCACACAGGACTACAGGAGAGAGCTGGTGCTTTTCAGAGGTGAGCCATACCACTAACTGACGCTAACCGCTAGGTACCCTGTGGGCATCTGGTACATTTTTGGAAGAGGCTTATGCAGCTGTAACCCGAATAACGGGTAACCTGAGTGCCAACTTAAGCCCTCTTTGGCCCTGGTGGGATAAGACTCTGCAGACTCCCAGCAGGCCGGTGACGTGGCTTGAACCCGCAGCCACAGGGCCCGGCCTGCGCTCACGGGGAGCGCCTCTAGCGGCTTAGCCACTTGAGCCCGGATGTTTCACTCCATTGACATGCTGTAGTAATGGAGTGAGTCACTGGTTACTCATGAGTCTTGAGCGTAGGAATGCAGCCAGTGACTTACCTTTCACACGTAATAGTATTTCAGCTTGCCTACTTAGCTGCCCATTGACAGATCTATTTTAATGGTGTGAGGGGAGGGGAGGAGAAGAGAAGCAGAAAAGAAAACTTTTCCCTCATATCAGTTACCTAGCAACAGGGATTAAGGCGACGTTATCCTGGGCTGTGAGTTTTGGCAGTACACCATGTTTCCTGTTCTGCTCGTAACAAAACAACTGGAAACGGCCAACAGAATCGAGGCTTTCAGGGCCGACGAGAAGGAAACGTGAATTCGATATATCCGCACGGTTTCGTTGGGGTTGTTAAAAATTAATTGGACCGTGACCGTCTCCAGCTGCTGTTGCGTCCCGCGGGGCCGTTGGGTAAATGCTAGCGGCTCTCCGAGAGCCCGCGTGCATTGGCGGGGTTCAGGCGGAGGTTTGGGGGTCCTGCCGTACGACCCCAAGAGCGAGCGATATTAACGGCAGTCTTTTTGCCCCCCCCCCCCCGGGAGCATGGCATTTTCTCTCTCACACACACACACACACACACACACACACACACACACACACACACAGGGCTTTGTGTGTGCGCGGCCAAGCGTCGCCGGAGCAACAGCCACGCAGTTCAGCCGCCGCAGCGCCCTGCGCTGTCGGGCTCGATGGCTGCATGCACCTTTCCTCTTCTCTTTCAATCTCATTAAACCTGTGTGGGCAGGACCCAGCCGACCTGCACTGCCTGTGGGACCGTTATTAATGTAACATAACCCAATTTCCCTTCTCTTCTGATGCAGGCGGCTTTATTAAAACATGGCCTCTGGCACCACCAGCGTGAATATAACCTGCGCCGCGCATTAACATTATGCACCCTCAAGGGTCAAGGGCGCTTGTTTTCCACCCTTCCTTTACCTGGGAGTCAGGCGTGAAGACGGTTTGGCCAATCAGTAGCACTAATTGTTCAGTTAATTACCTGGGAGAAAGAAAACCAGAGCCGGATTTGGATTCGAGGTCCAGTTTTGTATATCCATACACTATAATGTACTGAAGTATCCTGTGTCTGGTTCTTTCCCTTTCTTATCCCGGCAGATTGACTTGTCTATGTATTAGCTTCATTGAACACGTTCATTGTGACAGATAGGCTGTCAGACTTCACTCTGTATCAGCGGGTAAGTCCAAAGGCGTACATTTGTTGTTTATTGAAATGGCACACCTTTGCTGTCTGCCTCCGCGAATGCCCAAACAAAGACAGTTTTTCTGCGAACCTCTTCCTCTGGGATCAATAGCCTGGGCCGTGTTAATCAAAGCGAGTGAGCGACCTGTGCTAAAGTCCCTGTTTAAAGGCCTCTGATGAGAAATGATCCGCAGTGAACGGCGAATAAAAGTATACTGTCCGCAGCAATATAAAATGCATAAAAGATGCGTCATGCGAACGGTCCGAAGCCCATTTACATTCATGGCAGAATTCCCCCATGGTCCAGAGATGTAACGGGCCCGGATTGCGACGCCGACGGCAGGGTTGTGAAATCGCTCGCTGCTGTTCGGGAGGGCAGGGGGATAGTTTGAAAACAAAATCTCATTTTCTCGGCTCGACCCAGAGGACGGTGCGAGCTCCCAGGCCGAGTGGCAACGTGTTCCGTCTCTCGGCGTCCTCACGAGCCCGCCCCTCTTCTCTCCACAGCCCCTCGCCAACGGCCTCCTGCCCGGAGACGAATACGACGTCCTTCCTCCACGGCAGTCTCCTCCCCCGCCCCTGCCTCCTCCCACCACGCCCGTCAGTCAGAGGTGAGTCTTCTCCTGGAGCGGTTTCTCTCAGCCTGCTCGCTCCGAATCCCCCCGTGCATTCTACCTGCCGAAGAGAAGGCTCTCTAATCACCCTTTCACACAGTTATTTAACTCTGTTAAATAATATCTCCAGCTGTTACTTAATTTGAATTCCAATTGCACTAGAAAGGATAGAGTCCAGTTAAAGACCTCTTTGTACACTGCTCTTAAGTCTGTTCTCCTTGTGTTCCGCCAATGACCAGCAGGGGGCAGTAGGCCGCGCGTGACCGCTGACATAATGTGTGTAATTATTAAGAGAATCCTTGTGATGTGGTGTTTGTAGCGCAGGTCGCCGAGCCATACTTTAATCCGTCTCGTAGGAAGAACCGACTGTCTGCACCTGAGGCTGGAAGTGCAGCGGAGTTCAGAAGCTCAATTTCAGGGTTCGCTGTGAAATAAATATAAATAAAAAAATTCCACCTTCGGGGCTGAGCAGCCCTGTCAGTGCTGCGGATGAGAGATTATTGAAAAAGTCCAGTCAGTGCTGCTTTTTCTGCTGGGAGTGATGTGTAATATCAGAGTCCAGTCGGTGCTCGGGGTGTCTGGTGATTGATTCTGGAAGGCTCCGGGAAGCCTTCCTGTCAGCTCTTTTTTTCCCCCCAGTCTCCTCTCTGTAAATCAGAGAGCCGCACTCAGGTGGGCATAAAGTGGGGCTGAAGCTGCCTCGGACCAGCGGTGAGGCAGAAACTTTCAGCAAGGGGCGGGACACGGGGTCATGACGCTAAAAGTGCGCCAAGAATGCGCCAAGACTAGAAATAGCATTATTCTTTAATGGAAGTGCCATGTGGTAGAAGGTGCCTTCTCTGAAACGTATTAAGATGTTGAGGCATAATGTGGTCTGGGGAGTGGTGCTGTCAGTGTAGACTCGGGAACCTTTTAATTACTTTTCCTGCAGCTCCAGTCTGTGATTGTCAGTTTTGGCACATGATCGCCCTCTCCAGGGCACATGTGAGATTGCAGTGTTGCTGGTGATGTTCACAGAGAGTTAACAGTGTATACAGGGAGTGAGTCACATTGGTTCAGAGGGAGTAAAGGCTGTGGATTACAGGGTTAGGTATGGATGCCTGTGATCCAGGTGTACGGTAGGATCTTGTTTTGCAATGGCTGTAAAAGTCCAGTTATTGTATCGGGTACACAGGTGTATAAAGGTGATTCAGTGTACCTGTCGAGAGGTGTGTAAAGGAGGTTTTGTGTATCTGTAGGGACGTGTGTAAAGGAGGTTTTGTGTATCTGTAGGGAGGTGTGTAAAGGAGGTTTTGTGTATCTGTAGGGAGGTGTGTAAAGGAGGTTTTGTGTATCTGTAGGGAGGTGTGTAAAGGAGGTTTTGTGTATCTGTAGGGAGGTGTGTAAAGGAGGTTTTGTGTATCTGTAGGGAGGTGTGTAAAGGAGGTTTTGTGTATCTGTAGGGACATGTGTAAAGGAGGTTTTGTGTATCTGTAGGGACACGTGTAAAGGAGGTTTTGTGTATCTGTAAGGTGTGTAAAGGAGGTTTTGTGTATCTGTAGGGAGGCGTGTAAAGGAGGTTTTGTGTATCTGTAGGGACACGTGTAAAGGAGGTTTTGTGTATCTGTAGGGAGGCGTGTAAAGGAGGTTTTGTGTATCTGTAGGGAGGCGTGTAAAGGAGGTTTTGTGTATCTGTAGGGACACGTGTAAAGGAGGTTTTGTGTATCTGTAGGGAGGCGTGTAAAGGAGGTTTTGTGTATCTGTAGGGAGGCGTGTAAAGGAGGTTTTGTGTATCTGTAGGGACGTGTGTAAAGGAGGTTTTGTGTATCTGTAGGGACGTGTGTAAAGGAGGTTTTGTGTATCTGTAGGGAGGTGTGTAAAGGAGGTTTTGTGTATCTGTAGGGACACGTGGAAAGGAGGTTTTGTGTATCTGTAGGGAGGTGTGTAAAGGAGGTTTTGTGTATCTGTAGGGAGGCGTGTAAAGGAGGTTTTGTGTATCTGTAGGGACACGTGTAAAGGAGGTTTTGTGTATCTGTAGGGAGGCGTGTAAAGGAGGTTTTGTGTATCTGTAGGGAGGTGTGTAAAGGAGGTTTTGTGTATCTGTAGGGACATGTGTAAAGGAGGTTTTGTGTATCTGTAGGGACACGTGTAAAGGAGGTTTTGTGTATCTGTAGGGAGGCGTGTAAAGGAGGTTTAGTGTATCTGTAGGGAGGCGTGTAAAGGAGGTTTTGTGTATCTGTAGGGACACGTGTAAAGGAGGTTTTGTGTATCTGTAGGGAGGCGTGTAAAGGAGGTTTTGTGTATCTGTAGGGAGGCGTGTAAAGGAGGTTTTGTGTATCTGTAGGGACACGTGTAAAGGAGGTTTTGTGTATCTGTAGGGACACGTGTAAAGGAGGTTTTGTGTATCTGTAGGGACACGTGTAAAGGAGGTTTTGTGTATCTGTAGGGAGGCGTGTAAAGGAGGTTTTGTGTATCTGTAGGGACACGTGTAAAGGAGGTTTTGTGTATCTGTAGGGAGGCGTGTAAAGGAGGTTTTGTGTATCTGTAGGGAGGCGTGTAAAGGAGGTTTTGTGTATCTGTAGGGACACGTGTAAAGGAGGTTTTGTGTATCTGTAGGGAGGCGTGTAAAGGAGGTTTTGTGTATCTGTAGGGAGGCGTGTAAAGGAGGTTTTGTGTATCTGTAGGGAGGCGTGTAAAGGAGGTTTTGTGTATCTGTAGGGACACGTGTAAAGGAGGTTTTGTGTATCTGTAGGGAGGCATGTGAAGCTGTCAGTCACAGTGCTGATTGCTGTGTGCTTCTCAGGCCCCACGCGGATCGGGGAGAAGACGAGTATCAGGTGCCCTCCTGTCACACTGCAACGGCCTCAAACTCCCAGCATGCCCTGCCCTGCCTCTCAGCACAGGCCCCTCCCTGCGTCTCCGTAAAGGCCACTTCCTGCATCTCCATAAAGGCCCATGGCAGGTAAACATGCCCAGGAGCCTCCAGTTATTTTTTTATGTGATAACTCTGCATCTTAATCTCTTCTGTTCTTCAGGGGCTCATAAAAATAAACGGTGTAGTAGAAATGAATAACATGGAACAAACATTTTTTTTAAAGTTGATGATGCTTCAGTCACTTGGAAGTTTAAATATTTGGCAAGCTGTCAAAGCTGTGCATTGGTGTCTTTAGGATTGCGCTAGCTCTGTGAAAGTTATCATACCCATTGGGTATTTAATATTTCACAGCCCAGACTACTGCTGCTTCACTGAGGAATATGGAGTGGAGGGTGTAGATGGAGTTAGAGGAGGCGAGCGGTACGGTGCATGGAGGAGGTGAATGGAGTAGTGGATGAGGAAGTGTAGAGAGTGGAGAGTGGTGGTGAATGCGGAAGGCGTGTCCTGCGTGGGCGTCACAGGCTAGCGGTGCGTTGTGTCTTTCAGAGGCCTGGGGAACGGACGCTGTGTTCACATGTCACCAGAGCTGCCCGCAGAGAGGAAGAAACACAAGGCCTTTGAGCATGGTAAGCCTCACTGTGTGTGTGTGTGTGTGTGTGTGTGTGTGTGTGTGTGTGTGTGTGTGTGGTGCAGCTATAGCAGTATAATGGCCTGTGTCAAATCTCTTTTTAATTGTTATAAATGTTCATTAGTGCTGCGGCACGGCACAAGGCCCCTAGATGGAGCTCCACCCTGCTTCTGCTGCCGTTCGGCTGAATTAATGTTGTTTTGTCTCATTGGGAAAAGTTCACATCAATCACGGCTCAATTTGTCACTTTTCTTTTCATTGCATGACTAATTAATTTTCCAAATGAAAATGAATCACTTACATTTAATTTGCAGTGGAAAGTGCTCAGGCTTTTGCTGTAGTTGCACTCGTATTGTGATGGCGCATTGTGGGTTTTAGAGAGTTGTGATATACCGTGTCCACTGCAGTGGTAACTAAGGCCCAGCGTGCTGTAGGCTGAAGTCTCTGCTCTGTTTATTGGGGAACTGGTCGCTGGTGGCTCTTGTCAGAAGCGTGTGATGATTTTATGTCTGTGTTTCTGAATTCCGCTCTTGTAACAGAGGATCTGTTCAACACGCTGCCCCCCTCTGAGCCCCCGCCCCCTCCCCCCTCGCGCCACAGCTTCGTCGATGTGTCCTCGTCCGCCGCCTGTACCCGAGCCCGTCGGCCTGCCTCGGGGCACGACCCCGTCCCGTTCATTCCAGGTGAGCCCCCCTGTGAGCCCCGCTTAATTTTACACCTTTACCCCTCCACACGAAACCTGTCTCTGCAGTACCCTCCACACGAAACCTGTCTCTGCAGTACCCTCCACACGAAACCTGTCTCTGCAGTACCCTCCACACGAAACCTGTCTCTGCAGTACCCTCCACACGAAACCTGTCTCTGCAGTACCCTCCACACGAAACCTGTCTCTGCAGTACCCTCCACACGAAACCTGTCTCTGCAGTACTCTCCACACGAAACCTGTCTCTGCAGTACCCTCCACACGAAACCTGTCTCTGCAGTACCCTCCACACGAAACCTGTCTCTGCAGTACCCTCCACACGAAACCTGTCTCTGCAGTACCCTCCACACGAAACCTGTCTCTGCAGTACCCTCCACACTAAACCTGTCTCTGCAGTACCCTCCACACTAAACCTGTCTCTGCAGTACCCTCCACACTAAACCTGTCTCTGCAGTACCCTCCGCACTAAACCCGTCTCTGCAGTACCCTCCGCACTAAACCCGTCTGCAGTACCCTCCGCACTAAACCCGTCTCTGCAGTACCCTCCGCACTAAACCCGTCTCTGCAGTACCCTCCGCACTAAACCCGTCTCTGCAGTACCCTCCTCACTAAACCCGTCTCTGCAGTACCCTCCGCACTAAACCCGTCTCTGCAGTACCGTCCGCACTAAACCCGTCTCTGCAGTACCCTCCGCGCTAAACCCGTCTCTGCAGTACCCTCCGCGCTAAACCCGTCTCTGCAGTACCCTCCGCGCTAAACCCGTCTCTGCAGTACCCTCCGCGCTAAACCCGTCTCTGCAGTACCCTCCGCGCTAAACCCGTCTCTGCAGTACCCTCCGCGCTAAACCCGTCTCTGCAGTACCCTCCGCACTAAACCCGTCTCTGCAGTACCCTCCGCACTAAACCCGTCTCTGCAGTACCCTCCGCACTAAACCCGTCTCTGCAGTACCCTCCGCACTAAACCCGTCTCTGCAGTACCCTCCGCACTAAACCCGTCTCTGCAGTACCCTCCGCACTAAACCCGTCTCTGCAGTACCCTCCGCACTAAACCCGTCTCTGCAGTACCCTCCGCACTAAACCCGTCTCTGCAGTACCCTCCGCACTAAACCCGTCTCTGCAGTACCCTACACACTAAGCCTGTGTGTGTTTCAGAATTCTTTGACTTGCTGAGTGGGGCAGGGCCCCCAGCCGCAGTATCGAGGCACGGGGGGGAAAGCAGCAAGTCTGCAGCAAGAGTGTCCCAGGAGTACGACCACCTGCCCCCCACTTCAGGTATAACCCTCCACAAGCGCGCACACGGCCACACACACATACAGACACGCATGCATACGCACGCACACCCACACATGCACACACGCACGCATGCACACACGCCCACACACAGACGCATGCATACGCAGGCACACTCCCACACGCACGCCCACGGCCACACACACACACACGCCCACGGCCACACACACACACACACGCCCACAGACGCACATGTGCGCACACACCCGCCCACAGACGCACGCACACACACACACGCTCTGCAGATCGCATATGCAGCAGGTTTAATTATGATTCTTATTCGACTTTACTCCTCTCAGAGGGCCCTGTATATTTCAACATTATAAGCAACAGCGTCTGACGCTATGCGAGATGATTGTTATTTTATTATTAATGTTATTTAGTTTATCTGTGTTGGTGAAATATCCTCTTAGGATGACACGTGTGTTTTGTTCTGCAGCAGTTCTGGTGGACGGCGTGCAGGCACCGGCACGGCCGCCAAAACCCCCCCCTCGGAACACTCCCCCGGAGGTCCACCACAGGCGGTCTCACGGCAAGACATCAGCTGGCCACAGCGTAGACGCCAAAATCGCCAAGCTGATGGGAGAGGGCTACTCGTTCGAGGACGTTAAGCGGGCGCTGATGATCGCGCAGAACAAGGTGGACGTGGCGCGAAACATCTTGCGCGAGTTTGCGCTGGTGGCCCCCAGACTCAACTTGTAACGTTAACACGGGGGCCCAGACGCGGCAGAGACTAGAGGGGCTGGTGGCCCCCAGACTCAGCCTGTAGCGTTAACGCTGGGGCCCGGACGCGGCAGAGCCGAGAGGGTGTGGTGGCCCCCAGACTCAGCCTGTAGCGTTAACGCTGGGGCCCGGACGCGGCAGAGCCGAGAGGGTGTGGTGGCCCCCAGAATCAGCCTGTAGCGTTAACGCTGGGGCCCGGACGCGGCAGAGACGAGAGGGGGTGGTGGCCCCCAGAATCAGCCTGTTGCGTTAACGCTGGGGCCCGGACGCGGCAGAGACGAGAGGGGGTGGGGTTCCGTTCACAGCCGCCCTGCTGAATGAGTGGTCTGACTTCCAGAATTGGATTAACGCTGGGGGCCTCTGTTCCATGCGGACACTGGGAGCAGCTCACCCCAAAAACAATGCTTTTTAGCTACAAAGAATCAGGGTTGAACTGAAAAAAGAAAAGAGAAAAGTTTACCTGTCGGACATGAAACCTGTGAAAAATGTTGTTTACAGTGGATGGCTGAGCGGAGGTGCGCGCCTCTGGCAGGGTGGAGGAGGGAGGGAGGGGAGGTGGGGGGAGAGAGAGAGAGAGGGAGGGAGGGGGGTGGGATTGCTGGTGCTGCCTTGGTGCTTGCCTGGTTTCTGTTTTTTTTTTCCGGGTGGAAGGTGTCAACGTCCCGCTGCTACTGCCACTTACACCGCCCTTTCACCAACCGCCTCTGCCCGTCACGGCTGGCAAGGCTAAAACCGTTTATATTATTATTATTATTATGTTATTACCCTTATATATTTTGTTGCTTTAAAGGACTGGGCATTTAGAATATAATGCAAAAAAAAACATACAGTATTGGGGGAAATGAAAGAAACACAGTGCATGTGGCCTTCACTACTGAACTATGTTCCTCTGAATGGCTGTGTTAGGAATACAGAAAATGTGGGTGCTGAATGATTGTAGTGTGCTGTATGTGTCGCTGGATAGCTGCTCAGGCTCCGCCATCGCTCATGCTTATCACTACTGTCCTTTACACACATGAAAAGCATCTGCGACAAAATCAATAAGGTCAACCCAGGGTATTTATGACACATTTCCACTAGTTAGTGTTGTTATTTTCATTTGCGTATTGGGGGATATACAATATCTAGGCTACACCTGAAGAGTTGAGTGACCACAAGAAATTAAGAGCAGAGGTAAGCGTTTGGTCAGACGTGCCATGGATGCTCCAAGCAGGCGGCTTTTTAGAAGCGCTTGGCTATGGAGGTAGATTTCTATCAAAAATGAACAAACACAAAAGTATAATCCACAATTATTTTTTACTATCCACAGACAAACGCCTCTCAATTTGTGTTTGTAGGTATAATCCACAAATGTGTTTTTGATTTATAAATGTGAGCATTGGAAACATCTGAAAATGTTATTTGCATTTGTGAATATAATTTTTGCATTCATCCAAATGATGATTTATGAAACACAAATTGAGAGGTGTTTGTGTGTGGATGGCAAACACGTACTTGTGGATTATTTTTACGAAACACAGAGGTGTTTGTCTGTGGATGGTAAAAATAATTGTGGATTATGCTTTTGTGTTTGTTTATTTTTGATGGAAATCTACCTCCATACTTGGCACGTCTGTCGAGACGGAATAGCGAGGGATGTTCTTCAAAGGAGAAGCCGAGGTGTGATTTACGTTTGCTTTACGTCGCCTTGATCCTTGCAGCATTCCGACGGCGCATAGCTTGGATGACTTGTGGGCCAATGGCGTATTGTACTGAGCTGCAGGTCTGGAGGAACACTCAGGGTGGGTGGAAAGAGGCGGGCGGGCGGAGGGGGGGGGGGGGGTTCAATGTGGCCTTTTGGCTGTTTTCTTACTAACTTTCTCTAAAGTGACCTGAATGTGTGAGCTGAAAATAGCCAAGCGCTTTGAGGGTTACGAATGCCCCCACCCCCCCCACCCACTCCCACCCCCCCCACCCACTCCCACCCACTCCCCCCGTATCCCAGCACTTCAGATGCTTGCTGCTTTAAGCAGTAATTGAACTCTCCGGCACCTTTTTCTTTTTTCTTTTCTTTTTTTTGCGCTAATGAAAAGGAAAAAAATCGAAACACTTAACGCCCCGGTTCTGGAGAGGGAGCGTGCGTTTAACTTTTCAGCGCGTTTATCATTTCAGATCTTTTTGACCGGGAAGTGCCATAACTATCATTACATTTAGCATTTTTATTGTGGGGAGAAATAGACTGCAAAATTATGTGTTTATCGTGCCAAAAATGAAATTGCCAGCGAGGAGTATTACGAGAGCTCACCGGTTTGTGTTCTGGAACAGCGGGTCCGGTCCGCAGGTCATTGTTTTTCTGTTTTCAGTCGTCTATTCTGACTGGAGGCCAGGGAGCCCACAACACTCAGCAATCAACTTCCATTCAATAAATTCTTGTAACTGCTTTTATCTCCTGATTATAGGCAAGTCCTCTCGCTGAAACATCATCTTTACACACTGCAGTCCTGCAGCCGGCCGTGTAAATCTAATGAAAATATCCAATTGTGATTGTGATTCGAAGGGCTTTAATGCATCCAGGGACAACTGGGCGACTCCTTCCCTTAAACTCTTTTCTGACTCCTCCAAATCATGTCAACTGTGAGAAGGAGGAACAAGGACGTCTCAATATTGTGTCTAGCGATTAGTTTTCTTTGGCCGTGAGATCATGTATTTCTTTGGTCTTGTGGAAAGATGGACAGAATGTAACGTTTAGATTTGTGGATTTTGTTGAATCGGCAAAGTTTTTGTTCCCAAGTAATACGCTTCTCTGATTGGCGCCTGCTCTCCTGTAGTACCGTGCAGCCCTGTGGAGAGCCCTACGCGGAGCACTCATCTCCATTTTTAATCCCGATTGTACAGGTACTTATGAAAAAGCAGTGACTCCAGACACAATTACTGATTCAAATTAAATCAGACGGACAAAGGGGGTGAAGTTGTTTTGAGAAATTTGAAAAGCAGCCCTGCTTCAAAAGAGCAGATATATTTGGTTACAGTCAAGATCGTCATACCAAAGGCAATCCTCAAAATGGGAGAATTGCAGGGAACTTGGGGGTCAATTCCATTTCATTTCCGACCCTTTTTTTTCTTCCCCCAATTAATGAATTGAATTCAGTTCATTTCCTGAATTGATTGAATCGAAATGGAATTGACCCCCCCCCCCCCCCCATCTCTGACGCAAGTCCTTTCTATACTTGCTCTGCTGGAGCTGTCAAGTGTCTGGCTCTAGGCAGCAGCGGTGTGAGCATTAGCATGCTAATCAATGCTGAGGTAAGGATGTTCCTGCAGGTGTGAGACGACCCAGCACTGTCTGTTCCAATTTCCGTCCGTGACAAAATCTCAAAATTAAATCTGTGACAAAAAGATAATTATATTGTTTCTTGTTATCGCATGAAGATATTTAATGTAGGCCAGCATATCCAAGTTCACGTTCGAATAGAGTATTTTACTGCAGTCTTCAGAACTCAAATCGAGTTTAGTTTATTTATTGCCGAATATGCAGGTGACCAGAATCCATTTAGCTGTCAACTTGTGTAGCTTTTGGGGAAACTCTTTAAATATGAAAGGAAATCTGAAATGATTAAATTAGATTATTCAAGATTTTCAAAACAACGGAAAGTAATGAATAAAAATAAAAATAATGCTACCGTCTTGCGACACCAGCGCACTCCAGTTTCTGCAACACCCCCCTTTTTACTGGAGATTGAGCTTCAGCTGTGGAGCGTGCTACCGGAGCACTAAAGCATGTTTTTGTGCTACATGCCCTCTGGCCACAATATATCCAGCCAGAAAAACAATGCGTGCTGTGTGTTATGCTGGGCGTGGTGCTGATGGGAGCTGCAGCCTCTGTGTGAAGCCAGAACGCTCTGTTTCTGTTAGACATGTTCCACGATTCAGTCAGGATTGGAACGAGTCTCTCTATTTAGTTTTTCTAGTCCTGTATGATCCTGAGAAATCACGTTGTGTCGTTTAAGACATGCATGTTAAAGTGATGCATGCTTTGAGTCCTCCCAAACACACACACACACACACGACACATCACACACTACACATCACACACTACACATCACACACTACACATCACACACACACACACACTACACAATCACACACACACACGCACACACACATCACACATCACACACACACATCACACACACACAACACACACACTACACACTACACATCAGAGCCTCTGATTTGGGCACACAGGCAGTTTTTTTTTTTTGGACAAGAATAAGACTTTGAACAACACATTGTTCTTGGGTTTATAGAAGCCTGTCTGGGACTTTCTAAGACATGCACATTGGTGATGTTCCCGTTCGGGTTTGAGTCCAGCATTGCGCCAGCTGCAGCCTGTGCTATGCTGCGTTCGCATAATATGGGAGAGATGGTAACTTCCAGCTTCCAACTTCCGTTCACATCCGCTTACAAGTCCTAAATACTAATTGTGAACTCAGTTTTCTTTGTACTCCGATTTATCCCACTTGGCGTCACCGAAGCATGGTGGTGAATTCTCTGGTCAAACGTAAAAAAGAAGCATATTTCCAACAAATAATCTGGGGGGAAAAAAAAAAAACGCATTAACATACTCTTGTTTATCGTATTTAATGGATTACCCGACGAGCCTAGACATGTCAAAAGTCCGTAGACTAGCTACAGTCGAATCAAATGTTCAGCAAAGTTTGGCAAACTGAGCCAAAATGGCGATAGCTCACAAAAGCAAAAGCTTCCAGCAAACCTCCATCTTTTCAGTGATCTTGGCGTTAAACGGGTTCATCCGAGGTCAACGTGTGAACGCTTCCAAGATGTTACGAGCAAGCAAGTCATTCAAACGGTAATCCCCATACGACGTGAATGCAGCATGAGCACCCATCTGCTTGGCAGTTTAGGATCCATGGTTCAAATGCACCATGAAAGAGCGACACAAAACCAGTCTTAAAATCCATCTGCAGTACCAGTTTTTGTCAGCACATCCAGGATTATATCCCTTTAAAAAAATATGTATACTTTTTAACCATGCCGCAGAAGCGTTTGTCACCCCAGTGAGACTGTTGTTTTTCTAAGCATTTAAAGATAAATGGTTGCGTTGTATACTAATTCTCTAATTATGCGTAAGTATATTTACTTGTGGCTAATGGACGTACATTAAGGAGGCCATTTTCTTGCAAACCAAGGAGACGAGCAACAGAGGCAGTGTGTTCAGAGCAGTTTTTAATGAGGCCTTTAGTGTTCATTGCAGTTTCTTAACGAGGGGCCTTTGTCAAGCGATCCACCTGCCCCTTCTCTTTTCTGAATGTACCTTGCTCTTCCACTTTTACCCCATTGCCATGTTTTACATTTTTTTCTTTTATTACTTTGAAGCCTTGTTTTCCTTTGTCCTAAACTTGAAAAGTCTCTAAACTGATAAGAAGTGTGTCTGGGTGGCCACTGCCTTCAGGTGGCAGTATGTTTTTTTTTGTTAGTTTTTTTTTTTTTTTTTCTTAAGAGAAAAAAAGTGTCAAATTGCCTTGTCTAATATGTAAAGCTGTGATATGTTCAATTAATTTATATTTTATGAAATCATTATTTAGATTATTTTCCTGTAATACAAGTGGCCGACAGTATAATCTTTTTTATATAAATTGGTTGCAACATTTTATTATTTTTTTATTGAATTTATTGAATTATGTATGTAATTGTCATGTACAGAAAATGGTTATGGGACCATCAATCTTTTTATTTTTTATTTTAATTTTTTTCCAATCCTTTCATCAGAACATCCCCCTGTTGAAAACGAGCAATTGTTGTTCAACATGACAGATTTGGTGATTAATCAAAATGTAATCATAACACTAATTAAAGGAAATACCATAGAGTTCTTCACATACAATGTGTCAGAGCGGATGTGACCAGAGAATTGTTTTCACGTATGACTAACTGGGGATTTCAACAGAGCAGCCACTAGTTTTCGTTGATTAATTTCCGATTAATTTAGTGAAAATCCAACAAGCCTTTTGTATGATAAGGATGTATTTATATAATCACCTGGATCCATCATAAGGAAGAAAAAAGAAAAAAAAACTTTTTTCTTCCCTTCCCCTCTCCCAACCAATCAAATCGCTGGAGTTCTTTGTGTGTTTATTCACATAAAGGTGATTGATGGTTGATCAATTTTCTCATGTAAAAAGGTAGGAATCCATACATTAGTCTAGGCTTTAAAGACTCCAGGTATGGATTTGTCATATTTAAGAAAGAAAATGAATAATTTAGCAACAGAAAATGAGTAATCTATAATGACGGCCGTAAAGCAATGTGGTAGAGGTCCTCATGGATCTCCTTATGGTTAATTAAAGGTAAATATTCATCTTTGTTCCGGTGGATCTTTAAATCCACTTTTTTTGTTAAATTGTGGCTGTGGGAGATGCACACGGTCTGTGTTATTGACTAAATGCAGGTGAAAGTAGGTGTTGAACAGAAGTTTCCTTGCACAGATTTAGGGCAAAGCAGGTGCTAAAAGGAGCCCAGGGGACCCATGGAGAAAAAAATGCCAAAGAGAAGAATGGGGAGCCCACGGCCCCCAAATAGGTAAGTGCTTGTGTGTGTGTGCGCGCGCGCCTCAAACCAATTTGAGACTGTCAAGTCTGTTGTTGAAAAAAAACAATTTCAGACATTGTCAAGTCTGCTGTTGAGCTACTGCTGATGTCTTTTTTGTCTTTGTTAATCTCTATTAAGGGTGTGAATCATTTTGAAAGGCACTGTACGTATGCGTATTATCAGTAGCAACTCTGAGAAAATGAATAACAGTAGACTTGGCGCTGTGTCAAATTTTTTTATTTAATTTTTTTTTTTTTTTATAGAACATATTTTCCATTGATTTAAAAAAGGGTCTATGCATTTGTGGGCCTCCATCTGTCTGTCTATGCTGCCAGCAGCAGCTAATGAGGCAAATCATTCCGCCATGGCGGGGTCCTTAAGTTAAACGCCCATTCCCACTTGCCTTAAATGTAGAATGCAGACATTTTGGTTGACGACCAATGACCCGCAGCCTGTGACTAAGGGTCGCGCAGGATTATATGGCACAATGCACTCGCTCAGGTGTGACATGGCAAGCCCGTATTGTGCTCGCTAGGTGGGAGCGTGCTCAGTGTTTAATGAGCAGCCTGTCAAGGGAGGCTAGACTAGGTGATGGGAGTTATTTTTTTATTTATTTATATTTGTCAAGCAGCAGAGGCAGCTGTGCTAATTTCAGACTGGTTCAGTTGTGGGGACACGGGCCCGGAGGACACGAGGGGGGGCTGCTCTGGGTATTTTAATCTGAGATATCTATGTAGAGATATCTGCATTTTATAGTACACTTTAACCATGAGATTGTAGATATATCAGCATCTTGTATTGCACTTTACCCCATAGAGTTTAGAAATATCAGTGTCTTATACTGCACTAACCACTGCTGTACTCATACGTCTAAAGAACTGGCATCCAATAACACAAACTGCGCAGCATATCATCTGCGTAGTATTGGAACCCTCCTAGCATGTTTACAAAATGACCTGTAAAAGAGGCAGTATGTAGATACGCAAAATGACCTGTAAAAGAGGCAGTATGTAGAGTATGTAGATACACAAAATGACCTGTAAAAGAGGCAGTATGTAGAGTATGTAGATACACAAAATGACCTGTAAAAGAGGCAGTATGTAGAGATACAAAATGACCTGTAAAAGAGGCAGTATGTAGTATGTAGAGATACAAAATGACCTGTAAAAGAGGCAGTATGTAGAGTATGTAGATACACAAAATGACCTGTAAAAGAGGCAGTATGTAGAGTATGTAGATACACAAAATGACCTGTAAAAGAGGCAGTATGTAGTATATAGAGTATGTAGAGTATGTAGATACACAAAATGACCTGTAAAAGAGGCAGTATGTAGTATATAGAGTATGTAGATACACAAAATGACCTGTAAAAGAGGCAGTATGTAGAGTATGTAGATACACAAAATTACCTGTAAAACAGGCAGTATGTAGTATGTAGAGTATGTAGATACTGCCTGTTTTACAGGTAATTTTGTGTATCTACATACTCAACATACTACATACTGCCTGTTTTACAGGTCATTTTGTGTATGTAGTATGTAGAGTACGTAGATACACAAAATGACCTGTAAAAGAGGCAGTATGTAGAGGTACAAAATCATCAGATGAAACCTTGTGGGACATGCTGCAATTCAAAGAGAGCTTGTTCTTTCTTCTGTGGAAATGTAAAACCATCTGGTGGATGTAATGTGAAAGCTGTGAGCGTATCTCTAGCTACGAAAGTCAACTAGATATTTATATTGATTAAAGTTTTGATCAATAGAATTGTATGCTGCATGAGAAACACCCTCAGTCCCAGTAAACAAGTGTATAATTTATACCTCGCCCACAAGAGCTGTCTTAGGGCCTGTATATGTATGTGTGCTCTTATTTTCTGTGATTTTTAACTTTTTGTGCAATATCGTAGACCTGTCTTGACTCTGGCTCAATTTTTTAGTGTAGTTGCATAATCCTTTTGATGTACACACCTCTGTTCTTAACCTGAAGGGGCTGAAATAAGTGAACTCCATCACATTTAAACTGTAGCCTATACTGCTAACTGGGTTTCCTGGATCTGCATCTGTGTTCTAAGACAAAGTACCCCAGCTGAATAAGCCACTTGGGAGTCCTCTACATTTGGATGCAAAAGTGTTATTGTGGTCAGGCTGACACAGGTACTTTACCTGTACATGGAAGCATTGACTACATTCATGGGACAGGTACGGTCATGTCCTTTACAAGGCTTCTTGGAATGGGATACCACAAATGTAGGGAAGCAGGATTTAGAAGTCAATTATCTTAGTTTGCCTGTTGAGACTAATTGTTCTACCCTGTGTATCTTGCATAATTGGAACGTCGGGATGTTCATTATATCTCGCATTTCATGCTATGTAGACTAATTTGGAAAAGGCCCGAGGTACATTTTACACTATGCAGCGATTTCCCCCTCAACAGCCCTATGCACACAGCACTGCTGGGGTCGTCTTCCTGGAATTCACACGGAGCAATGTTACAATCCTGCCATTTTGGGGAATGCAGGGCTCACTCAAATATGGATTTTTTTCAGACATTCCGAGAATACATGTGCTTAAAGATTATGATTTCTATTGCTGCCATATTCAGTTTGACAACTTGCAGCACTGGGGGGGGGGTTATGCTTAGAGCTCATTTACATGCCAGATATCTATTGTCACTATTGACTGCTAAATGACTATAATGTAATATTGGGTTAGCTTGGAGACCCGTGAGGAGTGTAAGCATATGGACATTGCTCATTTCAGACCATATTTTACTAACCTTGTGCCTTGGAAGAAATGTCCATTTTGATTTTAGGCAATTAAATATGCTATTTCATGCTTTGCCGGGCATTCATTGAGGGTTAAGCTTCTTAACTTTGGTTTGTTTTTTGAACTTGGATTTTAGAGGTTGCCAGAGCATGGCAATTGAAATAGTCACATTTCTCAGAAACGCTGTAAATGAAATGATTCAAAGGAGCCAAATAACTGTATTTTCAGGAGTTTATTGTTTTCTTCAAAATGTACATTTTATTTTAAACAAAAGTACAAAAACAAAAGTCAGTATTTACAATACTTATATGGCCTTCTCACTTCACCCTCTTTGGTTTCACTGCTGACCTGATGGATTAAATCAACTAACCGTACAAAAATCAAAAACAACGCAACAATGCTTACATGGTTCCCTCCTGCACCTTATCTGCACTGTCCTTCAATCAAAAATGGAAAAAGGAAACTAAGGGAATTGGCTCACATAGCACAGTAGTTTTTAAAAGAATGAGTTGATCTACTGTACACTACCTTCTCAAACAGCTGAAGTGAGAAACTTTGTGAAAGAATGAAGGCAGAATAGACTAAACGTAACGCTAAAGGCACAGATCACGTCCCGTACAATATAAACAGGGGGGAAAAGCAGTCCTATTTACAGGTACAGTAAATCTCCTCAAACTACAGTGGATACGCGTCTGTTTTTACAATACAGCCGCCCCCACACAAACCAGGCAAGGCTACCAGAGATGTGCATACAGACAAAATGAAATCCAACACGCTGTTTATTTTGTATACATATTTTTCCTGTGCGTAATGAAACGGTGCTCCTTTTTTGTGAAGGAACGAGAGAACGGATACATAAGACTAAGCAGTGTAACTTTCTCAAAGGTTGGCAAACCATAAAAGAGGGGTTGGGTGGCATTCAGCTCACAATTAAAAACTCCCAATCCTTTTATTTTGGAAAACAAAATCTTAAGATGCTGTACTCCACTCTTCAACTAAATTAACCAATGATGAAATGACATTTCAAACAAAAAACGGACACAAAACTGAATTCTTGAGGCGTAAAGTAACAGCAGTGAAGCGTCTCCAAGCAAAACCCACAGTCACAACAAGCAGCATAGATTCTTCCCAAAATAGTCCAATTAGTCCTTGGTGTACAGTAGTCCTGCCAGAGAGCAGGGGAAATGCACTATACTTGCCCATGAAATCACCAGCTATGTATATAGGCCTAAGTAGTGTACAGTGAATTGACATTTTTACCCAAAAGATTAAGGAGAAAAAAAGAAAAAAAAAGACCAGGAAAAAATAGCAGAAACCTACTTCACCGAGTACGAAAGCGCATTCTCCAGGAACACAAAAAAGAGGAAAAAGCCGTCTTCAGTGCACACGCAGCGAAATAAAAATCCATATACAACACATCCTTTCACTTTTTCTTTTTTTCCGTGATTGTGGGAGAGTAATTATGTACATCTCAGGATTTTGGGAGAAAAATCTGCTGGTCAAGTTGCACACTAAAAGCCTGATGGATGTCATCTATGTTCCAGAAAAAAAGGCTCCGATGTCTCCTTTAGATTTTTATTTTCTTTATTTATTTCTTTCCTGAAACAGCAAGTAAATGCACTATGGCCTCTCATTACTGCTTCTTCCCTGAAATAAAAGTAAATAACCTGAGATTAATATTTAGTGTATTACAATATTTCATTAATCCTTTTAGAGAAACAAAAAAAAATAATTCAATGACCAATTACCACAGCTTTACAAAGCAATTCGTAAGTAATGTATTAAAAATGTTAACACTAGACATTTTATTTGATAGAAGATGTTCCATTTGTAGAAGTGCAAGTAGCCAAACCACACAACATTTTTCCATTAGTGACTGTTTGGCTGCTCCGACAATAATTATAGTATATATATTTTTTAAACAATATAAGGTTGGGCAAATACCCCAACCATATCAACTGTTCATAAGCTGTCCATATGCATTAATACCCGCCACATTGTTACGCTGATTCTTACGTAATAATGCCCTGTTACAGTTGAGTTCCACAACTGTAACCTATGATTCTCTGAGTTAACACTTAACAAGACTAACGGCACATTATTGCACAACAACATTGTTCCAGCATATTGCATAAGAACATTTGGTGTCCTGCTCGGTTGTATAATTCTCTCATTGACGTTGGTAAGCCTGACCTTCCTCGTCTCTGTTTCCGTTACACCTCCGCTTTGTGGTTGTTTTCCTCCAGCTTTTTGCTCTCCTCCGAGGTCCCGGCCTCCTTCTCCCCAGTCTTCCAGCTGCCTTGTCTGAAACGGATTCACCCGCGTTTAATATTTTAAATATGAATTATACTGTACATCTCTGCCTGTAACACGCTAATCTTATAGGTAGGCGACATGCAAGACGATTCACCGCTCAGTTTACTATTATTCTGCCTTATTGTTAATCTGCCTCTTGTTACGATGTAGGGCAGCTCATTTGTTTGTTATGTGTGTATATCTATGGACTGAAGCCTGTTCTGTAAGGGTAGACCTCACCAGACTGCAGTACAGAAATACAGAACACAGTGGGCTGAACTTTGAGGACCCTCCAGGCGCTTCAGTTAACCGCTGTCACCACCCTCTCCTCGCCCGCCCTCTCCACACCTCCAATACTTTCCGTTGGGTGTTTAGAGTGCTGCAGACAGCAAGTGAAAAAGGTTCTCTCCCTCTTATCGGCAAAAGCCAGAAAAATAAAAACGCCAGCCTCGTTTACATAAAACGCATCTGCACACAACACAATACGGGGGGAATTGAACGGACGTTTTTTTCATTTAGGTTTTTATTCAAATTTTTATTTTTTATTTTTTTTTACTTTGTCAAAGTGATTTGAATAAACACACAGAAGGTGGTGACATTTCTGCGTGGCAGTGCCTTAGCGACAGGAGAGCGGCATAAAATCAGTCACGTCCATATTGAATATGTGCCAGGAGTGACAGTGTAAATGGGTTTATTTTGTTACACTGCCTCAGAAGATGGAACAGAATTACATAATGATGGTAAAGAGACCTTTCCACCTGTTGTTTTTTTACATCAAGACTTAAAATATATTTTTGCTAATGTTTTTGAGGTGCATGGAGAATGACTTGCTTTTCAACCTTTTGGCAGTGAAACACAAAAGATGTTCAACACATTTCTCAAAAAGGTGCCAAAAAAGGTTTAGCCTCCTGTTCCCTACTGAGAAAATGAGCAATTTACAGCTCTGGTGCGGCTTCATATGAGAGCAATTGTTATGCTGCTCTGTTGATAGGGACAGAGCCACACTTTGGGGGGGGGGGGGGAGATGATGGTAGCAGCTTAAATCTCCAACGTTACTGTAATATTATCACATTATTAACGCTTCATATTAACCCAAACGGTGGCGGCTAGTGGGTTGCAAAACTGAGGAGGCAGGATGAGGTTTAACTAGGGGGTCCGGGGGTATGCTCCCCCGGAAGAAAATGTTTGGTGTAATCACTCTAAAATGGTTCGTTTTGGTGACGTTTTGGGGGAGGATACTTAATTCTACCATTAGTTCAGCAACAAATGAAATGTAATACAAGCCAGGTCCTTCAAAGTCAAATAAAATGTAATTTAAAAAGTAATGGAATTATATTGCCACTGCAAGTCCCAACCTTTGTTTTTACATAGCTTTATGCTATGTACAGTGCCCTCCACTATTATTGGCACCCCTGGTAAAGATGAGTAAAAATGGTTATAAAAAGTGCCTTAGCTTAATCTCACACTGAAAAAATTACAAAAATTCAACCTTTAATTGAAGTAAATTTATTCTGAGAAAAAAAATCTCATCGAGAAATAATTATTTTTTAACAAAACCACATGTGCCACAATTATTGGCACCCCTGCATTTATATTAGAATAAAGTCATCATTTTTAATATTTGGTCGCATATCCTTTGCATGCCATCACTTCCTGATGTCTGTGACCCAACAACATCAAAAGACTTAAAATCTTATTTTCTGGTACTCTTACATGCGATACTATAAGGTCTCTGCATTTGAATGGATCTCTATGGGAATTTGGAGGTGGGACTAGATTTAGCTGTAAATTATGCTGGAACGGTATGGAACACATGGTTGGCTAAATGGCAGTAAGTCACCAAGGGTCTGAGGTATCAAACGAGCCTCAAACCATCACTCTGCTGCCAGATATGCAGTAGATATGGATGGATCACTTTAAGGGTTGTTTCTCCTATTAAACTCTATGGGGAAAATAGGAAACCCTTCAGGTTATCCATCCATATCTACTGTTTTTATTTGTAATAGTTTTATTCATCTGATTTATTAAGCTTAATTCTTCATGTTTTTCAAGTATATTTTATATATTTTATTTTGAGGAGGCAGTGCCTCCCTGGAGGAGCCTCTAAATGTGGAGCTGAAACTTTCAGCGAATTCTCTTTCCTCGAATCGTGTCCATGACGGCCAGATCTGCCTTTCTGGTTATGTATCCCTCTGTGTTATCTCGTATGTCCAAGCAGGAGGTGTTTGTGCTCAGTGCTCCACATGTATTCCATCTTAACTGTTCTTAAGCTATGACATGCAGAGTCAGGAGTTCTGTCTGACACCTGGCTGGTACAGCCTACACTCTTTTGATTTATGCAGCTGCCTGGTGGCATCCCAATTTTTTCTTTGTTGCTCGAAACGGATTTCTCTTCTCCCAATTTCAAATGGCCAACTGTATATTTAGGCCTGTAGCCGTCTGCAGACATGCCAGCCACGCCGGCTGCCCTGGGAACTGATGCATTAGCGGGACAAGCCACAGGACAGCCCGTGAAGGAATACCGCCCGTTTCGAAAAAAGCTGAGTCGGGAGTCAGGCTTACTTGGATTTCTTCATGTATATCCAGTACACCAACCCCACGACCAAAGCAGCCAAGAGCAGGCCAACTACAATCCCCACAATCAGCTTGGCCTGGTCGCCCGAGTCGTCCGTCATGTCTGGGGCAGCAAAACAAAGAGGAAAACATGAACAACATTCGCTAAAATACCCAACACGCTTCGCAGAACCCCGCAGCTTTCATCTGTACCTAACCTTATTGCACCAAAGACATTAGGGAAAAAAAACTACTCTTCAGTACATAGCTGCCACAGATCCTCCAACCATGAAGTAAAAATAAATAAATAAATAAATAAAACGTAAAGCATTTCCGAGTGTAATGATTTCCCATAGCTGAGTAATGAATGCATGGATTGAAAATGTTTGGTGATAAGAACGGGTTTGTCAAGGTGTCGGGCTGCTTGACTGGGTGCCAACATTACCCTCCTTTGCACTCAAAGAAAAAAAAAAAAACCCGTAAAACTGCAGAGGTAAGGTCTGGAATCGGGTCCCACCTCATTGCTGTCTGACGAGAGCGCCACAATGTGAGGATTAAAACTCCCCTTTCAAAAGGTTCATGTATTTGAAATGCTATTTTATCATGGCTCCTGGCAGCTGTTTCTCAAAGATTCCGGATCGCTTTCTAGTTTTTCCAGCTATCGGGTAGACTTCCCAGTTCATCTGGTACCTCATCACCTTTAATTAAAAAAAACAAATGAAAACGCAACTTACCTTGTTTTTCAGTCATTTTTTCCTCCTCCTTAAATACTGCAATCAGATATAAGATTTAATTAACGTCCAGAAGATGCAGAAAGTAAATTGTACATGCACCGTCATTTCTGTGAAATCTAAACCATCACCTGCTGTCCGGGACAAACCATGTCAGCGAGCCTTAAGTGCAACGAACACCAGCAGACCCTGTTTTTACCATGCAGCTATCGCATCTACTCATTGATATGCAAATTAAGTTGCAATGCATATGATGTGCAGTTGTACATTGTGTTCTATGGCATTCTCCTACTGACCTACTTGTAAGCAAAGGAAATTATCTGAATGGAAAATAAAGGATTCATCTACCCTAATACATACCTAAAATTATTGTAATATTATTGGCCCATCATCTCTGTTTTTGTATTATTCTAATCCGAATGATCACTAAATTAGACTCACTACCTCAGGTCCTGTCCTGGAGGATAGTTATACCATGACCACTGTAAGCCATCTCTGAACATGCCATGGGCAAAAATTTGTACAACCCCAAAAATACTTCTGTATTTTAGAACCAGATTTATCCAAGTGTACAATTCAACCAGAGATATTGAGCGTGATCTTGTATTTTGCATTTTTTCTGTCTATACTAGAAATAATACAATGTATGCATATTACTAACCATAATTTAAAATGTATTTTAAAAGTGATTAGGATTTCATGACTAGTTTCTAATTGGTATAATGCATTAACATCACTCGTCAGACAACTGGGACAGCCGTGCACCCAAAACCAGTTTGACGTTTTTAACCTCAATACCTTCTGTATGTCTTAAACGTGTGTGATAGATATGGGATTAATACAGGACTGGTGAGAGATTAACTGGTCTACATGTTTTACAATTACATTACAATGACAAACAATTCTCATAACGCTGGAATAACCGCATAGCCCACAGCTCTGCATCGGCATGCTGACTTAGCCAATGACAAGCACGCCACTCTTGAGTGACTACTTTTTATTGTGCATTGTTTGTGAAAGGATTTTCCAGTGAAATTAAACATAAACGTGCAAATTAATATCCAAGAGGCAGGAGGAAAATGGACAGAACCCAGCACCCGACACAGACAAACACCCCACAAATAGAAATGAGTGAAATGGCTTCCAAAAAATAAAGAAATAAAATAAACGCAAGGAACCCTGTGAACTTCATCACCTCTTTTCACATATCACAGACCGCACGCAGTGGTTGTGAGCCGAGTGCTTATTAATCAACACATTCTTACTGCGTGTCACCCAGTTAATCACTATCAACTGCACAAAGCATCGGCGGACACATATGACATCAGGAACGTGTTAGGAGTACATCGGGAGCTCATCAGATGCTCGTCAGTAGCTCGTCAGATGCTCGTCAGTAGCTCGTCAGATGCTTGTTAGGAGCACATCAGATGCTCGTCAGTGCTCATCAGATGCTCGTTAGGAGCTCGTCAGTAGCTCGTCAGGAGCTCATCAGATGCTCGTCAGGAGCTCTACAGTGCTCATCAAATGCTCGTTAGGAGCTTGTAGTTTGCTCATCAGATGCTCGTCAGTAGCTCATCAGATGCTCGTTAGGAGCACATCGGGAGCTCGTCAGTGCTCACGCACTGCAGTTACACCCCAATTTGAGAGTGCTGCCGGTCATGCAGTGTTGTATTGTGGTTAGTTTGGTCAATTTGATCACAGGGTCAGGTCTATCTCCAGCAGCTCTGAACCTCAGTCCCTATCCCTGAAGCTTTACAGCTCTTTCTATCTTACTCAGGGAACAATCCGATGCCTGATAAAACAGTTCTTTATGATTTATGTGCTGCTTGATTAACTGTTAATACTACAAAAATGTTAAGTCTACTGTCATAGAACTCTGTGTATGTATGTACATGTGTATATAAATATATAAAGCGGTATCGGCAAGAAATCAAATATCACCGCTTATCACTTCATGTCCTGCGGGCGATTCAGAGCTGGGGGCATTCAGACCAGGGCTGGATTAGTTGTCAGTATTAGGAGGTGTGAGTGAGTGAGTGAGCGAGCAGGTGGGGGACTGAGGGACTACTTACAGGAGGACACATTTATAACCTTCACATCCTGGCCCAGCTCATTTGAGACTGTGCAAGACACCGTGAGGTTTTCCGTGGGCACCATGACGATCTTGTTGGTGATCTTCCCGTTGACGTAGGGGCTCTCCTCCTGCAGGCATTTGAGAGGGATGTAGTTATTACACAGTTATTGCGTAGTTACTGTACAGTGAGTAGAGCATAGTCAGTCAACCACTCCATGTCGTTGAAATGGGATGGAATCATTTCTACTGGCGATGAAAAATTATTTCTGGTGTTGCGTTCAGAAAATGCGTGCAATCGCAGCGGCTTTGTTCGATTCAATTATTTATATCTTAGTGCTTGGTGATAATTATTAGATAATTTAGTCAAAACCATTCAGCAGAAAGCCTGCCTGTTTATGTGATGAGAATAAATATGATTATATCGTCTTTCCCCTGGGGGAAACACTCCATTACACAAAAAAGTTCCACTTATCACCACAAGAGGGTGCTAAACACCACCTGAGCAGCTTTGCTGTGGCTCGCTGTAGCCATGCCACCTGCTTACCACACCCTGTGGGGATGGAAAAAACACACCTGTGCTAGTGGGGCTGTGGCCATTTGCATGAGCTGAACTCCACAGAGCCCAACATTGGTGCCATGGTGATGGGAGAAATCTGAAAATGATTACAATCCAACCTCTTTGCTTTACAGTCTTGTCTTGGACAAGCTCAAAGAAGGAAGTTGGGGGCGCGAAGAGACATCACTATGAACTGGAAGTTTAATCATGCAGTGACTAATTGGCTGGTCTTATGGTTTTTCTGTTCAGGATAAATGTGAAAACCCACAAGTCTGCCTACAGCCCTCGATTTCCATTTACACACACACACACGCTGATGACAGCTTGTATATAACCCCCAACTCCTCCATCTGCTTATCTCAGTTCATTGTATACTGAGGTATCTATGCTGCCAGGGCCACTTCAATAATAATGCTCTCCTTTGGTAAGAGATGGTGTGCACGCTCTGCCTTTGTAAAACCAAGCTACCGAATTCAGCACTTGTGCCATCTTGAGTGAGACGACTTGAGTTCACTACGTTTTCTTACAATAGGTGACGCAAAAACCCTGGATGAAGATCGACCCTTTAAAAGAAACACCTGCCAAAACGCGAGGTCTTTTCCCTTCCGTTAAAATAGAGCGAAGACAATAAAACGCAGACAACAAGGCTTGGCTTTTCGAATCATTCCCGACATAAACTCCCCACTGTTAAACTTTCCTGTGGTCCTATTGGGCCCCGATAAATGGAGCTCAGCAAGCATAACCGGGGAGTGAGACCGCCTCTTCTGCAACACTGGTAGTGTGCGATAAGGAAGGTGTTAGCCCGTGTCTGCCAGCCCTTATTTGTTAATACCAGAACGGCTACTGCACCAACATTCCCTGACGAAAATCACACGCGACAAACATGGCGCTCAAATCCCCTCTCAACGGCAGAAATGTGCAGTTCACGCCATTTTGGGGGGGCAGCAGGCCCGCAGGCAGTCCACAAAGCGGACAAACGGGATCCTGTCTCGACAGAGCACAAATCACTCAACAACAGCATTCACTCCTGGCTGGCCAATCACATGCCTGGACAGCAGTGACGGCACTGGGGCCTTATATAGGACACCACTGATTATACGGGTTCTACAGATTTTCACGCGTGGTGAAATGCTTCGGAAATTATCGTCTTCGCCAGGCGCCTGCTTTATGGTAGAGAAGACCATAAAAGGAATACGTCAGGAATATGATCCGTACGGATATGGATAAGTGCGTCTTGTCGCCCGATGCCCAAACTCACGGATGTGCCGTTGATGCTCCACAGGACATTGGGTTTCGGAGAGCCCTCCGCCTCGCAGATGAGGACCTTGTGTTTGCCGTCATCGCCCCTCTTTTTGTCCAGCCTCTTGATCACCGGCACACCTGTTGGGCGGGAGCAGGATGTTGTCAGTGACATGATTGACAGCCCAGCCTGAACACACTGAATGCCCATGGTACAGGCATGACCCCGGTGTTAGCATGAAATCCTGCTTACTGTTGTCAGCCACGTCTCTGGCAGCGTTACTGAGGTTCTCAAACTGAACAGATGTGAACCGCTAGTGTATTTCCAGGCAAGACATGACCGACTGAATAAGTCTGTATTCAATGACCGTTTTGAAAAACAATAGAAATACAAACGACAAAAGAAAGCTTCAACAATCAATAAAAAGTGACAAAAGACTGCAGTTTTTTTTTCTTCCCAAAATGGTAACATAATGCAAGTTTACCTTCAAACAAACAATACAAAAAAATTGTGATTTACTTTTAACAACAAAAACAACTGACATTTTCCGACAACATCCAAAAACATTTTGCTATCAATAAGCACAGAAACACCCGATACCTGAAAAATATGAACAATCAGAAATAAAACGTGTACCTTCAACAAATAAAGCAGAAAAGGACAAAGGGTGTGTACCTTCGATGACCAGACTGAAGGAGCGTCTTTGTGTGAGACCAGCCGTGGAGAACTCGCATACGTAGTTCCCGGAGTCGGCATACTTCAGCTTGTCAAACTTTGGCTGCTTCTCCAGTTTTTCATTGTCCTGCGAGAGCGAGGCTGCCCGTTACAACACTACCGCCATGCAGTATGCACAGTTACGAATAACCAAGCCCTATTTACAGTCAATAGAGTTTCTTGCATTTTCCCTATCATATACAAAATAATGGGCATTTTAACTGCACTGCTTTCAATTTGGTAAAAAAAAATAATACAAATCTATTTGAACTCCACACCCCCTGTTCGTTAAGCGCCCTTACCTTTGTCCAGGTAACCTTAACGTTGCCGGACGCGTTCTTCTGCACCTTCACCTCCACGTTCTCGCCGACCTTTTTCACAATTTTCCCCGAAAGGCTGAGACTGACATCCAGGACTTGAAAGAAAATAATTTGAAAAATCGTTAGGTCTTTTAAAAGACCTTTTCAGCTGGCTGCAGTCGGTTAGCACGTGCCTCATTTATTCCGCTTATGAAATCCATTAAAACACATTTGCTTTCAGGAAAGAAATTCACTTGTGCTACATGGGTGACTTTGAGAGATCACAGTCATTCTAGTTCTCTTTTCTCCCTCCCTCTCCACACTATAGTCGTGGTTTGCCCTCTTGGTCCCCACTGTTCCTTTCTGTGCCATTTTGTTTTAATTGTTCTTGCAGCGGTGTTGTTTTACTGTGATAAGGGAAATACTATTATGTATTTAAATGCTACACAATTCACTGGTGTGAAATAAGCTCCATGGACAGCTAACTGCATGGAAATAGGTTTGCTTCTTAGAATTATTTCTCATCTCAGCTCCACTGTGCACCTTCAGAAGGAGTAATTAAGTATGGGCCATAACCCTTCCTTATCTGCAGTTTCAAAATCTCCTCCAGGAATGGGCCATTAAAAGTGAGTATGTCACTGTCTATTATCACTCGTCTTCTCTTGCATGCCCTTGAAGATAAATATTATTTTTATGACTAACTCCAGGGGCTAAATTGAAATCAAAATTAGCACATGAGATGAATGTGGGAAAATGATTGGATCGTACCGGGGGGGGGAAAAAGGTCAAAATGTTATTTGAATTCCAACAGCACTCCCTTGTTTATCCCCATGTTACGAAGCACAATACTGAAAAGGGTCTAAAGTGAAAATCTGCATTGTGATATGTATGAGGTATTTACATGCAGGTCTGAGCGTTTGAATCCTGTCCTGCGAGCCTAGAGCCAGTCAGTTCGGTTTACGGCTCTAGGCTAGCAGAACAGGACAGGACCGTTCACAACATACATCGGCTCGTTTGAAAGAAAGTTATTTCGGTTTCAGGAGGGCACACATCATGTAGAGCGGACTTGAGGAAAGCATCATTTGTTCATCCAAATGACTCATTTAGAAGCCGAGCAGAAACATTTCTACAGCATTCACAGCTATAAATGAAAGAACGGCGGACTCACAGCTGATTGTGATGTTTTCCGAGGCTACGACCGCACTGTTGCTGACAGGGGAGCACTTGTATTCGCCTGTGCTCTTGCGCGTCACGCCGACCAGCGTGTGAGTGTCCGAGTTCACCGTTATTTTCTGGCCCTTTTAACGAGAGAAAATGCATTGAGAAACAAAAAAAAAGGGAAGAGCTCCCTGAGCAGCAAATACACAGGGACGCACACCTCTTCCCCCTCATGCAGATGGTATGGCTCATACTCATTCAATACTACATTGGGTTAAACTACCTGGACAAGAGTGCAGGGGTACACAAGAGGGCACTTGCCTTGATGTAGAAGTCATAGCTGGCGGGGGGAGGGTTCCCGTCGCCCTTGCACTTCAGGGTCACATTGTCCCCCTCTTTCAGGGGCCCTTTGGATACCACTTGGAGGCTGACCTTCTCAGTGGGATCTGTGGGTAGGAGCCATGCGCGCAGGTGAGGCACGGCAATGTCCATTTTGGCATGAGGCCTGGCAGATTTCACCTAGCACTTTCATTGTCTGATTCTTTCCTCATGTGGTGTGTGAGTCCCCGTTGGCTTTCTGACTTCATTTTTCAAGTCATTTCCTGTAGTGGTCCCCCCTCCCTCCCCTCCCCTTTGAAGGTAGCAGTGGAGCGAGTCATATTGCATCTGCACCCTGAGGCTCGGCACAAAGCCGCTTTCAACCCTCAGTAAGTACTACTCCAGACGAATTAAATTACCCACATTTTGCTGGACACGATTCAGGCAGCCCCCTACATTTTCGATATGACACATTTCAAGGGCTACTTAAAGCAAAGGACACCAATGTCGCCGTCTGTCTGACTAGCGCCAAGCTCTGAATTGCCCGCAAAAACCGCCAGACACACTCGCCTCTCCACCACCACTACGGTTTCAGCACATTAGAAACCAACCACCCGTGCTGTATAGGAGTCATCAGATTAAAACGGTGACACCATTTTGTCAATATACAGAAAGGGGGGGGTGAATAAAGACGTCTGGCAGTCTGGCTCTTTTTCAGTACTTAAGAAACAAAACAGCGATCAATCTCGCTGCGAAAAGTGTCGCTGGTGCCGCTGCTGAAAGCGAGCGGCGAATCGATACAGGGCGCCATCGGCTCCGCAATCTGTCAGAGGCCGGTCCCCTGGGTGGGGGCTTTCGTCGGGGCGGCGTAGAGGCCCTAACAGGGGGAACTGAGGGTCACTCACAGTGGATGGAGAAGGTCGCGGGGGCAGACTCCTGGTCCGCGTCCAGGCCGTGCTGGGCACTGCAGGTGAACTTGGCCTCCATGTCTTCCCTGGACGCGGTGTACTGCAGCTCGGAAGCGGTGCTCGAAAGGCCCGTCTCCTGGTTGACCTCCAGCGTAGACGTGATCACGATTGCTGCGAGCAAGTTTCAAAACTTATTCGTCAAACAGTGAAATTATTTGCCGCCTGCTTATACTAAGTAACCTGTAACTTAAAACAAAACCACTCAAGTCCGAAGCTTGAGAAAAACATAACTCACTTGTCCCATCGTCGGCCAATGGCTTGCCGTTCCTGGACCATGTGATGTTGGCAGCTGGATTGGCATCTTTCACGATGCACGTTCCTAGCTGTAAAACGGATAAAAGCAAAAAAAAACACAGCATGACCATCTGCACTGCAATCTCTGGAACGCTCAAAACATTAACCGCTTTTGTTTTGAACCCATAAAGACGTTAATGGGTATCGCATCATGTAATTGATTTCATTGAAGAGAGAAACTGTTCGCTTGATGACAGCACAGTATGTGCCATTAGTTTACTCGATTGCCCTCTTGGGTACAACGAGAGATTCTATCCACTCGACCGTTTGATCCATGGCACGCGGCGTGTGGTTTTGTCACAGTACGCATCATTTTGATCCTGCATAACAGTGTGTCTGAGTGAAGCTTTCCAGACTTAGAAAGGAATTTAACTCTGATTTTCAGGAAACCGCCCGCCCTCAACTTCACTTGGATTCTCTTGGGAGTGATCGTTTCTGACAGGCGCCTTCACTACTGACAGTTTTGAAACGCTGATATAACACCGATGCTGGACTCCAGGAACCTTACCACGGAAGTTTAAGACGTCTCCCTGAAACACACTGTCACGGCCGCTTATGCTATTTCCCGAGCTTGAAGAAAAATGAGTACGCAAAAACTCTATTAAAGTGAAAGCCGGGCCCGCATTAATAAAAGTTTGACAGGATTATGTTCGGTGTGCACAGCCGGAAAAAATCCACACGAGCCGTTCCTTGCGGCAATGGGAGAGAGACACGCGGCGTGGCAGCGCGCGAGAAACAAAAGCAGTGGCGCTCGGACAGAGAGGGAGCCGAGGCGTGTGCTGCAATGCATCGTGGGACTGGAGCGTGCTGGAGCGCGGCGAAGCGCTTCGAGGCAAACTCCAAAATCCCATTCCATACCTGACGGCAAAGGAAAGTGCAGCGAGGAACCGGAATAATACAAAGTGAAAGGTTCTACCGCAGAAAAGGGGCCACAATCAATCACAGGATATTTAAATGACAATCTGAGGACAGTCGACCACGTACAAAACCTCTCGAAGGCACCTGAGGAATAACAACACAGCAGGGGGAAATAAATAAAATAAATCTCTTCAGAATCTGTCACTGGCCCCTGGGCGCTGGAACCCCCTTATCTCTCTGGGGCTGGCTGTCACACGGATTCGGCCGTGCCGGAGTTCCTCTGTCTCCACCGTTTCAGCGATGGACGCTACGCTAGGCCGTGACCTTTTCTGCTGGGGGCGTGTGTTCCGCTACGGGATGGCGAGCGCTTGCAGAGAGCAGATCAAAGCCAGCTCATCGCTGCTCTTCTTCTGTTCACGGGGGGATCAAACGGCGCTCTGAGTGTGGCCGTACTCAGGAGGCGTGCTTGCCGAATTCTGCCCTTCCCTCCGGCCCCCTTTGCACAGCTTTTTGCTCGAAGCCCAGAGAGCTAATATTCAAACTGACGTGCTCGCAAAAAATAGAAAGACTATCGGTATCCTAAAAATAGTAATATTAATAGGTAAAGTTGAAATGTAAAACACATTTCAAAAGAGAGAAGGAAACTGTAGTCTGTCCTTTTCAAGCATGTCTTGCTTTTCTCTCCTCACATTGAATGGCAAGTGTTTGACATGATTAAAACCATTTAAGACTGAATGAATAGATGGCAGAAACAATTTGCACAATTAAATATATCAAAGAGATCAGATTTTTAGCAGAGCTGCAATACAAGCTTTTGTGCATTTCCCTCTTCTGAAGATACTGCACTGAGTGGAGGAAAATACTGAGGGGAAAAAAATATACTTTTTGGAACTACTTGTGCCTTGAATACAAACAGCAGTTCATTAAACTATGTTCAACCCACCGTGGTTAGTTTTCCATTCTCCAGATCCTCTGCTTTGTCTGTGATTGTTGGAGGCGATGGTTTCTCTGTAGGGGGAAGAGGAATGCATGCAGTGAATGAAGAAGTAAACATGAAACTTGCTTTCAGACAACTTTCCAGTGGCTTTTTCGAAGAGACTCATCATCCATTTCATATGCGATCGAGGCCCTCTCAACATCAGAAAGCTGTCTTATGTAAGAGGCGCGCTAGCAGTTCCGTATCATTGACGACCATCGAGTTCCTGAGGGGAAGAGTATGCGCGCGCATGCGCGCGCACACACACACACACACACACACACACACACACACACACACACAGGCTGAATGTGGTCTGATATAAGTTTAACTCTGAGGTGGCACGACTGGCTCGCACTACCGGCCGCAGCCGGCTACTCTGCTCATGCAGCTGGTGCTGCCATTCGAGATCCACCAGAGCTACCCTGATGAGCCAAATGAAACGCTGTCTACCTGGGCGATATCACAGTAAAGCATTGTCCTGGGGTTCCTACGCACTATCCACAATCAGCATATCCTCCTATCATCCAGAGACCCGGCAGAAGAAAAAAGAAAAAAAGTAAATGTGAAAAAATAATGTTTTGAAGTGTCTTGGATGAGAAAAACATGTTGCAGTGAGAATGTTTTCTAAATATGTAATTTATTTAAATTTTATGTATTGTAGTGTAGGTTTCAGCACATTAAAATATATGAATCGTGCGATTAAGACCAGAGACTCAGGTCCCCTATAGGGGACAGAAATGAATTGCCGGGTCTCGGGTGTGTATAGAGGCGTACAGATTCAGTTTGGGACTCCCGCAGCTGAAGACTACCTCTGGGAGGATGCACCTTTTTTACCTTCATTTTTCATTTTTGTGGAGGATTACCCATCTGAGTTTGGGTTAAGCTAGAGGGTCATATCGCTGTTTCTGTGCCGAGCGGTACTCACTGTGCACCAGGACACTGACAGGGTACGTCAGAACATCGGACTCGGTCACCACCATGCAGGTGAAGGTCTTCTGGTCGTGCAGGGCGCCCTCGGCGATGAGCAGGCCGAAGTTTTCCGAGATGTTCACCCGGTCCTTGTAGTCGTCCGTGGCCAGGATGGAAGCCTGATCCTTCTTCATGATGAGCAGGTCTCCGGTGGTGCCGTCGTCTTTGTCCTGATCCATGGCGACATAAATGCAACATAAATGCACCAGGGGGGGTTTTAGAGCTGCTCTACCCCTCGTTATTCAGAAGGATGTTTTCCGTAAGCTGCTCGCCGTATGAAAATTAATTGTAACCACCACCCCCCCTGCATGCCGTACCACGCTGCACTGTTTCCAAAAAACATAATTGAGAGGGCCATTATCCCTATAGTCATGTATAACAATAGATGGGGAAATTGGAGCTTCTCGATAGAACTTTCCTCCTGCTTCTTTTCAGTTTTACTACCATTTGAGTCTGTGGACATGAAAATAAAATGTAAAAAAATAATAAAATAATTTAAAAAAGGTTTTAGCAACAAAGCCTTTTTTTTTTTTTTTTAAAGTGTATGAAAGAAAACACGAAAAAAATATTTCAGCCTTGTACTTGCGCCTTGTAATTAAATAGGCAATACACGTGTATAGTTGTACTGTTCATCGTCAACCTAAGGGGAAATTGCTTCTGTAACACTCCTGGAGACGTTTCACGGTTGTTTTCCTTGTATTTGAGGGATACAGTGGCAGCATATGGTTTAATATGACAAGGCTTTAAAACATTTTTTTATTGGGCCTTAGCAGATTCTGCAGCCTTTCACCAGGGTGACCAAGTGTGGATTAAGTCCCTGCCTACCTATGCGTTTGCTGTACAATAAGTATTACATAACAGGCTGTACTTAAATAACACTGCCATTTTGATATACAGTGTTAAGTTGTGACTGTAAATAGGTACGAGATAGCTTTGATGTAGTGTCACTTTAAAGAGGTGTGGGGCCGCTGCAATGTAGTTTGACTCTTAATAGGGACTCTAAATCTGTGTTGGTCTTTCCATCTACGGACATCTACAAACATTAGGAGGGAAATGCTTGCGGAGGAGAGGGTATCTTCTGCAGGAAGATTAATGCCAGATGTGGGTACATCTATAATGGCTGAGTCATTAAAGCTCACACAGCGGAGTGTATTACACGCAGGACATCCAGCGGGATAAGGGAACGGATGGGGAAAACTCACATATTTCCATTTTATGAACAAATTAGCTGCAGCCGGAGCTCCGTTGTTGCACGGCACTTCAATGGTCTCTCCATAGAGGCCCACAATGGTTTCCAAACTGCTCACTGAAAAAAATTTAAAAGCAAAGGCAAAAAGAGTTTTAATGCTTTCAATATCTTAATAGCCCAGTATTTACCTCCGTGTGTCGCTGATTTGGAATGCCTAGTTGTATTGCATCGATGTAACCTCCGTGAATCCGGGACAGTACGGACTAAAATGCGTTTATTACGCAGCACGTGTGGACAGCCACTTCTTCCTTTCACTCTGAGCAAGAGCAGCTCCTGGTCAGTCGGGCGCTTGCTGTCCGTCAGCGGCAGCTGCAGGAGATGTGCGGTCGTCGCCTCGGACGACCGCTCAGCTTCTTGCAGCTGGAGCAAGGCAGCTGGCAGGTGCCCCGATCATCGAGGGGTCGCTCTAGCGCAACGAGACGGATACCACCCCGCTGAATGAAAACCCAGTGCTTTAGCCGCTATTAAACATTCAAAAGAGTAACTACTGAATAAACAATGTACCTGTTTGCATGCAATGGAACTTGCTGCGAGTAGACGCGAGAACCGCTGAAGCATTCTGCATTCTGACGCAACGTTCTGAGTTTATTCACAATGCATCCTTCATTTTGACTCACAAAGTCAGTTTTTTTTCCCCCTTCGGTGCATTTAATTTTTAAGACAAAGAGCAAATTCTGGTAGAATTCAGCTCTGCATCTTTGTGAAATGGAATAAAACGGTTAAGTACTTTAAATACTGAACATAGACAGCTTTTTCACATTGACAGCTGGAATACACAATGTGTTCCAACTAGCAGCTTGCATGAATCACACAGCCGGAGAACTGCTCATTACACAAGCAGCAGGGGCAAGGATGAGTGAGCATAAATGCAACCTGTCTACACCCACAATACACACACAGGACCCCTGAAACTGCCTCTCTACATGGCAACTTCTACAGAAGGAAAGGTTCTGCAGGAGACGCATGTCATGTTAAAGATGACTGGATGATAGCCGAACCAATCAGTGTGATGAACCGCTGCCTGGCGCACTTAGCTAATATACTACTTCCTATTGAAATATGCCTCTGCATTCCCCTCTGCAGCAGGCCGCTCCTTGAAATCTCAGGAAGACTCCGGATCTGGACCCTGAGCAACAGCACAGTCTATTGCCTCTAAACTCTTGACATTTTTTCCCCATTAAAGCGCAGAAACCAGTGGATAGCTTCCATTCCGCAAGAAAGGAGTTAATTAAAAAACATAAAGATGATAAAAGTGAGAACAAGGGATTCATCGAAGCTTCAGCATCACCTCTTTCCTTTCTTCCGAGGGTGTAAAAGAAAAAAAACACACAAAAAAAAAAACTTAAATTTAAAACGGTCTGTAGCTTGCATGGTTTCATTTTAGTACCTCGCCGGCTGAAGATTCAAGTGTTTGATTGTGCACATCTGATATGTTTTCCGAATGATGCACCGACTTAATAGAAATATATTAAACTGTGCACATCACCGTCCAAGTGATACGCTTTGCATCCGAGTCTCATTTTGAGGTAATGAGACTCAATAGAGTCACTCTGAAAGACGGTGGCATGACCGTCAGTGTGAGAAGCACTGCTGGTTTCAGAAATGGAAACCTAATGTGCTTTGAGCGAGCAAAGCAAACACCACCTGCCATCCGTTACCTGACCAGGTGCAGAGTGCTATGGCAACGTGCTATCACCTGGAAGGCAGCTGCCATTTCCCAAGAGTGGGGGGAGGAGCAGAACAGAAGATAAAGGGAGTTGCAACTGGATCCTCTAAGCAAGCCATCCATTTTAGCACCACAGAAAGGCAAATGACATCGGTTTGCTAAGTCTTTGGAAGGGGGGGTGGGGGAACACACAATGGATCTGTAATCTTTATTTTATCTTGACCTCACTAACTCATTGAAGAGTTGTCTGTGTGGCACAACATGCCCTTACAGAAGTCCACATGCTAAAATGGCATTTACACTGTATACCATCTGTTTACAAGGCCTGCCAGTGTCCGGCCTGTGACAATTGTTCCCTCTCCATCGGTAGTTCCACGGTCCTCAACTGTGCCCACGTATTGACATTGAATATGATTGAGTGTTCACACAAACTAGCCAACAGGCTGCCTTTTATTTATTTTTACATGGCATCTACAACCACCTGCTCAAAATTGGTCTATTCAGATTAGAAGAGGTCACAGTGCAGCGTGTGTAACTAGTGCTACTGCCAAAATGCTAAAGTGAGCCTTTCTCATTTCAATCTCCTTATAAACTGAATAGTTTTCATTTCATCAAAAGAAATCATGCTAATCCACTGTTTTGCAGTCTAAGCAATTTAACAAGGTGGAATTCTAATTCAGAAAGATTACCCTTTGGCAATAGGTATTGAAAGAATGCCAGGCTCATACTCAGACCCAAGGCTACTGATAGAAATATTTAATTATTAATATAATTTACTATGCATTTGTTTTGTATGCCCAATAGGGACAAAGGGAGATGTCTCCTGTCTGGGCTGTCTTCAGTCGGCTATCATAATTTGAATTGCATGCTAATATTCCAGATTCAAATCACTTATCTTTGAATAGGCAAAGTGTGCCGAGCTCGCCCTTGAGAGAGCAGCGTATAGGCAGTGGCTTTATGGTAAAGAGGGGGGGGTGTTAAGTTGCATGATTTGCCATGTGCACACGTGCTAACAGATTAAAGAAGACAAAGCCGGCTGGAGATGCGCCCGTTTCATTTAAGGAAGCAATTCCAGCTGCCCGGCTCTGGAAGGCAAGGAGCGGTGCAGCTCCATTATAGAGCTCTCCTCTCCCGGCGACTCATAATCTCAAAGCCTCCACTCTGACTTCAGGGTCAAAACAGCCACAAACTGAACGATTGCAGCGGCGAGAAAGAATATTGATCACCTTTAAAAAATTTCTCTGTTTCAAAATATCTTCCGTTTGCTGCAATGCGTTTCAAAGTGAGTAAGGGGACCACATCGATACTGTTGCCAAACCAGCTGTTCATACTCCGAAATAACTTATTGAACCAAACAGGTGTTAAGATATTGGTATTTGGGATTACTCTCTGGACAGAGACAGCACACCGGAGTCACGAAACATTTTTAAATGCTAAAAAAAAAATTACACAAACCGCCTATGAACAGTGACTGCCGTACAAAGAAAACCAGGTAAAATGTTATGGCGGGATGAAGCCACGCCTACTTGTCGCATGGGCACACACTTGGGTTGCATTGGCAAATCAGCCCGGGAGTTAAAGGCGTGCTCTCTCTCTCCATGGTGATTCTGAGACCGGGGAATCCCCGCGCTGCCCGAGACAGAGAGCAAGTCTGAGAAAGGCAAACTAAAAGAAAACCTGGCTAAAAAGCTGTCGTGTCGTTTTAGTTTGTTATTTTTTACCAGGATCCCGTGAGGGTGAAAGGAGAAGTTTTTTTCGTTTACTCTCTCTCACGCTACAATAATAAAACACCGATGACAACTGGAATTGCCGATCTCCCTCCTGTGTCCTGCACTTCTCTCCCTTCCAGGGGTGTCACCCTGTGGGTGACAAAAGCGTTCATGCTTGCTGTGGTTTTCTTCAAAGCATTTTGACTGGGGAAATGGTTTCCTCTGGCTCGTTCCTCGCTGAGACGGGCCTTTCAAGCCAAACGTGGAAATCGTGGGGACGAGCAGCAGTTGAATGTTTGTGTGCCAGCCAGACATAGCGGCCAGCAGAGCGCTGTGCAGGATAGGCTGCCCTTGCTCCCAGTGTTCAAATACAGGACTCTGTATTACTCTGCCGTCCTGAAACCTCCTGTGGTCAGAAACAATTCAGCATCGAGGAGAAACATTTGTCGTATTTGAGTTTGACAAACTGCTGGCTGTTTCAGTGGAACTCAAAAATGATTGCTCTTTTACATGGTTTATGGATTCATATAGCTATTACAAGAGAGCCACAGAATGAAGTGTTGGTTTTTAGCTAGCTAACTATTAAGTGGTTAAAAGTCAGTCTTGACTTAAGAAGCAAAAAAAAAAAAAAACACAGCTGTTATAGAGGGAGTCAGTAAACTTTATATAATGCCATTATCACCCCAGTACCCAGTGTATTTATTATGCCGAGTTGCACTGGGGTGATAATAGCACTATCTAAACTTTGCTGTCACATTACCTTGAAAACCTACATAGGTAGAAGCGAACCTGCTCAGCATGGTGCGAATGCTCACTCACGTCTGCATGATTCTACGGAAACATGAAATTCTCACACCAGATCTGGTCATAATTCTTGATGAGTTCTTCATTCCTTTTCAACAGTGACTAATACAGAAGGGCCACTGGAGAAAGAAAGCTATTGTACAACTTGCTACCCATGTCAGACTTGGCGAACATCTTAATAAGATGCACCTTAAATCAATTAGGCAGAATTAGATGCATCCCAGAAGGGGGATTTTTGATGGGATTAATCAGGTTGTCTGTAAAGTTGGTAATGACTTAGGAAGGCATTATGTGCATTTTCTCTGAGCAAAGTACTTGACACAAAATTGCATTTTAAAACTGCTGGGAAAAATCACAAAACGTCAAAATCTAAATTACCGGGTTAAGACGATAGGAGAGCATGTACTCTAAGCCAATTTCTACATGAAACCAGAAACTGAGGATGGAACTAAGTCATAAATTACATGTTTTATTTGCTTAGCAACTACCGTTATCCAGAATAACTTTTACATACTGTCTATTTATAGAGCGGTACGTTTACTGAAGCAATTCAAGTTAAGTACCTTGCCCAAGGGTACAATGGCACTGAACCTTGAACCTGCAACCTCAGAGTAAGAATTCCCAAACAATTATGTTACACTGCCTTTTAGGTTTGGCACAATATATAAACTACCACATTGTTAGTGGAGAGTTCCAGAAGTGTGCTACTGGGTAGAAATGGAGTACTGACCACACTGTGGTAAAGAGTTTCATAGGACTGTGTTTAAAGAACCACTAGCATCACCTAGGGAGGGAGGGCTCTATTCGGCAAAGTAATCTTTACTTCAATGCTACTCTTCTGGCCGAATGATCACAAGAAGTCTATCTGCACAGGTGGTCTAATTAATGCATCTTCCACATGATGACTGCGCGTCTCAGCTTTGTGACTGCAGTGAAAGTATTTGGCCACATGTTTTTTTGAGGACACCATGCTAGCCGGCCAGAGGGGTGTTAGGGATGGACTTAACATGTGACTGAGCAACACAACAACACAATAAAGAAACAGAAGAAAATTTGGGAATGCAAAATGGGCACATGTAAAAAAAAACCTACCCTCTGCATGTTGCTTCCATTGCAACAAAGTGAGCGTACAGTTTGCATCAGGTCGTTTGTGCCGCTTCCTGAAGTAGTCCTTCCAGTCAGTTTGTCTAAATGATCACCTTTGATAGGTAATGCCAATTTCCTCCTCTCATGACATTTTAAACATTCACTGTAACGTTCCTAGCCACAATTATATGTGCAATAATGGAAAGTCCTGCAGTTGTCTTGTTATATTATACGTTATAATGAATGCAGAACTCCGTGAACGTGCTCTGGAAACAGTGTGGAGACGTCAGAGGTAAAGAAGGAACTGGAGAATAAATTGTGACAATCACTTGAAAATCAAAGTGTAAAGAATCACATGCTGGGGCAAAGATATATTAAAAGCTTTGCAGGAAGATTGAAAAAAAGGCAAACATCCAAATCACTGAATATACTAAGCTATAAAGTACACACAACTGTACAAATCAGATCCAGTGATTCATGGAAAATGCATGTGTAGTTGGCCGTCATATTAGATATACTAGGGCAGTGCCCGCGCCCGTTCAGAACGGGCCAATTGCTTGGACCCCGGTATTGATGCTTGTATCAAGAACCGCTCATTCAATCAACTTCACAGTCGACACTGCAGTTCCTTGGGTCCTGAGCAATACACCTAGCGAATTTCAACTTCATACAGTGCCCGGTTGTCGAGCAAAGCGAAAGACAGACAGACAGGATTTCTTTCTTTAGTTAGATACAGCTCAATGCCACTCAGAACTAATTGTTGTGCTGTGGTTTTACTTAAAATAGTAAAAGGAAGCACTGGCTGAATTTACATTGAAATTACTCAGGATGACACTTTGGTGGCAGGACTCACTGTACCATGTTCCATTTGTTTTTTCTACCTATTATATGGCTCTAATTTTCCTTTGTATAACGATGTGTGGTTTTGTAAGGATGTTGCTGACCTAATTTATGCCACAATTCACTTACATATAAGTGTTAGTCATTTAAATTTTACCTTATGTAACCCAATTATATTTGAAGTTTCTCTCAGCCTTACTTTTTTGTAAGTTAGGAGTTAGCTGACAGAAATCTGTTTTAAAACCTTGCTCCAGCTGTTTTCATGCTCAGTCGCCCACCGTTACAGCTGAAAAAATGCAAGCCATTTAGTGTCTAGTTCTTTCCATTTGACTAATTGCAAAACAAAGTTTTTGAACAGCATAGCTAAGGTAGCATTGTGATACGGTAGCAATTTCAACGTGCCATATTTCATAGTGGTAGTAGCACATGACATCAATTCCTAATTACAATAGGAATTGAATTACTTTCACACCGTTTCACACTGAAATTGTGCTTTTATCACTAAGTAACCAAGATTATAGGTAACAGGCTAGGCAGTGCAGATGTATATCTATATTAATGTGAACATCAACTCAAACTTGAAAGAACTCATCTTTAACACCATTAACCTCAAAAATTGCATGCATTTAGTGAAATATGAAGATGCGGTGCAGTGTGGTGAAGCGGTTTTCTGCTGGTTCAATAACCAGTGCAGGCACCACAGCTTCATCCCTGAGAGTTGTTTGTACTATGAAACACATTTAGGAAGCAATAGCTCTATGTTACCAGGACAGCACAGACGTTTAGACAGGTAGCTCATTGAAGCGTATAGCTGCGATAAACATTGGTAACGAGCACATCAACCCTGTACTAGAGAAAGTGACATCGCCCCCTATTGCCAGAACAAGAGGGTGATTCCTGCCCTTAGCTGCAGACCTTGGTCTTAAGTCAGTGAGCCAATCTTAGCCAACCTTACCTCGTGTCCAGGCCTACGGTTCACAATCAGCAATTACTTTCCCCCTATCGCATTCAAATACATTTACATTGCCAAAAATGATGGAGCTAGCTTTAGGTGTATCATGGCTTTTCAACCACTACAAGAGTGATAGCTATTGCTATCTAAAGCCCTATTCGGACAGGATAAGTTTTCAGGACAATGTCTGTAAAGTAATTGTTATCACAGGATGTCTGTAATGTTAATGGCCGATTCGGATGGGATAAAGTATCTCCGTAATGGAGTACTCAAGTGACTAACATTAGCTAGCTAGCTTGAAGGACTAAAAGCTAGAATTGCTTTATGTGGTTAACCGTAGCATAGTTTCTGACGTTGTCGGGCGGGCTTCTCAACTTAGCAAGCTAACGTTAGCTCATCTTCAGCTGCAGTACTCCCATCTGCCCAAGAATGTCTAGACAGACGAGATGATATTTTATTGGTCGAGAACCAGCCGTGCATTGCATTACTGAATATGTAGTCCATTAAAGTTGACTACAAGTCTAACTACAATCATTAATGCATTACTTTAAAAAAAATTAATTGGAACACCAATATATGGTCTATATTCTTGTACCACACAGGCTAATCCAGGAACGTTTCGGCTCATTCTATAAATCAGATTTCAAGAAATAGTCGATAGTCTCCGAAGCCCATTCATCTCCCTATCTTCCATAGGGAATTTACTTCCAAAACCAGACTCCGACCATGACTGTACTCACTTTAGTACTCTATCAGCGTCTAGAATTGCAGAGATGGGAGTGTCTACTCCATTTTGTCGTCATGACGAAAATGTTCCCCACGTGTCATATAACGTTACACATTCTATCTTCACTGAAAACTCATTGCTTCTGGTAGAAAAATCGCTGGCAGGGAGCAATTGAAAAGTTGCAGGTGCCAAAAAAAAAAAGAATAACTACGTAGAGACAAGGTTGGCATGGCAAACTGTCCACAAAAAGCGTGAGGAATCCTGCATTACACTTCTTTATTAATGTTAGATTGAGAAAAATAGTACACTGTTCGGCTGCTAGACCATATGTAGGCTAGTGCTAGGCTACAATAGTTTATCTAAAGCTGCCACAAGCGCTGCCTCACTGTAGCCTACTTTTGAGCCTTTTGTTTTTGTGTGCTCTCCGTTGTCTTATTTAATATAACATTACACTTAATTTAGAGGTCGGCCAATAGTTGTGGCTTGTACTTGGACCGAAAAGAGGACGACTGAAGGCGTCCTCGATTGCTTATGTGAAAAAACAAGGGAAAAGACTGGGGAAAAATAATTTCTCACAGGAAATACCTGAATATTTACCGACATGTCAATTCGTACAGGATTGCTTTAACCTTGGGCTAATTTTACAGGGCATTTAACAGTAGGTAAGACGCCGGAATCTTTACTGGCGCGGGAGCACACAGTCTGCAAAAGTTACAGACATGGTAGATTCGGACGGGACTAAAATTGCAGAGATCCTCCGGTCATTATTACATTACCCCACTTCCCTCTGTAAAACTAGCACATTGCCCCACCTCCCCCTGTAAAACTAGTACATTACCCCACATTACCCCAACTCCCCCTGTAAAACTAGCACATTACCCCAACTCCCCCTGTAAAACTAGCACATTACCCCACCTCCCCCTGTGAAACTAGCACAATACCCCAACTCCCCCTGTAAAACTAGCACATTACCCCACCGCCCCCAGTAAAACTAGCACATTACCCCACCTCCCCCTGTAAAATTAGCACATTACCCCACCTCCCCCTGTAAAATTAGCACATTACCCCACCTCCCCCTGTAAAACTAGCACATTACCCCACCTCCCCCAGTAAAAGTAGCACAGTACCCCCACCGCCCCCAGTGAAACTAGCACATTGCCCCACCTCCCCCTGTAAAACTAGCACATTACCCCACCTCTCCCAGTAAAACTAGCACATTACCCATTACCCCACCTCCCCCAGTGAAACTAGCACATTGCCCCACCTCTCCCAGTAAAACTAGCACATTACCCATTACCCCACCTCCCCCAGTAAAACTAGCACATTACCCCACCTCCCCCTGTGAAACTAGCACATTACCCCACCTCCCCCTGTAAAACTAGCACATTACCCCACCGCCCCCAGTAAAACTATCACATTACCCATTACCCCACCTCCCCCAGTAAAACTAGCACATTACCCCACCTCCCCCTGTAAAACTAGCACATTACTCCACATTACCCCACCTCCCCCTGTAAAACTAGCACATTACCCCACCTCCCCCAGTAAAACTAGCACATTACCCCACCGCCCCCAGTAAAACTAGCACATTACCCCACCTCCCCCTGTAAAACTAGCACATTACCCCACCTCTCCCAGTAAAACTAGCACATTACCCCACCTCCCCCTGTAAAACTAGCACATTATCCCACCTCCCCCTGTAAAACTAGCACATTACCCCACCTCCCCCTGTAAAACTAGCACATTACCCCACCTCCCCCTGTAAAACTTATCCCATCCAAATAGAACTTAAGTCAGGAAAGCGAATGGAAAGCACACACATGAATACATACGTATATGCCTGCATCTGACTATTTAAATAAGGAAAACACATTAATAGTACAGAAGATCTATGCACCTTGTTGACAGACCTGAAACTAAATTGTACTGTAGAGTTTAACTAATTGACCCTTCACTCTTTGCGCTAATGACCTAGCTTTTAAAAGGAGAATAAAATAAAAAAAAGTGCTTAGTTCAAAGATAAGTTGGAATTGAAAACAACTTTTTACAGAACGCTGCCGACCTCTTGCTGAACAGATGGTGATTAGCAAAGGAGCAATCAGTAGGTCCAGACAGGCCCATGACCCATCAAAAGGCATTAACAGCATGTTTAGAGCATCTGATACAGGCTTCTGACTTCCCGACACAACAGAAGGTAATTCAGGTTCTCCAATAAAGAGCATGTTATTAGCAAAGCTTTGCAGATCTGAATTATAATTGTGAGGTAAGCACTGGTAAAATCCGTGCTTCTGAAGTGTTGTACAATGTACAGTGTTAACGGCCATGCAATTCAAATACACAGAGCATGGCCGTAAATGTATTGTGCTACATTGTGTCAAACGCATCCAAATGTTGACAGCTTTGAAAGGAGAAAGAAGATTCCTGATAAGAAATAAAAAATAAAAAAATTGGCAGGCTGCAGAGTCTTCCCCAGAATGAAGATGGCTTCTCTTGGCTGTTAAAATCAAAGGAAATGCAACTCTAATTTTAACAGCAGGGGGCTTTGGATTGGATCCCTTAACTCTCCCTAATCCCTCTCTTTTATTCCTGAATTTTTACACAAGCAAAATTTCTCCCCCTTGGGAACCAGGTTAAAAGTCTAGGGCAGACATAACAACGGGATTTGGCGAGTATGCCTGAGTGGATGTGTATCCGGCCTCAGCATTTACGAAACAGCTGCACCGTCCACTGTGGCCAGTGCCCTGGCCAAATGGGCCCGATCGGCCTGGGATGCAGCAGGTGCACCAAGCACTTAGTGAATGTTTCCATTTTGTAAAAGAAGAAAAACCCCAATCCAACTGCCCCCTTGTGCCCATCCATATAAAACATCAGTTGCTCTTTCAGGGGCCATCTGCTTTGGGGCAAGTGTAGCCTTTTGTGCTCCTTCAGGGGATTTAAGTGGATCCTCTGACCTACACCTGGCCTGGCTTAACCCTTGAAGGTAGGTTTATTTGGAATATTTTTTTCTTCAAAATTCTAAGTCAGTGTTCTAGAACTCCAGTAGTGATTGTTACATCAGCATTATAATGTTCAGTTAAGAACATTTTAATCACATTCTGACCTTAAAGGGTTAATCACCAAGTTGGATCTTCCAGTTGCTATGAGAAATGGTTAGCTCAGGTAAAATAAGTTTTAACAAGGAGATTTGGACAATGTAATTTCAGCTTTTTATTTTTCGCTTATTAAATGTGATGGGATCTGAAACCTTCGATTTCCCCGCCATGTTTCCCTGTAAATAAAGTTATAATTATATCAACCATTCTCCATTAACCAAGAGGGATACCAGTTTATTACTGGACATTAGCGCATGTGTTGTTGTGCATGTCATTCGAGCAGCCCGCTTATGGGTCAGGCTACAGATGTGTTCATGTGACTGCAGAAGGCCCATAATTACACTACTGATGGGAAACCACAATTATGATGCGTTTGCAAATGCACTATAAAAGGGGCTTTTGTTAGTCTCTCTCGCTCTCTCTTTCTCTCAGGGACACACACATTTTCTGTGCTTTTGTTCCCCCCACACCCCCTTTCCAAAACATCACCCAACCTTTCGACAGCCTGCCTGAGCCCTGCGGACAGTGTCCATAATTCCCCTGGGGTCGCCGTTGGGCTGTTTCCTTTGCGGTAAACAAAAAAGAAAAGAACTCGACAAGTGAAGGTGAAAAAAATGAGGATGCGACAGAAATATTTAGCACTGGTTTGGACCGGTTTCTTATCAAACGAGGTCAACAGAAACTCGTCGTTTTTCACAGAGACACCAGGCGCCGGAATTACATCAGGAATTTCAGGTTTCTCCCCAGCCCCAGTGTAACCTGCACCCATTGACTGTAGAGGGGGAAATGGGTTAGGCTGATGGCAAAAATACATCCATGAGCTGAGGTTTTTCTTAAGGGCGCACATTCAAGCATCAGTGCACTAGCACAGCTCAAAAGGAACAACAGACAAAGGGTTTGTGTGCATGTGTGTGCGCGCGTGCGCGTGCGTGTATGCTTCAATGCCTTATGGGCAACACTTCTGTAATTACTTCATTCATTATTATAATTTTTTTTTTTAATATTCCTTTTAAAAAGATTTTCAGGAAAGGATCAACTGAGACACTGCTAAAGGGCAGCGAGCCAATATTTAAGAGGTGCTTCATGCTATTGAACCTAACAGAATACTACACTTTATATTGTGCCATCAACGACGTCGGCTCACGTCCAGCGAAGAACGCGCCCAGAGAAGTGCAAAGGGTGAAAGACACACTTAAGCTGCAGACAGCTGCCGTCAAGACTAACAACAGGCCTCTCTGTCCAGGAAGTGTGCACCATTACATGGAACTGTAAAAAAAAATGAATGATTAATTTACTCGGTCCATTTACAGTGGAGAAGGGCAGGCTTTTCAGCCTTAACCGAAATCCGCACTTCCACCACAGTGCAAACAACAACAGATCAATAATCCTGACATGTTCTTCTATGCTGTTAAGTAGAACGCTGATGATAGTTTTAAGCAGCAGGGGGGAAATGCCACGAAGAGCACAGACAGTCTGGAAGAGCCTGCTTCTCTTCTTTCTGCTCACGGCACACACGACAACAGAAATATTTGTGAATCACTTGCGCACAGGCCAGGGGGCTACACCTGGTGGGAACGGGCTGGGAGTGCTCTTTCTCCACCCAGGCTAAGAGGACAGAATAATATGTTGTGGAAGCCAATGAAAAACTGAAAATGTCTTTGTTTTCCGATACTTAGAAAAGTTAAAGGTGCACTGACTTCCATTCACAGTTAAAACACAGAGGTGGGCGTGGAGCTGATTTCAATCTCAGGAAAGTTTGAAGTTATAATGGTATACATGCTATATAATGTATTACATGCAATATATATATATATATATATATATATATATATATACAGTATATATACAGTGATGACAAATTAAAGCAAAAACCCCTAGTTTGGTGGCTCTGTTATGCTGTGGGGGGCACCACAAATCAATACGGATATCCTATGATGAAACATTTCTATCCTGATGGGAGTGGTCTCTTCCAGGATGATAATACCCCCATCCACAGGGCACCAGGGGTCACTGGATGGTTTGAGGAGTATGAAAATGATGTGAATCATATGCTATGGCCTCCGCAGTCACCAGATCTCAACTCAATTGAACAGCTATGGGAGATTTTGGACCGACGTGTTAGACAGTGCTCTCCACCACCATCATCAAAACACAAAATGAGGGAATTTTTTTTTTTTAAGAATGGTGTTCCCATCCTTCCAGTAGTGTTCCAGAGACTATAATCTATGATAGACTAGAGGTAGAATCTATGTCAAGGGGCATTGAAGCTGTTCTGGTGGCTCGTGTAGCCGAACACTTTACTAAGACACATTATGTTGGTTTTTCCTTTAATTTGTCACCCGTCTGTGTATATATATATATATAGTTACAAATTAAGGAAGATCCTGGAAGAAGGCTGTATTCAGGAAGTAAAATGTGGAGCAAGAGAAGTATGGCACCCTGAATTGTGCCATCACAATAATAACTTTAATTTCTCTAATATCTTGGACCTCTCAAACCCTTTCTGCATTTCATCGCAATATGAGAAGATATTGCTCCATGTTACAAAATAAAATGACACAATCAATCAAATGTTTTGTACCAGCTATCACATGGTAAATGGACACGCGTTTTGTTTCTACCCATTACGACACATATTGTTTATTCAAATGATGAGGAAGAAATGAAGGACACAAGGCATCTGCCGTATTCAGTGGTTGGCTGTTTTTCCCTTTAAGAAACCAAGAACAAAATTCACCACGGCAATTAAGATGGGGTTCTATAACATAATGCCGGTATGTTCCGTGTGCGTGACAGATTCCACTTTCACAAGATCAGAATAAATTATATAACGAGGGAAAAGGGAACGTTGGGTTTATCCGGTGTAGGTGTGAGGGGGGTGAGATAGATTCCTATTACGCAGGACTAGAGAACGGAGCGTGTCAGACCGAGCTCCTGTGCCGCCATAATACGAGTATAGCCCCCGGCGGCGATTTGGGGACAGGTGGTGACAAGGGCACTTTCTTTGTTACGGAGGGTCAGCACAACCTGTGGCCGAAAGGACGTCAGTACTTTTGGAGAGCAACCATCCAGCACATGACCAGTGGAGCGTGCAGGCTAATTACCCCGTCCAGGGTTCAAGCTTTCCAATCGGCCGACGCAGACAGCAGCAAGCGCAAAGTGCTGAAATAACTGACCTCATGAAATTAAAGTGCAGACACTCTCCTTTGACCACGGGTGCTAAATAGACGCGCAATCTTCTTATTGGCTCGCCTTTCTCCTCTCCCGTCCGGCCGACTGATTGAACTCGCTCAGCGTAGAGTGGCTATTCTACACACACACACACACACACACACACACACACCTCCCCCTGACCTCTTGCTCAATACCAACTGTCATATCCTCAGGGCAAAGGTCACACTGCAGTTCAACTCACCTTCTGCAAACATGCACATCCCCCCTTAGCTAAAGTGAGACGTGAGAGATTATTACACGATTTCACCATCTCTACACACAAAAAACCCATAACCGCTTTCAACAAGTGGAACGTCAGGATGAAAAATGTTTTTAATGGCACTTTTCATAAAATGCATCACGGTAGAAAACATTAAGGCTAGTGGCAAAAAATGTGATGCGTGATGCAGTAAATGGCCCGAACACTGCTTCTTAAGCTACTCTATTCTAATGTGTTCAACTCTCATATTATTACCAGTGGGCAGGCTCTCAGTGATGCCTCCACCAAAAGCACTACTCCAGTCTGTAACCAAAACCTGACTGCAACAGCACCCTCTGTGGACTGGAGACTGGCGCTCGACTCACAAAAACAGGCCTTCGTGTTACCCAGGCAGACAGGCGTCCATTCAGTACAGTACTGCCCATCTTATCATACAACAGCAATTCCACCGTTCAATCAGGCATTGCCGGTCTGTCTGCTCCAGCTGCTTGTGCGTGTGCAAACGTTTGGCGCATTAACTGCGCGGTTCATCTGGTGGGTTACGGAGGATAGAAGAAGCCACTGGCTGAATGAATTTCAGGGGAATATCAGTTTTACTCTTCCCAACCGACGCTATGGGAAGCGCTTTCCAAAGTGGGGAATAAAGAAAACATGCAGACAAAAAGTATTGAAAAAATCAACTCCTCCAACTAAAAAATAAAAAAAAGTGTGAAAACAAGGTGCGACAGACCTCCTTTTGTCTAGCTGTGTATTCTCAGTTTCTCTGGGAATTAAGTGGAGACCGAATACATTTCAGGACTTATTCATTACCAGCTCACATTCACCTCTCAAGTGACAAGCTGTTATTTAAAGACTGAAATTCAAGTTCCAATCATTCCTGACCTTGGAGCTTCCAGATGGTGGCGCGTTACCTGTATGGACTTGCTCTTTATACTGTTCACACGACGAAAAGAGAAGAAAAAAATGTTCTCAGCTTTGACACAAAAATGAGAATACCAGTGAGCAAAGTTCAAGATGATGAACATTTACAAATAAAAGCAAAAATCTGCCACTGCTACCTTAGCTAATAGCATGTCTATTTAAAAATAAGAAACTGAGCTGATAGAAAAACTGTTTTGAAACACCACGCATTCCTAGGAAGAATTCACAGGATAAGCTCATAGGTCTATTCAATGAGGAATTTAATTAACATCACTGAAATCCATTTACCATTTACTATCGCTCATACATTATGCTGCTTTTATAATGTGTGTCTAATAGCGTTCAGTTATATCCTTGTCCCAGAACTGGAACCAGGCTGTCTTATTTACTCTAAGTTTACAGATGCCTTTCCACAATGTCTTGCCGACTGATGCCAGCTAAGCCCACTAGCAGTAAAGGTGTTGCCCTACAGTATACACAGGCGATCGGTGTGGGCAGACTACGCAAGCTGTGTTGAATTACAGCCAGAGGGAGGGAGGGAGGAGGGGGGGGGGGGGGGGCTGTCATGGCTGATCACAGCAGAAAGCCTAGAGGGAGACTGAAACAATATGGAATCCAACTGAATTTTTATATTTAATATACCTCAGCCTTGGATTGCAAACAAAGACCAGCTGGGCAGTGGGCTTCATTCATCAGCCGCTGCGCAGGATTCTGCGAGCAGCAACTGTGCTTCTGGGTAATATGGTAAGGTGATGGAAAGGCAAGCCTTGTGTGCCTAAGTTGGCTCCAGCTGGCGCCAGCCTGGCTCCGCCTCTTTCTCTGGAATAGGAGCACTTTCCTGCATTGTTCAACACAACAGATAATGGATTGCATTTATAGAGAGCCTCTTACAATCTCAAAGCACTTTACAGTAGAGGGTGGGAGCCCTCGCCCAACCACCGCCAATGTACAGCACCGCTGCCTCTTTGCACCACAATGCTCACCACACACACACACACACACACACACACGTAAACAGGGGTGGAGGGGGAGGGAATCACTGCATGCCGGGGCATCTGCAATGCTGAGAGGCAGTCCCTAAAAGCACAATCCCATTCCAACACAATGCACCGCATTCACCCTATGGCACTCTGATTAGCATCAAGATGAGGGAGATGAGATGGATGGCTGTAGGGGGTGGATATATGCATGTAAATAGAGCCCTAGGCTTTAAATACATGATTGTAGATTATCGGCTTGGGTTTTCAGGTATATCTGCATCTGAAAGGCATTAGAGAGATCAGAGGGACTGTGGCTGGAAGAGTGCCAATACAAGGCAAATCATCACTTGTGAGGTTTACATTTTTTAGTCAATGCCAAAGAAAGTCAGCCAATAAAGAAAGAAGCCGAAACGGGGCCGATTATCCCCTTACATGCCTTTCACATGCCTGAATAACCCACTTACTTGCCTACCACGTCATTTTCTTTACTGGTTTCAATAAAATAGCATTGCAATCTATTATAATTCACCGTGTTTGACAGCACCCACAACATGATACCCCTTCCACACCCCCAATATCACAACATTATTATATCCTGTTGCATTGATTGATAGTTTTGGGTTGTGTCCATCTAGGCTCCTCAAGGTTGCCGTTGAAATTCTCTACGCTTTCCAGATAACAGAAATCCTAAATAGACATCAATTAGCTTCCTCTGACATGGGAACACAGCAAAGGCAAACAATCGGAAGCCACATATTCAACCGTCTCTTCAAGAGCCCTTGGCAAAAAGGCCAGGTTAAGCAAATGCATTGTACATAAGTCCCTGCATTGTTTACGAACAGGTGCTGCGTTTTCATTCGCCCGCTCTCACGTGAGTCACCCGTTTCCACACAAAGAGCTTCTATCCAGGCTAACCTTCCCGTTGTGTTTGAGTCCGTTCTCTAAAATACCTATTGAATGCCAGATTTGTTTTCTCACAACATATTCATTGAATTCTCTACTTCCATTTAAGAGGGGGAAAAAAAAACAATTTGCTACAAGACCCATTGCTTTACCAAAAAAAAAGAAAAATCCAATTTTCACAGAATTCAAATGTACTTCTTGTGGAAAATAAGGAGAGAGAGAGAGATGGAATTGATTGAGTCATTCATTTGCAGGTCCAAGTCCCCCCCTCCCTGTTCTTTTCACCTGCAATCGCTCATTACAAACACACTCTCAGATCTGCCAATCCGTCGATTTGTCGATGGGTACTTCAACAGTGTTTTAAAGGGGATCTGGTGTCCTAAAGCGTTAAATAAACTCTAAAGGGAGGCACTGAGAGAACAATAGCATTCCTCGGATTCAGACAAGCTTACTCTCTGAAGACTCCCGATCCGGAGGGGTGGCCTGAAACTGATGGAAGGGCCGCATTACCGTGCAAAGTGCCCGTCCTCCCACTCCTCTTTTTAAAAACCCCAAGCTTGCAAAAACCGAGCAAAGGACATACATTAAAACGGGGAGCAGACAGTACTGTGGAAAAAACAACAGACATCTGTCAGGTTGAGAACTGAGTGCACTCTAGAAGCGTGGCCATTAAGTTCTGAATTATAAATGTGTTTGGTGGGCAGGGAGAAGGAGCCACTAGAGAGGATGTGACCGAAGCTTTCTGACAGCTGGGGATGGGGGTGGGATGGGTCAAGCTCTCAGCCCCCAAACAGCCACATGCAACCATCTCCCATTAATGAACTTAAACTCCAGCATAAGGCCATTTACAAACAAGATAAAACCATTTTTAAAAAGCAACACAAAAGCCTGGGGAGATCATTACGGACTAAATTTAATTTACATGCTGTGGATGGGACAGGGCCTTCATTTCACCGCGTCTGATTTTTCTGCTAAAAGGATTAAAGCAATTTTACACTCTTAAACTGGACAAGTTATCTTATCCCACTGGTTTCACTTGTTAATGATCTCTTTTTGAACTGATGTTGAGGCTTTACAGACTAGACCGCTGAACGACAGCCAAACCTTCAACGGAACATGAAGAAAAGGACAAACCGTGATTGCTCTCGCTAGTATTTATTATGAAATCTATGACAGGCTTTTCCTTGAATAATCTGGATTAACCTTTTTTTTTTTAAATGTTCCACTTGGTGACTATGGAGGTGGTTTTACAAAGACCCTGAAGGAGGGAGTCCATGGGTCCATTCCATAAAGAAGACTCTCAAACACAAAGTCCCACGGTCACCGCAACAATTCAACAGAAGAATTTGATGAGCTGGATCCAGCATTTACACGCTATTAATGGATGAATTAAATCATAACGCGCCCTCGCAAAACAAACAAAACAAAAAACACCTCGTTATCAGATCCACGGAGAAAATGGCACATTTCTGACAGAGAGAGGAGGGGATTCGGCGCGTTCCGTCTGCGAAACGGTTCACTTGCCAGACCAAGTGAGCTACACCTTTCCCTCCAAGCGCACACACCAAGCGCATCTTTATTTTCGAGCGCGCGAGGGGTAAGCTGAGGTAATGGCTGCTCAGGCTGGTGGAGATGACCCTCCTCTTTGAACAAAGAGCTGGAGCTTACAAAAAGTATATCGGGAGCCCAAGCAGAAGGCCGGAGGCGTGGGGGGGGGGGGGGGGGGGGTCGTTGTGTATATCCCTCCTGTCTGTAGTTTAATTCCCCATCACTCATGTAAAAAATCTCTCTGCCAGCAAGCACCAGGGAAGAGCGTCTGCTCATTATCTGCCACATTTGGTCTTCATGCATTTCTTGGGAGCTTTAAAGGCCCAGGTTCAGTCGTGCTCGGCGTTTTTAAAGCCCAAGGAAAGCGCAGACCCGCCTGTGGACCGTCACCGACACCCCCCGTCGGCCTGGGTCCCGTCACGGCGTGATAAGCCACAGTCCATTAGCGACGCCTGTTTGCCGAGGTGTCCATGTGACGCGCGAAGCGCACGGAGAGATTCCTTCCGCCCTCACGCCAGAGTGAAAGCACACGGGGAACAGGCGTGGGGCAAGGTAAAACATGGCTATGAGCAGCTGCAGTGGCAGTGCCATGATGTTAATTATTATTTGGCCTGAATCACTGCCAATAGCGTCTCCTGCAAACCATCAATCCATCTTTATTGCTATTCCCGACTGTTGAAAATAGCAGCGCTCAATAGCAGTGCAAGCAACCATAAATATCTTATTAAAACACAAAAATGCAGGGTCCTGCAGAGACACAATCATGGCGTTCTTGAGAATGCTGTTTCTCCTCTGTGTGCTCGCCCAACAGAGTTCAAACAGCTGTCAATCCCTCAATCAAAGCATCCGCCCCTGCGTGATACATTCTTTCCAGCCGGCACCTTTTTCTTTCCCGATTTCCATACTGTCGGCATTCGTTCCCCGTGCCTCTTCCTTTGCCCACATGGCCAGCTGAGAAACAGCATGCTGTAGAATATCTCTTCCTCAGTCATGTCCCTGGCTGTGATTAGACGGTGGCGCTGGATGACTACATAGGCCTCATGCAGGTCAATGCCCTTTTGTCCATGGCTGGAGCCGTTAAAAACAGAAATTGTGGATGGCCAGGTTTCTGTTTCACAGCGACCTTGAGAAATGCCTCTCAATAGTCGGCTCCATATTTATTTATTTAGTTAGTTATTTATTTTTCTTTCCCGTTAGATTGCGTTTCGTTTGCGGCCTCAAAAACCTCTGTCCACATTCAAGGCACATATCATTGGCCACCTTACCAAACTGACATTAGTCAATTGATGTTTTTCTAAAGTTATACTCTCATCAGGTTAGGTTACATGAGCCCCGCTTCGCTTACCCTTCTTTTAAACAAATATGTTCTTCATACATTTAAAAAAAAATTTAAAAAATGGATACAGAGGCATTACAAAAAAAAAATCAAAGCATTTTTGTTGCCCTTTTTTTTACATTTTTTTATTTTTTTACTTTCTTCCCTTCAAGTAGTTTTTTCCCGGTCTTAAGGAGCTGTAGTGATATCAGCAAAGATAAATTATCACCCCCTCAGATCACAACTGGAGAGCGTGTTGGCCCCTTTTTATTTACGGCTGCTGTAGGCTGCAGTTGATAAGAATCAGACTCCAGACATCTTGGTGCCAAAAACATGCGAGGCAAGACACCTCTCCACTGGGGTTGGGAATTAGCGGGTGGTTCCGCCCGTGGCTCTCACATAGGTTCCGTGTTCTCGCGGCAACGGAAGTCATGCACGCCGTAACCTCTGCGACCTTGGCATTCGCCGTACAGGTGTGAGCCCATGACTAGAGGTGGGTGCAGCGAGGCAAAGCGTAACAAAAATAAAACCAGCGGTGAAGCTGAATGAGGAGCACGGCGGGAGGGGGTGGAGATTGCAGACGCCCCCCCCCCCCTCCCCTCCGCTGAGCATGAAATGAACCGCCCGCCCCCACCACCCTCGGTTGCCGAGTGGCCCAGAGCTTATTCGCAGCGCCAGGGAACGGCAGGGATTGATTACCCAGGCCAAATTCCTCTCTTTATAAATACAAACAGATGGCCCCCTGGGTGCTACTAACATCCCTGTCCCAGTGTCCTGGTCTCCAGGAATCTGATAAGGGCATATAACCTTAGATCTAACGATGACCTTTGACACTGATGCACTTTACATCACTTTGTAGTATCCTCACGCATGCGTTGTTTTACAAAACGAGTACGGGTGGATTGAGTGGACCTACTACTTGAGCCGCAGATCTTAAATAAAATACATTTTTAATTAAGTTACAGGTCACATCCATTGTTCCACTATTTCTTTTATATAGAACATGACACGAAGAAAAAAGAAAAATTTATTAATTAAAAAATAAAGACTATACCAGGGTATGAATGTGCCTCTCATGTTGTCCAGCCGTGACTGGACAGAAACTCTCATTAACCATCGACATGGCCGTTTGCCCCCGAAGCGCAGAACAGACAGGGGTTTATTTAGCCTCCTGGAAAGGCCTGCTCCTTTCGCAGACCCGAGCCAGAGCTCAGCCAATCAAAAAAAGAAGCACGTGTCAGAATGCACTATCCTGCGCCCAGCTCTCCCCAGCTGGGAGCCCTCAGGATTCAGAGCTCAACACAAACAGGAGAACCGCGCTCGCAAAAAAAACCGCGAGCACGTATGACCGCATGCACAAACCACGCGGACGATTAAACGCAGACAGAGATGTCCGACCCGTACGAGGGGCCGCGGGTTTTAATCACACTTAAGAATACCAAAAGGCACCCAATCTTAGTGAAGCAATTTCAGCAGTTCTCATTCGAACAGAATCAGGGATATACTGGAACGATGGGTACAGCTGATGATTAAAACTCCATGCCACTTCAGTATGCCTGCCCATGTCTCAGGTACTGGTGAATTTATAAAGGCAGGGAGCCATCAAATGAGAGGAAAGGGGGGGGGGGGGGGGAACAAACGACAGAAAAAAAGTTTGTATATCGCACAGAGAAGGTCAGGTCTTGCTGAAGTACGCTGTTTACAACAGGCTATGTGTAGCAGCAATGTGTAACAGTTAATGAAACTGGGCCCTATCTCCGGCGGTTTTATAATAAGCTGAAAAGTCACAATGCCTGAAGGATATTTTTGTGTACAAGACTGAACATGTTCAGTAAACAAACCAAGCCAAGACCGCATCTACTCTGTGTTCTTTACGACCGTACAGAGTAGATATTTTTCAGTTATCTGTCCGATTTCAACAATATGCATTTAGAAGAGACCTTTGGGCCTTTTGGTAAGGTGACAAGGCAAAACATGTGCGCAAATACAGAACCATGACAGGAGCAGTGGTTTTGTTGATTGACCACTTGTCCACTGGTAAACAACAGGCCATTTTGTGAAATGGCAACAACAGAGTTTTACTCTGTCGAATATTCTCAATACTCTCAACTGTTTATTTATTCAATAATGGCATTTAACATTTATTTCAATAGTGGCATTTAACATTTTCAAGAGAAAGAACAATGTTTGCTTACATCATAGTCCCATCACACGTAATGATGACCCATGAACTGCCGTGGAAATGGTCACTAGGTCCGCAACCACAATTGTAACTATAGACCACTTTTTATTTGGTCAGACCCAAAAAAGAGCAGCATTCCTATATGCTTGCTATACTTCACTAAATACTAGCCTGAGGCTCATTTTCAGATATGCAAATCTTATTAATATTAATTAAAATTTCAAGGCACACAAAATGATACCTGAAAGGAATTGCTGTCTTGTAAGACTAGTGCTTTGAGGGCCTATAAAGAGAGCTATTCAAAGTGACACAAACGTTAGTGAATGTTGACCTCCACTATGAAGCTGCGGTAATGAAGGGCAAGGTTTTCATGGGTGTACAGCCTGCTGTATAGCAGAAGAAGCTTTGAGCTCCCAGATCTCATTTACAGGACAGAGAGTTGAAGATAAGAGCAACTCTGGGGGGGGGGGGGGGGGTTCACACCACATATTCTTTTTTTATGATTTTACATACGTATATGCAACTATATAACTAACCAATTAATGATATTCATTATACATTTCAACATAAATTGCTGTTTTGCACAACTTGAACATGGACATGTGAACAACCACGCTGGGCTCCTCGGTCCAGAGACAGCAAACCTCCATCAAAGCAGGGCTTTGTTCAGGCTGGGGCTGTCCCATCCCCCAGTGGGGCGATGATTGACACCCTGGGTTCTGTGCCCCCAAACCGCTCTCCCAGGGGGCAGGATTGACCCCCCTTTTCAGTGGAGAGGTACATGGGGCCCATCTGGGCCCTCAAATACAGATAAGCGCTCTGTACCACCGACATGGGAGGGGGTGGGGTCAGGCCGGCCAGCGACGAGCCTGGCGGAGCTTGAGAAATCCGCCAGAAGGCTTGTTTTATTGCGTGTAGAGAAGCCCCTGTTATCAGCCATGAGGAGCCTGGCCTAAATGCCAAAACAGTCCCAGTTAATCTTTGACTTTTTGCTCTCATTTCATTTTTGAAAAGTGGCCGAACGTGATTCAGCACTAGCCGCGTGCCAAGCTTAACAGCGACTTTGCCTCCCTTCTCCTGGAACTGCTGAGATAATGTGTGTCATAATTACAGCATTTCAAATTGAAAGTTTTGTTTCTGCCATTTGACACATGGACTGAAAGCATCAAACTACTTTTACCAAGTGTAATTGTAATAAATGACATGAGGTAAAAAAATATATAAACTGAATGCAGTATTTTACAGAAATAAGTACAACTGTTAGCAGATAGTTTTACATATTATTTTTTCATTAATTTGTGGACAATTATCTGTTCACTGGTCATATTAAATTAATAGAAAATGCCTTGATTTGGTAACATATACATTTTCTTTTCAAAAGCAGACATTTTAAAGCTCCACTAGAAATATGACCCATTCTTGAAATTAATCCAGCTGGTTTTCTGGGTAGTGGCTTTTCATTTTCTCATAATACAAGGGAGATGTGTTTACACAACTGTTGATAGAGAAAACAATATTTTATGGATTTATTTTAATAAAAGTCTCATCTTGAAGTCTGAAGAGAAGTTATATGAGAGAAAGATATTACGCACTACTTCAGAGAGCCTTGAGACAGTATAAAATTCAAATAAAATTTGTACATACTGCAAAAAATGCAGAGGGTCGATACCACTTCAGACATTGTCTGCCTCTTATCGTCAAAATCAGTAACATCAATATCCTGATGTTGGAATGAGCTTGCGTTCTCCATATCGCAACATTCCTGAAAAGTCTTGCATATGACTTTACATTTACATCAACAATAAAATGTCTGGGGTTAAGGTTAATGCAAATATGTGTGTATGAGTGTGTGTCAATGTTATGTAAATTTTATATTTTTTTAAATGTATTTATGCTTGAAATATGTATGCTTGAATCTAAGCTTTGAAAACCTGGTGGAATCCAGTGGAGCTACAAACGACGTCTCCGTCATTCAAAACGGTGTGAATACTGAGCCGCACGTTCAATCAGGATCACCTGCAAATCGCCTACGGACACCACCAACAGTGCCCATGGCATCCTATGTGCCACATATGAGCAACACATATACTAAAACTGTAAGCAGTACGTTTTAGTCTTTCTGAAGAGTGACATTTCCAAGGTACATAGTACACACATCACTCAAACTGAAGAAGGATTCCAATTTTGACCTTGAAATAAACAAACGAAGTTATCGACACAAATACACACATTCTACATCTTTTTTTGCCTTACTTATCTACTGCATAGAGTGTGCAGTCTTTGACAACATGACCTTGTTTGGAGAAAGTACCTCAGAGGAGCATTGTAAAAACATTTTATCTGATAGATAATGAGATGGTATTCCTTCACCACTGAGAGATGAGAAACACCAGCCTTCAGAGGCATTGATAAGCAACCGACTCGCATTTCAGTTCCGTGAGTAATGTTCCTGTTTAAAGTCAGGGTCCACAGCCAGTCATTCTCTAGTCAAGATGACACTTCCCCCCAGCAAGCTGCCTGCAAGTGGCAAGCACAGTCTGGCCCCAAGCCGCTGGCTATCTTGGATAATAAGACTCTCTACTTTAATATACTGCCAAATCTTTCCGACAAACATTTACCTTCGTTTCTGCATTCTAGACCCGCTAGTTCTGCGCTAAGCTAAAACGTAGGATAGTCTGCAGCCTGCATTTATGAGAAATGTGGTGAAATCTATTTGACCACACAGAGTGAGTCAGAATGTTAGTTAAACTGTCTAAAAAAAATGTTTTTTTAAAAAATATTAATAACCAGAAACCATCCGAGCAAAGCATTTCTAGTTGCGGTGCACAGTGCAATCCGGGTACACGCTGTCTGACGTGGTGATTGTGGGCTAATGAACATGTGACATCAAACGACGTGCACAAACCAAGTCCGCTATGCTTTAAGGCTTGATGTATTGCCTCTGCCAGGACTGATTATTAGCAAACTGGCAGGGAGCGAGAAAGGGATAATGGGATCGCTTGTCCACAGATCCCCTGCAGAATGCGGGAACAGCCAATTGCAAATAAACAGACTCCCCCTATGCAAATTTTCTGTCTCCATTTCGTATTAACTGACCATCCACACTAGAAATAAGCCGGTTGCATTAAATTAGGAGAGGGGACTCAAGAATGATACATTTATTATGCATACATTTACGGTAAATCTGCCCTCCGGTTGAGGCGCATGAAAAAAGGAACCCTTTTGTAATGGCTTCTGTCACGGACATTATTCAACATGAAATGCCTGAAAGTTTATTTTTCAAAACGCCATCTCCCATACCAAGCTGCCATTTCAGGTGCTAGCTAAATTAATTTAGCATGGAACAGTGCAATTGAATACCTTTTCCCCAGCGCTTTATTAAACATCGCTCAGATGAGAAATGCGAGTCGTTGGGTAGTGCTGCTGGTAACGGAGGCCACGTGTAAAAATGAACTGTCTGCCACTCGTGGCTGATTCAAATGTTCTCTTGGTGGAGGTCAAGGGGGATCAGAAAGCAAATGCCACTGTTAATGAATGCAGAGTGAATTGAGATGTTTGTCTGGCACCAAGCGAGAGCAAGGCGAGTGACTCTTGACTTTTCTGGTAGGTCATACTCAAAAAGCCCTAGATCACATCCAATCAATAGTCAGCTTCGTTCCCTCGGGGAGATGAAGCGTGTTGCGAGAGTTGGGTGAAGACGCGCACACTAATCCTCGACAAAAAAGCCACCGCGCAACTTAGCGCTAACAAAGCTGTCCATTCGTTGCGCAGCAGTGCTGACTGCTACATTGTTTTTAATCCAAAAAGTGTGGTAAAAAAAAAGAGGCTGCACACAATGCAAGCGCTTTATTTAGAGTTTTCATTCCAAAAGCTACAGGCCCATTGCTTCTGCTTTACTCACAGCAGAGAGGAGGCAGGGCCTCAGCCTGCAGCCTAACACTCATTTAGCACTGAGCACTGCTTTTAAATTGACAGCTTTTTTTCTATGTGACATTTGCACAGCCTTGTAATTATCTCCATTCCAGGAAATAAGGACAAAAATAAATAAATACATGCAGCAAAGTGGTTTAATCATGCTTACACCATGACCTTTGTACTTCTTTCCCAAGACCAATTCCACAAATTGCATGTGACTGGCATGCTTGCATGCTGAAATAAGTCCAATAATAGTACGCATATCTGGGAGATTAGTGTGACAGGGAGATATTTTTTCCCCCAGTGCAATCTGGCATGCCATTTGTTTCCATTTTCTTAGAATTTCAGAGAAAAGGTGTACCTTATAAACAAAATGTAAACATGCAAAAATATCAACAATACGCATACCAAAGCTGGTGGTGTCCCTGAGCTATAGCTAATCGCCATGTATGACCCTGAGCTATAATCCCAAATTTAACAATGTTTTTTTTTTTTGTCCATTCTTACGGGTTTTTTAAAGAAAAAAACGTCAGATTTAAAGGAAAATGTCCATCATCAGAAATGAATACAGCTAGACTTATCCTGTGTCTACTGTTGTTCTCAAAAGGGATTATATGGATTGGACAACACTGCCACATTGGAATAAATATCAGACAATCCTATATTCTGCAAGACTACACAACAAGGAGCAGTTAAATAGAGACAGTTCATGGCCAGTAATGATGGTGGTATTGTACACCAAGTGAATAACTAAATGCATATGAAGGGCATCAGGTCCACACAATGCAGCGATTCAGCGGCAGGAATGTGCCGTTTCATATGAAAGACAGAGACGGTGCAGCTCTCGAATGGCCTTGAAGCAAGAGCTCAGACAACTGAGGTACATGTTTGCGTGCCGGTAACAATGATCAGGCCTGATGCGTGAAGAAAAGTGAGACCCACACAAAAAAAATTAATAAATAAGAAAAAGTGGAGGAATGAAATTGAAAACAAAACATCACCGAGACGAGACAGATATTCTTTTGTCTTTCAAAATTGGAGCAGTTTAATAGCGTCCCGGGCTGTGTGAACCTTCCACTTCCTGGACCAACGGCAGTCGACTCAATTGCATTAACGGTCACAGACTTCAGCAAAAAAATAAATAAATAAGTAAAATAAAGAGAAGATAGGTTGAACAAATAGATGCACCTTTGTATTCTGCCCTTCATCTCATTAGAAAAAAATATTAATTAATAATGAAGGCTCGAACACCTTTAAAGATTTTAAGAGCCAGCTATCTCAATTTGCAATGCCGGGGCCTTGCAGCGGTCAAATTAATTTACAGACCACCAAAGAGCTCCAAGGTGAGGATTTTGTTGCTTCAAAAGAGGCATGAGCTGCACGGCTCAGACTGATTTCAGCTAGGGGTAGTATTATTTTAAAAGCCACGACAATAGCAATAAAGTTTTACCTTGAGTTTCAAAGAACAAAGAACATTGAAATTACACCGCTTCCTTATCTGATGCAAACACGTAAGAAGCACATCCCTTTGATTAATTTCCTCAAAGGAAGAGGTATCTATTTAAAAAGTGTACCCTCAACAAGACTGCCATAAGCTGCTGGAATGACCAAATATTGCAACGATTCACTGCAAGATATTTCACATATATTATATACATATGACATATATAACATATCACGTGTATATTTCACAATATTACAGTTGGCCAAAGAAATAAATTATTTCTTGATAAATACCTTCAGTCTATTCCAAGATAGTGGTATTCCTAGTGGTGGAAATGATATTGCAAGCATTTATCTGATAGGGTGAATGGATGCAGTCTCAATAGAATTACATCTGATTCATGGCTAAATTTAAATTTCATTATGATTATCATTGCATTACCGCTTTCAAGCTTTCACTGCAAAGACCACATTCCTTCTATTCTGAGCCTTCAGCAAACAACACAATTCAGTTATAGAGTACATGCGCATTTCCCACCACACACTGCCAAGTTAACCATTTAACTATATGTCCAAAGTGTCTGTTCCCACATAATGTCCACAGTAGCCTAGTAAACACTATCTGATGTTAGCTCTTCTAATTGCTCACTAGAGTTTTCTCCTGACTTAAAACCTTGTGTGGAATGTCAGGTCCTATGAGTAGGCACGGTTTGGTTGTCAAACAGTTTCAAAGGGTGTAAGAAAAAGCTGTAATTCCATTTCAGAGTTTTCCATGCAGGTTTGTGTTGCAGACAAGGTCAGAACAGAACTCGCCCTCAACGGCAAAGTCCTCGCAGCTGAAACCGCAGCATGTTGCTACCCTCACGGCCGCACTGTTTGCACCGCGATTACAATGAGAAAAGCCCCGACAGCATAAGTCACGGTCTTACACGCGTTTGATTAGAGGAGTCCTCTTCACAATGCTCTCCATGGGGAACCAGCTAGCCACCCCGAATAACAACAGCATGCCACACGAGAAACACAGCTTCACTTCCTGTCAAAAACAAAAGGCCAGCCAGCACAAGGAGGGCTTCCAAAAATCCCCAGTGGATTTTTAAGCACCCCACACACCCACCCCCCTTTCCCCTCACTACTTTTTATCTCCTCCCAGGGGGACCTTCATGCATTTCAATTGAGGGATTCTCTGCATGGCACACACACACACACACAGTGGTTTCTCTCCTGTTGTTCGGACATGCACCTATATTTCTCTCTCGCGCATTTACGGCTCTTTGGCCACAGAAACTATTGTACTTGACCCCTCTGTGTGGCAAATAAATCATTTTGCTCTGAATGGCAGGGCCACTGCTGTGGAGTTTCAGACGGGGGTGGGGGGTGGAGGGAGAGAGAGATGGAGAGAAATTGAGAGCTCACAGAGCTTTGGATTTATCTCACAGCCAGGGAGAGGGACAGTGGATCCAGCATTAACATTCCATTGGAAAAAACCCTGGACCACCAGAGAACAGTGTGCCACTTTAGGCATTCGCCAATTTTTAGACATTTAGCCAATCCTCTAAAAATATAACAATATGGAAAATCTGTTCTCATATTTTCCTTTGGTTTTCAATGCCATAGATATCATCCAGTATTGATTAGGTCAAGCGAGTCACAGCAAAGGGGGAAAAAATTATAAAAATAAAAATGCAGCCTTTCGCTAAAACGATCCGTGATGTTTTGGATGCGTAAATTAAGCAGATTAAGAGGATGTTGCCCTGGGCAACAACTGAGGTAAAGCTACGGAGGTTCTATCAGCCCATACTGCTGGGTATGAGTTTAGAAGCTGCATTGAAGGCATTATTTACTATTTATGCACATCTATATTTGCTTCCTTTATTATGCAAATGTTACCATGCAGCAGTAGAGTCAAGAAGCTGCACAATCCTAGAGCAGAGGGAAAGTTATTAATTTGTCGCTTGACAGGATATGTCTTCCCATTCTCGAGAGCAGAGAGAACCAATTGCTCTGTTTTATAATTGAAACTCCTAGGGTGACATTTCCTTGACGCTTTAGGTAGGAACCAGTCTGAGGTAAACAAAGGAAAGGAGAGAATGCAAGCTGTTCCAGGGCTTTTCTTTCCTTTTTCTTCCTTTTCTTAGGAAAGGTGAGGCGTGAAAACGCTGACTATATTACCGAAAAAGCAGCCTTTCGTCTCACCACAGCGATGAAGATCAAGGTTTAGTTTTTGGTATATTTTTACCCATAAACCCAGAAATGTATTTACTTCGTAGTAATCCAAACAGAGCAACTCCTGAACGGAATGTGGGGGCTGCTTTCAGAGATATGATAAAAACGTGAGTCATATATGAGATATCCCAGGTTCCGTGACAGGAAGCACAACACTTCGCCCTGCCTTCACCGGGTGTGGGCAGACTGGAGCCTGGTCCCGAGGACCTTGTGTGACCTCGTGGGAATCGGGCTGAATTTCCTCTCCACTTCAATCCCAGCATATTCCCCTTTCTTACCCCATCGTGACAGCTACAAATCACACAACATGCGAGAGTCATTTTATTATCGGGGCTGGGGCTGGCTACCACAACGACAATAGAGGCTTTCACCCCATGATTTAGACACCGCTTGTAAATGGGCTCAGAACATGGGGGAGGAGTTGCATTAAATCTTGTCACCAGTAACACTGCATCCATTAGTGTTATGTGCCGTCATAAGCCGCAAGGCAGAAAGAAGTGACGGGGATGTCCATTCTCATTGCAAACGACTTTACAATTTGTATGTACAAAAGAAAATATCTGAGACAAAAATAAAACTGCGTGTGCTCTAGTTTGCACACTATAATGTTTGCATGCAAATTAGGTGACTTCCTGTTCATTGAGTAAATACTCAAAATAGAGCCTTGGAGCATAACAGTATGGATATTCTCCCCACATTTTCACCCAACATGATGTCGCTAATGGTGTGATACTGTGGAGGTTAAACAGTTCTCTACAGGGGGAATAATGTGATATCCAGTTACAAAACAGCTAAAAATGTAAAATTTTTACGATACACATTTGCCCAAGTAAAATCTTTTCCACTTCAAAAATAAGTGTTGAATTAAAAAGATAAGTTGACTTAATAATAGTAACCAGCACAGAGAAGCAAGTAAAAAAAATATATAAAAATGCCGCACTGCATGTGTTAGCATTGGCTAATTCAGTGGACAGGAATAATCAAGAAAAGCTCCACATGACCCTGGTCAAGCATTCCGTTCCCTCCATGTTGTTGGTAATAAGTCTCATTGAACATGGTCATCACCATAAAATGGCTACGCTCCGTCGAACCCGTAATGGATTTTACCCACTGAGCTCTGGCCCTGTTCCTCCTTGCCTTTGCCACGCTCAAACATACAACGCATCTCCTTGCAGTGCATCGGTTATCTAGCAGATTAAACAAAACAAAAAACATCAGTTAAAGTGAAAAATATAGTATATGCTGACATTTGAAAAGCTTCAAAAGTTATTTTTTGTACGACAACAAAAAAAAGACTTCCTTTGGTTACCATGGAATGCATAAAGGTTACACAGCTTTGAATGTCAAGCTTAAATTGATGCAGTCAGAAAATCAGACGACTTGCTGTTCGAATGCGATAAAGTTGTTAATTGCAAAGTGCAACCGTCTCCACAGGACAGACAGATATACTTAATAACAAACAAACAACATGTCAAAATTATTTTCTTTTAAATGCAGGTCTGCCCTTGTGAATGAGGTATTGGTAACAACATGAAATAGCCTGAAAGCACAAAAGCAACCAGCGCGCGCTGGACAGGAAACGAAGAAAAACAGGGGCCCATTGCATCCTCCTTCGGCATCGCGAGTTCTCCCTCCTCTAACGCGGGATTACATCGACACCTGGATTTAAAACAATGTCTTCCAAGGGGACTCATCAGAGCTATTTAAGAACAGAGAGGCCTTATCTTCCTCTTTCAGATTCACAGGCGTTTGTATATATTCCTTGATCTTCCGTCATAAAAAAAGAAATATTCCATGTGAAGAATTCCAAATCGATCTTAACTGTGCTCTCGCCACTTCCCTTATCAAAAACATGTAGATCTATTTTGAAAAAAATGACAAATGATTGTGTCGTCAAAACTAGCAAATGCATGTTAAATAACAGATTCAGGTAAGTAATTGGGTGCTTTGCAGATCAATGTTAATTCTCCCCCGACTCCTGCATCGATTCATACATCAATGCATTTGTATTATTGGACCCGGGGGTGTGTAAAGACAGCTAAAACTGCCCAATTAAAGCATGGATTAATGGTGAGGAATGCGTTCAAGTTGCCGTCTCCAGGAAAATTCAATCTGTGCGCTCTAGCTGACTGGGCACACGCCCGAGTACCAACTCAAATATTAAAATAGCGTGACTGTGTTGGCAAAACCAACACGTGTTAGCTACCATCCATTTAGACATCAGACACAGCTTGGTTTTATATTGATGAATGTTAAGCCACAAATTCAGATCAACCTTAATGTTTTAATACACCCAATAAAATACCCTACATAGTCCGCAAATATGTTTTACGATATATTCCATATTACCTCCATTTTAAAGGGCTTGGTTTCTCAGTGACAGACAGAAAAGTGAGTCTATGGTAAGTAAAGGTTTTCTCCCCCTCTCTCTGGAAATTGATTTCCGTTAAGTGCCTCCTGACAGGCAGCTCTTAGTTTTTCACAATCTAATCGAAATCGGAACACCCCCGGTGGGAGTCTGGTGACGGCTAGAATTAAGAAGCATTTCTATAAACTTCGTGTCGCATTACGGAAAGGGCCCCCATGGTGCGACGCAAATCCCCGTGTAATGTGCGATTCAGACACGTTTCGCTCTCGTTTTAAATGGGTGTCGTTCTCGCCTGACACACCTATCTCCTGCCAGGGGGCCAGGCGTTTCCAAGCCACCAGGCATGAGAGATACTGATGTCCGAACATCCTCTCCAACCAACAAGGGGCAAGTGCACAGGAACACAAGCATTCGTTTCATATCTTTTTTTCTGGACATTGAAATGCAGCTTTCTAAATTGCATTAAGGGCAATTATTATTTTATAAGGGCAATTATTATTTTTTAAAGGAAAAATCTGAATAAATAAAACCTTCTTATTATAAATTAAGAAATGTCTAAGAAGTACATTTCAGTGGCAGGGCCTCACTTAAACTGAGCCACAATGAGTCCATTAGCAAATGAAGAGCAATGCGGAAGAGGTTAGACAGAGGTGTGGGGGTGGAGGTGAACAGCAGGGGTGGAGGTGAACAGCAGGGTGGGGGGATGTAGTGTTGAAGGGGAGAAAAATAAGCAGATGTCTCTCTCAAGACAAAGCATTTAACGGATCCGTTTTTTCCATAAACCAGTCCAAGTTGGAAACGCTTTGATAATTCTCATTGGCCTTTTCAATACATTCCATCAAGCATTTCATAAAAAGAGAGACTTTCTATTATAGTATGGGGCTTGTCACCTGTTCCAGAAAAGTTCACTTCCTTAAAAGATTTCAAGAGTGGTTTCCAAAACAAGCTCACTAGAAATTAGTCACTCCAGTGTCAAAAGTAAACATATCTTTTTGGTTTGGTTTCAGTTTGCAGCTTCTGGCCAATTAGCCCTTCTTGTGTTTGCAGCCTTGTTGTATTTAAGCTTTATGTTTTAATTGTTTTTCCTGTAAATATAATCTATTTTAATTTGTTTGGTAAGGTTCCGTGTACGTTTAGGGTTATTTATTGTATTAAATAGTTCTACTCACTGCACATCTGTACAGACGTTAGTTTAAGACTTTCTACTTTTATATTTGTATGTATAAATAAAACTGAACTGAAATAATGCACATTACAATCAGGCGGAATATTAAAACCCATAAAAATCTTTCTGAATTGTACGTTTTTCTGGAGCATTAGAAAAGCACTGACAAAACTATACTGAGATACTTGGGACACAAAATCTGCTGTACAAACTAAGTCTTACAGACCAAAATGAATTGTCATGCTGTATTATTCTATGAAAAGAGCCACTTAAGGATTATCATTTAAATTAAGTAGTTTCACTACAAACACAGGCCTCTGACTGGAATAGACAGGAACCTTATTGCAGTCTTATTATCCTCCGCGAGGTCTGCAAGCACAAATAACGATTCACTTCACAAGACCAAAAATGGAAATATAAATGTAAATAAATATAAATACAAATGCTTAAATATAGCTATTAATGTTGGTGCTTCCCAAAAGAGCATTTTTTATATCCCTGACACTGCTTTTATCATATTTTATTTACCTCTACATTAATCATGTAGAATTCTCCCCTCCCCCCCTTCCCTCTTGAGGCTTCATACACGTCTTGAACTTCGCTTTCAGTTGATGTAGGTCACATGATATTTACCATGACAACAGAAGTCAGTCAAACCACATGACATCACTTGTCATATTTCAAAACTAGGAGCTTGTACTTAGGGGGGGAAGTGCACTCCCCTATCTGTAATCTAAACCTGACAGAGTTCCAACGGTTCCAAACAGATATTTTTTTCTTTTACATTTCTAGCACAACAAAGAATAATAGATAAGAATTGATGGGCACAGATGCAAGAAAGCACAATTGTAATGTTAGTCACTAGAGAATTGTCATATCATATTATTATCTCATCGCTAAAAAAAAAAAAGCTTGCTTTTCCTCCATAGATCATTTGACTGTAAGCAACGGAGGCTGTGGAGATACTGGTGCTTGTGGAAGGGTGCAAAGGGGCCAAACTTTACACTTCATCCATGTAAATACAGTTCTGCAGCTTATATGTCGATCAGACTGGTGAAACACTGAAAGCTTGGTTTACAGTAAGAAAGGAGTGACATGCTTCCATAAAGATATTGGGGACAAACACTTGATTTGACTGGTATTCAGACCTTTTAATCAGGCTTTGCTTATATCTGAAACCAAGGCCTTTTTATATGGGGGCGGGGGGAGTCCTTGCCCCACAGAGAGCTCCTTTTACACACACACACACACACACACACACACACACACACACACACACACACACACACACACACACACACACACACACACACACACACACACACACACACACACACACACACACTTTACAGTCTCCAGTGATTTCTTAAAAAGGTGGAGGCGCTGAAAAGATTTTAACAGCAGTCGTAACAGCATGGCAGCTTAACAGCAACATGACCCAGTGCCACGCCCACAACTATCTCATCAGGCAAAGTTTTTACAACACGCTGTAACTAATCACGTGGATTGTCTTTCACCACACACACACACAGTTCAAATAAAAACATCTTTGTAGCCGTTAAAGACGTTCAGAATTTTAAGTCAAAAGTGGGGGAGACGATTCTGCCTTTGTGAGGTTAATACCTTGGGTCTTCTTTCCACCCAAAGGACAATGCCATGAGCTTAAAATAACCGCAAAACAACCCACAGGCCGACTTCACTGACTGGTGTGTAGGTTATAAGATTCAAACTGCAACACTCCACTATTGTCTCCTGTACCTCCGTGCCAAAGTTAGCCCTTTTACATTTTTCTAACCTTAGAAGAATGTTACAACTTAGGGCCACTTTTGCAATGATCCACATGGCAGTGAAACAAATGAATACATGTCTTGAAATGTTTTTTAACCATTCAGCTCCAAGTTTAAACATGGACACCATTTCCTCTGGGGTATCATGACACACTCAATTATGACAAAAGCTCTCGTTGTGGCAGCGCTACCCTATCATCTCTCTCTTTCTCTCTCACCCTCTATCGCACACCCACTCTTTCTTGCCCTCTCCCTCCTTCCCTCCCTCCTTTGTTCTCAATCTGACAGAAGCTGGGCAAAAAAAAATGCTTGTTTGTTTACATTCAAAAATAAGATGAACTGCTCCAACGTTTATAATCCGGCATTACAATCAACAAGCAGTCTTTATCTGCACCCCTCCATAACATTCAGGAAGTAAAACTTTTCAAATTGTAAGATAGCTGAAAATAAGGGGTTTTCAGTCATGTGTATCTTTCTGGCTGTTATGACACTCATATCGCAATATATACTTGACAAGATATACTTGGCAAAACAAAACAAAAAAAAACAAAAACAAAAACAAAAAAAAACTTAGTTCAATTAATAAAAAAAGATGGTAAAATTCTGAAATGGGCTACGTGACAAGCTGAAATATAGAACACCGATGTTTTTTTTTGTTTTGTTTACTTTTTAGTTTCATTGTGTCAGTGCTTCTGCAGGATTTTTGTAGCTTATTGTCAGAATGAATACACGTATGTGGGTGATTTAAATTCCTCTCAGCGCATTTGGGTTGCTATCAGAGGTTCTCCGCAACGTCGCCCTTGCAGAAAATCCTGTATTATGTGCCACACAGCTTGTTCAGTGGCTTCACAGGAGAGATCAGGCAGCTTTGCAACCCCCTCTCACTCTCCTAATCATGGGGGGAAAAACGAATGTTTTTATAATAACTCACACTGGAGGCAACAAAACAGGCATGTATACTTCAGATAGTTTACATTTGCTCAGCAATAACAGGGCCAGTTATTTAGATAAAATCAAATGAGCAGTGAACGAGAGGACAACAGAAAAACCTAATGCCCTATCTCTCAGAGGCCAGTGCTGCGAGGCTGACAACAGAATAAAATTATGCTCTGACTACCACCAACTCCGGTTGACACCCCAAAGCCCAGACTGCTCCATCTTTCCAAGAGGAAAAACTGATATGGTTACCAGAAGGGCCAGGCAAGCAGTGAAAGGCAATTTCAAACAAAAAACCTCCATGACACCCATTAATCAAAAAGTTGCCCGTTTTATTTTCCATAAGCATGAAAAAGAACCAAATCCTTACATTGTCACAACCTCTTTTTGTATTATATCTCGTATGGCTACAATGCTTTTTTTCATGGAAGTAGAACTATTAGCGTTTGAGCCTACCCAGGTAGAATAAAATATACAATGGCATGATGTCATTTTTTTTGCTAGTATGAAACAACACCAAACGAGTGGACATCATTTGAAATGCGAGGCATGGATAACATGACAGAATGACAGAATTTGCATTTTTCAAATACACCCAAAGAACTCCCATTAACCTCTCCGGAGAACTTCCATTAACCTCTCCCAGCGATCACACGGTGATGTCATAAAGCTGACACCATGATGATGACTCACTCACCAGCAACACGTGGACATTATTACAGGTAGCCTACACCAATTAGCTGCGATATTACTTCCTTTGTGGGCCGTGCTTTCAAAATTGATGATGCATTTAATCTTTGGTCACGACTAGACCCGTTGGATTTGGTGTGTGTGCGTGTAGAGGGGGTGGGAGTCATGCAAATCCAATTTAACATAACATATTGACTGTCAACAGAGGAGGGTAATTGTACTTCAGATTATTGGAAGGTAAGAAACATTACCTCCCCTGTGGGTTATTTGTAGGCTTATTTTGATTGCAGTATTGCATGGAAGAACGACCGTAATGCACTGGAACATTGATGCTTCCATTAAACAGAATTCCGCGTAAATGCTCAGAAACCCTTAAACTCCACGTAGACAACACTTATGAATGCTGATTTTTCCCCGACAAGACGGCTGCAGAAACGGTCAATAACAGAATGACTAGATGAATGAGGGACTTCCGCGGTAGGGACGTTCTCTCGCTAGAGGGCGAAAAGACTAGCAAAGTCGTCGCATGCCTGTGCTACTCTTGCTTGCATGAGTGCATTCTTTAAAACCAGCGCAAACTTACAACCATAATGGCCAAGCATGGTTACTAACAGTTTACATTTTAATTATGCCCACAGCTCATAGATCGCCAAAACAACTCAATAATCAAAAACACCAATCATCTCTAAAGAGCCCCAATTATCTTAACACTGACAATCTCCATTCAAACAGATAACCAGGAAATAAAGTAGGCTACTACGCCATTTAATATGTGATCTATAATTAATATATTTATTGAGCAATGTATTACTTAGCCTGTACTACTCTTGTTATTAACATTTGTAAAGAAGCCAATCTTCCATCAGGCGCAGTGCAACACCGAGTTTATCCTAGAGCCCACCTCACCCATTTCAAAACCACTGAGGTATGGGTGGGCTATTTTATTAATTAATTTCTTTGTGTATTTTAGTACATAGCCTATGCTGTAGCTTATAGCATGTCCGACGGCAATAGTAAGAATTATCTGCTTTGTACAGTTCAAACCCGGAATGCGCTGCGTATATCCAAATCCTCATTAAAACGCCGTAATTGCCATACTTTCTGAAATCAAAACTTGTTGCTGCTGTTATTATAATCGAGTATGCATTTTCCAAAACTACGAGATGCTAGAACACACTTAATTCGATAAACAATCGCTATAGTATATAGTTCTAGACTACGCAAGTATTGGGAAGCTTCGGAGCCGAACACAGAGCATGATGTTCCTTAAAACCGTCGTTATAGGCTATAGACTCTGTCACAGTCGGTTTTATACATTGCCGACTATAATAAAGTATGCCTTAATACAGTTAGGCTAAATAACTATTTATATATTTATTTAAAAAAGAGTTACCTTGAAGAAGCGTCACAGAAAAGACGAAGGCGCCAACGTAGTACACTGTCGAATGCATCCTTAGAAAATAACCTTCCTTGGTCTTTTTCCGATTTACCTGCAGTGCGAGTAAACTCGTATAGAGTTGATCTTTTCTCCGGTTAGAGACAAAAATAAAAATAGATTTACGACTTCTCTTTCTGTCCAGGTATTTCTATTAAAGAGAGTGAGGTTATCTGTCTTATTTAATCAAACGGATCTTTAATTTTCGCCGTTTATTGTCTGTCTCTAGCCCTCTCCAGTATTTATGAGCAGGTGAAATGTAATCAGCATTGGGCCAGCTAGCCCGAAGGGTTTGAGCGAAAGCTCCTCCCCGGTCCCGCCCACCCTCTACCCCCAGCGGGCCAAGAGACCCAACTCCACTCGGAGTGCTTGCGGTTCAACTTTTTCGAATTATTGTTTCAGTCGCCTGTAAACATTGTTATGTCGGGCTATTTTTACTTTTGTTGATGTTTTACTTTCTTTGACTGGACCTGGAGCCAAGACTGGAAAGCAAAAGGAAATACCAGTTAATTGTTAGCAAGGCAAGGATATTATGAACTGTTGATGAAACAACGTGAATATATATTAGGCTATGTTCCCATTATAGGCCTATTTAGGTTAAAGTAGCTAATCAAATCGGCGTTTTAAATTAAAACGAGAGCTTCCTGATTCAGTTGATTTTTCCCCCCAAATCAAGTATTGTCTTCTCCAGAATTTCAACAACTTGGAGTTTACTTTATCAATTTGTAGACTCCACCTGTTTAAATAGCATGCTTGGACGGACTGATTTCAATCCTAGCGTTTCATAGCACAGTCGGGGTCTACAGAATTCAATTACTCTTAAATTAGTTCTGAAATTATAGGCGCACGGCCACCCATGCACCACTTTACACCAAGCGACATGGTGGCGTATGCTGTTATGAATGTAACTGACAGAACCTCGAATAGGAAAAGTCCAGAAACGATAAATATTTGATCAAATTTGCAGGCAGATTAATTTTTTTAAGAACCTCATCACATTGTTTGTGGACATACCTGCACGTTTGTTTAATTTTTTTTAGATTTTGGATAGGCTATTGTTTTTTTCATGTTAGTTTGAATGATATGGGACTGGTTTTCACTCCCTTCTGGAGAGTTTGATGGGCACTGACGGTGAGATGATTTAAGGTGAATGGCAAAACCTGTGAAAATTAAGGAAGACGATAAACAATGATCAGTTATCAAAATATTACATTAATTCCATAATAGTTGTTCGGGCAAGCGTGTAGCACGAAATACTGGGCCCTGTGCAAATACAGTCTCTGAGGGCCCCTCCCAGTTCCACTAACACTAAAAAAACCACAATCCTTGATACAGGTAGTGAATACAAAATGGAAATATGGTGGGCAACCGGCTAATATGGCCTGTATGTGCCAGTTCATTGACCCATAATCTCCCATAATGCTAGATTGAGGTCTGATCTGGCAAACTGAGAAGGTCATGACTCATGAGTCATGACATATGGATAACATTGACTTTGCCTCCTGCACCCAAATCAGATAAAGTTGGTTAGGGTAGACACTGTCTATCATGTGTATTCCCAGAAAAAAATGTAATTATCACATTTTGTATGATTGTTCATTACGCTGTAGTTTCTGCATTGTGTAAGCCAGTGGTTCTCAAACTCGGTCCTGGGGCCCCCCTGTGTATGCTGGTTTTCGTTCCAATCACAATTGCGATCCAAGAATTTTAACAAGCTGCTAATTTATTTTAATTGCACTTGTCATGCTTTGATGGACTATTTACCCTCTTAAGCCAAGTTATGTCAGAAAATATGGTGCTATATTACAAACTAACAAAACATTTTTATAACATACACAACATGAAATAAAAAAACTGAGGTGAAAAAAAAATCTAATTCAAAACTGAGGTGAATCAATATGGTCCTAATTAGGTCGTTGAACACAGTGTTTAAGTTATTTCATAATTTTGTTTTCTTAAACTTATTAACACAATGCAGGTTTGGCTCATTATCAATTTGTGTTGTCTTTGAATTGTTCATTATCTGGTTAGTTTTCGTGGCCATGTGTCCACACTTTTACCAATTAGGAGCCTATTGATTCACCCTGGCCTTTCATTTGTTTAGTTTTGTTACCTCTTTTAATTAAATTGTTTGCAATTTAGCACAATAAGCAAAATGTGAACATGGGACATTTATTCTGACATGGCATTCATCGCTATTTTCTGACATAATTTGGCTTAAGAGGGTAAATAATCCATCAAAAAATGAGAAGTGCAATTAAGAAAAATTAAAGCTTGTTAAGATTTTCGGATCACAATTGTGGTTGGAACGAAAACCAGTATACACAGGGGGTTCCCAGGACCGAGTTTGAGAACCACTGGTGTAAGCAGTTTTTGAGCATAATTATACATGCCAATGTTGTACTGTGAAGTTTGTTGTCCGTATGGTATACATGTGTCCAATAGTTATTGTGCACCGGAATGAGTGAAGTCAGCTGAAACAGTGACCTTGCCTGCCTGTCTTCGCTACTCTTCCCAGATTCAAACATACGATGTACCCCACCCCATAACAGAACCACAAGAACCCTTCACTGCATAAATACTAATTGGCTTTCCTTTTTGTTTACTATTTATATTGGTATGAGTTAATATGTTACAGCTGGTCATTGTCACCTACCGTGTGTTGCTTAAATGCATAAAGTTTGCTTATTCAGTCAGCAAGTTACTAAATGTTGTTTGTAGCAGGTGCACTGACATTGTGTAGCCATGAAAAAGTAGCCATGAATGTTGGTCACCATTAAATGAACAGGGAGTTTGCTCTGAAAGTCACAGACTATACGCTGTGTAGCCTCCACTGAAAGCCACGCAGGCTGTGGCACACGTGGAGCACCAGGTTGCAAATGCTGTCTTATGGGATTTGGTCCTGTTCTTCTTGCGGTGCCCGAATGAGTGTGTGCCTGTTCTCTGGTTTTTGAGCCACACATCATCCCAGCTCATCCCAGGGATGTTCCAGTGGGGGCTCAAGTCTAACCATTCGCTGCGTAACCCTGATGTTCTCAGCTCACGGGAAAGTTGTCGTTCAGCATGCAATGTGAGGATGTCTGTGTGTTTGTCCCTGCATGTGCCCATGTATGTACATTGTGTGCGTGTGTGTGTGTGTGTATGTGTTTGTATGTGTGTGTGTGTGTCTATGCCTGTATGTGCCCGCGTGTGCACATTTGTGTGTTTGTGTGTGCATGCACACAGATTGTCCTGCTGGAATGTTGTATTGCCAACTCATGAATGGCAGTGATAGATCAGAGTAGCACCATTCAGCCAAAGCAGGTGTGCTCACAATAACAGCTACACCTGCTCACATAATGAAACTTGCGGCTCTCAAAACAATTAACTTATCGTTGCACATCTTTAGCACAAAAATTTTAATTCCAATTCAAGTGTAATTTATTAGCATGGCCATACATTGTAAACTACAAGCAAAACAGATAATATGGAAAATTATTGTAAATGTATTATTATTATTATTAATAATACATCTTTCTAGATGTTTTATACTAAACGTATTGCTCCTTTTGTCAACCTAAGATGCTGCAGAAATCATCTGAATACCATTGTGTCAGAGAATACAGTTTTGGCTCTGCAGGTTTTTGGTTATATCACATAGCTGCTTCTTTGCCATCGTTTGGAAAACGGTCATAAAGATGGAGCATGATGCCGTCTCCGTCCTGGCAAGGATCTGGAACTCAGTCTCCCAGATTGCCGCCTGTCATTGAGGGACTGTATTTGGCTCTAATGCCCTTCCAGGTGAGATATTGCACCCCCAGACACGCCAACAGTGAGCCGACTCAGAGGCACTGACACAAAAGGTTTTTCTCTCTTGATAAGTCACAAGCGGGGCATACTGGCATACTACCTTTCTACTAGGGTGAGACGCAGTATATCGCAAAGATAAGGGCGGGCCGGTATATCGCAAAGATAATTATCAACTATTTTTACAGCTCATAACGGTCATCGCCATCATTCTTTTAATCTTCTTTTTTTAAATTTTTATTATACCTGATCCAAACCTAAGAGGCCATGTGAAATGCTTCCGGGGGAAAAAAACAGTTCCGCTGATATCGATTGGGTGTCGCTAAGACAGCCAATCAGCAGCGAGGCCATACAGCTTCCATGTGATGTGTTTTTCTCAAGCACCTGGAAACTGCAAGGCCTCGCTGCCCATTATTGACTATCTTTTCCTTTCTTAAATTTCACCCTAGCTTGATATTGAGTAGGTTAAAGCACCTTATCAGCTTGTGCCCAACCAGCAGTATGACTAACAAAGTGGTGTTTTGCCAAAAGTAGTGGTCTGTAATGAATGATAAATCAGATAAGTTGACAGCAAAACATCTAATCAATTTTTTTTTACATTCATATCTAGCATGATCAGATAATTTTATCTTTTATTTCACCTGAATATCATACAGCAGGTAGGCCTATACCGTTTGGTGCAGTACACCACTCGGTCTAGAAACTTCAGTGGAGTTTATTCATCCTTCTCTATATAAGGAGTGCAGAAAACCATTATTTATATGATCTGTTTAATGCTTATCCTGGAAACCATTGAATTTAATAAAGATTAGTGAGCTCAAATCCTGATAGTTGGTGTGTATAATGCGTAAGCCGCAAACTGTAAATATTCATGCTAAGACGTTCCATTAATTATCATCAACTAGCTGTGAACCCATTGAAACACTACTATAAAGAAAATGATGACATTTCTACCTTAATGTAAATAATAAGCTCCCGGGTGGTGTATCCAGCTGAGGCGGTCTATCTGCTGGTCTGTACTTATAACTGGACCTTTGGTTCACTAAATACACAGGCCCACAGAGCGTGCGGCACAGTTAATATTGTTTAGCACCTCTTGTTTGCCTCATGTCTCCCTCCCAATGTGTCGTTAAACGTATTGTCTTTGTTTGTGTTTGTTCATCTAAAATAAGCAAATAGCCAGGCTGTTGAAATATATTTTTTTCTGTAGAAAATCAGATCACTTATGACTGAACATTTAGTTAAATCAAGTTATCTATCTGTTATAGTTCAATTTAAAAAAAGATAAAAACTCAACAGAATGGTGAATGGGTCTTTGGGTCAGTAGTGTGCTATGGAAAAAACATGAGGAAATGCAGCAAAACCCTCATTCTGAGTCATCCACAGTAAATAAGCATTACCGTTGATAGGGGATTAACCATATGCTTTTCCACTCAGACTTGGATACACATGTGCTGGTATTTAGTCATACATAGATCCTCCATTATGAGTCAAATCGATCTGGTGGCGATGTGAAGAAATCCCCGCCTCGTCCCGAGTGTTATTGTTCGTGAGATGGCTGAAAATAATAGATCTTTTGTCTTATTTTGCGGCCCACAAAGCTCCCATCAGGCCCATTGACTGTGCTGTGATCGATACCGAACCCCGGCCTTCACATCAAGATCCATATCGATCCGGGTGATGCATTCTGCCCCTGATGAACATTTTCACACATCTTAAAGCAGTGACTCTAATGGCACGCTGACTGTGTGTGTGTGTGCCTGTGTGTGTGTGTGTCTATGTGTGTGCGTGTGTGTGCGTGCAGCTCGGAAAGCTGCTGTGATCATCTCACCCTGACAGGGGTAATGTTTATGAATGAATGTATAAATGCTCATGTCTACTGAAGCTTCGCTTTGATGAACTGATGGGACAGGCTTACACTTTGCAGCGTAGGTCTCATTTCGAGAATAGGGGGCGGTGGAGCTTGGGGGGGAAGCTGTTGCCTGGAAGCTCAGTAGGAGCTGTGACACTGTCCAGCGATTTTGTCAGTCAAAAGGCGGAAGTGATGAATGTTGTTTTCTCAAAAGGAGAAGGAAATATGCCTTCCTTCCTCACCCGGCTCCTGTAAGCTACTCCTGTGTTTATATTTTACATCTATCCAGGCAGGAGAAGACAGAACTTTCTCAGTACGTGATATATTGATCCTTTTAAATTATCTGGGAGGTGTAGTTTATTCAACTGGTTGAAGGAAAGCCAGGACAGTACATAATTATTTTATGTTCAAGTAATGTTGCATTTACTGACTGCAGAAACTATTGAAAAATGTGATCATGGGCTTCTATGGGCAAACCTAGGCCTGAGACATATGTCTATATCCCTTCTACATGCAATGCGATGTGTTCTTCTGGGCTCTAGGACATGATAATGATGAATTACAAAACCAGAGGCATCAGGATATGAACTGTCAGTGTAATGGGGCAGTTCTAGGTGAATATGAGATGACGGATTGATCTTAGCAAGATTTTTGTCAGAGAACAGTTGTCAGGCTCCTTTGGGAAAGTTGGACCTGCAAGGAGGATGAGGGAATGCCAATCATATGCTGTATATATATATTGGGAGTTTGGGTTATCACTCCGACTCCAGCACTGGGAAGAACAGGGAAGAATAAGAGCCAAGGATCACTCCGACTCCAGCACTGGGAAGAACAGGGAAGAATAAGAACCAAAGATCACTCCGACTCCAGCACTGGGAAGAACAGGGAAGAATAAGACCCAAAGATCACTCCGACTCCAGCACTGGGAAGAACAGGGAAGAATAAGACCCAAAGATCACTCCGACTCCAGCACTGGGAAGAACAGGAAGGAATAAGACCCAAAGATCACTCCGACTCCAGCACTGGGAAGAACAGGGAAGAATAAGACCCAAAGGTGCTGTGCTTATGTGCTTACTTTTCCAGAATATTTGATGCTTCATTTTGTTTTGCAAAAACAGACAAACATTTGGACATATCATAAGAAAGAAAATGTGGTAAACCTTTGGCAGCCAGGTGAGAAACCCTGGTCTTACATTACATTACAGTCATTTAGCAGATGCTTTTATCCAAAGCGACATACAGTAAGTGCATACAGAAACGTCATCGAAGTAACTACAGAACAGATAAGAAAGCACATTCTTCCCATAAAGTAGCAGCTATCCCTAGTAATGAACATTGCATGCAGTTCACAGTAAACTGGGTAAATAGTAAACACAGTAAATAGCTCTACAACAATTCTATATATTATAAACTTGAATACACAGTTCAACAAGAACAAATACCATGAGGTCCTAGATAGGTATCAGTCCAGGTGGAGTCTGAAAAGGTGTGTTTTCAGGCCACGGCGGAAAGCAGGCAGGGTTGGCATAGAACATAAGGGAATGGGAAGTTCGTTCCACCACTGGGGAGCTAGGGACAACCTGGTGGGTTGTTCTTGGGTCTTATACAACATACCACAAGAACTTAAATTATACCCACAGATGATTCACAAAGTCCAACGATTGGTGACATTGAAGTAAATTAGTGGTCATAACATTTGTCTTTGTCTGCCGTTCGAAAAGTAACAACCATGAACTTCAATCAATCATACTGTTCTGGAGTGTTGAGTTTGTTCTTCTCACACAGTCTTAGTGGGATGATCCAGTGGGACTGTGTGGGCTAATGTAACACGCCCGTCCTGAATGACACTAAAATGGTAATTTTTGTATAATTTACCGCAGTTTAGAAAATTGCTCATGCTTGTTCAGATTTTTGTGAGTGAATCTGGGCCTTACTCTTTGGTTCATTTATCTTTCTCTCACATGCCTTCACTTCAAATGCTTGCCGCCGTGCCTTACATGAGTGAAATATACAGAATTGTTTTGGGGGGGAAAATAAAAAGAAGTATTTTGCATTTCCGAAAAAAAATAAAATCATTCTTCTTCTGTTTGTTCTCTGTTGCATCCAGAAGGTTGTTTGTGTTTTTTGTGAGCTTATCGTAAATGAATTGTCAATAGCATAAATAATATCCCAGCAGGAAACCGAACAGAAAGCACCTAAACCTCATCAATGCACTCCGGCAGACATGTACATAGGGGAACGGTGAGGGGGGGAGCCGAGCATTACAGAAAATATAAATGGGCTTGTCTTGGCAGCTCTCACTGGGCACAAACCAGGCTCCACATCAGAGCCCCCTGCCATTGGCCCTCTGTGGGCAGCTCTGATGTGCAAATCCGTACGTACGTAACAAAGGACTGCCCACAAAGGGCCACATTTGTTGGCAGCTCTTGGCTCGCCACTGGAATCAGTACAACTCCTGCTCCACCCTCAGGAACAGGACATAATGCCTACTGCAGCTCCAGCCGCACTTATGCACAGTCTCCAAACCAATTTGCTGATGTGAAAAAAAATTACAAAACAAAAGAGGCTGTTTAAATTTACCATGTTGGTGAAATGGAATTTTCGAACAAACAGCACTTTGTAAGGAACACTTTTCAACCGAGCGCCTGATTCATACTCTGTGCATGTCCTTTTTTGTCTTGTTATTAACTCCTCGATAGTAATTATTATTCCTTATAAATCTGAAATAGTTAACGTCGTGTTCAAAAAAAAAAAAAAAATCCATAAATGTTTCAGTTGTAACGTAAATATAGGACAAATGGTTAAAAGACAAATGTTAGCGCTTGGTTCGCTGCCTGCTGCAATCAGCTGGTGTTGTTTTCTCTATAGTAAGTAAAGTTCAGTCCAGTTCTGTAGGAAGCTGCTGGCTCACCCTATCCACAGGAAATCAGACATGAGCCCATGTGTAAACATTTGATAACTAAGCCCCCCTTCAAACACAGGGGTCACACATGGGTCAAGACAAGTGCAATTTTAGATGTTAAAGAAAGGTTAAACAACCCATAATCATTTTACTCCCTTGTATTATCTGAAAAGTACTTTGAGCACAACGTATGAAAAGCACTTAAGCTTGATAATTAAGTTATTGTTGTTATTTTTATTGTTGTTGTTGTAATCCAAGTGTCTCCTCTTGTGAATCTGTTTAGCATTTTTGCAACAAAAAAAATCTCTGCAAACATTAAAAAAAAGTCCACAGTTGGTGGGATATTTTCAGAAATTAACATCTTTTTACACATCAGCTGGCTTCTATTGTGAGTCGTCTCATCACCTCCCAGTGTTTAACACTTCATTTAAATGTGTTTGCTTCAATGCCTTTTCAATTCGCTTCACAATAAATGCACCATTTGCAAATGAGGTTGCCGCCCTCATGGAAAGCTTTTGAGAGGAATGATCTCTGAGATAGTTTTTTCCTTTGTCTCGCCGAGAAGAAATGAAGAATCTCCTCATAGTTAACTTAGCTGTGGAACCAGTATCTTAAAGTTGGCTTATGCTACAGCAAAAAAACAAGAATAACACACAAAAATTAACACCACAATGAAAGCATTAGGTGCTTTGCGCATCCAGTGTGGTTCTGAACTATTAGGGTCCACAGTTGGTATCAGAAAATTAACATGTAGACAGGTTTCCCGTGGAGCACACAAGTCCTATGGGATTCCCACAACTTCAAAACAAAGTTCTTATGAACAGACAATTTTGGAATTAAAGCTCAATTAGGCCTGACTTTCATTCTGACAGTACATTATCAAGTTAAAAGTGATGAGACGATTGTTCCGATTGCAAATGCTAACCACATGGAACTTTTTAAAATAAAAATGAAATGACTAGAGTGAGGGTATCAAGACGACAGTGCTGGTGAGATGCAGTCAGTACCCTGAGAACATGACCAATACTGTAAAACACAGCCCTCTACTTATTGGGTCCAGAACACACATTATGTCATAGCCTGTCTGGCATACAAGCCTTTCATGGTACAACAATGTTCCCCATGTACCCTCTGGAATCGACCCTCATCTGTGACAGTGCAGGCTTTGTCCAATAGCATCGCCTCGTTTTGGAGGGTATACTTCACTCGTTACACATTGAGGACTCCTCTGGTTGTTTAGGGGCATCTGTGGTCTGCATGTGCCTGCTGTGTAAGAAGTGCAGCTGTTTGGCACAGTGGTCACGCGGCCCAACTGGCGGACTGCAGAGTGCTAAACAAGTGGCAGCTGGCAGCACGTGCTTCAGAGGCAAGCAGTGGTCTCTGCTCTTCCAAACCTATCTTGCGGCAATGGGACTGGCTTAAAAATCCCGCTGAGCATTCCAAACTCGGAAAGAAGTGGAATAACGGGGGAAAATAAATAAAAAAATAAGATGAAGGCAGTGTTTTTTTTCTGACGAACTGAAGTAATGATTTTTACCACCAGGCCTCTTGCAGCTGTTCTCAGCAGGACATAGAGAGACTCACTTTTCCGCGCAGCTACAGGCTATATGAAAAATATAAGCACACTCGAGTCTGTTCTGTATGAGGTATGCTAATGCTTATGAACTGACAAGCGTCCACACAGTCAGCAGGCTTTCCGTATGGGGTGGGTGGCAAGGCAAGTTTTCTGCTCCACCTTCAGATACTCCACTCTCCAACTGCACACCACAAGCAAGCCTTCCTGTAATGTATAATTCAGGCACTGCATATTTCATCACAGGCTGGGTAGGGACCCTTGGGTTTTCCTCTGAGAAAGGTGTTGGCCATTAAAGTATTACATAGGGATACAAGTTCCACGAAAGGCAAGGTTGAGTACAGGCCTTTTGTTTTATTCGTTCCGAATTCTGGGGGACAACACAGCACTTCTATGTACTCTACAGATAGTTACCACTGACTGCAGAAACAATGCTTAAAGAATACTGTGACCCATTCATAAATCAAAGATGTCACCTTGCCCAGTTCCTTTAAAACTAATATACTGCAGTTGAGAGTGTCATATTACATCCGCCAGAATGATGATTACTAAAGAAACGGCTTGGGCACAGTGATAGCAGTATGCACCTTTGTATGCATGTTACTAACCACCTTTGGAGGAGTGTTTTCTCAGACTTTAGTGTTGCAATAGCTATGCAAAATTTAGCTCCATGTCTGTATGATGAACCTTTATTTAAAAAACTATAAATTAATACAAAGACAAACAAGAGATTTTTGGGGCCATAATCTCTCTGACTAAAATGTGCATACTATGTACTAACACATTTTTCACATTTGAATCTGTTTATTTGCGTGTACAGTATGTTTCTATTATTGACTACCAAAGCCAATGCTTTAAAAGTCTTAGACACTGGGTGTCATTGGAATAGTATGCTGGCTATCATGTTATCTAAGACTTCCCGTAATTTCCCTGAAAGAAAGCGAAGACAAAGCAAACTGGGAGAAAAGGTATATAAATTACTACAGATTAAGATCTGGCATTTATTTTAACGCACTGAAACATTCTTTCCTGTGCTCACGTCATTTTATCTCCGCTGTAGGCTATTCCCAAAACATTATCAAGTCAACGTGAGACAGAAATAATTTTTAAAGGGATTAAAATGTTTATTTAAACATCATAATTTAGCGTCTTGACAAACTAAGCAATGGAAAAGCACTCTTCATTAGCCATGTTATCGCGGTTTTTATTGTGGCTATAAATCACCCCATCGTACACTCACCCTGCTACCATGCATATGAATGCGGTGTGCCTGTCTTAAACAAGGGCCCATGGCAGGACTATTTGTACCGGAGTGGAATGAAAGGTCGTCATGGCTAATTATCTTGGGGGTCGGTCAGAAGTCTGTGTACAACAGAAAAAAACGGGTTTACTTTCAGTCTGTGACAAGATCGATCAATTTGATTATTCAGCCTTGTGCAATGTTTGTGTGTGTGCGTGCACGTGTGTGTGTACGTGTGTTTGTGTGTGTGTGTGTGTGTGTGTGTGTGTGTGGTGGGAGGGGAGGGGAGGGGGCAGCAAGAGTCAATTTGAAAAACAGAAACATATTTATCATTAGCGTGCCCAGCGGATATATTTGTAGTTGATTTGTCCATTAAAAATTTGATGCGTTTCTGATGTCAACCCCACATTCTGGGCTAATCAATCCTGTTTCCTGCTCTTCATTTTTTAAAATGACCATTCACTCTGATCTACCTCCATTCTATTCAGGAGCGATACCTCTATTGATTTTCACCAGCGATTTGATGAACCGAGCCATGAAGCAGTATAACCCGTCATCCGGTCGCGGGTTCCTCGGCAGTCAGCAACCTCACAGCCGCCACCAGATGGTACTGGAAGTAGTCGCACCTCCCAAAATAGCGGCTATTCAGGCCTTGTTTCTTAAAATATGAATGAGATTTAGAAGCCTACGTTCTTTCTTGCCTTGCGCTTGTATTTGACAGAAAAATGAAAACTAGGACAGAAATAAATAATAATTTTTCATGAAATTTCACACAACCATCAGGTGCGAACCAGTGCGCCTCCCTGGTGAGAACATAACTCTTCAGAAGAGCCACAGCATGATGGCGAAATAATAAATAATGTGCAACGCCGCGTTGAATGATAATAATTATTGCTTGACTTTAATGTTTCCGACGGAGCACTCGGATTACTCAAAAGAACCCTTAGCCAGCTCGATTGTATCTTCAAATTACAAATTCAGACTCTTTAAGTACTACTCCCAACCCTCAAATAAAAAGAGTTTAACCTCAAATGTGTCATCAAGGATTAACTGAGAAGGGGTACGGGGCAATTTAACCCCTTTTAACTGGACATATTTCTCCCGGTTTCAAATAATAATTCAGCGGAGAGAAAATTGAAAACGAAATTAATTCAATTTGCAGTTTATCGGTGCCTTTGAAATGGCTGGACGATGAGAGGTAAAAAAAAAAAGTGAGTGAGAACCCCAAAACAATTCCAGAAACTGTGGATGAATCCATGGAACAAATTAAATGCTTTTTTTTTTACATTCATTAAACAATCACAAATACCAGAAATAAATTTACATGGGTACGATTCACAAAGCACCCACAGAGGGTGGAAAGTGCACACAGCTGTACTATCAGGAAAATAGCTATGCAGTGTGCTGTCTGGGCCATATACATTTAATATATACATTTGTGTTATTTACGCATGTTTCAGTGTGAAAAATTACATTTTTATGGACTTTTAAGATGACCTGAAACTTGCTGGTAATGCATGCAGTCCATTTAAAAACCATGCAATGTGTAAACATGGTATCTGACATAGTTGCAAGAGGAAGACACCACTAACATATTACACTTGCAAGAGGGCAATACATTCATCCATAAATTATTTGCCATTACAGGAAGACTAGAATTGTTTGCCAACAAATATGACTTCCATCCTGTAATTTGGTTTCTACTCTAACTTAAGTAGGATACTGTGTGTTAACAAATAGATGATCTCCAATAATCATGTGACTTTAATAAAGAGCATTTGAAATGATCCGATTCCACAAGTGAGATGTAGTAAATTGTTCCAAGAAATAATGAAGAGGTCCATTTGCTGGTCATTCAACCAATCTCATCTGTTCCATTTTCACTCATCATTACTGCATCATTATTCCTGCTCTAAATTAAAATTATTCTCTTGTAGAAAGACAGGAATGTTTCCAATTATTATCAATCCAATTATTGTCAGTGAATCAGCACTTCCTCTGTTATGTATGTGTATATTATGCAGTAATTATCATAGGCACTATTTTATGTTGTATATGTAGAGTGTCGATACACACTAATTAAGTGCTGTGCCAGTGCAGTGGTATGTTGTTCATCAAACAGGAAGTTGAACAGTAATGTCGAACTGGCTCATTCATCCTTTATTGATTTTGGTGTTAGAGAAAGACCACAGCAGAATTGACGAGGAGGATAATGAATCCCTGTGCAACGTTACACCAAAGAATGGGGGAATGGACTTTACTGGCTTTTGAACTTGAGGAAATCACGGCGGTTGCCCACCCTACATGGATGCTAATTTGATTGACACTTTAAACAACATAGAAGAGAAAACGCGTAACAATGTAATCTTCAATAATTTAAACTAATAAAGGAAATTAAACAATGTGAAAATGTTTGGATGTGTAGGATGAATGGTCAGCTTTGATAGTAGAAGATGGGACAGTGATGCTTCTGAGTGTATGGGTGCTAAAACGTATAACTTGCTATGTAGCCTTACAGCATCAATCAAACCAAAAAAAGTATTTCAAAGCCATTTTTGAGGTGCTGCAAAGTCACTTAAATCCAAAGCTGCTGTTCATAGCCAAACGTTTTACAGTTTCAGAAGAGAAACCAACACAAGAGTGAGTTGAGTTTAGTGCCAGCCTGCAGTGCCTTGTCAGGTTGGGGATACACTCAGAGGCAGGCTCGTATGTGGGTTGTCTAAGGACAGCATGCAAAAAAAAGCCTCTTAACAAACAGTTTTGACTTTAGCATGCGGTGAAAATGTGCATTATCAATGGAATCTACTGCTAAAGTCTCAGAAAAAATAAAATGCAGTATAATGTGCACAAAATTCACACAAAACATCCAGTGCCCCAGCAATATGGTTATGGACTATGAACTAAGTAGGCCTATGCCAAGGGATACCTGGCACATAATGCTATTTAGAGGATATTATTGTGACGGGGGTGATGTTGACTCTTACCTGGCGGATTGGAAGAGAGCAATTACGGGTTTTTCAAGGACACCATTGAGTACTGTGGACATACAAATGATAGACACAGACTGCATAAAATGAGTGCTGTTTTGTTAGCAACCAAGTCAGAAAATGTGAGCCAGCTGCACTCAATCTTAGGCCTTGCAAATTATCGCAGGTTTCTTCAGAACCTCTCCACCACATTGTACCCTCTACGCCAGGGGTGCCCAAAGTTGGGTAATCAATAGGCTTCTGATTGGTGAAAATATGGACACATGGCCATGAAAACTAACCATTAGGTAGGTAATGAAGAATTCTAAAAGAAAGCAAATGACAATGAGCCAAACCGGCATTGTGTTCATATGTTTAAGGAATAAAGTGAACTTGTGTTCAACAACCTAATTAGGAGCCTACTGATTCAACTCAGTTTTTAATTTGACCAGTTTAGCTTTTTTTATGATTTGCAATATATCAAGTGTACAATGTGGAATTCTTCTTCATGACATGCACAGGTATTTCTGACATAATGTGGCTTAAGTGGGTAAATAATCGCTCAAAACATGAAAAGCACCGGATTAAGAAAAATTCACAGCTTGTAAAAATTCTGGGATTGCAATTGATTGTGGTTGGCACAAAAACCAGCATACACAGGCAGTTTTGGCACCACTGTTCTACACCTTTGCTGCAACCTGGTACCAAATGGTAGTTGTCAAAATATTGTAAACAAGCATTCAAGACTGCTAAACACCTGATAACATCAGAAAAGGTGTTCACACACTTCAATCCCAGTCTCCCTCTGCACCTTGCCTGCGATGTTTCCCCATAGGACATTGACACCATATTGTCTCATAAGATGGCTGAAGGATATGACCGATTAATCGCTTTTGTGTCAAGGTCTCTGAACTCCGCTTAGCACAGCTATAGACAGAGCCAAGATCGACAGAAAAGGCTTGAGTCTATGAGTATGGGAGGTGAAAAGGTTTCACAAATACTTATTTGGAAAAAACTTCACATTAATCGTAGATCATCAGCCCTTTGTCTTATTTGTTAATCCTCAAAAGTGTGTTCCAGCCATAGCAGCTGCCTGTGTACAGTGATGGGCTCTGTTTATAAGTGCTCACTCCCTCACCATCAAGTTTAAGGGGACTAAACAACATGCTAATTCAGCAGCCTCTCTTGCCTTCCACGAGAGTCACGTCAAGCTGAGAAATCAGCGGATCCAGCTGGTGTGTTCACTTTTCTAAGAGTGTTTCACTTCCTGTCACAGGCTCTCAAGTACATAAAGAGACTAACAGACACCCAACCCTAACTAAAGCCTACAAATTGACAGTGAATGGTTGGCCAGCTCACAGTGGCCCCCAATTACCTGAGTACTTTATTCGGCAAGACCAACTATCAGTGTGCCAAGGCTACATCATGTGCGGTCCACGTGTCATTGTGCCACTAAAGCTGCATTTTAAAGTGCTGGAATCGCTGAAGTTGAAAAGCCTTGCTAGAATCTGATGCCCTGACATGGACAGTCAAAAAGAGGCCTGGCTAAGACCTGCATTGGCTGTGAGCAGATCCAGTGCCAGCTTTATAAATGGTGGTGGTCTACAGCCCCCTGGCAGCGTATCCACATCCACTATGTGGGACCATTCATGGACTGTATGTTTCTCGTCATGGTCAAACTTTTAGCGCCCACAAAATTGATGCAAGTGCAGTAGCTGTTAGGACTTTTGCAGGGGAATATGTTGTTCAGTATGTCTAGATTTGTTTTGTTCAATTATTAAAGTCGCTACACCCCCCCCCCCCCCCCCCCTTAGCATAATTTCTTGATATGATTTATATTTTTTGCTGACTTCCAAAACCTGGTTTCTCATTTGCTGGTAGCAGTGGATGTTTGACACCAGTTGAAAGCATTTTTCAATGTGAGATATTATTGGTGTGAGTAAATTGTAGTGGAAGAATATTTTAAATTGTATTCCCTTTGGAAAACTCTCACTGTAATATGCAATGTAACAATACGATTTTAAATGGTGCTATATCAAATAAAGATTGATTTGTAGGTTATGAAGAAGAGTCTTGAAATATTTTACCAAACCTCTGTCAAAGTCACATTCCAGGCATTTCACATAAAAATGTTGTGCCAATAGCCCCTGAAAGTTATAATTTAGTCATGAAAAAATATCATTGAGAATATCATATGTAATATACATTTGAATCATATTCTGAACTTATTGAAACAGCAGATTTGTTTAAGCATCCTGAAACTAATTAACATGAATGATCATGCACAATTCAAATGATTTTTAACTAGAATGCAGAATAGGTGAATAGAAGGTGAATAATGATCAAACCAACCCTGTAAGTTTTCTTGTGAATTAAAGATGATGCTTACGAATCATCCAGAAAACAAATTCAGTATGTGCTGGGAACATTTATCTTCCCTAATATACGGGGAATGTTCTGAGAACCACACAGTAACCACACTTAAGTAAAGGAGTACTCACCAGCAGGTACTTAATTGCTTAGAAATAAAATGTAATCGGAACATCAGATTTTTTTTTACTAATAAAAACTACAATGCGCAACCAATATACAAAAATAAATGAATACAGAAATAACTGCTGATGTCACATTGTGTGTGTCTGTGTGGGACATAGGTATTTCTGTTTGCCCACTCATACATGTGGTGTATTTATGTACTATGTTGCACTAATGGTGGAAAGCACAGATACTGAACTAAATAATCTTTTGTGATGAGGCATGAGATATAATACCACACAAGGAAATCACAGATTGCAAAAAAAAAGCTGGAAAGAGCAGCACGGAAAGAAGAACACAAACTCTGAGGTAATCTTGAACAGGAACTGGGAGCCTTTTGGAGGATGGATCAATTTAGTACCACAAGAGTCAACACAAGATTAGAAAAAAAGACAAATGATGAAGCAGAAAAACACATGCATCACAGAAAATCTTCCAAAACAAGGAACTTTGGAAGATAACCCTTATAAACTGATAAATCTTATAAACTGTTTGTGTAGAAGGGTGAAAAGTTGTGTGGCAACATCAAGGGGTGGGAAAACACAAAGCAAAATTGCAAATTGACATAATTAGCATGAATCCATGCCCATTAATTGCCTTATATGGAGGTTGTCACGTCTATTTAAAGCTCCTTTCACAAAGTGAAAATAGCCCAGAAAAGGCAAAAGAAAGAATTATTCTGACACTGAAATCAAAGTTTGATTAGCAGATGTTCAATCAAAGAAAATAAATGGTTTGGTATTGTTCGTTCTAGTGTCATAAAGTAATTAGTAAAGTAACCTACAAGGTAAAGTAAAAAGAGGATATAACATGCAGAAAATGCAGAATCTACCATTACACAAGCTGTTAAAGTGCAAGCTCGTCTGCATCAGCGCATTGCCTCTATGCCAAGCATTAAATAAAATTATTAATTTATTAATTTCATCATTTTGTTGGCGTTCTGTGTGTGCGTTGAATTCCCAATCCCCTAGTGATGGAAAAAGGTAGGCCTACTTACTGTCTGTCAGACACAGTAAATTTGACGTAGCAATTTGATGTAGCTACACCAATAAGCCACTAAAGCCAGCCAACTGGCCCATCTATGGTCCCACCAGGCAATCGAGCCAGGACATTGAGCAATACATTTCGCATGACATGAGCTGCACACACGTGACGGCCCTTTCTATTCATATTTTGCCAACGTATCTTCGGATGGAGCCTTGAGGCTACGTTTGTGCAGTGCAGTTATGGCACCAATAACATTGCTGAGCAGGTTGTCAATTACATAAAAACTCGAAAACGACTAAGCAGCTACAGTGTCCTCCACTATTATTGACACCCCTGGTAAAGATGAGTAAAAAGGGTGATAAAAAATTAATCGTTTGGTGAATCAGCTTAATCTCTCACTGAAAAATGAGAAAAATCCAACCTTTAATTGAAGTAAATTTATTATGAGAAAAAAAAATCAATTTATGTTCTCTCCTAACAGCACAAGGTCAACCATTGCAATGCTGGCTACAGACATGTAGGCAATTTCAAGCAAATTTTGTTTATAGCTCAAATGTGTGTTTTAAATAGCATATTTAATGTCATATATGTAACATCCGCTGTGTCCCTCCAATCCATCTTCCTTTCCATTCGTTTCCCCATTCCTCTTGTTCCATGTCACGTTTTTCCGTTCACCCTGTCCGCCTGTTCTGTGTTGTGCAGGCTGGGCGCGGTTTTCCCACTTTAGTTCCTCATTATTTCCCCATTACCATTCAACCAATCACTCGCTTTCCCCCGCTCGCATTCCGCACTCCCTCATTAGCTCATTAACTCTCGCACACATTCCTCACGTCTTCTGAATGAACCCCAGCGCATTCTCATCAGTTTTCCCTCTACTTAAGTTTCCCTCTTTGTTGTTTTTTTTTGCCAGTTCGTACCGTCTGTTTGCTTTGTGTTAGACGTGTTTTTCAGCCTCTTTTTGTTTGTTCTAACTTGTCTCAGTCTTGTTCCCTAGTTTGCCCGTCCAGTCTGCTTTTCCTTTCCTGCCCCATAATCTGCCCTGGCCTCCTGTTACTCGCCAACCCCGTATCCTGACCGTCACCCAGCTCCTCTCTTTGCTTGCCTGTCTGTTCTCCTGCTTCGTAATAAATTCCCTCCCCACTGAGTTCACCTCCGAGTTCTGCTTTTGGGTCCATAGCAGTTTCACATGTCACATAAGTTAGCATTTAAATTTGATTAATTTAGAAAAATAGTACTGTGAGCATTTATTATGCTTATGAGACTAATTAAACAAGTTCATAGCCTACAATTGATTAATAGGCATCTAATGTGTTTGCTTTTTGCAATCGTAATTTATTAGCTACGTTTGCATTGTGTATTTCAAAGGCTACATTTTGTGGTGAATTTAACAAAAAATAAAAATACATTTATGTTCTAATTATCACTCAGAAGCTACATTTAGCGGCATTCTGAATTTACAAACGCAGTACACATGGTCTTGAGCAGGTGTAAAATATTTACGTCCGATCAAATTTCAGATACAAAAACGTTGATGAATGCCAAAATATGGCCAAATTTGCTAATACAAAGGATTTAGGTACAAATTTGTTCTGCTCATATTTCATGAATGAGGCCCATTGTGTACAAGACAAATTCACTCTGGGGCAATACGTTTAATTCTTTCATTCATTAGATAGATTATCATCAGAAATTTAGTAAATTAACCTGCAGCTTGATAGCTAGCTAGTTCAAAATAAAGATGAGAATGATTATGAATATTATAGTGAGTTAGCTAGATGTAGAAGATAACATTTTTTTGTAAAAATGCTAAACTCATGCTGACATAAAACCTTTACCAGCAAGAAAAATAAATACCTATTTGGTCTAAGACATTGTGCTGATATCTCCCTTGAATAAAGTATGTATTATTTTCCACAAGATACTACAATATACATAAAACTAGCAGTATTTTATTTTGTTTTGTCTATGCAGTTTGCCATCACCTGCCTCGCAGCAAGGTTTGTTCACTTCTGGTAATGCGTGTGGATGCTCAAGACATCACAGCAAAGAATGGAAGTAAAAATTCACACTTGAATGGTGATGCTCTGTCAGAATAACAAAGCAGGGCTATGAAACGGGTGTGACTCTCATTCACAGTCGCTCACTAGTCACTACACAATCTTTGCTCGGTTAGCACGTGCCTAACATCATATCCCACACAGTAACATGTCCAGTGTTAATTAAACTCTAACAGTGTACATATGAGCCTGATCTGACTAGAGTAGGCTCATGTGTACACTGCTAGAGTTGAATCAACACTGTTAGAGTTGAATTAACACTGGACATTTTGCTGTGAATTTACTGTGCAGGGTTTACATTGAATTAATTTCTATCAAAATTGTCAAAGATTACATAACAAGAGATCAGCGACTCAAAGAAGACTGACCACAACAGTTCCTAGCAGAAGTGTATGTTTTTCTTTGATATATTTCTTCCCTCCAGAGAAGGTGTAATACAAATAAATCTCAGAGCAAGAAAGGGGTGTAAAGGGTAAATCCCTTAAAACAATGACAAAGTATGCACAAAGTATGCAGTCCTGCAGACAACTGGGATATTTATGATTTTCAACAGAGATCAAGGAGAGAATTGCACTAGCCCAGGCATTGAAGCCCAGCTCTGCTCTGCCCACGATTCAGGGAAGAAAAAAACGACTGTGAATTTAAAAAGTTTTAAAGGTGAGCAAAGAGGTGAAGAGATATGGGGGCGGTTAAAGAGTGAGTGCAGATTTATGGCGAATGCAGTTACATGTTGACAATAGGCAGTAATAGCTGAGGCCAGTGATTAGGTGAATGTTGAGAGGCAAGAGCAATAAGCAATTAACATGGAGGATTGTTTCGCCCTGTTTCTTTTCAGTGGTAGTAGCTTGGCTCTCAGCAGGGACTTTAGAGAGAAAGAGATTAAAGCTCTTCTGCAAAAGCTGCTTTGGAGTTATTTTAAGTTTATTTTCTTTCTTTAGACCACAAAGTCCAGAATGCCCTGATGCTCACAACTGTCAAGCTAGAAGGTCTCTAGAATATCCTTCTTTGCAAACATACTGTATGGGCCAATTGAAAACATACACTTAAGCTAAAGTAATATATTTTTCTTTAAACTGTTGCTTTAGGTATATACGTACATCTCATATTGTTTACACTGACAAGAAAGTATGCATATCTCACATTGGTTACGCTATTACAAGTGACTATTATATACATTGTATGAAACCAAGATCTCTCAAATATAAAAGGACTGAACTGCAATAAAGTTTTTCTCAAAGCAGAAAAAGGAATGACAGAGTCAGTGTAAAAGATTAACAGATTATTGTAAACGAGAAATCTTTGCCCTGATCCACACCCCCCTCTCCCTGCACAGTCCTTATGCTGTTGATATCCTGATCTGGTGGCACTCCAGCCTTGTTTATACCACCGGGATATGCATTTTACCACACAGGCAAATGAACTCTGCTCAGTCCCATGCACAGTTCTCAGGTCATACTCCATGCAGTGGATTAGGCACAGGGAGGAGGATCCAAACACACTTTGAGTTGTCATGGGAACAGTCTATTGAGGTGACACATGCATGATGATTTAAATAAGTTATGGAACACTGTGAGTTTTCTCTTTCTTTCTGGTGCAACCATGAAGCTCAATAGCAATGCACTAGCAATCTGATCAAGTCTAAAACCACATTTATCTTTTACCTGAAAGCAATGTGTGTGTGTGTGTGTGTGTGTGTGTGTGTGTGTGTGTGTGTGTGTGTGTGTGTGTGTGTGTGTGTGTGTTTGACTACATTCATGTTTTTATAATAATGTATTAGTTTAAAGCAATATTTGCACCTACAAAATGTTTCAAGGTGTGTTTAAGTCTTGCGCGACAAAACAAATCTGTAAACAAAATGTGCAGATAAAATGTGAAAGTTGGAAAGTGGAGGCATTTGACTTTAAATGCTCTTTAAACTATGTATGAGGCAAAAGCCAGGATACAGATTTGCGTATCGGGTGTATACACAAAGCTTTAACTTCTCTGCAAATTAATCCTCCAAGACGACATTCAACTCTGTGGAGAGAGAGAAGAAAAAATGGGTTTCAACTGAGCTGCTGCTAGTTTAAAGGAAAATAAAAGTAGAAAAAATATAATTTACCTACTATGGAGACAGGGTAATCTAAATATAAATAGTTTTTTGTGAAACTTGGGTAATCTTTTGCCATGACAGATTATTTTGCACAGCTTGCCATTTCTGATAGTAAACTTTAAACCTTATCTGTAAATTGAAGTGGATTAGAAATAGGATTAGCCATAGAAAAAATATCCCTAACATGAGTGCCTCATCTTGGTAATTTGTGTGTGTCACACAAGGCCATAACCTTGGGGGTTTATGTATTCAACCTTGGAGGGACCAAATATGACCGGGGGTGAGGTGAAGTTAAAGGGGGTATTTAAAAAAAAAAAAAAAAGATGAAGTACATCTTCAGAAGTTTTAGGTGAACCATATAGTATTACTGTCGAGCACATGTCCACAGTAATACTATAAGAATATTTATTTAAGAACTGTTGATTTAAATATATTTTTTATTGCCAAAGATATATTTTTCTATTGAAAAACATTCAGCTGATAACTATATGATGGTAGCCATAGCAACTACTGATTCAATATTAGGACAGTAAGCATAGGATCAACAGGAACGCACATATCCTACTGGTGATTATGTCTATGCTCTATATGCCTACTATCTATCCTGAAATAAAGCAGCATACTAACCCGGGAAATCTACAGTATGTACAGATGAACCTCGATCCAACGGACACCGATGCAACGGATTCCGGATCCAACGGACACAATCCGCGAGTGAATATCTGGTCCGAACGTTTAAAACTCCCGGGTGAAGCGAACCGAGACCGCTACTTGAGTAAGCGTCCGCGAACCGAGACCGTTACTTGAGTACGTGTCCGCTTGGCGGCGCGCACGTGTTGTTTACAAGCGTACAAGCATCGGTTTGCCTGGTTGTTGTGCGCTACATATCTCTTGTTATAGTGATTTCGTCGCTGCAACGGACAAACGGCTTTAACGGACAACTGATCCCCCCTATTAGTCCGTTGGATCGAGGTTCAACTGTACTGTAATATGAAGAAATTCTAGAAATTGAGTCCATGTTTCAGTGAATAGTTTACTTATCTAGAGTATGTAAAAACAAATTATGATTTAAAAACATCATGACTTGTCAAAATGACAAAAATGAATATCAAATTCACTTGACTGTGCCCCTTTTTAAAATTAGACTCAGTGATATGGTCATACCCAACGTATATTGTTTGACCATGTAATTAAAGGATAACAGACTTTGTAAGAAGCTGGGCAAATTTGACTGTCATTACTGAGCATATATTAAACATTATCTGAAGCATAGCTCCCAGTTTGTTTAGTCTTAGTAGCTTTCATAGTAATAGGCAATCATGTCATTTTGCATGACTATCCCATTAACTTTAAATATATGCTCCTTTCTCAATCACCTCCATGTCACCATCTTCCTGTATTCTTTCTCTCTCCCTCTTTTTGACCTGCACCCACCAGAGCAAACATGACAGTGAGTCAGAAAGCTAGTAACTACTGATATACATAAGGTGGCCAATATGAATCTCTACATGAGGGTCAGACTGTTATATCATTGTATTCTGCTCCACAATATTCACTTTGAAGTTACCATCTTTCTCTTCTTTCTCCCTCAGGTTGCCCTGGTAACAAATGCAGATCAAATATAAAAACAATAGTCAGTAAACCACTGGAATATGTACAATAACCAAATACAAACTTTTCAGCCACACTTGAAAGTTAAAAAAGTATTTATTATAAAACACTAAAATGTCAACATGTTTCAGCTGTGAGCCTTTGTCAGGGCAATTTTACAAAAAAATGGACTATGACTCAGTAACAGTGTCAATGGAAAAACAAAAAGTAAATTAAAATAAGGTTTCACAAAATCATACCTTATAAAAAATCTTAAAAGATAGTTGATGTCTTCCCCTCTCAGACTTGCTCTGTTCCAATAAAAAAGAACATAGAGATGGAATGTTTGGCCTCTTTAAAATGTCTGGCTACAGGGTTTATTTCGTCATGTTTAACATAGCAAAACTGGTGGTGTACATTTAACACCCTAGGGTGTATATATGAGACCATGGTAACCGTATAAATTTTTACGATAAAAAAAAGTTTATCTTTCTCTCCCCAGTCCGCAATCGCAATCTCCAATCCGCCAACTGTTCGCGATCGCAATCTCTCTCCCTCCACCAATGGGATGCCAATAATTGTGACACACATCTTCAAAATAAAGATTATTCTGCATTAAGGATTTTTTTTTTCTCATCAATGGTATCACAATTAAACAATATTATTTTATAAATTTTCTGACGAAAGAAGACATTTGATAAACAATAAACTGAATTTAATCCTGCACTTTAGGTTGCCAATAATTCTGGTGGGCACTGTATATCATGTTGCGTTACTCAAAAATAGGTTTGTAACAGCTTGTGATATTAATGATGAAATAAAAAGGTCTTAGGTCTGCACATATGTAGCTATACTGGTATTATTTGCTAGAACTGTCTCATTTCTCTCAAATTCTCTTGTTTTGTGGTTTTCCAAAGAAAAGCAGAATGTTGTTCTATGACCGATGACACTGTGAATGACATCTGACTGATAAATCTGCTTGTACTTCCAAAACAGCTAAAATAGTCCTACAACATATTGCAAAGATAAATAATAATAATATATAATAAATAATAACAAATCTGATTTGCTGAGGGTCACATGTGGGGTCCCACAAGGTTCGATACTGGGTCCAAAGTTGTTTATATTGTACATAAATGATATTTGTAATGTGTCTAAATTGTTCAACTTTGTTCTGTTTGCTGATGATACAAATTTGTTTTGTTTTGGTAAAAATCTTGAGCAGCTTCTGGATAGGGTGGAAACAGAATTGGAAACTTTAAAACGATGGTTTAATATTAATAAGTTGTCATTAAATTTAAATAAAACCAAATATATACTATTTGGATATCGAAAGAACTATAATCAAATACAAATCATGATTGATAATATGGAAATAGAAAGAGTCTTTGAAAATAAATTCTTGGGAGTTATCATAGACCACAAATTGAGCTGGAAACCACATATAAATCATATTAAGAACAAAATATCAAAGTCCATCGCAATATTGAATAAAACAAAAGATATCCTTAACCCAAATTCATTACATATATTGTATTGCTCTTTCATACTTCCATACATCACTTACTGTGTGGAGGTCTGGGGCAACACTTATAAAACAATAACCAATCCAATTTTCATCCTACAAAAGAGAGCAATAAGAATAATAAACCAAGCAGATTATCACCAACCAACCAATTCATTATTTATAAACTCACAGGCCCTTAAATTTAGAGAATTGGTACACTTCAAAACTGCACAACTAATGTTTAAAGTATACAACAAAATGCTTCCAGACTCTATCCAGGAGTTGTTTCACCTCAGAGAGAGTCGTTACGGACTGAGAGGAGTCTGCATGTTCACCAAAACAAAGATCAGAACAAATGTCAAACAAAGATGTATATCTGTCAAAGGAGTAAACTTATGGAATAGTTTAGATAAAGAGATGAAAATGTGTGAAACACTCAATAGTTTTAAAATAATATTTAAAAATAAGATGATTAGCAAATATAAATCTGAAGTATGAAGACCATTGTGTAAATGAAATATGTCTGGGGATATCAGAGTAGGGTATATGTATATATGTATGTATGTATGTATGTATGTATGTATGTATATATGTATGTATGTAACTATGTATGTATGTATATTTTCTTTTCTTTCATTTTACAGTATAATTCTTAAGGGAGCTGACTAAATTAATGAATGCAAAAAGGGTAGGTGTAATAAGCTAAGGCTTCAGCCTACACCTTTTTGGTCAACCTGTTTTGTGTTTTTTTGATTGTATGAGCTGTATAATGACCAAAATAAACTAAACTAAACTAAACTAAACAAAGTCATTCAATACATGTCAGCTATGTTTCTATTAGTGAACACACAAACGTTATTAAGGTTCATATGCATCCATTGTCTCAACAACAAATATTCCCACTGGAGATTCACGGGCTACATAAAATTGCTTAAAGGATAGGTTCACTTTTTTCAACCCAGACCAGACTGAAATTTTGTTTCACATAATTTGTAATTGTGCATAGCACAATCTTACTGATAGCTTTATTTTCATATTTTTAATATTAGCTTATAAAGGTGAGGCACACACCACTGGAAGCATTACAGTTTTGTGGGCGTAGAATACGTAAGTACATTAGGTAAATTCAGCAAGTTAAAAATAGCATGCAACAGAATATATTTAAATAAAAATTTTAGTATATAAATTTCAACTTTCACACTCATTTTCACTTACATCTAAGAAATGTAGTTGAACTTTTGAGGTAAATTGACCCTGTATGTAAATATGCCCCATTGGATCATTGTAAAGCAGTGGAGTGGTTCACGGGGTGAAAAAGCTCAAAAACAAAAGGATTATCATTACCGATCAGCATGGTGTAAATAGGCTGGAAAAATGGGTTCCAAGTCAAAAAAAAAGAAGAAATAGAATTGTCCTTTAAGGACGAGAGTCTGTGGTAATTATGGTTATTTCAATAGGAAACCCTGAAAAGTGTCAAACTCTCTGTACTATATAGGTAAGGGGAATGTCCCGCCAACCTGTAACTTGGTAGATGTCATACCTGCCATTCCAATTACTTTGATTGGAAGCGGGTGTTATGGTCAGATGAGAGCAAAATTGAGCTTTTTGGCAAAGAGGGTTTGGCATAAAAAGCAGGACACTTATTTTGAAAAAAGGGTCATACCTATATTGAAATATGGTGCTGGATTTTGTTATGGGTTTGTTTTGCATCTACAGGTCATGTGACTTGTCAAGGTCAATGGAAGCTTGAACTCCAGCAAGTACATTTTGACCACCAAAAACCTGTTCCCTCTAACAGAAAGCTCAAACGGATCTTCAGCAAGACAATGACCCCAAAGCATGGCTCAGAGGCAACCAATACTGCGATATGTTCCTGTCCACAAATTACACTTTTGCAATGGCCACCTCAGTCTCCAGACTCAGCTAATCAAAACTGTGTGGTTTGAATTGAAGAGGGCAGTCCACGTAAACAAATGATCTCGAAAGATTCTGAATTAGAGAAATGGCACTACAATCTCATAAAACACTATAGAAGATGAATCAATAGTCTTATCCTTGTGAAGAGAAGGTACTATAAACAGGGTTGTCAATATTTGTAACACCTGTTTTTGTAGGGAAATGTATAATTTGAGAAAAGTGTTGGTTGATTCCACTGAATCATTGAAGTAGACTATTTTCCACATTTTTGGGAAATAATTTACCTGGGTACGTATATATGTTATACAGTCATTTTCTTTTGTTCATCTCGATCAGGGAATAATTTTGGAGGACACTGTTTTTCAAAATATAAATGGTAATAGATTAGCCTATATTGTGGCTGTATTTTTTTGTACATTGGGTAACTATTGTAAAAAATAAAATCTGACATCAAAGTAGTGATTCATACCATGAAAAACAAAGCATTCATAAAATCTGCTGTTTTAAAACTATTGGTTTTATGTATACTTCAAACAGCAATTTAATTCTTTGTTTACCTGCCCAGGGCCTTATGGGTACTGGAGTAATTTGGGAAACAGCTTGCTGTCTGCTTGTTGTAAACAGAACACCATATGCTAAGCCCTTTAGGAATTTCATCAATAACCAAAATATTATTATAGCTTTACAAATCAATACCATTCTATGTATATGCTTTTAAGTGAAAAGGTACTGTAATTCTTGATCATGCTTGGAAAAATTAAGTTAAAATAAGAAAAAAACAGAGTATGTGTAAATAAATGAAAAAAATGGCTAGGTAAGTCTAGCAGTATGTTTAGCCAGGTGGAAAATATTCTTAAATCAAAATTAGAAGAAGACATTTTGAAGCTGTTAATCTGCACAAAAAACGACAAGATATGCTTTGTCAGAACAGCAGTTACTTGAGAGGCACAATTGGCTATCATGGAGAAAATATAAGAAATACATTTAAGATTAAATATTTTTTTTTTTACATAAAGTCAGACAATGTTCACTCACACACAACTGGTGATTTAGAGTATCCAATTATTCTAACCTGCATGTCTTTGGACTGTGGGAGGAAGCCAGAGTACCTGGACAAAACCCACGTGTACACTGGGAGAACTTGCAAACATGTTCCCCCTGGCCTGGATTCGAACCTTCAGAGAAAAAATACATATGTCCGATAAAATAAAAAAATAAAAGGCAGATACTATAAGTCTGTGAGCTTTAAATGCTTTTGACTTCTCCAATCAGGCCCTGGCTCTATTAAAGCCTTTGGGGTTCCAAATTTTATACATTCTTCCTCAGGTAAACTAGCTATTGAATTGATCATGAACCAAACTCGAATTAAGAACAGACGGTTATACGTCTGAGAGGGAGAGGAGAGACAATCTCTCATCCCTCAAATATGACCAACGTGAACAAAAATAGAAGGATGTGGCTTTACTGGCCTATGGTGACATTAGAAGAAAAATATTTTATTAAAAATACCATTGCTTGTCACTGATGAAAAGTTCTAAACATTTCTTGAACCTTCATATTTGCCGGATGTGATTGAATCTTATGTTCCTGGTCACACTCTTTATTAATTGTGCAGTCACAATTGGCTCTTAAGACACATGTTCTTGTGTTCCAATACCTTTTAATTTATATGTTTTTATTAAAAATTCTGGGATAGTCAAATTCAGACTGCTGTTGATTATGGCACAGATTGAACTGAGGCTGGAATTCAAAAACTAGGAGGGAACATTGAGCGACTTTGCAAAATAAATGCAGTTCAATTAAGAGGAACCACAAAAAAACTTTCCCTCTGAATGGCCTGACTGAAAGTTCAGCACACAGAGCCGAAAAATAATAATTTATATTCTGAATGACGACAAGTCCTAAAATTTTACCATTCAGTTACCAAAATAACAAAGCATTTCTGTGTGTGGTTTCAGCCGAAAACAGCAGCCATATCTGAAGAAGGCCACTAAGAAACCATTGTTCAGTTAAAGCAAATAACCTCGAATAGCCATATCAATGAAGATTTAAAAAACAAAATTTTTTCAAAGTTATGCTCTTCTATAACAGGCTTTTCAGTTTAGAAAATCTTGAGGTAACATCCATTCTTAATTATATTTACTTCAGTGTATTTCTATTTCCTATTTCCATCCAGCAATCAGAAGGAACACCAGAATGATTTCAATTGTAGTCTCACATGTGACTCTGAGCAAGCTGCATTTTGCACATTTCATATTTTATTAATTCAGCCTTGTCGTCGAAGCTTATATCAATTCCTTCAAAGAACATATTTTCCCCTCGATTTCTTTTTCTCCCCAGTGAATTGAAGCCACAGATATTAGATGTAAGTAATTTAGTAGTTCTTACAAAATGATCTTCATTTTATTGAAGTGAGATTAGATTTCTGAAGTTATCATACAATTGAAGAAGTGTGGCACATTTATAGGGGACACTGTCTAATATCCTGCAGTATTTTCATAAGAAAAGCAGTTTCCTATCGGAAAATAAATAAACAAATAAAACAGCCGTAGCTTACATCACAGGGGAATGGCTAGATACATGAATAGCAATTATTGCCGTGGCAATCCATGTCATTTCCTGTGCCATCCGGGGATATTGGAGAAGCGTCTGTCGCCAAGGATTTAGAACACAATAGAAATCATTGTGTCCAAACATAGGAAGACAGTCCACATGCACAGCAATGACCGCCAATATTTCCTCAATAATTAGATAGGCACATGTATTTGTGAATGTGTGCGGAGTTGTGTGTTTTTATTATTGTTGCTATATTTGTTTATTTATTTTTACATGACTTTTTATTGGGATAATGAAAGCACATTGATAACCTGAATTATACAAAAGGTGGGAGTGCATGGGGAAGGGGCCGAGGGGCTTTGCTGACTAGCTAACTGCTGAAACGATGTCCTCTTCAGTTAACTCTATAATTGAAATTGTAACTTAGGGCAGGGGCACTGGTGGAGGTTGTTGGCCATGATTTCTGAAATCTATTGATTGCTTTTTGGTCTGTATTTAGCATGTTTTAATTGAAAAAATGTGTCTATACATAGTAAGGTCATTAGAAGCCCTGCACTGTATAACATTTCAAAATGAATTGATGAATCTCAAATGAGTAGTTTAAGTGATTCTGATATCTGTAATACATATGGCAATACATCCACACGTCTAAGCAATGCATATAACAATAAAAAAAAAAACGGAGGGTTCCACTGCTCTCAGCTAAGAACAGAAAAATGTGAGTACAGTGGGCACACGATCACCAAAATTGAGCAATTGAGGAGTTGAAAAACGTCACCTGGTCTGACAGCTCAATTTCTGCTGCAACAGGCGGATGGCAGGGTCAGAATATGGCGTAAACAGCATGAATCTGACCATGTGCATCCCCTCATGGCCACAGTCTACCTTTTTTTCAAGTAGATACCAGTGCTGTAGTATTCAACTCCAGGACTCGGACGCAAGTCCAAATCGAGTCCCGATTTTTATTATTTGTGACTGGTCTTGGACTTGGGAACTGATGACTTTGACATGGCTCGGACTTGACCCCATTTGGTCCAAGAAATCGGAGACGAGGACTCGCACTTGATCAAGACTTTTGTTTTTGCAACAGGTTGTCATTTGTCACAACCGACAGATACTGATTGTATCATGGTTCGTATCGTCTGGGGATTTCCAGAACACACAATGCATGGACTTGTCATTTTGATTGAGCATGTTTTGTATCATGTTACAAAATAAGGAACCATTGTCACTATAACATTGGCATCATAAAGTCGTTTAGAGCGATGAACTCATGAATTTTAACACTTTAAAACAATATATTGTGTGACCAGATTGTTTGAAAATTAAAACACAATTAATGTTAATAAACGAAACCATTCGGGCCGGTGCTAGTTAAGGGGTTAATGTAGGCCTTTTTTACTTGTAAATCAGACAGTACCAGAGTGTAGCACTGAAGCCCAACTTGGAACTCAACTCAGACTCAACCTTGATGACTCGGACTTTAGTAATAGGAATTTGACTCTGACTCAGGTAATGGAGACGTGGCTTGGACTCAATTTTGGTGACTCGGACTCGAACACTGGGGACTCGACACTCGACACGGACTTGAAGTGTAGTGACTCGACTACAACACTGGTGGATACTTTCAGCAGGATGATACGCCACGTCACAAAGCATGCATCATTTCAAGCTGATGTCAGTGATTTCAATTTACTCCAATGGCCTACACAGTCCTCAGATCTCAATGAAATATAGCACCTTTGGGATGAGGTGGAATGAGATGGAACGAAAGGTTCGCAGCATGGCGTTTCGCAATGGTGGGACTCTATCGAGTCAGCATGGGCAAAAATTCCAAAGGAATGTTTCCAAAACCTTGTTGAATCTATGCTGCAAAGAATGAATAAGGTTGTTCTGGAGGCAAAAGGGGATCCTACATGGATCAGATAGGTTTCCCTAATAAAGTGGCCACTGAGTGTATTATATACTGTATATCTGTAGATATATATACTGTATAACTACACTGCTCAAAGAAATTAAGAGAACACTTAAGCAACACAGTATAACACCAAGTCAATTAAACTTTTGTGATATTGATCTGTCCAGTTAGGAAGCGTAAAATGATTGTGAATCAATTTCACCTGCTTTGGTGCAAATGAAAGTGACAACAGATGGACAGGAGAGGCAACAGCAAGACAACCCCCAAAAAGTAAATGGTTTTGCAGGTGGTGGCCACAAACCATTTCTCTCTCCTTATCCTTCCTGACTGATTTTTCTCTAGTTTTGCATTTTGCTAGTGCCCTTGTCACTACTGGTAGCATGAGGCGGTACCTGCAGCCCATTCAGGTTGCACAGATAGTCCAGCTCCTCCAGGATGGCACATCCATACGCGCCATCGCAAAAAGGTTTGCTGTTTCTCCTAGCACAGTGTCAAGAGCGTGGAGGAGATACCGGGAGACAGGCCATGACATGAGGAGAGCACTGCCAGAGCCCTACAAAATGACCTCCAGCGGGCTACTCCTGTGCATGTTTCTGACCAAACTGTCAGAAACAGACTCCATGAGGGTGGCATGAGGGCCCGACGTCCTGTAGTGGGACCTGTGCTCACAGCCCAGCACCGTGCAGCTCGATTGGCATTTGCCAGAGAACACCAGAATTGGCAGGTTCGCCATTGGCGCCCCATTCTCTTCACAGATGAGAGCAGGTTCACACTGAGCACATGTGACAGACGTAAAAGAGTCTGGAGACGCCGTGGCGAATGCTATGCTGCCGGCAACATCATCCAGCATGACCGGTTTGGTTTAATTGACTTGGTGTTATACTGTGATGATTAAGTAATTAAGTAATCTTAATATTTTTGAGCAGTGTACATATGCATAATCAGTAAAAAAAATATATGATATGATATATTTCATATAATAACTAAAAACATTTAATATATATTCTATTGCTATTTCATGGTGCAGCATTGTTAGCAGCAGTGTCACCTGCTGGCTTTATTTCATCTCTGAAGTACAGCTTCATATAAAAGGCAGATAGGTCTGTGAGCTTCAAATGTTTTTGACCTCTCCCATCAGGCCCTGGCTCAATCTGTTAACGCCTTTGAGTTTCAGCCAGTTTGACCTGCCAGTGTTCCAAATTTCATACATTCTTCCTCAGGTGAACTAGCTATTGAATTAAACATGAACCACACTGGGCTAAGACGGTTATTCATCCGAGAGGGAGCGGAGGGACAATCTGTCATACCTCAAATATGGCCAATGTGAACAGAAATAAGAGGATGTGCCTTGACTGGCCCATGGTGACATGAGGGGGGAAGGGGATATTTAATTTAAAATACCATTGCATGACACTGATGAAAATCGGAAGACTTTTTCAGGATACGGAGACCTACCAATGTTTTCATAGGAATACAGTGGTAGCCACTTTTGCTTTGGCTTTCCAGAAAAAAACGAATTGTTTTCCCTAATGCAGACTTGGTGTTGTTGTCTACACCACAATGCATGCGCTAGGTGCTGCTAAAGCTGCTAAATGTTCTTATATTAAGGACAGAGCTGAGATCACAATTGTACAAATAGAAATATGTGAAAAAATATAAGCTTTGTAGATTGCATATGCCATGTGATATAAGAGAATCTGCTAAGTATGTATCTGCTAAGTAAGCGGAGCCATGGTAATTTACCATGGTAATTTACTAGACTACAGTAGAGGCAGTGTCAGGCAGTAGAGAGTTGCACCTCTTACCACCACTGCAGACTCCTGGCTGACTAATGGTCTCACACTTGAGCTATTAAGGTCTATGCTTTTGGGCTTAACCTGTCCTTGTAATGAGTGCCATTTCCAAGTGCGCCACACGGGAAAACTGTGAGAATGATTTCTGTTATACTAATAAATGCAGTGCCTAGGCACCGAATCACATTCATATTGTTTTTCTGAGTGTGCAAGAAACTTTTTAATTTACCTTGGATTAAATTTACTGTTGAGTCAGACTTTGTGGCACAGAGCATATTTTTAGTCAGTGATGTTTTTCATCTCATGGCTTGCCTAGGCTTATACACTTTTTGTGCCGCACACTTTCAAATCTCAATATAATGCAGCAATAAGATATGTTCACACTTCACATTTTATATAAAGCACATATGTAATAGATTACAAAGGAAATCTACACACACTTATTTAAATTCTCATAGAAACAGCTGCTTAGTTGTTGAATTGCCGGTGTGCAGGGCCTGAGCTGGTTTCTTGGAAATTCCAAAATAATAATAATGTCTTGAAAAACATCAATATTTTAGGTTGTGATTTCAATATTTAAAATTAAATTACTTTGAATTACAAAGATTAGAGAATGGTCTGACATATTTTTTCTTGCAAAAGAATAATGGCCTTGTTAATGAATGACATTATAAACAGTTTTATTCATTTTTGCATTTGTATGAGTACAGTCACACATACTGTAGGCTATATGGTGTGACACTTACGTATCTCTGTTTAGTTGGTTGGTGAGGGTAACTGTTAAACAAGTCAGATTTAATAGTGACAGGCACTTAGTGAGAGATGTTGGTAACATATAGGCATTCAGTTCCCCTCCAAGCCACACTGTCAAAGCATTTGAGAGCACTGCAATTCACGCAGTTTATATCAATTGCTGTGACAAGCTTGTGCCACCCAAGTCGTTCCCGAACTTTGCAAAGACAGGGTTTGAAGTAAAAATCTCAGCTCGTTTGATGGCTGCATTTGTAAAAGGACTGGAAAAAACTCCCCCTCCCCCATCTTGAAAAAAGAGAACAGATGGGAACCAAAGCAGAAGAAACACCAGGTGACAGACCCCCATGTTTTCATTAAAAACTCATGGATTATGGCTAAATATATATATATTTTCACAAATCAATAGTTAATCAAGGTAGAGCAGTGGAGGAAGAGCAGAGAGCACTGTAGTTATGTTTACCTTCTTAGGAAGGGCAAAGACAGGGGGTATGATAGCATTTCACAGGCGATTTCCCTGGATCTCTAGGTCCAAGAATGTGGAACTGATGAGAGAAAATGCACACTGTGTTATTCTGATGTTCAGAATTAGTTTTTAAATTACTGTTAAGACAGCAAGACCTACAGCTGAAAGCAAATGCATTTACTACAATCGTATTAGCATGCATACAGAGATGCAGACATAACAGATTTCAAAGATAGCATGTAAAATTAAAGGGGAGTACTGCTATATACCGTAAATAAGTGATAATGATATTGTGATAAAGATAATGATATTGTGATAAAGATAATGATATTGTGATAAAGATAATGATATTGTGATAATGATAATGACCAGCGATGGTGATGTTGATTAATTGACGATATTGCAGTCTACTTGTCCTGGTGTATATTCAGAAGAGGGTTCCAAATCGTATCAAACTGATGACTAATGGCTGTGTGACATGGTGATTTTTTCCATATACGTAAATGTAATCTAGCAAATTGTGACACCAGTGTTTAGTTGAGAGATTGGATTTATTTTTCAGAATAAAAGGGATGATGAGCAGCTTGATTTTATGGGGTATGGGGTGTAGCCGTGGATGGTCAAGGCTTCCCAGGCCACCTAGTATACAAAGTGTAGGAGGTGAGAGGATTTCATGGACCTGCAACAGAGTGGATGTGACTGCGCTTCAGCATAAGCGGACTGGTGGGCAGTGCCAGAGTGTGTGAATGTAAGTGTCTGTATTTAATGTTGAGCAATGCTGGCATGATTGTGAATCAGTATGTCTCATCAGGAAATGTCTTCTCTGGTTGTCATGAATTCTGTGCAGTAACTTTAAAAACTGAATCAGTTGCAGCCTAGAGTTTTTGGTGAAAGTGAAGGTGTTTTCACATAATGGCGTTCCATTGGATGGGGCCATCATTCATTTTAAGGTCCCATTTAACATTCAGGATAGAGATGTCTTCATCAGTTGAGATGAGGTCAGAGTAGATTCTGGACACCGTGTGCTTCTGCTGTGATGTTTTGATTAAAGGATTGAAATACAGAGGTGTGGCTAAGGTTAGGTGGCAGCTCCTGAGAGAACCAGTGATTGAGTTTTTCAGTTGGTGATATTTGTAGTATTGGTTTTGAGGAAGGGAGAATAAGTGTTGTTGTTTAGCAAATGGTAAAATGGAGCCATTTTTGAAAATTTATTTTTATATGGCTAATTTCCCTTTCCTGCTAGGACCTGCAAATGAATGAACTACCATTAATTATGAAGTTGGGGTTGTGCCAGTTTGGCACATGTTCAAAATGAGCAGAAGTCATTACATTCAAAATAAAGCTTTCACTTTGGAAGAACAAATTATAAAAAAAATACATCTCTAACGTGCATGTATATACACGTAATGTTATGATATATTAAAACGTTTTGACACCATTCCTCTATTGAACAATATTGTATACATTTACATTGGTTCTAGCTGCGGAAATGTCAGCATTTAAATTTTATGTCCGAAACCTGAATAACTTTGCTTTAAGATGTTTTTGGATAATTGTAACTGTGATTGTTTTGTTCACACATTTTATCTGATTAAGTAAATCACTGAATAAGTAAATGCTGATTAAGTAGAGCAAATATCTTACAGTTTGTGTCTGTAGTTATCAGTTGACTTTTGACTTTTTTCCTCGCTATTTCTCATTCGCTCCAGCCATTCTGTGGGAAGTCCTGGCAGTGGTTCGGTCATTTATGGATAGTGTCTTAAACCTGTTCTTCTACAGGGTTGGGGAGGGAGTGGGGTTGTTCTCCTCAATCCCTATGCAGTCCAGAAAGAACCTGAACGCAATAAAATGAGATGTGAAATTACATTCTAAGACCTCAGCTGCCCAGTGTGATGATGTATCTATGTTTGCAAAAGAAGACAGAATATGAGCACTTCTAAAAATGTAGACAGGTGCAGGGTGTATCGAGACGCAAGCAAAACATTGTGTCTCTTTATTAAAAACCGATTAGGAGCATTCTTAAGCAGTGTGCGGGTAATCCCATTTTTAAAAGAATGTATCTTTGTTTGACCATGAGTTCTGTTCCTTGTGTCATTCCTAATCTCCGAAAAAGGTGGCCGGACGGAGAGACGGATAAGATTGTTGGGATTGCAGAAAACTCTGACTGAGATGTCTAACTCTTTCTTTCATTTTTTCCAGGCCTCACAACTAGTGCATGCTGCTAAGAGGGCTGCTAAGAGGGCTCCGCGGCGATGCACAGGAAGCCCCGTGCGCAATGACGCCATTTACAAGTTTCACGGAGGTGATACTTTTCACCTAACTTTATCCATCGCTTATTAAACCTGCTAGATCCTGCGTATATGTCTCTGGGTATTTTAATATACACCTTTCGTTTTAAGCAACAGTAAGACACAGCTGTAAGCTTTCTGCCATTCTTTTTTTACTCCTCTATTCAATCCCTTGTATTTCAGGCTTACTGATTCCTCCCCTTTTACCTGCTTAGATTATCCTCAAGCAGAGAATGGCAGTCCTGGAAGGCTTCAGAGACATTCGCTCCCAGCGGTCCTCAAGGCATAGGTGACAGATCTGGGTTTTTTAATTTTATTTCGGTAACCAAACCCTCACCGAAAGAAAGCCTTCTCTTCGTAATCTACCATCTGTCAGCAGAGCCTTCACTAAAGGATAGATTGCAATATTATTAGCATCGTTTACACATTTGCACTATGCACGTAATATTGTTTTCTTTTGTATTCCTGAGACTAACATTGACATAGTCCTCTACTGTAAGCCACTCTGGATAAAAGCACCTGCTAAATGTGTGTAGTGTACTGCATTGTAATGTAGTATGTAGTAAAGTAATGTAGTAACCTATGCAGTGAAGTAATGTAGTTGATTTGCTTCAATAAATAAAAACATATGAAATTGACTCCAATCAGTAAAGAACTCCAATATAGGATACGATTTTCAGGCTTTTCCATTGTAACTTGATGGGTGGTCTGATGGATCACTTCCTTCAAATTAGGGCTGCCCCAAGTTTAGCTCCGCTGTCATTATTTATATTATAGTTCTGCTGTCTTTGTTCACAAGCCATGTTCATGTCACATACAGTCAGCCAGGCATCAGTCTTGAGTACTGGACGGAAAGGACTCCTACGTGAGAGAGAATCAGTGTTTCAAGCATGGACTGTATAAAGCATATGGACAAAGTGACTAACATTTAACATCACCCATTGACTTTCCATGGGCTTGTGAAAAGCGTTTGAAGTGCTGCCATGTTGTGCAAAACTTGGAGCCAGAGACTGCGCAGTAGGGAGAAGGGAGGCCCTTATATGGTCATTAAGTCAGGGTTGTCCCTGCACGTGAGATACTAGTGACGTACACTGACTAGGAAATGGCGCAACTTGTCACGGATTGGTCCACAAAATATTAAAATAGGAAGGAAAGAGGAAGAAAAAGCACCTATTGTGACGACGTGTTCTCGCATTTTGACCACATTTGGTAACATAAAGCACTACACAAGCACTGTACTTCCATTTAGATAGCATTGCGCAACGTAGGCTATGGCATAATCATGGAAAGTTTTAAAAAAAGTTGTCTTCTTGGCTTTTTTCAGAGGAGAAGAAAAGGTAAGAAATAGGCCAACAATTTAAATTACATCTAAAAAAAAGCAATTATGCAAAAAGCGGTTGTTTTCCCCCACATGATAACGTGCATGCATTAATATTAGCAAGGTAGCACAGCCAAACGTAAATTGTGGTTATCTTTAGGCTACTCATCCTCTTTCTGATGGAAAGGTTGTTCACTATCTTTCTACACACATAGCCTACCTACTTGACAGACTTGGAAGTTGGAACTATCAATATTATATTCCCTCACAAGATGGCATGGAGAGCATAATGATAAAAATTATTAGAAATTAAGATTATTGGCTTTAACCATGATAAAAACATGGAAAGGCCTCTACTACACACATGTTTGCATCTGTTTCAAACTGTACTGTTGTGGTGTTTGTCAGTTTGGACTCTTGTTTGGGGTATTCATAGTATAGCATTTTCACTATTAATAAGTCCCTCCAGGATGTCGCGATCGCAACTATTAATGCAGTATCAACGAAATTCCGCTAAAGTTGGAAGAACTTGCATTTTTTTCCAATAACCGCAACCTTCCCGTGAAAAATTGTCAAATGTTTGTGTTACGACCCTGGCTCGAAGGGGCCGCAACACAAATGATTTCAAACACAAATGGGCAACTTACAAAATGTTTTTATTAAAATATCTATTTTGTTGTAGCGAGTTTCATAAAGCAAGGTCAGTTTCCCCACCATTACTGAGTGTAAAAATGGTTTCATAATAAAAAACGGGTATCACACAAGCACAAACAGAATTACTCCACAAATTATTCCAACAATTACGCTGAAACAATCACAAAAAAACTTGCGAGATCCTGGTGGGACTGATTATTAGGGAACGAGCAGCGAAGCTGCTGGTACACTATTGTTTTTGCTCACATTCTTTTTTCCCCCCCACTTTGTCACTTTTATCACTTTTATCAGTTTATGTTACTGGAGCCTCCTGGCTGAAGCTTTTCATCCAGTTTTGTACACAGTATGAAACTGGTGTAACAATAAACATCTTGAATTTTGAATCTATTCTCATTATGTGTTTTGCCGTAAAATGCGGTGCAAGGCCACAGCTCATTTGGCCATGCTTGTCATTTAATGATAATCACCTGCTATTTGATTACAGTCACCTGTTGTTTACCACCAAGATGTCTGCGATGGAATACCATGAATTGCTTGGTAATACAGTCAGCCTTGAGATTATAATGTAATATCTTGTCTTTAAGCATAAAATAATTGTATCAAATTAGGAAGGTTATATGAATTTAAAAGGAAGCAATGTCAAAATATATCTTTTTCATTAGGCAGAGTATTTATTTAATGGTTTTCCAGAGGGTAGCACAGACAGTGGCAGTGCAGATGAGTTGCAGCCAGCAGAGCCAGGATTAGACAGAGAGAGAGAGAGAGAGAGAGAGAGAGAGAGAGAGAGAGAGAGAGAGAGAACGAACATTTGAATTAATGGCCTTATAATCACTATTATTGATACCAAAACACTAGTGTCTGCTCATATCTGTATCATGGAAATATATGTGTTACAATTAGGCAGACCAACAGTATGTTGTATACCTTACAAAAAAGACTCACTGGGTCCATCCCACTCAGAATTGTTATGTTAGAGATGGAAAAGTCGATAAACAAAAAAGGACATGAAAAAAATGAGACAAAAAAGACATACATCAATAGAGGAAACACCAGAATGGACCAGGAAGAAAGACCAGAATGCCCAAGGACCTCCTTACAAAGTCTGAGGAAAGCCCCAGATGTATTGGGCTAAGCCCCAGATGTTTTCAGGTCCTAGAAACGCCCCTGTTTCGAGGCACAGTTAGGCTAAAAGAATGCATCATTGTTACTACAGAGCTCTGAGAAAAAGCCCCTTTTGATACCCTTTGAAGAGGAAAGATGTGGTCATTTTGCCATCTATGCTGGAACATTTGTGTATTTTCATGCATTTTTATAAATGTAGTTCCACACTGCAGAATAAAGCAGTGCCTTTGCCAGATGGGCCTGCATAAAAGTGGGTGTGCACGAAGTGATTTAAGTCACAGGAGACAGAAGAGTTAAAAATAATAAAATGACAGTCACACTTTTTTTACACTTTGTTCTGCTAGATTTAGACAATCCATGTCCTTTGAGCAAAAACAAGTTACATATTTGCAATTGCAACACACACATTCCTACCCATCACTGAGCATAACACAGTGATTCATTTTTCGAGCCAGCAACAAAAACTCAAGTATTGTAGAAACATATCACTATTGTTATCTGTGAGCAATACAGTGACTGCAGAGTACACCTGTCTCTGACAGATAGACCCCAAGCAATACAGACGACAACAGAGCAGGTCACATTCTGTCACACTTACCAGGGCACTCAATATAACGCATTAAGTACAGACATTTAAATAACTCAACGAAAAGCTTGTCAAAACCCAGTTTAGGGAACAGTGCATCATTCAAACTGGTAATGGAAATTCAGAAACTGCTCAAAGTGAACTTTAGCTAATAACAATAATTGTGCCTACCACGAGTGTATGCAGATCTGATGTGCCTGTTTCATGTTGAGAAATTTTGGTACTGGATGTTGAACATTTTAAGGATGGCCGCATAGTCCATTGACTAGAACGTTTCCCATTGAAAAGACAAGAGTGATATGTGGTTGAGGTGAGCTGTGACCTTGTTATGCTGCACTCTGTCCATTGAAATGTGTTGTGTATGATTGTAAGAAAAAAACTGATTTCCCTGTGATTGTGCTAAGCAAGAACATTTTTGCTATTTAGGCTCTATTCTTTACAGATAAGCTGGTTACCTCATCAAAGCCAGCGATGGCCTTCGATGTAAACTAACATTAGGAGCAGAGCGGTACACTACAAAGCGAGTTCAAGGGGTTAGCTAGCTAACTTAAGCTTCAACCCTGGGTTTTCTGTATGACAAAGCAGACTCACTTTTAATTGGAATATATTTCCATGCCAACTTACTCTGCATGGCTAACCTGCTCTGGGGGAAGGTTATGTTCAGGCTAATTGATTGAAACGCCCTTTGACCAATCAACTCCTTGGCTTTGGAAAAAGGCCGCAAAATATTTTCTGAGAAAATGCTTGAGAGACTTTTGTTATGAATAAACTTTGGTGTGATTGCTTCAGAAAGTGTAATGGGTTTTTATGTGGCAGATATTCAAACGCGAAGGTGGGGGAATCAGAACAAGTCAGCTCATAACAGTGAGGACCAATAAAGGGGAGAAAAACAATAAAGGAAAAGAAAGAAAAAACAGGAAACTTAATTCCTTGTGGCTAAACAGCCAAACCAAAATCAACCCACTAAAATAGGGCAAACTCGAGAACGAGTGTAACACAAACTAAATTTCCCGAGCTCAATACTGGAGCTAGTATGGGAAATCTAGCAAAAAAAACAACACTTTCGGCTACATAAGCTCAGGGCCGGAAGAGTGTAAAACCAAAACAAACGAACAAAAAAAATTGTCTCCGTGAGAACAGCAACGGACAAAATAAATAGCGCAGAACGCTAACAGGAGGAATAATACCTATACCTGAAAATAGCTAAATAGCAAGTCCCTCGTGAACATAAACAGCATTTAATATCACAAGGTCGCTAATTCCTGGCTATACCTGGCTCAATGCAATGTCGAATGACAAACATGCAGAAGCGGAAGTGAGGAACTTAAATACCCCGCAGGTAGAAGCACAGGTGAAAATAATAATGAGGAAAGCAAACCCCGGAACGGAACGTGGAAAAAATCTGATTGATTCACAATCGGGAAACCAGGACGAGAACCGCAAAAGAAAAGAAAATAAAAAGCCACGAACCATGACAGCAAGATTTTAAACATGCTGTATCAAGTTTAAAGTTCAGGAGCTCTCAATTGTAGTAGTACAGTTGTCACATTAGAACTAAACTGTATGACAAAGTACTGAGAGCATAAATTTATTTGTTACAAGTAGTAAGGTAAATATGGTACTATTTGCAAAAGCTCCTCCCTGGCTTTGTTGGAGACAACGGTGTTGCTTTTTGCTCTTATGATTATTTTATGTTCTTCATATCCATCCATTATATCTGTCCGTATCAGTCTTGTTTTCCTCAGGAGAGAAATGCACCACTGAAGTACAACCCATGCTGCACTGCCATAGGCTCGTTGTTGCAGACACCGCCCCATTTTACGGGGAAGTGCACAGAGCTTGATTAACAAAGCCACTTTCACTGTACCGGTTAAGCCGGGTTGCGGTGGTTAGTTTTTGTGAAACCAGCTAACACAAAGAAACACTGGGTATGTTAAACGTCCTTCATAGTATACCCCCGGGTGTAGCTGTGCCCTCAGATTAAGTTACTGTAGCTGTTGGGGTCTCTTCCTGATAACCCTTAAGTCTTGTTATGATTTCCATAGAGAAAGTCTTCTTTGTTATTGTTGTATTCAGTTTCCCGTTCATAGCTCTGCCACTGGTATGAACCAGATTTTACTGGTTGAGTTAAAAAAAAATTCAGAACACTGAAGGTGCAAGCAAGTGTACAATTTAGAATGCTTTTAATCTTTGACATATTTCCTGTTGGACTTTAAGGTGTGTGTGTGTGTGTGTGTGTGTGTGTGTGTGTGTGTGTGTGTGTGTGTGTGTGTATGTGTTGCTCTTGTTGGGTGATTTAGAAAGATCTATGCATGCAAGTAAATGACTATTTTGTCTATACTGTATCCTGATGCAGAAAGCATACACACTGGAGAGCATTTTGCCATGCACTCTAAATCACCCTGATTCATCACAGAAAAGAACTGCTGGTCCCAGCTTGTGCGTTGAGTACGCAGAGTGCACATTTAACATGAAGCCATTAACTTCTCCTGCAGCCATTGGCATCATCTGTGTAAAGCATGTGCAATAAATAAATAAATATGTACATGAATTAAAAAAATAAATAAATCTGTCCCAACTGTCTACAGTCTCATGAAACAGTCTTTTTTTATTTCACCTCAATTATCACCTTCAAGTACCTAATTTTCTCTCTAAACTGAAATAACATGTTGTTTGGCAAATTATTTTCTGTGAAATTGTTAAATTGTTTAATGCTAAAAAGCTGCTACTTCTTTGTATGTCCATAGAAAGGCACTCTCTCAGTTCATTTCGAGAACACAAATATCTTATCTTTTTTTTATATTTCGGTAGATCAGACCTTACATGCATCCTAGCATTGGTTCCGTAATTGTGTTTGGAAAATCAATGGCAGGTATACACTCAATAAAGGACTAATTACCAGGCAATTTAAAACAGTTGAAGACGAAGGACATTGTGCTTTGTGCAGGAAGAGTGTGGCATATCAATTGATGTTGTACATTCTGCAGGAGGATTAAAACAGTGTAGGGAACACCCAGCCAAGCTTTGAGTCTCTGAAGGGGACATTGGGGAGGGGGAGGGCGTAAATTGCCACTCAGCACAGGGATGTTGCTATACGGCTGTGCTCTGCACTAATCCTAACTCAATATGGATAAGACAGGCGGACGACACAGGCATGGGGCAGGGCACCCTTTGTGAAAGCTCGAGAGGACATTAAATTACCGATCACACAGGATGGATGAGTGGCTGTGGCTGGCGCTGTTCTTTTAGCTCTTTTAGAGAAGGCAGAAAAAGGGATTATTTGTCCCTCGGGATATGGATTTGGGCAGGGGCACGTGAGGGCACTGGAGGGCGCGTGTTGAGGGGCGAAGGGAGAGCCTGACGTGCTTTATGGGGCCAAGCGAGGTGTGGTCTTAATGACTGGCTCCATGTAAGCCAATAGCAAAACTGAAATCAATGATTACTTCATTAGTTTATCTGATTGAAGGCACGAGGCATGTGGTCGATGACAGGTTGGCTCCAGCCCAGACAAGGGAGTGGAGGGGGTGCCTGTGTTTAATCAATTTCACCGTTTCTCTGCCATATAAACTGTTGTCAACTCCCCCTCCTTTTCTGTTGCTTAGCGCTCGGCATAAAAAAAGAATACACTAAGAAACAGGATGTTCTTTACTGCACGGTCTTCCAGTACGTTTCCATTACACCTGTTTAGCGTCCACAGCATCTGCTCTGTGGTAAAGGTCCTTTGTGACTGTAAACTGAACTGTTGAAAAAAAATGTGGAAACATTTTGTCATATCTGTCATCATTGCTTTGTGGATATGCTGTGCATATGTAGAGCATATACACCAAGCAAGAATGACAGATATGACAAAATGTTTTCACATTGTTTTCTCAATGTAAAATCAACTGTAGCAGAGTTTACATGAGTCCAATATGGACAAAATGTATACTGCAAGTTAAAAGGAATCTATCATAGGCGGTTGATTCACACTGAGCATTCAGCTGGGTGACATTGGAAGAGATTACTATCACAGCATTCTGGATGAAAAGAGCATTTTCTTGTCAAGAAATGTGCAGTGACATAAAATAAATGACGCTCTCGACATAAACAAAGCTGCTTCGAGACTGTCACTTATTCGCTGGTGACTCACTCACCATTGCCCTTCTTGCAAGGTGATAATTAGGTCATTATTACCAAAACATCAGCGACAAACCCACAATTTCCTTTCACCTTCATCAATGACAATTCTGCTTTGTGAAAAAAAAAGAGAAAAAACGACTCATCTGTTTCTCAGACATCGATGGACACCAAATGTCCCCTGCAAGCCTCGCCGTGCAGAAAAGATGCAGCACTGCAAAATGGCCGGCTGACTTAAACAAATGACACTCTGCACGCTACCTTAAACATGCAAAAGATAAATGATAAAGATAAAGACCCCATCCCCATTTACTCAGAACCAAATGGGTTTATATTCCACTCTGTTTCTCCCAATGAATTGTTTCAGCTCCTGTGGACACATTTAATTTGAGGCTCTCTTCAGAATATGAAGAAACATTCAATTTAAATGGCACCATCCAGGTTTCTGCTTCTGCTGGCATCCCGAGTTCTCTTTCGAACACCTCAAGCGTTTAAGGTCCGTTTAATCAGGTATTCTCAGAGCAGTGAGAAACAGGACAGAAATTATAATGTGCAACACAAGCAGAGTCAAAGGCCAAACAGTCTGTGGGGGTAAAAAATTCTGTTTCACTTAGAGACAAATGAGAATTCTCTAGATAACTCCTTATCCATTTCTCAGTTTCAGCACAGCCACGTTGCTCAAGTAATCTGATTTGATATTCCGTTGCCTTACCTATTTGTGTTTGCAAAAACCGTGACGTTTTATTCTGATCGGGTGAAAACGTGTGAGATGAACAAAGAAGCAAATTGCGCCGGGAGCAATGGGATTCCATTCGCTATCTGCCAACATTTGCCCTTAATCTCAAAACAACATTTCTTCTGCGACGGGCCATTGTAGCGATTACGGCACCCTGCATTGTGTAGTCCTGCTGTAGGGAGAGAGAGAAAAAAACACTTTTAAAAGCTGTTAAGTTATTGTTTGATAACTCTTTTTGTGGACCTCTCTGTGTCATATGCCACATTTGTTTGGTTCTGGCTGTATGAAAAGACATAAAAAAGCCATATGAAAAGCCTTTTTCTTTTTTTTTATGCCAAAATGCTTTTGCTGTTGCGATTTTGAATTTCTTTATTGAGATTGGTGGACTTATTGTTTATTCACAACAGCATTATTATTATTATTTTTTTTTCCCCCCAGGGGAGTCAAAGCAGATATGCCATAATTGTATGTATGTGGGGGAAATACATTATAAAGTCCAGTCTTCGGTCTGAAATACCAGCGTAGTGCTCATTATCATTTGGACCAGAAATATTTTACAGGCTTTACGGTCTCTTTTTTCTTTCTCTTACCACTTTCCAGTCCTGCCACAACAAATATCACATTATATGTGCTGCGGAATACAAAACAGTTGTTTAGCATCAATTACAGGACTGTTGCTGCAGGCCTGGTGGCTGTTGAAAAAAACAGTTGGGACTCCCCTGAGGCCCAGATCGACCTGGCACTGGCAGTGACATCAGAGAAACCCACGACCGCATCTTCACTCTCTAAGGCCCACAGGTAGGAACAGATGTGTGTCCTGCCATGGCAACGATAGGAAATCTGCTGCTGATGTGCAAGAAACTGGGGGTGGCTATGTTAGCGAGTAATCATGTCTGCCCCATGCTAATATGAGCTATTGCAGTTAGCCAAATTGTGTAACTTGATTTATAACAACAACATTACATGATGATCTTTATAACCACTTAATCACTTTTAAAGATGCACTTGCCCCATTTTAAAAACGACTGTTGAAAGGATACAAGACAGTATTGTGTATGCATACAGTCAAGCCGGAAAGTCTGCCCACCCCTTTCACCTTCTCCACATTTGAATACATTACAGACATATTCTACAATAGATTGAGTTAATTTTTTGTCTCAAAATTCTACACAAAATAGCCCATAATGAAAAAGTGAAAACATGTTTTTAGAAATTTTTGCAAATGTATTAAAAATCGAAAACTGAAATCTTTAATTTACATAAGTATTCATACCCTTTGCTTTAACATATTTTTAAAGTATCATATTTAATATTTGGTCTTAATATCTTATTTTCAGGTACTGTTACAAGCGATACTATAACATCTCTGCATTTGAATGGATCTCTATGAGAATTGGGGGGGGGGGGGGAGTCTAGATTCAGCTGTAAATTACGCTGAGTAATGGTATGGTGAACTGGGAAATGGCTGTATGTGTCAAAGGTGGTCTAATGTATATATACCCCCCCCAAAACCAAACCAGATATCTATGAATGAGTAAATGTGATGGGTTTGTGGATGAGATTTTTTCTTTTTTTTTTTTTTTTTTTAGAGTTTATAGGAAAATGAAAAAAAAAAAAAATAAAAATCAGTGATCCATCCACATCATCCCCATCTATCCATATCTGGGCAACAGAGTGGGCTCGTTCGATAGGTCGACAGACAGACCTTGACTTACAGCCATTTTTAGCAGCCATGTGTTTCCATACTTACCCAGTGTAATTTACAGCTGAATCTAGTCTCACCCCCCCCCCCCCCCAGAGAGATCCATTCAAAGAGAGAGAGACTTATAGTATCTTTACACAAGTATGGAAAAAAAATAAATATCGAGGTTTTTTTTGATGTTGATGGGGACAGAGACTTTCATAAGCAAGCAGCATGCAAAGGATGTGCGACCAAATATTAAATATGATACTTTAAAAATATGTTGTTAAAGCAAAGGGTATGAATACTTAATTATGTAAATTAAAGATTTCAGTTTGAAATAAATAAAATTACTTTAAGCACAGGTCGGATGCATTATTAAATAACACCAAGCAATAATAATAATGTTACTATGAACATATATTTTAAATGATAAAATTCATTAAAACAGACATTTTAAAATGAATTGGTTTGCTTTTTTTAAGGCGGTGTCTTAGGTGGGGGTAAGGCATGCAGATATCATTAGCTCACCTTACTGCCACCGTAGTGGAACGCTGCTATGAACGTCTCCGCTGATTCATTTACCTCTTTAAATTTACACTCCTCTGGCTGTTGTAGTTCATATGTTGCCCCATTGATAGATTTGTTGTTATTGTTATTATTATTATTATTTTTATTTTTATTTTATTTTTATTTTCTTGCAGCCTGATACGATTATCAGCCTTCCAATAGCGAACATTTCATAGCTCAGTGACTGCGCCATTATTGCACAAGGCAAGAATCATTACCAATGCCATCAAGAATCTCTCACACTGCTGCTTTGAAAAACTGCCGTCAGGCCAAATGTATCGGCGTCTCAGAAATAGGGGAAGTTGGTTTCAGTAAGAGCTTTATTCATTCCAGCGGCCATCTAGCTCCCATCTAGCTCCCAAACAAACCCTCACAATATGAGCCCCGTGATTTTAATTGTCCTAAACAAACTGGTTATTCTTCTAATAAAGCAACATTTAACTTGCATTTTACCCTCACAGGGTGGCATGTGTCAGTCATTGTTGTATGTTTGCACTCTTTTATGAACTGTTATTTGAACAGATATATGTTTTTATATATTTGATGGAAGATATTTTTTTCTAAACGGTAGTAACATTGAGTGTATTAAAGTGCCGCCACATGCTTCTCTACTTAATGGCATAACCGTTAAAAATGGCACTAAAGTGATCCGTGCTAGGTATTGCAGTGCTCTTTGATGGTATTACTTCAATGCCCTCCGAACATATATAAAGGCAAAAGCAACAACAGCAAATTTAGATGTTCAAAACCCTGTAATTTTTACATTTATTTTAGTTTTAAAATATTTTGAACGAATCATGATGCAAAGACAAAAACAATAAAGAAAGGATAAAACAGTTATTCCACTCCTGTCCCTGGCTAAATACTTTGGAGACCTAGATCACTGCCAGAAATGGCCTTCTTAATACAATAATCCTTTCAGCTTAGTGGCTGTGGTTATCCTTAGATTGACATTTTCTAACATTGACAGTACCGTATACTGTTTATCGCATTAAAAAAGTAGAATCCTTTGGTGAGAGAAGGCGAGTGTGAAAACCATTGCCATTGCAGACAATGATATTTTTAGCCACTGTGAGGGTAGCTGGCAAAACATGAACGTGAAAGGGCAATAAGGTCAGGTTGTTACAATTACTCAAGAGAAACACATCTGGGGACAATGGGATATCTACAAAGAGAGCAGTGGAAGGGTTAGGTGAACTCTGTTCCCAAAATGCCTCGCTAATTTGAACATTCCCACATCGGGTTTGTGAAGCTACCTGCGATATCCAGAGAGCAAAGAGAACAAAACAGGTCTGGGAATGATTTCCATGTAAAATGAAATGATGAAAATGCTTCTTCCAGTAACCAATCAGAAGTACTATAATAGTACATAATGAAACAGTATGGTATAATAATAGTATATAAAGTCCGACTATAATAAGTCCCATTATTGTGAGTAGCACTACCTTGACTCTATTTCTTTCAGCTGAAAGGCACTTTGTGTGAAGCTTGGGTCAGACATTTAAAAAAAACATTGTTCTGTTCAGTGGTATCTGAAATGTATTTAAAGAACACAAAAGATTTGTGAGAAAGCAGCACTTTCTGTGGGGACTGTGTGGCAATTGAAAACATACAAGGAGGGTGGACTACCCACACTCCTTTTAAAAAAAAGAAAAGCAACCCTTTCTCGAAATTGTTGCTGAAAGTGATGTCTAAATACCACTAAAATAGATTGGTGTTATATTGGCTTGGTATTATTTATTTTATATATAGAATTTATTTGACAGGGACAATGTGCAATTATCAATTTGTCCATGATAGTGTCAATGCAAAGGTGCTAGATTTATCTCTGGGTCCCTGCTCTCCCACCTGGCTGCTCACCAAAGTCCTGCAGGCACGGCTATGAATCTTACATTCACATTCTCTTATCGTTCAGAATAAATTCAGCAGGGAGTGTCAGGGAAACAGACAAACAAGAAAACTTAAGAATTGATCAAGTCGGCAAACAAAAAAGCGCGCAAATCTCTGGGCCATTTGTAACAGCTGACAAGAGGAGGTCTCAGAGGACCGGGGTTCCGGTATCTAATCAAAACCCTGGCACGCATAAAACTGTTGATTCATGGCATCTGGTATGTCCACAGTTTACAACAGATTAATATATAAACATACTATTAGAATTAGCTTGTGCTTGCGTAATACTGAGGTAAATCTTTAACATTTTTGCCAGGTTAGATTATTCATATATTTTTTTAAAGAAAGCAATAGCCTGTTATATTACAATGCGGTATGTTACTATTGTTACAAAGTATAGTTCTTTGTCACTGAAATGTGAAAAGATTGAATCGACTAAATGAGAGCTATTCAAGTTATGGGACTGGAAATAGATCAGTTTTAAAATAGTTCTGTTTTTAAAAAATCTATAAACTATATTTATTGTGTTTGAGCGTGCTGTCATGTGAGCATGTGTTGATTATCTGCTGAAAGCTGCATCAAAGAACTATTTAATTTTAGCCCATTTTTTCATGTTTGAACTATCTATTATGGAAAGAGTATACATAAATAATGTGGCACTCAAACGTGTTACATTCAAACTGTACATTATATATGAGGACCAAAAAAGGCACAATGAATACAATAATGATGCCCATTCAAATCTCATACAGTTTCAAATTATTTTCTCTTGAAATAAACATATCATTTTGCAGGGCTATTGATTGTCGGCTGGTTCCATTGTCACACAAACTACATGTATACTCCTTAGCATTTTTACCGGCTATCTGCTCAGTTACAGAATGTGTTGCAGTTGAGGTTCACGGCCTAGCTCTGTCTGGAACTGGGAAATAAAGCCTGTCTTTTTTTGAGAACCGAGCTTAAAGTTAACTGCACTGGAAGTGTCCTTACCCTAGCAGGCTAGGTTAGTGGTGCTTAACCCTGGTCCTGGAGGGCCACACGTTTGGGAGGTTTCATTTTTACTCAGCACTTAGTTGATCAACTAAAGCTGTTTAATACACATTTAACTGACCTGGCCCAGTTTCATAGGCCTGAGGTGATGGCTAATTTTATCACAAAAACCTGAGGCCCTTGTGACTCTCCAGAACCAGGGTTGAGCACCACTGGACTACATTATTGTGTTAAATATTATTGTTCCTTTTTCTTTTCTCTGTCTAGAGAATGTCAGAGCATACGGTACCCTGAAGACAGGTTTTAAATGCCTTGATAATGAGCCCGATAATATTCTGCAGGATTCAGTATTTATTCATATTTCATGAGAGTCTGTCTCATGAATCACTCATTGCCAGATATAGATATGTGAGAAGCCAATGGTGACAGGCACGGGCTCTCTGTTTACTCATTGGTGCCATATTGGAGACATTTCTGCTGCCATAAGGAACAAACCAAGAGTTAACAGATAAATAAGAAAATGCTGCATTATGAAAGGGAACAGACCATTCAGCCTGTGTATGTGAGTCAGCAGATTGTATCTAGCAGGGTAACAACAATGGTGCTCAGAACTCCAAGGGCCTTTGCTTCTACTGTGAGTTCTACTGTGAGATTACTCACGTCTATTACTATCTGTATGGAGATATAGCATTCAGTGTCAGTGTGAAATCCGCCTTTAAATCATTTCTGCTTCTGTCCTCTCACTCTGATGATGGAAATGAAATTTGCTCATGCTATTCACTTTATTCATTATTAAAAAATTTCAGTCAATTATTTTAAACCAACCCTCAATCAGATCCTTCCCTTAAATCTCATTTTGGTGAGATGAGATTAAAGAAATGACATGTCTTAAATGTCATGTTGCCCTTCTCTGTATTTTCCGATAGAGTCGATATGGGTTGGATTCAGCAACATTTTGTCCTTAACAGAAAATAGTAACAGATGATACAATCAACTTTTTTGCCCTTCATTTAAGTTTAGCAAGTTTGTCTTGGTTATCCTTGAAAAATAATTAATTGTACTGCTCAGAAACTGGAGCCAGAAAACAGACTAAAAAAGGATGCGAGCACCATTTTACCTGTATTAGCCTTATCTGTTCATTTAGCATTAGCACATAAAAACACATGGTAAGTCCTCTTGAAAATCAACATGTGTTAGGAAGTATACAGGTATGACTTTTACCTGCAGAACTAGCGCTCTTGCACATGTAAAATTATACAACATATACAGTGAGCACCATAATTCATAGGACAGTGACACATTTTTTGGTATTTTGGTTTTGTACAGTTTGAAAAGATACAATGACAATGAAGTTGAAGTGCAGACTGTCAGCTTTAATTAAAGGGTATTTTCATCCATATGAACGTTAATCCAATATGGTTAACCTGCCTTTGTTTCAAAAAGCCGGAGGCATAATGTGCCACACTTTAATAATACCCTCAAATTAAAGGTGACAGTCTGCACTTCAACCTCATTGTCATTGTATCCTTTCAAACTGTACAAAACCAAAATAACAAAAAATGTGTCACTGTCCAATGTATTATGGTGCTCACTTTATATTACACGAGATAGGGCACATACACATTTTATAAAACTGCTGGCTCTTCCATTAACAATGGAGTAGACAATTAAAGTCCATCTAAAGCATATGAATAAAAAATATAAATAGGGCTCATAATGAGCCAGAAATGAACCACAGAAGTTGTATTGATGGAAATGTATTTCACACTGTAATATTAATGGAAAGGTATTGGGCACTGGCCTGTGCTTTTCTAGTAAACACTGAAGTACCAGTTAATGAAATTTGGTTTAATGTGTTCTTAAAACATCAACTGGCAAGGTATTAGAATAATGTACGTGAATTGAATATTAATGTTTGCACTTGGCAACAGATTCTAATGAACAATAATGCATGATGTGATAAATATTGTTGTTTTGTACTAATGAGAGCCATGCAATAATGGTAGGTCTTAAATTAAGCTGTAATTAAAAGCTTAAATGTTTTACCCTATACTTTCATTTAGCAGAACGTTAATGTGTTTTATGCCTTGTGCATCCCTTGAGGGTGAATTGCAGACTGTTGAATCAAACAGAGCATTCTACACCGCCCTTGGCTGCTTTTGTGGGTGAAATCTCATTCACGGAGTTTCAAGGAGAGGAGGTTTAGCTCATCAAAGGGATGAAAGACTGTTCACATACCGTGGCCCAAGCTAAGAGTGAGAGTTTATGGACAGGATATTTAGGGATTTGAAGAGGATTTAAAGGTATCTGGGGAAAAAAGTTCAGGTGCAGTGATTCTTAGTCTACCAACTGGAAATTATATATTGTATTATGTATGGATGTAACAGCAGCACAAAGTGTATATCTGAAATTATAATTACAATAATTACTATACCGATTACTGCTATTACTTCAATAGTAAAAATTATCATTTCAAAATGTAATAAATGTAGTGGTATATATGTGTGCATGGATACAGTACAACATGGTCAATTGTAGGCAAATAACAAAATATACTTGCATGTCCATCCCATGTTTTAGTTTTCACCGCGATGATTGTCACATCAATGCGAGAGAGCATGCATTCCACCCACAAACAAATGCAAGAACTAATCATGAAAATATTCACGCTTCCCCCTCACGAGTTCCGAGAAAGAATAATAAACTAAAACAACAAAGTGAAAACAAAGCAAAACACAGCAAAAGCTTTTCAGTCGTTCACTCTTCCAACTTTTCAGATGACCATCTCCTCTGCTTTACAGCTAGATTGGCTTCACTTTGTTTCGAACACAAACAGACTCTCTTTCTCTCTCGCTCACTCTCTCTCTCTCTCTCTTGCTCTCTCTCACACACTCTAATATTTTGTTGGACCGCCTTTAGCTTTGATTACGGTGCACATTCGTCGTGGCATTGTTTCGACAACCTTATGCAAAATTTATTTTCGTCCAGAATTGCATACATTTTTGGCCGAGATCTTGTATTGACAACGGGAAAGTTGAACCACTCCGTAAAGTCTACTCCAGCACATCCCAAAGACTTTCAATGGCCAATCAATGTGTGAAAATGATTCCTCATGCTCTCTGAATCACTCTTTCACAATTTGAGCCCGATGAATCGTGGCATTGTTGTCCTGGAATATGCCCATTGATGGGATAACCTGGTCATTCAGTACATTCAGGTACTCAGCTGACTTCATTATATTGCTGCATAACGTTGCTGAGCCTAGACCTGACCAATTGAAGCAACCCCAGATCATAACACTGCCTCCAGAGGCTTGTACAGTGGGCACTATGCATGACGGGTGCAACGGCAACTTTTATTTTTGACCAGGCAGTGTATGCAACGTGCAGTACGAAAAAAAAATATCCTCCATACTATTTTCCAGCCGTGCTGTTGAAGTGTTGTAAGACATCCCACCCTTGCGTGGTCATGTCATGTGTTGTTTTTGTTGTTATTGAAAGAAAATGTTGACGAAGTTGCGCCTCAGTTTTTAATGAAGCTGCGCGTCATATTTATGTGACCAAAATGTTTGTGTACTTCATGAAAAGTATGCTACTGAATATAGCAAAAACCCTGGAAGTAAGTATATCATACAGGGGTTTTAAGTATACTACATTTATACTATACTACATATTTTCGCCTACTTAACTACTTTCTCGTCTTGTCAATTAGTATGGACTCCATCTGGGATTCAAATCCATACTACTCAATAGTATGGACGGGCGCTGATTCGGACATAGCCCAAAACACCTGATCTATGGAGAGTGGGAGACAGGGACTCAGACTTTATATACATTTATATTGCAAACATACAGTATACGGTAAAATGCATGCTACACCTGTACATTTATAGATTTGAAAAAATGGATACAATTTCAGAAACTCCACAGTTTTTTTTCTCCAAAAACATGGTCTAATCATGGCTTTAAAAAATTGTAATTTGCACATTTGTAGTTAGTTCTCAGCACTGTTATTGCCTTCTGCATAGCATGTCTTGCCTGAGAGAGTAAGACAAAAAAAAAGAAAAACAACACCAAAAGGTCAATATGCGATGGTGGGAACTATTGGAGTTTGCCTTGAAATCGACACATTAATAATTTGTCCTGGGAAAATGGCGTCCACACATTATGCCTCCGGCTTTTTGAAACAAAGGCAGGTTAGCCTTCAATTAGTTGCTTAATGTCTGCAGCTGCTGCCGTAGTTACCAGCTTCAGAAAGATGAAATAAGAATGTGTTAAAAGTAAACGCTGTTTGAGCGGTGTCAAATTGGTGACACTAGTATAAACAGAGAAGCCAATTCTGCTGCATCAGAGGTTTTCTTCTGGCTGGTTTTAAAAGAAAAGCATCTTTGACTTCAATGTGTTTGATATCAATCAACCTTGTTTAAAAAAAACAACTTTTAAGTTACCAAGCAGCAAAACATCATCTCTCCGGAGACTATCGAGGCATTACATCTCTTGCCGACATAAGGCTGTGCAAAATATAATCTAATTCATCGCACTTAACTCTTAAATATCCACACTTTAGTTTCTTGCAATAAGAAACAATACAATGGAAGCTTTTCAGCATTCTTAATCCATTGACAAATATTTGAATGTATGAAAACGTCTGATGATGTATTTACAGTGTTTTTGCATATGCTTTACAAAACATTAAAAACAAACTCAAACTGCCATTGGCAGAAACATGTACTAAACGACTGGGAAAGTGGAAAAGCGTACGTCTTTAGTGATACTCATGGGCAAATGTGAAAACCTGTTTAACTGGTGTTCACTGCAACCCATTTAAGGTGATACTACAGCCATCACCTTTCTTTTCAAGTCCAACCTTATGCTGTAAGTTCAGGGAATTACAATAAAATACATTGCCGGCAGACATTTTACAATTTACTTTTTATCCAGAGCAACTAAAAAAACATGATATTTTTTATATGTGCAATCCATTTATACAGCTGGACATTTCCTGATGCAATTCCAGGTAAGTACACTGCTCGAGTGTAGGGCTCCATCTGCGATTCAAATCCATAATTTTGGGGTTACAGGCCCAGTTCCTTAACCACTATGACAAGCACTATCAGAAAATGTTTATTTTTAATTGTTTAACTGGATCGTAAACAAAAGACAAAGTAGTAGAACAATCTAGCTTTAATTTAACTAAGCCACAAACAACCTCTTACCCCTTTCTCTTCCTTATATGGAGAACCCATAGAGGAAACACTACAGCTGTGTAGTGTCTATTTTCACAATGGTGCTTTAGCAAGGTCTCTTGTGTGGCCTTGGAACTATAATATTCAGGAAAGAGCATAGTTATGCCTATGTATATAATACCTTTTTGCCTCCACACATATTTCAGAAGAATGTTCAGAAGAATAACTTTTTAATTATTTTTTATATTCATTGCTGAACGAGGCATTGGATAAAATGTCGATTGGTCATCATATTGTCACAGTCCTTCAGAATCAACAATAGTAAAATTTGACCAACAAGATTTTATGGAGCCCAAAAAGACTGGCTTACATTCTCTGACATTTGCATGTGTGCTAAGAATGTTGGCTTACAACAGGCCTGGTTTATGAGCCCCGCGGCAGGAGAGGAAGGTGGTGTCATCTAGGAATCCAGGGGATTTGTGTGTCTAATCCTTGGGGCCACCACCAGCAGAAAAACCAGTTTCTTCCACAAAGGTGAACAAGCAGTACTTTTAAAAGAAGCAGACAAAGTTGACGTTATCTCTAGGACGCCCCTGTGGTTTGAATAATAAACCTGATGACAGGTTCATTGCTGCCCTGTAGGCTTAACCGCTACATCAAAAGCCCAGAAGGGTGTGTTATTCAGCACCTCAAAAACGGAGCACCTCATTAAATTGTCCATTGTTGGGGACAGTTTGTCCAGGTATTCTGAATTTACTTATACACAAAGAAGGCACAGAGAATGTTTTACGAGATATATCACTCAGTTTCAAGACCATTTCTGGAATTCTGGTTGCCTTAATAAAGAAGTCGGTACTGAAACTTGCCTTGAGCCTGCAGTAAATTTGCATTCCTAATAGATTTGTTTTCCCCTGCGAAGCCTGTAGTGTTTCTACTGTATGTAGTGTACAGTATCTGGGCTGGCTTATTTTTTTGATGTTTTACGATGGAATATAAAAGCTTGGGCTATTGTTTTTTGGTGAGTTCAGTAAAATGTAAATTTGAAAGGGAATTACTTGTGTAGGCAGCACTTCTGATCCACAGAAAGAATTACCAACCAGCTCTTGGGAGTGAAAGCTACCTATTGGCTGTGCGCCACGATTCCAAGTATACAATGTGTATTGATTTTATTTGGGGGATTGTGCTCTCGTGAAGAGGCCTCATCCAAAGGTTAAACAGGTCTACCCTTTGTCTTAATTTGAAAAAAAACTGTGTGACAATAACACCATTTATTTAAAGAGATGCTACACCCCAAGAAAAAAAAAAATCTATTGTTTCCCTTTTCTTAAAGACTACCCCACTGTTGCCTTAATTAATGGACATCTTGGTCTTCGGATCAGAGCCAATCCCACCCAATACTCAAAAAGGTTTCCTTCCTTCTAAACCAAGCAGTAACTTGTGCAGGAGGGGCTCCATTTTAACATCATGCTCAGGCCTCAGTGAAGGATATTTACAACAGGGAGAATCTCTCCTGAACACAGTAAGCAACCTGAAAGTGGGCATCTATAGTGCACAGTTAGAAGAAACAGCACAGCCACACACCCCAGACTAATGAGCATTTTCATGTATGCGCCCTAAGACAAAAAGACAAGCCTCAAAATATCACAGCCTGCCCGAGGCCCTGCTCAACCACACAATGACATTAAGAGAAGGCCATCCACATTTGGCAATGCTGTCTTTAGAGCAGTGCCGGCCTGAGACTTTGAGGGGCCCTAAGCAGGATTTGACTTGGGGTTCCCGCCAAACCCACCCACCCCCTAAATAATATATACTATATATATATTTTTTTTTAAAAATAATTAGCGGGCCCCTGCTTATGTTGCTTATTGGGTCACGCCGACTCTGCTTTAGAGTGCTATGGGGATGTGGAGTTTCACCCTGAGCCTGTGCATATGCTTGAACCCCATAGCTTGAGAAAATAATGGCACGTTAATAGTTGACTAAAATGCTGCAAAGAATAAAATCGAGTTATGGATAAACCTTAAGTGCATCAGTTTGAACTAAACCACTCCACAATGTCAAGTAGGCCATTTAGGCACCATATCAGTGCCCTGTGAAGCACAAACTCAGTAGGAAACATCAAATGTGACAGGCAGAAAGATCCAATTCCCCAGAACAGAGAAAGTATAAGGGAATTTGGTTCTGCATGACATAGACCTTCTTCTGATATACTTCAGTTCCACAATGCTGGGTTTGATTTGAAGCACAAGACAGTGCTCTGTTTTTTAAGAAGATGAACACTGAACTCATGAACGTGTTTTGGAGTGCATCTTTATGTCCTGTTTTTCTCTCTTTTATGATCATTGCAGATACATGTAAAGTTTACCCACAATTGTATTGCCTGGGATTTTTAAACCATATTGATCAATGCCATCAGATTTATTTAATCAACCTTAATGTGATTAATCTGTGTTAATCAAAGCACTAGACTGTGTAATTACGTTTGGATGGAAAGTTTCTTTTTGAGACGATAAATGTAGGATCTACATTAGCCTTCACTGACAGACTTTTTTTTCCTCTGGGATTGACTTTTTACCAACTTTTTGGAACATGAACAAAGAACAAAAGACTTGTACCAGTAATAGACTTAACTTAAGCTTCAGTTTAGAATTGGGAACTATGTTTGAGAAGCTTGTGACTGCATCCGCCCTTTTGTTTCTCTCCTTATGCTGCCTCCTCCATCTCCCCCTCTCTCCAAAAGTTTCTCACAGGTGAACTAGAAACTGTCCAGCTGTCAATAGCACAGCAAAAGAAAACATGTCTCCAATCTTATCCAATATTATTTTAGGAGATAATCAATTGGTCTTTTACACATTTTACACATAAGTTTGTTGTAAAAAATATACTCAGGTTATGATTTTTAGGTGTGGCCTATACCTGGTGAAAAATGTGGGAGGATGCCTTCCTTTTTGATGAAGGAAAACAAAATAAAGTAATGAACATTAATTTAAGTAATTACCATATATTTAATTAAAGGCTAGTTTTGAAGGGAATGGATTTTCCATCAGTCCCATTATCAAGTTGTTCTGAGAAATGTCTCTACTGAGGAATGTCTCTATTGAGATTCATTCTGAGACTATCAGGTTCCCAAGATGACATTTTTGCAATAACCTTTCTTCTATTTTTTTCTATACATGATTCCTATTACAAAACGTCTCCCGTATTTTTGCAAAAGGTCTTGATTATTATTTTTTTTCAACCAGTCCAGTTTTTACATCACCACACCCGGTCAGGACATGAAAACCATGAAAATAAACTTTCTAAAATAGTTTTTCACATTGTCCAAAATGATGGGGCCCTTGTCATGCCAGTACATAGAGAAGAATACCATCAAACTGCCATATCAACAGTCACTGTAGTATTGAAGCATGTTTTGGTATTAGTGTCTCTTGAAAAACATGTGCTGTTAGCATGCTGAATGTTGAATTCCAGAGCCAATAGGTTTGTCTCTATAGCTTGTGTAGTAGAATGTACAGCTTAAGGCATTACAGGGCATATGTACATTTATAGCAAGCATATATCTACTAGCCATAAAGATCAATTAAGATATGCTGAGGGATAATTACCTCTCCTTGGATATTTCTGTGTAGAAGACAGATATTTCAGCACATATTCAAGACGCCACGACTGGCCTATCTGATTAGCTAGAGATCGAAATCTGACCTGGCTATGACTGTATCCGGAAATGCTGAAGAGTTTAAATAACATAATGAACTAAAGCGGCCTATCTTTTCTGTGTGCCTCTCTGTGGTTTTCCTGTGTGCAACTCGATTTAGCGCAATGCTATATACGGCTCAAATACATTATAGCTGTTTTATACTGTGCAAGAAGCAATAATACATTTTAAAAATAAAGAAAATTCATAATGTGCACCAGAAGATGGATAAGAGCAGCAGTGGTTTTGCTGATAGCCAGTTAGCTTTGTTAACATGGGTTGGGGCTTAGCTTTGCCATCCAGTTTCAAGTCTGAGCGGAATCTAGATAATTAGATGTTGCCAAGATGGCCCTACTCAGAAAAATACTTTGATTTCATTTTTAAAATGAGAGGCTACAAGACAGCCAATTCAAGTGAAAAAGAACGAGTAAACGATTACAGTGATCTGCTGATTGTAATAAGCTTTTTTTGGATTCAGTCATTTTCTAAATTAAGATTGTTCTTTTATCAGTCAGTACTTGAACTTCAGTCAGTATTTGTTTTTTTTACAAGCCTAGCTTCTTTAATGTTTGAATGTTTTTTTAAAGTCTCGCTCCCTCATTTAAAAGCCTGCTACAGCAGTTCGTTTGAATTTTTCTTTCAAAAAACAGAAATGGGTGGCGTAAACGTGGACTGACTGCATTGACATAAGACTGTATACATATTTCAAGCATCTATAGGCACAGTAAACAGCAACTTAGAACATGGAATTCTTGTGGACCATTTGTTTTGTGTTCACTAAAAGTTCTGCAGTTAAATTCGAATTAAAAAAATCTTTAAAAGTGTTTGCATAGCTTTAAGAAATCACTGGAATGGGTCTATTCCTATGAAATCTGCAGAGTACAACACATTTGTTATTGTGTTGATTTTTATAAATAAATACTTTGTTTACATGTGCCACATTCATCATTCATTATCCTTGGGTACCTTTAAATTAAAAGTTCAAATGAAACTGTTGTATAATTGTCTTCTACCTGAATGCATGCAAGACAATGTACAAACGTACAATGTATGCCTGTTGCTACATACCTTTGTGTGTTTAGCAATGTTGTCAACACATCATGTGTGGGGTTGGAAGGCATTGGCTGTCTATAAGGTGTGGAGCATGTGCAGATTGTCATAAATGAAATGTTCAGAATTCTTGAATTGTGTAATCAGCTTGGTCCGGAGATCTTTCCCGTTGCAAGGAGAAACATGTTCCTCGCTTGTCAATTACTTCTGCAGGCCCTGTTGCTTCCCCAGCCATGAAGCCGGAGAGATTTGTCCTTATTTCTTTTGACTGAAGGCTAAAATGATTACTTTTCTGCACGAGGGACCAGTGGGCTGTATCTGCTAAATATAAAGATTTTTATCCCACTTGCTTCTTTGGAAGGTCCAAAATCGAATTTTTAATAAAGATTCAGTGATCTCCACGGTGAGGCCTAGTCCGGTTGAAATGAAAGAATTGAAAAGTACACAAGGTAGGAAAAAAAGGTAAAAAGTGGCCTCCCCAGAAACGGCTCTGTTTGATATGTGCCGTAATGCACAACATGTGGAAACTTGTTAAAACTTGTTATTTTTTGTCGCCTTTATTAAAAGAAAACTACACTACCCCACCCTCCAAAAATAATTTTAGGTTTAGTAAGTGAGTAACAGGGTTACCACACCAATTTAAATGTGTTCATTTTGATGGGTTGGAGTTCATGTTTGTGACAGCGTGTTTTGGGAAGGCGAAAGGGTGCTAAACAGGTGTGAATTGGAAGTAAGTACATTGTAGAAATGTGGACAAAAGTGCAACAGCAATTGACTTTTCAGTCGTAGTGAGTCATGCAGAGGCTGTAGTCTAAATAATGTTGCATTATATTAGAATAAGAAAGTGCGCTATTCAAAGAGGCTTAAAATGGATCCTTATACCCTTGGCAGATTGTCTTATGCTCTGATAAATAATTTATCAGGTTGACTTTAACAAGTCAGGCTACTGGTTTGTGCCTTTAACGGAGTTTTCATGTGATAAGGTATGCACTGCACTATCTTTCCCTGTTTGCAAGATTTAAATCACCGAAAGAAGAATGCCAGCGAAGTTTCCTCTGAGAATCGAAGCAAAAATAACAATAAAAGAAACGCAACGTAACTCAAAAAGCCAAGGGCTTGCAACCTTAGGGGATTTATTTTCAGAAACAATACTTTATGTACACACAGTCTATAATTAAAGAAGAATAAAAAACTTCCCTGTCTGGATGGTATGTTGTTTTATCACCCGACTGAAGAATTCGATGAATTGTCTTTTTGTAGGGTTTGAATCTAGAAATACTCAAGTCATATAAGGGTAGTGCATGGAGTACATTCATTTGCAGATTTGGGAAAAGTAAACTTTGTCTGTAGCAGTTTCAAAAGATTTCCCCAGTGGCTCCGCGTTAGTCATCATGTGAAGTAATATTATCAATTTTTTTAAGATAATCTATTTCAGAATAAAGAGGGCATTATAGCATGAATGTAAAAATTTAACACCTTCCAAACAAGGAGGCTGTTCAATTTTCAAGTCTGTGCTACAAATTGACAAAAAGGCTTCAGGCCATCTGTGCCATTATGAACATGGCAATCCAGACTAGATAACAAGCAAACGCTTCACTCTCATATCCGTCTCTATTACGAGGGGAAAGCAATTATCATGCTGTTGCATAGAACCATTTTGATCAGAAACATCTAGAATTATGTTCGCCTGCTGAAAAATTTCAGTGAAAAATATTACCCCCCATCCCCCCAGCCCCTCCCTCCATTCTCAGCTGTGATAATGAAAACAAGTCAGGAGGGGGAAAAAAAGATGTGCAGAAGGATATCACTTTATAATTAAAGCTCAACACCTGAAAAAGAAGTTACCCTTCCTGTGTTTAGCACATGTGACATTGGAGAGCCCCGACTGTGCCACAAACCTTCCATTTTCACGCCCCTCCGCCTCTCTGGCAGAGTGCACATCACCCACTTAAAATGACTGAGCGGCAGTCGCGGGGGTGCCCAGTCACACCCACGCCGATGCCGCTCAGTCTCAAGGTCCTCCAGAGGCTTTGTCCCAGCGACTGAAGCCTCGCCACCACCATCGTCCCCCTCATATTGTTTGCTTATTGCAGCCTGCTGTTGGACAGAAAGTGACTGATTGGTTAATTTGCTATAATTGCTAGTTTCTTAGACCCCTCGAGTTTAATTAAGGCTCAAATAGATGAAAAGGCTTTTCATTTCTCACTCAGGCTATAAAAATGTAAATATATATATATATATAAGGCACCAGAGTATATTTCTTGACCTATTTAATCTTTTATGACTTTGTTGACCAGAGAAAAAGAGAGCTGAATAACACAGTTGCATGAAAGTGCCTTAGGAAGCGCTTAGATTGTGTTGAACAATGTCTGAACAACGCATTTAATCTGGACACAAGCGATTCTTCCCCAGCATGGAAACAAATACACCTACGTTCCCCTTATATTATCTCAATTTTTTGAATTTCCTAAAATATATATTTTAGGCGATTTCACCTTATTTTACACCCACAAAAGAAGTGGTGGGATTACTATGGCTGCCTGTTCCAAGCACATGAAAACGTTATCAGTTATTGAAAAAAAGATGGTTCAGAGGTTGAGAGATTTCTGACAGAAGTAAAAAGACTTATAGAAAGGCAGGGTGGGTCCTTCCCATACGCCCACCATGTGCTGAGCATAGAGTTTATGATCACAAGGGCCCCTGACAGGTGTCCCAAATACATGAATCATCTACTGCTAAATAAATTATTGTTTTTTTCAAATAAAGAAGATTAGGTAATTCTGGTTTTTATTGGCTATTTGTAGACACAAAAACTGAATAGACCAGAGCTTTAACGACTGTCTCGATAGATCTGATTGGTGGAAGGCCATTTGACAGAACCCTGTCCACGAAGTGAAAACACATCAGAGGAGATCAACATTGCACTTAAACGCTACCTTTCAATACAAATGAACAAGCTAGTCTGTTTATTCAATAAAGCATGTAATGACTTTTTCACCCACTGGGTATGTGTGCCTGTTTGCTAGTCTAGTTTTACATACATTTCCTATTTTTGCATGAGAACCACCAATGGCTAGTACTAGGCCCAAGGCTGGTTCTAGGCATAAGAGGCATAGGCAGTTGCCTAGGGCACCCGCCGTCTGAAAGCACGCCAAATGGGTCTGAAATCGCTATCTTCAGCACACACCTGAACCTCCTCCCCCTCCCTCCCTTTTTTGTAAGCAACTATATTTATCTTGAGAAATTTTCTCTTTCAGTTACAATGTCCTTAAGCATGTTGCACCACTGCAATGTTGTGCTTAGGCTACTGTGTTTTAGCCTGTTAATCAAACAGGTTAGAAGAGCAATGACATAATTATTACACTCAGGGCTACAAAGAGGCTATGGCTGATGATGAAGTGAGGTATATGGTTTATTTAGCCAGAGCCATACCTTCCAAACAAATTCTCGCTAATAAAGAAGCTGGCCTACACAGAATACCAATTGAGAGAGGCAACGTTTCTCCATGTGTTGCTAGGACACCAGTACTACTATGTGCCCTGTGGTGTGTAAAACACTTATTGCCTCATTAGTGAATGCACCGGACGAGGGCACGTGCTTGAACTGCAATGCTCCTTACATGGGTGTGCAGGTGGCAAACGAGAAGAAGATAAATAAATAAATAAATAAATACAATAACGGGGCAGAATTTTGTATGCACGTCCACTATCGCCTGCCGTGAAATAGCAGGGCTACAAAAAAAATACTCTATTCTGAAGCCCTGAAAAATAGGTGTTTCCCCATGTGTGTAATACAGAAATATTGGATCTTGTCACCTCCTGCATGTGAGGATGTTTCTGAGAGTCATTCATTAAGACACCATCCGGAAAGCTTGGGTTCACATCACGGTGAGGATATAATTGAATGTTGTGTCATTGCACATGACCGATAAGCTGCACTCCCATCACAGCCGCATCTTTACCGGCAGAAGACACCATTGCCTGAAGTTATAAACGATATACAGTAAATGATTGCACAAACTCGTTTTGGCATAAAATGTTTAGCTAAGCACAATGTATCATTTAAGTGGGGTCCTCTATTGCTCATGCTGGGGTTTAAGAAACGGATGAAGCAGAGATGCTTGCTTCCAGCAGTAGATATTATCTGTTTAGTACTCATAGGAACGGTGCAAGATTACTTTACGCTCAGAATCTCACCTAGCAATCAGCTTCCTGCTGCTTTTCAGCTCCAGGAAATGAACTATATGTTGAGTCACCAGTTTTTTTATAAAGAGTTGTTAAAAAAAACTTTAAAGCATTGTCCAAGCAGAAAGTTGCAATAACAGAGCAATATTTAGACCTACCAATGCATCTCCCAACTGAGCCATGCAAAATTGTGTGGTGCAATTGGTGTTCTGCTACGTCATACCATTCGTAGTACCTCAATTTCTATTTCACATTTGTGGACCTGGAGATCGACATCTAGCCAAATATGTCTGCGCTGGGATAGCTCTGCTAGTACTTGTGCAACTGCTCATGTTACCCACAGATCCTCTGTGAAATTATCCTCTTGTTGGAGAGTAGAAAATCAGAATATAACATGTACAATAAGATTGAAGAACTAAATTTTTTTTTATAACAAACACGACAGATTTACAATGCAGCCAAAGCAATAAATATTCAACGCGTCAAAACATTCTGAGAAGCTGCGAGGAAACTGACAACATTAAAATCCCAATGCAATCCAGCCGGCCCAGGATTTCTTGAGGCTGTTAAGGTTTTTGACCTCAAGACTGCACACGTCTTGACTTGACAAAGCTCCCTCTGGACTACAGGATTCGACAAGAACTGTTTTTATGAACTCGTCAATTGCAAATTATTTGCACAAGAAAACAGTACTGCAATGGTGCTGGGAGAGTTCAGGGACAAAGATGAGAAAAGCTTTGCAAATATTGTGCAGAAAGCAAAACAATACTTGTCCAACCAGCTCCGTTGATGCAGAAAGATGTGTTTACAGCATCGTCAAGCAATGACAGAGGATATTGTTAATACTGTTAAACAATTGACCATAATGAAATTCAGTTACAAATTTTAAACCTTACATTTTCATTACATTTTTATATGTCGTCTAATTCACTTACATCTGCTGAAAACAATTCCATTATTATGAAGCCCCTTTGTATTATATTTGTTTGTGCAGGTGATATAACTGCACTTTATGCAGATTCAGAGATGAGATAAGCACGCGCAAATGGGACTTACTCCTGAAATTCCGCGTAGCTTAAAGTGATGGTCAAAGAATTCTAAAAACTTCAAATAGCCACAACATATCACAGAGGGATGTATCCACTACACAATATCTTTAAAAAAATGTGAATAGGTATATTAAAATGCATCTCAAAGTCAGCTAATAAACTCAGTCTTGAAATAACTCAGGATTGTAGAGGTGTGGTCTAAATCCACGCCCTCAACCCGAGTGCCATCGACGTCATCCAGCCCTACATGTTTGAACCACAGAACTGTTCTTATAGTTTTGTGGTGTAAACCATAGGGTTGAACCCGGCGAGGAATTAATGCAATCAATTCAAAGTAAAATACAGTGTGGCTGCTATCAAAAGATAAATATCACACGCAAGCTCGCAAGCTATCTTAAACGCTAAGCAGAGTATTGCAACCGTTTGATCTAACGTTAGTCTATTTAAAGTAAGCTAAATTGCATGGCGACATTTCACCGAATGCATGTTCCACACAAATCCTTAAATAACGGTAGGTTTTATCGAGTTTTAAAAATTTATTTTAAGGCCCATTCATTAATTTTGTTTGCTAATCGAACGAAACTTACGCGCATAACAACTAAGTGGTCTACTTTGGTGGATAATGGTTTTCGTCGTATTTTTGTTACTGTAGCCAGCCACTGAACTATACGACGAAACCATTTCCAAGGCATGGTTTATTTGGCAAAATCTTAACTATCTATTATTTTCGATATATTATCTGATGAATGATCAGTGCACCAAGTAAAAACGACACGTGAGTGATTCGTTCGTTTCCATGCTGAGCTGTGCGAGGAGCAAGCTAATGTCACTAGCTAGCACTGTTTGGAGGGATGGATAAAAAAGTGAAAGATTGGGAGAGAGATAAAATTGGTATATATTTAAAAAATAAACACTTTAGCTAAATAACTATTCCAAATCCAAATACTGATAACACAGAAAACTATTCTCAAGGGCAAACAAAACGAGCGTTTGGTTCAGACTTAAAACAGGATTTCAGTCGAACAGGACGGCCTCAAACTATGGGAGGAGTTATGTAATGAGATCAAAGTATGTATTGGTTGTGGTTTCACGTCAACGTCACCATGGACCCATTTCAACTCCACCTTTTTTTCAGCATACAGGAATAAAGAGATATACAGATGAACCTCGATCCAACGGACACCGATGCAACGGATTCCGGATCCAACGGACACAATCCGCGAGTGAATATCTGGTCCGAACGTTTAAAACTCCCGGGTGAAGCGAACCGAGACCGCTACTTGAGTAAGCGTCCGCGAACCGAGACCGTTACTTGAGTACGTGTCCGCTTGGCGGCGCGCACGTGTTGTTTACAAGCGTACAAGCATCGGTTTGCCTGGTTGTTGTGCGCTACATATCTCTTGTTATAGTGATTTCGTCGCTGCAACGGACAAACGGCTTTAACGGACAACTGATCCCCCCTATTAGTCCGTTGGATCGAGGTTCAACTGTACTTAGATAGACTGAAATTTAACAAAATTGCAATGGAATTTATTCATATCTTGAATACATATCTTAATAGCCATAAATAACATGGTTATAAGCATATTACTAATTTTCCTTGTCCATCACTTTAAGCGATTTGTGATTCAGATATTTGACTTAAGTTGGCCATCTCTGAATCTGGCTTTAGGCCACTTCCCCCAGATAAAAAACAAAACAAAAACAATATAGTACAACACTATAAAAAATATGCTACTGCCACATGCATGTGTTTCTTGCAACCAGAATGAATGCAGCCCTTCCCTGTGTGGGAACATTTCTGTCAAAAATGGTAAGTGCAAATTGACTTATCAATGTGGTGACTGAGGAGGTATAATGTGATAATTGCCTCACATGTGCAATCAAAAAAGATGCGACTGACCTTCTGCTGTGAGATAACTGAGAAACCTGCTTTGGAAATACTGATGACCCAAACTATGAGACCACCTACTTCTGTACCCTTCAAACAAATTCTGGCGGACATTTAAATAAATAAACAACAAGACCAATGCCCACAGTCCTGAGATGTCTGTAGACTCTGGTAGTGAAACAGTTCCTGTCTGCTAGTGAGAAACAGGGCTAACAACTTGCCAGATCAGGCTTTTTCATGTCAAAATATTTTGACATGCGGACAGCAGCATAGAGGAGGCCCTTTGTCAGCCAGGAAGCATTAAAAAGATTCAGGTGTGGTGTCACTGGGTTTTCATTCCTGGAGAAGTTACTGCATGCTGTGTGATGAAAAGCCAGGTGGTCTTGTTTAGTGTGTACAGGGGGAAAACACATACTACAAGTCTCTATTCTTGTCGGGCATATTCCTTTTAAAAAAATAAACTTTTGTGAGCCAAGCTATAAGTGTGATAACAGTTTATCTGTTGTAATTTGTAATTGACTTGAGCAACCCCAAAGCATATCACTGAGGTTGACTATGGTTTTATAAAAAAGATTGTTTTCATTGAGATAAATTACATTGGTAATGTTATAATATAATACAAAATGAAATGGGAGGCATATAGGCAGGTACAGCATACCCATGCAATTACAAATAAAAAACTTTCATAACCTTGCTCTAAGCAAAATTGGTGAATCAACACCAGACAAAGGTGGTTTGGCTTGCATCTACAGAATGACTTTATGTTTTATTTGGTAATACTTTATTTTACACTCCGCTTATAATGCTTTCATGACAACATCATAAGCACTTCATAATGTGTCATAAACGATCATAAGAACTTTTGACATTGTCAAGCCAATCATATATATTTTTTAGTGTCATGACAACCTATATTGCCATACCCTGTAACAAGTGTCATGACAAGTGTCATAAAACCACTACTATACAACACGTGACATGTGGTTCTGGTGGGTTCATATACACATTGCTACATACAGTCCTTTTTCGCCATAGAACCATTAGTAACATTCTTGATGCAAATTATGAATGTCATTGTGACACGTGTCATAATGACACACATTGTATTGTAACGTTTTACACTTTTCAAGACACTTACATCACAATATACAGTATGTTGTCATGATACTGAAAATTATGACATACCACTGTCATGACAATGTAAACATTTTTATGACGACTTATGAAACATAATGATGCATTTTGAAGTGTGTATGACATGTCATAAAGGCATTATGAGCAAAGCATCAAATAAAGTGTTGCTATTTATTTTAATAATCTGGAACATTGCTACTTTCTCAGAACGGAGCCATGACCTATGGGAGGCCATGGAAGCTTATCTCACAAGACAGGTAATCTTCTCTTACTCAGGTAAGCACTAAATACAGTCACATTTAAGGTCCCTGGAAGGTGGGATCAGAACTTTCTAGAAAAATAACTTTAAATCTTTGGATTAAACTGCATATGAAATATTGACAGGTATAAAAACCCCTGCTAGAATCTAATATGTTCAAGACTTATGAATTGGAGCATGACCAGAACCTGGAAATGATGTCATTACAATGAAAATAATATTTTATTAACTCTGGCCATTCCAGGGAAGGAGAAGCTGCTAAAGCTAAAATGCACGTGTATTCTAGGGGTTTACATGTACCTAAATAGCCAGACAATGTGAGTATTAAGCATGCCAAAGATGAAAGCATAGCCTACAGTACAACATTTTGTACTATTCAGAGGCAACAGCAAATGCAGATGCGGAATTTATTTTTGTATGAGAAAACCATGCAAAATTACTAAATTTAAATTACATGGTAAAAGATTACCTTGATTTTAAAAAGGCAAAATAAAAGGGACATATTTTTTTTTAAATCAGTTTTTGATTTCCATCATCTCCCAATTGAGTCACTTTGGGAGAACCCAGGGCAGGCACTTCCCTGATGATGCATGATGAAACCACCCTCCCTGGGTGACATTACAAAATATATATATATATATTTTTTATTATGCTTTTACAGATACAAGCTTCATGAATAGGCATGAACTATTTATGAACTTCTCTTCTTGAAGGCATGAACACTACTTGATGTGATGTTTCCAACAACAGCCGAGGGAGAAAGCTCCTGTTAAGGCATTTGGTGTTAGCCCTGGGGAGTGACAAAGCATGATTTGGTGGTAGCCTCCAGGTGGTTCGCCCTGAGACATGAGCTGAGGGTAGCAGTGCTTTCAGGTCTGCTGGACAGTTGGGAGTATGCAACTTGAACATAACAGTTGTTGCAGCAACGTTTCTGCGATGGCTCAGCTTAGTGATGGCATAATCCTTTAGGGCAAAGTCCTCATCCACACCAATAATCTTTAGTGCCTTTTTTGGATTATATCTAGCTGCCTAAGAGTGGTTTGTGAGGCATTCATCCAGACAAGGCAGTAGTACTCCATGATGCTCCTGACCAGGGTTTTGTAGGCATTAGCTCTGCCTCTAGGATCAAGCTTGTTAGCCAACTTCCTCAATGCTCTGAGACGTTGTCCAGCACGTTGGACAGATGGCTGGTCCACTCGAGTTTTCTGTCAATGCATAGTCCTAGAACTTCAACCTGCTCACTGAGCTTGATTTTAGTGCTCCCAAAGAAGAGAAAAGGACAAGATGGATTCTTCTTTCTAGACAGAATCATTGCCTTACACTTTCTGTGCTCGAAGGTGACCTTCCAGGCATCAGCCCACTTTTTGATGTTTTCCAGGTCTTTGTTTAGGCTTGCTGTCACCTCCTGCCCATTTGATAGTGTTATGGGTGCAAAAATGGTGGAATCATCCATGTAAAGAAACATGTTGTTCTCACATTGTTCCACAACATCATCTATGAAGAAGGAGAATAATAATGGGCCACAAATAGATCCCTGAGGTACTGATGCATTGATTGGGCATGGTGATGAAGATTGACCAGACAGCACAACTTTGATGAATTTTGAAGGTAGTTGAAGGTAGTTCTGAAGCCATATATGTAGTCTACCAGTTATGCCTTTTGACGTGAGCTTTACACAAAGGCTATTGTGCCAGACCTGGCCGATTGCGCCTTTAATATCTAGCGCAACAATGCATACTTCACCGCCTTTGTCAAGGATGTTGTTCCACGTCTGGGACAAAACTGGGAGGAGATCGGATGTGCTGTGATTTGGTCTAAATCCGAATTGTTTATCAGTGATAAGGCCATGGCGGAGGTGGTAGCCCTGTAGTTGTTTGTGAAGAGCGGATTCAATCACTTTGCTGATGATAGTGATCAGGGATATGTTACGGTACTTTGATGGATCTAATTTTAAGTTTTTTTAATGAATTGGGATCACTCTGGCAGTTTTCCATTGTTCAGGGAACATGCCATGAGAGAAAAGGAGTTGGAAGAAACGGCTGAAGGGACAGGCCAGTTCTGCGGCACATTCTTTGAGGACTTGAGGACCCACTATGGTTGGCAGGTCAAGCTAAGGGCTAATAAAGTTATACAGATTTTTGGTGAATATGTACCAACAGGATGCATCTAAATCAGCTTTTCAAAATTACTTGTAAGTAATTAAACAATATTGCTAAATGTTTAATTTAATACACTGTGCTACTGTTGCTGAAGACCCTGTAGTGCCAGTCTATAGTGCAAAATATAGCCTTTGACCATACAGAATGTACAGTATTTAGACACCTTTTCACAGCAGATGAGTATTTGTCATAAATTGCAACAAATCGTAATGCTACTACCGTAAATTCCGGACTATTGAGCGCACCTGAATAAAAGCCGCACCAACGAAATTTAGAAGAAAAAAAAAATTTGTACATATATAGGCCGCACTTGTCTATAAGCCGCAGGTGTCCACGTTGTAACATGAGATATTTACGTACACAGAAAGATGATACACAGTAGGGATGTGCGCGTTTAGTCGACTAGACGATTAAATGTTGCTACCCTCGCTAGTCGGCACCAGAAATACTAGTCGGTTAAACTTATTATTTTATTAATGTACACATTTAAATGACATATTGACATAATTTGCACTGAAATGTCATGTTTTCCTGGATAAATGTTGCTTTATAAAAAAACGAGCATCCGTTACTATGTTAACAACGCAGGATTTTAAAAAATAATAACTTTTAAACGAAGAAAAAAAACAAAACGGATTAGCCTGTTCGCCCTGCAAGTTAAACCAGCGAGGTGGAAAAAGTAAGTAGCCCTATCGCGTTGTTGAATAGCCCAATAAAGCGAATCTAATGTCGATCAGTAGGCCTACGTAATTGTTATTTTTTTGTGGGCCTATTATTGGTAGTTTTTCTGATGACCGATTATTATTTTTTACTGTATTTGCTATGCGATCGCGATCGCGTTCACCCAATGCAAATACCGTTGTAATAATCAGGCACGTTTCCTAAAAATGTTTTGCAGCAGCTCTATTTCCTTCTTCGACAGCCAGATCGATTGCCTTTAACTTAAAAGCTGCATCATATGCATTTCTTCGTGTGTTTTCCATGATGAGGGTGTGTGCATGATGCGCAAAACGGCTGTTCAAAACACAATCAAACTAGCGTCTTCCTCGGCGCATTATCTTTGTCTGTCTCGCTCTTGCGCTTCCTGCTAGAGTGCCCCCCTGGAGGCCGTTAGCTCGTAAAAATCTATAGATTAGCCGCACCGTTGTATTGGCCGCAGGGTTCAAAGTGTGTGAAAAAAGTAGCGGCTTATAGTCCGGAATTTACGGTATATCAAATATTAGATATTCTGATGTTTGAAATTGTCGGATGTTATTCAGGGTGTGCAAGTTGGTTCATCTATAATTTCTCATTTCATGTATAATGTATAATGCCTGCTCTGACCGATACTGTATACTGAAAATTGATCTTTCTCCAATTGTGAAAAAATAAATGACCAGATTTAATTGTTAGACCACTCAGTCCAGCTTGCTGAGCTGTAGTCACATCAGGGTCTGTCCTTCATGCAGAAGTATTGAAGTTTAAAAATATATATATATTGGAATTAACAATGTGGACTACACAAGGTTTAGTTCTGTCAGAAGAAAAGGGGGGTCTATGTGGAAATACAGTAGGTGTATTTTGCGGTGATGTCAATAAGTCCAATAAATGAAATAACATTGAGGATCATGCAGTTGAGGTGCCTAAGTGCAGACTATCTGGCCATTTGTGGATGCGTGTCTGCCATAGGACATGGACATAATCTCATGCACAGAGGTGTTCTTGTCCAGAAATTTGTCATAAATTACCAGACATGGCTGTCCACTTCTCTAATCCCCCCAATCATATCAATCGCCTGGGACTGTGCAGAAGTCTCTGGAAATAAACGTGTCAGCATGAAAAACTACGACAAAGACGAGGCAAATTTCAGAGAAATTTTTGACAGGTCGGATATCTTCCAGAAACTCTTTTTTTCATACAATGGTGGGAACTTCCAGAGGGCCTCACTACAGTGGCCCTGAAGTACAAACTTTCTCGATCGCAATACATTGTAAATCATTAAGGGAATGTTTTCATTCAAATACATGCCTACTGGGGAACATGTGTCTTGCTGACGTATGGTAGATTTATGTTCACCAATGTGAATTTTAACACGCACATAGTTTTTCTGACATTTTACCTTTTAAATAACATTATTGGAGGTACATTTTATACAAGATTTGACTTAATATTTCCACCCAGCGTTAACACAGTTAAAGAAGTTCGATTTTTACAAGAGTAGGCTACTGCAAGACATAGGCTACAATTTTTACATGAGCAACAACCCTTAATGAAAGATTTTTTTATATCCCAATCATCAAATATAGCTAGCATATTTGACAAATTTCAAGAGCTTTTTATAAATAAGACAGGGGGAAGATATGCCAATATCTATTCACAATTGCTTTTATTTTCCCTGCTGTCATTATAAGTAAGTTTGTACATAATTCATACAAAAATGTGTCTTTGACTTCTTTTGTGTGAAACTAATAACTAATAACCAATGTCTATGTAATTGCTTCACCCTGCCGTAGTAAGCCAAACTTACAGATACCCACATGTTTGAAAATCTGAAAGATGATTCTGTTTTTCAAATTCCTCCTCAGAGTTTATGTAACTGACTTAATGGTAAACCTTTTTTTAATGGACAAAAGGATCTATCTTGATGATCTTATCGCTTGGTCTAAACGCATGGTGCAAAGTGCATTTAGGGCGTGTCCAAGTCCACTTCTGCTAGTTAGACGGCGTGCTTTTTGAGCGCTAAGCACGGCGAACATGCAAATTGACCAACCATTATGACACATTTTGATATACACAATAATAATCTGTAACATTAGGGTTTAACACCGGCACGGGTACCCGGTAATTCCCGACAGTGCTGTTATTTTATAGCCAATGTGGTTAAATTTCATTAAAAGCAACTGCAACAGCTGAGAATAAGCTTCCGTCTCACCTTAGAAAACACCAAATTAGCCTGCTTGTTTAATGAATTTTGTTTGATTATACAATGAAGTATTGTCAAACATCAATCCCATGAGGCTGTTCTCATGGAGTTTTCGAAATTCAAGCTTCATCGGAAGTTCATTATGTGCATCCTAATATTGAATAACAACATAAATACCATTATTTCGCCTTAATGATGACACTAAATACACTAAAGCTGTCAGGTTGCGAACCCATAGTTTCACATTTATTTTCCCTTGTTTTATAATGTCCTGTTTATGGAAATGTGGCCAACCTGTTTTACTGGTAGCGACATCCTTTAAAACATGTCCACTTTCCCAGGAAGTGTTATTTACAGCAGGGGAAACAGACCTGCTCCTGCCTGAAGTTAAAGCGCACATGCAAAGAACAAAGAATGGCATTAAAATTAAGTGTGAATTTATTGTGTAATGTGCTGAAAATTAGTTTTAGTTTCTAATTAGTTCTCTTTAAAATTGTTTTGTTCAGTTATGGAATGACAGGTGAAAACAGCGGGGTTGTAATAAGATGAAAGCCTGGTTACTGTAATTTTAAAAATATAAAAGACGAAGAATAAGGTTAAAATTCAGTTAACATGCTGAAATTTAAATGAATCTCAGTTTTTTAATTATTGAAAAAACCTTATTGTCATGGTTCTCAGCCTGCTCTTTTTGTGTGTGGCTACTTCTCTGTGGAGAACTCGTATAGCGTCCTCTTTTGGTTTTCTATTTTGGTTCGCCCTGCTACTCAGTGTTTTCACCTGTCCTGCTTTTCTGCTTTTTATTTAAACCTTGCGTCGTCTTTGTTTGACGCTTCCATTGCCATTCATTTGACAAGGAAAGCCAGTAATTTACGGTATAGGACTGAAAGTTACTTACGACCGTATCACTTCAACGTGTTGTCGTTGCACGGGACTTGTTTTGGGTGTCATTAGAGTTTGCTAGAAACTTAGCTTAGGTTACTCTTTACCCTTTGTTTGTCCCTTTGCAGAACCTCTGTCTCCCTGTCCTAGACAGATCTGTCTTCACCGTATTGTTTACCTTTTGTTTGTATTTTTCGGCTCCCTCGTTGTGAGCTATAGGACTTTCTTTGTTTGTTTGTCTGACTCTCTAGTGCCCAATGTGGGTCGCTTTGAGTTTGGTAGCGGAATCTCTCGTTGTAAGGAGAGTTTATTATTTTCTTATATTGTAATTGATTCCCTGTCTGCGGGTTTTTCCCCCTCTTTGTGGTGTTCGTTTAGAGCACTTAAAGAACCCCCATTGTCGCGTTTGGTTTTTCGTTCCGTACGATACCCCTGACACTTATGCACAGCGAATCCCAGGAACTGAAACCTAGGCTATTTGAAAAACAATACATTGGCTAGGCACTATAATGATCCATGCGCCGGATGTAAGATAGCAAAGACACTTGCGTTTGGCTTAGTGCCGCTTAGCACCGGGTGTAAGATAGGGCCCAAAGGATGATAAATACCTGCAGACTAATTAGCTTTTCTTCTGAACAGACCCTGCTTTCTTCAAGTGTGTTGTTAGCATACACACTCTTATTTTAATATTATGCAAAGTTGATAGCATCAACTTTAAGATCTAGGATCATTGACACACACATGAATGTCCTTGTTTGAAATAAGCATAAATGTGTACAATTAGTGGGCTTGATGGATCGTTCAGGCTCATTTCACTTCCTTAACAAAAAATGAAAAGCAGGTAAATGCATGCCATGCACCCAGATTGGTACACAGTCAGTCCAATCGGCAAGGAGGAATTATTGTTAATACGTATATACCTTTTCTGGTATGAGTGTTATTTTGGTTTGAACTTCAGGGCCACCGTACTTCTCTCACCACTAACGTCACTTTAGTCAGAGAGCAAGCTGTTAAAACAGAATTATGAGTTATTTAAAATATTGATAATTATGGAAATTATGGGAGACATCAGAGCAGAGATCCAACAGAAGGCCCAAGGCTCAGGTTTGATGAGTTAAAAACAGGAGACCCTCAGTATACTGCCTAAGATTACCTAAAATGATCTAGATTACGTACATGTAATGTGCTAGAGGTGCTAGATGTAAGATGGCAAATGACAATCTGCTATTTATGTTTGGTTCATGTTTACGTGTGAAATTTGACGGTGCCCATAGACGATTCTATTCTGCAAATGTATATGGAATGGGACCATGAACTGTGTCTAGTGCATTAAAGAAAGAATCTCCTAAAGGTACACCAGTAACATTATCTTTGTTCTTATGGTTATGACAGCTGCGTACTGCTCTGTACAAAAAAATTATAAACCTCAAAGTACTACCATGCGAATAAAATTTCACCCTGCAGTGTATAGACAAATTAAAAAAGGTATCAAGTATAATTTGGAAATGGCCTCTGCTTGAGGAAATAGATGTCGGATGATCAGAGATTTTACCAGAGGATACCTTATAATATTAGAATAAGAATAAGAACTACAACAATTTCAGTCAATGTAATTACAGGTTGTGAAAAACGTTTGGAATCCCAATGTAAGTTTACCTAGGGTGTTGGGCTAACGTGTTTGGCCAGAATAGCCTGCATCTGCTATGGCATGGTATATACCAATGCCTGGAGTTTTCATGGAAGAATACAGCACTGCTTTTCTATGAAAAAGACAATTAACACACTCTTACCTGAAGGGATAAACACTGCTTTAATAAATGGTGAATATAGTCACTTGGCATCATTAACAATAGGCATCACATACTGACATTCACTTTTGAGCATATGAGTGTACCTAATCCTGCCAGGAAAATGAGCTCCAAAGCAGTCTGGAACCACTAGAATCTTTCATTTTTTGTTCATTACCTGTATTTATTATTGTTCATGGCATGTTCATTTTAACTTTTTTATTTTATTTTATTTTTAAAAATAATTATTTGCCTCGTTTAGTTGAATAGTACAGAGAGGAGGGACCATGATGCCATGCACCATAAAGCCGGGTAAAACTAAGACAGCTTGTTATTCTGTTAAAATGAAAGTCCTCATAAAATCTGACTTCAGAGTAATTGACTTCAAACACTTTTATGGTGCTTGCACACAAGGATACCACTGCACCATTAAATTATTCCCTGCACAGCAATGATATCATAAAGGCCTGACTGCGGTTGCAACCTACGGACACATAATTTGAATATTTTCATACAGGCTTATAATTTTTCTCCATGCTCGTATTGTGTCTAATTGTTTTAAGTGCAGGTTTGCTTTATGCAAGGGTTGCTTCATTAGCCTTTCAAAATCATATTTTGTGTTGAATTTCCATAATGAATAAAGCCATAAGACTTAAATAAAGCCATAATCGTAAACCATCTTATGATCCATGTGGCCTCAGCCTGGGCAAAATAATTTATAATCTGCTCTTAGCGGCAATATGCTAATAAATTGTATGCTAATTTACTCCTTGCATTTAGTTACATCTATGCCATTCAGGATGTGCAATGACAATAGGTGGCACAAAGAGTCATCTGTTGATTGATGCATCTTTAGCTCAGACAGAGGCTTTGTTCCTGTTTTCATTTATGCAAATGTGTTATTCTCATCTTTGTGTATACAGTTTGACAAGGATGCCTCGCCTACGTCTTATTTCCATATCGCTTTTCCTGGCGTTGGGAGTGAGCTGCCATTGCATCTCTCTCTCTCTCTCTCTCTCTCTCTCTCTCTCTCTCTCTCTCTCTGCTTGCGTGTGCCTGTGTTTGCATTGAAAAATAGAAAGAGATGCACAAATATATGGTCTTGACATTCTCAGCAAGTCAGCAAATCAAAAAAAAAAAAACATTTTTCTATTCAATTATTCTTAAAGGAAATACAAAAAATAAAAATGTCTTTGACTGATCTGTATTCCTGAAAGAAAACTTCTTAATTCAGTGTTTTTACTCATCCAAGAGAGACATGGAGACATATTCAGGTTTTTGGCCTATTAGTTTTGTTTCACTGCAATGGAACTAGCTTTGAGTTTTATTGCTTCCCTTCACACCCACAAATTAACATATATCGCTGCATACTGAAATGTCCATCTTAATATACAGTATATTCTATTATAAACTATAATGTGTATATAAGTTTTATATATAATTTCCACTGAAGTGAATTCACCATGTACTGATTTTATCATATTGCTTTGGTTGTCACAGCTCTAAATGCATTTAACCTCTATCTTTGAGAAGTTTATAATATCACATATCAGCTTGAGTTGACCAAGCCCGAGCGTGCATGTTGCAAACTTTTTGTGATTATAACGTTTCCCAATATAGAGCTTAATTCAATTCCCAATTAGTAGAGCTTAATTCAATTCACGGGGGCTTCATTGGCAATTTCATTTTGTGCATATTAAATATGGCCACATAATCTAGCAATGCGCTTTGCCTGCATTTACATTTTGTCACCTCATCTTGTAATGTATGCTGCTGTATTAATTTCCTGAAAGGCCTCAACCCTTTGGAAAATTAATCATTCTGAGTTCCAGCTGTAAAAGGTGACTAATTAAAAACAGAGAAGCCCGGAACATTCTTTTCTCTCATAGATGGAGTACAAAGTCTGTCAAGGGCAGTTTCCAAAACAGTCCTGATTAATGCCCCTGTCATCTCCCCCCACCCTCTGACAGTAAACATCCTCTGATTATCTATGTCACAGTAGCAGCAAATATTTTGGCTATCCCCACTGATTAATTGACGGAATCTGTGCCAAAAGCCTTTTAACCCTGTCCCGGTATTATACGTTTTTTTTTTCATAAATTAAAAGCTAAAAGATTTAATTCATTAAAAAAAAGAACAATAATTGTTTTTGGCCCGGCTTACTGGCGTAAAATATTAATGCGTTGGTTAAAACAGAGGACCTCAGTAGTGTTTGCATTAAATATTCAGGTGTCTGAATTTTAATTGAATTCAACAGACAAATAAATAGAAAAAAATCCCAGGAGGATATGAGGTCATCTAAATGATTTGGAGGCAGCACAGTAGGGCTTTCAGTATAAGGTATAATGTGCTTGCTGTCAGACTTTAATAAAAATCTGTGCTACGTTACCAAAGGGATAACCATTGAGGCATAATGTGCTTGCTGTCAGGTTTATATAAAAATCTCTGCTAGATCACCAAAGGGATAACCATTGGGGTCCAACCATGCATAGTGGAAAAACACTACTAATACAAAATATTTCAACAATTTTGTTCAACAGTCCATTTAAATTCCTATTTGTCTTTCTGATAACTTTGTGAATGTTCCCATAGCCATAGTTAGAATATAGGCCTATCTATAATTGTTCCAAGCAAGACATTAAAAAAGTAGTAAAGACAGTAAAAAGTATCCCAGACATCCCATGTTGTATACAAGCTTACAGATAACATACTCAGATATTAAGCGTGAAAAATTGAAGATACGTTTGAACAATATTTAGTTTTTAAAATGTTATAAATGTGGAAATTCCAGATTCATTGAGCATTGCTAACTGTATAAAAGTAACTGGAATGATATAACATTCTAAGACAATTCCTGAAATTAATCCAGAAATCCAGAAAAACCAGCAACTGGGAATGTTATAGGAACCCAACACTGTTAGTTGGGAATGAGACCCAATGATAGTCTAGGTCTCTATGTGCTGGCAGTTTAGCTGTAATGAGTATTACATGAATTCCCCAAATACATTTATACCTATGGATTAGATCAAAGCACTTCCATAATACAATGTTGGAAATTACTTGTTGCATGAATTGGAGATCTTAATGCCATCTTCTGAGAATTGTAAATTCGCATTGGCTTTCATGAGAAAAGGTCACGTTCCTCTTTTCTTGTGATCTGTATTTAACTGCCCTGGGCTGGTGGTTCTCTTAATATTTTAGAGAAAAATGTGTATTATTACAAATCAGTTGGTAGCCCCAGAGATAATTTCAAGATATAGGTATAATAGGGATGCGCCAATATAATTTATTTCAGACATTTTCTTCACAATGCGCTGTGTTGTGCTGGGCCTACGTGGAGAACTTGACAAAACTTCCCACTGCCAATAACAGACTTCCTAGCCCTCTTTGATGTGACAGATTTCAGGTTTTTTGATTTTCAGAGAAATAAAATAAAGGCAGAGAAATGTATTCTGTTCACACGCATTATTTCCCCTCTGACCAAGAGGTTAGACGAAAAGCTCTTGCACCTATGCAGGCGGTTGTAGTTCCTTTGGGCTACAAATGAGGGTAAATGGTAAAGTATGACCTTTAATGCACAATAACGTTTCTTTCCCTGTGAGCTCAACCTCGTTTCTGAGGTTAAAGCCAAATTGTAAAAAACACACTGACCAATAATACCTAGTCCTGAAATTAAAGGTAGTTTGCCGCTTTTCTAAAGGTCTGTACCTTTAGACCTTTATAGGAACAAAGTGGAACAAGAAAGTAGATGACTATCCAAAGAATGGCATAAGGAAACCTAAACCATTTAAATTACAAATTATCACAAAGTATTATTTAAAATTTAATGCAGTGGCAACATTTTAAAGTTTGGTGTTGGTGCATCTTAATTAAAATACCAAACTAACTTTCTTTGGACGGAAATACAAGCCTTCTGCATAGATGGTGTTTTAACATTGTATAGATGGCTCTGCCAGCCAAACACCATCTCTTGGGATGTTTTTGTGTTTTCTTGTAAATAAAGGGAGAATTTTTATTTTATATCATAAAGATGTTCTTGGGCACCTCTTGTAGATATTATACAAATCAGTTTTGGAAGAATGGAACACTTTTTAAAAAGACACACAATTTAATAGGTTCATTTTTACATATTTTAATCACATTTTTATTCAGTTCCCGGGCATACAGGACTATTTGTATTGCTCCAGTACATTGTACTGTGTGCTGTACTTCAATAAAAATGTGTTTTTAAATGTGTAATTGTTTAAATATATTTTTTTAAATAAATGCTGTAATGTCACGCACCACTTATTGTATGAAATTGATATCTGTCCAGGTGAGGTTAGACTACTACTTTGAAGCTTGATTTATGTGTACAGTGTAGTAAAATTAATGGCCAACATAAGGAATTTAAAGTGCAGTCTTTGTTGGGGAAGAGAGGGTGACCTTCTTCCGTGTTGTTTGTCTAATCCCTGCGACAAACGACCTCACTTTTAACATATATCCAGATGGAACTGAACAATGCTCACATTGAACAGATGTAAAATTCACTTTATTAAGTCTTGTCTGCTGATGCTTCTCACAAACACATTTGGGAGTGGGATTGGTGTTGTTATACAGATCACAGTGGGTGGCGAGGACTGAGTCACACCAGCTCTCTGTGCTGATTGTCGTGTTGTGTTTCGGTGGGTTTCACTGGAGATCCTGTTTGTCTACCTTATGGATTTTCAAAGGCCTCCTGGCACTTAAAAAAAAAAACAACAGAAAAAAAAGAAATCCCTATCATCTCTGGTCACATTCCAAACGGAGGTCAACAGCCCAGCTAGCCACAGCCTCATGCGAGGGACAGCTCTTTCATATCCTAACTATAAAATGAGAGGAAGGGTTTGTGAATGAGTTCATCCTGACTACAGCTTGTCATTATGCACATGATACAAACGGATGCACACACACTCACACACACACACGCACACAGTCATGCGCACACACACAGGCACACGCACACAAGCATGCACAGACGTACGTGCTTCAACCAGTCTCCCTTTTTTTAAAGAATGCTAAAGATCATTTACCTATGTGAATCACGTCTTAAGAAAATCAATTACTCACGCATCTCGCTGTTGTTTTCTTAAATCCACCTGAAAGAGGCAAGAAGAGCATTCAATCGGAGTAAAAAAAATCATCTGATTTAAAGTCAAATTTTAAGATTAAATAAATTTTATTTGATTCTTCTTCAAACTTTTATTTGTCTCAGTTCTCTCCTCTGTAAGGCAGTTGAACATCGGTGTGGCCACCACACGTTTTACTACAGTGTCAGAAAAGAAACTTGCCATTCTCAGTGAACAGAAAGATTATAAATCACCAAACTCGGAATACAAACAGTTCTATATTCTATATATTCATCACGGCCCATTGCTAAATTTACAATCGGGAAACACCGGCCATGCGGGAAAACAGACTCCACAAATGAGTTTCCTCTGGATAAATGCTGTTCTAAATGAGTGACGGTGGACATCTGACAAGATCTTAAGCGCGCATGCTAAAAATTTGCAACGATGCTCAGTTTGTTTTTGTACCCTTTGTGTTGCAAATGAGCCAAATGTCAGCGGTGATCTCAGTGACTACTCCCTATGCACCCGCATGGAAAACAAAAGCTTTCCTAGTGCTTTGTGCTCGAAGTATATGAGAATGAAAAGGCAGGATGGCGCAGAAAGGACATAAATATTTAACCAGGTCAGTATCTCTGATTGTGGCCTGTTTGTGCCATTTACAGCTATTATCTTCTGTTGGTGTATGCAGTGTAGTATTGCTATGTTCAGCAACAGGAACTCAAATAGCTGTGAAAACATTTAAAGTGAAAAAGATTGCTTGTTTGTAAGTCAAATTTAAAGACAAAGCAGGACGGCTTGATAGGTTATATTTGGGCTCATGCCTGCAGCTGAACAATCATACAAATACAGTCCTCCTAGATTGCTTGGTGGATTATGTTTGCTGATTTATCTTTTTCTTCTTCCCAAAACTTAATATTGAAAGATGAAAATATTATAGATAAGCATGCTATTTCACAGATGTAGTCCAGTTCTGAGCGCACATACATTTGGTATTTTCACTGTGTTTACTCTTTAAAATTTTGAATGTTGATTATTTTAGAATTTTATTCTGAGTAAACCATTGCGCACAAAACATGCTTCAAATACCCAATCGAATCGAATTAATAAAAATTTCTACGGAGTTGAAACTTACTTCTTCTTGACAACATATTAAGTTCCATGTTATTACCAAATCGTAGTACAATTATTATTAGACAAAATTAGTATTTTTTTGGTGTAGAACTATTTTCAGTTGTTCGTTTTGCCAGCTTTTTTGAACTCAAACCCTCAGTTGGGTCAGTGGAATGCAGCATGCTGGAGATATGCCAGTTGTGTTAACTGCAAGCATGGCGGTGTTAAGACAGAGGTGATAAGCACATCTGGCCTGCAGTATGGGCACTTCATTAAAAACATAGACAGGTAAGGATTATGTTCATAGGTTATGAAATAGTCAGCATATTCGATTATATTCTCAAGAGTCGGGAGTGGGAGCATTGTTTCCCCCCAGGAAGAAAATCAATTTTCCGTATAAAAGGATGACATGCATGCAAGGTACAAAAGCATTTTAAAAGTGAGGACAGACTGCATGTCTGAAGATTGAGCAAAACTTCACTTCATGATTTTTAATATGCATTTTGTTTTTTTGGAGTTGCTGTCAGTGGTGAAATAAAAAGGTTGCTCTTTGATTGGCTGGAAAGATGACATCCATACGCTCCAAGCAATGATGCTGCCCACTATTCACAAGGTGAATTTTATATTCCATTACTGTTAACTTTGCTTTGTATTGTATATGTTCTTGGATTCAAATCTTATCTTCTACCTCAGTTACTGATGTGTTACTGTTTCTGCTACTCAATTTCCTCCTGCCCAATACCCATGTACCTGCAACTGGAATCTGCACAATTTTTATCTCTTCCCCATGGCCTTGCAAGTTGCTTTTGATTAGAGTGTCCGTCAAATAAATAAGTATTATATCTAGTCTTCCTTCCAGCCTCCCTTTTTTTCAATCATTGAAAATTATAGGTCTCTTAAGAGAACATGCTCACATACACCATGGTAACACCCTGTATTACACTGTTTTGGATACACTGAATGAAGAAATGTGGGAGAAAAAAAACATGGCAGTAATATAAAGATATATTTTGTAAGCTGTAATTTATGAGAAAATGTCTGAGATTAATTCCCACATCTATATTAACTTGAATTACTGTTCAGTACTATTCAGATTTGGATTTAATTAACCCATCTAATGTCAATTTTGATGTCCCCATTTATCATTTGAAAAGTTTATCTAACAAATTATTCTCCCCAGACTGAGCTTCATTTGTTGTTGTTTTTTCAACCAGTAGCAAAAATCTGTAAAGAAGAACATATCAGCCAATCTTAGCTGCCTACGTCTTTATATGTATGCTAATACTTTAAATACATTAGATAATTGTTTCCTTATTCTATACATTGCTCATTCACAGTAAACATAAAAACGAATAGTTGAGTATTATAAATGATCTGTCTATATATATATTTCCCATGAAAAAAGAAAAAACTTAAAAAACTTTTTGTCATGTGGAACCTCATTCCCTGTATGCATTAGGGACAGAATATCTGTCATTCCAGCATTACAAAATCACGCATAACAGCATGAATAAGGTATTACTGCTCTATAAGCAGACGTTTTGTTATTCATGGCAACTTACATGGTTTCACTTGCATGGTTTCTTGGTTTAGATTCACTGTAAAAATGTCTGAATTTTTCAGTGAAAGTCTGTGAAATAGCGAAGGTAAGAAATTGTAAACAGCTGAAATAATCTTATTATTTACGGTGAAACACCATAAGATAATTAAAGATACAGCCTGCTGTATACATGCTTAATTCATTGTTACATAATTTTTACACATAATTTTTTGTACTTTTTATACTGGCAGATTGGTATAAAATTTTACTCTAAAATACTGGCAAATGGTTTGCCATATAAACTTTACCATATGAATAGCGGTAACACTATGTTAAGCATACGGTAACAGGTTGTATATCTAATTATTATGATTATTATTATTATTATGTACAGTGTACAGTAAAATTCAAGCAACCCAGTCAGATTATTCCGTAAAGTTTACCTTTTTTTGTACAGTGTAACATGCACTATATCAACTTTCTCAAACTCACCAAAGCCCTTTACAAATTATTTCAAAAGAAGTAAGTTAATTGAGGTGTTATGTACCCTTTATGAACTGCACTTTGTGAACACCCTGTGAACTGCAGAAAAAAATGCAATCAGATGTACATTTAAAAAATAATTCTCCCACTCACCCGCTTCACATTTTCACGACACCAAAGTTAGATGACAAGCCTCAGGAGCCGTGTGCATTACATTCAAAAGATGGGCGTGTTACTCACTTGTCGAGAAAGTTCAGATTTTAAGATTTTAAGTGGTGCGTTTTCAGCAGTTTGACCAGAGTCATTCGCATCAGCATTTTTATTCGAAAGGTTGCGCGAGGCAAACTCAGCCGTGCATATTCAGCCAACTATTCCAGTGCATTAATCATTGCACATTTTCTGTGTCATTTGTTCCTATTTACCTTTCTCGTCTGCCACGCCAGAAAAGAACAACAACAACAGAAAAACATTATAAAACCGCTTTATTAGACCAGCCTGCGGAGCGCGGACAAGAATTTATTGCACAGTGTCTGAAAGAAATCATAAAAAGTGTCATCACAGATGGTGTGCCACTACAGACATAAGAATGATTGCAAAGAGAAGAAGTAGGGACGCTGACATTTCACTCTGCTTAAAATGAAAAGTGAGGTTCATCGCATGAATGAATCTCTTCATTTCTCAGTCAAAGATAGCCTATGTTCTAACCCACAGTGACATTTTACATATTTCAATATAGAAAAAAGAATTGTTGTGCGTGCGTACAACATCTCCATGGGTCTGAAAATCTAAACAAAAATAATAAGCACTGAAAAGCTTACGTTGTCCACTTCATGTTTGAGCAAAAAAAGTCTAATCAAAAGCAAATCTAATGATAACTCCCTCCAATAACTCCCTAGTGTGTTCAGTGTTCAAAGTACCATACCATGTCTGGAAAATGTTTAAAACTAAAAGAATATGGGACTGATTATTGCATGCACGATTGTTACTGCAACATTTGAAATATATTTACTTATTTATTTAATTATTATTATTATTATTATTATTATTATTATTGCATTGTGTTTCCTAATAGAGGTAAATAATAACACAATAAAGTGAGAATCATTTTCATGTACAGTCGGGCAATTTCTCTCCCTCTATTCTGCTGTCTCTGTAATTAATTTATCTCAAAAGAATACATTTCAAATGAAAACATCAGAGGGCATATTTGTTTTCAGCATTCTTGGGCAGTTAGTATTGTCCTGATTCACAGAAATAAAAACTTTATATTTTGCTCTGCTTCAATGGATTCTCTATTAAATGGTCATTTAGACATGCAGCAACAAGCCTTTTCAAGAGCTCTGACATGCTGTCAAGTAAGAGATGTGAGGTATAGAGAGGCCAGCTTCTCCTTCAACAGCATCACATTTGTCCTTGTGTGATGCCTCTGTGCTTTCTGTGGTAAAACCCTTACTATTACAGATAGCTTCACTCATTAACATGGGCACATTTTCCCATTCAAGGGACCGCACCTGGCATTCACTCCCATGGCATCGCCTACTGTGAGATTACTGGTGTGAGTTTAATATGGCCAACGCCGCCCCATGTTAGACAGACAAATGTCTGAAACACTACACAAGCGGCAAGATATTGCATTGACCGTGTGACCTTAGATAACATATTTTACAAAGGCTCTTGGATTTGTCAGAGAGGGGAGGTTGCTGTCCCTGTGCAGGGAGTGTGCGCTCAGTGTGACCCAGTTGGAATGGACATTGACAGATGTGGAAGACAGAAGAACATGTCGGGAGGAGACTACAGTTGGGTGGGTGGGTGGGGGGGGGGGAGGCAGTGCCAGTGAAAATGGTGTCACCGCATGATTTATGTTAATTGCCTCAGCTAATCTAGTAGATGGAAGTAATAAAGAAAAGTGCTAATCAATAAATTCCATTTTTGAGACTCATTTCTAGTACCGCTTCTTCAAGATGGAATCTCCTTTCCGGCCGTTTGACAGATGTCTTTAAATATTTATTGGCTTCGCAGAACACTAATAAAGGGGGAGCTGCACATTACCTTGAGGGAAGAGACAGAGAATGGCAACGACCCGAGCTCTGTGGGATCAACAGGAAGCGGGTCACACAGTCCCAGAACCATTAACAGTCTTAGACTGGCAGAAATCCGAGTCTGGTTCTAGCACACCGGCCGCGCGCGGCATGCACTGGCTGTGAAATCCAGATTACCCAGCTCCCTGTGCTCGTACTGGTACAGTGCCCACCGCAATTATTAGCAACCCTGGAAAATACGAGCCACAAAAATGTCCTTGTTGGTTATCAGCATGACCTTAAACTCCAACTATGAGAAACATCTAATGATTCATTTAGGTAAAATGACTAAAATAATTCTTCATAAAAAACGTATGTTTGTTTTCTAAAAAGAAACGTGTGTCACAATCATTGTCAATGCTAGAAATAGTTACAAACAAAACCTAATAGAACTATATTCCCATTCATATTAAATCTTTTTAATCACAGCTAGGTCTTTAGGAACTATTATGTGGTCATTCTCAACTTTTGTTTGACTGTTTAACTGGGGTATAAATACTGGCTTCTGTCTTTGGCAACCTGGTGTGCCACTCCCCATGTTAGCCAAACGTTTGCCTGTTCGTCCAACACCGCCCTCTGCCAGGTGCTTTTTGGCCCCTCTTGTTTCTTTTTTTTTGGTGGTGTCCATCTTAAGGCAACCCTTGGGATACAGTCACGTTCCATTTGGAGAACATGGTCATCTTAGTTTTCTGTGTTGGATTTTTTTCTGATGTTTTTCGGCTTCCAGTGTTGATATATTGCTGATAGTTGGAAATATTATAGCACTTATAGAACTTATAGCACTCTTCAGATCACTTTTGATCACTCACCAGCATTCAGATCCATATAGTAGAACAGACTTCACTGTGCTGTTGTACAGAAGGGTCTTTGTTTTGAGCCTGCATTGTTTGGATCACCATATTGGATGGAGTTGGCTAAAGTCCTGGGCCTTTAACAGTTTTGCCTTAATGTCTTTTTTGGCCCCATTGTTCTTGCTAATAAGACTGCCCAGGTATGTTGTCTTTTCCACAACCTCAAGTGGCTCACCACTCTCTGCTGTCATCATACCATCAATGTAAGCACCTGGAGGGTCACGTCCCGTGCCTCTGTCCCAATTTTCTGGTTTCCCGTTTCTATGTGCATTCCGTTCCGAATTTTCCCTCTCTCCCTCCATTTTGTGTCTCCACTTCCCTGCACCTGAATTGTTTTCCCTCATGTGTTCTCGTCTCACCTGTTCCTGTTCCTGTGCCTGCTCCAGCCCTCCTGCCCACCTGCCTCTTCCCGGTTCTGTCCCGAATCCAGCCCTGTGTTATCTTGCCTAACCCTGCTCCAGCCTGCCCGTTCCTGACCTCCTGCCTGCTACCCTGTGTGGGCATACTTGGAATAAAGTCTTCTGCGTGGAGTTCAACCAGCCGTCTGTTTCTGAGTGCTGCATTTGTGTTCTATTCTGTATATCATCGTAACATGGAGTTTGCTCAATGTTACCAGTTGTGTGGATGTTTTGTCTACCTTGTACGTGGCATCATCAATTCCATCAAATAACAAAAAATTTTAGACCAAAATCTGGTTGTCTCTGCCAGAAGGCTAAACTCGCGTCATGGTTGGATCTTCCAGCAGGACAATGATCCGAGGCATACCCCAGAATCTACAGAGAAATTGTTCACTCACCACAGAATCAATGTTTTGCAATAGCCATCGCAGTCCCCTGACCTGTACCCTATTGAAAACCTGTGGGTTGAGCTGAAGAAAAAAGTCCACAAGTGAGGACAAAAGATTCTGAAGGATCTGGACACATTATGTATGGAGGACTGGTCTCCTAACCTCGCTAGTATCTTGGCAAAAATAAAGTGTACATGTAGGCTACTAAATACAGGGATGCCAATCATTGTGAAACACATCTTCTTCAAAATAAAAATGGTATCACAATTAATCTATATAATTTTTTCATTTTTATGGGCATAGATGACATTTGATACAATAAACTGAATTCAATCCTGCATGTTTTTCTCAGAACAATTTGCCAAGACAAGCCGTAGACAAGGGTACACAATGGAGATCCTGCCGCTGAATTGTTAGTGGGCTTCTATGTAATTCATCATTAACCTTCTTTGCACTAGTAAGTGGAGTTGTTTTTTAAAAAAAAAAAAATTCTTAATCCGCAATAAACTAGCTAAGACAGTTATAATGCCTTAAGTAATATAAACAAAAACATGTTTGGGAAAAGATGAAGCAGAAGTTTTCTGGGGTTTTTTCAACCCACAGGTGAATGCTACTTTAATTGGGAAAAACAGCCCTTTGAACAACATTTCAGCAGATGTCTGTGTTAAAATGAGTGTAAAATAATGTATCATCCCCCAACAAGACCACAATCATATTTCGTTTTCATATTTGTTTATTTGGCATTCGATGCATGTATAGCACCTTTTCTAATTAAATGCAGTTAATAAACAAAAATAAATTAAATTTAATACAATGGCTGAGGTGCGCATGCTACTGTGCCTCTTGGTAATTTGGCTGAGCTTCTCAGTAATGACTGTTTTTTTTTCTTTTTTAACACATCATTTAGCACCCTAAGTAAGTGGGTGGGAATTGCAAGACAAGGGCTGAGAAACCTATACTAAAGTGTGAAGAACTTTTTTTTAAATTGGACTTCTAACTTCGAACGTAGTTAGTTTTTTTTTTCTTTTTCTTTTTTTTAAAATCACCACATAAAGTTCATAATTTAGTCAGACTGTTCAGTTCTATTTTCATAAAATCTGTATTGTATAAATTAGGGAGGCCATCATATTAATCTGGAGTTTCACCGCCTGTTTTTCTCTGCTCCTTGTGTTTACATTAATTATATTCACTGTTTGCACGATTTAAAAGTTGACATGAATTACATTCACAGTTTACATGATTCATAGTCTTATACTGTAATCACAGTGCAAATGGTGGTCTACGGTATACGAGGTAATGCATTCACCTGGTTCAAGCTCAAACAACATAAAGCAGACATCTCCAAACATCTCCAGACTATACCCATGCTAATGTTTCCAAATTTGAGCTGCAATCCTATGCATGTACAATGGACATTACCAGAATGTCCTCCTAAAGCATACTAGATTGATCCAGAAGACGTATCTGATGAGTCAATATCTCCTTTTCTTTACTGGCAGTTTGGGAGATGGTGGTGTGTAATGTTAGGTTCTGGTGCTTCCTGATGCCCAGGTGAATGCTCCAGGGACCAATGGCGATGCTTCCTGCCAGCCCCTGGATAAACATTTTAAACGCCACTCACAGATGTCCCACCTTCACCCGCTGTTCTGATGCCCAAGGGGAGTTTCCCCTGCCTCTGCCTTTTCCATGCCCTCAAATAGGCTTTTAATTGCATTTTAATAGGTAATTTACAATCGCATTCATCAATCCCGTGGAATGCATTCAGGAAACTGGAGCAGATTCTGCTCACACTCTCAGAAGCTACCGCATCCCTGGTAGAACACAGACACATCATTTTTCATCTTTTTTTTTCATCTTTTTTGAATAATTTGCAGGGAGGCAGTTTCTTCATGGAGGAAAAAAAAGACATCATGACAGCATACATGCAAAAGCAGTGGAAAAAAACCCCGGTGACGCTCGGCACACAGGTCCTGTTCTGTTCTGCCCCTTTAAAAGAATGCATTTTCTGCATTGGGTTTTAATTCAGGATGATCCCTTCCGCCGATGAGTCTCCAGCTGTTTGCGGTTGATTATTATGACTCCCAGTCAAGTTCTGCGTCTGCCGGGCTTCCTCATTGTCAGGCTCACAGTCACTCTATCGACAGGTCACTGTTCTACAGGAAGCTGGGGAGTGCTGCATATATTATGCATGATGTGAGACTCTGCTTTCACCTCCTGAGATCCGGTCTGCCACGGTCTGGATTGTGTTTTTCGGATAGCTGGCCCCCGATCAAATTTGAAAGTGTTTGCCCGCAGAGCGGGTTCCCCTGGCTGCATTAAGAGCGGCGGGGCAGGGGCCCCCGGTGCACTCTGCCCTGCGGAGCTCTTGTCAGAGGTCGTTTCCTGGCGTGTGCACAAGGTTTGTGCCAGGGGGAGGGGGGGTTCTCCCGGCGCCATGTTCCTCCGGTGCCAGGTCAGCTGGAATAATTAGGCGATTTGCTGTGGGGCACCGGGGCTCTCGCACGTCAGCTTAATTAACCAGGAATTCATCAGGCCGCCCTAGCGTGTGCATACGCAACACATGAACACGCACACACAGGCGCTCTTTGTCTCTGTTTCTTCACACTCACGCATCAAAAAAAAATTACCCAAATGCATGCAATTACCCCGGAGGATATTCTTAGAAATGATTAAGCTAGGGATTTTCCTTCCTCTTAATAAACAACAACAACCAGGTCCTATGCGTTGTTAATGTGAGACAGATAACAAAGCTTTCATTTCCTCAGTACATCTGCTTGCCTGTTTATAATGGCGCAGAAATGTGCCTGCCGTCTGACTCTCTTGCAGTTAGTGTAAGGCTGTCTCCCCATCGACCTGCAGCTTACAGGCCAGAGTGGGGCCGCAGGAATGCATAATACCAAACTGATAATATCTGCTAGGTGGATCGCCTGGAAGAAGACAGCAGATTTTCAGCATGCTGACACACCCTGCGGTCTGGGATCAAATCCTGGTAGACTGCCTGGCAGACAAACAGGGCTGCAGCCTCACCCATAGACAGAAGCCATCAGGGAGCTGCTGGGCCATGGAGAAAACTAGAAGTGGCAGCTGGCTGCCCGCAGTTAGGAGACAGCATGTGTCCGTCTGTGCCCTCCCCAAATAACAGAGGACATTCCAGCCATTGGACAGCATTGTGAGTGCAAATGACCTTTCAAAATGAGTTCCTGCATACTTTTCTGGATATGAGAATTGAGCTGTTCTTGGAGGGCCGTTGTACAGTAAATATATATATATATTTTTTTTTAACTTTAAAAAGGTAAAATATTTGGCTATAAGTCTTCATCTGATGCATATGCACACCTGTGAAAGAAATGTTGCTTTAAAAGTCCTGTCACGAAGAGCTCATAAAGGTTGATATATAGTGTCTGTAGAAATAAGCTCCTGAAAGCATTGGTGTTCACTAGGGCCTTGTGGACGCTCGTTCCATTAGTGCCCTTACGCTAATAGGTGCATACAGATGTGTGGAGGCCAGTTCTCCCTTTTTAAAAGCAGTCCCTGCCGACTGAGCGCTGACCGGGGCTACATGCAATTAAAGGTGCCATTTTCAAATGGCGTGGCATGAAATAAACAGATTGGTATAGATGGGGTTCGGGTGGAGGGGAGTCACAAGAAATCGTGCCAAAGTTTAATGACTTTTCTCTCTGTGAGTTTATCACATCCACCCCATTTTAAAGAAGAGGGACATTTCATGTTGGAGAGTACGTTTGAGCTTCCATAAAGACAAAGACAACCTATGCCACATGTGATAGACCAACTGAACTGACTTAGGAGGCTATAGCAATGATATGAGCCATTAAATACAACACGTGCCATCACAATGTTGGTTAAAAAATGTGACTCGCATGTCAAATCACAGATATGTCCATCTACCCATGTGGGCCAGTTACGTCTGTCTTGCTTTGTCCTTTAAAACATCTCATTGATAGACAATATATTCTGAAAAGTAGAGAAATATACTGTACTGTGACAGAACAATTTAAGAAACCACAATAAGATGTTTACACAATGAAGCACTCCCAGCCATTATAAAATCACACCCAGACCGAACGCTAAAAGCTGTGAATGTATGTAACATTCATTTGCAAGTAAGGATAGAGGCAGTCTGGTGTGATATTAATCACTTGCATACTGCACATAGTTTCTTCTCTTCAGGGCCGCCACCAGGGGGGGGTCAAATGGGGGGAGGGGGGGGGGGGGGTCGCACAGGGCCGAGCTCACGCAAGGCAGGGATTTATTCGTACATTTTTTTGACTTTACCACAACAGATACGTGCAAATGAAACAAAGATTGTGTATTGAGCAACTGCGAACGAGAGTCGCGCCCATTTCACAGCGCTACTGCGTCTGCCTGACAGAGCATCACTATTCAAGTGTGAATCTTTGCTCCCCTCCGTTGCTATAATGTCTTGAGCATCCACGTGCATTACCAGAAGTAAATAGACCTGGCAGGATCCTGTATCATAAAGTAGGCTGAGTGGGTTAGCTGGATAACGGCACTGAGTAAAACCCGGAAGCCACCCAATATGGAACATATTATGAAACAAAAGCACTATTCCGGGTTTTACTCAGCACTATTATCTAGCTAACCCACTTAGCCTACTTTGTGCTGCATGCCCCTGCTGATAAAAAATGTCTGCATAGCCAAATCAAAATAAAATATAGCTGAATATACCTATAAAGGCCTCAGACTCCCAAATTCACACAGGGCCTCAGATATCTCACAGGCGACCTTGCCTCTCTTTCCATGTGGTGAGGCCTGCGGCTTTGCTCGCTTTGGCACTTGCCTGCAAAAACCCAATTCGCCTGCATCCCTACTTACCAATCCACCCCCACCCTGTCTCATATTGCCCACACATGCTTGTACACACAAAATCACAAAATCAAAATAGCCTACTTTCAAATACGTTCTCATTGTAAACGGATTCACTTGATGAGTCTTGATTAAATCTGATGAATTTTCAAATAGATATTTTTTTTCCGCTTGAAAACAATTTAAGAAAGAAAGAAGGTGCCCACGCCTCTCAAGCACTTAAACGCAATCAAACAATCTCTGCTGCTACTGCTTCAGTGGGTGTTCATGTACATATTTATTCAGCCCTTCAGAGTGAATTATAAGAGTAGATCAGTGGTGCCTTCCATTAGCTTGGCAACCTGAAGGGAGTAGTCTCCAACTTTTCATGTGAGGAAACGAGCTGCACTTTTCTGCACTTTCCATTCATAATACATTTTAAATACTATCAATCTATAGACCATTGCCCCCCCCCCCCACCACCTACCCCTCCCCAAATTACGAGAAATGGCTGGCCTTATCTGTATTTTCCGAGTCCAGAATTTACAGTGGCTCGGGAGTGTGCTGAAGTTTCTGGAAATATACGTGCCAACACGGGAAACTACCACTCACGACCGACGCACTGCAAGTTTCACTGGTCGGATATCTTCTAGAAAGTCCCCTTTTCATGCAGTGATTGTTGTTTAGTCCTGGGCTGGCGGTTGGAAAAACAATGTACTCATTGGCATGTTGGACTAGACTTGAACACACAGTGTGAATAGCTGAGGTGACGGCACTCTGGCTCATGAATAGCCAAACTGACAGCGCTCTGACAGCGCTCTGGCTTAGCGCTTCCAGCATACCAAGCCGATGATACGCTGGAATGAGCCAGTGGACGAAAAAGGCAAGGGCTGCTGTTACTTTGAGCGCAAACGGGAGCCCACAGGTACCCGTTGTGTTGCCCTGGGTGTCAGCTGCTACTATCTCACAGACCTCCTGCAGCACTGCATGAGATAGGTGCACATTTGTAGACACTCTTTCTCAGACAGGTCACGGAAGGTCTAGGTTTGTATACCATCTGTGCCTGCAGCGGCCAATTAGATACTCCTTTATTCCTACAAATTTAAAGAAAGAATAGTGATCCAAATAGACGCATAAAAAAAAAAAAATCACAGAAATGTGAAAGACCTTTTTCTGTTTTACCAAACAAACAGACTAATCCTTCTCACGAGACTAATCCCATGCTACTTCTCACAATCTTCTCTCTGCAAATAGGCTCCTTCTCACAAGCCACAAATCACCTAACCATAGCTGACTTTATGTTGGGCCTAACATATGTGCAAGTGTATCCAGCCTAATTAACCAATCAGTAAACCTTTTATGTAGAAAAATGTTTTTGGAACTATTCACGTCAATATTGTTCTCAGTGCATGATGGCGCACGCATTCATTTTAACTACAGTCACATAATTAAAATTAAAAGATTGTTCAAGTTGCGTTTATTGTCATTCATCTCGTTACAGAAGAGTGTAAGAAAAATAATGGAATACAGTACCCCTGGGGCCACAGTGCAGTATAAGAACAGCTATAAACAATTAAAAAGAGTAATAAATACAGGAATTAACATTATAAAAGCGAAAAAAGACAATGAAAAATTAATGCCAAGTATGCATTTTCCTTGCTTTGGGGATTTATATCAAAGTCACATTGGACAGCATAGGATTCACAAAAAAAGTTGGCACAGGTGCCAATCACAGACAATACTGACACCAAAATTGCAATGCACTGCTTAAGCTTCACTGACAGACAACAGACCCAAACAGGGCCTCTCCTCCTACTTTGGTGCACGGCGAGTCACCACTTTACCAAACGGGCTCAGGCGCGTCAAAATCCATGACATAAATGCCACTTCGCCAGTGCGACGGCTCGCCACACGCCATGCCCTGGCCGGAAAATAGAACCTAAGGTGTGTCTATACGTGCAGCAGCTTGGAATTTTAAAATAGGACAACGTCCAAATGAGTAAAAAATCTAGTGAGAATGTATTGAACTGCTTTAGCATGCGTCTGAAGGTTTCATGAGGGAAGGCATTTTCTTAGATGACCTCCCAATTGACTACTCTCTGCTGTTCCCTGGATCAAAAGAGAGTGGGCTGAACTGAAAGAAAGTGGCTTCATAGTGCTGCCCAGCACGAACACTGAGAGTAGACTGGGACAAAGACAAGGATAAGCAAAACATGTGCATTATTGATGGGTGGTATATGGAAAGGCAGCCATCTGCTCGTCTTAAAAAAGTAGGCGTGGCTAGTGCATCTCTGGAGACACGACAGGAAATCAGGTCTCCTCCACGGTTATGCGTTAATCCCTCCATCACTGCATGGCAGTGGCTGGCTCATTAGTCAAGTGCACTCTTACAACGGGAATCAGACATCTAATCAGCAGTACGTTACCAGGAGCACTGCATGAACCATCCTCTGTGCATAAGCGTTCGAAAATCATCAGTAGCCTAAGACAGTGCTCTCTTCCGCACGACGTAAGCATGGGGAGATTTCAGTGAATGAAAACAACTTTATGGTAAAAATTTTATAAATAAGTTGTTGACATCACATTACGTTTGCTAGGCATGGTTTCTGGGCCCGTGCACTAGTTGTGGTTTTAATTTGGCTCCTAACGACACTTCAACTGACAGGTGGTGTGGAAAAAGGAGAAAATATGCAGAGAGCATAATTAGGTCTCTAGTGCAGCTCTGGCCCTTTCAGTGCAGCTGACAGAAACGGAGGGATGTGCACAGAGTCTCTTTGGGCAAGGCAGAAAATGATGATGTGAACACCGCCATTACGTGCCTTGGAGGAAACAGAGCACAGCACTCAGCTCCAATGAAATTCTCCGCATCAAAATACATGGGGCCTGAAAGCGCTTTGATGAAGCATTCTTTATCTCTAACAGCTTTTCATCCAGTCATCTCTCTTTGTTCTCCACATTTAGAAATGCCCAATAATATTGGTTGGCCTGTCCCACTGCTAAAACATCCTCCGTCAATTTGGGAAAGTGCAGGCAGGCTCGCGTTCCCTTCAAAGCGCGCGCTGAGTGCCGTCCACGGCCGAGCTGCGCAGACGTCGTGAGCTGCGCAGCTGGCGTAGGTAGGCCGCATGGCTGTTCTTACGCGACAATGCTGATTGTAACTCTCCCTTCCTGGGCTAATGCTAATGCCTGGGCGAATCACGTGCTGCCTTGGCACTGGCATTGTGGATTATGTAAACCCACAAGTGACCTGGGAAAATAATCCTTTACCTGAGATAGAACGGGTAAAAAATTATATGTTTATAGATAATAAGTGGTCATATCCCCCTCACAGTAAGGAGGAACATAGCTCATGTGACGGCACATTTTAACTGAAAAAGCTCTCCCACCTTATCCACCAGACAAGGGTGTCCCCATGCCCCTACTGCACACACTAGAAGTGATAAAGATATAAATCCTTTAAGTTCCATTACATTGAATATTTGTGATATCTATACCACCAGCTGTGTGAAATTCTCATACGTTCTTCTGCATATACGCTTAACCATTTCTTTAGCTAACAGAATTTCATGGGCTGATGTCAGAGTTAAGGGCTCAAACTGTTCATAAAATTTATGCATGATTTATTGATGCCTAACAGTGATATTGTCACACATTTATGTAAATTATTATCTCAGCTCGCACTGTATTAATGCACTAGAGAGCAGTAAGAAGTTTTAAAATGGGGTTGAAAAAATGTTAGTGTTATCTTTTGCAAACCTGGGGGCAGTAGTGTGACATGTACGGGCATTTATTTCACAATTATATGAAATGTCATTTTGCATGTCGCAGTGTCCCAACAATTGTGGTTACATAGAAAACCAATCTGTACGCTCTTATATTGCATTATATGTTCATATTTTTGCTTTGGCAGACAGTAGAAAAAAATAAGTAACTCATTAATTTTGAGATGTCACATGGGAGCATTAAGCGCTCATTTCTTTCACCAAAAAAAAATTTATGTCAGGAAAGGGGCCATTAACAACATTTCTCTATAACAAAACTGAGATGCATATCTTTGTTTCAAATGTCAGAAAGACAGAAAAACATTTTTTTTAAATGATTTATAATCTATTTGATATAAGCAGAAATCTGAAAATTACTTTGGTGTTTCTCTGACACCAGCTTAAAAAAAGATAAAATATAAGATGAAAATGGAAAGTTAATGAAAATCATTGCATTTAAGTTGTCCATTTAACTAATGGTTCTATGTCAAGTCTTCCAGAATATAACTAATCTGCCTCAAATCATTTATAGCACAGTTTAACTGTGTAAATGAGCCATGCCTCCATTTTGTTTTCTTCCTTCTTTTCCCCAGACTTGACATTCAACAAATGAAATCACCCCATCACCTTTACCCAATCCCCTCTCTGATTTGTGAGGTGATGTAGAACTCATGTGACAGTCAAATTCCATGCATTAAAAACACAGGAAAACCTTTAAGCATTTAAAAAAATATATTTTTCCATTTCAAAGTGTACATGCATTCTGTAGAATCAAATATCAGACAAGAAAAAAGTATTTAAAGGGCTTTTAGTGATATACGCTGCATTTGTTTGTATAAATTTAGCTTGTGCTTGGAGTCAGGGGAAAGGGATCACATCTGACTGCGAAGATGAGGTCGTTGACCCCCCCCACTCGTCTTGTATGGTGTGAGTGAGAAATAAAAAAGAAAGGAAAGAAAAATCTGAAAAAAAGGTGGAGGGTTGGAGACAGATGGCATATACAGATACCACGAGAGGGTTGAAGCTCATAGAGATTGTTATACCTGTTAAAAAAAAACAGTTTAGCAGTTTCTTGTAAAAGCTTGGGGGGGGGGTTGTCTAAAAATATCACTCCTAGATATAAAAAATATAAAAATAAAGCTCTGGATTCAATCAGCATTTGTCCTAAACTTTGACCTCCAAATACAAAAGCTAAGTCTTTTTCACCACAAACACATCTTTGGCAAGTTCAGTGATCACCCAAATTAAGTTGCCAAACTGCCTTCGTTGAGAAAAACACTTACGCTAACACATCCTCTTTCCTTTCATCTTCCTCCAAAAAATCCACCTTCCCTGCTGGATACGTGCCAGTCATTTAAGCATAAAGTAATGTTTAAGCCCTCCAGCATTCCTCTCTTTATGGCCAAATGCCAGTATTATACTTTTGTCTTTGAGCCTGACCTTCTAGAACCTGTATATTTCATTTATTGTTGTAGGACCCCCCTCTCTCATTCTAACCCAGGTAATATTGATTATACTTTAGTGGCCTAAGATAAGGTGCAATTATTAGTATTTTTTAGAAGTCAAAATCCTTGGTGTACTGAACCCAAACCCTTGGTGTGCTCCCATCTCCTTTTATGGGTGGTGATATACTGTATTTGCTGTGATATCTTTCAATATAGCCCTGTTCTGACTGCTGAAAAATAAGCCCATTCTATTGTTCTTCATAAATGTTCTATTTTCCAGGGCGATGTGTTCATCTTCCTGTCTAACAAGAGAAGGAGTGAAAGCGGTAGTATCAAAATGACAAATTTTGCTACTGCCTGCCACTTTCAACATGAAATATCAGCTGACAAATTCAGCAGGTTGACTTAAGTGCAAAACAACACACAATTCAAATAGCAAATGTCTATAAATTAGGTATGAAACAACATGCACTTAAAGAGTAAGGCTGAATCCAAATGTCCGGTCTTAAAAATGTCCACACTTGCAGACTGGCGGTCTTAACGGGCATATTCCCATCATGTCCAGAGAGGCTTAGGCTGTCCAATTTTGCAATGCATCAAGGGGGATCATGCAGACTTTCTTTCAGGGCTCTATTTTCCAGCTGGCGCATGGCGGGTGGCGAGAAAGACATTGGCAAAGTGACATTTTCGACATGTATTTTCACACATTTTCACATGTATTTTCAGTGAATACATGGTGGAGTCATTGGTGGAGGGTGTGTCAGTCTAGATCGAGCAGCGAATGTGCAGATTTGGAGATCTATTTTCTGGTTAGTGGTGAGCCATCACTGGCGAAGCAATTTTGTCGTGGATGTGCACGCATCTGAGCCCGTTTGGTAATTTGATGACTCGCTATGCGCTGAAGTGGGAGTGTGCAGGTCTGGGGGGTGTGTCCATCAATAGCGAGCAGCCCAGTAAAATTTTTGTGCAGCGGAATGCAATTTTGGGGGAAGATTAGACTGCGAGTTGCACCAGCACTGCCCGCCAGATGAGACCACATTTATGGCGCAAATCACATTACATCGTATGGCGAGTTGCTCATTTTGGCCTATTAAAAAGCCAATCAACCGTTTTGTGGATTACATGTGGTCCAATCTGACTTTGAAATACTAAATCCCCCAAGCATGAAACATTTATACTTTGCATTTACTGTTTGTTGTCTTTTTTTATGGTAGGCTAATTCCTGTATTTATTAATGTTTTTGATTGTTTATGGCTGTATACTGCACTGTGGGCCCAGGGGTAGCCCCTACTGTATTCTTTCTTACACCCGTCTGTAATGAGAAGAATGACAAACTTGGTACATACATTCACTCTTATTGCATGTATAGCAATAAAACGTACCTCTTAACTAAGATTAAATCAATGCAAAAGAGACAGCCTATCGTCTTCCACTGCAGAATCCTAAAGGCGACAAAAGTCACTAATAAATGTGGCGAGGAAAAGGATATGTTACATGGGGAAAATTGGAAATAGATAAATGATTAAACGCATGCTAGGACTAAGAAAATAGGAAAAGTGAGGAGTTGAAAAATAAAAAGAGTCAGTAAATGATTAATGATAAATTATTTTTACATTTATTTTCTCGACTGATTGGAGGCTAAGGAAATGATTAAAAGCTTTTTATTTTTCACAATCCAGATAACCTATTAGTGACTTTTGTTGCCTTTAGAAATCCATAGTAGTCGGAAATTGACAGTGGGTGGACTCGTTCTGTAAGCGCGAGGCCTCCCAGCCTACTATAACGTTTCTGCATTTCAATGGATCTCTATGGGAATTTGGGGGTGGGACTAGATTCAGCTGTAAATTACACTGGAACAGTATGGAACACGATTGGCTAAATGGCTCTAGTCATCAAGGGTCTGACGTATCAAACAAGCCTTAAACTATCACTCTGCTGCCAGATGTGCAGTAGATATGAATGGATTACTTTAAGGGTTGTTTCTCCTGACAAATTTTTCTATTGAACTCCATGGAAAAATAAGTCAGGAGAAGAAACCATTCAAGTTATCCATCCATATCTACTGTATTTCTGGCTGTAGAGTGATGGTTTAAGGCTTGTTTGATACGTCAGACCCTTGATAACCATTTAGCCAACCATGTGTTCCATACTGTTCCAGTGTAATTTACAGCTAAATCTAGTCCCACCTCCCAATTCCCAGAGATCCATTCAAATGCAGAGACATTTAGTATCGGTTGTAAGAGTACCAGAAAACAAGATATTAAGAGTTGTTGGGTCACAGACATCATGAAGTCATGGCATGCAAAAGATATGCAACCACATATTAAAAATGAATACTTTATTTTATATATAAATGCAGGGGTGCCAATAATTGTGGCCAACGTGGTTTTGTTAAAAAAATATATTTCTTGATGAGGGATTTTTTTTATCATAATAAATGAACGTCAATTAAAGGATGGATTTTTTTCATTTTTTCAGTGTAAGACCAAACGGTGAATTTATTATTACCCTTTTTACTCATCTTTACCAGGGGCACCAACAAATCAAATCAAACTAGTTGTCACAATGCGCTTCACAGAAAAAACCCAGCCTAAACCCCCACAAGAGCAAGCCAGAGGCAACAGTGGCAAGGAAAAACTCCCTAAGGTAACTAGGAAGAAACCTTGGGAGGAACCAGACTCAAGGGGGAAACCCATTCTCCTCAGGTCGGCGCAGGGTCTAGATCTTAATGACCAGCATGGTCAAAACTCACTGCCAATATCCATGATAGTAGAAATTGCAGCAGCTAGATGACAGTCCAGATGTGGCGGCAATGATGGTGGGAAACCAGGTGCCGATGGCGGCAGGATCAGCTGGCAGCGGTGGTGGGGAGGGAGGGGCAAGCGGCGACGGACAGGATGCTGGACAGCAACTCTCGAGATGCGGGGCATGAGCCCCGCGAGCGGAATGTAGAAGAAGAGAGAGGGAGAGCAGTTAGGGGGGGTTGGACAAGTACCCCCGCCAGGAGTAACTTATGGCTGCATAGCTATGAAGACAGGGTTTGAGAACCCATCCAGTCACGAGAGAGTAAACAATCCTATCCACCTCTCAAGAGCCAGCCCAGGAAGATGGGGTCACAGCTGTTGACAGGTGACAGTAAGGAAAGGATGTCACTCCGCATTACTCTATGACAAAAAGGCTTCTCTGGTCCTGTCTCCGGACTACAACTCATTATAAGCCTGATCATAAAGGTGCGTTTTTAATCTAGACTTAAATATTGAGACTGTGTCTGATTCCCTTATAGATTTTGGAAGGGTGTTCCACAGTAGTGGTGCTCTGTAGGAGAAAGCTCTACCACCCGTCAAGTTTTTAGATATTCTAGGGACTACTAAGTAGCCGGCGTCTTGGGAACGAAGGGATCTTTTCAGTTTATATGGTAAAAGCAGATTACATATATACACTGGTGCAAGTCCATTTAACGCTTTAAAGGTCAGAAGCAAAACCTTAAAGTCTATCCTATGCTTAATTGGTAGCCAATGAAGTGATGCTAGTACTGGGGTAATATGCTCATATTTTTTTGTTCTCATTAAAATGCGAGCGGCTGCATTCTGCACAAGCTGGAGATTATTTAGCAAAAATTTAGGACAGCCAGATAGCAGAGCATTACAGTAATCTAGCCTAGACGTAACAAAAGCATGAATCAATATCTCTGCATCCCCTTCTGATAGGAAATGCCTAATTTTAGCGATGTTCCTTAACTGAAAGAAAGCAACTCTAGATATGTTTTTTATGTGCGCGCCAAAGGTTAAATCTGGGTCTATAGTAACACCTGGGTCTTTCACAGCTGAATTTGGAACAACTAAGCAACCATCAATACTTAAAGTATATGTACACAATTTCTCCCTTTGTTTTTTAGGACCTAAAACCAGCATTTCGGTTTTCTCTGAGTTTAAGAGCAGGAAATTGGAGAGCATCCAAGCTTTAATATCTGTAATGCAAGCCTCTAATCGAGAAAGTGGTAGTGCTTCGCCGGGTTTCATGGAAATGTATATCTGAGTATCGTCCGCGTAGCAGTGAAAATCTACCCCATGTGCCCGAATAATATCATCAAGGGGTAGCATATATAACGAAAAGAGTACTGGTCCTAGCACTGATCCTTGTGGAATACCACATTTCATTACTGAGTAACTGGATACTTCTTCATTTAATTTAACAAATTGTTTCCTATTGTATAAGCATGATCTGAACCATGCAAGTGCTTGGCCATTGAGTCCAACACAGCCCTGGAGTCTGTTCAGTAGAATCTCATGATCTATTGTATCAAAAGCTGCACTTAGGTCAGGAAGTACAAGAACAGACACAGAGTTTTGGTCGGCTGATAACAGTAAATCGTTAATAACTTTAACAAGTGCCGTTTCAGTGCTATGGTAGGGTCTAAATCCTGAGAACATCTGTATATATGTATATGTGCAGACTTTGATTTATTTATTTTTATTTAAATTTATATGGTGGCATTTATGGAAAAGAGTGAGGTCTGAAGTCCTATATCATTAGAGCGTTTTATCCCTCGCAGCCTTGCGACCTTGCAGACTTGATATAATGGTGCTGAACACTTCTGTCAACGTCAACATAAGACTGAAGTCTGCGAGTGCCTAGTCTGTTAGTCTGGATTCCGGACATGTAGATTCAGCCTATATTTCTACACAGACCTACAGATGGGTGACAAATTAAAGAAAACACTCCTACAGTATGGGGTTCCGGTGGCTCTTCTGTGGGGGGCATTTTTCTGGCATGAATTCCGTCCACTTGTCCCCTTAGAGGGAAAGGTCTCTGCAAATCAATACAAAGTTATTCTGAGTGATCACCTTTATCCTATGATAAAACATTTATATCCTGATGGGAGTGGTCTTTTCCAGGATGACAATGTCCCCACCCACGGGGTACAAGAAGTCACTGAATGGTTTAATGAATATAAAAATTATGTGAATCATATGATGGCCATCGCAGTCAACAGATCTCAACCCAATTGAACATCTATAGGAAATTTTGAACCAACGTGTTAGACACTGCTCTCTTATCGAAGAATGGTGTTCCATCCCTCCAGTAGAGTTCCAGAGATTAGAATCTATGCTAGAAGTTAGAATCTATGCCAAGGTGCATTGGAGCTGTTCTGGCGACTCGTGGTAGCCCAACATATTTTCTTTAATTTGACACCCGTGTGTATATGTCTACATAGGTCTACAGCACAATATGCTTGTCTTCATGCATGTCATGTCATGTTTGTAGTATGAATGAAACTCTGAAATCCACTCATCTCTGTCTTTTCATCTATCCTATCTGACCCCTTTGTATCAAAGGACTTAAATCTACAGTAAATCTAAAAATATTCAATGTGTTATGATTACCAGCATCTCTATACTGTAGAAGGCACCAGCAACTACTGTGAACATTGTCTGAACAAACTGCCGTTCCTCACGCACACATGCACACATGTGTGCATGCAACACACACAATTAACATCTTATGAATTGAACACATTTTATGCCAAAGTGAAAACCATAGCTGTAAATAAATAAATAAAGGTACAATCAGATCAGTGGCATCCGTAAGACCTGCAAGAAAGGATGGTCACATTTATTGAAATGACACATTATTGAGCAACAGTCTGAAAAGGTGGGTTTTCAGTCTCTTGTTGGAAAACAGCCAGTTATTCTGCTTGCCTGACCCAGTGGGGAAGGTTGTTTCATCATTGGGGGACGAGAGCAGAGAAGAACCAAGGTTGTGAGGACCAGCTGTCAGGTGCCTGTAGAGACGGGACAGCCAGCTGGCCACAGGAGGCAGAGCGGAGAGATCTGGCATGGTTGTATGAAAAGGGCTGATTATTCTCATACTGTGGAGGGAGAATCTGCAGTCATGCTTTTTCTCACACCAGGGCCGTCTCAAGGGTGGGCGGGGCCCGGGGCGAGTCAACCCAAGCGAGGCCCAGCTGTTAACGTGATGACATCATAGCTAACCCGTCATAGGCTTAAATAGTATATATTATATAACTATGAATGAAGGATTTACTTGCTATGACATCACACAAACCAACCATATACAACCAACCAATTGAAGAATGTGTAGGCTATGCCATTACTCTGCCCTTGAATTGAAATATTGTAATTAATGCTTAACTTCTCCAATTAAAACAATAATAGGCCTACTGTGGGTTGTGGTAGACTACGATCATAGCTATGAACCATTTTTTCGATTGATTGAGATGGACCATAAAATAATTGCAAAAGTTCACGATGTTGAACACTAGCGTTTTCATTGTAAAGAGAGGTAAAAAGCAGGCAGCGGGTGGGATATCATTCAAGTGTCATGAAGCGAAGTGCAACGTAGGCTTCAAATCCACAGTAGGCTATTATCGTTTTTAAATGTTAATTGGAGAAATTGAGCAAAAGAAAAAAGTGCATTTCGTGTAATGTTAGCTTGAGCGCATTCACGTGAAGGGGAGTTGAAATCTGCAGGGCAGTCGGAAAACAGCACACTTGCCTCCGCAGCGTTGACGCGCTCTTCCTCCTCCTCCACGTTTTTCTTTACGAATCTATCCAAGGAACCTTTCAATTTGACATTTAATCAGCTCATATATTTTCTTTTTCTTGTTTCTTTTTTACGCTCCGAACTGTAGCATACATTCTGAATGTGTCTCGGTCTCTGCTGTGCTGAGCTTGCCACTTTGCGCTGTTGCCAACGTCTCGGAAAAAAACTTTAAGCGAACTTGAAAATATAATAGCTGCACTTAGCTATGCAGCGTACTAGGGATGTAAGCCTATAGCTACTTCCCATATAACGTGGACTTTCCAAAACACTATTTATGATAAATGTATTCCTGTGTGTCTGGGTGCGCTTCACGAAGATATATAGGCTATTTTAGATAAATATTATTTTACAAAAAGAAGGTAAAAAAAAGGTTGTTATTTAAATTAATTTCCCCTCTCACCGTGGGGCCCTGTGAAGTGCGGTGCCTGGGGGGGGGGTCACACCGGTTGCCCCCCCCCCCCCCCAAAAAAAAAGATGGTCCTGCCTCACACCCACATACACACGCAAACAAAATTCACTCCCACACTTGGACACAGAACAGTGTTATTTTATCCATCCCCGTCTTCTCAGTCCTCGCATGACCGAGGAATCGATCGAGGTCCATCATCTTTAAGGACATTCCAAATCATTAAAGGCTTCTTGTAGGAGAGAGGAGCGAGGAACGAGGAGGCTCCCGGAGGATGCTTCAGCGAGGAAACACAAGTGAAGCCTTTGCGGAAGTTTTTTCTGGAAAAACATGACGTGTATGAATTATCCACCTCTCCACATCTGCCAAATGGCGGGTAGGGCCTACTCCCCTACACAAAACCAATTTTACCATTCCTTTCCATTTATTATAAAACACTTTAATCCATAATGAAACTCATTATTTATGACTAATAAAAGACAAATTTATTAATGAAAAAATAAGCTGAAAACCATTATAGCTAAGCACGACATTCCATTTGCCTATTGCATGTTGCCTCGATTCCTCCGTCCTCATATCTCATCTTTGCATTCCTTCCTTGTGTCCTTCATTGGGCGGAGCTAAGGAGCGAGAAAAAGACGCAAGGAAAGGAGAGAGAGAGAGAGAGAGAGAGAGAGGAGTAAAGTCATATAAAACATCAACTGTAAAAACTGAGTGAGAGAGAGCGCATGGGGTTGTAGCATGCTTGTTTGAGTACAGAACAAGCACACAATACACAAATGTACACTCTTAGTTGGGGAGCCTGTATGTCTGGGTTTTCTTTTCTTTTTTTTTACCATGGGACTGTTGGCGGAATGGCCTCTGCCTTTTTAACAACAAATGCCTGCTCTTTATATGGCCAATAAGTCAACACACAGAGGAGAAATTGCAGATCTAGCAAGAGGAATTGAGGGAGTCACAGCTTTTAGCTGTGGAATTTGGTAGTGGGACATTGTGGCTGGAAAAGGCATGTTTTATGGCGAATGGTAAAGTGCCTGCAGGTTTATTGTGCCCATACGAGCAGAGCAGAGGTTCAGCAGAATAACTTTTACGATATTGTTGATTGCTAGTGCATGCTGTTCCAAGCAAATGAACTTGCCACCCAACTTGTTACTGAACGCTGCTTTTTAGCAATGCAGCTATAATAAGAGGCAAGTCATGTGAACCTGGCTTTTTTAAACAGCTGCTCTGGATTGCTTGAGCACATTTATTTTAAACAGGGCCTTTAAAAGAAAATCAAAAAACGGTTAACACAGCCTCCAGGACTGAATATTGTTCGGCTAAACTCATTTTGTTTGAATAAAATGTGTAAGACACCAAAAAACTAAAATAAATTTTAAAAACTGCAAAGTAAAGCTAGTAAAACAGCATCACTTTTTTATATTGATAATAATACCAATTATACCATTACGTGTAAACTATAATTATAGTATGCAAAGGCAACTAAACATTTTACCACAACATGAACTGTATTCAAGTATTCCACTGAAGAGCAATAACTACAATCAATCACTTTACTTTATTCCATTGTGTTTTTTACAAACTGAATGATGTCGTAAATATAGAGAACAAAATTAAATATAGCAAGCTGATGATATTTTCACAAAAAAAAACTTTATTATTGTGAAAACAAGTAAAAATGACAAACCAAATACATTACTGAACACTGCACTGGTCCTTGACCGCTTATTAACTCCATTCTTGCAAGCACCAACTCAGACATGTCCTCTTTTATGCATTCACAATTATGGTAGCAATATATAGCTGAAATAAAATGTTTAATTTTTATTTGATATGATTCAATTAATTGGTTTTGTATAATAGTTTGTATGGAATTATGTTTATATTTATGCAAAAACATACCCTTTGTGTAAAAAGCTATGATAAATGACTCCACTGTTTTGAATTAAAAAAACATACGGTTGTGCTCAAGTAGGTGTGATTATGATTAAGTGAACCACAGTTTCATTTAAATTGACTTAAAAACTGCGAAAAGTATAACATATTTTTAAACCTTACCCAATATTAATGGTTTGTGCTTCCTGCTGCATAAATGCTGCATAACTTAACGTTATGTTCTAAGTTTGCTGACACTTGCTATCAATGGTGACACAAGCAACTCTGTATCCATGTTGATACTGCTCCATGACTATCGTTTATGAAAATTGTAAGTTGTAAGTGCATGATGAACACATACCTGTGACTTATACAGTGTATTTTTAGCAGGGGTTCCAAGACAGGGGTCAGGATCCTTATTTCCTTTTCCTTTTGTTTTCATGGACAATAGCAGAAGTAGTTAAGAACATAAGACAGCAAGCATGAGTGGAACACACATTGCTTTCTTATGAATTTCCCGCCAATAGCATGAGGCTGAAAGCTTTTTGTAATCGGACACGTGAACTGAAGTCGAGAACGAACCAGAAGGTGGGCCGGCAGCGATCGGGACGAAAAGGACAGGAAAATGAGGGGAGGCGTAGGCTGCAACTACATGGTGAATGAAAGAGAGAGAGAGAGGGAGAGGAGAAAAGGTCATACCTTGTTCTCACATTTATCCTAAAAACAAGTAAAAATGAATTAGCAACATCAAAATGAAGACCTTACCAGAACATTCCATAATTTCCCTTCCTTTTGTTCAGTGGTGGCAAATATATCTAAATGGCCTAAGGAGGATCTTCCGATGAAAAGGTCACAGTTGTGTATGTCTCACTATTGCTGCGAGACTGGAATTAATCATTAGAGCGATACATAAATAATAATCTGCAACATTGTAATGATGGCTCTAATGGAAGATTACACTGGTACATCCCTGCTAAGGGAAAGAAATACGTCTTGTTGATGGAAAAATCCTAAGTTTGGTGTACTGGCCTGAAAGAGTGTTTTTCATGTTGAAAGATGCAGGGATGGGATAAGGAAACTCACATAGAGACACATTAATCATGAAAGCCATCCTCGCTGTGAAGCCTTTACATTTTTCTGTAATTTATTATTAAAATGCTTCATAAATTATTTTAGCTGCAAACAAATAGAGCATTAGTAATGAAACATTTGATTTGATAATATTTTAACATTTTGATTTGATAATTTTTTATGCAGTATTTGTTTATCAGAACTAAGGAATTGCTCATGTTATTTATATATTTCTTGATTGGGTGTGAATCTACGCAGATCCCACATGCAGAAACATATATTTCAAATATCTACTTGGCATATTATGATTGTTGTATGCTGAATTCACTAATGACCCACATAGTGTTATTTGTGACAATATAAACAACGTCTCACATCTGTTCATCCATTGTTTGATAAAAAGGAGCAGAGCAGTCTTTCATCATGGTTGTTATGTTTCAACAGTTTAGAAGGAGATTATTCTGCATGCACCATAGGATGAAACACACACACACACACACACACACAGACACACACACAAAGATACAAAACCTATGCAAAAAGAGGATTTATTTGTGGATTTAAAACGAGGCACCAGCAATCAAGAAACATGGCAGAGGACATACGTTCTGGTTTGGGGATTTTCTAAATACAAAGCAGCTTTCACTACACAGAGGCTATTTTTTGTACTCCTTTATCATCTATTTCCATCAAGGTTCATAGGTACCAGAGAGTAGGGCTACAGTAAAAAGCATATCTTCACAACCACACGTATACACACACACACACACAAAACCATGTTGCACAAGAAGCAGAGGCTGAGGAATGAAGCACGGCGGCTCCATTCTCAGTACAGTGCCGTGTGCCCGTGAGGATGGAGCAGATTGCAGGGGAGTTATGGAAGACGCTGCAGTGTCAGACCCCCACCCGCTGATCACTGCCCCCCCCCCCCCCCTGCAGCGGACCTCCCAAGAAGAGGGCAGCTGCCATCTTAGCAGCCAAAGACAACGGAAAGATTTCCAGAGCAGATATTAACACCGGCTTAGAGTGAGAGAGAGGGATAGAGAGAGAGAGAGAGCGAGAGAGAGAGAGAGAGAGAGAGAGAGAGAGAGAGAGAGAATACAGTTACATTAGGAATATTCATTAGATCTTTGGTCTAATGATGTCACTTTAATTACTTTTTTTGTGTTTTTACTTCTTCTGTAATAATTCTTAATTGCTTCATTTACTTAATTTTAGTTACCTGGATTTAAATTGAAGCATTGATTGCATAATTATAATCCTACAACCATACAACACTGGCAATCTCACAATCCCCTACTGGGGGAAAAAAAATAAACTAGCGACTGAAGAGAACAGAAGCAGTTGCAGCCATCTGAACTGTGAAACTGCAATTAATTTCTCATTCGAATGAGGGTCTGAGTCTGTTGCATAAATTATTTGTATTTTTTTACATGGGATATCTTGCACCTGCAGACAGCCCATATAATGTACAATTGGTCGACACAGCGAATGTGTTGTGATACGCTTACAAGGAGGATGATCACTGGTAAAATTACCATGATTTATGTATATAATAGGTTTCATTATGTGAAAAAAACATATAAGGATGTCATGCAATTAATGACATAGGTATATCGCCTTCCCAATTACATTATATGTGAATTGACATTAGTGTTTATGCAATGCTTATGTCTTGTGTAATGGTTCAGTTTTGTATTAGTTATTATATGACCCCTCACCATTATGACCAGTATTGTTTTGGAAGGAGATATCAAACTTTAAAAAGGGGTACCCTGGTGATGAGAGCTTGTCAATATGAGAGATATGATTAAATATATTAGAACGTAGAGATTAATAAGCATAAAAAAGAATAAAAATAAATGATGTTAGGGCAATTTATTAAGATGATTGTACTTGCTATATCGTGTAACCATTTAATGTCAGTATAAAAAAACCCATTCAGATTATTATATTTTAATCATTTGTTTAGCTGTTTTCACTGTTTGGGAATGTTTAATGATACAGGCAACTTGCGATTCCTTGGAAGGTGTAACATTTAACCCAACAGTGAAATTAGTGAGGCTGACATGGGGTGTGTCTGAAATATGAAACGCTGAAGAAACTCTGTAGTGCATTATTTCACTGGGTTCCTCTGCCTCTCTAATTAAGTATTTACTTTTCTCTGTAAAGTTCTTTGTTGTTTATCCCAAACTTTTTGGGGGGGTGAAGGTATTCTGGCTAATTCATCACTCGACACTCTTTGAAACGTTTCTTTTGAATTACAGGTAGATTTGCACCGCACAATCATCAAGCAATTGTATCATGGCACATTTTCCGGGGCAGACCTGGCCCGCCATTACTCAATGTCAATTCCAAACCCCACATGACAGCGGAGACTAATGGTGGAGTAACTAACAAGGTTAGGAATTTAGACATCTGGTCACGCTGGTATATTCTCAGCAGAGAAACATCAAGTCTGTGACTGCACACTGCGTTCTGGCATAGAAGGTTACCCGACAATGCCCGCGATACCCCAAAAAGTAACGGCGGATTCCTCTCGCTGACACGATTTGCGACGGACGCTCAGCGGTCGCCGTCATTGACCAAATGCCATTTACTCGCGGGGGGAAATAAAATGCGTGGACTCGTTCCAGTGCACGCAGTAAACTAAATCATGGATTTCTCAAATTGTATTGCTTCTTGTTAAACAGTATGGGGCCTGGAGCAGAGCTGCAAGCTGCATCTTTATAAATCTAAAAAAAGAGAACACAAACAAATCGCTGTGCAAACAGTGGCTACACTCGTGTGAACGAGATAATTCTGGTTCGTTGCAAAAATCTGCAATTTTCGAATTTATTTTGGCTGACGGATTATGTGGTACAAGCGCACATATTCTGAGCCATTCCCACCTTCCCTGGAAATGGTTAAATGGAATGTGGGATGGGGGGAGTGTGGGCATTGGAAAAAAATCCAGCGTTAAAAAAACTGCCAAATCTGTGTTTTTGGACGAATGAGGGTTCATTTGGCAGTGACCTGTTCGTGTGCGGCAGTGGAGAGGTGCCATGAGCGCTCGCCGGCGCCCGTTTTGGAGCTACGATTAGCGTCTCAGCAGACGCTGAGGAGCTACTGTGTCGCAGCACATATTCTGTGAGGCTGAAAACCACACACCACAAACCCGCTCGCGCAGCAGGGGCCTCAAGGAGGATTTATTGATTCTGTTCTCAACCAAAATAAAAGTTGAACTAAACAGATTGTTGCCTGTAATTTCACATCTGTCTGTGGCAACATTAGAGAGGAAATTGTAATTAAATGGCTTTTTTTTTCTTTATTTCACCGGCCAGTTAATTAAATCATAGCTGTAATGAGCAAAGGCCGAGGAGAGGTAATAGAAGCCAGCCCATAGTATAAATTGAATCTGATGCTGTAATGGGGGATGTGCTGGATAAAAAAGATGAGACACATATATATTTAATTTTGTTTAATGAACTATTTCATGACTATTGATTTCACTTGGCCTCGTGTTTGCGTCTGAATACATTTCCTGAAGCTTCCGTTATCTTCCAGTGCTACAATCTGTTACATACAGCTACAGGCCCCAATGTTTACGTGAGAGGACGTAGCAGCAGTCCTCATTTTAGCCAGAGGTTACAGAGTGTTGATTAGGACAGGAATTATAAAAACGGTCTCTCTCTGTACAGGCAACTGCCACTGCCTGAATGGAAAAGAGTAGGGGGGGTGCTCTGTTTCGGGACAGGGGGCGGTGGTGGTGGTGTGATAGGGTGTGGTGGGGGTCATTTCAGAAGGTAAACACTGCATCACCTTAAAGGGATACCTAATACACCAACCGCTTGGCCAATTTTTGTCCCAGAGGCAGCAGACCGCAGAACTGCTGGGGCGATGGTGCTGTTCTGAGGGTAGCAGTGTGGTTCGTCAGTCCGTGTAATCTGAGATAGAGTTTCCTTTGCTCTCAGGTCCCTGGTAGGGTGGGCTGGGGGGGGGGGGGGGCAGTCAGTGTGGCCATGGACTCCATTCCAAGCTGTATGGCCCCACAGTTACGCATGGCCACACCCTCTGCAGGATGTGGGTTTTTTTGTGCCAGCGGGGTCTCTTTTCTAAAACATGTGAGACAGTAAAAAAAGACAGTAAAAAAAAGTTAGCGTATAAAAAGCATATGCATGTGGGAGAAATGTAGTTCCCGTTGCGAGTCTCTCACTTCACAGCAACAGACAGATGCCCACGTAACTGTCTGTCTCAGGCACCTAAGCCTCACACTGACCGTGCACAGGCAGCCTGTGGGAGAGAGACGGTGACGGATCCGTCTAAGCAGACTCGCGGCCCACAGTAAAGCCGGAGGTGATGAGTGTCGCAGAGATGTTAATTGACAAATCAATACGGCGCTCTCTGTGTGAAATTCAATGCAGTTTGGGCCCTTTAATGGTACGTCCCCATACAGTCCTAGACTCTGGTTTGATGATGTGACCAGCGATCCTGAAGTTTTAATTGAATCCTGTCTGCACCAATGATGATTGTGTCCCAGGCATCCTGCTGACAGTAGTGTCACCCAGGGAGTGAGGGGTTTAGTCAGCGGGGTTTCCTGCCTCGAGTCAGGAGCACATGAGTGACTCCTCTGGGCTTCCAGGTGCATGCAAATGACATGCGGTTCACATCTTCGCATTCCCAAAATGACATCGGACTTTTAATAAAATGACAGGCATGTGGACATTGCAAATTGGGGCCAAAATTTTCAATAAAATGTATAAAAGTATATGAATAACGATGCATTGCTCATTATGTGCACTTATTGATACACTACAGTACAGTAATCTGTGTGAGTGGCAGTGGTTTCTCCTTTTCTTTGGCTCCGGAATGGGAAGCAATAATTTTTAAGCGACTGTCCTCGCAATAATGTTGACTAAACTCGGTCAGAAGGCCCAGACAAGAGTAATTATCCTTAATGTTGAGGTGTCACCTGAAGTCCATGAATCATAGATCCGCACGGTCCTCTGGACAGCTTCACTAGCTCTGCCACTCAGTGCTGCCTCCAGACAATTCATTTACCATCTCTAAATCTGGATCATCACATGCCGAGAGAGAGAGAGAGAGAGAGAGAGAGAGAGAGAGAGAGGAGGTACGATGCCTACTCTCTGAGGAGTAAAGTCATATAAAACGTCAACTGTAAAATACGCCGTAGCCGTCAGAGAAGAAACACTCCTGTACCCATCTTCGTTCATTGGGAAAATATGTTTCCTTAGAAATTCAGCTGCAGGTAATTTGTAAATTTGACAATTTTTAAATGTCATGACACTTATAACAGTTATTAATGAAGGTCATGTAAATTGCATATGCTGTATGAATACCCTTGTAAATGGTACACACAGCATAAATCTGAGCCCAACACCACCCCAGTCACTTCTGAAATACTCCAATTGTTCCAATGGCCTTGTAATCCACAAAACCTTTAGAGACATTGTTTTGAAATATACACCCTTATAATATCTTTCAGTAGCTTTCACATCATTCATAAATATCCCGATCTTCACATTCCATAGGTGATGTGTGGGTGTGTGTGTGTGCTGTGCTGTGCTGTTTTTGTCAGTATCCCACCATTTTTCAGGAGTTCAGCTTTATCACATTATAAGGGGCAAGGGAATCATTTCTCAATTCTTTCCCTGGCTGCATTCGCATTTGGCTCAAAAGGGCCTTCTCTGCGTTCTGCTGTCCTCCAGAAAATATACACTGTGAATAATTGTGTAACACTTGATTGTAAATAATGTCATAAAAATCAAGATTGATATATTTATATGTCACGAATATGGTTCAGCAGCAGTTACTCATTTGAATGTGTGAAAATTGATGTAGCAATTCCTGATCTACAGTGTGTCTGTGCTTAATATTTGATTCCAGAGCAATGTGAAAAAATGCTCAGATGTGAGGTGCATTGAGAATGGAGAGAAGGAGGTTGGAAACGAGAAAATGGAAATCAATAGATCTATTTTTCCACAATGTTTCAGAGGCCTCATTGCACTATATGATTTCTAAGGATGTTTGTTTAGGGGTAATATTGCCTTTCTACAACTTATTGCTATAACTTATTATTATCATTATTATCATTATTATTATATATTTGTTTGCAGTGCTTTGTTTACTCATTTACCCACAGTGTTCCGCTTGACGTAGCGAAATGCTTCTGATAGCTGTGAAAAGCAATCAGAGTCGTATGATAAAAGCAGGCACTCTTTGCAATCTATATTCTTCTCACATTGGTCACAAGGCAAGCTAACCCCGCAAACAACTGACTCACCACATCTAAGGAGCATGGCGGGGGTTGAGGAAGCGTTGATGTTCTGGGGTTCTTCATGCCGCACTATAAACAATCACTAACTTCACATCACTTGGGGCTTTTATTTGGGATCATACAGTTGTCTCTCACTGTTACTGTTAATACATGAAAACAATCCTTGGGGGGAAAAAAAATAAAAACAAAAAGCAAATAAGCCTTTCTGTTTCTGTATTCATAGTTTTATTTTTTTTGAGACGACAAAATTTTATGAGAACAATATGAAAACGGTCTTTAAACAAACAGCGGCGACTAGTTCAGGATTGATGGTTTCAATTGCTCGGGGCCTGTGGATCAGTGAGATATTTAATTCTAATGGTTGTCTGCCATTACTGTTTGTGTCCGTCCTTAAATTTGATTTTGGTAATCAGACGTCCCTAATGTCAGTGTAAACTTTCAAGAGAGAAAAAATTACACAAAGCTTTTATCCACATGGATTTAAAAAAAATAAAATGACTTATAAAGCTCTTCTTTATTAAGAGGAGAGAAAAGCAATAAACACATTAAAAGAAGCATTAAAAAGCCATTTGCAAAACCTCATTTGTTTTCAGAAACATCCGATCTCCTTGGCCACGAATGCAATTACAACAGATGTAATTAAAACAGAGCCTTTACTGCACCTCTTTGGCTTTTTGTTTTGCAAAAATCAATACGTTGTAGGGAAATTAAGAACACATATTTATCACATCTTCTCTCCTTTCCGTCCTGTTATTCCCAGTAAGAACATTGCTGAAAATAGTTGAGTTTGTTTGCATGCATAATTTCAACAGAAACATATCGGGCACGTTGAAAAAAGGAAGGGTGTAACTGTAAACTGTAGGCTGTGCCCTACAGGGAAGAGTTCTCAGGCGCGAACCCTTGTTATGTCATTAGCAAATTATGACTAGCTGAATTCAGTGGTGAGACACGGTTGGCATCATCCCATCAGAGTCTCTACAGTTAATGCTGCATTCGCTCTTCCCAACAGTGTGCCAGATGTCCACTGGCAACCAGCTGTCATCAGTCTTTTTTGATTGGTGCTCGCACTCTGGCATTAGGTGGAGGTCTGAGATTGGCAAGATTGTGGCATGGAAGCATTTGGGAAGGTCATGGACTGGTTGAGCAGCGGTGTTGCATCGCAGAGGCCTGATGGAGAGAGAGACTTGCGGAAGAGTACTATGGCGGAGCACGGAGTAACTGACGAGGAAGCGTATTCAGATACTGCAGAGCCACGATCCCCAGCGCAATGTTCTCTGAGTTGGTCAGAACCACTGCGAGGGTTTCAGCTCTTGGAGAGGCATGAGTTTTTGTTAACCGTGATCATTATTCTCACCAAACGGGAAAAAATACATGGAAATTACATTTCACTGATATTGCTATCTAAAAATAATAATAATACACTGGCGTTCGCCTTAAAATGATCACTGACTATGCACATCAAATTTGAGCTTTAAATTGACTTTTTATTTTAATTAACCCTCAGGCTATAGTTCACATTCCATTAGAATTTGTTAAATTAAATCTAAGTGACGGTGTTTATTTCCCTTGCCTCACAGAGAAATGTTTATGAATGCTTTGCACAGCTAGCCAACCAACGGTTAGGGTTCACTTCCTCAGAGAGCCATTCTATATTCTATTTCACCTTGTCTGTTTGTGTAGAGTCCCCCTATCAAAAAGTAATTTTACATTTCTATTTGCATTTCTATGTATATCTCCTGCACAAGAGGCACATTTTCCCACTCTTCGCAGCACGTTAAGATTCCAGAAACCAGGCATATTAACTGACTGACGTTATTTCTCCACAACATATTTGCAGTGCAAGCACAAGCAGATGAAATGTTTTCACTGCATTCTGTAGATTTTAAATGAATTGCAGTCAGACAGCAACAATGCAGTCCTTGGGAATTGCTACCTCAGCTGGGCTGTGCATTCTTAGCTTAAAGAATATATGTGCAATATTAACTTGTGATAGCTATCGGTGCAAAGAGTTAACAAATGCTAAGATGGTTACCTTGTTTCACCGTAATCAGCTTCCAATTAAACAAATACAGTCTGAAATACCTATTTTAATAATGGAATATGTAAGCAAAGTTAAGCTAGTAAGGCAATTGTCCTTGCTAATGCTATTTCACTTAGCATTGGATGGGTGTACTTTTTCACTTTGAAGCACAGACTATGTTTTCCTGCTATAATTATCTTCATTTTTAACTATATAAATGTATGATTACTTATTTTTATCATGAAAACAGAAAATATGGAACAGAGCAGTCTTGTGAAAAGATGCTGATAAATAGAATTTTATTTTTGACCAAAATTTTTAGCAAGCCTAAAATAAAAATCTCACCTGTGCTTCATTTAGGCTTGCTAAAAATGTTGTCTTCATCCAATTGAGATATCGCATACTTTGCATGCTGTTAATACTTTAAATGTCCTGAATAGTTGAATTATGTCAAAACATGTTAGTGAACTATTCAGGGGATTTCTGCTGTTAATTAAACACATGTAGGGTATGTGATAGCCCATAATTGGAGGAAGCCAAAATAATTTTTAACAAAACGTTAACTATATTTAATTATTTCTAACTGTAACTTCAGAATTTCTTATGTATTATGCACTGTGACTATTTCTAATGGAATTACATTAATCTTGTCAGACACAAAAGCTAAACGGTAATAATGTTCCTTTACCAAGGGAAGCATTGTGGAGAGGATGGAGGGGGGGCCCATCTTTGAATGGTGCAGGACACTACCTACATCTTTACTCTGCATTTCATAATCTATAATACACCTTGTGTTCAGCTAAACTCAAGGGATAAACCCTTCTATGATTGAATGAGCCATTTGAGATCATATGAGCCCAAAAATACATTTCAATGGTCAGTGAAATTATCAGAACCCTAGTGTCACATGCTGTTAACAAGGTAGCACACCTAAGCCTTCATGCAAAGGATAACTGTGCCTATTGTTTGGTGTTTATCACAAGCTCTTATTTTTGTGGTGGCCTGTATAGGTGGGTATGTGTGCTGTACCAGTCTTCTGAATACAGCCCAATCTAGCAGAGTAGTGGAAAACATATCTTACATATTTAGATTCTACGTAGCATGTCTCTCATATATTCCAATTATATATTCTATATTCCAATTAATTCCTCAAGGAATAAAAAATGCAAAAGTTGCGTTTATAGTCACAAAAAAAAAGTAGAATGACATTGGAAATGACACCTGTCTTAAATAAAGCTACTGACGGCAAGTCGTTATACACTACATTGCCAAAAGTATATGGACACCTGCTCATCCAACATCTCAATCCAAAATCCTGGGCATTAATATGGAGTTGGTCCCCATTTGCTGCTATAACAGCCTCCACTCTCCAGGGAAGACTTTCCACTAGATGCTGGAACATTGCTGTGTGGATTTGTTTCCATTCAGTCAGAACAGCATGAGTGAGGTTGGGCACTGATGTGGGGCTATTAGGCCTGGCTCACAGTCGGCTTTCCAATTGATCCCAATGGTGTTGGGGTTGACGTCAGGGCTCTGTGCAGGCCGGTCATGTTTTTTCATACCGATTTCGACAAACCATTTCTGTATGGACCTCTATTTGTGCACGATGGCATTGTAATTCTGAAACAGTAAAGGGCCTTCCCCAAACTGTTGCCACAAAGTTGGAAACCCAGAATCGTCTACAATGTCATTGCAGGTTATAGTGTTAAGATTTGCCTTCACTGGAGCCTAGTCTGAATTATGAAAAATAGCCCCAGACCAAGGAGTGTCCACATACTTTTGGCCATATAATGTATGTGTGTAGCTCTTGCTAATTTTTCAGCTAACTGCATGGAGTGGAATGTGCTGCATATTGTTATGGTTTGGCCATTTTTTTCCTCATGAAATTGAAATATTCATTAAAGGCATTTTTATGAATATTCTGTTTAATATTCTTCAGAAGAGGCCTCCCTCCATTTTCAAGTGTTCACCTGCTTGGAAATGAAACTCGAGTAAGTGTACGTACACCTCAGAAAATGTAAGTCACGGAAATTTTGAGTGAGGTATCTTTCCGAATCGCTTGTGTAGAGGCCAGTGGTGTGATCTTAGGCTTGGACTGAATCTAGACTGTGCCCGCACACAATTCTGCCCTGGCGTAAGTGCACACTCGTGACTCCTGTTCAGGTGCCAGTGGTCAGTCTGTGTCGTTTTTGCAGTTCTCTGGTGATGCAGCTGCATCAGCTCAGCTGGTGGTTTTCAGAAGAAAAACAAAGCATTTGGTTGGCAGCACAGCTTTCCAAGGTTTTACGTGGTAGTCTGTGGTTCTTCTGAATAGGAGGATGGTGTTGCAGTCTAAAATTGCAATTGGGCAATGCAATAGTTGTATTTATTTATTGATTCATCTATTTGTTCTGAAATCAGTTCAATGCTCTGGAGACATAACCTGAACAGGGGTGTTTTCCTGAACATCAATTAAATTCTATTAAATTCAATGAATTACATTTAATTAAATTTAATTTCAATTCAAAGTAATATCTATAGCACTTGTTACAGAGACACTGTCACAGATGCTTTAGAGAGAATAATTGGGCAAAAATCAGGCCTGAAACATAAAATAATTAGCAAGAAAGGTAAAAAAAAAAAACTCCTTAATGGGAAAAAATAGAAAAAAAGAGGGAGCCCATCCTCCACTGGCCGCACTGGCCGGCCGGCCTGGTGTCATAGTAAAGATATAGGCTGACAGTGACAAGTGATAGTCTAGTAGTTATGATAAGTGATAGTCTGGTAGTTATGCTAGCCAAATTGTTCCAATAACTGATACCTCAAATATAAGCATACCTTTATCTCACTTTTTTATAAATCACTTTATAAGGTTACAGTCATAAAAATGACAAGACTGGGGCAACAATATTTAAACTCTGAACACTGTTGCACATTTCTGGCTGTTGACATTTACTTTTGACTGTAGCTATAGTCAGGTAAAAATGATGCAACTTAATTCATTGCCCTGCCCACAAGAAACAAGAGAAGCTCACTTGTTTTAAGCTTTAAGAATTCATGCCTGGTTGCTCCAGTAAATTGGCAATTATTAATATTATCAGTGCTGCTGTTACACAGACAATAAATGCGGTGACATGCCATAAAGAATCGGTTTAATGTCTTGAAATGGCAGTGATTAATTATGTCAGGGGAAAATGCAGGTATTTTCTTTTCATACAAAAATGAGTCTTGAGCAACTAATGACATTAGTCTATGTCATGCATGTAGTGATGCGGTGGTTATGGAGCTTCAGGAACTCACACTACCTTACACAAAGGTGTCATTCAACCACCAGCGTGTTTGCAAAATACTGAAGGTGAAGCATTTTCAAAGAGAAATGGCATTCTGAAGATGTGCTTACATATAAAATTGATCAGAATAAAATCCATTAATTATTCATTAAATATCAATCAATACATTCTCTCCGTGGTTGTTCCCATGCTTTAGAGGTTTAATGAACCAAAAAAGTGTAAGCATGTTCTGCTCAGTATACATGTAAAAACATGCATGACCGACAACAGCAGTTAATGGCAAGCAAAAACACGCTTTATCCAAGTTGTAAAAGGGTTGTAACGGTACGCCTTCCAGGATATAGCTGCAAGCCAGACATAAGCTTGGTGTTTTGCATGTAGGGGAAATATACAGACAGACGGATATGTACTGCTTGAATATTAGACAGATCAACCTGCGGCATGACAGCAGTTGTATACAATGTTGATACTATGTAACATGAAACACCTGTTGTAATGCTCTATAATATAGAAGTCTCATTATGGTGAGTGCTAAACCTATGAGAGTCTTGAATGGCTGATTCATTGAAAAAAACTATTAATGAGATAACTAAATGAGTCATTACATGGCTGCTTGATTTAAGGCAGCATGCAAAAACTGCAGCAGTAAAAAGAAGGACACATGCTACACCACAGTCTAGCGCAGGAGTTACTGCGCCTCACAGATTAAAAGAAGGACAGGACACATGCTACACCACAGTCTAGCGCAGGAGTTACTGCGCCTCACAGATTAAAAGAAGGACAGGACACATGCTACACCACAGTCTAGCGCAGGAGTTACTGCGCCTCACAGATTAAAAGAAGATCAGGACACATGCTACACCACAGTCTAGCGCAGGAGTTACTGCGCCTCACAGATTAAAAGAAGATCAGGACACATGCTACACCACAGTCTAGCGCAGGAGTTACTGCACCTCACAGATTAAAAGAAGATCAGGACACATGCTACACCACAGTCTAGCACAGGAGTTACTGCACCTCACAGATTAAAAGAAGATCAGGACACATGCTACACCACAGTCTAGCGCAGGAGTTACTGCGCCTCACAGATTAAAAGAAGATCAGGACACATGCTACACCACAGTCTAGCACAGGAGTTACTGCGCCTCACAGATTAAAAGAAGATCAGGACACATGCTACACCACAGTCTAGCGCAGGAGTTACTGCACCTCACAGATTAAAAGAATATCAGGACACATGCTACACCACAGTCTAGCACAGGAGTTACTGCGCCTCACAGATTAAAAGAAGATCAGGACACATGCTACACCACAGTCTAGCACAGGAGTTACTGCGCCTCACAGATTAAAAGAAGGACAGGACACATGCTACACCACAGTCTAGCACAGGAGTTACTGCGCCTCACAGATTAAAAGAAGATCAGGACACATGCTACACCACAGTCTAGCGCAGGAGTTACTGCGCCTCACAGATTAAAATAAGGACAGGACACATGCTACACCACAGTCTAGCGCAGGAGTTACTGCGCCTCACAGATTAAAAGAAGGACAGGACACATGCTACACCACAGTCTAGCACAGGAGTTTACTGCGCCTCACAGATTTTTACATTTTGCTCTCAATATGAACTTCAATTCTCAAGGCTTAAATTGGTATTAGTAATCAGTGTGAAAATGATGTCTGCTTGGTGCACTTCAGTCCTGGTTATTTACCCTGCTCTAAACCTAAGGGATGAGTTGGTATTCATAAACTGAGAAAGGACAATTCTGCCCCCTAGAGGTTTCTAAAAAAAAAATTTAAATCCTGCACATGCCTATCAAATCCCTACTTTACCATGCAGTTTTGATGTTATTTAAAATAATCATATCTCTTGAAAAATAGGTAATTTTATCCACAGGTGTAGTTTTATTATATGTAGTTATCCACAATGGTGCCTGGTACATTTATTCTGATTTTATCTTTCGAAACATGTAACAATGAGGTTCATTCGTCGAATGGATTATATTTACAGATTATTTGTCTTACATAGATACATTTGCAATCACGCCTACCTTTACAGCAGCAAATGCTATTTTTGAGAGAGAGAAGCAAAGAAAATAAAAAGGTGAAATAGAAAACATGAGAATAACTGAAGGCACTTGATGAGGAAACAGTCGGTGGCACATTTGAGTTACAGTTCTGCACCAGTTCTGCACTGATAAACATAAACTATTCCCTTGTGGGAAGCATGCACAACAGCATGAATATTAGGCACAAAATTGATTTGAGAACCAATTTATTGAGGGCTGGAAGCAGCCCAAGGTGGTGATTATATGAATATTAATTTAGACTCACTACATCCTCCTATTTCCTTCACATTTTATAACACTGGATACATAAATATTACACATAAATATTAAGAAGTTTGTTTCCTAGTAATTTTACATTGTTGGGATTGTGGCGTACTAACTACTGCAGTAACACAACGGAGACCCTGGAACCATCATTTACAACTGGTTGACATGTCACATTTCATCAGATTTCTGTTCATAATTCTGCAACAGGCATAGTCATAGGTGTGGGAAAATGTTTTGAACTCAGGGTGCTGAAAATCGCAATGACAAATAGTTTTCTATAACGCAATGGAGATTTTAAGTTGTTTTGTATCATTGATACGGAACTATTTCGCTGTATTTATACTGCCTTCGGTAGCCTATTAAATGTATTGCATACAGATTGAATATATTGTAGCAATAATTGAGAGAGGGTGCTGCAGCACCCTCACTTCCAGCGCCTATGGGCATAGTGACTGTTGACTTCAGCTGCCCACAGTGGCATTGTAACTGAACACACCCTATAAATCAGACAACACAAATGCATTCTGCCTAAATGCAATACTGGAAAATACTGACACCTTGTGGGGAAACTCATTTTTTAAGGTCGATTCTGATTTCAGCAGATGACACCAGTAATGCCCTTTTGCATTTTATTCAGTAATGCCTCAGAGTGCGGCTGACAGGCCGGTAGTGATTAACGGTAAACTTGGGTAATACATTTTTTTTACCCATACAGCCGTTTTAATTGTGAATAATAAAACCTCCGCTGGTATTTACGAAAACTCTGATATTGGATCTTTTGCGTATTGGCTTTGATCATCCACTGCACTCCATACAGAGTGCTCCGTGTTGAGTGCTGGATGCCTTGCTGGTAAGCAGTTGATCTCAGAGCTGATGGCACATCCATCTGAAGCCGTGAAGAGTTTTTACGCGCGCTGCATCGCTTCTGTATGTGACAGGGATATCTGTATATCCCTGACAGCAGCGCAGAACAAAAAGGTCTGTAGATTTTGTACAAGAGATCGGCTTTGGAGGCTCCTGGAGCAGGGGGTGGGGGGGAGAGGGAGGTGGCGCTCCCTCAGCTCTCCTGCGACCTCCCACACCAATATCAGTGGCTGCAGGCTCTCAGAATTATAATCTTTCAACAGAAAACCTGAAATTCCATCCTATTGTCTTGACTTGTTGAACAAAAGGCTGCGGAGATGAAACGGCACGGAGCTTTGATCTCTTTCTTCGAATGAAAAGAAAAACAGAAAGGCCTAGCGAGGTAAAATTACCTGAGCGTTCCTTTCACACATTCATGCTCAGTCACGTGTGCTATCCGTGTTGACAAGCCAAGGTGGTGCAGAGGTTCACTACGGTTTCGGCTTCGGTAAACGATGCGTGAATTCAAATGGGAGATGAGGGCTTTTAACGCCGTTTTATGTGGCTTGTCATTACACTTTAACCTTTCCTGTTTATATCTTAAGGCTGTTGAACTGTCCAACAAAGGTAAGCTGTTAAATCTCGATTCTAACACAAATAAAATTGTCTAATATTGTACAACAGAAGCTTGGTTAAAGCTCTGAAGTATCTAACATATCTTCATTAATTAAATTATCTTGTTCTGCATGATTGGGTAAAACATTAGCGATCTCGCTGTGTGTTTTAATAGGATAAAAAGTATCTATTAAAAGTACAACATGTGTTTGCAGGGCAGGATTTGTGTACGTGTTGAAATCAGATAGGATCAGCTCAAAGATTAAGAAGCATGAAAATTGATTACAAAGCAGCCATTATATCAGCCAAGTCTTTGACTTGGATCAGAACGGCAGGTAAATAAAAACACGTCACAGAACCAGAGAACAACAGATGGGATTGATGAAGATAATATACTGGGAGCCCATCCGTGGTGCGTAGCATTACCAAATTATGCTCTTTGAAAACAAACGTGGTAATCAAAACAGAATGCAAATAAAGAGAGCCTTCAAAATTGTGTGTACAAATCTCTGTGTGTGCAACGTGTATGAAGCTGCTGTACAGTACGCTAAAAAATTAGCCAAATTATCTTAAGAGCCAAGGCACTTCATCTTGGTGATATGTTAAAAGCCTTTATTTCCCAGGCAAGGCCATATGAAACCCAAGCAGACCTGTTGCCTTCTGCTGACTACTTAGCCTAAGAGGGACTGAAACAGACATTAGTTTTTAATGTATCGCTCCCCATAAAATAATTAATTTTAGCATAGTCTCAAAAATATGGCCGTTGGATTTGAAGCATATGGTAAGTTGAAATGATGACAGTTTTATCTGAATTTGCATCCATTTTTTGGCAAACAAGCTTCTTATATTCGATAGCCGTATTCTTGTCTATCAAAACCATACAAATAATTTAACCAGTTAGGCTCTAAAATAATAAGTGCTCATTTACAACAACTTGAGCACTACAATGTGAATATTACACTGTATATATAATAGACTATATAGTTCTATACACTGCAAAGGACAGACCTGGGGTATATTTTGGGGTATTACTTTTATGTTGCATCTCACCTGTTCATCTGGGTCACAAAATGTAAGATGATAGCTGTAAAAACAGCAGCATAAAATTAAATGGAGAATTCCCTCCTGTTCTTGGGTTAGAGCCAAGGCAATATTAAGCTCACACCATAAACATTACAACACAGCGACTACCCTTAGGATAGCATGATATGAACCTTATTACGACAGGACTGGAAATTGCATCTACCCACGGAACAGATATTATGTTTACAATGTTTTCCTGAAAACACTGCCGTCTTCTGGGACTTGATGACAGCGCGCCTCTATAGCACATCGCATGCTGTCGGATTTCATTCTGTGACAGAGGAATGCAAATGTGTGACAGGCCAGTGGGGAAATGGCAGGTCACTTGCCCTCCGTCAGGGCAGCAGGGCTGGATGTCCTGAACTTGAGGAGAGTGACGGAGAAGATGAAGAAGCAGAGGGCTATGGCTCCAAGGGTTAATACACCTGAGATCAAAGCGCTGCTCACAGAGTCCAGGTCGTAGGCATGGCTGTTTAACGATGCTGAAATATACACACAAATAATGAAATCACAGGCCCTGGGTAGGCCTTTGGTCTCACATGCCCACACACACACACACAAACACACACACACACACACACACGCACAAATACACACACACACACACACACACACACACACACACACACACGGGCATGCACACAAACTCAAACTTATGGACACACATGCACATGCATGCTCTGTGCGAGCATACATTCAAGACTGATGCAGCCAAAATAACAACTGCTTCAACAAACAGTGATCTGAAACTTCATTTTCCCTGATGATTATACCCGTAAATCCCTGACCTTCATATTTTACCTCATAAGTCAGAATGATTATAGTGTTAACTTTTTGGGTTACCAATGGGATTCGGGCATGGATATTATCAAAGACCAATCCATCTCCTTCATCCAATACTAATCACATTTGAAGAATATTTTCATAGCTCACTACCAGAGTTGGTTTCATAGCTCACTACCAGAGTTGGTTTCATAGCTCACTAACTAATATTAGTTTTTCGGGTAACGTGGTATATAATATAATGCATTACTGTATAAATGCATGTAATAATATTACTTTACATTTTCGAAATTAGCAATGCGTTACTCAACCTAATATTGTAGGCTACGTTTCATGCAGCGTTTGATATGCTATCTATAAGGCTATTTATTATGAAGAACTCTCCAATCGATTAATAATCCTTGGCAGTGCGGAAGTAAAGTAAGTTGTTAATCTAACTCAATCGTGCGCAGTTCAATGAACACAAGATGGCAGCTGCACGGGTTATTTTTTGTTATCCTTTACATTTCAATAGGCTACATTATTGAAATGGGATTTCATGTAATTCATTGTTTGATGAGTTTTAATAATTTTAATGTTAAAAGCAGTAGCGTATTTAACCTATTTCCACGAATCCACACTGACTGAGTGTGAAAGCCCTATATTTCATTTGATTAGCTTTTCATATTTGTCAATGTTGTTTTAAAAGCAACATTTTGAACACCCTGTTACTACATTTATATTTTCAATTGAAACGAGCTGAATATGTTTAAGAAGGTTAATTAAAAAGGCTATTTTTCATATGTCTTGTCTGTTGAAGTAATCTCAGTCAACTCTAATGTTGGCGTGAAGCGCCCTCATGAATATTTTTTTTTAAGTGCAAAGCATTGTGAGAATTCAAGAACGAATACGGGTAGACTTTTATTTTATCGGTTGTTATAGGCCAACTGGCTAGGAAGGTGATACATTTTTTAATCGTTTTGTAAAACAATCTACAACATATTTCAACAACATTTTATAATTAATACGTAAGGTTAAATGGTTCTAATAATCATACTTCTGAAAGGGGAATAATTTAACACTGATTTCAGTGATTTTATGACAGAGTAACACAAAGTAATATAACGGGTAATATAACACATTACCTTAATTGTAAAGTAATATAGTAATATAACAGGTAATATAATGCATTACCTTCATTGTAAAGTAATATAGTAATATAACAGGTAATATAATGCATTACCTTCATTGTAAAGTAATATAGTAATATAACGGGTAATATAACGCATTACCTTAATTGTAAAGTAATATAGTAATATAACAGGTAATATAATGCATTACCTTCATTGTAAAGTAATATAGTAATATAACAGGTAATATAATGCATTACCTTCATTGTAAAGTAATATAGTAATATAACGGGTAATATAACGCATTACCTTAATTGTAAAGTAATATAGTAATATAACAGGTAATATAATGCATTACCTTCATTGTAAAGTAATATAGTAATATAACAGGTAATATAATGCATTACCTTCATTGTAAAGTAATATAGTAATATAACGGGTAATATAACGCATTACCTTAATTGTAAAGTAATATAGTAATATAACAGGTAATATAATGCATTACCTTCATTGTAAAGTAATATAGTAATATAACGGGTAATATAATGCATTACCTTCATTGTAAAGTAATATAGTAATATAACAGGTAATATAATGCATTACCTTCATTGTAAAGTAATATAGTAATATAACAGGTAATATAATGCATTACCTTCATTGTAAAGTAATATAGTAATATAACAGGTAATATAATGCATTACCTTCATTGTAAAGTAATATAGTAATATAACAGGTAATATAATGCATTACCTTAATTGTAAAGTAATATAGTAATATAACAGGTAATATAATGCATTACCTTCATTGTAAAGTAATATAGTAATATAACGGGTAATATAATGCATTACCTTCATTGTAAAGTAATATAGTAATATAACAGGTAATATAATGCATTACCTTCATTGTAAAGTAATATAGTAATATAACGGGTAATATAACGCATTACCTTAATTGTAAAGTAATATAGTAATATAACAGGTAATATAATGCATTACCTTCATTGTAAAGTAATATAGTAATATAACGGGTAATATAATGCATTACCTTCATTGTAAAGTAATATAACGGGTAATATAATGCATTACCTTCATTGTAAAGTAATATAGTAATATAACGGGTAATATAACGCATTACCTTAATTGTAAAGTAATATAGTAATATAACAGGTAATATAATGCATTACCTTCATTGTAAAGTAATATAGTAATATAACGGGTAATATAATGCATTACCTTCATTGTAAAGTAATATAACGGGTAATATAATGCATTACCTTCATTGTAAAGTAATATAGTAATATAACGGGTAATATAATGCATTACCTTCATTGTAAAGTAATATAACGGGTAATATAATGCATTACCTTCATTGTAAAGTAATATAACGGGTAATATAATGCATTACCTTCATTGTAAAGTAATATAGTAATATAACGGGTAATATAATGCATTACCTTCATTGTAAAGTAATATAACGGGTAATATAATGCATTACCTTCATTGTAAAGTAATATAGTAATATAACGGGTAATATAATGCATTACCTTCATTGTAAAGTAATATAACAGGTAATATAATGCATTACCTTCATTGTAAAGTAATATAGTAATATAACGGGTAATATAACGCATTACCTTAATTGTAAAGTAATATAGTAATATAACAGGTAATATAATGCATTACCTTCATTGTAAAGTAATATAGTAATATAACAGGTAATATAATGCATTACCTTCATTGTAAAGTAATATAGTAATATAACGGGTAATATAACGCATCACCTGAATTGTAAAGTAATATAGTAATATAACGGGTAATATAACGCATTACCTTCATTGTAAAGTAATATAGTAATATAACAGGTAATATAATGCATTACCTTCATTGTAAAGTAATATAGTAATATAACGGGTAATATAACGCATTACCTTAATTGTAAAGTAATATAGTAATATAACAGGTAATATAACGCATTACCTTCATTGTAAAGTAATATAGTAATATAACAGGTAATATAATGCATTACCTTCATTGTAAAGTAATATAGTAATATAACGGGTAATATAACGCATTACCTTAATTGTAAAGTAATATAGTAATATAACAGGTAATATAACGCATTACCTTCATTGTAAAGTAATATAGTAATATAACAGGTAATATAATGCATTACCTTCATTGTAAAGTAATATAGTAATATAACGGGTAATATAACGCATTACCTTCATTGTAAAGTAATATAGTAATATAACGGGTAATATAATGCATTACCTTAATTGTAAAGTAATATAGTAATATAACAGGTAATATAATGCATTACCTTCATTGTAAAGTAATATAGTAATATAACAGGTAATATAATGCATTACCTTCATTGTAAAGTAATATAGTAATATAACAGGTAATATAATGCATTACCTTCATTGTAAAGTAATATAACGGGTAATATAATGCATTACCTTCATTGTAAAGTAATATAGTAATATAACAGGTAATATAATGCATTACCTTCATTGTAAAGTAATATAGTAATATAACGGGTAATATAATGCATTACCTTCATTGTAAAGTAATATAGTAATATAACAGGTAATATAATGCATTACCTTCATTGTAAAGTAATATAGTAATATAACGGGTAATATAATGCATTACCTTCATTGTAAAGTAATATAGTAATATAACGGGTAATATAATGCATTACCTTCATTGTAAAGTAATATAGTAATATAACAGGTAATATAATGCATTACCTTCATTGTAAAGTAATATAGTAATATAACGGGTAATATAACGCATTACCTTCATTGTAAGGTAATATAGTAATATAACGGGTAATATAATGCATTACCTTCATTGTAAAGTAATATAACGGGTAATATAACGCATCACCTGAATTGTAAAGTAATATAGTAATCACATCAAAAATGTCTACGACGTAAAAAAAGGCAGGAAAGGTAGGAAACCCTGAAAAGTGCCAAAAAAAGGTGCTGTATAGGTATGGGGCACGCCCCGCCGATGGCATACCTGCCATTCCAATATAACTTCTTACTTTTTAAAAAAGTAACTAGTAATATGTAACATATTACAATTTTCAAGTAACGCCCCCAACTCTGATCACTACTCAATAGTCATGTCTGTCAATGGTGCAGTGAAGTGGTAAGTTCAAATATAAAGATCTGCATTTCTTAGAGTGTCTAAATCTGACATTTGCCCTGTAGGATTAAGCGGTGTTTCACCTTACCCAATCCTGAATTGTTGGTTGGAGTTTCTTCTGTAAAGTATAAATCAAGAAAATCTTTGCTGATAGTACAAATAAAGCAGCAAAACTTAATTAAAATTGTGTTTTTGAATCTCGCTGTGCTAATGTGACATTCAAATGGAATCAATGCATGTCTCACAACTCACAATTTAATTGGAGCACAGTACACAATTAAAATATGCACATAATTAATAACTGCAGACTGCCCAGGGGTTCACAGTGCCCCTGTGTTCATGCACGATAGTACACTCTTAGTGTTGCTCTTACATCTTTCATTCTCTTAGTAATGAAGGTGAGAACCTTAAACTCAGGAGCAAGATTCCTCATGCTGCACTATTATTATGTTGGTAATATTGAAAGGAAAATTGTATGTGTGCTTCGGTGAAGATCAAGTTTTGGCTTACTGGGGCTTACATAATGTAAATATTTTAATGTGTGTGTGTGCGCTTTTGAAGTATAAGTACAATCAGAGCAGAAGCTGACAGTACTGCATGTACACCATGCAGATATATCTATAATATAACCTTTGTGCTATTTAACAGGTTTTTTTATCTGTGGTGATAGCGTGATGTCATGAAAGGACAATTTCCATACAAATGGAAAATAATGGTTTCGCTTCTCCTCTGATTTTAAATTGAAGTGTGACGTTAATATAACAGGGTAGGTAATGTGACAGGAAAGTAGAAATGAGGTGTGGGGGCGGGGGAAATCTGTATCTCTTTGTATTTCAGCCTGTTGTTTCTGAAGGAGATTAGGCCCATGGACTCAGGTTTACTGAACCTACCACTCCTGGTGATGATGGGGCCAGCAGTTATGACTGCACGTCCAGAGCCAGTATTAGACTGGCTTTTGCCATCTGACACCTCGCGTTTCTTCCGACTGCCACAGATCTGCAAGGCACATGAAAAAGATTTAAACCTATAACTTTAGTGAAACTGTTTACATTAGCAGTGTTGGCGAGTGTACATATTAGGAAGACAAAAAGATGTTCTCCAAAAGTTGTTGTATAGATGCAAGTGTAGAGGTTTACCCAGAGGCCAAAGCCACATTTCTGTGTCACCAATGGTACAGAGCTTTCTGGTAGAAGAAATGCAGAAATTACATGTAAACTGCTTCCTCTGCTAGCTTGGCCAGAATGTGTAACTTCGGTAAATCATTCCTTATCCCAAATGTGTCCAGATCTGGTGACAAAGTTGTCAATTTTGGAGATGTAATAATGTACAGTATGAGGTAATAAAGAAAAATAAGAGAGCACACTGTTCTCTAAAATATGAAATAGTTTATCTTACAATTGTTACTGTACGATTACATATTCTGGGATTATAGGAACCTGAATTTAAATCAGGGGAAGGTGTGAAAAGTAAGAAATGTTCTGTCAAGGCCAATCATGCATTCTACATGGGTTTTCGTTCTCTCACAGTGCCCTCTGCACATATTAAGTGATATAGAGATGTGTATCCACATGTCACAAGTATGTAAGAAGTGTGCTTAGAAAACTTTACGGGCATGAGAAGGGGGCAGTCGTCGGCACGGCACAGCTTGGTAACACAGTGTAGAAACACGGTGGACATCTTCTGGTTCTTGTGTTTGATGAAGCGGAACACCTCGAATGAGAAACGTCCCATTTGGCTCTTGGCATTTTCGAAGACTGTCGTCTGTGGGTCTTTGTAGCAGCTTTAAAGCCAATGCACAAAACACAAGTAAGAAAAACATTGCACTTTTTTAGTTTTGGTGTTAATTCTAACACCCCAAATCACATATCCTAAGGCACCAGCACTTCCTTGAGAAAGGCTTCTCCACGTTCCATAATAATAAATATTATTATGAATTAAACTGCATGTGCTTCACATTGACTTGTTTGTTGTTATTTAGTTACTTGTTCATTCATCTCTGATGAAGCCTCCTGGGACATTAGCATCACATATATTCAGTGTTTATTTCACATTGAGTTGTTACTGGAAACGTTTATGGTTTTATGTAATTTCCCACAACAGAACGTACAGTATCAGTATTAGCGAATCTACCACTCCTATTGGATGTTTTTCAAGGGATCAGGTGGGCTTAATTTGAAAAGGAAATTACCTGAAGAATAGGTCATAGCGCAATTCATCACTAGGGTTCCCAGAAGGAGTGGTGTAACAATAGTCCATAAGCACATTCCATCTATGGGGGGATAAAGCAGCTGTTATGACTGAAGTTGCACAGATCAGATTCTCTCGCTTTCAAAACCAGGGCCAGGATCTCTGGACTGGCAGCGAAGAAAACAAAAGTTACGAATGTAACTATTGTTCTATGAATTCTGGATGACCGCCAGAGGCAGTGCTTAACACTGGATTTATCCATCTCGCGGCACGCAATAGGTCGAGACTTTATACCAACAAAGTCATGTGTTACCCAGGATGACGTTGGACGGTGGGAGCTGTCCCAACAGAATCTTCTCGCCAAGATTCCGAGTGACAGGAAACTCTGGCGGTCATCCAGAATTCATAGAACCGTAGTTACATTTGTAACTTTCGTTCTATTTCATTCTTACTGACCGCCAGAGGCAGTGCTGAACACTGGATGACTTATAACAACAAGGTCACAAGGAAACATCACTTACTCTTAAGAAGAGGTTGAAAGCCCCGGTAGAACAGCTGTGCCCACGGCATGTGGAGTAACAACATTGACCCTGTAGTATTGTGAAAAGGTGCATGGTGACGCCCAAGTAGCTGCAGCGCAGATGTCCCCCAGAGGTACACCTTTCAAGGCGGCCCATGACTTCGACACACTTCTTGACGACTGATACTTCACACCAGAGGGCAGAGGACGGTTATTACATTTGAAGGCATGAACGATCACATCCACAACCCAGTGGGAAAGCCTCTGCTTGGACAGCATCCTTCCCATCCCCTAATGGTTGGGGATTAAACACTGCCAACTCAATTACTTGGTTTATGTGGAAGAGAGAGAGCTTTTTTGGAAGGAACGATGGGTTAGGCTAAAGTGTAACCCCAATATTACAGGCATCGAGCAGTGGTCCGGTACCTCACTCTGAGACATACACCAGTCGCAGAATAGCTTCCACCGGCAGGCGTAAAGTGACCTAGTGGAAGGTGCTCTGGAATTCAGAATGGTTTGAACTACAGATTTGTTACAGACATCTAAGAGTGGCTCTGACCCCTCAGAGGCCAAACGCATAACTGTAAACGGTTCGGATATGGATGCCAGATTTGACCCTCCAGTTGTGATAGGAGGTCCAGTCTGCTGGGGAGACACCAGAGGGCACCATCAAGGAGCGACTGTAGCATAGGAAACTATGGTCTCCCTGGCCAATTTGGGGCCACTAGGAGCAGGGTGTGGTGAACTCAGTGAAGAGTCGCCAGGATTAAAGGAGTCGGAGGAAAGGCGTAAAGGAGGCAGTCTGACCAGGCATGGGCCAGCGCGTCCTGACCCATTGGACTGGTCTTCTCCATTTAAAAAAACCAGAGGGGGCAGTGGGTCGAGGACCCTGAGACAAAAAAGTCCACCTCCGCCTAGCCGTAACGGTGCCATATAATGTTTACCACCTTTGGGTGGACTCTCCACTCCCCTGAGGGAGGTTTCTGGTGGGACAGAAAATCTGCCACTTCGTTCTGCACGCCAGGAAGATGCATGGCCCTGAGGCTCACAAAGTGGGGGAAGGCCCACGTCAGAAGTTGCTGTGCCATGCGCAGAAATGAGCCAGACGTGGTGCCCCCCTGGTGGTTTATGCGGAAAACCGTTGAGGTGTTGTCTGTTCGTATAACAACATGTCTGATCCTCAGGTACAGCAGGAAATGTTTGAGAGCCAGGAACACAGCACAGACCTCAAGCACATATATGTGCTCCATGTTCCATTAGGCATCCCATAGCCCCCTGATCGTCCTGTGCTGCCAGACGTTTCTCTATCCCGATGAGAGGGGATCGAGCCTAAAAAGAAACCTGTAGTCAAGTACGCCCTCCTCCTCCAGGGCTGCAATGTAATAAGGCACTGCTTAGTCACTTTTACCTTCCTGTTTCTGTGCCACTTGGGGTCCAAGTGGAGGCCATTCACCCATACCTGGAAGGGGCGCAGTGAAAGGAGACCCAGTGGTATTACTGCTGCGGCTGCTGTGAGCATGCCCATCAGTCGGAGGTAGAACTTGTAGGTAAGCAAGTTGTTCCTTTGGAAGCGGTGGAGGAGGTGGAGAATACCATCCACCCGCTGTGGCGACGCCGCAGCCCTCATCATCTGAGAGTCTAATGCTATGCGTATGAATGTCACCCTTTGACTGGGCATAAGAGAGCTCTTGCTGTAATTCACAGTGAGACCCAGCCGGGTCACGTGAGAACTTAAAAGTGCTGTATTGTTGACTGCATGCTCGTGAGTGGGAGCGCAGAGAAGCCAGTCGTCGAGGTAGGAGAGCACTCGAGGTTTCAGGCTCTGCCCCCATAGCCTTTATGAGCCTTCGGGGGGTGATGACCAGGTGCCTAACCTCTTGGCATTTGGAAAGTCTGCCTTCCAGTGGTGCTGGTTGAGGGGGCGCTGCTGGGCTCTCGTGTAACCACCAGGGCGAGCTGGTGGATGGGGGCGAGGCAAATTATTCCCTGAGGGGGACCTGGAATGCAGGGTAGGACCCTTTCGCAGGCTAGCAAACTCCTGTCTAGTTTTTGTTGCCTGGACACTGCGCTCCAGAGCCTGCTGTGCTGTGGGCCCAAATAGCTGGCCTGGTATAACTGGGAGAGCGCAAAGTGTCTTTCTGCATGCCTCAGACAGTGGGGACTGGGCGAGCCAGACTTTGCGGCGAGCCAGAGTAAGGGTAGACATTAGTATGCTAAGCTCCCTCGAAATAAAAGCGAAAGCCTGAAGTGATGCATCACTGAGGCTTTGCGCAGAGGGGTCGACCTCTGACTGCAGGGTTTCAGATAGGCCCAGCATGAGGTGCGAGAGAGAGCTTCCCATGCGGCCCATGCGGGCAGCAGTGTTATAAGCCCTTGTGATAAGGTCATCAGTGATGCGACACTGGGGCCAGGGACAGCATGCATTAGCCCTCAAAGCCTCGTCAGGAGAGACTATCAGGGATGCAATAGTTGGATCCACGGCAGGCATACGATCTAGTCCATAGGTGCTGGCATCCTGCATCGCAGCTAAGGCTCTGCTTCCACTAGTGTGGTGGGAAAGAAACTTTGGGTCTTCCCAACACTAATGTAGCTCCTCAATGTAATCCTTCGAAGGAGGTACATGGAAAGCAGAAGGTTGCAGGGCTCGCCTGAAAAAGGCGCTAGTGTGGGTAGCCACAGCAGGGGCCGCATCCAGCTTAAGGCATTCTAAGGCTATGCGAAGGGCTGGCCTCAGGGTGTCCTGACTATTTTTAGAGCCATTAGCAGAACCGTGCTCAGTCTCCTGAGAGCCACAAATTGAGGGTGGGAGTGCACGGAGGTTGAGTTCTCTCCCTCCCTTTCCTGAAATTGACTGCAAGAGGCAGCAGTGGACAGCGTGTCGTCCTCAGGGCCGGGGGGACCCATGGAGTAACTGGAAGGCTCCATGACAGGGGCTGCGACAGTGGTGCCGGCCTGAGTGAAAGCATGAGAGCCTTAATTTCAGCAAATTCTGAGGTTAGTCTATCTACCTTTGTGGCCAGAGGGGCGGTCACCTTGGTCTTTTTCTTAGGGGGAGCCCCCATGTGACGTTCGGTGGCGCTAGATGATCCTGTCATAGCACGTGGTGGCTGAACATGGGCTTCAAGCAGGAGCCCCTCTGCTTGATCCAGTCTGGAAGCTTTCAGTGCCCGTGGCATGTAACTGCAGTTCATGCACGCGTCATCAAAAAGTCCCTGTCTTAGGTGCTCCACGCCCAGGCATAAGGGACATAGATTGTGGCCATCTTCAGCCTGAAGTGGAGCCATGCAACTGCCACATGCATGAGCTGCAAGCATGGTGAGGCGAGTAATCAAGCTTGCTAGTGGGAAAGAGCGGGAACACTCCAGCACTAGCAATCAAAAGCTAGGTTAAATACCGTTCTAGCTACCGCGAAGGTAACCAGCTATTCGCTAGCCACGATGCTGTGAAAGGTGTGACAGCTTAATCGCAAATCCAAGGCAATCAAAGTTTTGTAGCACGGGGAGGCGAGAGCACCTGCGCTGAACTGAGGCAATAAATGAGCTAATGAGCGAAAACACTCGGTAGCTAAACTGTGAAAAAAAAATGAACAAGTGTCACCGACATTTTTGTAGCGCGGAGAGGCGAGGGCACCTGCACCAAAATACCAGTAATGGATGAACTAATGAGAGAAAACACTCAACAGCTTAACCGCAAAACCAACGTTAGCTAGCAATACTAGTAATGATAGCTAACCAACAGTCGTAAATGCTAACTAAATAGCCATCCAGCCAGGTAGCCCAGGCTACCATACTTACCTGACCAGCAACCGGAATGGCTAGAAATCCGGCTTTGTTACTAGGTGTCGGCGAATCGCCGTAGTGGAGCAGCAAGCTAGGATTAAGTATCCACAGCCTCTGGAGGACGGGTTCCGAAGCTCCAACACTCAGTGTTGCGAGGCTTAGCGATGCTGCTAACTGCAATTGCAATTGACCTGTTGTAATCGCGTTGTGATTTCCTGCAAGAAGAAAAAAGGGACAGTTCCCAGGATGACAGGGGTTTTTATAGAGGAGACGTCACCGTCCAACGTCATCCTGGGTCACACATGACTTGGTTGGTATAAAGTCTCGACCGGTCGCATGCTGTCATCATCATCATCATCATCATCATCCATCAACCCGCTTATTCCTATTCAGGGTCACGGGGGGTGCTGGAGCCTATCCCAGCATGCATTGGGCGAGAGGCAGGAATACACCCTGGACAGGCCGCCAATCCATCACAGAGCACTCACACCATTCACTCACTCATTCATACCTATGGGCAATTTAGAGTCTCCAATTAGCCTAACCTGCATGTTTTTTGGACTGTGGGAGGAAACCGGAGTACCCGGAGGAAACCCACGCTGACACGGGGAGAACATGCAAACTCCACACAGAAAGGCCCTCGGCCGGGATTCGAACTCGGTACCTTCTTGCTGTAAGGCGACAGTGCTAACCACTGCACCACCGTGCCGCCTTGGTCGCATGCTGTGAGATGGATAAATCCAGTGTTAAGCACTGCCTCTGGTGGTAAGAATGAAATAGAACACTGAGGATTTTCACATGTTACAGATCATATGACCTCCTGCGTGCATGGGCGCTTTTCATTCTTTTGTACAAGTGCATTTACGGCTGTTTCTGTGAAACTGGGGAAATTACCTTAAGTGGAACTGAGTATATTTCTTTAAATAATGTGTGTTGAAAGATGAAACCCACAAACAATGAAACATTGGATAGTATTTTCTTCTCTGTTATATTAGTACAAACCTGCAACATCGCATTTTTCAATTAATTCTAAATGACTATTTTTCAAAACTTACTAGGCAGTACATTGTGGCTCATTGATTTATTTTTTAGTGAAATTAGAACTTATGAGGTCATGTGTGTAACATAATATGCTGGGTTTCTTTTTTTACTGTGAGTAGTACAGCAGGTTTTGTTGTAGTTCAGTTTTTCCAATAATCGTTGGACCTGGATTTAATCAACATATGTCCTTAAATATGACTTACAAAATAAATGCTAGTGTTATTGTTTTTTTTGTTTTTTTTCTTCACTCTCACATAGTTTGAAAAGTTCAGCTGTCTGGCAGAGCATGAATGCTTGAGATAATTAAAACTCTCATTTATTACCTCTTGTCCAGGTTGGTGGCTTTCACTGCTGCAAAAACCCGTGTCTTCAAAGCGAGGCCTGCCACAGGAACAGACAGCTGTGCGACATAGGTGGAATCCTAGAGAACAGTATGTTTCAGACTTGAAGTTAGCTTAGAAATGTCCTGGAATTAATTTGCTAGAAAGGAAAAACTTTTCTTAGGACTTCTGGTTAAAATCATGGCCTGATTGATTATATTGTTATGTGGAGATATGTATATTAAGTCATAGATGCAGTGATTTCTCAACCTCAACAATTACAGTGATATGCTAACATGGATACTGCAGATCTACAGTAGGCTACTACTGAGCTCTGCTAACACCTGATCGATCCGAAATGCTGCAATAGTTAAAGGAAATATTTGAATGTACAGCGTCTCCTACTTTATTTCTAGAATAGAGGAGCACAACTGGAAGGCTTACCTTCAAAATCCAGGCTCTGAGGTGTAGTTCTCCTTTACATGATATTTACCCTACATGAACTCAATTCTTCTAATCTCATGTGATTATTTGTCTTAACTGTCGATGCATATCATTCCCTATCACATTATTTAAAAATAAATAAAAATATAAATCTGGCAACATTGTATTATTTGTGCCACATTCAGGTATTTGCTTCATTTTTATCCTATTCAACATTGTGGTTTTTGCGTTGCATTTCTATTCTAAAAACGTTCTAATCCTCAAGCAATTTTAACACATACCGTACAACCGGTAAGTGGATTTTTGTCATTTACAAGATTAAATCCATTGCAAGAGTAATACAGAATCACCGGGGTTGATTACTTACGCCATAAAGGAGCAAACTCAATGTAGTTATGAAAGTGCCATTGCTGTCCTTCACAGATATTGCTGCAGATGATCTGAATGGGAAGACAATACAATTACAGTTGATGCGTTTCATTGATCTGATTTATGAATCATAGTTCAAGTTTAGGTGATCTGAGAGAAATAAAACTCAATAATTTGATTATACAGGGTTTTGTATCACAGTACAAGCTAGATACATTTTGAATATGCACAATTCTGCATGCCTTATGATATAATGGCATACCAATATTAATATTTATATTGATGTCTGTCTGTTGACCTTTTGTGGCCCAGTTATGGCTCTTTTAAAAATATCGCATTAGCATCAGTTCACTTAAAAAGATTGTTTTGCCAGTTCATTTTGCTTTACCAGTCTAATCTCCATGTTTAAAATGTTATTAATTATATTGCAGTACCATTTTCCTAATATATTATCCTTTGTGTGTTTCTCTTTCACTTATACCCATTTACACACTCGTCTCTTGAGAGGATTAGGTCATTAGTATCACAAGCATTATGTACCTACTGTATTTATGCATTCTGAAAAGACCTTTCACTATAAATCAATGAAGGACATCATCCTTTCGCTGAAACTAAATTAATTTAAACTGATGGCCAGTACCACCTTATTACTTAACAAAAGAGGAAAGACACAAATAATCTTCTTTTTTTAAAAGCATTTGGCTCAGTATGAAGCATATATAAATCACCTTTGTTACCACAACTGAGTTGGAATGAATGTGTTCATAAGGCAGCACAGAGCTCCATGAAGGTGTCATGATTTAGGAGCCCTGAGGACCAAACTCACGAGGCAAGCTGGGTATTGTTGACCAGGTACTCCAGTGGGTAGCTGCAGCTGAATTGGTACAGCAGGCCAGGCAGATAGCTTATGATGGTGGGAGGGTCCGGGGTATCAATGAAACCAGATACATTTCCAATCTGCACCATCGAGAGATTCCCATACGCGTTGGCCCCCTGAACTGTGGACACCTGCAGCACAGTGTGGACGAGATCAGATGTTACCTTAAAACCCATTTCAACCTTGCATTCGTACTATGTCTGTTTGCAAACAGCACAATTATCTATCTCTATTGGGTGTCTTTGGTCTTACATACATTTATGAGCACTACGTAAACATTATTAACCTCTTGTGCCAATTTACTTTTACCATTGCATAGTGTTGTGTCAACATCCATCTATTAACAGACATTGTGACTAGTAGAACGATAGAACCCAACCAAATTAATCCCAGTGTTTTTAGTACATTGGTAAGTCACCTCAGTTTTATATGTGAGAGCGATAATTTACCCTGTATTCACATTGTCACATTATTGTGAAGAAGTGTATTGTATTCACAGCCCATAGAAATGTTGTTCTCATCTGAGATGTACCAATAAGGAAGAAAGAAGATCCCTGTAGACTGTGTCAGTTTATCCTTAAATATTGAACCAACCAGATTTAAAAGAGCCAAGAAAAACATTGTAGGGCAGACATACATAACTGTAAACAGGCATCTGGGAGCCTAGTTATATCCTGTAACATGTATAAATTTGTGCGTTCCTCGGCTGACTTTCCGGACAGCTCCATGCACACGGATCTCTCACCACCAGGGAGGTGCCGCAGGCCTCCATCGCGCTGAGGCTGATGCTGAAGAGGACCGCGGTGGGGAAGGAGTTGTTGTTCAGGACACCGCGGCACTGTGAGTCTCCGTGCCGACCGTTGAGCGACAGGTCCGTGTCCACGTACCCGGAAAAGAGCACGGGGCAGAAGTTCACCTTGAGCGTGATGGACTGCACACCACAGCTCACGCTGATATCGCGCTCCGCTGCAGCAAGAAGAGAAACAACACCACGTCCACTATTAGGAGAGGAATGATTGTTTTATGTTATACTGTCTAAACTTGTTTTGGATTATAAGAGTGCAGCGATCCATTCCCGCGCAGTAAAACAAGTATACGTGTCTATGAGCTGAGAAAAAAAAACTACTTTCTAATTCCTCACCGGGGAACCTGCTGTGTAGGTTAGCGTCGCAGTTGTAGCCATTGAACTGTGCTTTAACGGAAAGGGTCTTACATACAAGCAGAGTTATCAAACATTTTAGTTCCATTTCAGCACCTACAAAAGAAATACAACACCTAAAAATCAACCACGGCAATACACCAAAATGAACATTTTTATTCCCAAAGTGATTAGTGCATGAATGACAACATTAAAAATCATTTAATCACAGTGACACCTTCAGAAAAATTCAATCTGAAACAGTAATTACCCATATCTTCGCTAAATATTTTGTTCAACAAACTGTATCATAATTGGCAGACCATTGAATTAGAAAAAAATAATTAAAGAAAAGCCATTTAATAATAATAATTCAAACCCTGTCCTTCTCTTTCTCTCCCATAACAGAAATACAGTGACTACACAAAGTATAGTAATGCCATTCACATCATCAATAATGTTTAGAGGAAATATATATCTTTTTTTGTTTTGTTCCTTTGCTTATCGCGTATAATAAATCATCAACAAAACAGATGCCTTCACAGAACTGGGAATAATTCACTGAGTCATAATTCAACTAAGCCATGGGACTGGTTATTTTCAGCTGGGGTTTGGCATTTGAATTCTGAAATGGAGGCAAAAAGGGTACAGTCAAGGCACTTACCTTACTTACCTTGAAGCTTGGCTCCATGTGTTTCTGGCCTCTGCCTGTGATCAAGTGAGCTCCATCTCCACTAAACACGCGAAACATGGGTCTCCCAGAAGTAAAAAAAAAGAAAGAGAAAAAAATGGGATTCATTATTTGATCACTTCAACAAAAAAAAGGCATGGGAAAACATGTGGAATATCCAGAAGATCTAAGCGTATTGTTGGAATCCTTTTCACTAAGATGGAAACATGAGCAGTGTTTTTGAAGGTTCCCACTCGTATCCCTGCTCCTCGACCTTCCACTGTTAAATGTTTCCACTCTGCAGGAGATCAATTTGGGGGAATTATCTTTTCAGCGGACACAGGAGCGGAATAGGGGCCCCTGCAAACCAAAGCGGGCCATTCTCCGCACTGCCGCGCCAGAGCTGTGACCGGGGTTGTCCGGACGCTTCCCACAATCGGTGTCAAATGCCTCCGTCAGCAAATCTCCGATCCCTTCTCCTGCAAAACGTCAATGAATGGAACACACACACTGACCCGTTGATCACATGCCTCTCTGGCTTCACTAAAATCAAGACAAAAATAAAAAATTAAAAAAGTTGATTCACTCAAAGGAAAGATTAGGCACACTTTCCATCCAACAGTGGAAGTTTGTACAAAGTTTGTACATTTATTTGTACAAATTATGGAAAAAATAGCACAAAAAAACAAGGCTTTCGCTTTACATTGCACAAGTTAATTGTGTTTGAAAATTGAAAATCACTACATCATGTTAATGCTTCAGTGGTTTAGCATTCATTAAGATGATACTGTCCACACAAGCAATTTAAATATTATTACACATCAACTATTTTAATGATCATTATCATCTCTAATAAATCGTATCATTAACTAATTATATTTAATTGTGCAATGCTGTTGCTGTGTACGGTTTTATGTACCTCTGCAAGGTGTTTTCAGCACGAATAATCTTTGAGACGTAACGTTTTAATCTTGCCGCCTTCGTTTACGACAAGCTTTTTTTGCTTCAGTGCTACAGTAGGTGGTCTCATTATGAGTATCTATTAACAGTACGACCAAGAGGCTCCCCAACACATAGAGTATCTATTAACAGTACGATCAAGAGGCTCCCCAACACATAGAGTATCTATTAACAGTACGATCAAGAGGCTCCCCAACACATAGAGTATCTATTAACAGTACGATCAAGAGGCTCCCCAACACATAGAGTATCTATTAACAGTACGATCAAGAGGCTCCCCAACACATAGAGTATCTATTAACAGTACGATCAAGAGGCTCCCCAACACATAGAGTATCTATTAACAGTACGATCAAGAGGCTCCCCAACACATAGAGTATCTATTAACAGTACGATCAAGAGGCTCCCCAACACATAGAGTATCTATTAACAGTACGATCAAGAGGCTCCCCAACACATAGAGTATCTATTAACAGTACGATCAAGAGGCTCCCCAACACATAGAGTATCTATTAACAGTACGATCAAGAGGCTCCCCAACACATAGAGTATCTATTAACAGTACGATCAAGAGGCTCCCCAACACATAGAGTATCTATTAACAGTACGATCAAGAGGCTCCCCAACACATAGAGTATCTATTAACAGTACGATCAAGAGGCTCCCCAACACATAGAGTTCATATTAACAGTACGATCAAGAGGCTCCCCAACACATAGAGTATCTATTAACAGTACGATCAAGAGGCTCCCCAACACATAGAGTATCTATTAACAGTACGATCAAGAGGCTCCCAAACACATAGAGTATCTATTAACAGTACGATCAAGAGGCTCCCCAACACATAGAGTATCTATTAACAGTACGATCAAGAGGCTCCCCAACACATAGAGTATCTATTAACAGTACGATCAAGAGGCTCCCCAACACATAGAGTTCATCCAACATTCCATGACAGAACTAACCAATCATCAGTTTTTTTTTTTTTCCTTTTCTCTTGGTGGAGTGAACAATACATAACATTCATATGAAACAGATTTTTCTCGCAGGCTGAACATATACAGTCCCCGGGTAATGGGATGCCATGAACTACCTGTGCCAGTGGCTGCATTGTCTCTTCTCATATGCTACCTGTCCATTGTATGATAAATGTCCTACCTGTTCCTTATGAGCTTAGGCAGGTCACAAACTGTTTCAGGGCCTGCTCTTTACGTCACCTCCCACATGGCCAGAAAAGGGAAGAGGTTAGTACCAGAGTCAGAAGACAGTTGCAATGTGGATTGATTCCTTTCTTGCACTGTCTGCTATACAGCTTACCATTTTACCCTGATAAGGTGTTAACATCAAATTCCGTGCACGGTCGCTTTCATGAAAATGTTCATTTTAGGGGGATCTGAAGTCTGCCTGCACCATCTGTTCCGTGAACTCTACTATTTTGATGCAAAGACTGTGCACTGCAGTTGGTGGACTGTGTAATGAATATAAGTGGTGCCTGGAGGCTCACGCCTTCAAGGTGAGCACTCCTGAACTAATACGCACTGTAGTAATGAGATTGGTCTTTGAACAGGATCGGCTATTCAGAATTGGGTAAAAAGAAGGAAAGAAAATCAGGGACACAAATAAAAAGCTGCTGTTTAAACAAACTTAGTCATTAGTCTTAGTCATTAAACATTAGTCTTTAGTCTTAGTCATTAAACATTAGTCTTTAGTCTTAGTCATTAAACATTAGTCTTAGTCATTAAACTTTAGTCTTAGTCATTAAATGTTAGTCTTTAGTCTTAGTCATTAAACATTAGTTTTTAGTCTTAGACATTAAACGTTAGTCTTTAGTTTTAGTCATTAAACGTTAGTCTTTAGTCTTAGTCATTAAACATTAGTCATTCTGCCTATGCACTGGACACTGAAATTTAACCTAATATGTTTAAAGTCACCATTAGATGGCCATCTGTGTCTGGTTGGTTTAAATATAATGAAAGGAGATGAGATGCATACAACAGGCTCAGGTAATTAAGTGGAATGCAGTCAGCTTATATGTCTGGGTACCTGCACTCTGAGGCACAGGTCAGGATTATGCTTGTTTTACACACAAACCAATTACTTCAAAACCTAAAGACTGAATTTCAGTGGAATACGGGTGTTTTCTGTTTTTATATAAATGCATGACCTCAATTTAAACTGCAATAACTTGTAGAAATGGTGTCCTGTGCCATTGAGCCGTTAAACAATGTTTTGCTTGTTTTTTTTTTTTTCTTTGGAGGTGAAATGTCGACAGATACTCTTTCGCGGAAACTGAATTGTGCACCACCAGAAAAAAAAGAACATTAAATAAGTTTCATTACTGTTAGCTCCTTATTCAGTGGCCTGCAGTGTGCAAAAATCACTGGCTAATAGGTGAATGCATTTGAAAGAGTATCCACACCTCAGCAAGCTCCTCTTGTAAAACTCCAAGAAATAAATAAATCTTTCTATTGCACACTTTTGAACATGACATTGACATTCACGCAGGGCTCTCAGCAATGTACCGTTCTGACTGAGGTGGGGAAAGCTAATGTAATGGCATCTCGCCCCTCTTAGCACAAATTCAGCAGTGAGATGAACTGTATCGGCAGGCTGGTGGCAGATTCGCAGGCTTTTGATATGATATGCGAGAGGCGGCTTTTGTGGAGAAGCTGTGAAAGCGAGGCAAAGAGAGATCGACAGGGTGCCTCATTGTTCATGCATGAAACTCAAGCCCTCTGCACGAAGAATGCATCATTCACCAGAGGGGAGCACGCTATTTACTAAATCCTCCTCATCAACGACAAATTCTAAATGGAAATCAGTTTTTTGCTGTTGTTTTGTTCTTGCCTTCCGCAAATACTTGCCGAATGCCAGTCCCCCATCTCAAAGCCACACACATAAAACAGTCGCTATTGACTGGCAACATATAGGATTGTTTGGATAATATCTCTGGGAGAATGTTCTACTTTCAGATCAGCTTGATACAACCTGCATGTACTAACTTGTTTTGTATGTTTTGCAAGGATCTATTTTTAAATAGATCAGGATAAAGGTGTGCACACCAAGTACTTTGGAGGAGTGAGAGAGAGAGAAAGAGAAACTGCAATGTATTATTACAAGCACTACACACCCGGTCTCTAACAGTTTTTAGAAATGTGATGAAGAGATGTACAGCCTACTGAGTGTAACAAAAGGTGATTTCTGGTGTCGAGATGTTCTGTATTGAGTCGACTAAGTTTTACATACATTCTGCAATTGGCATACTGTATTTAAGGCATACAGAAAATTCAAATATTGTGACATTATACACATTATAAAGCACGCATAATGAACATTATTTGTACTCCAAGTTCACACTGAACACAGCTCTTCTAAAATGTATGTCATGAGTGAAAGCCAAGGCATGATAAAGCTCTTTTTTTCTGCATTCATGATAGCTATAACAATGGAAATGTGGTTCATATTTTTCCATCTCTGCATTCATGATAGCTATAACAATGGAAATGTGGTTCACATTTTTCCATCTCTGCAGCTTGTAAAATCCTTATTTATTTAGCTACATTTGTATTTGAAAAGTGATTACAAGCCTGCCCCCTAGTGAACATAGAGGGTCAGGGCCTCTGTGAAAGAAAAATTATTACATAATGTGAATGGGTCAAGGGGAAAAAAATGACATCATTATCTAAATGACCAACCTTAGACAGATTTTGACAATCCATATGATCAAGGTATAGCTGTAACAATCTAGTAATAAATGATACGGATATGATGATACTTATCATTGTTTCATCACAAATGAATGCAAATAAAACATCCACATTTGTGGTGAAACTTGTTGCGACCTAAGACTCTTTTAAATCGCACTGTGGTGCTCAACGTGACAACATGTCGTGTACTATTGTCTTTTTGTCATAAAGACAGTCCCATTCATACTCCCACATTGACTTCTTCTTAACCAGCAACTCAATTATATCAAATATCTCAGATACACAAATGCAGCCCATTACTGCCAGGGATCATGCTCCAACCTGCTTTAATACATCTGTAACGATCCGCTCCGCTCCCCGTTCCTTCCTTGATGTGTTCCTCTGTTTTCCCCGAACCTAATTGTATCATGTCTGCGTTTATTACCTGATTGGGTCTACATTTCACTTGATTACCTACACCACATCTTAATAACACAACTCACACTCAATCGCCTTCACCGCATTCCTCACGCATTTTCTAATCGTTCAATCAATTCGCTGATCGCGCATGCATTTCCCGCAAGCTGTAGCTTATCAGCTCTAATGACACTAGTTATATTACCGTGCTGTTCCTGTGTTTCCTTGTCGAAGTATTACGGTTTGTTCCTGTATGTCTTGTCGTTTACTTGTCTCTCCGCTTGCTAGTTCGCTACCCAAGCTGTACTCCACGGTCCAGAATTGCCGCTCCTGTTTCCCGGTGTGGATCCTGGTTCTACCTCCATCCGACTCACGCCGTTACCCAGGCTGTGAACAGCCACTGGCTACTTCGCTGGATCTCCTGTGCCAGCTCTCTGCGGGTTCCACGAATTATTATTTGACTGTTATATTTGTTTTCCCGGCGTGGTTCCGACCCGGAATATCATTAAAAGAAAACCTCTTGAACCTAAGACTGTCTCGTCGTGCATTTGGGTCCGTCCCTGCCAGGACGTCACAGAATACTTCGACCAGAAATGGACCCAGCCGACGCAGAGCAAATTCAACACGCTCTCACCTGCCAGGCTACCCAGATCGCCCAGCAAAGCCTTCGCCTGGACGAAGCCATGGAGATGTTCCGGGGTATGGTGGAACAGACCACCCAATGGGGAACGATGCTCCACGAGATGGCTGCCCAGACGTCAGGACTCCGTCATGAAGCGGGGACTCCACCTCAACCACCGGCACTAGCGATGGTACTACCTCATCGGGAACCTCGCGCTAACCCTCCCGAACGATACTCTGGCGAACTGGGGAAATGCCAGCCGTTCCTGCTGCAGTGCGAGCTGGCGTTCCGTATGCAGCCGTCCTCCTACTCCGCGGATGCCACCCGCGTGGCATACGTGATCACCTGCCTGGGAGGAGAGGCGCGGGACTGGGCCGCCGCGTTGTGGGAAAAGCAACCCAACCTCTGCACCCAGTACCTGGATTTCGCCAGAGAGATGCGGCGGACCTTTGACCATCCCGTCTGCGGGAGAGACATCAACCAGCAGCTCCTGGCGCTGAAGCAAGGCGAACGCAGTGTGGCGGAGTTCGCCATTAAATTCCGGATTCTCGCGGCGCAGTCTGGCTGGAACGACGCCTCCCTACAGGGCGTCTTCCGCTCCGCCCTATCCGAGGAAATGAAGGACGAGATGGCCACCCGCGACGACACGCCCACGCTGAACGACCTCATTTCCTTGGCCATCACCGTCAACAACCGTCTGCGCGCCCGCACCCGCGAGAAGAGGGCGTATGCGCCGACTCAACCGCCTCTGGGAACCACATTCGCGCATCCTGCGCCTCGCCATCAGGCGCCCATGGCCTGCGAACTTCCGGAAGCCGGGGAACCTATGCAGCTGGGCGGCACTACGTCCGACCCTGCCGCGCGCCGCCGCCAACGCCGGGCCGCCGGAGCATGTTTCTATTGCGGCCGCACAGATCACCTCCTTAACTCCTGTCCGGTGCGCCCAAAAGAGAGGGCTCGTCAGCAACCCTAGGCCTACTGGCGAGCCAGACCCAAACACCGAGCCTAAACTCCAGCCGCTTCCAGCTCTCGGCGGTCCTCAAATGGGGCACTACGGCCTCCGCTACCGTATCTGTGCAGGCACTAATCGACTCAGGAGCCGACTCCAACTTCGTGGACTCCCAGTTCGTAGTCGAGTCCGGGATCCCCACGGAAGAACTGGAGAAACCCATTAACGCCTATGCCTTGGACGGCCACCGCCTGGCCCACATCACCCACCGCACCATCCCCATCCAACTGCTCCTATCCGGCAACCACCGTGAGACACTTCAACTGTACATCATCAACACTCCCCACTCCCTTCTGGTCCTTGGTCAGCCCTGGCTGCATGAACACAACCCCCTGCTCAACTGGATCACATCCAGCGTCACCAGCTGGAGCACCCAATGCCACACCTCCTGTCTTCACTCAGCGGAACCTCCTTCAAGCACGGAAATAACCACATCCGTTCCGGAGGTCGACCTGAAGGGGGTCCCCCACTGTTACCTGCACATGTCCCGGGTCTTCTCCAAGTCCCTGGCCTTGTCCTTACCCCCCCACAGACCCTACGATTGTGCCATCTCCCTGTTTCCGGGTGCCCCCCTACCCTCCGGCCGCCTGTACAGCCTATCCGGCCCGGAGAGAACGGCCATGGAGGACTACATCAAGTCCTCCCTCGAAGCAGGCACCATCCGCCCCTCCTCCTCGCCCGTCGGAGCAGGGTTCTTCTTCGTTAAGAAGAAGGATGGCTCCCTCCGCCCCTGCATCGACTACCGGGGCCTCAATTCCATCACCGTCCGGAACAAGTACCCGCTACCCCTCCTGAATTCGGCCTTTGAACTGCTGCAGGGCGCCCGGGTCTTCACGAAACTGGACCTCCGTAACGCCTACCACCTGGTACGGATCCGGGAGGGGGACGAGTGGAAGACCGCGTTCAACACCCCCCTGGGCCACTTCGAGTACCGGGTGGTCCCGTTCGGCCTGACTAATGCCCCAGCCGTGTTTCAGAACCTAGTGAACGATGTACTGAGGGACTTTCTCAACCGCTTTGTTTTCGTCTACCTGGATGACATTCTGATTTTTTCCCAAGACCAACGGGAACACCAAGACCACGTCTCCCTGGTGCTACAACGCCTACTGGAGAACAAATTATTTGTCAAGGCCGACAAATGTCTGTTCCATGCCCCCTCAGTCTCGTTCCTAGGTTTTGTAGTGGAGAGGGGCGACATACGGCCGGACCCGGCCAAAATCCAGGCGGTTACGGAGTGGCCCATCCCTACTACTCGCAAGCACCTGCAGCAGTTCCTAGGATTCGCGAATTTCTACAGGAGGTTTATCCGGAACTACAGCCAGGTAGCCGCACCCCTCACCACCCTCACTTCCATTAAAAACCCTTTTGCCTGGAATCCCCGGGCAGATCAGGCATTCACTAAACTCAAGACACTCTTCACCACGGCCCCCATCCTCTGCTGCCCGGAACCCGACCGCCAATTCGTGGTGGAGGTGGACGCCTCGGACACAGGCGTAGGGGCTATCCTGTCCCAACACTCCCCCTCAACCACAAGCTCCATCCCTGCGCCTTCTTCTCCCGCCGCCTCTCCCCCACCCAACGCAACTACGGGGTAGGGGATCGGGAGTTGCTGGCCATCAAGCTGGCACTGGAGGAATGGAGACACTGGCTTGAAGGGACCACTCAACCGTTCCTGATCCTGACTGACCACCGTAACCTACAATACATCCAGTCAGCTAAGAGACTCAACTCCCGACAGGCCCGTTGGTCGTTATTCTTCGCACGCTTCAATTACTCCATCACCTTCAAACCCGGATCAAAAAACATCAAACCCGACGCCCTCTCTCGGATCCACTCCTCCCCTGCCGACCTGTCTGTCCCGGAGACCATCGTTCCAGCTTCCTGCGTCGTGGCTGCGGTCCGGTGGCCCATCCAGAAAATCGTGCTGGACGCTCAGGTGACGCATCCCGATCCCCGCCCTAACCCCTCTTCTGCCCTGTTCGTCCCCAACCCTGTCCGCTCCCAGGTCCTGGAGTGGGCTCACTCCTCCCGACTGGCCTGCCACCCCGGAGGCAACCGCACCGTGGAGCTGGTGCGCAGGAGCTTCTGGTGGCCCACCGCCCGGCGGGACACCCTGGCCTTCGTCCACGCTTGCCCTGTCTGCGCCAGGAGTAAGGCGTCTCACTCCCCCCCTGCTGGTCTCCTCCGTCCCCTTCCCATCCCGGGCCGCCCTTGGAGTCACATCGGGGTCGACTTCGTTACCGGACTACCACCTTCGTCCGGTAACACTGTCATTTTGACCCTGGTGGACCGGTTTTCCAAGGCGGTGCACTTTGTTCCCCTCCCCAAACTTCCCTCTGCCCTCGAGACGGCCGACCTCCTGGTGCAGCACGTGGTGCGGCTGCATGGGATTCCGGCGGATGTCGTCTCCGACCGGGGCCCCCAGTTTGCCTCCGCAGTCTGGAAGGCATTTTGCACCGCACTCGGCGCCACCGCCAGCCTATCCTCCGGGTTCCACCCGCAAACGAACGGTCAGGCAGAGAGGGCTAACCAGGACCTGGGAGCCGCCTTACGGTGCGTGACGGCCCGCAACCCTGCCTCCTGGTCCCAGCTCCTCCCGTGGGTTGAGTACGCCCACAACACCTTGGTGTGCTCGTCTACGGGGAGGTCCCCCTTTGAAGCTTCCCAGGGCTTCCAACCCCCTCTGTTCCCCGCCCAGGAGGCCGAGGTGGCGGTCCCATCTGTGGACGCCCACGTCCGACGCTGCCAGCGGATCTGGAAAGCCACCCGCAACGCCCTCCTTAAGACCTCCTCCCGGAATCGTCGCCTGGCGGATCAGCACCGGTCCGCAGCCCCTCGCTACCGCCCGGGACAGAAGGTTTGGCTTTCGACCTCCACCTTCTCCCTCCCCGGCACCTCCCGCAAGCTCCAACCCCGCTTCGTCGGACCCTTCACTGTGCACTCCATCCTTAACCCAGTCACTCTCAAACTCCGTCTCCCTGCCTCCCTCAAGATCCACCCCACCTTCCATGTCAGTCAGGTCAAGCCAGTGATCTCCTGCCCCCTCAGCGCTCCCACTCCTGCCCCCCCACCTGTCCGGGACATTGATGGTGCCCCCGCGTTCACAGTCTCCAGCATCCTCGATGTCCGGCGCCGGGGACGAGGCCACCAGTACCTGGTCGACTGGGAAGGGTATGGGCCCGAGGAACGTTCCTGGGTTGCCCCCCGTCTTATCCTGGACCCTACCCTCATCCAGGAATTCCATCACCGCCAGGCCCAGTCGACCAGAGCCTGTGGTCCGCCAGGAGGCGTACCTTGACGGGGGGGTACTGTAACGATCCGCTCCGCTCCCCGTTCCTTCCTTGATGTGTTCCTCTGTTTTCCCCGAACCTAATTGTATCATGTCTGCGTTTATTACCTGATTGGGTCTACATTTCACTTGATTACCTACACCACATCTTAATAACACAACTCACACTCAATCGCCTTCACCGCATTCCTCACGCATTTTCTAATCGTTCAATCAATTCGCTGATCGCGCATGCATTTCCCGCAAGCTGTAGCTTATCAGCTCTAATGACACTAGTTATATTACCGTGCTGTTCCTGTGTTTCCTTGTCGAAGTATTACGGTTTGTTCCTGTATGTCTTGTCGTTTACTTGTCTCTCCGCTTGCTAGTTCGCTACCCAAGCTGTACTCCACGGTCCAGAATTGCCGCTCCTGTTTCCCGGTGTGGATCCTGGTTCTACCTCCATCCGACTCACGCCGTTACCCAGGCTGTGAACAGCCACTGGCTACTTCGCTGGATCTCCTGTGCCAGCTCTCTGCGGGTTCCACGAATTATTATTTGACTGTTATATTTGTTTTCCCGGCGTGGTTCCGACCCGGAATATCATTAAAAGAAAACCTCTTGAACCTAAGACTGTCTCGTCGTGCATTTGGGTCCGTCCCTGCCAGGACGTCACAACATCTCTGCTTAAAGATCCCAAGTTTGACAGTCACATCAAAAGAAACAGGATCCTTCACGGAAAGAAATGATTCTCCGGAAACTTCACCAACACTCATTAGGGAAACAGGAAAATCAGTATTAAGAGGGAAAATTATATCATACTCTGCATATAAGAGAACGAAAGACAATTAATAAGAATCTAAAAACTTAGATAATATCAATACAAATACTCCCACTGAACAAATTCAGAATTAATTAATAAAGAAAATACTCATTTCAACTGAATAAACTTATGAATAATTAAAAGAAATGCCTACTAGAGACTCAGACATAAAAACTTTGAATATATATAGCAACAAATCTGAAAAATACCTGGCAAATCAACTTAAACAAAAATAAAAATAAAAAATTCCAGTTATCAAGGATTCAGCAGGGAAGACCATGCAGACACCTGAGGAGATAAATAACACTTTTCAAATATGTTATGCAAATTTTCATCAGAACACAACCCCAGCTTAGAAGATATTAACATATTTCTTAATAATGTAGATCTACCACCACTACAAGCAAATACACTAGAGACACAGACAACACCAGATGAATTCTAAAATACTCTTAATCACACGTCTAATAACAAAGCACCAGGACCCGGCTTCCCTGCTGAGTTCTACAAACATTTTGGAAAATCCTAGCATCAATTTTAAACAGATTGATAGCTGCTTTAAAACACAACTAGACTCCCTACATATATGAATAGTTCAGCCATTTTGTTTCTTTTGAAACCTAACAAAGAGCCCACCTTACCATCTAGCCACCGCCCCTATAGCTCATGAACACAAACATAGAAATGATCACTAAGGCTTTAGCTGTCAGAATCAAAACAGTCACCCCTTTTATAATTAATCCAGATCAAACCAGTTTCATCAAAAGTAGACACTCATCCAACAATATGCGCAGACAATTCAATTTAATGCATTACTCACGTCTTCAAAAAACAGAAACAGTTGTATTGTCTTTATATTCAGAAAAGGCTTTGACAAAATCAACTGGAAAATTGTATTTGCCAATTTTGAAAGGTTTGGTTTCGGAGAATCATTTATTAACTGGATTAAAATTCTATACACTTCACCTATGGTCACAATCACTACAAACGGACTAATATCACAAAGTTTCACATTGCACATCGGTACGAGGCAGGGGTGCCCACTTGCCCCCTCAATATTTTAAATTTTTATTAAAACATTGGCAGACGTTATCCATCAGAATGAAAAGACAATAAAAAATGTCTTAAGCAAGATTAGATTTTGCTAATATTAACAGGAAGTCAAAAATGTTCTATATTTTGTATGTCCAACATTTTCTTTTAGGTTGGTGCAGAATTTGAGAATCCTCATTATTCCAGCGCTCTTTGATGTTACATGTTTTGCCTTTTTCCTTTTCAAATGTTCCGGGTTAAGGTCTGGTGACTGTGTGGCATACAAGTAAACACACCTTGCACTTCCCTGGGATTCAAATAGTCCTGGAAAAGCTATCATGAGCTATATCTTGGCGCTTGGTCTAAGCGCATGCCGTAAAGTCAATTTAGGGCTTGTCCAAGTCCATTTTTGCTAGTTTACCGGCGTGTATTTTGCACGCTAAGCACGGCGCAACGCGCAAATGGGCTGAACTCAGTCTCTTCATTAATTATAGGTGTGTCTTGGGCGTGACATACAATAAACCAATCAGAGTGTCCTATCCAATTCCCTTTAAAAGCCTGCTTTTTCAAGCTTCATCCGAAGTTCATTAGGCTACCTGCATAGTAATATTGATTAATAACATAAATACCGTTATTTTGCCCGTTATTACACTAAATACAATAAAGCTGTCAGGTTGGCAACCCATATGTTCACGCATATTTCCCCTTGTTTTATAATGTCCTGCTTATGGAAATGTGACCAACTGGTTTTACTCGTAGCATAATGCTTTAAAACAATCCACTTTAAGAACGTGAAACGTGCGACTTACAGCAGGAGAAACAGAGAACATGCAGCGCACATGCAGAGAATGGCATTAAAATGAATTGTGAATAAATTCTGTAACATGCTGTAAATTTGTTTTAGTTTCTAATTAGATGCTTAGTTCTCTTCTCGTTTTGTTCAGTTATGGAATAACAGGTGAAATAATCAGCTGGGTTTTAATAAGCATGGTATGGAAACCTTGTCACTGTAATTTAAAAAATATGAAGGACGAAAAATACTAAGGTTAAAATTCAGTTAACGTGGTGACATTTATCTCCGTTGTTTAATCATAGGCTATGGAAAAAACCTTATGCACAGCGAATCCGCTGTAGCTTAGGCTATTTGAAAAACAATAAACGAAATATTCACTGGACAAGGTTTTGAACTATTTTCAATCAAAACCATTCTATTTACTTACAAGCCATAGGCCTAGAGAGCTGTATTGTAATGACATCTGAAGCGCATTTTCAAATGTCCGTCTATTGCAGTGCGCGAGTTTTCCTTTGAATGACAATTCACGCATTAGGTGTAAATGACAATTCGCGCATTAGGCTTGATATAGCATTTTAGCGCAAGCGCTTTCTGCTCCCTCAAGTTAGCAACACGCCAAAAATAATCCTGGCCACTCCTCATTTTAAGACTAACACGCCCAGTTCACTTGTAATGGGCGCAAGAATAGATGGTATTTAAACGACGTGAACGAAAGGCGTTATAATGAACCATGTGCCAGGTGTAAGATAGCAAAGACACTTGCGTTTGGGTTAGCGCCAGGTGTAAGATAGGGCCCCATGTTTGTTTCAGATCATTGTTCTGCTTTGGAGTCCCCCCCAAAAAAAACATGGGAAAGACAAATACCATTAATCATATCTGCTCTGTCACCTGTCACCTATCCCTCCTTTGCATGGAGCATAGGCCTTTGACAACAGTCCGCCAGACTCCTCTGTCCTGAGCTTTCTTTCCCAGCTGTTTCCATGTCAGCCCATTCTGTTTGATGTCAGCCTCGAGGTCCCTGCCCCAGGTGTTCTTGGGCCAACCTCTCTTCCTTGTGCCCTACGGGTTCCATTTCAGGGCCTCCCTGGTGATGCTGGTGATCGGTTTTCGGAGTGTGTAGCCGATCCATCCCCATCGTTTCCGCTTGATCTCTTCTTCTGCAGGTTTTTGGTCCGTTCTCTGCCAGAGATCATTGTTGCTTATCTTGTCCGGCCAGTCGATTCTCAAGATCCACCTCAGGCAGCTGTTGATAAATGTTTGTACTTTTGTCATTGTGGTCCTGGTTGTTCTCCACATCTCTGATATGCAGAGTAGTATGGGCTTGATGTTGGAATTGAAGAGTCTGAGCTTTGTCCGCTGGCTGATTTCTTTGGAGCTCCAGATGTTCTTCAGTTGGATGAATGAAGCTCTTGTCTTGCTGATTCTGGCTCTGACGTCTGCGTCCGTGCCCCCCTGCCTGTCAATGACACTGCCTAGGTAAGTGAAGGATTCTTCCTCCTCAAGTGCTGTTCCCTCCAGCGTCACAGGGTCTTCAGATGTTGTGTTGACCTTGAGGATTTTAGTTTTCCCTTTGTGGATGTTGAGGCCTACTTGTGATGAGGTGTTTGCCAGGACTCTTGTCTTTTCCTGCATCTGCTGTCGACTATAAGATAGCAGAGCTATGTCGTCTGCGAAGTCTAGGTCATCTAGCTGTGTTTTGAGTGTCCACTGGATCACATTTCTCCTCTGTGCTGTTGTAGTCTTCATTGTCCAATTGATAGCCAGGAGGACGAGGAAAGGGGACAGTAAGCAGCCTTGTCTGACACCTGTCTTTACTTGGAAGCTTCGAGTGAGCTATCCTCCGTGTACAACTCTGCAGGTCATCCCTTCGTAGGAGTTCTTGATGATAATGACACATTTTTCTGGAATGCCATAGTGTCTGAGAAGTTTCCAGAGGGTGTATCTGTCGACGCTGTCAAACGCCTTCTCATAATCTATGAAGTTGATATACAGTGGAGAGTTCCATTCCAGTGATTGCTCGACTATGATGCGAAGGGTTGCAATCTGGTCCACACATGATCTGCTCTGCCAGAATCCTGCTTGCTGGTCTCTTAGATGTGGGTCCATGGCTTTCCTTATTCGTTCCAGGAGGATTCTGTTGAAAATCTTTCCTGGCACTGAGAGAAGCATGATTCCTCTGTAGTTAGGACATTTACTGAGGTCTCCTTTCTTGGGGAGCTTGATCAAGTAGCCTTCCTTCCAGTCTGCTGGTATTTCCTTTTTCTCCCAGATCTTCACAAACAGTGGGTGCAGCATCTCTACAGAGGTGTCCATGTCGGCCTTCAGCGCCTCTGCTGGTATGTTGTCTGGTCCTGCTGCCTTGTTGTTCTTCAGTTGTACGATGCCTTTTTCATTTCCAGCTTCATGGGCTTTCTTAATGAGCAGGTTTGTCTCCGTAGGTTGAATGTCTGGAGGGTTAGGTGGTGACGGTCTGTTAAAAAGTTCTTCAAAATAATCTGCCCATCTCTCCTGCTGTTGCTCTAGTCCTATGTTTGTTTTCCCTTCCTTGTCCTTCACTGGTCGCCCTGGCTGGCTGGCCTTTCCGGATAGCTTCTTAGTGGTGTCGTACAGATCTTTCATGTTTCCTTTGGCTGCTGCCTCCTCTGCTTCTTTAGCCAGGTTGTTGATGTAGTTTATTTTGTACCTCTTGGCGCTTTTCTTTACCTCTCTGTTAATGCCTGTGTATTCTCGTTGAGCTTTTGCCTTAGTTGCCCTTGAGCGACAGTTGTTAATCTCTGTCTTCTTTTATTGCCTCTCTTCTATCTTGCATAGTGTTTCTGCTGATATCCACTCTTTCTGCTGGCGCTTCTTCAGTCCCATCCCTTCCTGGCATGTTGTTGTGATGGCCTCTTTTACTTTTTCCCATTTGTCTTGCGTGTCTTCTTTACTGCTTCGTTTTTGCAGCACTTGGGATCTGTTCTTCAGATTCAGTGTGTATTCTTCCCTTTTCTGTCTGTCTTTCAAAAGACAGGTGTTGAACCTCTGCCTCTTTGTTGCTGCTTCCATCCAGTGCTTCTTCAGTTTCAGTTTCAGTGTGGCAACTAGCAGGTGGTGATCTGATGCCACATCTGCTCCTCTCCTCACTTGTAGGTCCCGCAATGATCTTCTGAAATTCCTGGTTATACAGAAGTGGTCGATCTGGTTCTCGATCACACCGTCCAGTGATACCCAGGTCACCTTGTGGATCCTCTTGTGTGGAAAGACGCTTCCTCCTATGACTAGGTTGTTCAGGGCACAGGGGTCCACAAATCTCTCTCCAATCTTACTTATCTCTCCTAAACCTTGCTTGCCCATCACTTCTTCGTAGCCTGTGTTGTCTCTTCCAATTTTTGCATTAAAGTCCCCCATAAGAATGCTGATGTCTTTTCCTTTTAGATGTTCCAGGATGCTCTGCAGTCTATTGTAAAAGTCATCCTTATTTTCGTCATCACTGTCGTTTGTCGGTGCGTAGCACTGTACGACGTTCAATTGGATCTTCCGCTTCTTGGTTCTAAAGAAAGCTGTTATGAGTCTTAGCCCATGTGCTTCCCATCCAATCAGTGCTCTCTGTGATGTTCTTGATAGAAGAAGGCCAACCCCCTCGGTGTGCGGGGCTTTGTCTTCTTCATGGCCGGAGTAGAGTAGCATCTTGTCTCGCTAATTCCTAACAGGTCTAGGTTATATCTCCTCATTCCTGCTGCTACATGCATTGTCTTTCTGGTCTCATACATGGTCCTGACGTTCCATGTTCCGATCCGGATGTCTCTGGTTGACAGAAGGGGTTTTGGCTCTGTGACTTCCTCGCGGCTTTCATCACACAGCGTCATATTTCTTCTTAGTGAAAAACCTTCCTCTACCAGGGTTGGAGTCTGTCTTTTTGTTGTCAACGTTTCTGTAACAGGGTGGTGTTTTATGGGGTGGAGTTGTTAGCCCCACGCCCAACCCCGCAACCTGGAGGACCAGGTGCTGTTTTTCGTCTGACATCTATCCTGAAACCTGCCCGGCTTGGTTGAACCTACTGGGGTATGACCCCCGCCGGTATAGCCTTCAGGGTCACGGAGGCACACAAAGCCTCCCCACCGCGGCAAGGTAACAACACAAGGGGAGGAAAAAATCATATCTGCACCTCCTATTAAAAACGGAAAAGAACATTATTATTATTATTATTATGGAATTAAGAATATTTCTCATAAGGTTTCTGTTAAAACATTGCTTACTTTTTGTTATTTGAAAGCTGAGGCTTTTGGTTATAAACACAATGGACAATGCACATTTGAAACTTCTGGTTCTCTGGCTTCTGTCTCCCTTTTTTAAGAAGTGGTTGATTGTTCTTGATTTATTGGGATGTGGTTTTCACAGTAACTGCTATTAAGCGACTTTGAAACAAGCAGTATTATTAATTCGCTATCCTCTGCATTTTGAGAGTGTGTTTTCCCCCAGTGGAATTCCACTTTAAATTCACAAAGAGAAATTACACAAAAATAAAATTATTGCAAAAATAAATTCCTGGAAGTTAGATGAAAAGCGTTGTGCATTTTATAAAAGCTCATTATTCAGTCAACCCCTTTGCTCCAGGCAGAGAATACAGGCAGGTTTTTTTCCAACCAGTGATTATAGTTATTTTGAATAATAAGCATGTAGATTGATTGGCAATAAGACTCATAGGTTCATGACATTAGCTTTAAATGTTCGCCAATGAATGAGAAGAATTCTCAACACAGCATAGCTGAAGATTAGTTCATGGCATTGTGAGTAAATAATAACATTATACCTGGGGTAGGCAACCCTGGTCCTGGAGTGGCAGTGACGTTTCTGGTTTTTGTTCCATCTTAGTTTGATCGCAAGAGTTTGATGGATGATTAAAAGTCTGAGCCTGAATATTCTGAATGGTAAAATGCTGAATGAAAAACTGAGTGCCTCCAGCACATGGTCACCTGCATTCATTAAATCTGATTAATTAAAAGGGAGACAGAAGCCAGAGAACCAGAAGTTTCAAATGTGCATTGTCCATTGTGTTTATAACCAAAAGCCTCAGCTTTCAAATAACAAAAAGTAAGCAATGTTTTAACAGAAACCTTATGAGAAATATTCTTAATTCCATAATAATAATAATAATAATGTTCTTTTCAGTTATGTAGTTACAGGGTTGTATGGACCAAGAACCAGGACCATCTCTGGCACTCCTGCCTTATATCATCCACAGCAATGCAATCACAACCACATCTCACTAGGTGGCAATCTAACATCAACAAAGAATGAAGTTAGAACAAAATGTTCTTGGGAACATTAAATTAAATTATATATATATATACACCGATCAGCCACAACATTAAAACCACTGACAGTTGAAGTGAATAACATTGATTATCTCGTTGTTATTTTGGTTCTGTACTCTAGCACTTTTAGTTCAATAGTATACAATGACAATGAGGATGAAGATCAGACTCTCAGCTTTAATTTGAGGGTATTTTCATCCATATCGGATGAACTATTTAGAAATTATAGAACCTTTTGTAGATAGTCCCTCCCATCACTTTAAGGGTTGTTTCTCTTGACAAATGTTCCTTATTGAAAAATAAGTCAGGAGAAGAAACCCTTCAAGTTATCCATTCATATCTACTGCATATCTGGCAGCAGAGTGATGGTTTTAGGCTTGTTTGATACGTCAGACCCTTGATGATGTAGAGCCATTTAGCCAACCATGTGTTCCACACTATTCTTGTGTAATTTACAGTTTAATCTAGTCCCACCCCCCAATTCCCACAGAAATCCATTCAAATGCAGAGAGTAATATCGCTTGTAAGACTACCTGAAAATAAAATATCTAATTTTTGAAAGTATGCACATTAACCTCATAGTCACTGTTCCATTTCAAATCCAATGTGCTGGAGTACAGAGCCAAAACAACAACAATTGTGTCACCTTCCAAAAAGTTATGGACTGCGCTGTATGGACACACTTACTCATGGAAGGGTTTTTTCTTTGTTTTTGCTATTTTCAGCATTTTAGAATGATACATCAAAACTATGTAATACCAAAAAAGGAATTATGCAGTGGCCAAACAAATGGTGTTAAACAAAAAAGTGTTAAACAAATCAAAACTCATCTTATATTTTAGATTCTTCAAAGTAGCCACCCTCTGCCCCAGCTTTGCATATTCTTGGCATTCTCTCAACCAACTTCATGAAGTAGCCACCTGGGATGCTTTTCCGACATTCCAGAAGGAGTTCCCACATATGCTGAGCACTTGTTGCCTACTTTTTTTTTCACTTTCCGGTCCAACTCATCCCAAACATCTCTACTGGGTTTAGGTCGGGTGACTGGGTTAGGTCTTCTGATGCAGCACTCCATCGCTCTCCTTCTTTGTCAATTAGCTCTTACACTGCCTGGAGGTGTGTTTTGGGTCAGTGTCCTGTTGAAAAACAAATAACTGCCCAACTAAGTGAAAATCAGATGGGATGGCGTGTCGCTGCAGAATGCTGTGGTAGCCGTGATGGTTAAGTGTGCCTTCAGTTCTAAATAAATCACTGACAATGTCACCAGCACGGCACCCGCACACCTTAACACTGCCTCCCCCATGCTTCATGGTGGGAACGGTGCAGTTCTAAATTAAAACTACTTGTTGGGGGTGCATTGCAAAAACAATATATATATATATATATATATATTAAGATTTTTGTTTTGGAAAAAAAATCATACATTCAACTTATATTTGTCTAAGAAAAAAATTTAAGCATTTAAGCATATGCCTTTAGATCAAAATGTCTTTAAGATAATGAGAAACACACTAGGCTACATTCAATCAGGTGTGTCCAAACCTTTGACGTGCATTGAGAACCACGGCAACAACTGAAAGTTATTTTCAGCTCGTAGTAACCGTAGTAACACGCATTGTAGAAGGTCAAATAAGGAGGAAAAGGGCTAAATAAATAAATTAAATAAAACAAGTTCAGTTGTCTTCAGGAATACATTAAACGTAACTGTTTTCTACCGGATTCATGGGGGTAAAGCTGTAGCGTAGCCTATCATTCATAAATGTTAGGCTATTTATAATGGATCATATGCATCACTTGTCACCAGGCGACGTGCTAGACTAACGGCCTTTTGACACTTTAAATTAACATGTTATAGGAAAAATATAGAATGGTTAAAAAAAGTGTGCAAGCAGAAGCTGCCTGAATATTATATTTTAATTGTTTCTCATTTGCAATATATATAGGCCTAATACAGCAAAGAGTCATTTTAACAAGGTGCATTTTTGGATTTGAAAGGTTGTGTTTATACTTTTCTCTACATAATCACAAGCATATGCCTACTGCTCTCTGTGGCGCTTTGTACAATTATAATGCAACTAATACATTTTAATTAGTTAGGCTTTATAGCATTTAGGGCCCCTATGGAAGAGCCAGTTATAACATCGTGTCTCTTGAACGTATCTCTTTTTTATCATGAATCCATAGGCCTATTAATACTACAAAAATGTTAATTCTTATTCAGAAAAGCACGGCTGGTTGGCTTCATCTCCCGTGAATCCATCTGCACCTTAAAGTTTCAGGTGTAACTTCGTGTCTGCCATATTGACTCTTATAACTGAATCGAAGTTAATATTATATTAAAACGTTTTTGGACCCCAATGGTGTCGGAATACCGTTCACTGATCCGGGATCAGCCTCGTATCTTTTCACAAAATTTCCTGGTGTGAGGATTAGGGATACGTTATCTGATCCTGGATCAGCGCTGAGAGAAACCAGACCCGGCGCATGCTAGTCTAGCTAGATTTCTCACAAACCTTCAGGTCAGCGGAGGAAACAGGGCCGCCATTTTCCTCCAAGCCTCCGGTCCATTTAAACCCAGCAGGGGGAGGCGAAACAAGGGAGGAGAACGAGACAGAAAGAGAGCGAGAGAGGGGGAGTGAGAGCGTGTGGTACAGGGCGAGGAAGAAGGAAAGGACCTTTAAAAAGAGGAAGCGGCGGATATGTGTCGACCGTGTAAATCCGACGTTCAGTGAGAATTTGCATCTACACAACGTTGGTGCTTCCCTGGACTAAGGCTGTGGATACAATTGCTTTTTCCCGTTTATTTGGTAGCTTTTCCCGAGCACGGCCGCTCTTCGTATCCCCCCCTCTCTCTCTTCCCAGATTTCTCTATTTCGTGTCAGGTCGTGAAACGGTGAAGGAAGCACAAAGAGAAGACTGCCAGCGACATTCTTTCTGAAGTGGAAGGATATATTCGGCGTTTCACTCATTGCACAAGAAAGCGAAGATGTCTGGGCAAAGCATAACTGATAGGATAACCGCAGCTCAGCACAGTGTAACTGGGTCTGCGATATCCAAAACTGTATGCAAGGCGACCACGCACGAAATCATGGGTCCAAAAAAGAAACATTTGGATTGTAAGTATCTCTTTGTCGACGGTTTGCTACATGGTAACGGTATCTATTATTCGTTTTCCTGGTGAGTTGTATTGAGGACGTGGATGGGACCAGCCAGGGCGAAATGAGGCCTAAGAATCCCGATATAGCAATATGGCATGCTATTAACCATAACCAGCGATTCTATATTGACGCCCTTGTTCGATCAGTGCAGGTAGAAGCGCACACACGCGAGATTTGCTTACTAGTCTATTTCGAAAAACCACAATGAAATCTACCATTCAAACTCAAACACATTCTTTAATGGTCGTTTCCTCTGAGCGTACGTGCGGATGCGAGATTGACACCCATACTCTTAATTTCTGTCAAGTTTAAAACCCTAATGCTTTTTTTTTGATGGATCGGATAGTCGAATTCGACTTTGGTTTGTTGTAGCTACGATAGGCTATGTCCAATCATCGTTGAGTTATTCGAGCAATGATTCCCTGGTTATAGGCTACAGTAGCTATATATTATTATAGCTACCCATATCATCTTGATTTATTTTTTTGCATTAGTCTACTAGGCTAGATTTAAATGTAGGCTACTGTAACTGCACTTTAGTCTACGGTAGCCTAGCTGCACAGGCAACGGGTTAATATCAGGATTCCGTAGGTCACATTGGTAGCCTACAGTAAGTTCTGGCAATATTGATTTGACGGATGTCAATAACTTGACGATATAAAGTGCCGTGTATATAGACCCCGACGATCTCCGTTTGCCTTGTGAGGTACCTTGTTCCAACCAATGATGAGAAATCGGCTGTTTTTGCAGCCCTGAAGACAAAATGGCAAATTTCTTAATTTATTTTCTAAAGATGAATGAAAGCAATACAAATTCAGAAAAATTGTCTTGTATAGTAACGTTAGCACTAACAGAAACCAAAGTCGCTGCTGTTGGATCTGTTGGTGCCATCGAAATGAGTTGTGTGCCATGTAGGTGAGGGTTTGTGGCCTGCTTTTTGCTTGCTTAGTGATGCACATAAGAAGATTAAATATTAAAATATTATATCTAACACACTGCTGAAACTTGGATGAGGGGGAGAGAGACTCGGTAAAAAAAAAAATAAAATAAAAACTTACATTATCATGGATAAGGTACATTGTGGCGAGACTTAACATGGCCCCAAATCTCTTTTTAAAGTGTGAACTGACTGAATGCTTTCTGGCAAGTTAGGTGTCTGCCTGATGTCCAGAGAGGGGCCGTTTCTGAATGGAGAAAGGTTCAGTTTACCCAAATGTCAGATGCCACGTTTAATAGCGATTGAATATGTTAAGGCTCACGGCACGTAATTAAGATGTTCCTCCCAGTTTGAGCCATGCTATTTGAGAGCTTTGCCAAAAACTAAGAACGTGTGATGCTGGCCTTTGCGTGGTACGGCGTATTAATGCGTCTCAGTGAGGCTTGGAATAGGTTTCTATTTTAGGCCTCAACCAAGTGCTCTAAGTCTCTACTGATGTTCTCGGTGGCCGTTGATTTCACCGTAGTTGTAGGATTATAAAACCAATGATCTTCATTTGGTGTGGCTCAAATAACTTATGGTCATTTCACAGAATGAAACTGCACAGAAAATGATGGCTGCAAACCTATTTTGGCCAGGAACCTGAAGCAGGGTTTTATTTATTTAGTTTTTAATCCATCGCATAGTTTTGTTAGGGTGGAAATTTTTGCTTTGTAGCTGGAGATGGGTGACATTATATTGTCAATCAAGAAATGCGGATAAGATGTTCAATGGTGTGCCTCCAAAAATGTGAGGGGACATGTATGCCTTAAGCCTTCCCCTTGAACTAGTAATGCAACACCATACATGACACAGAGCAATGTTTTTAGTTTTCCCTAGAGGCTCAGACATATCTTGGAGTAGGCTGCCTGCTACCCACTCATTAGACCTGAGTTTTTATTTTAAGATGGAGCACTTTACCCCACCCTATGAAACAACCAGGGGCCACATGTATAAAACTGAGTAAAAGAATGCGTAAAAGAACGCTCGGGGTGAAAGTTGGAAATCTGCTTTAAAAAAGTTTGGCATTTTCTACCTCTGCCTTTCGGTCACTGTGTCGCCATATCACACGGACTCCAAACATTGCGTACATATGGTGTCCGTCGTGTGCAGAGGTACGCAGATTCTCACAGGACGTGTTGTATTATACATCCGAATTTCTGCGTGGAAACTCGCTTACGCGGCTTTCTGAGGGCATTTATCTGCTCAGCACTGTTTATACATGTGGCCCGAGCAGTGCACGGTTTACCCTAAGAGAAACCGAGAATGTTTAACTCTGACTTAGTTTCTGTGCCAGTGTTTTGTAGTTGTTTTAGCAATCGCATACCTACAACTGGACAACAGTGTTAAACAAGCTTGTCCTTCGGACTGCCATCTTCTATGCATTAAGTGCATTGTGTTGACAGTGACTTCATCGGCAGAGGTCTAGTTTGTGAGCAGAACGTTGTTATGAGGTTCAGCTTCAGTGTAGAGAATCCCGATATGTTAAAGTACCAAGCCATGTGCGTTGAGGACCGCTGGCACAAATTAGCTGACCCTTTTTAACAAACTGAGATGTTCAGTCCAATTTTGCTACAGTTTTAATAGTTCTGATGTGTACTTTTTGTTAAATGGAGTACTATTGTTTGAATAGCCTATTGCAGTTGTCACTGATAACATTTAGCCTAATTTTCATTTTCAGGCACTGTTATATTATTCAAGGCAATTTGCTTTGCTGGGAGGAGTGCGAATCAGTTATTTTATAATTAAATGAGCAGATTTAATCAGCAGCAAACCTTGCTTTGCTGTCTATCTTTAATGGAAGAATTGTGTTTTTATATGTCAAGTGGCGTACCTCCCTCTCAGATTATAGTTGTACCATGAACATGAACATTACAAAAATGTTGAAGATGTAAATACACTTTTTCCTCTTTGCATTTTACTTCCCTAACAGTATTAATTATTGTTATTATTATTTATTATTATTAAAAGGGAAGCATTTATAGCCTAGATTTTCAGTCATTGTCCCCTTCCTAACCTTTAGAAATATGTGGATTGTCCTACTTTCAGCCCTTCCTTTTAACAGCAGTTTCAATCTTGGTATTTCTGCATCTTTCTGCGATCTGTGTGGTTACTTACCGCAACTAATTTTGTGCTTCAAAATGAGGAAGTGTACCTTGTCAGTTTGATTTAAACGGATAACAGAGTGACGGCTGACAGGACAGGGTAGCGATCGTATTTCACGGACCCTCTCCCATAATGCCGTTAATGACGTGGCAGCAGCAGGGAACGGGAGGCAAAGGTCTTTTGGGTATTTTGACCTGCCTTTTGTGGACATGTTCATGTTGAACATTCATGTCAAGAATCATTCCACATCTCATTACTGCCCCAGATACAGTCTGTATTCCCAGCGCCTTTAATTTGGATCACAAATGCTAATGAACATCTGGGTAGTCTGGTCTCATTACTATTTTTTTAAAGGAGAAGTAGGCCTGTATATTTCCCATTGCATATTGGTAGTTTTACAGATGTGCATGGTGAGCGGGGTTGTAAACTTAATTTAAACCTGCATTACATTTAATTGACATGGGTGGCAGACGTTATTATTCTGAGAAACTTAATGTACCTTACACTTATGTATTATCCAGTTATATTGCTGGATGTCTACAGAAGCAATTCTGGTTAAGTACATTGCTGAGGACACACCACCAGCATCCAGCATGCGGTACTTGGACAAGAGCTTGCAACTCCTGAGTTTACAAGCCCAGTTCGCTAATCGTTCTACAACACGGTGTGGGTTATGTTTGAAGTATGTCATGGTTTGTAGTAGTGGGTTCAGTGTTTGTTGCATGTTACATGGCAATCCTTCATGTTTGAACTCCTGTTACCAAGCCCAATTCTAACGGTTACTTGCGTGCTTATTTAGTAGCTACAGGGTGTATGAGTGGGGTTAGAGGGGAAACGAATGCATCATTCTCCTGCATCATGACTTTAACAGTGCAGTCAAACCATGCGTTTTAGCGTATCAAATGGTAGCCTTCACGCAGCAACTGGTATCTCTTAACCATTGCAAAATGCATCCGTGAGAATGCAACGGCATTTTTTTCTGTTTGAGTTATTTACAGAGGCACGTTGATGCCTCATTTTCACACACTTGGCCTTTTGTGGTTATTTTTCTTCACTACAGCTATGACGGCACTGCCTACAACTGAGTAAAGGTGGTCATCTTCTTTCATTAGTGTCACATGCCTCTGAACGATGCTATACCTCACATTTAAAAGTGGGTAACGTGGCTTTTTGGGTGGGGTGTCTGACTAAAGCACTCATTAGCCCCTTCACCACCGGGTTGCAGAAACTGTTCACAACGGGGACTGCACGGTTCCTGGAGCAAGTTCGTGTTCGCTTTCCCAATGCACTTCGAGGAACGTGAATATTAGGCAAAGTAGGAGGAAGGGCAGTGGGAAAGTAGAGGGGACCCACGGATATGTTTAAGACGTATTGTGTTCTTAATTTTTTTGTAGCCCTGCTTCAGTTTCTAGAAATTCTCTCATGATGTCTAACTTTATGCCCAGTTCAGCTAAATGCATCTTTTTGTTTAGTTGCCACCAGTTCTTTATGATAGGCTGCGGAATTGTCTAGAAGAATGCAGAAGTATTGAAGAATGCAATTGTGTGTGCCTTATTGAATCAATACGGGATGCAATTTGTTGCGTATTTTTCTACACAATGTTCCATACACGCAACGTTTTTCACATTGGTAAGAATAACATGAATCGTGAATAAAATGACACTCGATTCATATGAAATGGGGTAGTTGAGACACAGAATCGGTAGTAGCAGGCATGCACTGTGTATGTCAGTGTGAGTGTGTGCCCGAGGCAGAAATGTTGTCAGCTGTTACTGTCCGTCCTTATAGAGTAACCTTTCAAATGTGTCCATTTTCTAATGTTGGCGGGGGCATTTCTTATTTTTCACATTGAAGGTGGCAACCCTATTTTCGTTACAGCTCGCCGACTCAAACCACCTCTGAATGACATGTCATCCTGCGACCAGATAATGATTAAAGCTTGCACCTCATCATTGGTCCATATTGTCTGCTTTTGTTTTTCCATTTTACTTTTGTTTGAAGACACTCTTGCTATCTAGATGCTTCCCATTGCTTTTCTGTTGCCGGTATTTAAAAACGGCACTTGGTCTGCTTCGCAATTCTAGCGAATATTGTGTTTGACCAATTGGCTATGTTTAGTACTGCAAGCTCCACCCCAATTGTTTGCAAACCGTGAATAAGTACTACCTCACGAACAGGGACTAACAATGGACATAGGAACCATGCCCCAGGTGCCAAAATTGGCTCTGGTTCCTCCGGTGGGAAAGGGGCAAGTTCCTGAGTTCCGGAAAAGGTTCTCCCGGTGAAAAAGGGGGTATTTATAGAGCAGAGTTGCACGCACTGTCCTGAATCAAATCCTGACAATGTGATGGTGGCAACTGCAACCAGCAGTACATAATTACCAATAGCCTTGCCCAGGGAGCGAGGGTTGTAGTTGGCGGTATTTTCCACCAGTGATCACTCTGCTCAATCAGGCTGCTGCACGGTTAGTACAGTGCTTCAGTGTAAAGACTGTAGACTGAAATATCGCCTGAGGCTGGCTACATGGGCCTCATTGGATCCATGTGCATGTCTGTGCTCTCAAGCTATGGAGAAGGGAAGTACTGTTATGGGCTAACAAACATGGCCGGGCATTCCCATTTTGGAAAAAAAAGATGTCAAACAAGAGAGGGAAAAGTTGGAATTCACTCTTGAATGTGTCAGTTCTGATGCATGTTTAGTGCATCTCTGTGTCTGCTGTGCTTGTAGCCATGCTGTGTAGATCACTTTGTTTGGTTTGGGGAAGTGCGTTTTTCCTTTGAAATTGTTAGCACTTACCTGCATAGACTGGATCCTGTTGTGTAAACGGCATATGTTGCCCTGTAGAGCAATGTGCTCTGAATCAACACGTGTGGTGTGGATGGCTGGATGCTTCAGTAATTCAGAATGGAGTTTCTTGCAGAATATTGGAGTTTCTCTGTGGCACAATGGACAATATTATGGAACAGTCCTGACTCCTGAGGCATAATTCACATATAGCTACTTAGCTAGGCACACTGTAAAGGGACACAGTATATGGACTCCACGCTGAACACCGTTCCATGATGGCGGTTGTTTTTTCAAGTGTGTATTGTTTCATGTTTACGTAATGCAGGGATTGGTGAGAAGAGGGAATAATGTGTTAAATGTCTCTAGAGCATATAGACTATTATAATGAAATAATAACAAAAATATTGCATTTCACTGTTACCGGGAATGATTTTGTCAATCCTGGCAGGCACCCAGGGGATGTAATCATCAGTCTGTTAGAAAGCGTAGGCTGTATAATCTGGTACACTGCTGTACAAACCTGAATCAAAGACATTAATAGATTAAACATGGATTTTGCATGATGGGTCTCCAGTGTTCCAGTCACCATCCAGCTCAGTTATGTTTTTTAATTTATTTATTAATTTATTTTTTGATTCATATGGATTTGATTTTTGAACCACAGACGGGCTGTGATCCTTCTTTTCCGGACAATTCATATTACTTGATCAATGAAGCAAACGGGGGGGGGGGAATCAAAAATTGAAATTTATTTATTTATTTTATTTATTTATTTATTTATTTATTTAAACACTGAAATCTCACAATACATGAACAGGCTGCCGCATTATAGATCACATACATCACCCTGTAGTGAAATATCTGAGGTGAGAAAATTAGATTTGTGTATCTCCTTAATGTTGGCCAGGAAATTTACAAACAAAAACAAAATAAACCAAACTCACCTGCTAGAGTATTATCTCAGCACTGTGTTAAATGTCAGGCAGTTTAAATAGAACGTGGCTTTTACCCAAATGGAAATACTTTAAATTTGCAATGTGTAACTGGGCCATGCCATTTGAACAGTTTGGGAGTCACATGACGCCTCCAGACATTATCTCGCCATTTAGAAGGCACGCTCATAAAAGCTGATTTACAATGCATGACGCTGCGACATAAAAGTGATTGAACTCGAGAAACAGATTTTAAATAAAAGTCAATTGGTGTGCAATCAATTTAAAACGGTTCAAACTGAAGAAACCATTAACAATGTGGGGAACAAGCTCATGAATTATTAGAAAAATTGTACATGTTATTGGAATAATAACAGGAAGGGTCAGCTTAAATAAAATAGACATCTATGTTTGTAGCTATCTGCCTCCAACCAACTAAGTACGGAAGCAATCTCAATTTACAAATTTGCATCTAATGAATATATGTTAGTGCTTTCTGGCATGCAGATGCATTCCATTTGTGGGAATGGTTGTAGTGCTGCAGAATTGCAAGTTTTATTTAGGGGAACTTTTCAATAAATACAGGACCAGTAAAGCTCGTAATAGTTTCAAATGGTTTAATGAAATAAGGTACTTGTACCATTTATAAGTTAACCACCTCTCATTTTGTATATATTTAAATGTGTGTAGATGGGGCTCTTTCTAATATAACTTGATTGTGCTTTTTGGTGTGGCTGTTTTCAGCCACATTGAGTTGTGAGGAGTGATCCTATTAAAAGTGGGTAGAGCAGTCATGGGCTTTCATTAACATGTTCTCAGAGTGAAGGCAGGACTTTAGGCCCCACCAGTGGTTACCACACAACTGATGGAGAAAAACTACATCGAAGGCAGGAAGCCCCCAAAAACGGAGTGATGGGGTTACAGCGTGAAGCCTGTCGTTGGGTTCCATGCTTGTGTGGGCTGTCCTTAAATGTAGGCGTCACCTATGTCCAGTGAGTCATTCAATTCTAACGGAGAGAGAGCGATAAGGCGCGGTTCAGCCGATGTCGCTGGCATCGGTACGTATCGCGAGTAACGCACTGTTTGCACAACCTTAAAATATTTTAACTTCTGCGCAAATTGCTTTGACCAGCCAGTGCTCAAACCAATCAAATGTATGGAGGCGGGTCATCTTACTAGAACACGTCACTTCCCTTCAAACTGTCGTTCGTAGGTTTTCATAAATGCGTTGGCTATCCCAACTATTTTGCTTAAGTTATGTTCCAGCTTGCATAGCTAGCTAACTAAACAAGCTAAAAAAGCTTTTTACCCAGCTTGCTAATGAACTATGCTGTAGCTGCAGAAAACTAATGAAATCTGAAGCGAATCTCCTCCGAACCTGACTGGCACCAAAATGGAATGCCCACCTTACGAACTTAAATGCTTTATTTTTCACTAGCAGTGTTGCATACCTGTGACACTACATGGCAAAAATGCTTTGGTCTCAATCCAGGCTCATTCTGAGGTAAGGCCAGAGGTCTACACGGAGAGGGAGCGCACGGAAGCAGTCCAAGCAGGGAGAAGTCAATACATTGGGAGCCGCATACAGGATGTTACGACACCCCTGTGCTTTCCAGGAAGCCACACCGCTCCTCAGAATCACTGCCAGCGTCAACATGAGGGGTGGCGATGACTCACTGCCTGCTTCTGGTCCAGTCATATCACTGTTCTCAGCCTCGGGGTCTTATCTAACAGCGACCACATGTACATGTACATGCACATCATTATTTCCACCGTATTCTCAAAACTCAAGTATTCAATATTTGAGTAATCGATTAACTTTTTTGTGTATGCCACTAAGGGAGATGAGGGAAATATTGAGTGACCGCTTCGCCACTTAGGTTCATTTAAATGACTGACCAACTAATAATGCTGTGGAATAATCTTTTTTCAGTGACAAGATTTTAGTTCACTACTCAGCATTAAGGTGGATTAGGCCGACATGTAGACTGGATAGCGGCCAATGTGTGGTTTTCTTAAAGAACAGATTTAGCAGGGATGTATTTCTACAACATAAGCACACCATGGCAAAATTGCAATGTTACATAGTGTAATCTCTTGAGTATTTATTTATCTTGCTTGCCTCAGTAAGTGATCTAGTTGGAGAAATTTGTTTTTGTCAAACAGCCTTGTACTGTCAGTTCTGGCGTAAGTGAAATTTTTGGGGAAATGGTAATAAAAAATGTATTGAGAGAGCTTCAGAAATGAGCCATAACATTAGATTAGCTATGTACTAAGTGGTGATGTTTCTTAGATTTTTTTGTGTTTTCAGTTTAGCTGGGCTTAGCCCATAGACATGCTATTGTGCCCTCTGGACCCAAAGATTAACTTCTCTCTGGGTTTGGCAGCAGAGGCAAAGAAAAGGTTTAGTAAATTTTACCTGCTGTGATTTTGACCTGAGAGAGACTGAACGTGAAGCTGTAGGATCAGGGCACGGCTGTTATCGCTTTCTGTGTGTTATTTGTACGGGCTAATCTTTACAACCTTTGGAGTACTTTTGAATGTGTTTGTGTGTTTTGAGCTGGTATTGCTCAGACTATTGTCATGTATGTGGTCAGCTGGGTTGATCCGTTTGTCTGAGGCAGCATGTAAGCATATGGGGGAGTTTTTAAGCTTATAGTTAAGAACATTCAAGGTAGGACGTGCCTCTTGTAAAGATCAATGATTACCAGAAGCCTTGTGCAAAGGGCATGTACAGTTCCAGTAAGAATGCACTTTGTTTACTAGAAACATTTGCCTCGTGCCACAACGCTCATTGGGCCTTATTCATGAAACGTGAGCAGAACAAATTTTGAAACACATTTTGGCATTCATCAAAGTTTTTGTATCTGAGCTTTGTTTGTATTTGCGAAGAAACGTTATAGCTGCTCAGGACCACGGCACATGTACCGCGTTCATAAATTCAAAATGCCACTAAATGTAACTTTGGAATGTCAATTAGGATATTAGGATCAAAGACTAATCCTTAACCTTTGAAATGCACAATGCAAACGTAATACTTTACGTGAATTGTAAAAAGCTAACTTTTTATTGATTACGCTTATTACACAATTGATCAGTTGTAGGCAATGAACCGGTTTAATTAGACCCATAACGTAATGAATACTCCCAGTACTGGTTTCTAAGTTGATACAAATTCAAATGCTATATGACATTAAATAGGCTAATTAAAACCCATTTAACGAATGAACGAAATTTGCTTTAAAGTGGCTTTGCAATCGCTTATCTTGCGCTGTTGGCATACAATCCAGCTAATGCCAGCATACATCTAGTTCCCCTACATCATGCAAAGCCAGGTGGAGGTAAAGCGGATTTGTTCTGTACTTCCCGACGTGCCCAATGTTATCGGTGCCATAGACTGCACACACGCGCATCAAGGCTCCATCTGATGATGCGTTTGCGTATATGAATAGAAAGGGCTATCACAATGTGCGGCTGACGTGATACGAAATGTGTGTTTATCAATGTCGTGGCCTGGTGGGACCCACGACAGCTTCATTCTGCGGGGAAGTTCATTTCGCACTTGTTTGGAGAATGGTGCTGTGAGACAGTTGGCTTATTGATAAGAATAGTTTTGTCAAATTGCTCGTCCTTTGCCACCTCCTGTCGCTGGGATGCTTGTGTGCGTAGCTATGCGTTTCTTCGCCTTCAATTTAATGTTGGTCTTTTCTTTTTTTTCTTTTTTTTAATTGATTACTACTTTAACAGTTTGTGTGATGGGTGATCCTGCATTGATGAAACGTTATCTCCTGCCAGGCCTTTACAGGCCAGTTCACCGGTACTGACGATACAAATGTTTTACTGAACGTTTGCTAATAAAACTTTGATTTTACTGTTGGAATAATTATTTATTTTGATTTTTATGGTACATTTTGAATTTGTATGCACCTGTAAATGGAATGGGAATGCATTTATGCTAATCGTAAACAAAAAAATAAAATAAATGTGCACATGCACGGAATACGAACAAATCTGCCTTTCCCACACGGTTTGATGGATCCGTCTGTCAGAACAATTACAGCATCCTGACAAGCAGGACTAATGAGCTGTACTCTTTAACTTATGACATGTCTTGGGCTACGCTCCTCTCAGGAATGTTCAGCTCTTCTGCTGTAGTCAAAGCCACTGTTCAGAATATTGGCATAACCGATATCCTTCATAAATGCTTTAGTATGGGGTGTCGATGATGAAATAAATTTATCTCAATATCAATGGCTACAGTATTATTATTATTATTTATTTTATTTTTTTAAGTGACGTGGGGCAGTTGGTGAATCTTAATCGTATTGTACAACCCTATTTCCAAAAAAGTTGGGACAGTATGTAAAAGGCTCATGAAAGCAGAAAGCATTGATTTGTAATTATTTTTTTAACATATTTAATTGAAAACAATACAAATAAAAGATATTTAATGTTTTACCTTATAAGCTTTATTGATTTTTTTGTAAATATACGCTAATTCCAGATTTGATGCCTGTAAAAAAAAGTTGGGACGGGGGCAAAAAAAAAAAAAAGACTGGGAAGTTACTAAGTTGCTATGATGCTATCATGACTGGGCATAAAAGGATATCAATGTTCAGAAGAGAAACACCTCTGAGCTCACAGTGCCATCTTGACTGTGTGCTCACTTGGAAGGCCGTGTAGTGGTTTTATTCTGGTCATTCTGGTGTGCTGCTCGAGCCATTGATGTGGTTATCCCGTATCGGCCAAACCACGGAGAGAGCTGAAAGTCGATGGCATCCCATTGCGAAGCAGAGGAAGTGAAAAGCATCCCACTGCTGACCTAACGCCTTCCTGTGAGGGAATACAGGTAGTACAGATGGGGGTTTGTCAGGAAAGGTCACCGAGAACGTTTGTCAGTGGGTAGCGCCAGCGCCCAGGAATGATTGTCTGAATATTTATTTATTTATTTATTCATATCGTGGAATCAACAGAGAGCTGTAGTATGTTCAGGCTCCCTGTTTTAGTCAGTGAATGAAATTGGTAATTAATTTGCTTCTTTTTCTACTAATATGAAGGTAACCAAATCTAAAGGAGGGACCAGCAGCATGTACCCTCTATGCTGAATAGAAAACTATAGCTCTCGCCTCAGTTTACAGGGGTGCAAACGGGATAAAGAATGGCTGCTATTTTTAATGACCTACTGTTTCTGGACCTAGAAAGGAATGCAGTGGAATCCATTCCAGTCACGTAATATGGTGGTATGGGCCCACATGAAAATAACTACAGAAAATACTTCATTTTAAACTAGGCAAACCTTACGTTACTAAGCAGGTCATCGTTGTCTCATGGTTTTGGTTAATTGTGTTAATCTGGCTAATTTTGAGACCTCACATGCTGGCTGCTTGTATAATAGTAGTTATGACCTCACCTTGTTGTGAAATCACATCTTACACTTACAGAAACTACAGAATATGTATTTTTTTTGTGTGTGTTCAGCTTTTTTCTTTTTATTCTTTTTGACCATTTAAGGTCTGTGTTCTTTTGCGGCTGTGACCACGTCACTTAGTGTGGAACAGGTACTAAAGCAGTCCTTTAAGTATAAAGTAGTCCAGCCATATCCGCTGTCTCGGGACTTTTGACGTGGAATTGGGGGGGGGGGGGGGGGATTTCGCAACATGTCACTTCCCTATGGAAAAATAGTTGGGCGATCACAGGGTACTTTAAAATAGAAAGTTACCTCATTCCCTCTCATTCTGACCTCCAGTGAATGGCTGAAATGGTTTCTGGACAAAGGAGAACCTGCTAGAGAAAACCGCCTGAAAACAAATGAAGGCCACACCAACAAGTCTAATTATTATACAATATGTATTGTTTTAATCACTCGTTTTGCACCGGGACCTTTTCCTCCAGAATTTTCTGAATTTCCCTCCTATTCACCTTCAGAATATGTAACTTTTTAACATAGACAATTTTATTTATTTTTTTAAATAATGTATCCACAAAGCTTGCGGAAAGATGCAAAATAGAATATGTAGAGTTTCTTTTCTTAAAAAAAATATATATATATATTGACTGAATTTGTAATTTCAAATCTATTTTATGGTCCATAAGCCTTGTTGTGTTTGTCTGAGTTTTACAGACTAGGTTAACCCCAATATAGCTCTGGTTTTACCCAGATATAGCCTGGCTACGTCCTTGTCGGGTGGAAAATGTACTTTTCAACCGAATGTAGGTGGGTTTTCACCAGAACGCCTAGACTGTGTTTCACTAAATGCACTAAAGCTTTCTGAATTAAAAAATCTGTCCTTTTATCCAATCATAAGCTAGTAAGCTACCACACTAAAGGGTTAGGCAGTAAAAAACATTCAGATGATGTTGTAGCTTATATGATCCATCTCGCTGACGGTAGCTGAAGGTGTTGTGTTGTGTATAGAGGAGTCTCTCAGGAACCTTTTTCTACTTCGAAGGGCCAATTACCAGAGAATATTTCGAGAGCTGACAGGTTTTGTGAGATGGTTCCAGACTGGTCCACAGAGCTGCGCTCCCGCTCAAAGTGCTGCTCAGATTCATAAACGAAACGCTAGTATTCCAGTTCTGCTTTTTGTAAATGGGTCTGGTCCTATTCTGTCGACCTGAAAGCCCCTTTTGTCAGCTGAGCACCGGGTCCTTTGTGCTTTGGGGAAAGCACTGTAAGTGCATATAGTAGAGATGCTGGGTGTAACCGAGCGGAACACAAATGAGCTGAGCTGTCAGATTTGAGTCGTCCGATGAAAAAGGGTCATGCAGTGATGGCTTCTGTTTTTTGCGTGCTGTTCAAAAACGTCATTAGTGTCCAAAGTACAGTAAACGTACATCAGTGCATGACTCGTGAATTGATTCAACTCGTTTCTACTCTGAAAACTTTGTTCTCGATTTCTCTCAGCATTAGGAAGGTGCACACTTTTAATACTTGGTTTGTATTTCTGTGTAACTGTTGAGTTGACCCAGTAGCCGCTGTAAGTTTTCTTCTTGTGTTCTAAGATCTGGATTGAGATGCCTGCTTTTGTATTATGAGTGGCAATGAGCCCCAATGGTTCGCATTTTCACAACTGGTATTGGTGGAGTCAGGTACAAGCTCACCGTTCTCATCACAAGTAGATCAGTTCCTCAAGGAACTGAAAGCATAATATTAAAAGACATAAAAAAGACATGACGTCACTTTCTTATTCCAACAGATAAGATTAAAGCCTCATAAATTCAGTGGGATTTTTCCCAACAAACCACATCGGTATTATTTGGCGTGGGCTAAATCTGGGAATACCTCATCCGAGATCTTTTCAAATTAATTTTAATTTAACTTGCCTTAACATTTATTTATTTATTTATTTTTCTTCAGTATGCCCATTTAGTTTCAGTATGGTAATACATTTTGGCCAAATTTCCCTTGGTTTTGTCAAGGATGAACACAGCCATTGAGGCCTGCTACTTTGGCTCAGTCAGTAACCTTCCTTTTCCCCACCCCTGCCCTCTCCTCCAGACCTGATCCAGTGCACCAATGAGATGAACGTGAACATTCCCCAGCTGGCCGACAGCCTGTTTGAGAGGACCACCGGCACCAGCTGGGTGGTGGTGTTCAAGTCTCTCATCACGACGCAACACCTGATGGTCTACGGAAACGAGGTGAGTTTTCCCCTTGCTCCCGGGAAGCGCTGGAGTTTCACTTCCTACTCTTAATATCGGGGCTAGGTTTTAAAACGGTTCCCTTCCACATCAATGTACAGTTTGTTTTTTCACTTGAATTGGATTAACTGAAATATACAGTGAAATTTTCAAGGCTTTGTACTTTTGCCACGTAACCTGATTGGTGCTTCTTCGTGATCGCCGAGCTTGACTACATGGTTAGAATCTGCCGGAAACCTTGCAGGCTGGCCCCACAGGCCTGCGTCAAGGTAGCGTTTATAGTGTGGTTCTCATGAAGGAACTGTGGACACCACCTTTGGTTTGGGAGCCATGTTGGCTTGTCATGCTGAGACAGCAGTGTTATGGAATTTGTCCAGGGGTACTGGGGTTAGCTACCGCAGCTCTCTAAAAGACAACTACCCTGTTGTCTGTTCAATCGCATTCTATCTTTTAATACTAGAACCATATACCTATTTTTCCCTTGCCTTATTCTTTAGTGTCTGTTTACCATGTCTAATGTCTTTATTAAATGTCTTTTGGATTTTATGGATGTATTTAATGAGATTGAATGAGATTTGCAGTGTGCTGTAAGCTGAGAGAGGGGGATAATGGTTTCTCAGCCTGCTGACTGTGTAAGTTGCACTGCAGATCTTCACATGGTTTGAGGCTGAGGGTGAAAGTTTATCCGAAACGAGGTCCAAATCATGGCGTTCTCTTCACTCTGCGACGTCGCCCGTTTTTGTGTTTCAGCGGTTTGTCCAGTACTTGGCTTCGAGGAATACGTTGTTCAACCTCAGTAATTTCCTTGACAAGAGTGGGTTGCAAGGTGAGTGAGGTCACCTTTCTTTGTGTTTTTTGGTTTCACTTTGTTATGACTGCGTCTGTCTCAGGCAGTGCTGATGGGTGTGCCTCAGATCTCTGTCCAATCGGAGCCTGAAAGACCTTACTGGGAAGAGCACTCTACATCTCCTACACTCTTAATTGTCTTCATTTATTTACATTGTTATTGTTTTGATAGTTTTTTATTTATTATGTACTGTGATTATGAGGCATTTTTATACATATAGATGTGAATGATAAGCAAAGATGGGCTGAATTTCTGTTTCTTCTCTGTCAATCTTCTCTTCTGTCTGCCTGACCATTCGTTCCTGGTTCTAGTCATTTTTTGCACATTGTACTTTATTTAAAGTCCTTGTCACTTAGCAGACGCTGTTATCCTGAGCAAATTACAATGCAAACACGCGCGCAAAGATCAGTGATGAAAATACAGTAATTCCCTGAGGAGGTAGGCCCGGGGGGAAGACTGGAGGTGCAGACTGGAGCATAGCCATACTAGAGCAAAGAAACACAGGCTAATGATATGTGGAAACAAGGCCACAAAGAAGCACAAGACTCCCATTCATGGTCTCTCTGTTCCCGCCTGTTCCCGCCTGTTCCATGCACCGTAGGCAGTTTGACAGGTTTTTAATTTCGGTGAGGTCATTGGAGCATCCCAGCCTCTGATTATGGGTTTGTTTTATTTTTGGGGTTGTAGTTACCGCTTTCTCTGTTTTTCCGGTATAACGAGTGCTTCTGAGAAGGTCAGCTTTCCCAAATGGTGGTATGAACAGCTCATCGCCCACAGCGTTGATAGGCAGTGCTCCACCCGGTCACGGAAATTACCTGCTTAAACAGCTCTTATGTTCTCTGTCTACTTGTCCCCCCCCCCCCCCACAGGCTATGACATGTCAACGTTCATCCGAAGGTACAGCCGATATCTGAACGAAAAGGCCGTCTCGTACAGACAAGTCGCTTTCGACTTCACAAAAGTAAAACGAGGGTAAGCGGTTCCAGCTCTTCGTCAGCTCGGGCGGCCCACGTCTTCCTCTTTTTCTTTGTTGCCAAGAGCACTGTGACCTCTCTCAGCCACTCTCGCACTGGGGGGAAAAAATAAAAAAACATTTTCAAAAGAAAATGTTCTTCAAATACAAGCCCCCCTGGCTTTGCTGCTGCTGTGCTGTCAGTGACTGAAAGATTTTTGTATGTTTAAAAAGCTTGAAATTGTCACCGGCACCCCCTCCCTCCCCCCCCGTGTTGTTCTGCACTGTGACACTGCCTTTAAGCGTTCGTTTGAAACACTGCTGCATTGTTTGGCGCAGGTCGGATGGGGTGATGAGGACCATGAACACAGAGAAGCTGCTGAAGACCATCCCTATTATTCAGAACCAGATGGACGCTTTGCTCGATTTCAATGTGGGTTTTCAGCTGCCTGTGTTTCCCTTCCCTGATTCCCCGAATAAAGCGGGTCTGAAGCCTCCATCGACAGACGGGAAGATGCTGATCTGTGATGCATCGCAATGGTTGTTCAGCCAAAAATCTATCGCACTCTGCAATTTTTACCTAACAATTTTGCCCCCTTTGTAACATTTGGCTCAGTGATGCGGCATTTTCTCTACTGGGAAGCATTGCATTATGTTATATTTTCTTCTACCACATGCCCTTCTTTGAAGGGCATTGCACAGCTTAAATGTTGAGCTATTATCAACAATGTACATGTAGAATATAGTATAGTATGTAGAATATTGTACACCTGGATATGTGGTTCACCTGTTCAGACCCATGTTGAGTAAGGCGAGCACTGTTGAACTATTTCAAATTACACTTTATATGTTCAATACAAAGTTATGTTCTATTGTTTGCTGATGAAGTTGATTGTTCCTCTAAGCCTCTGAATTACTGAATTACAAGGCCGGTTCTTTAACTGTTCCAACACCCTATGGTGTATTATACTACAGCCAGGGAGCAAGGCTCTTGTGAGGTTCTGTGGAGGTTACGGGAGGTTCCACTGTGCACCCATTCAGGCTCTGTGTTCTGTTTTGCCTCCTTTCCCAGGTCAACGCCAATGAGCTCACAAACGGTGTCATCAACGCAGCCTTCATGCTTCTGTTCAAAGACGCCATCCGGCTGTTTGCCGCTTACAACGAAGGCATCATCAACCTCTTAGGCAAGTTCAACAACTACGTGGGCTGCACGGGTGATATTTCATGTAGATTGCTGAAGATATCTTCCTTTGGATGGTCTGTTGTTGATTATTATCAACCTCTTGTTGTCAGCACACTCTGTCCTCTTTACTCTCAATTCCCCTTTTCTCTATGATGGTAGTATACACTCTGTTATTACCTCTTCGTGTTATTTGTATATTTTGCATTGCGCTTTGATCAGTAGATGCTGTAGTAATGGAAAACAATGACAATAACATCTATATGTGTGGAGAATTAATGATTTAAATCAATGGTTCTTTTTACGTTCATAATTTCAGATTGGAACTCTTTATATTGTTATTTTTACTCTTGCTCGTATTGTAGAGTTTTATGGCATTTCTGTTTGGTATGCTTGTTCATCCCGGAGAGATTGAGTGTGCAGTGTATGCACTCTGTAAACCCAGCTTCGGTATAAAGTTTCAGTTTCTGTGCAATGTTTCGGGCTTGTATTGTGGAGACTGAGTTCTCTCTGAGAGGTAAAGAATTTGATAACACGCATGATGGGGCTGACAGATTGGGGGGAGGGGCTCATCTCCAAGGTCACGGCGTAACAGCCCAGTCAGTGCACACAGAGAGGGATTGGTCCACTTCGCTTTCTGTAAGTTAACAAGCAATTTGCAATGTCTGGGAGATGGGCGGTAAGGCAAAACAAGGTGCCATGCTTATAATTCACCCTTTTTTTGTTGCCGTTTTGGAAACGGCTGTATTTTTCCATTTTCCATTTTTTTTTTAAATGTCGTTGACATTGTCCTTGTTTTGTTGTTTGTGGGGCCGCGTCTATGCTCGGTACGCTCAGCGACAGGTTTAGTTAATTCATGTTTTCCGGTGACGCTTCAGAAGTAATGTTTCACTCCAATGTTTCTGACCACAGAGAAGTACTTTGACATGAAGAAAAATCAATGCAAAGAGGGCCTTGACATCTACAAGAAATTCCTTACGCGCATGACGAGAATTTCCGAGTTCCTCAAAGTCGCAGAGGTGAGCCTCCACTGTCCCGCTTACTTTTCTCGTAAGGAATGTTTTCCTTATCATTATTGCTGATTGCCCTTCAACATTCTCATGGATAAAACCAGTTTACTGTCTGCCATCGCCGGAAATCTCATTGCATCTCTTGAAGACAGTCAGGTTCCAGATAACCTTGGTGTGTCTTTGAACTATGACAAAATAAATAAATAAAGGCACATTCCCCAAAATTACTTTTTGTATGAACAGAATCGTTTCCACATCATGTTCTGGGACATTTTCAAAGTTCAGTCAGTTGTCTCCAAGAATAATGAAAAGATAACTTTTAATGGTAATCGGGTACATCAAGTACAAAGTCACACAAATGACGAGATGTTTTTGTATTTGCCCTTTCCTGCCCCCCCCATCTGTTTTCACCTTTTCTGCCTGCAGCAAGTAGGCATCGACCGTGGAGACATACCAGACCTATCTCAGGTAAGACCTTTCTCCCCCCACATTCCACTTTTAATGGAGGAGAACACAGGTAGGAAGCGTCTACTCTTTCAGCTCGAGTTTTCCCATAGACGTACATGGTATTCTCTGCGATAAGAAATTAAGATGTTGCACTCACAATTCCACACTGTCTCAGTTAAAGAATTCTGGTGAAGATCATGGCCTCTGTCCTGTTAATCCATAATGTTCAGTGCACACAGGCCTTTAACATATTTTAATAAAATCTTTATACGCTGTAATTGGCATCAGCCCAGTTGCTGATTAGACTTCGATCAATGCTAATGATCACTTTTAGTGAGTTGGTGAACTCCTGCCTTCCCCAGAACTCTGGGTTCTGCAGCACAGGGACACAATGACCCAAATGTGATAAGTCCCCACTGCTTAAGCGGGACTTCTTTGACTTGAGCTTTACCATTTTAAGTACTCTTGTGTCTGAATTCAATTCACATTTGTCCTCAAGTTTGACTTGCAAACAAATGCATGTGTTAGAAGCTCGGTTTGCCAAGCCAATTTTGGTGAGCCAATTTTGTAAGTGAAAAAAACAGTTGCATTAATCATGAGTGAAACATAAGGACAGATTTTGATAGGATCCTGGCCATGGTCTTATTTAATAGGAGACATCACTCAGCACTTCCCTACCTTCTGTGATTGCACTTTGCACTGGGCTTACTTTGATTGAGCTCCCAAGGGCGCAGGGGCTCCCAATGCATGCAGCCAAAGGGGGACAATTCTCTTCTCACTTCTGTTTTCTCTTCACAATGTACAGTAAATAAAGGTGTTAATTCAGAGTTATGGTTTAGATAACTTGCTGTTCTTCATGACTTATTCTGCTCTGGGGAAACCTCTTCTGAGAATCAGTAAAGATCAATAAAGATTTACAAACGTCTATTCAGAAACTATAGATTTTGCTTTGTGTTCAGACGTACTTGCTAATCAAGTGCTAGGGCTCGTTAGGACTACACAAAGCAACGTATTATTAATCCTAGTAAGAACTCATTGATAGGGTTAGATTTGTATCTGGAGATACATACTTCAGTATTAAATCTGACTATTACCACCTTTATGTTCTGTATTTTTCCTTCTCTTTGCGTCTTCAGTTCACGGTTTGTGTAAGTATCTTCACCTCACTCTTTTTCTGTGTGCTCGTGTGCATGCGTGCGTGTGCATGCGTGTATGCGTGTACGTGCGTGTGTTTGAGTGTGTGTGGAAAGGGCTTGGTTCTGTGCAGTTGTCTGCGCGCAGTTTTCCTGTGGTCTCTTGAGTCGTGCTTGTGGAAGCCTCTGCTGAAGCGGACTGTGTGTGTTCTGGCAGGCTCCGAGCAGCCTTCTGGATGCCCTGGAGCAGCATCTGGCTTCCTTAGAAGGGAAAAAGGTGAAAGACTCTACAGCAGCGAGCAGGTGAGCTCCACTGAGCGTGATTTATAGATTCAGGTCATGATTCAGACACCAGAATGTTAATTTGAGCGTCATTTTGAGTAATCCCACCCCAATTTCTTTCATTTTATTTTATTCGGTCAAACGGTAAGCTTTTTGTATAAGAGTGAACGTTCTATTTTCTGGAGTTAATTTATTAATATAATTAAGGCACTTAAACTTTATTTGTGAAGGCTCCAGTCCAACTCTGTAGTTTTTATATTGGTAAAATCTCGGAACGTTCTATTAAGATTGAGTTTTTCCATTGCGTTAGAAGTTCACATGGAGACGTTGATTTTTGATCTTAAGATGAACGTGCAAATTTTCTCCTTCGGTGCTTTTATGTCCCAGTGTGATTTCTTTTTTTAATTAACACACTTAAAATGAACTAAAATCATTAAATTAACTTGCGTGTGAAGTTTATTGAGCTCTGGGATTTTCTCCTGTGGAGCGGGAACGCTGAAAGACGTCAGCGTTGCAAACGCTCATTAAACGCTGCCGGTGGCCAGCGCTGCCTTCACGAGGGCGGTGGGTTTTCTGTCGCGTGCCGAGTCGTCGTGCTGTTTGAAGCCCTCCCCGTCTTTCATCCTGTCCAGGGCCAGCACTCTCTCCAACGCGGTCTCGTCTCTGGCGAGCACCGGCATATCTTTCACCAAAGTGGACGAAAGGGAAAAGCAGGCTGCACTGGAGGAGGAGCAGGCCCGGCTCAAAGCACTGAAGGTACTGTAGAGAGTCATTTCGGCCGGCCGCTTCTCGGTGTCTCATTGTTTGCCGTCTCACTCTGGAGCTTGCCCGCTCTACTTCCACGTCAGATCCATCCAGTCAACACTGTCCTTAACCTTGACATGCAAATAAGTGAGTCATTTGGTCGTAAAACAACAGACGGGTTCAGAATTCACTAACAGAGATGAACTCGCAGATGGTGTATGTGGAGTGGTTTGTGAAGTGTTTATTAGTAAGTCGAAGCTAAGGACAAGTGCTTGCTGAATCCAGTTTGAGTCTGAAATTGGCCCTGCGTATCTTTCTGAGAGTAGTGCTCTTGCAAAGGCATCAGGATTGCTGAAATATTCCACTGCATCTATAGAGCTATTTTATGTTATATATAGCTACATTGGTATGCTAATGTGCTTCTGTTACCATCTGAAAGATTGAGTGTATTGTGCACATTTAAGTAATATATGTGCAAAGTTTTCCATCTCGTGTCCCCTCAAGAATATCACGAGGGCATTAAACTGACGCAGAACCAATTTTATTTTTATATGTCAATGTCTGGTCGACATAAAATAATTGTTCTCCTTTCTGTACAGGTCTCAGTTTGAATTATAGACTTTATCATAACGGTGCATATTTTAAGGCTACGTGGTGGTGTTGCTGAAGGCGTGTACACAGAGCCGTAGGAGTAAAATGTCAGTGAGATTGAGTTGGAGGGTGAGAATGAAGGCTATTGTAAGGGGTAGCCTGCCCCTGTGGGTGTGAGGTTGAGGGTGAGAGCGTAGGGTGTGTTGGAGTTAGGGTTTGGATCAAAAAATGAAATTAGCTTTTTCACCCACTGGCCAGAGTGGCTTGTGCATTTTGACAATGACCAGCCAATTTCAACATTTTACCAACCACATTACCTTTTAAAATATAACACAACCTGGGGTGCGTTTCCCGATAATGATCAATCTTAGGGTTAAGTTCGATTTCAACGAGCGATTCTACGATTGTTCTTTAATTTCTTTTAATTTCCCAAAACAGTTCTTAATGCGTGAACGCGCTGTCGCCTCTTAAGTGCTACTTGACCAGAGGTGTAAAATCCGGGTTCAGAAAGTAAAAAGTCCTCCCCAGTATTTAGTTCCAATCACCTGGATTTGCTAATTTGCACAATTCTTCAGTCAGGAGATGGAACTAATTAGTGAAATCAGCTGGCTGAGTTTATGGGTGGAAGAAACACATAGCAGGACTTTTCCTTTCTGATCCCTGGATTTTACATCTCTACTTCTGTCTGTGGTGCTGCTGATACGGGAGGAGGAGGGGCGATAGATTGGGAGACGCGAACCCCACTGTGATGCCCAATACATGACCGGTTAGGTACGTCAAAGTTTCTTTTGAAATAAAAAATTTTCCCCACTGATTTTACTTGTCTCAAACTTATTTATTAATATGGTTATTTAAGGAATGGCTTTTATGGGTAATTTCAAAATATATAAAAATAAGTAAATTCTAAATAAATAAATAAACATAAATATTGTTGCATCTAACATCACTATAAAAATTACAAATCAGTGGTTATGGTAACCGTAAATTAACACTTACCTGAAAAATCGAATAAAGTATGTGATTTATGGGCTTCTAAAACGCACTTAACAGTCTGTGACTGGTCTGGAGTAATCGTTAATCTACGAGCGCTTTTAAGAGCGTCTTAAGTTAAGACGCTTTTGGGAAACGCACCCAAAGTTCAAGAAGCTTCGTACGAAGGGTTTTACGAGTGTCTTGGCTTTGCAGTGCTTTTGGGAAACACACCCCTGGTTGCTAACTGCCGGTGGCTGCTATATTAGAAGATCTTACCAGACAGGCACTGTCAATTTTTCCAGCATTTGGCTGGTGGTGCTGTTAATTTTACACCCTGGTTAGGATCAGGGTTGGGGAGGGGGGAGAAGGCGCTGAGAGGGGCTCTGCGTGTTCCTGAATGTGGCCCCTTCCACCTAGGAACAGAGGCTGAAGGAGCTCTCCAAGAAGCCTCCCACCACTGCGTCATCGCCGGTTTCCACCACCGGGGGCAGCATCAGCACAGCCCCAGCCATCGACCTATTCTCCACACCGAGCACCTCAAACAGGTGATTACTTGCTCTGCTCGTGCCGTGTTCTCCTGCTCCGATCAAATGAACTGTGACCGAAAGCAGGTTTCCCACATGTGTCCTTTGCATAGTGTGGCAATCATTCTATCTTTGACAACTAGCTTTTGATAGAAGTCCTTTAAAGTCCTGGGGCCACATGTATAAAACTCTGAGTGAAAGAGCGCTCAGGGAGAAAGTCGGAAATCTGCTTTTGCACCGTTTAGCATTTTCTCTCTCTGCCTTTCTATCACGGTGTTGCCATATCACACTGTCTCCAAAAATTGCGTACACATGGTGTCCAGCGTGTGCAGAGGTACGCAGGTTCTCTTATTTTATACATCTGAATTTCTGTGTGAAAACTCGCGTACGCAGCTTTCTGAGGGCATTTTTCTGCTCAGCACTGTTTATACATGTGGCCCCTACATTTGTTGTGTAGATTGCTGCACTTTTCTTATTTTTTGGAGGGGGGGGGGGGTGGAGGGGGGGTTCTTAAATTTGGAGACCGGCCTTTATTGGAATTTTCCATAAGTGCGTGTGTAGGATTTTGTTTGGTTTTATTCATAGTATCCTGTTTAAATGGACTCATTGTCTTGTGAAACTGCGTGCCTTTGTAGGTTTGCTTGCCCAGTAGTGTAATGACAGCTCACCTGGTTCTGATTCTTTCTTCTTCTTTTTTTTTTGCAGCACTTCCAAGATGCAGAGCGACTTGCTGGATCTGCAGCCTCCGTTCCAGTCCTCCGCAGGGCTGCCTGTAGCCACCACATGGGGAGGTAGGCTGTGTGTACGGGCAATCCACACCGTACTTTGTTTCTCTCTTTACAGGTGTCCTGTGCATGGTTTCATCCTTCTTCATTTTATATGTGTGCCAACATTCATTGTTGTTGCTTTTAATAGTCGAAAAAAGGTACCATATTGCATTGTATTTAATCGTATTGTATCTGTGTTTTTTTTTCTTTAATTACAATGGCCGTAATGGGGGGGGCCCTAAAATGTGAAAATCCATCTTGCTGATATGATTCATACAATGAATTTCAGATGTCTTGTTAGTTGTTCTAACTTTATTCACCCTTTAAAATGGCCTTTTTTATTAATTTATTTTATACTCTATATTATATAGAATCTGATCATATGTACATACTTGCAGTGGGATGTCAAGTCCGGAGTGCTTTTTATACTTAGTTTTTAATGGCATTACTGTTCAAACGCAACACTTTAGATGTCCTTTAGATGTTATGACCGTCTTCCAATATTACAAATGCACGTTCACATCTGTATTTGTAATATTGAGATTAATTAAAAACACATTTGTCTACATATATCTGCATGTGTTTGTATCTGTTGCATCCAGTTGGCTCGTTGAACGGCTTGCTAGTTTGTTAAGTATGGCACCACATTTCAAGTGAAGCCCACTCTGTGATACATGCAGTGTTAATTTGCCCTTGTGGGAAGGTATTGGCAAAATGAATGTGTAAATGGCACAGGAGCACGTGGTAAGTTGGTTTATGCCAAAGAGAGACTATAAAAAGGCAAATTTGAGTTGGGGAAAATTGGGCCTCTATATTGTTGTATCAGCCAGTGGGTTCTAGTTATGTTTCTGTTAATGGCATACCGTGGATGGAAAGACACAAAACAGTTTTACTGACACCCGATATAAAAGGGTATGAGTTTATTCCAGCGGTGTTTAGAAAATGTAGTACATAAATGGAAAGGGTTTGCTGCACTCAACATGCTCCTGATTTCTGGGTAACTCTGGGTAAGAGATTAATCATGATAGTTTCATACAGTACTTGCATTTATATTCATATAATGGTATTAATGATATTTTGTCAGCCCCTCTTGAATGAAGCATCAGATGGCTAGATGGAGGAGTATTTCTGAATGACAGAGGGCTGAGCCCACAGCAGTAGCGCCACAGCATGTAGTTGGGTAATTATGGCTCTGGGCGTTGGCCTAGAGGCTCTTAGTCATCCCAACGGGTCCCCTCCACTCATCCATTGAGCAGAATGCATTACCCCAGTCGCTTGTATTTAACAATAGGAAAGCGCATCTGTGCAAATGGATAAATGAGTGTGTAACTTACAGAGCTGTACATTCTGCCAGCGGCCCTTACTAAAGGCTTCGGTCACATAAATAATTTAAGATTTGAGTTATTCATTAGCCTTGCGTGCTCATCGTCTTCAGAGGCACAATATAACTTTTTACGTTGCCCCATGAACCGTTGTTTGATCAGATACAAAATGTAAAAAATGTAAAGTGTTCGAGACTGATTGATAAATTGCCCTCAATTCAGTTATTCAGCCGAGACAACTAGATGTTGCTGATGTCTCCAGCGAGGATTAAAAGATTAGGTTTGGTAGCTTTCTCACGGTGTTGTGTGTTTCCCTCGGGACAGACCATCCCAGAGCAAAGCAGACTATACTGTGTATGGTCATTGAGATAAATGTAGAATGCGTTCTCATCAAAATAAATACATGCCGCCCTGCAGAATGAGGGAGATTTGGAACATGCGGTGGGGGCAGGTGTATATATGCATTGCACAGGGAGTCGCGTGGTTGTTTTGGCAAGCGTAATATCATCATGAACGGCTTTCAGAGATTGTTGGTTGACACAGGGTCATTCCTTATATAAAAGTAAACGGTGATGTGGTGTAAAATGATTAAATGTGACATTATGTTTGCTGTAGCAAGAAATCGCATCCAAATGCTGAGGTATTGAATTTTTCACTCCGCTCGCATTGGAGTTTTAATGGCCTTAATGTGTTTTAGGTCAGGAGAGGTAGAGCGTAATTTTAAATCGCCCTGATTAATGACGGTGTACATTTTCTCCTGGATATTTTTATTCATTCTATTATATGCTTGGAGCTTTTTTTGAAACCGATTTTATTAGTTACGGATTAAATGGCAATAGAGTATCTGTATCCAAGCAATTGGCAATTTATCTATTAATGCAAGACCTTGGTTAAACATTTTGTCTCAATGTCACCTCGGCTCTGTAACTTCAAATCTGCCAGTAAAACGCGCACAAGTCTTTGCAAATGAGAAATTAGTTTGCACATGGATTTCTGTGTAGTGTGAAAAACATAGACTCATAGATTTGATGAGTCCAAGTCCGTAGTTCATTTTACAGAGCCATTTTAGCTACTTAGTATTTGGGGAACCGTGTTTATGTTTTTACTTGTTGTTCCCAGGGCCTCTGTAGAGATCTACATTTGTATCCATTTTATTAATAAAGATACTCATTTTATCATTGTACGGTCATACAGTGTGTGTTTATGTATTATATGTACATAATAAGTAGCTTTGCTCAACGGTGCAGCTGCATTGCCACACCTTTGAGTCTCTTAACCTCTGAGTCGCAGGTCCTGTTCATTTACTCCTGCACTACTCCAGTCTCTACTTCTCAGTGTCAGAGGTTTCCACTTAAGACATTTGTTGTGTGTTCAGTAATCTGCATGCTGCTCTTTTTCCATGTATCGCCTCTTACTCTAACGTGAGCCTGTTCTCTTGTGTCTCCTCTATTCCCCACCTGTGTAGATCCTTTCACGTCCGCCGAGGCTGTCGACGACTCCATTCCAAACTTAAACCCTTTCCTAACAAAACCTGTTGTCGATGCTGCTCATCTACCTGTCGTGTCTTCAGACGCTGTTAGTTTTTCCTCTAGGACGCCAAGCCATGAAATGTTTGGCGGTAAAAGAAAACACTTTATTTCTCTCTTTGCCTCGTTTCCCGCTCTTTCTGTCTGTTTCTCTGTCACTGTTATAAGTGTTTGTGTCCAGTCTTTTACTGTGTTGGGTTAGAGCAGTGATCTTCCTTCCTGGTCCTGGTCGGCCACAGGGTCTGCTGGTTTTTTTTGTTACTCGCCACTTGATTGATAAAAGCATTTGATTAGTTGACACATCTCACCTGGTTTATTGGGTCTCAATTGGTTGCTAATTTTAAGGCGCAAACAAAAGCCAGCAGACCCTGCGACCCTCCAGGACCAGGAATGAAGATCACTGGGTTAGTGGTTCAGTAACTGTCTATAGTCTGTCATCTCAGGCTTCCCGCTCCATCACACTTAATGTTGAGTCATTAGACCTGTCTCGCATTATGTCTTCTCGTACATTTCACTGATGTCGCTAGGCCCCAGTGACTTTATAACCTGTGTAGATCACGTTGTAATCCTAACCTCACTATTTATTTGAAGGATTGACACACATTCTGGGTAATTTTCACTGAGTTGATGCTGGGGCTAAGAGTGTTAGTAACAGCATTCCCTGAAGGGAAAATATTATCAATAAATTAGCAGGCTTCTACTCAGTGACCTCACTTTCGACATCTCCTCTTTTAGACTTGGGTCACATGATAAAGGCCTTCGCTCAGTCTTGTCACGTGACCATATTCTGGGTGGCTGTCTTCATATCTGATTTTTTTAGGTTGTCCCGACAATCAAAATGTGGAAATTGGGTTTCATCACAATTTATTATATGACATAAAAATACAGATTTTTGGCAAGCTTGTGGGAGGAATCCTGGTTAGTTTCACTGTGGCCACCGGATCGAAAGACATTACGGAGCGGGTCTTTTAAAAGCCTCTCTAGGTCAAGTATCACTTTGCGCAAAGTATGCGTCCCTACATCCTTCATAGGGCATGCATGAGGCCTGCATTTCCACAGCATAGCATCTGCAGACGTCTTCCATTGAAACACTTTTTCTCCCCAAAGTTAGTGGGCTGAAGCAAGTAGCATCTTGACTCTTGGTCATAATCATAACCCAGACATGAACATGTAATGTCTACACTCATAGTGAGTGGCTTTACTGACAGAGTCACTAAATATAGGGGGAAAAAGTGATTGATAAGTGTGTGCACTTGAAGTCTGGTTGATGGGCTGCCCCAATTCAGGTCCAGTTACATTTGCAAATATTTATATAACGTATGTCACCCTTGGAAAAAGCATTAGAAAGTGTTTGAAAATAATGAAAGGCATTATGCTTGCTCCATAAAGGCATTAGGAATTCATACTTTGTGTACAGTTTAACCACCTTTTATCATATTTCCCTATTAGCCACATTGATATACTGTCAATTGACATGGACTATTTAATTTGACTGTTTCTTTTTATAGTTTTCAGTAGATACTCATTCATGTTAATATTTTTGATTCTCTAGATCATTACAATCCCTTTATTGATTCAAGCTCTTCCGTTGCAACCAATTATGAACAGAGAGTTCGGATAGAGCAGTTTGTCTCAGGTACTACGATGATGATCCATCTAGCTTATGTTTTCTGTAAACCCAGGAAACATAGGGATCCAGTGCTAAGTGCACTTGTGAAAAGCATTTCCTCCCCCCTCCCATACCCCCCCCCCCCCCCCAGTACTTTTTGGCTCTTAATTCACTTCCTTTTTACTCACCTTTAATCCCTTTGTAATTCAGCCCCTTTAAATCCACTCACTCCCTTAGACACAAGCTTTGTATTCGTGCTCTTATTCTGAAATTTTTCTTGCATCATACTGAAACCCCCTTTTCTCTTCCTACACCCCTCTCTGTCTCGGCCTGTCAGACTCCTTCTGCGGCCCAGCGTCTTACCCTAACGCCCCCCTCTTCCACCCCGAGCCCTCTGCTGTAGCTGGCCTATTTGGAGGTAGGTGCCTCGAGTTCAGCCGCATCCTTCTGCTTCTCCGTCTTCCGTGTTGCAGAGCCTGTCCTTTAGGACCTCTTCACCAGCACCCCTAAAGAAGCAGAGGCACTGGCGGTGACGGCTTGTGATGGGAGAGCGAGGCTTTGTGACGCACGTGTAATAAGCGGAGCTACTCATCCCAGTCAATGATAAGACCACTGCATGGAGGTCCACCGCCGTGTTGCTGGTTCAAATCAGCCAGGTGCTGATGACGCACGATCGCTCCACTGATTCTATGGTTTTTGAAACCTCGCTCTCTCCATCACAGCTACTGACTGTTGAAGTGGGTGACACTGGGAGGGGAGGGATGCAGTGGCCTTGGGGAAATGGGAACCTGCTTGTCCATTTTGTGTTGTTGTAGTTGTAGTGACACCACTTGTTATGTACTGTAAGTGGGGAGTTTAAATCTGAAAACAATTCCAAGGTCTTTACTTAGTCCTACTGTGTGGGCTTTTTTTTTTGCTGGCCTATGTATGAAAAACTCTTTGGTTTGTTATTTTTACACTGCCTGGCCAAAAAAAAATCACTATTTCGTTGGACCGCCTTTAGCTTTGATTACCGGCACATTTGTTGTGGCGTTGTTTCGACAACCTTATACAACGTCACAACGTTTATTTCCATTCAGAGTTGAATACGTTTTTGGCCGAGATCTTGTATTGACGACGGGAGAGTCGAACCACTCCGTAAAGTTTTCTCCAGCACATCCCAAAAACTTTCAATGGGGTTAAGATCAAGACTGGTGGCCAATTCATGTGTTTTTCTGTCTGCGAGCTAATTTGGAACTTGTACTGATCCGATACTTGTACTGATAATATATATCAATCAGAGTAAATGTACTTCCGCACTGCAAGTCCGCTCCAGTGGGTAGCTTGGCAATGGAATCTTATGCATTTCAATGTAATCATTTCAATTTGAAAAAATATTAAATTCATTAAATGGATATACGTGTTTTTGTATGTACTCAAAGACGACTGCTTCCATTGGGGTCAAAAACCTTTGGGATCACTGAAATTTGTCATGGCCTTACAATTAAAATTTTACTAAATATGTGGTTTTAGTATTACATGTATAAACCGAGGACATCTATCGCTAGAAATTGGCACTCCCAATAAAATTTCAGTTGAAAAACTTCAGAGAGCCCAGGGTACAGGAGGATTCAGTGGGTTAGGGATCCAAGTTCATCGCTATCTAGCGAATCCCGCTGGGTGATTGGGCGCCTGTGGATTGCAAGGAAGTAATGATGTGCTTCCTTCATGAGCGAAGGAGCTGCTCCTTCGATAAGTGGGGTGGGCTCTCTTTATATCCATTCAGTTAGTCAAATGAGGTGATGTAAGGTCAGAGCAATAGTGAGTCACTCTCGCACATCGTGGTCAGCCATGAATTAAAAATGAAGCTGACATTGAAACATTATCAATATTCATAATCCATAATACTGCATTTCCTTTTTTTGAATACTCGCGCACAGTACATAAATGGTGTGTCATGCTTGAAGTGTTTTGGGAACCTCTTTACTTGAGTTTGTTGGTGGGATATTCAGAAATAATTCCTTGGGTGTTGGGGGTGCAGTTTTCCTGTACTGAATAAACTTTTTTTTTTTTTTTTTGTGTTACCTGGTGTGGCCATGCTTTCGAAGGCAGCACCTTAGTTCACGTTCTGAAAAGGTGACGGGATTTACTGCGAGACTTTACTAAACCAACTCGCCGCCAACATTCCTGCCATCCGCGCGCGCATGTCACACGGGACCTAAGCCCCGTCCCCCTTTGTCTTCAGCAGGGTTCTCGGCGTCTCAAGCCCCTCAACCACAGACCTCAAGAGGCCTCAACGTTGACTTTGAGTCGGTGTTTGGCATCACGTCGGCCTCCGCTAACAGCGCGGACTCAGCCGGTGAGAAACCCCCTCGTTCGCCTGCCCTGTACTGTAACTGACCACACGGCGCTTTCACGGTCTGGTCTGAAGGCAAATCCTTCCCACCGGGACAAAAAGGGTGACGCGATCCTACACCGAGCCAACGGTTTTAATAAGGCGAAGAGTGAAGGACTGACTATGGCTGGGATGCATGTTTGGGAATTGCCTCCAGACTAGTGTTCATGCTTCTGTTCCATTTAAATTAAACTGATACTTCTGTGACTGGCTACTATGCAGTCTGAAGAGGTTTCTCTGTGCCATTCCTGCATTCAATGTTAACATGCCATTCACACAAACTGCACTGTTTTTTACAGAAAAATGTCTATTTCATATTGCATCATAGTCATTTTCTGCATAATCGTCCAGCTTAATATGATAATTAATAATTTAATCTCAGCAGTGAACAAGCATGATGTGGGATTCCAGCTAGGAACTGAAGGAACTTGAACTTTTACACCAGGGGTGGGGAATCTTTTCCCAAAAGGGACTGTGTGGGTGCACGTTTTTTGTTTTAATCCGGCAATAAGACACCTTATTTATCAAAGGTCTTGATTGAAGATCATGATTATTTATTAGTGTTGGGCTATACCCACACCGTGCCTTTTCAGATAAGATTTCCCACCCCTGCCTTCGACATACTACTTTTTTCATGCACTTAAAATCAGTTTGTAGACATAACGTGAGCACCAAGTGTGTGTGTGGATGTTCAGAAAAGGACATTGCAATCAATTCAGTGACGTGCATAATCGGCTCTTTACTGAACGCAATAATTCAGTGAGTTGGTTGCTGTGGTTTGACGCCTTGCTCATCACCTCCCGTTAACGTGTTTGTTTTTCTTTTTCACATCCCGTGGTAAACGCTGTTTGGCCATTGGCTTTGCATGGCGTGCATGACCGGGTGAGTTGACACTTCACGCGTCCTCCGAAAGGCCTTCGTTTCCATACAGCCCGCCACCACCGTCCCTCCGTTAAACGTCGTTTTCCTCCCTCTCTTTTTGGCTCTCCTCCTCTCTATCCCCCCTGTTTTCTTCTCTCCTCCCCCTTCCGCCCGCCCTCTGCCCCTGTTGCATTCCTTTAAGACGTTTTAGGGGGCATTCTGAAACCCACAGTGACGTCCCTCGGGCAGGGCCTGCCCCCCGGCAGTCAGCAGATGGGGAAGCTGGTGTCGGACGACCTGGATTCTTCCCTGGCCAACCTTGTGGGCAGTATGTATCGCGCTTCCCTGGGGGAGGCCCCACTGTGTAATCCAGCGGTCAGTTTGTGTGGTTAGCGCATGGAGCATCCTGCTAGGTCCGGCAGTAGAAGCAGAGACCCTTGTGGTGTGCAAGGCCAGGCTTGACGCAGTGCTGGATGTTCTCTAGAAAGCGGGAGACATGACATGCCTAGATGAGCGGGAACGGCTTGTTCTTATGCAAGTTGCAGTAGACATAGGTGGGGTTTAAAATTGAAGATGATTGAATGCAGTCTGCTGGGTTTTGGTTTCATTCCTTTCGTCACACTTCTTTTCAGGTCTGGGAATCGGAAATGGCACAACGAAAAAGTAAGAATATTAATGAATGAACGATAAGAATCTGTGGCACGCTCATAGTTATAAATGCAACATAGGCGCCATTTTTTTTTAAAAATCCCTGTTGTGCACTTTTTAATCCACAGTGACATCCATTGGACTCAGCCTGGGGAGAAGAAGTTGACGGGAGGAAATAACTGGCAACCCAAGCTTGCCCCAACTACAACCTGGAACCCTGCCACCATGGTGAGAATCTGGTGTTTGTTTATTCTTCTAATAATTATTATTACTAAATCTTGAACCCGAAAAACATGCTCATTTAATCTTTTAATAATTAATCTTTAGTTTTGCCCCATTATTGCAATAAGGATTGCATAGTTTCATTTTGACATGAAATACAAAGGATTTTGGAGGAATTATTATTATTTATTTTTTTAATAAATTTTTTCCAGATTTTTTCCTTTTTATCCCAATTTGGTAGCCTGTTGGACCCTATGCAAATCAATTCCCCCCGCTCGTGTAGCAACCGCTAGAGAATTGCCGCTACAACCCCGACTCCTCGAGCTCCTAAATGTGATTCCAACTCACCCAGGGCTGTCTTATGTGCGGCAATTCTCTCCGAGTCCCTCCCCCCACCCCGGGAGCAGCCGCCAATTGCCACTCCCTCAAGGCACCGGCCATACTCGGATCTGACAGGACCGGGGATCGAGCCCCCGATCCTCGGGGCGCAACCGCACAGACAGTCTTCGCCTTTGTCCGCTGTACCTCCGCGGTGCCCTTTTGGAGGAATTATTAAATTTACCTTTAGTAAATTGCATTTATTAAACTTTTCTATGTGTTACTAAAGAATTATCCTGCGGGGCTTTCTTGGATTTGCCTGCTAGAGTACAATTTATATGTATTTATTCGTTTTACACCTTTCATTGTTGTGTGTGATTGTTTCCCTTGAATAAAACGCGCCATGGCATCAGAACTAAATGAGGGACTCTGGAAACTGTTTTCCATAATTGACTGCAAATCAATAGACTACAGTGCTTCCATTACATTGTATAAAACAAAGTGCTTCCATTACTTTTCCATTGGATAATACGCAGCTTTATAAACAGGCACTATAAAGGCAAAGCAGAAAATCATGCATTTGGGTTATTTATTCATCAATGATATAGTATATCAGATGTTATATCGGAGTTTATATCACAGGGAATGTGGATATTCTAACCTGGTGTTTGTCAGGCCATGTCATTTCCCCCCTTTACATAGACATATCGTCATGCGTGTGTGTGTGTGTGCGCTTTTGCGTCTGTGTAAAATACAGCAATCATGATTTTTCACTCGCTGCTTTTAGTGACGTGATGTCAAACGTCACCAACCATAACTATTAGGATTGTGCCATTGTGGCCATTTAAGAAAATTTTATTTGCTGACATTTCACCCAGTTGCTTTTCACACAATCCCTCGGGTAAATATTAATGTTTTAAATCCAAGTATCCTTACAGGGCATATTAAAAAAACCAAATGCTACCTTAAATGTTAAATAAGCATTAAATGTTAAAATTTTAAATAAGTGCCATTGTATTGAATAAATGCCTGTCCTATTGGGGGAGCCAGTCACTTTAAACTACATGCCATTTGATGTGTGGACACTGTGGAGTATTCAAGAGAGACTCCTTTCTCACCATAAACGCAGCCCTTCAAGTATTTCACATCCAATGTGTCACCTTACACAGAGGTGTATATATAGTAGTTTGCCTTTGACTAGTGTCTCTGTCCTGGATGGTGCTGTATTCTGTATGGTGTATAAAGCATATCATCAAAAACTTAAGATGTCAAAAAAGCCAAGTAACTCACACAGCTTACAGAGCGCTGTCTATAAGTCCTTAATTCCAACTTGCAGAAACTAGGCCTGCCTTTAAAAGTATTGATATCAAAATGTGGCAAAGTTACAACTAACAATATTGCCTATCGTAGCTCACACTAAATAAACTAGCTCTATTCCAAAGCAATGCTATCCAAACTCTCCTAAATTATTTAATGCAACTTGGCCACTTTCTTGTTCAGTCTGTGCTTTCCTCCAGTTTGCCTTTCACAAATGTCATGGCAAAATAAAAACTGTTTGCGTAGCTCGAAGCGTCCACGTTCACGTATTTGTGTGAGGAGTGTTTCGGCCCTAACATTGGCTGACAAGCTTAATTGGACAACGCATATTTCCCAGGAATTTTAGCCAGAAAGTAGCCTGCCAGAGAGTATTCTCATTATTATTATTATAGTTAAAAGTGTTTGCAGTAAGCTACATTGTCTGCAGAGTAGCGTAGACTAGAGGCATGTTCAGAGGCTATTCATGACAGAGGTATGTTTGGGGAATTGGAAGTTTATAAATCCGATCTCTTCCGGTATTGCAGCTTATAGTAGGCTATTATCAATTCTTAATGTATTATCGTAAATTCTTAATTGTCCTAGTAGTTAATTTTATGGTGATTTAAGGATAAACTGAACAGAGCTGAAGAGAAGAAATTAATGAAGACATAATAAAGAAATGTTGGCCGAGGCGAGTGTTGAAGGTTCGGTTTCCACAGTGAGTCAGACATGACCGCAAGAGCACAGCAGACTCCACACAGACGCATTTGTGTGAGATGAACACATGTAGCCAATGGCACAGTTATTTATAGACTTCTTTCTTTTTTTTTTTTCTTTTTTTTTTACATTAATGCAACAACGCGATGTTAACCAGATGATATTCTGCATTAAAACTTTTTTTTTTTGCTTGACAAATGGCCATGGGATACCTGTTCCCATAACATAGCTAGGCTGCATTCTGCTGTGGTGTCCAGTGACTGAATTGTTTCACGTGATATAGGCTATAGGCCATTTGTCAGTGTCCGTCTGACTTTCACCATTGTAGTTTCACCGCTGTAGTACAAGTGAAACATTGAACAGTTAATATTGGAAACTTCTTTTGCCTTTGCAATAAAAATGCGTTTGTTAATGTGAAAATAACAATAGTGTAATAAATTAAAAGTATTTCACAGTTGCACATTGTTTTTGTCGAAAATAAATGTGTGCCCTGTTGGGCTCGAACCCCCAATCCTCTGTGTGAGAGGCAGCAACTGTAACCAGTAGACCACAGTAGCTTCATGGAATACACAAAGCCATATAGCGGTTTTGTCTGTGATGTCGACATTAGTTTGAAGTGTTTTTATTGGGTGATAAGCTTGGGAGAGCAGGTCTGCGATGTTGTTATCCAATGGGGAGAATTATTTTTTGAGGGTAACGGAGGCAGGCAGGTATTGAGGGTCTCTGGGTAGGCAGGAAAAATCGGAAGAAGAAGAGGAGGAAAGGGAAAAACCGTGAAATAACCCAAGTTTGGGGTTTTATTGTGTGGATGTGTGAAGTTGTATCTGAATGCTGTGTGGTTACATGAGGTCAGAACATACAGAAGTTAATGTTTTTAAGGGCTGAGAGTCTGTGGTCATTTTCTCAGTGTTGTAGAAGTATGGGGCATGCCCCACCAAGCCATAACTTGGCGGATGGCATACCTGCCATCCCAATATGCTTTTTGTGCTGCAGGGCCATTAAAAAGCTGATGCACTGATTGCACACCTAAAACCTTAGTATAACTAAGCAGACCTTAATATTACAGAAACTGAAAACCGTTTGAAGAGTTTTGGATCAGGTTTCACCCAGTATTCCCGCCGCTAAGTCCTCCCCTCACAGGAGACATTTCCCAGCATTCATTTCTGCCTCACCAGGAAAAGAAATGAGCAATGCTTTTCGCTTCCCGCAAGAAGCTGGGTGAAGCTACGTTCCTCTCAGTTCTGGACTGCTGTGACATTACCTATATGCAGACATCAACAGCTGCACTTAATGGATACCGTTTATCATGGACCATTAATGTTCATTACAAATGCAAGGCACCTTGCCTATCACTGCAAGTTATACTCTGGTATATTGGACCTCATTACATGGCCAAAGATGAAAGCGTTGGTTTACCTTTGTTTATGAATGTATTTTACAGCTGATACCATTGTATCTGCTTGTTTTATTCCAAAGTCCTCAACATCTCCTCCATTTACAGTTCCATAGATAAGGACTGAGAGACGGGCGGGGCCATTAATCATTGTGTGCAATGGCCATGTAACTGCTTACAGAGAGCTCTGAAACTCTTAACCTGTCCTTTCCCATGATCATTTTGTGGAAGAGTTTGAGATTTTTCACACTTTGAATTTCATATTTTAAATGATTACTCTATGATTACTTTAGTGTTGTAGTGCAGACCGTTGTTATACACTTTGTGAAATGTAATTTTGCTTAACTTGCCAGGTTTCTCTTGCAAAAGAGACATTTATCTTAGTGAGGCTCACCTGATTAAATGCAGTTTAAATAAATTCATTTAAAAAATATTCCCCACTGCCTTTTTTCCCAGACTGCAATGCATGGTTTTTCCATTTTTCTGGGCAGAAGCGAAAGGAGATTGTACTTTCATTAAGCCAAATAAGACATTGCAGAAAAACAAATCTATTATAACTATTATATGAAGAAAAATGTTTTTACCATTGCATGCATACTACAATATAGACAAATGTCAGCATTCAAATTCAATGTGGATGAAATGCTCCTTGGTTAGCTGCGTTTGAAGAGTCTTATTGTACATCGCTTCGGATAAAAGCCACTGCCAAATGAATGTCATGTAAAGGAAACAAGACAAACGGAGCCACGGTTTTTATATAAAGGGAATAATGTGTAGTTCATCCGGTACGTTTTCCAGTGAAATTAAATTACTCATTCATTGCATGCGTTTCTTCTCAGGCCCCCTCTGTCATGGCCTTTCCCGCCACCACACCCACGGGGATGATGGGATATGCCATGGTGAGCGATTCTAACAGCTAAGCGGGGCAGAGTCTCTTTCTTCCGGTAGAGGCTCACAAGTGGCCCCTGAAGTCAGAGGTGGTCTACCCCGCAACTGGATCTGTTAGTTCCTGTATGCAGGCATCACCCCAGTAGAAGTGTGGTCACGATCTACTGCAGGGACATAGCTTGTAAAAAAAAAAAAATAAACATTTAACATGGCCAAACGTTTTCACACAAAGTTTCGAGCTTCTATTTAATTATTTCGGCCAGTTGATTGCAAATTTCTAATTTGGTAATAATGAAAGTATTTTTGTCCGTTGTAAACCTGGCAATGAATAACAAGATTGGGTTTTACACACCACTTGGCCTGGTTGAATATTAATTTGAATACAGTTCAGTGACTTAACTGTATCCAACTGAATATGGTAACTCATTACAAAGTTTATCATATAAATGTATGTACAGTACACAATACAAGAAGTATGTTTTGGTTACAAACATTAAGAAATTATTTGACAGTATTTTCTTGTTAGTGTTGACCTCTGACCTGCTGAATGGGCTTATGGTGTCTATGTCTCTACTGCAGCCTCCACAGATGGGTATGATGACACAGCCCACCATGGTTTACACACAGCCCGTCATGAGGGCCCCAAACCCCTTCAGTTCAGTCTCTGGTGCACAGGTATGTGTGTGTGTAGCCACATGTGTGCTCAATGAGCTGTGGTGAGAGTTGAGCTGCACATAAATTCCACTCATTTATTTTGCTTGATTAGCCTATTATCTAAACCAATTATCTCTGATGAACAGATTATCTGAACCAGTTATCTGCATAATCCATTGGCAAATAATTCCAAAGTTGTATCCATCTTAACTGTATTATAACTGGTGTGCTCCCTTCTTGTCTCATTAAATAATGTTAATGCAAGTTTCAATTTTGAGAAATGCATGAAATGTGAAATTGTTTCAAATGCACGTAACGTAAAAAAGCTGAACTACTCGTTAGCCACCACTGCGTGGGTAGGTAAGGTAAAAACATCTCTTAATCAAGTCTTGCACTGTACTTGCCTTGAATTTGAGATTGTTGAGATGCACATTTAAAGAGTACTTTAAAACCTAAAATATGCTACAACTGTTTTTGGATAGATGAGGCTGTGGTTTTGGAAACGGAGTAGTTTGTGTAGATATAAACTGGGCTGTTACTGAAGCACTGAAGTTACCTCACAGGCCTGGTGCTCTCTCCAGCAGTCCGAGCTCTCTGTGACAGGCCCTGAATTCTGCTTAGTATGCAATGGCCAATCTGATATTATAGTTCTAACATTAATATTATTCTAATTTAGCCAATTTACCCTGTCATTAGAGTCTATATCCGGCTTATTTCCCCATGTTTGCGGTATGTAGCATCTGGTTAGAGTCTACATCCTGCTATTCCTGTGTGTTTATATAGTAAATATCTTGTTACTCATCAGTGTTTGAGTATACATCCTGTTAAACCTCTGTGTTTATATAGCATATATCCTATTATTTTTCTGTTTAGCGTGTATATCCTGTTACCTCTCTGTGTTTATAGAGTATATTTATATCCTGATTACTCCCCCTGTGTTTACAGAATTTATCCTGGTTCACCTGAGTGCTGCATTGTGAAGCATGTTTTATTTAAATATGTACCGTATCTCTGCTGTTACCTGTGAGATGTCCCACCGCCCCTGTACCCGGGCTGTCTCCTCCCTGAGTGCAGTCTCAGCCTGTAAAACCAGGGGTCTTCAATCTTACCCAATCAGGGCCGGTGTGGGTGCCAAGCAGTAACACACCTGATTCCACTAATCAAGTTCACTAGCAACGACCCTAGTGATTAATTGGTAGAACCAGGTGCGTTACTGCTTGGTTGGAACACCAAGCCTTCACCCACACCGGCCCTGACTGGATACGATTGAGGACCCCTGCTGTAAACCCGTGTGCTTTTCCCCCCGTGATCCCGTACTTACCCTCCTCTCTCTGTGGCCTGTCCTGACTTCTCTGGTTCTCTTGTTGTCTGTCTCAGCCCTCAGCAGCCTCTAGCCCTTCCAGTCAGAGTCCCCTCAGAGCTCCGGGTCAGGACCCCTTTGCACAGCTCTCTCTCAAGGATTTCTTGTAGAGCGTCATTAGGTACTGCGTGCGGGGCAACACGAGCGCACGCGTACACGTGTGCGCACGACCGGCTTGCATATATGTTGCGTGCTTGCGCGTGTGCATGTGTACGTGCATGTACTCGTGTGTGCGTGCGCACGTACGCGCATGCACACACGGGTTTCCTGTGGTGGTCCTCGTCGCTATGCATGCTGGCGCGCGCTGTCCTGTTTCTGATGCACTTTGGGAGGCTTTGTCAGCTATGACTGTTCTCTTCATATTCACATTTGTCTGAGTGTTCAGACCCCTCCTCTTCCTCTTCCTCCTCCTCCTCTTCAGATCATCAGTAGCAGATGCATCACCGTAGTGTACCAGAGCTTCTCACGTGTAGGGTCACCAGATTGTGGTTAAGTTGACTCAGCCTCTTTGTGTGATGTGCAGGACTACTGCTGTTGTTCTCATTCACTGCCATCAAACATCAAACCTGAATGCTATTTCGATATAAATGTCCAACCTCCATCCAGTCAGCCTTGCTCACATTTTCACATTCCAGAATCTTAGAAAATTTGACCATGAATTAGGTCTGGGCGATATACAACATCGATAATTATCTAATACAATAACGGCCGTTGCCACCGTGTGGAGCACTTTTCTTTTAGTCTTTTTTTCTTTAAGTATACCCGATATACGGCAGTAAACATCCAAACTTCAGAGGCCGTGTGAAATGCTTCCGGAAAAAAACATCACCGCTGATATCTTTTGAGTGTTGATAAAACAGCCAACCAGCAGCAAGGTCGTGTAGCTTCCACGTGATCATGTGATGTGTTTTTCCACGTGATCGTGTGATGTGAGGTGCAACGCCTTTCTGTGATTGTCCGTCTTATCAACACGCAGTAGAGGGTGATGACGTTTTTTTTTCTTCCCGGGAAAGAATTTCTCACGGTTTTGAAGTTCAGATTACTACCGCATCAGGTATAATTAAAGAAGAAAAGATGAAAAGACACTACCCCACATGGTGGCGACGGCCATTATTGCAATCAATAATTATCGTTGCGATATACCTCCCAGCCCAACCATGAATGTTGTTTATTGAATATCAGTAGGGCATTTTATTTTCCAGCTCAAATAGATGTTATTTTCCATATTTAAATGGATTGCATATATTCCTTGCTTCATATCCATTGGGCACTTTTTATTTATTATTTTTTATTATTAGCTGGGATTTAATTTAAAATTGATTTTCAACCAATGTGATTCTTAGCCGTGGTAGATGCAAGCATGACCTCACATTTACAAGCTTTTTTATTGTTTTAGTGTTTTTTCTGAATCAACTTTATTGATCATGTACTTGGCATTACAATGTGAACATCATGAAGGCTTGCCTTTTGTCTCTGTCAACAGAACAAAGGGCAGCATTGTGATGTAATTACTGATAGCAGAGCTCTGTGCCTTGGCAACCATTCATTGCTTCTTTGTAAAACGGCTCCATCTTCCCCCACCAATGTGGCACTGATCCATAAAGAAATTAACCATTATGAAATTCTTCAGTTGGAAAAGCTTGCTGAACAGTTATTCTTTTGCTCTGCGCTGAATAAAACATTTTTTGTATTTGTTGCTTAAAACGCAAACTTTTTCCCCACAGAAATAAACGTGCTGAATTGATGGTCCTGTTCCAGTGGTTCCTGTTTGTGATTGGCTAATTTTGTGTTGTTGCTTGTGCGTTTTTTTTTGCCACCAGATGCAGTTCATGTAATGTGAAGGGGCGCCGGCTGCTATCAGCGGACCCAACGTTCCCAATCAGCAAAAACCTTCTCCTTTAAGCAAGATCCACTTTGCTGATTCATTCTCCCAGCGAGAATATCAAAACCAATAAGGACACATGAAGGAAAAAAGGCGAGGAGAAGGCGTCGTTGCACACATCATCTGTTTTTGTAATTTGTTAAAACAGGTTAACGGCGTGAACTACTGTTATGACCACTAGAGGGAGCCCCTATTCCATTTTACATGTGTAAAGATAGACATGGGTACTGAGAGACATGGCTTGGTGTACTGGATAGAGAAAATGTTGTAGCTGATTTTGACAGCATGATGGTTTCTTAGATGTGAGACGGTGGTGGTTGAGAGGGCAAGCGGTCGTCTCTTGGTTGATCACTGGTCATACGTTGTCACCCACTAGCAATGCTAACCACAGTTTATACCGATTATTTTATTTTATTATTTTTTTATTTGCCAAGTTTTTTTTAAATAATTTTTTTTTTTAACCGTGTATTATGTTTGCAGTAGACATTCCTTGTGTATTGTTTGTATTTATTTATGATAATTCAAGACGTCAGGGGTATAAATGTTTTTGAACACCTGTTCGTGATGGATATGGGATTGTAAATTAAGAATTACTGAGTTTTAAAAGTAAATATTTAAAAAATGAAAGAAAAAAAAACACCTGTAAACCGATCGATAGAGCACTAAATATTCTCTAAACCAGTTGTCTAGTGCAATTATTTTTAGCTCAGAACCTCCCAGCCCCTGCATTTGTAAGGGAGAATAGGGGGCCGTATACAATTTAATAATCCACAGTCGACTCTGTGCCTAGGGTTTCTATTTTACGTTACTTCATTTATTTTAAAAAAAAAATTTCAAGGGAGCATTAACCCAAGTAGCAGAACACCACATTTGTGATCCAGAAGCATTACGTTGGGAAGGATATGTGTTGCTTTGTGCTTGCAATGCTGTTATTTTGCATTTACAAAGTGATACGGCTGCCTTTCAAATCCGATCGTGCAGAATGGCCTTTGTGTTCCAGGCATCTGTCCTATGACCTTTCCTCACCGGAGCAGAGGAGGGGGGGTCTGTCTGTTTTTCTTTATTTATTTTCTATTTTTAGTTTATTTTTTTCCAGTGGAGGGGGGGATGTGTGTGTGTGGATATAGAGCAGGGGGTCACTAGTGTCTTTGTAAATTTGTAGCACAGGGGGTCCATTTGAAAGGGGAGACGTGGGGCGCTGTTGATCGGCGCTTTGTGTAAATACAACGGGCCCCCTGGCAGAAGGGGATGCGGAGGCTGGGTGGAATGGTGAAGGCAGTTCCGTTTCTTTCTTTTAGCTTTACCTTCTTTCTCGCTGCATTGTGCAGGCAGGTTCCATTTTTGTTTATATATTTTAAAAATGTATGTAAGCAAAAATTGATTGGTTTTCAAATAAAGTGCAGCATCCACAGCATCAGTTTTCTCTTTTTGGTGGGGGGGCTGGCAGCCTTTTTGCACCAGGGCATTCACCATACGGCACAGCAGCCTTTTAGCCTTTTTGCACCAGGGCATTCACCATACGGCACAGCAGCCTTTTAGCCTTTTTGCACCAGGGCATTCACCATACGGCACATTAGACTTCCTGCTTCTTCCACACGGGGACTGCCCCCTGCTGGATCACCACTCCCACAACAAGAAGTCCATCCAGTGTACTCTGATGGCTGTAGGGGTTACCTCTCTGGAAGGGGGTGGGGAGGCATACATTGGGAGGAGGGGGGAGTCTTGCTATTGGGCAGTTAGACACACCTCTGATACTGTCCAAACACTTATTTTCCTCCAGCTGCAAAGAGTACCTGCACAGTAGCTTTACTGCTGGTATATTCACTAAAGAGCATTTCTTGTTTAGGATCTCCTACATTTTTATTCAACCAAAGTGATTTTGCATATGGAACACGTGATACAAAATGCAACATTTCCCAATAATTGGGGCCCATTGAGCAACAAAGATCCAAAGATCTTAGAATCAAGTGGGAGGGATTTGGTACCCCGACTGCCGACTTGTTTAGGGTTAACAATCCTGACAGCCTTCAGAAATTTGTACGGTGTAATGTTTCTGTAATATTGTTTAATGATTTAATATGTTGTCAATTTTCTGCTGCATTCATCGGCTGCTGAAGGTTTTGTAAGTTTTATTAATTCTGCCTTTACAACTCTCAAACCGTAGCCTTTTAAAGCATTTATCATGTGGCTTGCGATGTCGAAGACAAGCTCAATCAGTAACTTGCAACCTCTTAAAAGCCTCGAGTGCATTTCAATTTCACAATATTGATGTGTAACTATGGTGTGTACCTACACTGCTTCTGCTAGAATGATGGACCTTGGTGGCATTCAGAATGGCTCCCTATACACTTTATAGTGCACTCTTTAGGGTATCGGCCTTTTTAATGGTTTCCGAATTCTCAATTGAGAACACTGAGGGTGCGTCCCAATATTATTCACTCCCCACCTCCCTTCCTCCACTCCCCCACTACCACTCTCCTACCCGAAAGTATGCAAAACTGTATTTGCATGTACAGTTTCTAATGTACCTAACATCGCGGTTTGCGTCGAGACATTAATATGTAACCATCAATATGTAATTAAGATGTAATCAGCAACATTAGATTAAAACACAAAGATCCGTTTCCGGGGCACGGAGTAGAGGAGGTGGTAGTGGTGGAAGGGAGGGTGCATTTTTCAAGTATTGGGATGCACCCTGAGAATTGGGACATCCTACAAAATGGCTGATTCCCTACAGAGTGCATTATAAAGTGTATAGGGAGCCATTCCAAACGCAGCCGTTTATTTGATTTGTCCTTGCCAATAAAACCTTTCACTTCCATCCCTTGCGTTTTGCACTGATGAACACTTCTTAATTGGTCTCTAATTGGATGATTAGATGGGTATATACGCTGTTTGCCAAATGGCTGCTGAACCTGGACTGCCTGCAGAGACGCATGGAGAACTGCTGCTGAAATCCAGGTTGACAGCCCAGATGGTCCATGTGCTCAAGATTGTATCCCAGTGCATGGTGTATTTAATAAAATGTGTTCTACACGTGGATGCACACTTTCTTTTTCAAGCAAAAAGCATCAGTTTGTGTATTGGTTTGTACTTTGCAGCCTCCGGTTGCTTGATGATCCGCTCCTCCCAGTGACGCATACCTCAAAATCGTTGTTCTTGATTTTCATACTCCCCACCCCCTCTGGTGGTGAAATGAGGTGCTTACTTGCAGAAATACAGCTGAGTCATAACTTCCAGCATAAATTTAACATGCATTTCTTTGGATAACGGCTGTTGCTCTTGCCTCTGTTATTTTCTACAAAATGCGGTGTGCTGCAAAGCATAACCACTAGCTTAAATGTATTCATAACTTTGACTTTCTTTCCAGCCACATGTATTCTAGACTGCACTGAAAATGCATCCACTGGCTTGATTCTATACCAGCTAGACTAAGAATTATAAAAATGAAATGAGGAAAAGTTTAAAAATTTAATTGTAAATATAAATATTTTATTTGCCTGTGAATTGTCTAGGTTTAGTACTGTTCGTATAGCCTTGTAATATTATATATAATTCTGTATACATTAAGGCGAATCCTGCTGAATGAGGCCGTTTGAAAATGCATGCCATTTATCAGTGAGGACATAATGCATATCACAATTACAAATGCACCACATTGCAGAGCAAATGCCAAAAACAAACATGTCTGTGAGCACAAGTTCTTATACTTGCATTTCATTACAGCCTCAAAAGTGGAAAATATGAGTGCCGGAATGCAAAATAAGCCTATGATGTCGCCGTCAAAGAGTCTAGACTCTAGAATACTTGACTCAAAATAGCAATGCAGACTGAACACCATTAGTGCTATACACTGTACTGTCCTGTAGGTGGCATACTGCAATCTGTTACAGAACTGTCATACAATAATTAGGCTACAGGAGATAACGTATCATAGTTTTTTATTTTTTATTTAAACGATCGATTATTTTAACAATGTCCATTTAGTGGTTCATTAATTATATAGCTGGACAATCTTGAAAAAGCCCTTTTAATGGGAGTGAAAGCAAAACTTAAAAATAAATAAGCAAGGTTGGCATGCTGACTGAAAAGCCAAGCAACATTTGACACATTGTGCCAGATTAGATAAGATTGGTTTCATTATTATGATAAGTTATTGTTTACATACATTTAAAATGTGTAGGTCACTAGACTCACTGTGCATAATAAGTGATGTACTTCACATTGTTCAATTTCAAATGGACCAAGTTTTTCTGACAGGGTGGGCTCATATAAACCTCCCTCTTTTCTGATGTCAGCCGCAGTAAAACTCAAGAGGGTTTAATCCACTGCCATTGATTGATTTCCACGTTACTGTCTTGGGAGATAAGCAAACCAGGAACCGGACGAAGGTAGAGTAAACTTTTGCCCTGTGTTAGTCTTGAACAATTCTAAAAAGTTATGTTTACGTTTGTCTAAGGCAATGCTTACATATTAAATGCATTCCAGTATTTTCATATGCTTTCGAAATCTATCCGACTGAAATATAGCGGCGAATGTATCTATCATGTTATGCACTCACTTACCCATGATCACCGGATAAGACGGGTAAAGAAAACGCAGTTTTCGGGCGCTACATTAAAAGGTCTGATATCGAAGTAAGCGAAAAGTTGATACAGTTGCTGTTGTAAATTATTTCAATTTAGATTGCGAGATGGAGATTACGTTAAAACACTCACTTAGGCTAAATTGCTGAACCGACCGCTATTTTTTTATTGTGTTTTCTCATTTTTAAAGTGTTTTATTTTATAGAAATCGCATACTATGTTTTTTTTTGGCTGTTATGTCCTTATGTGGTACTTGATTATTAAAACATAAACTAGATCAAAGTTCGCCGTCTCTGACTGATAGTTCACTGAACGCTATCTTGAACGCTTGTTATGGGACGTGTAGTTGTTCAGATAAAGTCCCAGAAGCTATATGCCTTGTTTGTTTGTTTATTTACTTATTTATTTATTTCATACTGTATATACAGTGCATCTTCAATATTTATTTATGCATTTACTTCATTAATCATTTAGGCTATATGATTGTTCCTTGTATTTATTTATTTATTGATTGATTGATTGATTGCTGCATACAAAATATTTCTGTTTTGGAGGAGGGTTCTTTGAAAGTTCTACCTGATGACACACTTTGTCATGTTCATTAGCTTAGTTATAATATAACATGCCCGACCTTTATATTTGATGTCAGTTTCTTGCAGCAAGCGTTCCGCTTACTTGGGAACTTGATCATGGCCAGATTTGGATGTAGAGATATGTTTAGTTTACTGCCTACAAGGCTGTCAAGAATTTCTGGCATATTGCGTTTCCTGGTTAGCGTAACTCAATCGCTCGTATATTGTGCACAGGCAATAACACCAAAGTGTTGAAAGGAAGCCTTTGTGTCCGTGATTCTCTCTTCCCAATTTCTCTTCTAAAATAGTTTTAAAGAGGTTTAATGATAATTCGGTAAGTAGCCTATTTGACGACCTCAAATACGAAACATTCGAATCCTTATGGACTCTTGCCTTGCCATGTTTTCTTCGACAAAAGAGATTTGAGGTCCACATTATAGTTATAGTTATGCTACAGCTATTCACAGTATAGAATAAACCTACATTGCACAAACGCGCACACAGTATAGAGGCTAAGGCTGCGTGTGGTATTATGTATGTCAGAGTTTGTGAAATATGCATGCATTTAAACGGATGTGATTGCATATGTTGGTCAGTCTGCCATAATGCTGGGTATTCATTATCTCTGATGTTCAACTAGAAAGAAACGAACAAACAGACATGTATGATTCAAAGGTAATAAGATGGTCGAAAAAATAAAGGCATACATATATCTGATTCCAAAAGTCGCCATAACTATATCTATTTATTTAAAAGGAAGAGGCTACTTATTTTTACCACTTATCATCTTGGTAGTGTACAGTACACCTGTGTTTTTGAGCAGCAGGTAAAGCCCAAATCTGAACATTTGGGTGGGGTTTCACATGCATACCTTTTCCTGGGCCCAGTGTGGCATTCTGGCAGATTCGTTTTCTTTGTGAGGTCAGCATTTAACATTCCAAGGTAGAACATTGAACAATTCAGTCATACTTTGTTACAATCTCATATGTCAATGTATATTTGTTAGCAATACTCCTTTGCAAAAATTTTATTGAAAAAAATTAAAGCAGCTAGATGCATATGTTCTTACCAATCCGATGAAATATGTTCTGATTTGGAAAGTATTCTGTTCACTGTTCTTTTTTTAGAACACACATACCTGGATTCAGTAAGTCATTATTTAACCTTGGTGTTGACTTACAACTAAATGCAAGTGGTATTTTTCTTTGGGGGAGAACATCGATAACCAAAACTAACTTGTGATTAAGTGGAAGAAAATTACATAGGCATTTACTAAGTCAGCATTAATGACAAATGTTAACTGAGTCCTGATTTGAAGCAATGTATTTTTTTATTTGTTCAAGATTTCAATAAATTTGGCACAGTTTAAAGTAGCTTATAAGGTACATCAATGTAAGGATTACTAAGCACACTGACAATGGCTTTAGCACATTTCCTACTAAACCATTTTCTCAAATATTTTTTCTCAGCCAAATTTCCAGTGTCTTTGTACAAGACTGTTCTCATATCATTTCAGACAGAATTATTTTCATGAGCAGTCTTTGTGGATTGTATGTACCTAGATTAGAAATATAATATATTCAGGTATTCAGTACCAAAATACGACATGGAGGTTTTGGGTAACTCGATAAGGGGATTGAATAGGTATTGGGTACGCAAATAAGTGAGTCTAACAGATAGTAGTTGTCAGATGAATTCTATTCAAATCATCAAACGGATCAAACAAGTATTAGGTGCCTGAATAAGATGATATAACAGGTGTTAAGTGACTCAATTAGGAAATACAACAAGTATTAAGTAGTGCAATAAGTGGAGCATGCATTAGGTTCCTAAATAAGATTATATAAAGGGTGTTAGGTACCTAAATGGGGACTAAACAAGCTAGGTACGTCAATAAGGGGATCCACCACAGCCAATATCAGTGGTAAATTACGTTCTTTTGAATTGGATTAATGTATGGAAAACTGAATATAGCATATTTGTAATATGTTATGTGCCCTTGGGGAATATAGCAAAGAAGAACAAACCCTAAATAATCTGGTAAACCTGCATAACGTGGCACACCAACATATGATATGTACATATATTGCACCCTTACATTGTGTATATCTCTTGGACATTGTGTTTGAGAAGATATGTTCAGCATGTCCATGGGTTTGGCCTATGATGCATTTAAAAAGGGGCCTTGAAGGTTTGACTTTGTTCTCTGCCTCTCCTGGTGTTCAGTGAGCGAAGGGGCGCAATTCTTTTTGCGATGTTGTCAAAATGTATGTTTAGATTCTGTCACCCAGGATGATGCACAGCTGGTCTAAAACAAATGGTACTTTTGAAATGGCACATTTTCATTTTTTCACCTTACGAATGTCAAATATTTTTATATAGTGGTGTTTTCTCACTGTGGTCTGATGGGGATTCAGGTTTGGGCAGCAAACTGAGTGAGCGTATAAATGCAGGGTGTTTGGAGGCTACCTGTTGTTTTTGCTTGATATATGCCTCTCTTCCAATCGGTGCTGGCTCTCTCCTGTAGTACTGTGTGGACTGTAAGGTGTAGAAAATATCCGGGTCATTGGCAATGGCACATGTTTAAACTGCTGAGGTGCTTTTGTGTGGAGTTTGATCATAAATCAAGAGGCACAACTGGCAACTCCAAATTGAGGAGAAAAACCAAAAGGGGGATTTAAAAAATACTTTATTGTAGTGTTTTTAGAGTGAAGGCTTTAAAATATCAGTCATTTTTTGTGATACAATTGTACAAAATTCTGACAAACAGAAGGGCAAGACATAATTATGTTACTGTGTCTCATATGATGCCAATATGAAATAAGAGCAAGAACAATTTGTGGTGTGCTCTTGATCTATTGTATTTCAGTCCAGGCTAGTTGTTACATATTTTGGGGACATTATCTAGCAAGCTATTTGGAACTTGGGAAGAAAATGAGAAAAATAAAAAGTAAAGATTTAAAAAATAAACAGGGGGGAAAAAATACACAACAAAGTTTTAAAGACTAAAGAGACTAAATTCTGTGTTGAGGCTGTGTTTTTAACAGTTATTATTTGTGTTCTTGTTAATGCATTTATTTTATAGGCCCTTCCTGTTTTAATGAGCTTGCTTATATTGGCTAAATTCACAGGTGGAAATAATGTTAAACCCATTCTGTATCTATATAACTGCTCCTGTGCACTGGCGTGCAAGAAACCTCACACTCAAATAACTTACTACATGGAAGAAATGAATAGCTATGGTAGCCCTCCTTAGTTTTAGTAACATAGTGAATAGTGTTTGATTGAGTTTTGTTCTGTTTTGTACTGGCTTATTGTGCGCATCTCGCTTTGCGTACTCTTATTGGTTGCCAGAATGTCTTGGTGGGGAAATTTATTTTGGATCAGAATGTTTTTCTCTAGCAGGTGCTTTTGTCTTGGTTGACCAGAGATGCATTTCCCTCAAGCACGACTATGTACTATAGTCTGGACCAAGCACGGCTATGTACTATAGTCTGGACCAAGCAGGGCTATGTACTGTAGTCTGGACCAAGCAGGGCTATGTACTGTAGTCTGGACCAAGCAGGGCTATGTCCTGTAGTCTGGACCAAGCAGGGCTATGTCCTGTAGTCTGGACCAAGCAGGGCTATGCACTGTAGTCTGGACCAAGCAGGGCTATGTATTGTAGTCTGAAGCCCACAGTACATTGAATATAAAGTGTCTGAATAGGTGTGCTATTACTGGGGGGTATTTCACGAAGCAGGATTACTGAGTAAGCTGGATAACTGCACTGAGTATAACCCGGAACCCTCCCAAATCTGGAACAAGGACTGAAAAAAAAAGAGCTTTTCCGGGTTTTACTAAGTGCAGTTATCCTGCTAACCCTTGTGGTAGTGCAGTTATGAAGAAATAAGCACATTCTAAATATAAGTCATTCAGAATACTGTATATTTATAACATTGCATATTATATACAATAGAAAATGTAAAGACTAAAAATCATACTTTCTTCCCAAGGTTGTTTTTGATTGAAGCTTATCTGGTCCAATATTAAACTGTAGCATAGAGCTGTCAGTCAGAGGCAGTGGGTAATTATGGCACTGAGCAAAGCATAGGTCAAGTTGTACTTGGATATTTACTATTGAACTGTCCACCCTTGGTTTAATAATATACACTATGTAAATAAGAAGCCTTAAACATTACAAAGCATGTCATTCTTCTGGGAATGTCCACATTTTTCTCCCCTGTCTGGTGCGTACAGTATGTTTGCAAACAGTTCAGCCGTGAATGCTGAAGTTTTACTGGGAAGCTAATTCCTATAAAATGCCTTTGAAGTCACCCCTAAACTCATTCCACACCAGGCCATATAAGGCGAGGGTTTTTAGCTGATTTTACAGATGAAGGCATACCTCCTGTAATGTGTTGCTATGGTTACATGTTTTTTCTTTTTATTCTGTTATTGTTAATTTCTTTCTCATTTAATGTCTTGTAAGATATTTAATATATTTAACACCTTCTCCACCTATATTTAATGTACATGGTGTCACCTTACAGCAAGAAGGTACCGAGTTCGAATCCCGGCCGAGAGCCTTTCTGTATGAGTTTGCATCTGTTATCATAGACGTGATAGTTTACACATCCGGTTCTCCCACCTCCACCCATAGGTATGAATGAGTGAGTGAATGGTGTGAGTGCTCTGTGATGGATTGGCGGCCTGTCCAGGGTGTATTCCTGCCTCTCGACAATGCAGATTGGGATAGGCTCCAGCACCCCCGTGACCCTGATTCAGGACAGTGCAGATTGGGAATGAATGAATGAATGATGAATGATGAATGATGATGATGATAACACCTTCTCCACCTATATTTAATGTACATGGTGTTTAAAAGAAGAGAGAATGAGAGGTATGATTACATCTGTTATCATAGACTTGGTAGACACATTTTGAATTAAGTTTGGTTCTGTATTGCATCCCATGACCCATTCAGGACAGTGCAGATTGGGAAGCACATCCGTGACCCATTCAGGACAGTGCAGATTGGGAAGCACATCCGTGACCCATTCAGGACAGTGCAGATTGGGAAGCACATCCGTGACCCATTCAGGACAGTGCAGATTGGGAAGCACATCCGTGACCCATTCAGGACAGTGCAGATTGGAAAGCACGTCCGTGACCCATTCAGGACAGTGCCGATTGGGAAGCACATCCGTGACCCATTCAGGACAGTGCAGATTGGGAAGCACATCCGTGACCCATTCAGGACAGTGCAGATTGGGAAGCACATCCGTGACCCATGTTAGTCACTTGTTTTCACTCTTGAGTCAGCTCAGCTCACACAACCCCCCCTGGTGAACTGTGAGACCTGTACAGCTGGCCCAGGCAGACACCTCAAGCTCCTAAATGATCAAGGGGTGGGTTGCTAACGCTCTAAGTCACAATGATTTGGCGTAAACACAGCCGACTGAAACCTTCACCCAGGGTGACTCAGTAGTTAACTGTACATTGCCTGTGGGTCTCCGAGCCACATTCGCCACTGGCATAGTCAGGTTTTTAATTCCAGACCATATGGCTCACCTCTCTGATTCCTGAAGTTTATGGGTAAAAAAAAATCAGAGAGCAAGGAGATCAGTCTTGAAATTAAGTGAAACCCTGGTAACAAGTCGTCTTGTGATTATTTGATGAATATTATCCATAGAACACATGTTACTCCATGCACTAGTTTGCTATGTCCCAAATGTGATATTATTTAAAAAATTGTTTATGTATTAGTCAGCTGAAATCTGCATAGTTAAGCAAGTATTAGCTAACACAGTTCCACCTTCCTTTGTAAACAGTGCTCATAAACTTCACTATCGTCTTTGGTAAATATACTCAGTAGCTAGAGATTGAGATGGCTTTTGGAAGGTCAATATTTGCATGAAGTGGAATTTTGGCAGGATGTGAAAAATAACCAGTGTCACATGGTGTAGTACTGTGATGTGAATGCCTCGAATAATTTTTTCAGTTCGAAAGGTTTCTCAGTCATAATGTCAACTTATCTGCTTTTCTCTACTGTTGATATGGCCAGGAAGAGCGATATCAACATAAATATAGTTTTTTTCCCATTTTTCTTTTACTGTAAAACGGTTGCATTAAAATATTTTAAGGTGACTGCTAACTCATAAAGGTGATGTTTGATTTAAACGTATATAGTCTGCAGCCATACACCAATATCAAAACATGAATCTATTAATTTTAAAATGAATCTATTAAATCAAAAACCAGCATTTACCAAAGAAAACAAAGAAACTGGCTCCAAAAAGTAATCTTCTGTCTTTTTGCGCAACTTAAAAATATCCACCAGGGAGTATGTGCACATGACCATCCAAAATTAAATAATGATAAATCTGACTGGCTCAGAATAAAAACCGGCATGGACATAATGAGTTGATTAACTGGTCAAGACATTAAACAGCACAGGATAATAGATTTGTTCTTTTTTTATTGAAATCCAAAAATGGAAGTGGGCTTAATAGGTACATGGGCTTAATAGGTACATGGGTTTAATAGGTACATGGGCGTAATAGATACATGGGTTTAATAGGTAGCTATACTTACCCTACCCTGTAATGCAGACTAAGCTAGTTTAGATTGAGAACCAAAAAGAGCTTTGTGAGGGACCCGACCGGATACTTCTAGAAAGAACTTCAGCGCTCATGTCCTACGACAGTCGACAAACACCACTATCATAGGCATCATCTGATCAGCAAGGATTCTGCCTCTGCTGGCGTGCCCACTACTCCCTTTTAGATGTGTTTTGGGGAAATTTCCTGGGCCTTTCCATAGAGTCCAAACTGCAGGAATTCACTGCAGTCCAATGGCATCAAAATGTATATTTCACAGGTTGATAGAAAGAGGGACATTGCAATGGACCACAAAAATGGCAAACCAATTATACTATTCAGTGTTACATGGCCTCCTGTAAGTGTGTGTGTGTGTGTGTGTGTGTGTGTGTGTGTGTGTGTGTGTGTGTGTGTGTGTGTGTGTGTGTGTGTGTGTGTGTGTGTGTACAGTACATGACTGTTGTCTGGTGCAGGAGTTGTGTATGGGAGCACAGCGTTTGAGGTACAGCTAGAAGCTTTGACTCTGGGTTTGTCTGTTACAGGTGCTGTTTTGCCGTTGCATGCTGACCGGTCACTCCAAAGTCCAGGCGGAGGGAGTCAGGACAATGAGCAGAGCAGCACCGGGCACAGCGGGGTGGAATAACCCAGAACCATTGTTGTAAGACCTCCACCATGTTGCTGCGGGCCCCGAGGCCTTGGGTTTCTACGACATCGACAACGTTTTCAATCACAGCCCTCACATTAAGGGGTCTTTAACGGCGATTCAGATCCAAGAGGGAGGGAGGGGCACCATGATTGACTTGAGCTACCTGACAGAGGAGGAGCAGGAGATGATCATGACCGTGTTACAGAGGGACGCCGAGCTGAAGAGGGCAGAGGACGCGCGAGTCAAGTGAGTCTCAGGGGCTCCGCCCCGGTATGGTCTGATCGTCACCGTCATTGGAGGAATTCAGAATACGGCAGAAATATTCTGTTCAGTTTTCTCTGTTATCTTAATGCTGCAGAATGACGGTGAAAAGTCTTGTGAAGGCTTTACTGTCATCATCAGGATTAAAATAGAAATTGATTAGACTAATGAATCCTGCCCAATCTTCCTGCCATCCTCAGAACGCCATATTAGACAAAATAATCATGATAGCATTCTTTCAGATTTTTTACGAATGCTTTCCAATTATACCATTATCATAATGCAGAATTAAATCGGGGAATGTTATCGGCCTTCATCATAATAATAGCCATAATCATTGCAATGAGATAGAGCTTAAGGAAACTTGTGGCTTTTAAGACAGATTGCAGGTTAAATTGAGCTAAGTGGCCAAAGAAAGAAAAGGAGCATAGAATTTGCCAGAAAAGATGCATAGCGCACATTCATGGAAAGTTCAAGACTTGTGTGACATATGCTGATCACTAACTGGAGTGAAAATGTGAAAAATGGGAAAACAAAATATGTCCCGTAAAGCATGAAATACTATAAGGCTCGTATGCATACTTTTATATATCCGGATACAATACAAATTCCTGATTGTAAATGACCCTGAGCCAGGCTGTGTACTTATCGGAGCTGGAGGAGTGTGGTATTTGGAGGCTGGCAGTGAAGTCTCTCTTGAGGCCAGTTCTCAGAGTTCAGTGGCATGGCCTCACTCAGCCATGTGTTAACCGGATTAAATCTGCACGTGTGCAATAAGGATCCGGCCCTCTCTCACATGACCAGCTTAGTTTCACATGAGACGAGGGAAAACCGGATAGGACCTATGGAGAGGTGCCCCATCAACTTTGTAAAACTAAAATCTGACGTACCTTTATCAGCATGCTACTTTTAGATATAACACAATTAGCTGTCACTGAATGATATAAATTATATAAGATCCTACCCTACCACTAATTATATGAATTTTGAAATATACGTATATCTGAAATAAGATCCGTTTTGGTGCCTTTTTAGTTAGAAATGAACTCATTCTATGTATTTATTTATTGTTAATAATTAAAAACAGATTAAGTTAATTTATATGCATTTTAATTCCATATATTATTTATTTTTTGGATGACAAACATTGAAACCATGGTCTAGACTCGAATGTAGTAGTGTAAAGCTATGTATGCAATTACTTGTATGTGGGTATATCCACTTTATTTCATTTTGAAGGAAATGAAGTGAGAGTGGATTTCATAAAAGGATTCATGAGATCAATAGTAGTATCAGTTCTACTGTAAATGCAGAGCCAGTCTATTTTCTTGTTACATAGTGTGTTCAATTAAAATAAACAAATAATGAGAATCAGTGTAGTAATGAGTGCTTTCTCTCATGAAAAAACTGCTTTAGAAAATTGGGTTTCAAAAAAATTCAAGTTGTTTGTGCACAATAACAATAGCTGAGGTTGGACAGGAGAGCTCTGTCTTTCTTAATGCTATAGCATGTGCAAAACCTTTTAGCACTTGCAAAACCAATAGCATGACCAGTGATTGGTCATGGTATTTGATTTTCACCAATCATTGGTTTTGTTATTGGTTTAGCGCATGCTAAACGGTTTTGCACATGCTAAAGGTCTTAGTAAATCAGGCCCTCAGTGTAAATCTGATTAAAGAAATGGCTTAAAACAGTCATTCAGAACATGTCCCCAGGTCAAACATTTCCGCAGGTCGAACATTTCCACAGGTCGCAGAGTACACTAAAGTTTGTTTCATTTGATCAACGCTGACCTTGAGGTGACTCTGGCTTTGGTCATCTCTCCCCATCTTTCTCCGTCTCTCTCCATCTCTCTCCATTTTTCTCTCGCTCTTTCTCTCTTCAGGCATCTGCAGAGGCTGCCGCCAGACAGGGGGAAGCTGAGGTACATGACAGGGGAGTGGTTTTACGAGGCAAAGTCGCAGAGGCACATGGACCGAATCCACGGCTCAGACATCATCAGAGCGTCCATGACACAGCAGAACCTGTGTGAGTGTGGGACACTGAGCCTGTCTTTCACAGACAGAGAACCTGTGTGAGTGTGGGACACTGAGCCTGTCTTTCACAGACAGAGAACCTGTGTGAGTGTGGGACACTGAGCCTGTCTTTCACAGACAGAGAACCTGTGTGAGTGTGGGACACTGAGCCTGTCTTTCACAGACAGAGAACCTGTGTGAGTGTGGGACACTGAGCCTGTCTTTCACAGACAGCAGAACCTGTGTGAGTGTGGGACACTGAGCCTGTTTTTCACAGACAGCAGAACCTGTGTAAGTGTGGGACACTGAGCCTGTCTTTCACAGACAGAGAACCTGTGTGAGTGTGGGACACTGAGCCTGTTTTTCACAGACAGCAGAACCTGTGTGAGTGTGGGACACTGAGCCTGTCTTTCACAGACAGAGAACCTGTGTGAGTGTGGGACACTGAGCCTGTCTTTCACAGACAGTAGAACCTGTGTGAGTGTGGGACACTGAGCCTGTCTTTCACAGACAGCAGAACCTGTGTGAGTGTGGGACACTGAGCCTGTCTTTCACAGATAGAGAACCTGTGTGAGTGTGGGACACTGAGCCTGTTTTTCACAGACAGAGAACCTGTGTGTGTGGGACACTGAGCCTGTTTTTCACAGACAGTGAACCTGTCAGTCACAAGCTGTTTTTTAGGCCTTTAATACACAAGGGTGTAAAAAACTATTTCCCTTACTTTCTGAACATTTCCTTCTTTTTTTCTTTTAGCTGTTTAACGTGCTTAAAGCATACTCAGTTAAACTACTGGGGAAAAAAGTAAAACATTACACCTCCGGCACAGATTCCTCCTACATTCCTAATTTGTTTCCTTTAGGACATTTAATTAAAGGAAAGTTGATTTTCTTTTTATATATTTTCAGAGGACATAAGGCCAACATTTGGAGGCATGTAGTTTGCATTGTGTAGTTACACATTTAACAGACTTCCTTCTTTCACTGATATTTTGCTTCAGGCTTTTACTTTTGACCCATATTTACGTCTGTCGTTCTGTAGCAGACCTACAGGACAGAATAGTTTACCTGTAGGCTCAGTCCCAGAATGACCTCATTGGGAGCTAATTCTAAGTAACATATTTAAGGAACAAAGTAATTGTGAGATAGAAGTAAAGTCGTGTAAGTACAAGCATATTTATGGGTCTTGAGTCATTTTTAGACCAATGCATTGTCCATTTTTTAGGGTCAGTCATTGTGAAAGTCCTTTTATGTTCCATTTTAAAGGGTGCCAATCATTATGACCCCTATCACCACTTTTAACAGCAAATGAAAGTGAAGATCTTGAAATCATTTCAGATAAAGTTGTCCGTGAGATGCCTGCCAAAATGACCTTTTGTATTTTGCGGCAGTGTGAAACCATACACTCGGACAGTTTGCCCACTCCAAAATATCATCCAGCATGCCAATGCTTTTGTTGTAGAAAACTGACAATATTGATAGAAATTTGAGAGGAACCCCAAATAATCTGGGTCATCCTTTAGGTCTGGCATCAATCTTTTCTCTTCCAGTACCTTATCAGTGTTGACTATTATTACAGTTCACATTAGGGTTACACACATTGTGTAAAATGCTCATACTGTGAAAGTATGTGTCTATATACATCTGTCAACAGCAGATCAAACCCTGAAGCAGATTTCTGTCTGTACTGGAAACATTTACAATACAGACATAGTAATAGAGACACAAGACATGATGGCCGAGGAGAAAGCTGTATAGCCTAATGGTCAGATTTATCTACTGGAATATTCTGCTGAAACCTGATTTTGTTTTTCACATATTACAAATAAAAGATTCCTTAATTAATTTTACTGTTGTCACTTGTAATGGACCTTGTATAAATGCTTAATAATGTGATCTATCAAGGTTAAAGCACAACTGAACTTTGGTAGAACTTTGGGTTGTGTAGTTACCTGGCCATGATATGAGTCCAAATGGTGGCAAAATATGTTTGTTAGTTGCTCTGTGCTCCCCTGGGGTGATAATCCAGAATAGTGTACTCTCCATTCACTTCTATAGGGCAGCTAAAACGGTCTCAAAATGACACTTCTAGCATATATACGAACTAGAACAAAGCGGATTCTGTCAATACAAACAATAACCAGTCCTCGTATTTGTTTTTGTGTAATTAAAATTACTTATAAAAGTACTATTTTCTTCAATGTTGTTTGCAAGCTACGAGAAAAAACTAGCAAAATGTTGGCAGTTCGGTTTGTTTACCATAGATATATACTAGGAGGAATGCTTGCTTCCGTGGAAATTTGGACCAATGAGTGGTTTCTGACGAATCGGAGCAATAACGCTGTTTCAGGCACAAGAATTACCTACCGGATCTACGTTCCAAATAAAATACAAAAAAGCTAGGAAAGGGTCATTTCATTAAAAAAAAAAATGTACGAGGACTGGTTAATGTTTGTATTGACAAAATCCACTTCGTTCGCATTCTTATACATGCTAGAAGTGTCATTTTGAGACCGTTTTAGCTGCCCTATAAAAGTGAATGGAGAGCGACAAATACCCTATTCTGGATTCTCAGAGAAACTAATGAACATATGTCGCCACCATTTGGACTCATATCATGGCCAGGTAACTACACAACCCAAACTTCAGTTGTGCTTTAAGATGTTTAGGAACAATTTTGAGAGACATGGCGAGAGAGATGATGATCCCACTATGGAAGTCATGAATTGTATTCAGTGTCTGACTGTATGGCTAATTGTTGCTTGTGTTCTCTCTTGTATGCTTTTTGACCACAGTGAACCTGACCCAGTCATGGACAGCACGGACCAGAGTGGTCAGTAATGGAAATCAAGATGTTGTATTCCCCCCAGAACCTTTGGGACAAAATGAAGAGCTACCAAAGCAACCAAAGGAGGAGAGGTGACCTTTGACATTTGCCCCACATTAACCCACGCCAACCCACGCCAATGCCTCTGCGTGTGCCATGCCATTCTTTAATGTACATTTCCCCAAAAAAGTAATATTCAAAAGGAGGTGAGAGAAGGATAGAGTTAAGATTTTAAAAAAGGTTCCCATACATTTGCTTTATTATACGATTCTGATTCACGTTAAAACGCACACTTACAGAAAAGCTAAGAGTGTTATATTTAGTTCTGAACTGTGCAGAATAGTTTGGTCTCTTTCTATTTAAGAGTTGAGTGCAGCATGGACAGGTGGGTGATATCTGCAAAGGGAGGATCAGTATAAGGAAAGTGCTTGGGACACAGGACCCAAGACAAACATGTGATGTACTACCCTCTGCTCTAGCTCTGCTTGGTGAAGTGTGTGTCTTTGAGGTGTGTTCGTCTTATGACAGCCCTAAGAGCTCAGTGACTCACGCTGAACAAACAGAGGCGTTGCTCACGGGAGCTCTGCCATACAAGCCTCAATAAAGCAGGAAGCTGTGCGGCTTCAATAAACTGAATTTACCTGACCCTTAGTGCCTGATGTACAGTATGGCCCCAAGCGTACATCTTTCACATGCTTTATGGAATGCATGAACAATTAGACTTTTTGTAGAAGTGAAAACTAATATTTTCACACAGAATTTTTCCAAAGTTAAAAAATACATGTGTGAGCAAATCGTTTTACATATACAAATTCCAAATTTACAATTTATTCCTAATGATTTCAGATGTGTGATACTACTGTTGACTTGTCACTTTATGGCTGACTGTGTGTACTGAGTAGAATGTAGCAAAAGTATACAGATATCTGATGTGCAGTTTTATATACTCTTGCGCAGTTTTATATGCTCACTGAATGTCAGAATTTAAGCTTTGTCTTTTTACGTGTTGCCTTTTCTATAAGACATCTGCCTCTACACTGAAATATCTTACTCTCTAAATACTAATAAAACTAATATTCAAGGTTGGAGCACTCCCTCCCTTCAAACAGAGTCTTTGTTCTTTCTGTTGCCTCAGTTAGGCTGGAATCTGTATAAGTAAATACACACAGGCATTTTCAATATCCCAGCAATTCCAGTTTAGACGGTCATAAATGTCACGGATTTGTTAGAGACAAATAGAGAAAGATTAAGAGATTAAGAAAGTAATAGCTATAATGGAAATTCTGTCCACATATTATTCGATGCAAGATGAACTGAAGAAGAACACTGGCAGTCAAAACGGATTTCACTCCATGTTTTCTAATTATTTATTTTAATGTTGGCACAAAACCTTAGTAATACAGCGTGAGACTACTGTTTACTACTGGGCTGCTGTAAACACCACTTGAGAACAGGAAGACAGTTTTTGGCCGCTAGAGCATACTGTAGCCAGTCTCCTTGACCTGAAAACGTTTATGGCACTGCTATAAATTTCTTGGGGTCATGCTTGGATAATTATGCTTATTTTTGTGTAGGAACAGCAGGCCAAAGTTCCATATTAATCTATGGAGTCCTTGATAAGTAATTTTATCTCTGTGTCCCGTACAATTACTTGTAATAATAATAATAATAGAATCCTTTTGGTTTAGTTTAAAAAGCTTAATTTCAAAATAAAATTTAAAAAAAAGATGGGAACACCTTGAAACTGTTGGATTTCACTTTGCACAATTTGGATGGGGGAAATTCTGAGCATAGCTGTGTTTCTGGGTGGATTGGAAATAGCAGACATCCAATGGCGGTATCCATGCATGAATAATGTTTCATGAAAAGGTGAAAGGGATGTGTCCCACCCACCTCCATTAAATACACCTTATATCCAGAATGGTTTGAAATTACAGTAAACCATGAGTGGCACCCTGACGTGAAGCACACACAATATCAGAGCCGATTTAAGATACTAGTATATCTGATATGATTTACTATATTTTAGTCTTGAGTGTTTCCGATGTGTACAGCCTCTTCTGTGTCTGTGGCAATGCTATGAACGTCCATTGCTTGTCTTCCCCTACAGGGACAGTGACAATGCCTCCCCTGACGCACAGCAGGAAAGATTGAAACCGTCAGTGCGCTCTCCAGCCAAGGTGTGTACAGCTTCACAGCGCTAATAAATGCAGCAGAATGAAGGACAAAGCAAGCTAGGGGTGATTCTAACTGTATCATAAAATGCACGGCATCCGTGAGGGAACACTGAAAGGAGAAAGGCGAGCTGAGCAGAGGGCTTCTCACTACCTAGCTCAACCATGCTTCTAGCACAATTCATAATGAGTACATAATGTGGTGGCAACACAATGTTAAAATGTGTTATTTTACACAATAAGATACTGTTTTTTTTCTTTTCTTGGTTTCATTATACCACCTTGGAAACTTTCTTCCAAACTTGCTCGCAGATTGTCGATAGACCCAACACGCAGATATAGAGGGAGAGGCAGCTGTGTATGGCTATTGGCCGTTTTTTTTAATCATATCAATGTACACTGTGAGTCACTTCCATTAAATATTTACTTTTTTGCAGCAGTGATAATATCAAAGCTAATATGTGCATTGTATATTGAAAAGGCATAGTTGCTAATGCTACTTATAGTTTAATTTGCTGTTCAGTTTACTCAGTCAAGCCGTAACACTGCATCCCTACTTATCTATATACTTGTCTTCTCTTTTCTTTTCATTCGTTAATAAAGGTAAATATGATGAGCAGTGCATTGCGTTTATTTGCTGTTGTGTTTTTTTCCTGATTTGCCTGTGTTTTATGCCACAGAGACACAACCCATTTAACAGGGCCTCGTTGCTGTTGCTGGAGACCCCTGGGGAGACGGACGTCCAGCTAACCAACGGAGCCATGGAACCGCATGAGACCACTGCGCGGGGTGAGCGCTTGCACAGATACTTATGTGTGTTTCTGAGAATGGACTCTCCAGCAGGAGAACTGTCTGATTTCGTTGAGGAGGCAGACATTCCAGTCTGCAGGGCAGTCCCTGCAGACTGCAGGCACATTCTGTACAGTGCTGAGTTCCAAAGTGTTCCAAATCCAGCAAACCATGGTAAAACAACACAATTATATCATCCATATAAGTACATCTATTATTATCTGTATTTATAACTCTCTCTCTCTTTCTCTCTCTCTCTCTCTCTCTCTTTCTCTCTCTCGCTCTCGCTCTCTCTCTCTCTCTCTCTCTCTCTCTCTTTTTCTCGTGTATAAGTAGCATTGGAATGCAATTCCTCTGTTTACACACCGTTTTAGAAAGATTTGTGTGACGCTTATTCTCTTTGGAATGTTGCACACGCATATTGCAGATTTAAAAAAATATTATTTGAAGCAGTTTTCTGAGAGTTCAGGTCGCTACCTTGTCCCGTTTAATAATTCAGTCTGAAGATCAGAGTTTGATAACAAGATGTGTATTGTGTTTTTAAATGATTTGATGAAGGACAGCAAGGACAACCTTGTCCCTTGCAACCAAATGTAAGTCTGGTTAACCAATCCCATCAAGAGCCATACATTGATTGTTCTGCTTGCTTTTCTCCTGACTGTGGTAACAGTCAATGGCATTGCTCACTCTTCTCTGCTTCTCTTCATGTGTGTCATATGCATGTCCTCCTATACTGGTATCTTAAACCTGCATGGCATGGTGTGTCATACTTTATGCAGTCTTGTCCAAATCCTTTTATATTTTAGGATAGGGAATTGTTTTGGAATAAATCATGCAAGTGAGGTCTGCTCAGTGAGTTGGTTACGCGATTATGGCCATTGTAGTCCCAGACGGATTGCACAGAGTACAGAGGTTGGCATGTAGCTATATGCCAAGGTAGTAAGCTTCTCTGTATGACTGTGCAACACTATACAAGAACTGATTTACAACTGAATTAAACAAGTGTTCTGAAAAACAGCTTGCTTGTGCTTGCCAGACCAGCGGTATATTCATCTTAAGTGACGCAGAAAATTTCAATCTGCTAGAAAAGGTGAAATCCACCTCTTTTTACCAGCTCTTAAAAAAAACTGGATAGGTGGATTCAATCAGAAAAATGTTGCACGTCTCTTCTGAATTTCCTGTGCTAATTCTCTTTCTGGCTCTTTTCACACTCTGTGACTCAATTCATCCACCTCTCATTGTTCCCATTGTTTTCCAGACCCTTTATCACCACTCAAGAGTGACATAGCTGGTCTTACTGATGACCTCAGTTCCGAAGGTCCTGGTGCGTTACAGGAAATGCACACTGAACTCGCGCCCGTACCAAAAAAGAGAACGATCCTTTTCAGACCCCTAGACTCTCTGTTTGACAATGACAGCCCTTTCTCCAGGTGGGGAGACTGGAGGGGCTCACACAGCAGATCGGTCACGCCCAGAGGAATCCTCAAACATAGCACCAGCTGGAGCTCCAATGACTCTGGGCTGCCCTACGAAGGTGCAGGCAAGCGTCCGGAGCTGTCAGGTGACCATCCCTCTGGGTCGCCCGCCGTTGCTCCAGAGAGAGAGTCCGCAGAGGAGGGGGGAGAGGACAAGGGTTTAGATGACTCGCTCTATGGCAAGCAAGTGAGGTTCAGCCTGAGGGCTGCTGCCAGGGGGCCACAGCTATGGGAGGGTAGGGAGTTTGGGGACCAAGACCTGCTCGATTTGGATCACCCTGCCCTATTGGATGAGGAAAGGGGAGAGGGGGTGCCAGGCACTGGTCATGAGAGGGATGATGGCAACAGTGGTCTCAGCCTTGCCCTGTGCAGAGCTGCTTGCGACCAGCCACAAGAGGAAGAAGGTTGCTCCTCGGCTGCTTCCGGAACACTCAAGGATAGCCCACGTGCTTTGCTCTTATCCAATGAGTCAAAGTTTAGCTGGATGGCCTATACAAGGTTTTCCCCCGGAAAAAGCATACCCCCTCCTGTCTCTGAGTCACAGCCTCACAGGTGGGCAGGTAGCAGGGCAGAGGCCGTCACAGGTGAGGCGATGGCTGAACCAGCAGAGGTGACCATGAGATGGGAAGATGTAGGTTCGCCCCAGATCCCTGTCGGTAAGGCTGGTGAAGCTGAAATCGCTGGTCCAATTAAGTCAAATCTCTGAACGCATGCTAACATCAAATTCATGTGATCATGGACACAGTCCGATCAACTGATCAGCCAGGCAAAATAATCATGCTTTTACATTTGCAAATTTCCCTAACCTCACGAAGTGCATTAACGGTTAAAGAGACTGAAGAACTATGGATTGCTGAGATTTTAGTTTCTGTTCACTAATTTAGAAATGTACAATTAAATGTACTTTCTTGGATTCTGATACTCATTACATCTATTGACTAGTAGGTTTTTTTCAGGTTTGTTTACTAAACTCTCACTAACTCTATATAATATACAGATTGTACATGCCAGGTACATATTTGTATATTATTAAAATCTTCAGATGGTTATTGGGGAATTTGGATTTCAAGGAATATGCTTCTGTTTGTAATCACAGGGAAATTTGGGACTAAGCAAGTGTATGTTTTGATCTTTTGTTATTGCAGTATATTAAATTATGATTATGATTACAGATTTTTTTTTATTTTTATGGTGGACATTAAGTGTCTATACAGTAAAATAGCTGACATTAATTTGTGATGCATGATAAAACATATTAATTTGTGAATTTTTACAGGTCAATATGAGACTCAGGCAGAATCAAACCCTGCCCAGGTGTCCTCCCTCCTACTCTCCATGGATGAGAAAGGTAAGCCAGTATATGGTGGGATGGGGAGCCTTGAGGCCCCTTCCATGATGGAGGTACAAAGCCCAAAGTTCACAGAGGGTGACTCCATAGCCAAGGTCCTGGAGTGGTTCAGCAGGAGCTCTGACAGCAGTGATTATCAAGAAGAGCACATTTGTCAACAAGACGTGGATGTGGAAACAAGAGCCCAACCAGGGCCACCTGAAGATGATATCACAAAGCATAAGATGGTAGAAGATGAGGACCAATCGGTGGTGCCAAAAGATGATTTTGCTGCAATCGGCCAGATGGCTGATGGGTCTCTAATTGGAGAAATGCAAGTGCCACATCTAAAAAGGGCACAGTTGAAAAAAAGTGCAAAGGTAGAAGAAAAGGACATAGCCTGTGTAGAAGGCACTGATAAAATTCAGCCCCCTGCTGAACCAGAAAGAACATGGCCTAAATCTGTAATAGAGTGCCCCGTCATCCTGCAATACCCTGCACACTCCTCCCTTAACACAGAGTCGGCCACTTTCGACACAAGACCCCAGAGCCTAAAGAAGGAAAATGCAATAGATATAGAAGAGGTGCATGACGGGGAGGCCGAGGTTATCTTGCTCAGTCCAGTCACGAAGACAACAAAGCAAGAGCTAAAACAGAGAAATGAGAGGCTGCTTCAAAGAATCGCAGGCTTGAAGTCATTCTGGGAGAAAGGAAACAGTGGCTTTAAAATACTAATCAGCAGGTCCAGTGCAAGTTTCGAACATAACCAAATACAGCCTGTCAGTCAAACTGACAGAACAAAGGTAGAATCTAAAGCAAGCCTCTGTAAGGCAGGGCAGGAGGTCCCACCAGAGGAAACCTGTTTAGACACTAAAGGTGAGAAGGAGTTTTATGGAACTTGTGTTTCTCATTTTAACAGTGTTAGTGACATGGAAGACGGTGTTAGTGAACCAAGTGTGCAGTCAGTGGTTCTTCTCACACAAGAGGACCCACTCAAAAGAGCAGGAAATCACCATAGAGAAGCAGAAGTTATGCTTGCTCCAGTATGTGCAAAGAAAGCTCTGCCCATTGAGAGCAGCCACCTGGTTGAGAGCTTAGAAGAAGAGAAGTACATCGCTAAATGCGTTGTCATTGATGAAGATGTGGAGGTTCCTATTTCCCCAGTGGAAAAAGAGAAAATAGATTTTCAAAAGTTCCCCCAGAAAGAGGAGTTGCCTTCTAGGATTGCTCCGCTGTCCAGACATGTTTCATCATTAGCAGAACAGCCCTCTTTTGCACCCACTGTTAATAAGAGCCCTAATCAACTTGACAGCAGTGCAGACAAGATTGGGAACCTCAAAGCTTTCTGGGAGAGTGAGAAACATGGACCCACAATCATAACTGGCAAATCAAAAGAAGAGGTAGCAGACACTAAAGAAAGCCCATTTCCTGCTCACCCTGCAGTTATGAACAAAACATTTGCTAAATCAGCATTTGATCTTAGGACAATAGGCACTGACATTGATTGCAGTGCTTCCCCGCTTAAACAAGGTCCTAATTTTACTGTCCTCTCTATGAAGCAAAGGATGGAGAATGCATCGATGAGCCAAAGCCCAAGCAACTCGCAGTTTAAAAACCTCCGTGATTTCTGGGGTGGGACACCTTCCAACAGGCAGAATCCACAGCTGACTTCCACTGAAAAAATAACTGTCAGTCCAAAAAGCCCCCAATTGATAAGTCTGAATCCCTTAGAGAAGAGCCTATCCCCAACAGGTGATAAAAAGCTGTACCTCAATCAAAATGACCCCGGGTTACTGTCCAAAGATCTGGAAATGGGAAACTTTGGAACCCATAAGGTTGAGAAATATAATTTGAAAACGTACACTATTGATATGTCGTCTCCCAAGAGTGAGTCCACAAAGAAGAAACAACTCTCTCCAACCACTCTTCCCAGACAAGACTCAGGATCATCTGATGAGATGAAAGTGGCAGGATCTTCAGGGATCAGCCCCTCTAAGGAATCAAAAAGGAGTCAGTCACAGCAGTGGCCTGCTGCGCAGGAGCAGCAGTATCCCCCCGTTTACCCCTATCCAGGGAGGCACTCTGAAGAGGCCTCATTCATCGAGGATAGTAGGGCCTTCAGGACCCAGAGGGACCCCCAGCGGCCCAGGAAAACCAGTTCGGGAAAAGCCACCGGAAGGATGAACCCACTCCGCCGCACTGCCAGTATGTATGTGGGGAATCCCAGCAACGAGCGGCAGGACAGTTCACCCGAGCACCTCAGGAACAGACAGGAGGGGCCGCTGGCTGGAAGGCAACCCCCCTACAGGGAGGCCCCAGAGAAACGGCCATCGGGGACATCGAACGGCGGTGAGCGGTCGCAGCCTCTTGCCAGGTCCTTCGTACCCCGCGACTACCAGCACTACCTTGGGCTTCCAGAGGGGGCGATGTTCCAGATTATGCCGGATACAAAGAAAGAGGAGGAGGAAACCAGTTCCTGCTTCCCACAGGAAATGGAGCTGAGCATGGCGAGTGGACCTGTCCGCTCCAGCACACCAGTGGTTTCAGAAGAGCCCCAGGCCAGGAGGGGGAGTGAGGGGCAATACCCAATACCAGATGCCGTTGACCTTGACTCCTACAGGAGCAGCACCTGCGAAACCTGGTCTTGCTCGGGGACAAGCTCAGCCTGTGAGATCTGATTTAATTTTTTTAATGTTGGTTTATATCTCAGTTGCTATATAATCACTTTGAATATTTGGGGAAATTGTGTAACCAATGTTGTGTGATCAAATTATTATTATTATTATTATTTTTAACTATTCAAACAGGATGTAGTTAGTTGGGTTCATGGTTGGCTGATAATTTGTTAAAGTGCACACCTTTGAAATCTACCTTTTGATATAAGCTTAGTAGTTTTTGTGTTGATCAGTGTTTTATGAATATATCCAATATATTAACATACTGTAGTGCAGTGGTAGTTGCATGGTATTTCTGTCAACTCTATTGCTGGCATCATTCAAATAAATGAAATAAGTAAACTAAAATTAGTGAATTAATTTAAATAATTGCTGCATACCAATTTTCAGGGTTTTAAACAGCACTATCTTATCTGTGAAAACCAATGGAAATATTATAATTAAAAATTTTGAGTTTTACAATTCTGCTTTAACATCATATTGGTGCAGTGGGGTCTGTCTTTTGATTGCAGGGGGTAGTTTTTATTCTTGTTTATTTGCATAATTCCATAAATACTTTTAAAATCTGTGCAGGTGATGAAGAATACACACACCCCGTGAGGAAGGCCTTGAAACGAGCCGCTCTGAGGCCTGTGTCCTCCGCTAAAAGTGTTGAGGACATTACTGTTTTGCCAACAAGTAAGCACACCTTCTCTCTGGTCTACCACTGCAAGTCAGTTTGTTCTATGGCATACACAGATATCAGAATGATATACTTCTCACATGATATGCCCCAATAATGGTTAATGATCATTGGTTCTAACCTTGTGTTCTCTATGCAAGCATGTGTCAGAAGCACATTGTACCTTAGGGTGTGTGCTGCTTTTCCAACTGTGTGCTGTTTTCCAAATTGTCCTACCGCGTTTTCTGTGCTTACTTTTCATGAAAATAATCAAAATGGACAAATTGTTTAACATGTAAAAAACACACTAAACTAAAGACTAAAATGTATTATTGTTTTTGTGTGTATTTTTTTCATATGTAAAGTGGCATACATTAGTATGAATTTTTAAATTATGATGCTATTCTATTAACATACATATAGTAATTAAATGTTTATTCATCATCTTAAAAAAACTTTAAATATAATTAGATATAGTGTGATATCTATTTTTTGAAGTGCAAATTTGGCACCCAAAGTGAGGCTGGGTATATCAAATTCCCATTCCAATTATGAACGGTCAATTGTCTGCAACTGCAGCCGCGTACATGTGAGAACCCCACTGCCAATTCAGGAGAGTGTAGACATCGTCGCCAGCTGTGTCTTTTCACACCGCAGACTATGGCTAAGCTTGCATAGAGCAGAGTCGGAGGAGGACCTTTCATATGCGGATCTAACTGCAGCCGCTGCTTTTAAGAGGGGAGAGGGAGATAGACTGGGACATTTTTATGGAGTCATCTAACTGCAGCTAAGCTTGCATAGAGCGGAGTCGGAGGAGTGACTTTTCATATGCAGATCTAACTGCAGCTAAGCTTGCATAGAGCGGAGTCGGAGGAGTGACCTTTCATATGCGGATCTAACTGCAGCTAAGCTTGCATAGAGCGGAGTCGGAGGAGTGACTTTTCATATGCGGATCTAACTGCAGCTAAGCTTGCATAGAGCGGAGTCGGAGGAGTGACTTTTCATATGCGGATCTGACTGCAATCTAAGGGCACCCAATCGACCAGCAGAGGTTGCTGGATAACGATGTAAATGGAACTCTATCCGACTGAACCTTCCCATTTCCTGGGTGACGCAATCATCAATTGCCCTATGGAGCTATCTGCCACAATCGTCACTGGCACAGTCCGGTTTTATTTCACAAAACCACTGCGTGATGTCTTAACTGAATGAGCCATCCAGCAACTCTATAATATGATCTCGCCTATGAGTTGTTCTTACAGTATCTTTTTTTAAGGGTAAATGGCAAAGTTAATACTTTATGTTAAACTTAATAGTCCTATATTATTGTGAACATTACATTGTATTCTTTCATATTTAAGGAAATGTTGGTTGCTCAATGCTCAGATGGTTGAATTTTGCCCACATGCATTTTTTGAGTAATGTTTTCCCTTCTCCTAAGGAGAGGAAAGGAGTAAAAACAAGACCAGATGTGAACTAATGCTCAGTTTGGATGATGGTAAATATAGCTTCTTTACCTTTGAATATTTAGATTTATTCAAAAGAGCGTTTTAATTATGATCAAGTTTAGTCAAGTCAATGAAATGTTTGTGTTCCTATCACATTTATTTCATGGGAAAGAGGGATTTGGATTTTGTTATTCAGTCCACAAATTATTTGGTTAATATGTAGTTTATTGCAATATTTTGTTTATTAGTTTGGCATTATTGAGATGATCTCAAATTTATTTATTTTAATGGAATGACTCATTCATTCTGTACAGTTCCTTTTTCAAAACACCTTTTGTTTTGAAAAATTCATGATATTTAGCACACAATGAAATCATCTATTACTTTAACTATCGTTGCTGAGTTTACTCAGCAGTTCTTCTAACAGACGTAAGGAATGTAACAACTTTTGAAACGAGCAATATAAGTGAAATTACTGTGTTTTGAGGTAAAGTTGTTTAAATGTGCTTAATTAAACATTTGAACTTTATCACCTGCATAGACCTTGGCTGCGCCTTGATATTCTGTCCATCAATGCCACGTCATTTAATTAAACACTGATCATTTATTTTTCAAATCAAATGAAAGGATGATTTCTTTGTGAAATAAAACTAAAGAAAGTATAAAGAGCCAGTTGTGGCATTGGTCTGGTGACAGAGATGCACGGTTTGTATGTGGAGCCTTACCCCCAACCCCACCTCCACTCTGTCGAATAGTCTCCGTGAAACAGCCGTCTCCCCCCTCATTCACCTCTGACCCCACCCAGATGAAGAACATGAGCAAGTCCGTGCCTGCTTTCCTGCAGAAAGAGGTAAAGGGACATTACATCACTGCTCCCTGCTCAAATCATTAGACTGGCAGTGAGTGGGAGACTTAATCTGAGCACAAAATATAAAAAAACCTAATGGTGTAGATCAAGAAAGCCAAGCCATGGCAATTTACATTTTTCAGATGAATGGCCATTTTATATGTAATATTTGCTGCAAGGCCTATACACATTATGCCTATAAATGTGACTGTATGTTTTCTTCATTTGTCATCTTCTTACCTACCTCATAGTTGGTGAAGCACTGCACTCTGGGATATAATGGTATCGCATAGCTCTCTGAGATTATACAATATCCGTAACTGTTTGACCTCTCAAACCACCGCATTGCGTGCATGCAGCTAAGCTGCTTTAACCTGTTTTAATCTGTGTGCTGTGCTTTACCCAGGCGTGACTGTCCTGCACTGTGTTTTATAGAGGGCGAGATGTGTGTGACTAACCTGTGTATCTCCGTCCACTCCTGTTTCTGTGCTGTGTTGTAGAGCAGCACGCGGGACAACGATTCCACCTCAGAGAGCAGTGTCCACACAGGCAGGCAGACCAGGATGGGCAGCTCTCTCACTAACCTTAGCAGTTCCTCTGGCATGTCTTCTGTATGTTTGCACACAAACACGCACGTTACCTAACACAGCTCAACTGCTCTCTTTTTTTCACCTATCCAGTTACACTTTATGTTCATGTTGAATGACTAACGTACAAATGGCAATTATAATAGAACTGACAGTTTTGTATTGAACTGCATATCGCATGAATTTCCAATGCCCTTTAAAAACTAGTAAATCTTGGGAAACCGTCCAAGATTGGGTTTGCTGTGTATGATATTAGCCCTTAGGGAACTTTTACAAACACATTGCCAGTAGTTACTTGAATGTGCATCTTTAAAAAATATACAGTACATATCTTTTCCCATTTTTTTTCAGTATGGAAATTTATATCACATCAGTGCTATGCTACCCATACATGTACAAATAACACTAGCTAAAGTATACACTCATCTGATGCACCCGCATTTCAGCCAGTGATTATTTACCACTCTGAAGGCCACATAGGGCCCAAGGAATGCCGATAAGTGGAAGGTGTATCTCTCATTAGTGGAAACTGGTGGCCCGTTGGTGCCTGCTCTTTTTTTGGGTGGACCTACTTTACCTGTAACCTGAGGAGCCCCAGCCGACTTAAACCCACCCTAACCTTGACAGAATTGGGCCAACTGAAGTTTCCTTGTCACATTGGCTAATGGCATTAGAGAAAAAAATAGAAAAAAAAGCTTTAGGGCCCAACCAGACATTTCTAGTGAGGAGTCCAGTATCCTGTTTATACTTATTTTACACCATTTCTATACACTCTTTATTTACCCTGAAGGAGAGAATGTACCATTCATCAATTGCAAATCCTTTTAAAAGACAGAAACCTTCTTGTTGAGAGGCTGCCAGCCACAGGTCAGCTAGTCTACCCTTTTCCACACCACAGGGGAAATTAATAAAACAGTTTGAAAATCTAAAATATGTAAGTGTTCTAACCCTAACCCTAAACGGCATGGGGTTGCGTCTCTGAAGCTGTTTTCTGGGTCACTCAGCCACTCACCCCCTCTCGTCTTTTTGTCTATACCGACTCGGGTAGGTCAGTGGCAGCGTAATGAGTATCTACAGTGGTGATTTCGGCAATGTGGAGGTGCGAGGGACCATCCAGTTTTCCATCAACTATGTGCAGAAGTTGAAGGAGTTCCACATCTTTGTTGTGCAATGCAGAGATCTGGCGGCCGTCGACCCTGAGAAGAACCGCTCCAACCCGTAAGCGCTTCAGAGCCGGAGATGCGTCTCCAAATGTGTTATTAGTGTAGTCAGTGAAAGCTTTAACAAAGCTTATAGCGCTTCTGCTATAGGTTTCCAACACTATTATTTGTGTAGTCCAGTAAAAGCTTTAGACCCTGCTATAGAGCTCCATAATTAACTGATTGTCCCATAGCAGCCTGTGTGTTAGCATGAAGATAAAACTGCAGATGACAACAGGCTGTTCTTATTAGTGTATCTGAAACCTTTACAGCTGTCGGCCAATATTGTCCACTAAGTTAGTATTGTCCACTAAGTTTTAGTGGACAATATTGTTAATTACTTTCAGGTAAATTTAGAGACTATTGATAAGTGAACTTATAGATTTTTAGATTTTAAGATTCTCAATGGATGTTTTTTTTTCTCTCTCTCTAATTTACTGTTACACTTTGGAAATGTTTTTGATTCTAGATATGTGAAGTGCTACCTCTTACCGGACCATGCAAAGTTTGGTAAGAGGAAGACCTCGGTGAAGAAGAAGACTCTGAACCCAAATTTCAATGAGATCCTCCGGGTAAGAGACCCACATGGGTGCCAGAGTAATACTGTCTTCATATGTTCAAACTGAACCCAGTTGCCATTAGAAGTAGGGACAGATTTTCAGAGTCTTGACTTTATGGACTCTTGACTCCCAAATGGTGCATTGCTTTGCATGTGCCTGGAATAGTGAATATTCCCAAGTAACCATAAATAACTTAATATTATGTTGGGCATGCCTTTCCTCAACATTTCATTAAAATTTTAATATATAAAAGCTCTTCCATAAATATATTGGCTATTTTTTGGCCATACTGACACCCAGAAATTCAGTTGTTATATCAGACCTGAATAGGATTCCCATAATAATAACGGTCATATTTCCCTATCCAGTATAGAGTACGCTTGGAGACCCTCAAAACTCAGTTGCTCAACCTCTCTGTGTGGCACAATGACACTTTTGGGCGTAACAGTTTTCTGGGTGAGATAGAAGTAGATTTGTCCAAATGGGACTTCGGAAACACCCAGATGAACCACCTCACCCTGAAACGGAAGGTAAGACATCTAGAGAGCTGTCAGATCTTCAGCAACTTTGATTTCATTCCTCTTTTTAAGTCTTTTACGTATAAATGCCAGTGAATATGTGAAAAATGCATCTCTACTTTTGGGAAAACCCTGCTCAAATCAAATTAAAACATGTACCGTGTTTCCTTTTGATGAAATTGATAAGATTACCTCTCTTAAGACAGCTATTTTAATGAAAAGGTTTGATTCTAGAGAGCAGTGCTGTTGTGCTCGTGCGTTCTGTGGGCGATACTCAGGAGACTGGTGCCTGTACCCTCTCCCACTACAGATGCAATCTGGCTTCCAGGCCTCAGATCACAGAGGAGAGATGAGACTGGCTCTGCGATTCCTGCCTCAGATGTCATACAGTAAAATCACCAAACCAATCTTCCAAGTTTACAATCGCAGCAGTTTATATTCACCAGAGAAATAAGAGCAATAGTTACTCCTTTGGCTATTATTAACCCTTGATGTACTGTCTGAAAGGGGTTATTACAGTGGATACAGAAGGCCGTAAACGCCTGTTTACGATGCTGATGTGCGAACCATCTCTCTGTGTTTCAGGTAGCAAATTGTCCAACACAGGTGAAGTCCACATCTGGTTGAAAGACTGTAAGGACCTCCCTATTATCCGGGGCACATCTATTAACCCTTTCATAAAGTGGTAAGTATGTCGATTAACAGCAAATATCAAATCATAACCTTACCAGTTCTAACAATGTCCAGCAGCCCTGCAGGGAAATACATACTTGGGTGTAGCATTGCTGGGATTGTCCCTGTATTATTGCATGATGGCGGTTCCTCTGGTCAATCGTGTACCTGAGGTCTGCTTGCACTAGAAGGAGAGCACATTCTTATCTTGCATAATTTCAGGGCAAGGCCTGTCAATACAATCCATTGGCACTGAGAATTGAGAGAGAAAAAAACAATTTGCGGAAAGAAATGATATGTAAAAAAAAATCTATAACGCAGTTAAGAAGTTAGCGCATGAATGTCAGCTACAGAGAATGATGTGACCCCTAGAGGAGCATTACGGCTGAAATTAGTTCCTTTAGCGAAGTACTCTTTAGCTCGGGACCTCAGGACCTCTTGTGCAGAGTAGCCAGTGAGTGCTGTGGTTTGAAACCTGCCGTAGACGTATTCCAACTGCAGCAGTGCCAGTGACTCGGATAATAGAACTGATGCTTATCAGTTAGCTGAGCTTGCTGTAGGAGTTTAGAGGGGCAGAAAGTAGCACAGCTTAGAAGACGAGAGTTAGGAAGTGAATCTACACTACAGAATGTAATGTCGCCCTGAGGAAACAATAGGAGTGCAATGCATTCCCTTGTATAGGGCTAATCATATTTCTTGTGTGGAGCAGCCGGCAAGGCCCCCAGTTCGAATCTCCTGTTACACAGGATTCTGGATTTTATAAAGAGCGACAGATGTTCTAGGTGTTGCGTTAACAATGTCTCTCTATCTGACTTATCCGTGCTCTGGCAGCTTTGTGCTTCCTGACAATAGCAGAAAGAGCCGGCAGAAAACACGGGTTCTGAAAAGGACGCAAACCCCGGCATTTAACCACACAATGGTCTACGATGGCTTCAAGGCAGAAGACCTCCAGGAGGCCTGTGTGGAGCTCACAGTCTGGAACCATGACCACCTCGCTAGCCACTTTGTGGGTGGACTGAGACTGGGCCTGGGAACAGGTGAGCTACTGACCTCTGTGTGACCTTTCAACTCATATCTGCCAAATTATATGATTTTTCTAATTTATTTTTAACCTCTGAGTAAAAAGAATTTGCTCACAGTTTTAACAAAAAATATTTTTCGTCTCTTCACCAGTATAAAAAAATTATATCAGGGAACTGGCTTTCCAAGTCTTTACTTTATATATTTATTTGTTATTTCTGAAGCAATTTTGAAGCAAGTTTTGATCAACAGTGAGTAGCTGAACAGTGGTTGCTTCATCTCTTTGCAGGCAAAAGCTATGGGGCAGTGGTGGGCTGGATGGACTCCAGTGCAGATGAGGCTAATTTATGGGAACGGATGATGGATTCTCCAAACGAATGGGTGGAGGATGTGCTGCCTTTAAGGATGCTGACGATGGCAAAAGATTTGTGGAACTGAGACAATGGTTACATGACTTTGAGATAAGGATGTCTGACCTAGTAATCAACTGAAAATTGCATTTTAAATTGTGTATATTTACAATTAAATCTGTGGAAAAATGTCATGCAACGTATAGCACTAAACATTTTGATTTTTCTCGAAAAAAGTAAACAAGGAAACAGGCTTTATACCATCATTGTTCTTTTTAAACCGGACTCAGATAAAGATTTTTTTTTAAAGAAATGTATTGAATTCTAAGATTCCTTATTACTCTACCAGTTTCTTATTAACATCAGACTATATAAATATATATATATATATTCCACATTGTACTATTTGTATATTCCCTTTGCACTGTACTGTATTTAGAATAAAGACCTATGCTTTATATAAAGCTGTGAGTAATTTAGTTACTCAGTGTTGAACAGTGATGAAAAAGACAGTGTGGTAAAGAGCGTTTCATAACGTTCAGTAGCACAGAGGATTTGCCATCATAATCCCTCAGAATCTGCAGACTCCTGGATATCAATTATATTTCATCTTGCTCCGGGAGAGCCGCAGGGTTCCGTTTATTTTGTTCATCTTAAAATCAACCAATCCCAGAAACCAGCTTAGGTAGTAAAACTTTAATTGAAATTGTTCACAAATCTCTATGCATATTTATTACTATGGGTCATCATGGGATTAACTGGAACTGCTTTATTTTAATATTTATTTCAAATGCACATTGCAATATGGTACAGTTGTGTTTGTATTAATGTAGCAATGCTTAGGCAAATGAATGCATAACCGAACATACTGTACTATAAGGGGAAATATACAACCTTTCCAGTACAATCTCATAGGTCGATCAGGACACTTCTCTGCTTCCTTTTGGGCGTGTCCCAATACTTGAAAAATGCACTCTTTTCTCTTCCGTATCCCGGAAACCGATTTTTGTGTCATAATCTAATGTTGCTGATTTGGCTACATATTACTTACAAATAGTTACAAGTTGATTAATGTCGACGCAAACCACAATTCCAAGTACATTGTATACTGTACATGCAACTACTTGTACTCAAAACGTTCAGGCAGTTTTGCATCCTTCTGGGTAGGACAGGAGTGGTAGTGGGGGAGTGGAGGAAAGGAGGTGGGGAGTGAATAACATTGATATGGAACCTTCCTTTAGTGCCTGTCGGAGGCATCCATACCATACAAAATTGCAGAGCTATGATGGTGGGTTTAAATCATTAGCTTTGCATCAATCTTGTGATCACAGCCAATCTCTCATCAGCTGTGCGCGTATGTGCTACTTATGTATGCACTGCATTAAAGTGAGCTGTTGGCATCAAAACCTACTAATAAAGATGACATCAGCAGTCATGCATATCATGCTGTTACTGATAGTTATCTTATCAGTTACACTGCTCCGCACTTTTTAAGGTAGAAGGATTACAGCCATTTTATATCAACTGAGATTTTATAGAAGTGAGAAAAAAAAGACACTTTTGTGTTACATTTGCAACAGGTTTTTGAGCAAACAACCTGTAGCAATTATCCTGTGGTGAGCCTTCTGTTATATTTTCCACATTATCTGCAAGTTTTCCACAGATTATAAATTTCTGCAGATATCAAGAAATGAATGCAAAGCTGGGATTAATTTTAATGAAAAGAGGAGCATACTATATACAGGTGCAGCTCAAAAAATTAGAATATCGTGAAAAAGTTCAATATTTTTTGTCACTCATGTCAGAAAGTGAAACTCATATATTATATAGATTCATTACACATAGAGTGAAATATTTCAAGCCTTTATTTCTTGTAATTTTGATGATTATGGCTTACAGCTAATGAAAACCCAAATTCAGTGTCTCAGAAAATTAGAATATTACATAAGATCAATAAAAAAGGATATTTTAAACAGAAATGTCAGCCTTCTGAAAAGTATTTTCATTTCTATGCACTCAATACTTGGTTGGGGCTCGTTTTGCATGAATTACTGCATAAATGCGGCGTGGCATGGAGGCGATCAGCCTGTGGCACTGCTGAGGTGTAATGGAAGCCCAGGTTGCTTTGATAGCGGCCTTCAGGTCGTCTGCATTGTTGGGTCTGGTGTCTCTCATCTTCCTCTTGACAATACCCCATAGATTCTCTATGGGGTTCAGGTCAGGCGAGTTTGCTGGCCAATCAAGCACAGTAATACCATAGTCATTGAACCAGCTTTTGGTACTTTTGGCAGTGTGGGCAGGTGCCAAGTCCTGCTGGAAAATGAAATCAGCATCTCCATAAAGCTTGTCAGCAGAAGGAAACATGAAGTGCTCTAAAATTTCCTGGTAGATGACTGCGTTGACTGTGGACTCCAGAAAACACAGTGGACCAACACCAGCAGATGACATGGCACCCCAAATCATCACTGACTGTGGAAACTTCACACTGGACTTCAAGCAACGTGGATACTGTGCCTCTCCACTGTTCCTCCAGACTCTGGGACCTTGATTTCCAAATGAAATGCAAAATTTACTTTCATCTTAAAAGAGGACTTTGGACCACTGAGCAACAGTCCAGTTCTTTTTCTCCTTAGCCCAGGTAAGACGCTTCTGACGTTGTCTCTGGTTCAGGAGTGGCTTGACACGAGGAATGCGACATTTGTAGCCCATGTCCTGGATTCGTCTGTGCGTGGTGGCTCTTGATGCACTGACTCCAGCCTCAGTCCACTTCTTGTGAAGCTCCCCCAAATTCTTGAATGGATTTTGCTTTATCCCTGTTGCTTGTGCATCTTTTCCTACCACACTTTTTCCTTCCACTCAACTTTCTATGAATATGCTTGGATACAGCACTCTGTGAACAACCAGCTTCTTTAGCAATTACCTTTTGTGGCTTACCCTCCTTGTGGAGGGTGTCAATGACTGTCTTCTGGACATCTGTCAAGTCAGCAGTCTTCCCCATGATTGTGTAGCCTACTGAACCAGACTGAGAGACCATTTAAAGGCTCAGGAAACCTTTGCAGGTGTTTTGAGTTAATTAGCTGATTAGAGTGTGACACCATGAGTTTCCAATATTGAACTTTTTCACAATATTCAAATTTTCTGAGACACTGAATTTGGGTTTTCATTAGCTGTAAGCCATAATCATCAAAATTACAATAAATAAAGGCTTGAAATATTTCACTCTATGTGTAATGAATCTATATAATATATGAGTTTCACTTTCTGAAATGAGTGACAAAAAATATTGAACTTTTTCACAATATTAAAATTTTTTGAGCTGCACCTGTATATTTTTAATTTCACCAACACAGGATCTCACCGATTAATTATATTGCATCCTAAATGTATTGGGATATGTATTGCATCCTTTTCCATTGTGTACAAAACCAGAGCAGAGCGCAATGCTTGCAACATGCGGAATGTACCTTACAATGTTGACCCATTTACCATGTTTTTATTTCCTCTTCTATACTCAAGTGAGTACGTCAGTCATGGGCGGAGTCTGGTTTCGGAAGTAAATTCCCTATAGAAGATAGAATAGGCTTCAGAGACTATCGACTATTTCTTGAAATCTGATTTATAGAATGAGCCAAAACATTCCTGGATTAGCCTGTGTGGTACAAGGATATAGACCATATATTGCATGTTCCAATTTTTATTTTAGTAATGCATTAATGATTGTAGTTCAACTTGTAGTCCACTTTAACGGACTGCATATCCAGTACTGCAACACACGGGTGGTTCTCGACCAATAAGATATCATCATCTCGTCTGTCTGCTCTGTGGCAGATGGGAGTAGGCTACTGCCGCTGAAGATGAGCTAACGTTAGCTTGCTAAGTAGAGAAGCCCGCCAGACAAGGTCGTAAACTATGCTACGGTTAACCCCATAAAGCAATTCTAGCTTTTGGTCCTTCAAGCTAGCTAGCTAACGTTACAAAAAAGTGTTTAAAACTGAGCTGTGTGCTACTGCTAGCTAATGTTATATGACAACGTCTGGAGACAAGGCTGCTTGTTCAAAGATAATTATTGGACGTTGAGTTTTTAAACAGTGTCAGCGCTGGTATGTTCACAAAAAAATACTAAAACGTTAAATATACTCGAAGCTGGTCCAGAAAAACGACATCATTTGCGAACGGGCTTTATATTGAACAATCCGGGGAATTGACGGTAAGACATAATCAGTAGAAATGGTTTAAAAGTAAGCTTTAGTTAATGTCTACGCTCTAAATGAATGGGGAATTTACTTCCGAAACCAGCGTGACGTAGTCACACACAGGTATCCTTACACTAAAAATGCCCACCTGACCGTCTGGAAAAAGACACTCCCCAGTCCTCAACACTCTACACATACCACACACGTCACTTAAGTCTGGTGCCCCCTAGTAATGTTGTAGCTATTGTCCCTAGGTGAAAACAGTCAAAGGCTGTGTCCGAATCAGAGGCCTGCTGCCTACTGCGTCCTGTCTCCTGTGTAGTGTACTGGTAGATGTGTGCTGCTTAATGTGCAGTTTTGCATGTGATGTGCAGTACGCCAAGAATATCCTCCATGTACATGTTGAATATTGGTTTGCCATATCATGACTCCCTGATGTCTGTGACCCAACAACATCAAGTTTCTTGATATCTTATTTTCAGGTGTTCTTAGAAGCGATAATATAATCTCTCTGCATTTGAATTAATCTCTATGGGAATTGGAGGGCGGGACTAGATTAAGCTGTAAATTACATGGGAATAGTATGGAACACATGGTTGGTTAAATGTCTGTCAGTCATCAAGGGTATCAAACGAGCCTCAAACCATCACTCTGTTGCCAGATATGCAGTAGATATGGATCACTTTAAGGGTTGTTTCTCCACTCATTTTTCCAGAGTTCAATAGGAAAGTAGGTCAGGAGAAACAACCCTTAGTGATCCATCCATATCTACTGCATATCTGGCAGCAGAGTGATGGTTTGAGGTTAGTTTGATACCTCAGACCCTTGATGACTTACATTTAGCCAACCACCTGTTCCTTACTAGACTAATGTTATACAAGCATATATGCATCCATCTCTCCAAGATGCATATGACAACCAAAACTCCTCCCAGTTTCTTTTGTCCCACCCTCAGCTCTCTCTGAGGGCGGAACAAAACAGGAAGTGGGTTTTCAGGGTTTTGCTTTTCACACACAAAATAGCAATCAGACTTCAATCCAGATACACAGAAACACATATGACTGCCTAGTGTAAATGTGATGTGGCTAAATCTTATCCGGGTACAATCTAGATACAATTTGAATTAAACAACCAAGTATAAATGGCCTTTGTGTCTCTTCTCTGGTTTCATTCTGATGAAGGCCACAATGTCTGTTTTTAATTTTTAAAAATTATCTTTTTTTAAAATGAGTTTTGCACCTTGACGTTTTGAAGATTTAAGTTGATTTTGCATCGCACCTAGTCTTGTGGTTGGATGCAGCACTGTCTTCCTTGCTCCTTAATATTTGATTCATCATACCCATGTGTGAAAATGTACACATGAGCAACTTCCTAAACTACAAGTCCCAAGGCGTACTACAGAAGTGCTGGTTCTCACTGGAGGAGGGACGTCTAGGCTATAGGACTCAGACAGAGCCCATGGTTGGAAGTTTATGCACAACTAAAGGGCATAATGCTAGTTTCTCACATATATTTAATAGCATGTTTAACACACAACAGTTGAGTGACTAATAACAAATTTAAAAAACATTCAAATTCAAAGCATTAGCCAATTTTGTTTAAATCTACAACTTCTCGATTTTCGCTGTCCAAATCAGGTAGTTCCAGCAATTTCCTGTAGACTTTGTAGTGCAGGGAGCTTAAGTAATAACCGGAAATGGCTTGGAGCACGAGTACAAAGGCCATTTTCCGAAGTACAGGCTTTGTGATTTTGACCATGAACGGTATAACTTTCCCCTTCTCTGGCATTGGTGTTGTGTTGTATCTGTGGAAGAGCAAGAGAAGACACAATAGCAGCTGTAAATAGTCCCTGTGCTTATTTAGCTCATTGTTGAAACAATGATTCTGCTTTAAACTAAATCAAAACCATAAAGAAACGCAAAACCCACAGACAAAAGTAAGATCTAAGATGTAGGTTTAAGGCCTTTGGATAAAAGCAGTTGTTCCTTTGAGGGCCGTGCAGCATGCTTACCACACATTTTATTGTTTTTTCATACACATCATGTTTTAGAAAATGTCCTTACAATTGTCTTATCCATCTTCTAGTCTAAATAAAATAAAATTCAGTGGGGTTCTTTGGGGTTAGTTCAGGCAGATGGACAGCACTGAGGAGCATGAGTGTAAATATCACTAGTATACCGCACTTACCTTGATGCCAGGCCAGCATTCACAGGCAATGCTAAAGCAATAGGGTACAGGCCGCCAACGACTACACCACATATTCCACCTCTAATTTCCGCACAGCTCTTACAGTTGAGATCCCCTGTGTAGCACACAAAAGATGCCGACAGGTTAGAAAACTGCCTTTCAGAGGTACAGCATGCACGGTTCCTCGCCTGGCTTCACTCACCTGAGCAGAGGCTGTGATACAGCGGCTTGGTAAAGAGCTACGGTTGACAGGAAAGGCAGTACAGCCATGGGCAAGCTTGACGTGATCCAGCCTTGGGTGATTTTAAGCACTCGGCGGAAAAAACTGTTGGCGATCAATCCGGCAAATGCCCCATTCATTCCCAGATATATGGGGCCATATGCAAATAATTTCCTGTAGAGTTCATAAAAAATCGCATGAAATTCAGCTACATGAAATCACAAGAACTAGCTACATTATCTGGAAACTAAGAGACATGTTACAGCACTGCAGTTGATAGTGGGCTCGACTTGGTTTCAAATCCTAAACTGGAACCAAATGAATCACAATACTGATAATTGAGTAATTGCCAAATGATTGAATGAATATCAGTAAACAAATCTAATTCAGAGGTGTAAATGCATAGTATGACGGAACATAAACATGTTTTTTTCATCCATGCAGGACTGTACACTGTAAATAATGTGACATTGCGATGTGAAAAATAAAACTAGCTACTTGTCTGTATCTGGAAGCCGTTCAAACTTCGTTAAGAGCAACTCCACGATCGTAGAGTTAGGTTTCACATCTTTCAGGGCCTGGGTTGTCTCTGACATCTTTATCTGGAAGAAATGCGGTTAACATGCGTTTACAATTTAAAAAAATATGTATTATGTGCCCTTCAAAATTATAGACACCCTTGATAAAGATAGGCAAAGAAGGCAGAATAAAATATATCAAAAAAAGGTAAATCCCCCCAGATCTAATAGGTAACTGGACAGGAAGTAGGCTAGCTAAACGTGCGTTTCGTTTCAATCAGTCTACCAAACAGGACGGACACGCTGATATAGAATGTTTCATTAAAGCGGTTAATGTCCGTGTGAACTACAGCTATTTAAAATAATTTTTAATACTGAAGATATTTAGCGAGTAGTGTTTGTTGTGACAGCGTATAACATTCGCTAGCTTAAGATAGCTTTATTTGACTGTAAATTAAATATTACCGGTTGATAGCCAGCTTGTTTGGCAGATGACCTTGGCTTGGGGCAAGCGAAGCGTAGACTTTGAAATTTGGGGATTGATACACTTGCCACAAACTTTCCTTTCTAAATTGTTAGTCGAAATTATGTTAATGTACAAGTTTTATGCAGCAAGACGTCGGTTCAGATCTTGTACATAGTTCCTCCAGAGTCTCACCGTGGGCGCAGCCATATTGAACTACGCGTCACACACTATGCAGTCTGACTCTATCGTCACACATGGGGATTTCTGTGGCTTTTAGAACAGGAAACTGTAACTCATGCAAATCGTTTTGGTGTGACTTTTAGACAGTATCATTTTCAGACAATGTGCAGTATTCGTATTATTTTCTTTTTCTTATAAAGCGATTCATAATTTATGGAAAGTATCGTATATCCATAAACCTAACCTAAAAGGCTAACCTAACATTACCATTTAAAACTGAAATTGAGAACTATTATGCTGCAAAATGTAACAAACGATAACGCAAAAATGACCTTTTATTTTTGTAAATATCACAATGTATTCCCCTTACTGTGTAAGATGTAGGCTATGATTCTCGATATAACAATTTTCACATTTACTATTTTTGTACCTGCTTGTAACAAGTTTGCGATTTTACATTACAATTATTTGGCAGACGCTTTTATCCAAAGCGACGTATAATAAGTGCCAAGTATAAGATCAAATGCGACAAAGTAAAATATGTTAAATAAATAAATGAATGTCTTCTCAATACAGCGCTTTTCCTGCTTGCCCTTTTTTTTCCTGATTGGCCAACCTGGCATGTCACGTGAATGAGGCATAGAGCGTACCAGAGATTGGACGGTCTCTGAGCGGGGTCCAGGCGGTGAAGCCGAATAGGAACTTGGGAAGTAACGGGGAAATAGCTCTACTGTCCACGTTGAGTGGAACTGTGCAAAAAAGCTTGTTGCTAATTGAATTCAATGTAGAAAACCAAGGTGATTTAACGACCAAAAAAACCTCATCAGTCAATTTTTTTGTGATCATAAATTTCACCAGAACAGACTCGGCAGGCTCATATTACCCACAATTTACATCAAACTTCCTGTTCATCCTATCTGTTGGCCAGATCCCCTTAAAATATTTTCATCTTAATGGGATTTGCTTGGATAAATAAAAATAAAAAGAATCTAATATTTCAGGGTACTCCACAGAAGAGGGTGCAAAACCCAACAGTCCCAGAATCCCCTGCCTTCGCACTGAAGAACCTTGGGCGTGTGGAATACAAGGTGGAGCTGGGGATTGGATAGACCTATTTTTCTACGGTCTATGGGATAGACATATGTTTATGTTAAGCTACAAAACACCTATGGCAAGTGATCGTGACAAGTTTCCAATGGTGAGCACACACAATGAGCCTGTGGTTGTGTGGGGTAAAAGGGAACAGCAGTAGTCATGGTTACTGTAAACCAGGGCTACCCAACCCTGTCCCGAGAGATCTACCACCCTGCAGGTTTTCATTGCAACCCAAATTTGGCACACCTGTTGCTACTAATTAGCAGCTTAACGAGATCTCTAGCCGTTGCATGAGGTGTGCATTGTTAGAATTGGAGTGAAATCCTACAGGACAGCATCGCTGGTGAAGGTGAACCCCGTGACTTATGCCTGCTGTTCCAGTCCAATCTGCTTGAGAGGTGCAGCCCTTCTCTTTCGATGTACATGAGCAAGAGAGGCAGACACTCAAGAAGAAGAGACTGGTGGTGTGTCCCAATACTCAAAAAATGCACCCTTCTTTGCTCCACTACCACCTCCTCTTCTCCGTGCCCCGGAAACAGAACTTTGTGTTGTAATCTAATGTCGCTGATTACATCTTAATTACGTATTAATGGTTACACATGAATTAACGTATCAACGCAAACGTACCTGACATTGCGGTTTGCGCTGACACATTAATACATTTGTAACCATGAATTAATGTAATTAATATGTAATCAGCAACATTTGATTAAAACACAAAGATTAGTTTCCGGGGCACGGAAGAGAGGAAGGATGCAAGGATCAGATACGAGGGTGGAGGAAATGAGGCAACATGTATTAGGCAAATGGAACGTCCTTGCACAGTCAAGCGTCATCATACTATGCTCACATGCTCAACTATAATGCTTTTTAGTACATTTTTTCAGGAATAAATGGTGCTTTTGTTAGTTATAAAGAATGAGTGTGATTATGGATTGGCGCTTTATAATAAATGGAAAGGAACAGTAAAATTGCATTTTTCTGTAGGGGTGTGCCTGCAGCGTGGCAGATGTGAAGAGCGGTGGATAATTTATACCCGCCACGCATTCCAAAAAAAGTCTTCTGCAAAGGCTAAATTTGAGTTTCCTCACTGAAGTACCTTCTGGGAAGCAATATAAACATCTATAATACACTAAAGCTCACCTAATGCCAAATACACCTATATTTGAAAAGCTTTAGATGAATGCTAAAGTGAAGGCTTTAGATGCCAGCAAACAAGCACTCACTGTTTAAACCATTGTTGCATACATTCATTGAATAATAAACCAGTATTTGACTGAGGATTAATATAGAGGGGGCCGAATTGGCGCCGACAATTTAAAATAGTCAATATAAAATAAAATAAAACACCTGGGAAGTGAATTTGAATTTATTAGTCTTATTTTAAAATGAATATATTAATCTTTATTATAAATAATTATAAAAACACAATATATTAATTAATATTTGATTAAGAATGCATTAGATCGTTTTATTGTAAAAAAAAAACACACTAAACAATACACTCATTGAATTTTTTGATGAATTAATGTATACATTTCAATAAATTACCTTTTTAACTTTTGTATCGCAATCAATCACGTCTCTGTGTGTGTGTGTCTGTCCGTCTGTCTTTAATAGCCTTAATGCCTACAGTTCTTATTTCATATTTGGATGAAACTTTGCACATATGTTGTCAGGCGGCCAATTACTTAAATTCTCAAGTATTTTTTTTTCAAAACGGTGTACGATGAGTGTTTTAATTTGTATTAATTTCCAACAATGTCCAATGAATAGACATTGGAGGAATGGACATTACGTGTTTTGAATGCATGAGGGCGCTATTGGACAAATGCGAAAGGTGCAGGCATCTCTCAGTGCTATTCTAATTGGTGCTAGCTCTGTACTCTAGTACTGTTTGGCCGGCAGGGTCTAATATTCCTAGCTTGCAGACAATTGCATTGGAAAAGTGTTCTTTGTGTTGAGATAGCACAACAGTAACTTCAGAAGAACAATTTGTGATTACAATTTGGAGAGAAAAGGAAAAAGAAATTTGCTGATAAAAAAAGAAAATTTGAGAATGATTAAGACTGTAGACTGCTAATGAGTCAAGGGCCAATGTTTCTCAAAATGTGTTTAGATTTCAGAGACAGTCCGTACTGTGCAGCTCACAGTGGCAGTTTCTGGCAGTGACAGTTAAATCCATGTATTTTTATTATTTTACCTTTCACTGTGATACAGTAGTTGGATTAGACCTTGTTTTAATATGCCCACCATAAGGCCATACATAGTCAGCAGCCTTATCGGCACGTGCGCCCTCAAATTCACACGTGGCTTTGACAGTCATGTGCACAAAGCACGTTTGTAACACCTCATTTGGAGGTCTGAATTATCATGAATGATTAATGTGACGTTGAGTTCCAGCAGCCCAGGATCGCTCCAACCCTCCTATGCTTAAATCCTTTTCAGAGGAAGCCTGGAAATAATGATTCCTTGGAGAGAAGAGATTACAGGGATGAGTCCCGCACACTGGAGCCCACTCTCCACCCACCCATTACATAAGCGTGGATGAGAAGCGGCAGATCCACACTGTGTGGGTAAGTGTACGTGTCTGTGCGGATGCGAATCTCCCCAGATCCGCTGCGAGGTTGCCTTGGAAACACAATTGGTATATCTGCATGCAAGCAGCTGCTGCATACCAGGTAGGGAGAGAAGAAATAACGTGAGAACGGAAATAAGCAGCATATGAAAGCCAGAAAAGGCTAAATTAGTATAATTAGAGTTATGTCTGTGGTGAACATTTTCAAAATGTGTGTCAATGAGAGAGAGAGAAACAGCTGCAGCACATTTTCTCCACTCAATCGAATCAAAGTCCTATAAAATGCTGTATCTGGTTATGCGAGTGTGACCTGTATTGAGCACATAAGGAGTTTCCCGTCATTGGCAGACATTGGAACGCCATACTAATTTCATAACCCTGTAGTGCTTCAGATTTCTCATGCTTTTACATGCAGACTGAACACCCACTAGAGTCAAAGCCTGTGGGAGGTAGTAGATTATAACATCTGAATAGATTTCTCTGCAGAGCCCTACTGTACTTATTCCCAAAAAACACTTAACCAAGCATCATGTCGTTTACCCCATTGGCGTAAATCTTTTCAAAGTTGAATATGAAAACATATTTATTTAAAATGTTTTTTTTCTATGAGCACACACAAGTTCTCCTGTGCTCTACAGTCTAGTTAAATAGCAGACTCTTGAAACATGTTTAAAAATGTATCTACAGCTGAAATGGCTATTGGCCATTTTTTGAAATGTATGTATTAATTTTTGTGAATGAAGAGATGGTTGGCTTTCATGGTGTGCCTTTTATTACTGTTTAATTAATGTTTAATTCTTACCTGATAACTCAATTTCATTTTGAGTACATTTTACATGAGGACACAGTGACACTGCTGGGAGGGATTCAATGTGTACCTGGGTAAATTTCACTTGAATTGAAATGACCCTTGAATGTGTCCAGTGAGAACATGTCATCTGCAGCGGTTTTTATTTATATATTGCAGTGATATAGGACAAATTAGCGTGACGTCACAACAGCAAAGAACTTACTTCCGGGTGGATAATGGGTCTGCGGCTCTACTGCCGACTAACGTTGAGGAATGTCGTACGGTACGAACACGTAAAGTCAATGTTGGAATATAAAAATAAATTGTGAAAACTGAACGAAATTGTTTTATTTATATGATTGATATGATGTGGTCTATGGTCTAGCTAGCTAATGTAACTAACGTTAGCTGTCAGCACCCCCCTAACGTTGTAGCTAACCAACATCATGAACATGAATAACCAGTGCAAACTAGCTAGCTAGCGTTATTGGAAACCCTATTACTGTAACGTTACCAACTAAACAAGTTAGCTAGCTAACTAGTTTTACAACAGGCAAGGTCGGATTTAACGTTTAATCGTTTCATGTTTGTAACGTTAAGGACACGAGCAATACAATCAGAAGTTCCGGATTTGTTTTTTGTTTCCCCCCCCCCCATGTTTCTGACACTTTGAAACTTATGTCGGGCGTCTCTGTCCACAAACTACTCTATTTTACCAAAATGTGTATAAAATGCTATACAATTCTGTTTTGGACACGGTCTTATACAAATGAACTATAACCTCTGTTTTTATTTTATGTTTTATAGCCAACCAGTGACGGTAACGTTAAGTTGTTAGTTTGATTCAGCAAGCAGAAGTTATTCAAGTTCAAATTCAAGTCCTGATCTAACAAAGCAAAGTCAAACCAGTAATACTGTAACGTTAGTGTTCTGCTTTACAGAAGAAACTGTGCACTGTTCGTTATTTGTTTTTACAATTCAGATTTTAACTTGTGTTTTTACTGTAACGTTATTGACAACTCAACCTCTGGATTCTTCGCTGGCTAGCTAACGTTACAAGTACAACAGACAGATAGCCAAACATTGTTTTATTGATTGATAGATAGTTCGTTCATAGCTGGAATTACCTATTATTTTTTTCTGAGGGAAGCAGCTAACGTTAACGTTAGCTAAGTTCGCTAACACTTTTCCGCCGTATTTTCATCTAAGTTAGCGTTAACACGTAGCTAACATTAGCTAGCGAGCTATATGGTTACCTTCACTAGCTAGCCAAACGGACTGTATGATCTGGGGTATCCTCTCTTTTAAGTCTCTGAATCGACAGGTTCCGTTGGGTCGATTTAGACTTTAAAGCGGGGAATCGGAAAAAGCCCAACCCACGGTGTGCCTGATTACATTTGGCATTACAGCCCCAAACACAACACGATTTCGGCATAGTGTACGTTAGCTAACTGTTTCTACACAGCTCCGACTGGTTCAGTCGATTTTGAAGTGCTGAGTGGCCACCCGGAAGTATCGTAGCAACCTCTGTTTACAAACATTCTGATTTGTCGTATTGCTTTTATATTGGATGTTAAATTATGTCCTTTTTTGCTCTCCGATTTTAAAGGTTTCTTCACCCCCTTCACCCTCCTCCCTCTCTGCAGATGACTTCCTGACCTACTTTGAGGAAAAACTCACGCATCCAGTGACACCCGACATTCCCTATACCGAACCCATCGCTACACTCGTCCTTCAAGACTCTGGAGGACGCAGATGTGCTCCAACTGGTGACGCACTATCACACAACCACCTGTCCACTGGACCCCATCCCTTCAGCAGTCCTCCAGTCTATATCAGGTGAGCTCGTTCCATATCTGTCCTCTATTATTAACACCTCCCTAACCTGTGGCCATGTTCCTGCTGTTTTTAAGACTGCATGTGTAACCCCACTTTTTAACAAACCAAGCTTGCACCCCTCTCATGTCAGAAACTACCGTGTTGTATCTCTCTTGCCCTTCCTGTCTAAAACTCTTGAACGAGCTGTCCTTAACCAACTGTCTGTTTTTCTCCACCAGAACAACCTGCTTGACCCGCATCAGTCTGGCTTCAAAACCGGGCATTCCACTGAAACTGCTCTCCTTGCCATGACGGAGGCACTCGCCACTGTTAGAGCCTCATTCCTCTCCTCTGTCCTGATTCTACGTGACCTGTCTGCCCCGTTCGAAATGGTCAACCACAAACTCCTGATCTCTACACTCTCTGAGATGGGCATTTCTGGGACTGCCCTCTCTTGGTTTGTATCGTATCTCACTGATAGATCCTACCAAGTCTCTTAGAAGGGTTCCGTCTCTGCACCCCATCCCCTGTCTACAGGAGTCCTTCTGGGATCTGTACTGGGTCCTCTGCTGTTCTCCATTTATACTAAGTCTCTTGGTTCAGTAATTAATTCACATGGCTTCTCATACCATAGTTATGCTGATGATACTCAACTCTTCCTCTCTTTCCTTCCCTCTACCCCACAGGTTAAGGAGAGGATATCTGCTTGTCTGGCTGACATCTCTGAGTAGATGGCTACCCATCACCTGAAGCTCAACCTTGACAAGACAGAGCTTCTCTTCATGCCATACAAGACCTTCCCACTACATGACCTCTCCATCCCCGTTGACGGGACCATGGTGGTTGCCTCCCACTCTGCACGGAACCTGGGGGTGGTCCTGGATGACCAGCTGGACTTCAAAAAGCACATCAGGGTGACGGCATGGTCCTGCAGGTTCCTCCTGTACAACATCAGGGGAATTCGACTGTACCTGACCACCTACTCCACCCAGCTTCTTGATCAGACTATGGTCACCTCACGCCTGGACTACTGCAACTTCCTGCTCGCAAGCCTATCAGCCTGCACCATTCTGCCTCTTCAACTGATCCAGAACGCAGCTGCCCGGCTTGTGTTTAACCTTCTGAAATGTTTGCATGTCACCCGCCTGCTGAGGTCACTCCACTGGCTGCCAGTTCAAAGTTCTGACCCTGGCCTACACTGCAGCCAATAGGACAGGCCCTGCCTACCTGCAAGACTTAATCCAGAACTATGTTCCTGCTCGACCACTTTGCTCCTCTACAGCAGGGCAACTCGCACTTCCCCCCTTCCGTGTCAATGGTTCTCGCTCATCCCGACTGTGGAGCTTCAGTGGTAGAATGAACTCCCCATTCCCCTATGTTCAACTCCAACACTGCCTGCGTTCCGTCATGGCCTGAAGACACACCTCTACAGACTCCAGCTTGACTGATATACTAATCTAGGACCTCTCATGATACTTGTTCCCTATGATTTCTTGTCTATCTGTTTGTTATAGTTTATAATAGTATTTAGAATAGAATTGTAGTATAGCTGATTTATCCACAGCTTACTGTGAACTACATTCAATGTTCATTACTAGGGATAGCTGCTACATTATGGGAAGGATGTGCTTGGTCTTATCTGTTCTTTAGTTACTTCGATGACGTTTCTGTATGCACTTATTGTATGTCGCTTTGGATAAAAGCATCTGCTAAATGACTGTAATGTAATGTAATGCATCAGAATGGTAAATTGAGAACAGTTCTGCTTTGATATTTTATAAATTTTTGTTATTTGCATTAAAAAAGTTCTAAGGCCTATGGAGCAATGCACTATGGTATGGCAAGCTCTCTGGCTCTCTGGTATGGCTTCAACATCTCTTGTTTCGAAGGGGCAATTGACTGAATCTGCATCCTTCACTAATGCAAGCCAGTGCAAATAAGCACAGTCTTTCCTCCAATTATGTCCGACCAGCTGCCACTTTTTTTCTATAGGTATGCAGTTGACCAGTACAGCCAATGGTGCGTAATGAGGTGATGACTCCAACTGAAGCACTCCATTCCCACCTTATGCTACATTCAATTATGTGCTGCCTGGCTACATTCAGAATTGACATGATGAGGACCGGATACTAGCATAGAAATGCTGCTTAATAGTGTATCACTACGCTAATGCTGTAGAAGAATGAGCCACTCATCTGTCCAACATTTCAGAACTAAGAAGGGACGAAACGGACTCTCGGCACACAGCCACTACTGGTTTACTTCCCAGAATCCCCTACTGCAGCTACACAGCTGTAGTGGAACACTGTGGCTCAGTGTGATTATATCTAAGAATGCTCACTCTGATTAATAACTGACAGGAAATCAGTGTATCATATTTTATTTTTTGTTCTCAGAAAGAAGTGGCTAAATTGATTGTGCTTCTTCATGACCTGTCCATTATGGGGCGATTAAGTGTGTGGGAGTATCGTCTTTACTGCTGCTGTGACTGTAGTAATGCAACTAAGTTAACTGCAGTGTTAGCTGCAGTGTGCAATGTTTAGCTAACAGGTGACGCTGGTTATTGCAGACAAAAATGCTGCTCTCGCCGCCGCGGTGGTGTAGCGAAAGCACAGACTTTCAGTTTGTGGAGTTGCGCCCTGAGGATCGGGGGTTCGATCCCCGGTCCTGCCAGATCCGAGTATGGCCGGTGCCTCGAGGGAGTGGCAATTGGCGTTTGCTCCCTGGGTGGGGGGAGAGACTCGGAGAGAATCGTTGTGCATAAGATGGCCCTGGGCGAGTTGGAATCACGGTCAGGAGTTTGAGGAGTCACGCCCTGAAGAAAACGCGGCGCCCTCTTTCCTATTACCGACTGACTGGGTTGTAGCGGCGATTCTCTAGTGGTTGCTACACGGGGGGAACTGAATTGCATAGGGTCCATCTGGCTACCAAACTGGGAGAAAAAGGGAAAAATCTGGGGGGAAAGATGCTGCTCTCTCTGGGAGTGGTGAGGGGCTAGTTAGCGCTAACTAAAGAGCACGATGATTAGGGGTTCATGGTGAATATATGATGGGGAGATGCCTTTGGTCTTTCTCTCTGCTGCTGCCCTGGCCTGCACCTCTTTCCCAGCAACGCCTTTGCATCCTTCTCAGCAGTGCATCAATCACACATTCCAGTTCTTCAGTATGAGAACACTATATTCATTAGTATCACTGTCACCATAGTTTTATTATATTTGCTCCTACTACCATCACCACGACCACAACCACCACCAACATCATCATCATCATCATCATCATCATCATCATCATCATCATCATCATCCTCATCCTCAGATCACAATTTTCATAATTTTCCTCAGTTACATTCCAACCATCTGTACAGTTTTGCACGTGCCATCTGTTATCACTCATTCTAGTTCTCTGCTGCCTTTCTCTCTCTTTTTCACTGTAGGGTCAGCTTTGGCTCTAGCTTTCCACCTGTTATACTGTATGTTTTGTGACAGGCATTACCTGTCCGGCTTCTGACTTGTAGTGAATGTGCCCCTTACACTATCTTTATTATCATGTTGGAAACTCTTTTTGTATTTAACTTTGCACTTGTGATAATCATATATTTTCCATGGTTGAGCATACCATGGTTAGTATTCAAGGGCTTCTGTTAGTATACAGCTTTCAGACCCATAAATTAGAACTGAAAGGCTAGCTGAGGACAAGGTTGCTTTTAATGATGTGTCCACAGGGTTACTGCTGTACTTATATCCTATATTAACTCCTCAGTGAGAGATGCATCTCTCTTCCGATCAGTGCACACTTCCTCCTGTGGTACTGTGTGGCCCGAAGTGTGTAAAATAGTCACTGTATTGCAGCTGGTTGCATCACCATGGAGTTTTTATCGCCACCATTTGAGTGGTTTTCTTGCTATTGTGGAGTTTTTTTAACCTCAACTTTTGTGGGTTCAGGCCTGGTTTTTGCCACAAAAAAAAAAATGTTTTCACAGTAAAGCATTTTAGTGACAGTGTTATATAGCACTTGTAAAAAGTGCTATACAAATAATATTGAATTTAATTGAATCACAGGAATGCACACATTTAATCTGCAGCGGGCTTTGTGCAGGTACAGTGGAGAGCCTCTTTCCAAATTGGAGAAATAAAGGTGTATATTTTGGCTCATTAGGACCATTGGGAACCCTCCAGGGGGCTTTCACTTGTAGATGTGTTACTCAGCACTTATTGATCAATAAAAGCACAGTTACCTCGCACCGCCTGATTTCTTGGGTCTGAATTAGTTATTGATTTTAAGATGAACACAAAACCAGCCACCCGGCAGTTCTCCAAGGACAAGAATAAATATCACTCCTCTCGTCTCTTCACTAGAGTAAACTTAACTTTGGGATGAAATTAAAACTGTATAAAAAGTCTATGCTAATGTTATGCTAAATGCATAACAGGAAAGTGAAACCAATAATATTACAGTAGCTGTTTCGCAGTTAAATGCTTATCCTCGCACTCTGTCCTCCATACTATTTCTTAGAAAATAAATTCAAGAACAGCACAAAGGATAGCAATAGGCATACTTTGTTCACACTAGGCCTACATCATAATGGAACCATGACTAAATATTGGCATTGAACCACAATGACAACTGTGATTGAAATCTATACTTATGATGTTAAAAATGCCCAAGGGGGCACAGAGCCCACTCCATTATCCATTATTCTCTAATATAATACTTAATGTTGATCCACTTATCAGTGTAGAGTCTCTCATTGTTCCAGTGCATAACAATGACAGTTCCAGACATCTGAACAGTGGAAGCTATTCTGCCCATTGCAGGGATTTACATTCACCACTGTTATCTGCTGAATGACGAGGGGGGAAAGGGACAAATTCAATGAAACCAAGGCGACGGATCTCAGGTGACACTCAGGACAATAAAAAAGGCTTATTAATGTTTACAACCTGGTTGATTTGCATTAATTTGCATCCATCATGCCGACTTTCACGTGCAGACTTTCAAATGGACGTTTTGTGAGAGATGTGATATCTTGATGTGATGTTAGACTCATCTTCCATTATATTGAATCATATATTATTTTAAATCTCAAAGTTGCATGTAGAACTACATGGGGCCCATTTGAATCCAGTGCAGCACTGGAGGCAAATTAAAAGTTATACTTCACTGAATAAGACGTTCAAAATTAGTTTAAACCACACTTTTTTTGCAAACAGCCCTACAGTATTACAGAAATATATTTTGGAATTTAGTCTCCTTGTTTATTTATTTATTTATTTACTTACTTACTTCAAATAATTTAATCATGATTTATTTTCTTACTTACTGTATGTATGTACTTTCTCAACAAAGTTTGGAACCCATTCGTTTTGGTATCATTTGAATATTCTGAAATTTATATGCAAAAGTATAAGGAAACAAAGTGGCAACTTGCATCACATTAGTAATCAAAGGGTGAAGTGAAAGTCAACTATCTTGTGTTGGTGCTGCCAAGAGTGCATTGAGCTGTAAACTTAATGAGCCTGTTATGCATACCAATGGGTTGCTGTCATTAATTAACTCTTAGTCAAATATCCTTTAATGCACTCTCTCTAAGCAAGTGTGACTCGGAATAGTTGTTTCAGTGACACATTATTTACTTGGTGAATCGTATAGGTCATACATAAAATGCATGCAGTATATCGATTTTCAATGTTTTATGCGTGCAGTAATATTATATGTGCGTACCAAATGAGATTAGATATATCACTGTCTACAAGACATCATGAAACCCATGCAATAAAACATGAATGACATTCCCTAAGTCTGATGATTATAACACTGTCATAGTGGTACATAGAAATACCTGTTAACAGTAAAACAGTGTACTTTTTTAATGTTCACTTCCCAGTTATATTATTTTTATGGCGTTTCTTTCCCCCACAAACTCGTTATAAGCTGTGTTGTATAATAATGGACATTTATAAGATGCATTTTTCCCGATGTGTTGATGGTTTATGTTTGTGAATATATTTTGTGCTTTCATTTTTTTATAGCTCTCTGAAAGAGTGGAATGAGTATTATGGAGCTTGAACTCGGGGACAGTGGTTGATTGGGCATACCAAGCACGCTCGTAGTATATGGGGTGTATATAGCTGATTTATGAACAGAGGTGACCTGCAGCACCAGCAGAGAGGCGAAGTGGCTCCTCTCTGGAGAGGACACGTGGCTGTGTGTGATGCTGCTAAAGTATTACAACGTGCTGAAAAAAAAAGAAATAATTTGCACCAATGAGATGATTTCGCTTTAGACAGCCAGGCTACATGCTGTCCTTTAAAAATATATATAATTTGGCTCGCTGCTTTGTTAGAGGCAGTGATTGCAGAAAACTTGGAGGAAAAATCTTCTGATCTTCTGACACTTGGTATATACTAGCAATTAAAATTATTTTTATTTTTAAATATACTTACGGAAGAGAACATCCTGTCCAGATTCAAAGATTGAAGGGGTGATCTGAACTTGGGATGTAGGCCACCACACATGGATGGATGAAAGGATGGCCGTATGGATGGAGATGGGGGGAGGATACAACTCCGAATTTTACTATTCATTTAGAAGGCCATACATGCTAAACATTGCTTTACAAATGTAACTTTTTTCAAAATGGCAGAAAATATAACGCGCCTAAACAGGCTGAATGGTTGCTTGCAGATTTGATTGTCCCTGACAATCTACCCATCCACCCTTCCATCCATCCATGTGTGGTGGTCTACAGGTTATCTCAAGGTCGGGTCACCTCCTTCAATCTTTGGGTCTGGAGTGGACTGGATGTTCTGTTCTTTTGATCCAAATCAGGTTCAGGAGGTAATTGTGCATTTTGTGCTTAAGCAGTGGGAAGATAATTTTTTTATGCAAAAGCGGATTTTATTACCCCACCCCCAGTGGGAAGAGCATACATATTTCATACGGAAACTGAAGCAGCTGTCTTGACTTCTAAATTTAGACATAGGCTTTTTTATAATCTGGAAAACCAGAATGTTCGCTACTCTGGTGGGTTTTTGGCATGAGCACAGGGTATCATAAATAGATTTTCACAACTGAGCATAATTTTGAAACATTTTGATTTAATTTGTTTTATCACCGAAACTCTGCCAGTAGGCTGGTGGAATCATTGAATGTATGCAGAATCCAACAAGAGTATTTATAACCATATGAGACGGTTTGAATCCAGTATATAAATATGTTAGAATATTGGAACAATCTAAGATAAACATGTTGGAGTGGCTTTCACACAAATAGCCAAATAACCCTTTGCATTCTGACGAGGATCCATTTCAGTAAAGAGATCCTTCAGTTTCACTTCAATTTACCTGAACTTAAAAATGAGTGATTCTGAAGTTTTCCATGCATTTCTAAATGTATATGTATTTAAAGGCATTGGCTGGAACAAAAACCAGTTCGTGCATCTCTGACACAAGAGGAGCAATGTTGCTTGATGCCCCGGAGCTGTAATTATATAACCTGCAGAATTAGATTTGTATTTTTTTTATTTTGACAGTGAGCTACTGGTACCATCAGTAATTGTCACATATCGCCCACATTGTCCTGTTATGACTCCTCCTGCTGTTTCACTATCACACACTCTAAAATGGATAACACAGAAAGTGAAGAATGAGAGAGAAAGACAGACAAAGACTGTCATCTGAAACTGACACTGTAGCTGTTGTATTAAGGTGGGAATGTATTCAAAACCACTCTAAACTTTGAACTTAAAGCTTGTGTACCGTGTCATTTTTCTGAGACGTTCAGTCGGCTGGGCACCTTCAGCTGCTGTCAGCCTTTCCTATTACCTGCCAAAGCATGAGGCTGAGCTATTCACCATATACCTGTTCTTCTTGCACAAAGTAATGAACGAACAAAGTAATGAATCCTCACATTATACTGTGGAAGAACCAAGGCCAAGTGTGACGCACAGCTATAAAATAGAATAGAATAGAATAACTTTATTTTCCCGCTAGGGAACTTCAGCTGTAGCCCCAGCAACAACATAAAAAAACATAGACAGTGGGGCAGACCCACAACACACAAATAAACATATCAAACAAAGACATCCAACAGAATCATTACACCAATCAAGCGAAATAAAGTGGAATACAGCCATGATTAAGAATAGCCCACACTGTACCGAGATGTCCAGTGTCACCAAGCAGTCCAACACATAAAGATCCAATGGACATTCCCGAGCACAAACAAAATTTTATCAACTACACAATTCGTCAATATTATCAAAACGAGCGGCAGAAGTGAAAAAATCTCCAGCCAGCTTCCCCGTCCCACTACAGACACACAGCGCATGAAAAAAACTAAGACAAAAGCCAGACACAACAAAACACATTCAAATTAATAAACACGAACACGAGAGACAGCTGGACTACATGCCGCCATTACAGTGCCACGTGACATCATCCGTGCTGGGGTTGTGCAATAAAAACACAAACTAAAACACAAACGGATAGGGTTGAACACAGGAAGTGTTTATTGTTAGAGAAGGAAATAAAAAGGAATGGAAAGCACACTCTGGAATGAGATCCAAAGAAAGTGAAGGGGAAAAAAACATACAAAAATAAGGCTCTTTCATTCTTGTTCTCTCTCTCTCCAGACCTGGCCAAAATGGCAGCAATTAATAGAAGATAAAAAGACAAGAGAACAGAGACATTTCCAAGAACGGGGGAAGAGTTTGGATGGGGGGAAGGGGCAAAAAGGTGAGGCTTTGCGGAAAATCTTTGCTGTGGAAAGAAGACATACTATGGCTGTGTCCCAAATTGCATACTTCATCGTACTTCGCTATGGACTCACATGGATGCGTGTGCTCGCTATGCGTGCTTGGAGCATGGATGTATGCGGTTTCGGACACAGCCAATACAGTAAAACATTGACATTGAAAAAAAGGCTGGTGTGGCTTTTAATGCCAGGTGATTGCCAAATCGCCTTCAGGTGTGCAAAATTCTTCCTGTGGGGAGGCGTGCAATGCCTTCACTTACCAGAGAATGGAGCCAGCGAGCATAGACTTACCGCCCCTCAACACCAGTCCCCTGGTCTTACCACAATGCATAATTGAGTAAAAATGAATCATTCACTAATGTTTGGCCCTCATTGAAATGATCAAACAGCACAGTGCAGACACAACACAGTTTTAACACTGCTATAATTCTACTTTCCCGCTCTTGCTCACAATCTGCCACTGATCCCTGTAAATGTGTTTTTATACATGCTTGTTACTGTTCATCTGCGTTGGTTCCTCCAACACTTTGAAAGGTTGTGAGCTGGCTGCTTTGTCTATAATGCATACTTTTATCTCTGGGTTATTTCTGTGTGCTTTGTTCGTCTCATGAGATGAGAGAAAGGTCTCTCTCACCGTGGGCAAGAGCAGCGTAAGCCACGTATGGACATACATTGTCCCTGACATATGACTGAGGGGTCATGGTTCATTGAAAAAAAAAAGACGCTTCGGAGACCTCAATCTGTTTGTAAGGGGTTATCCATCGATGTGTCCCAAATCGCATACTTCCGTGCCCCGCACCAATCGTACTTCACAATGGGCTCGCTATGCGTGCTCGGAGCATGGAAGTATGTGATTTGGAACAAAGCTCATGTCTGGTTTAATAAAGTCTGGACTGTGCTAGTGCTGATTGGCTGGCAACCCTACAAATAGGCACACGATTGGTTATGGTGTCACCCAGGAAGGGTGGGTTTTAGTTGGCAGGATTGTTCTCTGGAGAACTGGGTAGCTACAGTCTACCTGTTCTATCTTCTCCAACAAAATGATTGTTCAACCCAGCCAGTAGACCTTGGAGTTCAAGTAGTGGCAGCTGGCACCATTGGTCCTCAGAGGAAAGTGTGTGCAAAACAACAGTAAAATCAGTGTTGAAGTTTGCTTTAGAAAGAATAAATAAATTAGCACAGCTAACGGGTCAGGCTGAGTGCATCGATACATTCTCTCATTTACCTGTTTTTGTCTGTCCTGTGCTTCCATAAAAATAGCTGTGATGAAAAAAGCTTTATATAGGGGGAATCAGATGAGCACATAGAGATAAGATAGCCTGGAGGCGTGGGGTGAGAATAACATCTCACGTTTATTTTTCCCTGCCCTCGTCGGGTAGCCATAGTGATTTTCATGCGGAAGCACGTTTTCAAGGTGTGTCAGATGGGACTGTGTCTATATATAAAGCTTTGACTGTATCTATATGTTTTTTTATACCATATATAGATGGTTGTATAACTTTAAAGAAGCATGAGTCAATTTACAGTATGTATGGCTTATTATATTTATTTTTATATGCTTTATGCTGTGAGGTTGATTGTTTCTACAAGCAACCAGAAATGTAAATTGCAGCTCTCTCTTTAGAAGAATGAATGAATTAATGACTGCGATGGATTGGCGACCTGTCCATGCGGTATTCCTGCATCTCGCCCATTTCAGGGTGGGATAGGCGCCAGCCCCTCGCGACCCTGACCAGTAATAAGCAGCGTTAGATAATGGATGGATGAATGAATAGAATAAATCAAATGGTTTAAGAAATTAAGCACTGATTCCCTTTGCATTCTCACACAGCAGATGGCATTGAGTGAGCAGAACTTTCAAACCTATTACCTGACTTATGGTTCTCATGGCAACAGAATGACTAGTACACTATCTGGACATGTGCAGCATTGAAACATGTTTTATAACATAATCTCTTTTTTAAATGTTAAATCTAAACACCACAGATGTATTTGTTTATGTGTTTATGTAGAAATTAGTTCATCCAGTCTTCTTGGGTTCACCATTTGCATACTCAATAAATAAACATGCAGTATACAGAGGTAAATAGATAAAAGCTCAATTTTACACACATAGGGCCTGATTTACTAAGAACATTAGCATGTGCAAAACCTTTTAGCTCATGCAAAACCAAATTTATTTTGCACCAATCATGGGTTGCGTTATTAGTTTTGCATATGCTAAAAGGTTTTTCACATGCTATAGGTCCTAGTACACTGCTCAAAAAAATTAAGGGAACACTTAATCATCACAGTCACCAAGTCAATAACACCAAGTCAATTAAACCAAACCGGTCATGCTGGATGATGTTGCAGGCAGCATAACATTCGCCACAGTGTCTCCAGACTCTTTCACGTCTGTCACATGTGCTCAGTGTGAACCTGCTCTCATCTGTGAAGAGAATGGGGCGCCAATGGCGAACCTGCCAATTCTGGTGTTCTCTGGCAAATGCCAATCGAGCTGCACGTTGCTGGGCTGTGAGCACAGGTCCCAATACTGGACGTCGGGCCCTCATGCCACCCTCATGGAGTCTGTTTCTGACAGTTTGGTCAGAAACATGCACACGAGTAGCCCGCTGGAGGTCATTATGTAGGGTTCTGGCATTGCTCCTCCTGTTCTTTCTCGCACAAAAAAGCAGATACCGTCTTGCCGCTGGGTTGTTCTTTCTCGCACAAAGAAGCAGATACCATCTTGCCGCTGGGTTGTTGCCCTTCCACGGCCCTGTCCAGCTCTCCTCGTGTAATGGCCCATCTCCCGGTATCTCCTCCACGCTCTTGAGACTGTACTGGGAGACACAGCAAACCTTCTTGCGATGGCACGTATTGGATGTGCCATCCTGGAGGAGCTGGACTACCTGTGCAACCTGAATAGGCTGCAGGTACCGCCTCATGCTACCAGTAGTGACAAGGGCACTAGCAAAATTCAAAACTAGAGAAAAATCAGTCAGGAAGGATAAAGAGAGAGAAATGGTCTGTGGCCACCACCTGCAAAACCATTTACTTTGTATGCTTCCTAACTGGACGGATCGATATCCCAGAAGTTTAATTTACTTGGTATTATACTGTGATGATTAAGTGTTCCCTTAATTTTTTTGAGCAGTGTATATATCGGGCCTATGGGATACAGCTATAAAAAAAAGTGTGATGCCAGGAAGGGTGACTGAAGTCTCTTTGTGCCTGTGTCTGGTGTGCTGTCCCTCAGCACCTCAGGAGACTCAGGCCTCATTTACACCTGGTCGTTTTGTGACTAGTTTGTATCCGGATAAAATTAACCACATTGCATTTACATTTGGTAGTCAGATATGTCTCCGGTTAGCCGGATTTAAATCCAATTGCTATTTTGCGCGTAAAAAGCGAAACCCTGTCAACCCACTTTTTGTTTTGTTCCGCCTCTTGGAGAGCAAAGATGGTAACCACTACCAAAATAGCAAGGTTGAATGGCATTGGTCAGTTTCTTAAATTAAGGGAAGATGCTGTATTTGGCAAACAATGTACAACAGCTCATGAGATTGTTTAATACAGCAGCGACCCCCGTAGCATTAAAAGCTACTACTGTTTCTGCTTTGGGGGACGGCCACGTCGCATGATGTTATACTTTTTGGAGTTTTGGTTGTCCTATGCATCTTGGAGAGACGGATGCATTTCCATTTGTATAGCATCTGTCTCAAATGGGTCTCAGACCACCTTCTGAAGTGATTTAGGTGATCGGATTTTAATCTGTTCCTAATGCGTTTTGGGTGCATTTGCGCCTGCATTTTAACATTTGCAACAAAACATACATCATATTTTCAGCAGTTTTTTCATCTTCTGGTATGCAGTATAATAATAACATGGTTAAGTCTGATTACAGATTTTTACGTTTTAGGTCACAATTAAAAAGAAAAGACTGCCGAGCCACACTAACCAGGGAAAACAATGTGTGCTTATTTCTTGCGTGCGGTAGCCTAATAAGTATTATTTTCCAGTCAATGACAATCAGTGTTGTTGTTTTTTTTTGAGAACCAGTTGTGGTAGTGACATTTACATGCAGGTGAATAATGCAGTTAATGGGAACTCATAGCGAGTGAAAATAAGGGGTGAAAACTGTCATGTGCAAATTATGTATTTTTTCTAGCAAATATGATGTGTTTGGCAGATCACTCCCAACAGAAGTGTCATATTCAATCAGCATGAAATAATGTTTCATGAATAAATGTGTGAATGATCATAATCCTTCAGCTGTGATGCGTGATACTTCTACGGTTCGCATAAATCAAATTCAGTTACAGTATGTTGAGCAATGGCATGGTGGCGGCAACTGAGATAGTTTCACTCGGGTTTACATTTTCTGTTCAAACTGCAGAGGTAACAATTCCCCCAATTCAGCCCAACCATCATCATAAATTAAAAACAAGTGCACAGTAAACCTGTCGTCCTCCACCCATGTGCATGTTGCTATCATGTAGCCTACAGTTGTTGACATCTGATCTATGTTGTGAATTATAACGATTATAACTACTCCCATTAATTTGGGAGCGCATCCACTATTCGGCACTCAAATAACGGCAATCAAACAAGCTTAACGTTTATTTGGGAACACGAGCTGGCTAGCATAACCAGTATGTTTGTATTTTTCATTTTTACAACTAACTTCTTCATTACCATTTCTCTTGAATGTTTGTATCACAATATACCTGATGGCCACCTCCATTTAATTCATTAGCATATTGATGGTGGACAATTCGAGGGAAACCAGGACATTTTTGTCTTATATAACCATCACATTAACACGTGTATGTGAGAGAATAGATGTAGCTAACGTTACAGATTACCTGTTAACTAACTTAACTAATGACATTTATTTATTTAACATTAGTTCGAATCTTTAAGACAGCTAATATTTCACTATCCATGACCATGACAATGATATTTCACTTACCAAATGAACATGTAATAAACATCAAATTTGTTGGGAATATAAAGAGAAGACAATGAAAAACAATATGTTTGACCACCAAAAATGGGTACAATTGTCTGTGGGTATAATTGAAAAGACAAGATTCAAGTTAAAAGTTTATTAGGCTGGATATGTTGATGCCATCAAGCTCTTAAAAGCATGGTCCCTCCACGTAGGCCTAGAGAGAACAAGAAACAGAGAAAATTGGTTAAGTTATAACGTTGACTAGCTAATATAAAAAAGTAGCTAACTTAGCTAACTTGCTAACGTAGCCTAACGTTACTGTAAATGAGTCCTGACATATAACGTTAACGTTATTAATGACATTTATTAGCCAGCTACTGTATTACATGTCACAAAATAAACAAAATAGCTATTTTATGTCAATTTACTTCACGTGACAGCTTACCTGAAAACCAGACGACTTCTTCTGAATACGAAGAGAACGTGACAGTTTGAAGAGTGAGCACCTCTCCTCCTCGAACACTGGTTGTGGTCGCATACGAGCAACTAGCAGTGCATTAGCTATAGCACTACGGTTAGGACACGGCCAAATGCAGACTGTGATATTCCCACTGAGGAGGCTATTACCATTAACCACCTCTTCTATTACTGTTTGAAATTATCCAGATGCAATGTAATTTATGCATTTCGGTGGACATAATGGGCCGACTTGGAAAAGACAGCACCTGTTCCTCTTTCATCCTATAAATAAATCAAGCACTGAATATTGGTGGAAGTTAAAGTAAATGCAAAATTCTGTAGGCTACTGTTTTCCCTGTGTTGATTGTGATCTGTTGTCACAGGTAGCCGTACTATGCAATAAAGTATTAGACTGGCTGATGGGATAACATGGTCCATCTTGGGCGCAGCTGGGCGCAGCTGGGCACAACTCACACACTGCAACACTTAAATAAGTCTATTTATCATGTTGTTTGACCAAACCTTGATCATAGCTATTGCTCTGTAAATTTGACCACATTTCATTTTCATAAAATAATTCAAAATTTTGTAATTCTGCTCGGTTCATTCTGTAGCCATCAACCTCCAGTGGTCGCGGCCCCAGAGTAAGGGTGAGGGGCAGTGATGGCCTTTGCCATTTGGAGGCCCGTTTAAATAACCAATTGGAGGCCCCCCTGGTTGCAACTGAAATTATCCTACTCACAGTTTCCTATTTTGATTTACAACCTTTGGCTTTCAAAAATAATAATCATTAACTAGACAATTCCTGCTGAAATTGTGAGTGTGGGTGCCGCCTATACAGCTTAGCAGTCTGGAAGGGGGTGTGGCTTAATAATGGGGGCGTGGTTAGTGTAGTCCAATGAAAGTAGAAGTCTGTACTGAGTTCATTGACACCTCCCATAAGTCTGTAGAACAAACGGTTTATGAGATATTAAAGGGGGCGTGGCTTAATAATGGGGGCGTAGTTAACCTAGACAAATTAAAGTAGAAGTCTGTACTGAGTTAATTGACACCTCCCATAAGTTTGTAAGACAAACGGTTAATGAGATCTGAAAGGGGGCGTGGCTTAATTCTGGGGGCATGGTTAATGTAGTCCAATAAAAGTAGAAGTCTGTACTGAGTTCATTGACACCTCCCATAAGTGTGTGTGCGTGTGTGTGTGTGTGTGCGTGTTTCTCCCAGTGGAAGTGTATGAGGGTCATTTATGTGCCTGTCTCTTTAAGAGGGACAGGCATTTTTATTTTTTTTCTATGTGACCTGACCTTTTTTGACCTCACTTTGGCCATTAATTAAAATTCTAACTGCCACTGGCATTTAATTGCCATTCTCTGACTCTGACTCTGAGTCCTCAATGCATTTCAATGGGGGCGCGCATTGTTCACAAAAAGTACAATAGCAGCAAGACGATTAAAATTAGAGCTTAGATATGCAAATATGAGTGCAAGGGGAAGTTGATGAAGATTTGTCTGTGATTATGAGTAATCCTGTTGAAAATTGTGGTCTCTGTGGCGATCTAAAAACATGTGTCAAAACTGTGAAATCATGAGTCCATTCATGTCTATGTGAAGCGTGACTGTCAAACAAATGTTGATCCTGATTCCATTAATTTTTTGTTTATGAGCGCGTGGACAGTCGTGCCATCGTTTTGATGTCTTGTTTTTGTATGTACATGCAAAATCGAGGCCGCTGTTGCAATTTACAAAATGTCTTGTAAAAACTCTAATTGCAGCTGCTACACTCTACAATGTGAACATTCTGCCATTCATTCCTATGGGGCAAAATTGCTCACAAAAAGTCAAATTGTTCCCACACTATGTGCCAGAACTTTCCACAAAGTAATAGCAACCCGAGTTGGAGTGACCTGGTCGTTCCTCCTCTGGGAGGAGAAGCGAAACAGAAAACACGGAATAAAAAAAATAAACAATAATATTAAGGATAACAATAGTGTGGGTGATGCACCCACACTAATTACAACAAATGCTGCATCAAAGCGCAATGTGCTCTTTCGCCGTGAACACGCCGGCTATTAGCCCTATCTACGGTGCTAGCCTAGTCGTCAATGTCCCAATTATAGTAGCCTATTCATATTTCTCAGAAATTGTAAACAACATTAAACGCTCAAAATTCCAATGCAGGATTGGTAGTGTCGCCGCTTGTGTATCTGTTGTGGCGTCCAGCCACACTTTCCTCGGAGAGGAAGGAAGACGGGGAGACAAAGGTGAGTTCAAGACAAGTATTTTATTTTTCCTTTAACTTTTTACAATGGATCCGGAGGGTAGCTCGCGTTCCAGCGATCCGGATCCGGGTTTTTCTCCTGGTTCACTTTGTAGCTCCGTCTATTCGTTAACTGTGTCTCGCTTTCCCTCACGCCCTTTTCCTACACCGGTTCCGGGAAGCCGCGGCTCGGTCACCACCAAGCCTCTTCAGCGTGCTATGGGGAACGAGGAAACAGGTTAGTGCAGAGAGGCATACAACAGTAAATGATCCTGTATCTTACTGGTTCGTTCTAATGCTTTTTCTCCGTCTTTCCTAGATCAGAGAAAGAGTCTTCGTCCGTTAGTGAAGGGGTGTCGTTGCGGCGCGCACTGCCTCAGTCCTTCACCGTGGCTGTCTTCTCTCTCTCTGAGCTTGTCAGGCTGTCTTTAGTAGCCTGACTGCAGGTGTGGCAATTGCTCCCAGCTGGTCTGGTTCAGCTCTGATCTAATAGCTTTATTAGTCGGCGCTGACCAGGGTCCTGAACCTCTCACTGGGAGTGGTGTCTGTGGCTTCTTCACCTTCGCTTTGTGGCGAGTTAATGTCCTCCTGTCGCCCCATTGCCCCCTAGTGGCACCTGGCGGAGGCGTAGCTGGAGTCCGGTTGCCACATATCCCCCCCCTTAGCTCCGACACTCGTGGTGGAGCGACTGTCAACCCTAGTTCCTCCCGTCTGGATAGGGCGTCTGCGTTGCCATTCTGCTTCCCCGGTCGGTGTTCCACCTGGAATTTGAAATTTTGTAATTCTAAAAACCATCGGGTTACTCGGGCGTTCTTACTCTGGTTAGCTGCCATCCATTTGAGTGGGGCGTGGTCCGTTACCAGAAGGAATTCCCGTCCCAGTAGGTAATACTGGAACTTTTCCAGTGCCCACTTCACTGCGAGAGCTTCCAGTTCTACGGTGGCGTACTTTTCTTCGTTGCTCAGTAAGCGGCGACTGGCGAAGATGATGGGGTGTTCCACTCCGTCTTGGATTTGGGACAACACGGCTCCGAGCCCGGTTCCGGATGCGTCCGTCTGTAATACAAACTGGCGTTCGTAATTCGGGGTGGCTAGTACGGGTTTGGATATCAGTACCTGTTTTAGCTGATTGAAGGCGTGCTCTGTCTTTTCGGTCCAGCGGACTGTGGAGGGTTGGTTGTTCTTGGTTAGGTCATGTAATGGACCGGCGATTGTGGCGAAGTGGGGAACGAACTGCCTGTAGTACCCCACTAAGCCCAGGAATGTTCTCACCTGTTTCTTCGTTGTGGGTTGTGGCCAGGTCTTGATGCTGTCCAACTTGTTAACCTGGGGTCGGACGCAACCTCGTCCTACTGTATGTCCCAGGTAATTGGCTTCTATGAGCCCCAGATGGCACTTTGCCGGGTTGGCCGTTAGTCCGGCCTTTCGTAAGGCTCTAAGTACTGCCCTGAGCCGGTCCAGGTGGCTCTTCCAGTCGGGGCTGTGGATGATTATATCGTCTAAGTAGGCGGCGGCATACTCCCGATGGGGCCGCAGGACGATATCCATCATCCGCTGGAAGGTGGCCGGCGCTCCATGGACCCCGAATGGGAGGACCCGGTATTGGAATAGGCCATCCGGGGTAGCGAAAGCGGTCTTCTCGCGGGCTCGGGGAGTTAGTGGTACCTGCCAATACCCTCTGGTGAGATCCAGGGTGGTGATGAATCGGGCGGGACCTAACCGCTCGATTAACTCGTCCACTCGGGGCATTGGGTAGGCGTCGTACCTGGAGACTTCGTTTAGCTTCCGGAAGTCGTTACAGAACCTCCAGGTCCCGTTTGGCTTCGGAACTAGTACTACCGGGCTGCACCACGGGCTGTTGGACGGTTCAATTATCCCGAGCCGCAACATTTCCTTTACTTCCTCCCGGATGGCCATTCTTCTGGCTTCCGGGACCCGGTATGGTCGTAGCCGGACCCTCCTTCCAGGTTCCGTCACGATATCGTGCTGTGCGATGTGGGTTCGGCCGGGCTGTTCTGAGAACACATCTCGGAACCCCTCGATGATCTCCCTCAAGTCCTGTTTCTGGGGGGTGGAGAGTTCTTCTCCCATGGGAATTTCCGGGGCTTGAGGGCTACTCCGGGTCGTGGTGAGCGCCTGTATGGGTTAGGGTATCGGGGCTACCCAGTGTTTCAGCAGGTTTATATGGTAGACCTTCTGTTCCACTCTGCGTCCGGTTTGTCTCACTCTGTAGTTCACGGGCCCTACCCGTTCCATCACCTCGTAGGGGCCGTGCCACCGGGCGAGGAACTTACATTCTGTGGTGGGGACAAGTACCAACACTTGTTCTCCTGGTTGGAACTCCCGTATCACCGCTCCCCTGTCGAACAACCGCCTTTGTTCCCTCTGGGCCTCCGCCATGTGCTCGTTAACCAGGGGCCAGATCTTCGCTAGGCGTTGTTGCATGGTCTCGACGTGATCGATCAAGGTACGGTTTTGCGAGGGACGTTGTTCCCAGGTCTCTCGTGCCAGATCGAGCAGTCCCCGGGGTCTCCGTCCGTAGAGCAGCTCGAAGGGGGCGAATCCAGTCGATGCCTGGGGTACTTCCCTGATGGCAAATAGTAGGTAAGGTAACAGGCGGTCCCAATCCTTACCGTCGGTCTCAATCGCTTTCCTTAGCATGCTTTTTAAGGTTCGGTTGAATCTTTCCACTAGGCCATCTGTCTGTGGGTGGTACACCGAGGTCCGGACCTGGGTTACCTGCAACAGTCGGCACATCTCTCGGAGAACCTGGGACATAAAGCACGTCCCTTGATCAGTCAGGATTTCGCGCGCAATGCCTACCCGACTAAAAAGTAGGAAGAGCTCCCTGGCCACGGTCTTTCCCGTGGCGGTGCGCAGGGGGACTGCTTCAGGGTAACGGGTGGCATAGTCAACGATGACCAGGATATAACGGTGACCCCGGCTGGACTTCGGGAGGGGTCCCACTATATCCATTGCGATGCGGTCGAATGGGACGTCGATAATGGGCATCGGGATCAACGGTGCTCTGCTGCTGGGCCTTGGACAATGCAACTGGCACTGCGGACAGGCCCTGCAGTAGTCCTCCACTGCCTTCTTGATGCCCGGCCAGTAGAACCGTTGTTGGATGCGGTCCAACGTCTTCTCGATCCCCAAGTGGGCTCCCCGGAGGTGAGTATGCCCCAGATATAGCACGCGGTTCACGTGCGTCTTTGGGACCACCAGTTGTTCAATCCGCTCGCCCCGTTCTCTGTGGATACGGTACAGCAGGTTGTTTCGCACACAAAATATGGGAGTGTTAGTATGCCTCCCCATCTCTTGAGAGGGGTCCACTAGGCTTCCCCTCCACGCGTTGATCAGGCAGGGGTCTTCAAGTTGAGCTCGTCCGAATTCCACTGTGCGACGCTCGGGGCCTGTTTCGAATCCCGGAAGTTCAGGGATCTGCTCTTCTTGCTGGAACGGGGCCGGATCGGAACCGTCCTCTCCCACCTCTCTTCCGTCCTCGGCGACGGTATGTACTGGTCCACTCACCTCCCTTTCTCCCTCTGGCTCCGGGGTTTCGAATCCGGACAGGGTGTCACTGGAGTGTGGGGCCGGCTCACCGCGCGGTTCTGACCTGGGATTGGCGATCCACGCCTCTGGAGGGTTTCTTTTCCTCCCCGTGGGGGGTCGCCTCTTCTTCGTGTCTTCAGCGGGGCCGGGCGGGTGCTCCCAGTATGTCTTAAACAGGGGACAGTCTCTCCCCAGGAGTACCGGTACTGGTAATTTATCCACCACGGCGACCTTTATGGTGCAGGTCCCTCTTGGACTGCGAATCTTGACTAGGCCGGTCGGGTAGGCTCTCTCATCCCCGTGGACACACCCCACTGTTACTTCTGCTCCTTCCGGCCGGTCTACGAAGCTGGCGTGTACGAGGGTGATGCCGCTACCCGAGTCGAGGGTAGCCACCGTGTCCCTTCCATCTATCGACACCGGGATCCTGGGGGGTGCCATGCCCTCGTGGGCCCAACACGTGGTGACATACAGGGAGGAAGTGGCGTGGTTCATCCCGGTCTGGTTCTGCGTCCCCATGGATTCTTCTTCCCCGGGACAGTCGTTGACCAGGTGACCCCTCCTACCGCACCCGAAGCACCGTCTCAGTGCCGGGTCGAGGGATGGCCTTTCTACTGGTCGGGTCGGCGTTTTCCGATTGGGACCCCGTGTAGGCTTTTCCTCCGCTCGCTTTGGGACGGGCATCGTGGTTCTTCCCCCTGTCAGTAATCGGGTCGTGGCGGAGTGATTCTCCAGCAGTTGGATCATTAAGTCCACACTTCGTGGTCCGTGTTCGGCGACGTACCTTTGCATTGGTCGGGGTAGGGCCCGTAAAGCTCGGTCGATGAGCAGTCGTTCTTTCCAGTGGGGTCCCTCCCCCTCTTCGAGCCAGTTGTCTAGTAGGCGTCCTAGTTTCATCATCTGAGCTCTAGGGGGTGCCTCTGGATCGAAGGTCCACTCGTGGTACTGCTGTGCTCGTTCCGCCAACCCGTAGCCGTAGTAGGCCAGCACTGCGGTTTTCAGGCTGGCATATGAGGACACCTCTGCTGGGCTGAGATGATGGTAGGCCAGTAGAGCTTCCCCCGTTAAGAACGGGGCGAGGATATAGGCCCACTCTGCTTCGGGCCATGTTTCGCGTAGGGCCGTTCTTTCAAAGATTTCCATGTAGGTCTTTACGTCATCTGTTTCGCACATCTTTAGGAGTACGTCTTTGGGTTTTCGTCCTGCCTTTCGGCCCGTGTTCTGTCGACACAGCTCGGCCACGGCTGTTTGGAGCATGGCTTGGGACGTGGAGAGGTTCTCCAGGGCCCCCTCTATTCGGGATTGAGACCCGGCGTCCATGTCTCCGATCTCCTTCTCTTCGAAGAGGACAGAGGACAACTGGTTAGCTGAGAGGCGACGTTTTACCTTTAATTCGGTTTCGCTGCGTTAATCTTCTCTTGGGTCCAGGGAATCGCTAAGCTCGCATTCTCCACCATATGTGGCGTCCAGCCACACTTTCCTCGGAGAGGAAGGAAGACGGGGAGACAAAGGTGAGTTCAAGACAAGTATTTTATTTTTCCTTTAACTTTTTACAATGGATCCGGAGGGTAGCTCGCGTTCCAGCGATCCGGATCCGGGTTTTTCTCCTGGTTCACTTTGTAGCTCCGTCTATTCGTTAACTGTGTCTCGCTTTCCCTCACGCCCTTTTCCTACACCGGTTCCGGGAAGCCGCGGCTCGGTCACCACCAAGCCTCTTCAGCGTGCTATGGGGAACGAGGAAACAGGTTAGTGCAGAGAGGCATACAACAGTAAATGATCCTGTATCTTACTGGTTCGTTCTAATGCTTTTTCTCCGTCTTTCCTAGATCAGAGAAAGAGTCTTCGTCCGTTAGTGAAGGGGTGTCGTTGCGGCGCGCACTGCCTCAGTCCTTCACCGTGGCTGTCTTCTCTCTCTCTGAGCTTGTCAGGCTGTCTTTAGTAGCCTGACTGCAGGTGTGGCAATTGCTCCCAGCTGGTCTGGTTCAGCTCTGATCTAATAGCTTTATTAGTCGGCGCTGACCAGGGTCCTGAACCTCTCACTGGGAGTGGTGTCTGTGGCTTCTTCACCTTCGCTTTGTGGCGAGTTAATGTCCTCCTGTCGCCCCATTGCCCCCTAGTGGCACCTGGCGGAGGCGTAGCTGGAGTCCGGTTGCCACATATCCCCCCCCTTAGCTCCGACACTCGTGGTGGAGCGACTGTCAACCCTAGTTCCTCCCGTCTGGATAGGGCGTCTGCGTTGCCATTCTGCTTCCCCGGTCGGTGTTCCACCTGGAATTTGAAATTTTGTAATTCTAAAAACCATCGGGTTACTCGGGCGTTCTTACTCTGGTTAGCTGCCATCCATTTGAGTGGGGCGTGGTCCGTTACCAGAAGGAATTCCCGTCCCAGTAGGTAATACTGGAACTTTTCCAGTGCCCACTTCACTGCGAGAGCTTCCAGTTCTACGGTGGCGTACTTTTCTTCGTTGCTCAGTAAGCGGCGACTGGCGAAGATGATGGGGTGTTCCACTCCGTCTTGGATTTGGGACAACACGGCTCCGAGCCCGGTTCCGGATGCGTCCGTCTGTAATACAAACTGGCGTTCGTAATTCGGGGTGGCTAGTACGGGTTTGGATATCAGTACCTGTTTTAGCTGATTGAAGGCGTGCTCTGTCTTTTCGGTCCAGCGGACTGTGGAGGGTTGGTTGTTCTTGGTTAGGTCATGTAATGGACCGGCGATTGTGGCGAAGTGGGGAACGAACTGCCTGTAGTACCCCACTAAGCCCAGGAATGTTCTCACCTGTTTCTTCGTTGTGGGTTGTGGCCAGGTCTTGATGCTGTCCAACTTGTTAACCTGGGGTCGGACGCAACCTCGTCCTACTGTATGTCCCAGGTAATTGGCTTCTATGAGCCCCAGATGGCACTTTGCCGGGTTGGCCGTTAGTCCGGCCTTTCGTAAGGCTCTAAGTACTGCCCTGAGCCGGTCCAGGTGGCTCTTCCAGTCGGGGCTGTGGATGATTATATCGTCTAAGTAGGCGGCGGCATACTCCCGATGGGGCCGCAGGACGATATCCATCATCCGCTGGAAGGTGGCCGGCGCTCCATGGACCCCGAATGGGAGGACCCGGTATTGGAATAGGCCATCCGGGGTAGCGAAAGCGGTCTTCTCGCGGGCTCGGGGAGTTAGTGGTACCTGCCAATACCCTCTGGTGAGATCCAGGGTGGTGATGAATCGGGCGGGACCTAACCGCTCGATTAACTCGTCCACTCGGGGCATTGGGTAGGCGTCGTACCTGGAGACTTCGTTTAGCTTCCGGAAGTCGTTACAGAACCTCCAGGTCCCGTTTGGCTTCGGAACTAGTACTACCGGGCTGCACCACGGGCTGTTGGACGGTTCAATTATCCCGAGCCGCAACATTTCCTTTACTTCCTCCCGGATGGCCATTCTTCTGGCTTCCGGGACCCGGTATGGTCGTAGCCGGACCCTCCTTCCAGGTTCCGTCACGATATCGTGCTGTGCGATGTGGGTTCGGCCGGGCTGTTCTGAGAACACATCTCGGAACCCCTCGATGATCTCCCTCAAGTCCTGTTTCTGGGGGGTGGAGAGTTCTTCTCCCATGGGAATTTCCGGGGCTTGAGGGCTACTCCGGGTCGTGGTGAGCGCCTGTATGGGTTAGGGTATCGGGGCTACCCAGTGTTTCAGCAGGTTTATATGGTAGACCTTCTGTTCCACTCTGCGTCCGGTTTGTCTCACTCTGTAGTTCACGGGCCCTACCCGTTCCATCACCTCGTAGGGGCCGTGCCACCGGGCGAGGAACTTACATTCTGTGGTGGGGACAAGTACCAACACTTGTTCTCCTGGTTGGAACTCCCGTATCACCGCTCCCCTGTCGAACAACCGCCTTTGTTCCCTCTGGGCCTCCGCCATGTGCTCGTTAACCAGGGGCCAGATCTTCGCTAGGCGTTGTTGCATGGTCTCGACGTGATCGATCAAGGTACGGTTTTGCGAGGGACGTTGTTCCCAGGTCTCTCGTGCCAGATCGAGCAGTCCCCGGGGTCTCCGTCCGTAGAGCAGCTCGAAGGGGGCGAATCCAGTCGATGCCTGGGGTACTTCCCTGATGGCAAATAGTAGGTAAGGTAACAGGCGGTCCCAATCCTTACCGTCGGTCTCAATCGCTTTCCTTAGCATGCTTTTTAAGGTTCGGTTGAATCTTTCCACTAGGCCATCTGTCTGTGGGTGGTACACCGAGGTCCGGACCTGGGTTACCTGCAACAGTCGGCACATCTCTCGGAGAACCTGGGACATAAAGCACGTCCCTTGATCAGTCAGGATTTCGCGCGCAATGCCTACCCGACTAAAAAGTAGGAAGAGCTCCCTGGCCACGGTCTTTCCCGTGGCGGTGCGCAGGGGGACTGCTTCAGGGTAACGGGTGGCATAGTCAACGATGACCAGGATATAACGGTGACCCCGGCTGGACTTCGGGAGGGGTCCCACTATATCCATTGCGATGCGGTCGAATGGGACGTCGATAATGGGCATCGGGATCAACGGTGCTCTGCTGCTGGGCCTTGGACAATGCAACTGGCACTGCGGACAGGCCCTGCAGTAGTCCTCCACTGCCTTCTTGATGCCCGGCCAGTAGAACCGTTGTTGGATGCGGTCCAACGTCTTCTCGATCCCCAAGTGGGCTCCCCGGAGGTGAGTATGCCCCAGATATAGCACGCGGTTCACGTGCGTCTTTGGGACCACCAGTTGTTCAATCCGCTCGCCCCGTTCTCTGTGGATACGGTACAGCAGGTTGTTTCGCACACAAAATATGGGAGTGTTAGTATGCCTCCCCATCTCTTGAGAGGGGTCCACTAGGCTTCCCCTCCACGCGTTGATCAGGCAGGGGTCTTCAAGTTGAGCTCGTCCGAATTCCACTGTGCGACGCTCGGGGCCTGTTTCGAATCCCGGAAGTTCAGGGATCTGCTCTTCTTGCTGGAACGGGGCCGGATCGGAACCGTCCTCTCCCACCTCTCTTCCGTCCTCGGCGACGGTATGTACTGGTCCACTCACCTCCCTTTCTCCCTCTGGCTCCGGGGTTTCGAATCCGGACAGGGTGTCACTGGAGTGTGGGGCCGGCTCACCGCGCGGTTCTGACCTGGGATTGGCGATCCACGCCTCTGGAGGGTTTCTTTTCCTCCCCGTGGGGGGTCGCCTCTTCTTCGTGTCTTCAGCGGGGCCGGGCGGGTGCTCCCAGTATGTCTTAAACAGGGGACAGTCTCTCCCCAGGAGTACCGGTACTGGTAATTTATCCACCACGGCGACCTTTATGGTGCAGGTCCCTCTTGGACTGCGAATCTTGACTAGGCCGGTCGGGTAGGCTCTCTCATCCCCGTGGACACACCCCACTGTTACTTCTGCTCCTTCCGGCCGGTCTACGAAGCTGGCGTGTACGAGGGTGATGCCGCTACCCGAGTCGAGGGTAGCCACCGTGTCCCTTCCATCTATCGACACCGGGATCCTGGGGGGTGCCATGCCCTCGTGGGCCCAACACGTGGTGACATACAGGGAGGAAGTGGCGTGGTTCATCCCGGTCTGGTTCTGCGTCCCCATGGATTCTTCTTCCCCGGGACAGTCGTTGACCAGGTGACCCCTCCTACCGCACCCGAAGCACCGTCTCAGTGCCGGGTCGAGGGATGGCCTTTCTACTGGTCGGGTCGGCGTTTTCCGATTGGGACCCCGTGTAGGCTTTTCCTCCGCTCGCTTTGGGACGGGCATCGTGGTTCTTCCCCCTGTCAGTAATCGGGTCGTGGCGGAGTGATTCTCCAGCAGTTGGATCATTAAGTCCACACTTCGTGGTCCGTGTTCGGCGACGTACCTTTGCATTGGTCGGGGTAGGGCCCGTAAAGCTCGGTCGATGAGCAGTCGTTCTTTCCAGTGGGGTCCCTCCCCCTCTTCGAGCCAGTTGTCTAGTAGGCGTCCTAGTTTCATCATCTGAGCTCTAGGGGGTGCCTCTGGATCGAAGGTCCACTCGTGGTACTGCTGTGCTCGTTCCGCCAACCCGTAGCCGTAGTAGGCCAGCACTGCGGTTTTCAGGCTGGCATATGAGGACACCTCTGCTGGGCTGAGATGATGGTAGGCCAGTAGAGCTTCCCCCGTTAAGAACGGGGCGAGGATATAGGCCCACTCTGCTTCGGGCCATGTTTCGCGTAGGGCCGTTCTTTCAAAGATTTCCATGTAGGTCTTTACGTCATCTGTTTCGCACATCTTTAGGAGTACGTCTTTGGGTTTTCGTCCTGCCTTTCGGCCCGTGTTCTGTCGACACAGCTCGGCCACGGCTGTTTGGAGCATGGCTTGGGACGTGGAGAGGTTCTCCAGGGCCCCCTCTATTCGGGATTGAGACCCGGCGTCCATGTCTCCGATCTCCTTCTCTTCGAAGAGGACAGAGGACAACTGGTTAGCTGAGAGGCGACGTTTTACCTTTAATTCGGTTTCGCTGCGTTAATCTTCTCTTGGGTCCAGGGAATCGCTAAGCTCGCATTCTCCACCATATGTGGCGTCCAGCCACACTTTCCTCGGAGAGGAAGGAAGACGGGGAGACAAAGGTGAGTTCAAGACAAGTATTTTATTTTTCCTTTAACTTTTTACAATGGATCCGGAGGGTAGCTCGCGTTCCAGCGATCCGGATCCGGGTTTTTCTCCTGGTTCACTTTGTAGCTCCGTCTATTCGTTAACTGTGTCTCGCTTTCCCTCACGCCCTTTTCCTACACCGGTTCCGGGAAGCCGCGGCTCGGTCACCACCAAGCCTCTTCAGCGTGCTATGGGGAACGAGGAAACAGGTTAGTGCAGAGAGGCATACAACAGTAAATGATCCTGTATCTTACTGGTTCGTTCTAATGCTTTTTCTCCGTCTTTCCTAGATCAGAGAAAGAGTCTTCGTCCGTTAGTGAAGGGGTGTCGTTGCGGCGCGCACTGCCTCAGTCCTTCACCGTGGCTGTCTTCTCTCTCTCTGAGCTTGTCAGGCTGTCTTTAGTAGCCTGACTGCAGGTGTGGCAATTGCTCCCAGCTGGTCTGGTTCAGCTCTGATCTAATAGCTTTATTAGTCGGCGCTGACCAGGGTCCTGAACCTCTCACTGGGAGTGGTGTCTGTGGCTTCTTCACCTTCGCTCTGTGGCGAGTTAATGTCCTCCTGTCGCCCCATTGCCCCCTAGTGGCACCTGGCGGAGGCGTAGCTGGAGTCCGGTTGCCACACTGTATACAAAACCCGTTTACAACCATCTTGCCACAGTCAGACAATAACATGCATAAAATGTACCGTTTCTACACACTACAAAAATGTTTGTTCCAATAATCAACGACGAGGTGTGGATTACACGGTTTTAACCGCACCACGTTGAGGCAAAGAACCACCCGAAGACAGGTTGTGAAATTAACAGGCAAGGTTTATTTGTTGTGTATCATAAAGATGTGACCTATGAGTGTAAATGAAATACTTCTAAATACTCACGTGTAATTAAGAATACCGCTAGGTCTCTAGAGCAAAAGGAAGAGAAAGCACGGTCCCTCCACATAGGCCTAAAGCAGTTTGGCTAGCAACATTTCCTATTAGAGTCTAGCGACGGTGCTGCAAGCGTATTGCTCGTCAAATTCGTATTTGTAACTGTACTTGCTGCTCCAAAGAAACGTGTCACTTTCGTAATTTTTCTCTTTTCATAGCCACTAGGATGGATGCGTTTGATAGCTGTCGCTGTTAGTATCAGGCTGTTAGACTAGCAGCAGAGGAGTTTAAGTGAGGCTACCATATATAATATGGCTATCATCGAGTGTTTTGTTCTACATTAGACAAGGTCAGAAATAGGCTTAAAGGTTTGGAACAGCGTCTACAGTGGCTGAATGGAGAAGCTACTGGGAAGCAGTCCTTTTATTCACTGTGGGGATTTTTTATTATGAAATAATTTTTTTAAAATTTATGATTGAAGCGAGGCTCCTTTCAGGTGAAACGAATGAAACATAACAAAGGCCGCCACTGGTGAGGGGCAGTCATGTTTTTGGTGGGTGAGGAGCAGGGCCAGGGGAAGAGGACAGCTTGATCAGAGTGACCGCGATCTCCTACGTGCTCTATATCGCCATATGCTGTTCTGAAACTACATAGTATACCTTTAATGGGAAAATGCATGTACATTGTACATTTTCCACAAAGAGCCACTAAACACCTTACGCTCTGAACTCTGTGGATTTAGAAAGTTGACGGTCTGCTGAGTAGAAATGCCAGAGACTATGAAGAGACATCAAGCATAGTTTTTTTGTACAAAGCAAAATGTACTTGGCTATGGGAAAATGCATTCTAAGAGCGCCCCTCTGGCGGTGGGCTCTGGTGCATACATGTGTGACACACAGACAGACAGACAGACAGACACACACACGGGGATCAAATTAGAGTCCCCCTCCACAACTTCATTGTGGTGGGGGACAATTATGCAATCATAAGCCGCGCCTCTTGAGCCAATTCTGTCACCAGCTTCACTGCAAGAAACACTGCAGCTGATGTGTGTGCTGTCCTCTGATGCACCCGTCTGAGAGAGTGAATATTTTACACCTTAGAGCCCTCACAACATAACAGTGAAGAGCCAGCAAAGACTAAAGGCGAGACATTTCTCAAACTGACAAGAATGGGGTAGCCTGTGGGCACCGGGCGTGATGTTGGCAGGAACTGACGGCGAGATAACCCAGGCTGATTTAAACCCACCGTTTCCTGGCGTGACGAGGACAACCGTGTCCCACTGGTGTGCATTGCGTTTCATGGTTGGCGAATGACAGCGCAGAGTATATTTATGATGAATGTTGATAGCGGTATGTTTCTCATGCCTCTTTGTCATAGAAGTTGAGTCACTGCCTATGTTAGAGTGAATGCGAGAAAGTGAGTGATATATATATATATATAGAGAGAGAGAAAGAGAGAGCGAGAGAGATGGAAAGAGAGACAGCCAAGGGATGCAGGGTTCTTCCCATATCTCCCTGCTAAGGGCATTAAAAAGCTAAAATGTAGTTCCTGAATTAGTTCACTAATGTCCTTCCAGTGCTCCAGTTGGCTAGAGTTTGCTGCCACACTGAATAGGCATCATTAATTTCTTCACGCGTAACAGACAACAGTAATTCCATATCTCCTGAGCTATGTTTTGCTAAACTTTTTTAGCTTTTGTATTTCCATCTCTGGCTCCATTTTCAAGATTCAAAGGTAAACCGTGGATCTCCAGAATAGGTTTTTAGAAAGTGTGGTTTCTCATTAATTCATGTACAAAATACATTTTTACTTCATTGCAAACTGAAGTGTGTGTGTGTGTGTGTGTGTGCGTGCATGCTTACTTGTGGGTGGTGGGCTGGGGTTTGGTTAATCTTTTGCAGCCTTTAATTTTGAGTTATGTTAGTTGTAAATGCTGTATTATCAATTACTGAGATTTTGACTAAGTGAAAATGGACATGATATATTGTATTGAGCAGAGGTTTCTAAGATAACACAACTTTTCTTTTCACCACACACACAAAAAAACACAGCCCCACACATCCCCCTCCACCCACCCCAACCACACGCACACACACACACAACCCCACACATCCCCCTCGACCCACCCCAACCACATGCACACACACACACACAGCCCCACACAGCCCCCTCCACCCCCCCCCCCCCCCCCCCCCACACACACACACACACACACACATATAGCCCCCCTCCCCTCCCCAACCATACACACACAAAAAGACACACACACACACACAAACAGCAAAGCAGGCAAAACAAGAAAGTGATATTTGTGAGACTGCCAGTCAAAGCGCTGGTCGTGAGTCCGGTGCGGGAAAAAGCTGATTCCTTCTGCTCAGCCAGTGTTTGTGCCGCCAGCTTCAGTGCGGCACACTGCTCTGTCGTTGCCTTGAGAAGAGGGAATGCGTTGTGACCGGAGTCGTCCGAGCCGCTGGCTCTTCGCTCAGAGCGCCGCGTGTAAGTTTGCCCTGGACGATGTCTAGGGGGCTTTGGGATTGTTTCAGAAACATGATCATCTTTAATGTCTGGGAGGAAGAGGTGGACTTCAATTACTGTGAACAGGCCCCTTGCCAAAAGCTCTCTGTCTGTCTCCCTGCCGAGGAAGCCTGTTTCTCTCCCTGTTTTTTATCCTGCCCATTTCGGGGGGTGATGAATACGGACAGAGGATAAGCCAGTTCCCCAGAATGGAATGCCTTTGTATTGTCACCACCAAGGTAAGAATACAGCATGAGCAAAGAGACAGAGGGGGGAGAAAGAGTGACAGAGAAAAAGAGATTCAGAAAGAATGAAAGAGCTAGAGAGAGAGAGCGAGAGACAGACAGAGACGGAAAGACGGAGAGAGAAAAAGAGAGGGGGGAGATCTCCCTCCGCATTACAGCGATATCTCTGCCTCGCTCTCTCCTGATTACAGAATGTGCCTGTAAACTGCCAGCTGTTGTGGGTCTCGTCTTCATTAGCCGTCCGTGTCTTTTGCACCTTAAAGGGATTGTGCCTTTTTCTGAAGTGGCTGTCGCATGCCGTCCATGGGTAGTTTGTTTTTATCATTGCAATATTTTAATTCCTCACCCCCGCTCCCCCCACCCTCACCCTCTCTGTGAGTAGCCTTAACTGCATGTCAAGACTTGACTTGTCAGAAACTTCAGGTGTCCAGCCAATAATAATTAAATAAAGCAAAAATAATAATAAAAACAATAAATAAACAAAAAAAGTAAATAAAGTTAGGTTATCTGTACACCTGCTTGGTTGCATTTATATATATACTGCATGTTTCAGATGAATATTTCACAATCATCATGTTCCAACTTTTACTATAGTGCAGTAGACTTCCATATGTAAAAGCTCTTCGTGTTGTAAATATCTAAAAAAGAAAATGGTTCCATAACTAACTTAACGTCATATCCCACATTTAAAGCCAAATTTTTTTTATCTTTCCCTCCTTGCCAAACTGTATATCCACCCTAGAAGTCCTTTACATTAGCAAATTTCATTGTTGGAACTTAATTAAAAAATGACTAATTTGAGCAAACAAGTATGGACTCCAAGCAATTACAGTGGTCATAGCCGATTCCTAGTGAAGTCCTTGGAGCATGATGTCGAGTTGGGGAGAGCACCCTCAGAAAAGCACTTGTTTTTAGCATTATTCAAGCAAGGGCATATATGCCACTGGTTTCGCCAGCACAGTAATAATATATTATTATCTGCTGTATTTCTCAATAGCACATGCAGGCACCCTGTGTTTAGCCAGAATAGCTTTACACTGCTTTTGGATATGTTGTACATGTACCTGCTTTGTTTCTTACTGTGTGTAATGGAAATGTATTAGTAAATTGTAATTTATTTAATTTAGCAATTCATTTTTTTAGTAGCCTTATGCCATATTAATCAACTTTCAGGGAGGGAAAACCATGAAAGCGGCAGGTTCGGCTTCCCAGTGAATCGTGGGAAACTGATATAAAGGCTGATATAAAAATTTAGAAAAAAAATGTTAAATATTCATTTTTAACTAAACAAAAAGGTTTAAATGTTTCAGAACAGCTATATCATACTTCGAATAATCATAGATTAGACCTAGACCTGTGGGGGAATTAAAATATTCCATTAATCTCTCATTTATGAATCGCAGAGTACAAGCGTAGCGCTGTGGTCTCACAACAAAAGTAAAAGAAAAAAAGAAGGCTTTCACGACTGAACTATGTTCCGTAGAATTCCATACACATGTTCATTTTTTGGGAATTATACTCTGTCATTCCATTCTGTTTAATGTCATTTTCTTAAAAAAGACTGCTGTTGCATTGACCCGGAAGTAAGAAGACCCACCGTTTAGTATTGATAGTGAGATATGAGATATGAAGCATATTGCTTTTGAGAAATGACTGCTCTTTTTTTCAGACTGAACTGACTGCATACACAGTAAATGTTGATCTTACTGAGGAAAGCTTCTTTAGTATGACTTATTCTTCCTCCTTGGGAATCTTAGGCATTATATAATATTTTCCACATGTAGGTCAGATTTTAATATATTCATACTTTTTTGGTATGAGATCTTCAATCTAAGATGCTTTTATTCTCCTTTAATGAGCCCGCTTAAGGTGGAACAGTTCAAATTGTTTGCCACTGAGTAGTCTAAGCTGGTTTGATCATGTTTAATTTACTGTTTAATAACATTTTACAAGATTAGCATTACTGTTGATGTGTCATTTTGCCATGACAGTATTTGCTGACTGGCACAGTGTAACATTTACCCAGGAAATTAAAGTCTTCTATGAGGGCTTTGAATTTAGGCAGATTCAGTTAAATAAAAGTGTAGTGTAGTGTAGTGCTAATGTACTGAGCTCGTAAATCAAAAGTTTCACGCTCAAATCCCAGGTTGGTCACCGCTGTTATATACAGCTTTATGCACGGGAAAATATGTCAAATTTAAGTAGAGCAAATTCCCCTAGACAACGATGTCCAATAAGCAAATGAATAGTGTACTCTAATTTAAAGGTGTAAATGAAGGCATGTCTAAATATAATGCCATCCGAAGAGAGAGGGGGACTAGCCTCTCCTAGCAGAAAGTTTAAAAATACTTGGTGTTCCTGTAGACAACCATAAAATGTTCTCTAGCCAGTCAGTAGATGAGCTAATTTCTTGGCCTGATATGAGCTCATCTGCTAGTACTTTAATGGTTTCAGTAGCGGAGAATCAAATGCGACAGAAAGGGGGTCAGAACAAGTCACCCACAAAGGTGAGGACCACTAAGGGAGCTTAAACTGCTAATGGGTAGAAAAGAAAAAGGAATTATCCGAGTAGCAAAACAGACAAAAAATAATCAACCCAAGAAAATAGGGTGAACTCGAAAACACGAGTGAGAGCACAAAAAGTCTCCCGAGCTCAATACTAGAGTGGGAAAACCTGCACCTTCGGCACGTAACACTAAAACGGCCGGTAAGAAGGTGAAACAAAAATGAAACAACAAAGGAGACTGTCAGAGAGAACAGCACGGAATAAATAGAACAGTATAGCTTCAACGAGGAATAATCCTAATACGAAGAAGCAAGTCCCTCGTGAACATAAAGCAATGCTTTAATATCATGAGGTCGCTTGTACCTAGCTATACCTGGCTCAATGTAAGTAGGAATGAAAAAAAAGCACCGGGGAAGCGGAAGTGAGGAGCTTAAATACCCCGCAGGCAGTAGCACAGGTGAAACGAATAATCAGATAGATTCTTAACCGGGGAGAAAGGAGGAGAATCGCAGCGAAAAAGGAAAAATAAACCACGGACCATGACTAGTATGAGCTAGATAGATAGCTGATATGGTCAGCTAGCCATAGGCTGGTCAGCCCATCCTGGTCAGTGACACATTTCCAAGTCAAAAAAGTATGAGCATATCTGCCGTCTCTCTGCATTACCTTCTGTGACTAGTTTTGTTGTTGCAATGTCCATTAGCCGGAATTGTGTGTGCCTGGATTGAGTGCATCCAACAGAGACTGGCGAGACCATTTCCATTAAATTCTCACCAACATTCAAATACAAAGAGCACTGTAATTAGACTAAATCTGAGCCCTGCAGCCATCCACACAAAATAAATAAATTTGTCTGCAATTGTTGTCATTTGAGCATGTGATCGTCTATTGTGCCGTCTAATGCACCACAACAAAGAGCTTTTAGCTTAGTGTAGTGGCATTGCTGAAACTGCAGTTTTAGATCGATTCGCTGCGATTTCTCTGCTAACAGAGGCCTGTGGCGGAGAGAAAATCACCTGGGATGGTGCGCAGAAAATGACAATGAGCCCAAGCAGAGCAATTAACGCCACAGCCAGATGAAATGGCCTTGTACAGGGAGGGTTTGTGCACTTGTCTGATATTTGTGTTTTCTTATGGTCACTGAGGAAGAGCATTTCATGGCAAAATGCTTCATAAGAGTCTTTTAGTGATGCTGTGGATGGCATGAGATTAGAGACAAAGTGGAAGGGAAAATACACTCAGTGAAAATACACCAGTACAGGTTTTACTAGAAGCAGGTAAGTGCAATGAGATGAAATAGCTTGTTAGCGCCACACTAACTTGCTAATGGTAATACCTGGAGTGGGTCAAACCACTATGCATTTGGAGTGTTGGTTCCATCTCTGCTTCCTGCAATAATGACAGACAGTATACAGTGCCCACCAGAATTATTGCCATCCCTGGAAAATATGAGCAAAAAAAGCTATAAAAATGTATTTACATTTATCTTACACTCAAAATATGATAAATGTAATCTTTAATTTAGGTCAAATTATTCAAAAAAATAATTATAATTCTCAAAAAAAAAAAGTATTGGCGATACTAGAAATAGTTACAAACAAAACCTAATTGAAGTATAATCCCATTCACATTTTTATTGTACGTTAAGTACACCTGAGTCTTTAGAGACTATTATGTGGTCATTCTTAACTTCCTGTTTAACTGGGGTATAAATATAAAGTGACACACAGGCCAAAACCCCTAAGTCATCCTTCAACATGGGGTAGATCAGTGAACACACAAATTAAATGAGACAAAAGGTTGTTGACCTTCATAAAAGCAGGCAATAGCGATAAAAAAATAACAAACTTTATGTCTGAAATTATATATGTCCACCATTAGGACAATGATTAAGAATTTTAAAGCAACTGGAGCTGTGATGAACCTTCCTGGAAGATTTTTCTCCACGCACAGTGAGGAGGATGATTCAAGTGGAAAAAACATTTATCCAGGGATCACAGTTGGAGAATTGTAGAATTTAGTTGCATTTGGGGGTCACGAAGTCTCCAAAAGTACAATTAGATAACACCTCTATGCCAACAAACTATTTAGAAGGCTTGCCAGAAGAAAACCTCTGCTGTCATCTTAACACAAATGTAAGTGCCTGGAGTTTGCTAAATATTACTGGAATTTAGATTGGAACCGGATGCTTTTTGGAAATACGTGTAAATACCAAAGGTGGGTTTGGCGTAATAAGAGTCATAGTTATGCAGAAAAGAGCCTTATCCCCACTGTATAGTGGTCAATCTGTGATGTTGTGGGGCTACTTTTCCTCCAAAGGCCCTGTGAACCTTGTTAGGATACATACCATCATGGACTCCATCAAATACCAGGAGAGTTATCCAGCTGTCTCTGCTAAAAGTGGGTCATGGTTGGATCTTCTAGCAGGACAATGGCCACCCTAGTCCCCTGACCTGAACCCCATTGGAAACCTGTGGGTGAGCTAAAGAGGAGAGTCCACAAGCAAGAACTAAGAACTGTGAAAGCTCTAGAGAGATTCTGTATGGAGGAATGGTCTCAAATTCTTTCCTATGCGTTCTCCAACCTCATAAAACACTATAGGAGAAGACTTTGTGCTGATATCTTGGCGGAGGAGGGTGCACAAAGTACTAAATACAGGGATGCCAATAACTATGACACATCTTCTTCAAAATAAAAGTTATTTAGCATTAAATTTGATTTGTTTTTCCTCTGATCAATGGTATCACAATTCGACTATATCATTGTCTCATTATTCTGAGCACAGAAGACATTTGCTGAACAATAAACAGAATTTAATCCTGAACTTTTTGCTCATATTAATTGAGGTTGCCAATAATTCTGGTGGGCACTGTATATACACTGCTCAAAGAAATTAAGGGAACACTTAATCAACACAGTATAACACCAAGTCAATTAAACGTTAGGTTAGGAAGCGTAAACGATTGTGAATCAATTTCATCTGCTTTGGTGCACATGAAAGCAACAACAGATGGACAGGAGAGGCAACAGCAAGATAACCCCCAAAAAGTTAATGGTTTTGCAGGTGGTGGCCACAAACCATTTCTCTCTCCTTATCCTTCCTGACTGATTTTTCTCTAGTTTTGCATTTTGCTAGTGCCCTTGTCACTACTGGTAGCATGAGGCGGTACCTGCAGCCCATTCAGGTTGCACAGGTAGTCCAGCTCCTCCAGGATGGCACATCCATACGTGCCGTCGCAAGAAGGTTTGCTGTGTCTTCCAGCACAGTCTCAAGAGCGTGGAGGAGATGGGCCATTACACAAGGAGAGCTGGACAGGGCTATCTGCTCCTTTGTGCGAGGAGGAACTGGAGGAGCACTGCCAGAGCCCTACAAAATGACCTCCAGTGGGCTACTTGTGTGCATGTTTCTGACCAAATGTCAGAAACAGACTCCATGAGGGCCCGACGTCCTGTAGTGGGACCTGTGCTCACAGCCCAGTACCGTGCAGCTCAATTGGCATTTGCCAGAGAACACCAGAATTGGCAGGTTCGCCATTGGCACCCGGTCTCTTCAGATGAGAGCAGGTTCACACTGAGCACATGTGACAGACGTGAAAGAGTCTGGAGATGCCGTGGCGAATGTTATGCTGCCTGCAACATCATCCAGCATGACCGGTTTGGTTTAATTGACTTGGTGTTATACTGTGATGATTAATTGTTCCCTTAATTTTTTCAAGTAGTGTATATCACCCCACGATGACCTGCTTTACTGACATTGAAACTCTAGACCATTTGTTAGCTTAATTGTGCATAAAATAATGATACAACAATACACAGCTGGCCAAGAAACAGCTAAGCAGCCAATTGCTTTTGGTCCCCTAAAATGGGGGGACTATGTATAAACTATGTATAGGCCATCATCTTTACATAGATCACTGGATATGGATTATACCCTTAAATTAAAGGTGGCAGTCTGCACTTTGACCTCATATTCATTGTTTCATTTCAAATCCAATGTGCTGGAGTACGAAGCTGTCCAAATACTTACGGACTGCACTCTATATGCCAGGGTCTGCTTTTTCTTCCTATACAGTTTGCTGGTTGTGCTGGCATTGTGCCAGAAACTGTGCATCCTACACAGCTGATGCAAGAAAACTGCAAGTGCCTGATAGCCCAGAGGAGTTGCATGGGCAATACCCTCACTCCTTGGGCGACACTTTGGCTAATTTAAATTACTCACAACTACAGTTGGAATTAGCACAGTTAGAAGTTGATTCGAGACAATGGGACACATCAGGTGAGCGTAACAGGTGATGAGGCTACAGGTTGCTTATATCCCTTTTCCCCAGCGGTCTACCCAGATTCCTGCATCAGTGGTTGCATTTTCATAAAGTTTTATGAATCACACATAATTATTATGAGGATGGCTACTACCAACACTGAGCTGAGACTGGAGCCAGATGTTTTTCTGAGGCCTTGCTGCCATGGAATCTTTTTGAAACAATGCCCGAGATTCTGGAGCGTTTGATGTGCGGTCCCCATGCAACATTCATGAACCTGCTGGCACAGTGTTGTGACTAATTTGAGAATTGCATCCATTAGCTTTCCTGCAGTGTTGCACGTCACTGATCTGCTGAGAATGTCACTGTGCTGCTGGTATTATTATTTAGTATTGCAAAGTACTAAATAAATTAAAACTATAATGAGCCATAGACTTCTGAATATTCTGCAAAAAAAAAAAAAAGGAAATGCATTGTTCACATTATGCATTGACATAGCTGGATATACAGTGAGCACCATAATTCATTGGACAGTGAAACATTTTTTGTTATCTTGGTTCTCTACTCTAGCACTACTCTATACAATGACAATGAGGTTGAAGTGTAGACTGTCAGCTTTAATTTGAGGGTATTTTCATCCATATCGGATGAACCGTTTAAAAATTCTCTACCGTCAAAATACGAGTTTGACGTCAGCAAATCCAAGGAAGTGCAGAGCCCTGTTTGTTCTATGGTTCTTATGCAGCCACAGTGGTCAAGGGGATCACTCTCACCTATACCTTTGTAAGGGGATCTAGTTTTTCAGCCCAATGTTGTTCTAGGCCCTAGTATCCCTTTAACTAAAGAAATGCAGTTCAAGTACTCTAATTTTCCCATGTGGGATTTGGACCTGAAATCTCCATTTCCCAGATGGCTATAATTTTGGAGCTCTAAAAGCCGTGTCTTTTAAGGTGACCTTTCATCAACACTGCTGTCTCTTTGATGTGTCCCCCCACATCCTTTTCTGCCTCTGGGTGTACTTTGTATGAATCTACAATTAAGGAGGTTGTGAACACGAGGTAACCTCAACATATGGATAGAGGTTCTTAGTCTTAGTGCTAACAGACATTTGCAGGAGAGGTCATCAGATACCTGCTGCAGATTGCCTATAAATGAATTCCATATGGCTTAAGCTACTCTGAAAAGAACTTTGCAAAACCCCATGTCCTTTATGCTGTTTCCTACACAAGTTAATGGCCTTGAACTGCATAAGTAATACATCCCTTTAACTCATTCAATGCCAGAGTGTTCCAGAACACCTGCACCTACCTATGCAAAGCTAATATGGCTGCAAACATTCAAATTTCTTTTTATTGATCCTGTCAATGTGCAAAGCTCTAATAAAACACATTATTTTACCTATTGAACAGAATAATTAGTGAATGAGAAACATATGATAAGAGAAATGTTGGTTATAGCCAGACCTGCAGATATTTTCAAACATCTACCTGTTGGTTCAGTCATGAACACACTATTCAGATACTACACTATTGTGATGTATAATAGTGAAAACAATTTTCTATAAAAACCAGCTCTTGCATGTCTATTGATATGTAAAAATAAACACAACCTCTGGTCATTTGTATAGATATGTAAAAATAACAATATAATCACTGGTCATTTGTATAGATTTGTTAAAGAGCTGTCCGCGTGAGTTACTTTGTATTAACAGTTTCAACAGAAATCGTTATCCAAAAGTAACGTAAAATCTGTGGTGTGAGGGACTGATTAAACAAAGAAACCAACAAAAACATAGCCACTGGAGAAGATGGGGGAAATAACTGGACAGAAGTGGAAATCAGAAAATTATTAAACATAAGATGGGAAAGGGAAACTACATAAAAACATTGAAATTACAGTCTGTGTCTCAAATGTTTACCAGACGATCGTGGAACAATTGAAAGCCAGAGGAACAATGGGAATAAGGAGTAACGCCAATCCCATTACAGCAGAGGCATTGCTTATGCCAATTTCTTATTTTGATACTGTAATTTACTCCTGCTGGAGAGAGATACAGCGATAATCATGTGTGTTTGTTAATGTTTGGTATATTGTACACTTGATTGTGTTCAATTTCTTTATATTCTTGGCGCAGAAACGTGTAGGTACAAATTGACCGGGACACGTTATTCCCACACCCCAATGTTGGTTTGGGTGGTCAGTTGTTCTAGATTAATTTTAAAACCTAGGCTAAATATAACATCAAATGTTGCCATTTATAACCAGTAGCCTACCATCCAGTAGGAAAAAGATTTGAACATTCGTATTTTTGTCGATTTATGTCGCCGCGGCACTGAATGGGTTAATAGTCCATAAATCCTGAACCAATGGAGTTAGTCTTGTGAATACATTTACTGTGACCATTACATTACATTTTACATATTATTTACAGAGCAGACGCTCTTATCCAGAGCGACTACTTTTTTTTTTTTTTTTTTTAACATATATTATCCATCCATTTACTATATATACTGAAGCAGCAATTCAGGTGAAGTACCTTCTCAGGGGTAACAACAGTGTGTACGTGGGACTCTCGAAACCTGCCTTTTTTTGGTTACAAACCCAGTTCCTTAACCACTGTACTACACTGCCGCCCACCCCTTATTAAAATGTAGCTCGATATATGTTAAAGTATGAAATTCAAATATTATTTCCTTAAACATGACAAGTCCATTGTTTTATAATTCAGTGCATGTGCAGTAATTAATTTGCATATTATATAAAGCAAGTTGCTAATACCATTTCCTTTGACCCAATAGTGGTTCACAACCCATAGCATGGTAACCACTGCTACAGTCCTTTTTTCAGAGTGAGGAGTCCAGTGAGTGATGTCTACTTGGCAGGCTAGGGAACCATCCTGGGGATTGATACCCACGCTGGCTAGAAATCCTGACAGGCTGTGAAAGGAACCATTTGGTCATGTAAATTACTGCATATCCTGCACTTGTGGTGTTTCTCATTCCAGATTTTACTGTAGAATCAGAGAGGGGTGTATTTGCAGCACTGCGTGGCCATGCTCCTGAGATCAGACCATGAAAAGGGCTTGTACCATATCGGGTCCTTGCAATCCATTACTTCTGATTCTAAGTTTGGAAAATTAGGTTACAAAGGCAAACATCTATCATGCTGTGTAAAGCTTTGCCTGAAAAATGCTATGGTTCAAAAACTGGTGCAAACCAGATTGTGTGACTTTATACCCACTTGCATCTTGCTAAGTGGGCCTTGCTGATATCTCAAATGAAAACAGATTTGAGCATTAAGCAATGATGTTGCTGAGCTTACCGTACCTGCAGTGTAGCATCATAGCCTTATTTTAAAGCCTCTTTATTTACTTTTTGCTGCATGCCCAAGATCAGAATTAATAAGAAGTGACATTACGATGAAAAAGAAAGGGCCCAAGAAAGGTTTCTGAAGTAAGATTACACTGCAAATGTGAAAATACTATCCTGTGACAAAGTAGCACAAACAATTCATTATAAATGTATAATGCATGCACTCAAACTCCTCCCTTCAGCTTTCTTCTGTAAAGTAGCAGTTTACTAACAAGCCTACATTATGGCCTAGCATTAAAGGGGTAGTCCACCTCAATAAAACTAATCCAAATATATTTAGTGCATGTATTTTACTATCCCTTACAAAACCGAGCTATAGTATTGCTATAGTTATCGTCTAGAAAACTATAAGAATATTATAGTTTTTTCGCCCACTATAATAATTCTATAGTATTTGTCACTATAGTACAGTAGTATCACTATAGTATTTTTACCCCCTATAATAATTATTTTGTATGTATCACTATAGGACAATAGCATGACTAGTACGAAAAAAAAACTACAGCAATACTATAGTATTTGTATAGTATATGCAGTCGACATATAGTTCTACTATAGTTACTTTTTGTTAGGAATGACATATCACTGAAATTTTCCTTCTGGAGGATTTCTACATGTCAAAATATCACTTTGTGTGGATATCAAATTTTGGAAGCTTGATCTTCATTTGCTTTGTTATAAGGCCACAATTCCCAAAATGCTTCACTTTATCTAGACCACAGTCTGAAATGGATTAGCTAGTTGGCTAGCTAGCTACTCTCCTTTTGTTGTGGATTACTTGTGGATTCATTTACTTGGATGCAATGTAAAGAAGAAACCTAAGGTAGGCAAGTTTACCATTTAGCGAAGTTATCTGTCTGATGGTGGTAAGCTTAGTTAGCTCACTTGTTCAGGTTGTTTTGTTGCTTTCTGAAGATTAAAGTGAAAGCTAATTTTAGCTAACGTCAGATCAAGCTGCCACTGGCATTTCCATTTTCGTACCCGAGTGTCAGCCTGCTTGTGCTACCACTAATGCAATTCAGTGATGCAATTGAATTGCATTTTGCAGCGTCCACAGCGTCCATGAAATGTTGTAATCATAGCAGCTATCACAACAGAGAAAAAGCTTGGAAAATTGCTCAAACTTTTCAGAAATTCTAAAATATTGGCCTAAAAGTTAATTACAGTGGACTACCCCTTTAATGCAAAAAATAATGCATCTAACTATAGTAGTTTGTATGGGTTGCATCAGCCAGACTGTGTTTATTTGCTGTAGCTGGTTGGAAGGTTCTGTAAACAAAGTCACAGAGAATTAGGTCCCAATGGTCCTGACATACCGTATACATTAGCTCAAGATGCCTCATGCTTGCGTGCTAGTGAATGCCCCTGGTTTGTGAGGTCTCAGTGAAAAGCATTTTGTCTTTGTTATGCCTGTGTCTCCAAACATATTGCCCATTTCATGATTTTTGAAGGCATAAATAAGAAAATAAGTAAAGTTTTGTTTTTTATTTTCTTTTTTTCCCCCTCAATGTGGAAGCTGAAGTTCCGCCTCTTGGATTACAATTGTGCCACCCGCACGCATGCCAGTCGCATCACAGCTGATGCGACCGCACTCAACCAGTGCACTCTCCAGATAGCTCGTGACGGTATTACACCACATGGGCCACACTTTATTACAAGAGAAAGAAGAAAGGTGTATCTTTCACTGCCTACTTGCCCTTTTGTTGAGAGAAATGTAGGAACCTTGGCAACTTGTACCCACCCTACCACTAGCAAATTATGATCAAGTCATGATATTTTTAGATTTCAGGAATGTCATGAAAAGGACCACTATGACGACTCCAAATATAGAGTGAGCTTGCCCTCATTGCAAACTTCAGTAAGAATGGACAGATTTCAAGCCTTAATGGCATGTACTTTGTCTGTCTGGAACTGTGTTCACATCCTTGCCTCTGCTCTCCGCCCACACTTGCCAGTTTCAACCCATGACTACCACAGCCTCTTCTCCATTCATTCTTGCTAATCTGCTGGATGTAGTCCTGAAACAACCAATGCAAACAGCATTCTAAAGTCTGCTGATTTGAGAACATATTCCTGCCCAAATAAAAAATAAATAAATATATATTCCTCATATTGTGTTCCGGGTCAATTTGACCCAATTTTGTTTGACATCTCTGAAAAACCAGTTAAGCTTGTTTTTTTCATCGTGACACTATATCACTTTTCCTAATTTGTTGGTATTAAATAGTAAAAATGCAATAAAAATAATGCTATGTTTTCAAAAAGTCTTGTACCAACCTAAAATGTGTGGCGCTATTTCTGGGGTAGCTGCATAAAATGTAAGAGAGTATCCAAGTTTTCTTTTTTTTACCTCTCATTTTTTTGTAGGTAATTCTGGTCGCACTTTCCTATGCAGCTTTTAAAGTTCACAAACTTTCACTTACCTCAGGCTCTAAAAAGAGATGTTTCATCACAGATGTTTTATATTTATGGATAAAAGGCGAGTAAATTGGGGGACACACAAAAGGTAACACAGAAAGTGTCCGAGTGTTTCTATTACAATACTTTTATGTCAGTTTAAACTTTTGGGGTCAATTTCACCCCAAACATAAAAGGTGTCATAAAATGTCAACATAATATGAGGGTTATATATATATATATATATATATATATATATAATTGAATACCACTGAAGCATATGAATCGATGTATGTATGACATAGTGATGATGCCATCCCCTTTAAGCACAATTTTAGTGACATCATGCACAAAGCCCCCTGCTTCTCCTCATGGAACACTGACCTGCACACTTCCTCCACTCTCCCTCCCGCCCACGTACCCCACCTCCCCATTCCTCCTCTCCCACTCCTCCCACTGTAGCTGGCCTCCTCTGTAGCTTTCTCATTTACACTGTAAAGCCGCTAACCACCGTGTTACCATGGTAACAGGGAGGCTTGCACCAAAAATATATTCTGTAAAGTACCTTCGATACCTCCCACTGCATTACGCTTCATGCTTACATAACACCATTCTCTCTCAAATCCCTACATTGAGTGTCTCAGCATTCCATATAGATTATAGATATTGATATTATAGATCAAGATATTGATCTGCAGATCTTCACCGAAATGATTGTGTTCCCGTGTAATGTGATAAACGAAACATTAAGGAAGGATGTAATACAAAAAATACTTAGTGACTACTGTGGTATTTGACTCTAACATCATGGCCCATTTTCACTTTACCTATTAAATAAGTCCCCAGATGGTATTTTAGGATGCAAGATTCAGTCCCTGAATTCTTGATTATATACTGACTTTACTATACGCTTGCAGGTTCTCCACCAAGTATACAGTATATGCGTATATGGTAAATAATAAGTCACAGGGGTTTCCAAACTTATCCAAAAAGGGCCTGCACGCATATCGCCTATTTTCAGATACGATTGGACACCCCTGCTTTAAGAGAAGACCACATCCAGAGAGCCCTACAAATAAATCTGTTTGTTAAATCTCTTGCTAATATTTACATTTACAAATTCCATCTGAGTTTTTTCATGCCTAACAAAGTATCAATCACGACACAGAGCTACACAGATAGAGGTAGGGAGCTCAGGGCTGTGCTTACATGAAGAAATACTTCCTGTGAAGTGTGAACTTTTCTGTAGCCCATTTTGTCAAATCAAATTAATCACTTGTCTGCCAAATTCACCCAGTGGTACATCATTGGTTAAAGGATGGCGGAATTTTGTCTGGAAACCCAACCCAGGGGTTTTGACTTGTCATAGAGCTTGTGCAGCAATCCCTACTGACACAGTACCATGCAGTGTTTCGGGAAGGGCTGCATCTGATCGGCTGGCCAGTCTGACATGGCACTGATGCCGTTGAACTATCCGTCAGTTAGCCTGTGTGAGAAAAGTGCTGTATGGGATGTCAGATCAGTGAGGAATTGAAATTCAGGAGGCCAGGTAATGAAAACAACGAGTCTCGGGTTGCCTGTTGTGGTAACTGTGTGTGAGAGATTGGGTGCAGTTTGACTGGCAGGTGTCAATCGCTTCTTGTTTTGCTGCAGTGTGGCAGTCAAAACTTTTTGCTGCCAAATATTTTATTCAGTGAAAAACATGTATCCTTTAGTAGTACCGTGCCGGATATAGTTGACTCAAACTGGAGAGGAATATTACATAACATTCGCATAAAAAGGCTTCGACTTTAAGAGGCATGTTGCAGGCTGAAATTACCCGTCAAGCGCGATAATTCCTCCATATTCTCTTTGCGATTGAATCATAATATGCTAAATACTGAATAATTCTTCTTAATTCTTCACAACCCCCCCCCCCCCCAATAAAAAAATAATCGTCTTCCTCGGATGAAATAATGAAATGTGAAATGACTGCCACAGCAGAGATGGAGGGAAGAAACTCGTAGCCTATCTACTCGGCGACTGAATTATCTGCCTGTTGAAATCGTCAGGTGCAATGCTCAGCACAGCAGTAAAGCACCGCGTGCACTCTGTGCCTTTTGACCATGTCGCGTGCTAAAAGTCACAAAAACAGATATCTACACCACTGGAAACTGCCATAGAGAAGGCTTGCCTCAACCACTGGAAATACTTGCTCAGGGATCAATTTGCTGTTATTTCCCCCCCCCCCAAGAAGCTCATCGGTGATCGCGGCCCCTATGCTGCTTGCTCTTGGAAATGTTTTTTGCATGCTACTGTGCACTGAGGACAAACGCAAAGGTAAGTCGAGGCGGTGTGTGTGTGTGTGTGCGCGTGTGTGTGTGACAGAGCGTGAGATTGTTAGCCTTAACTATCGGGCTGATGGGTAGTTTCGGTCCGAATGTCATATTTGATCTGTATTAAAGATCAAGTGCTTTGCTCTCATTGATTTGACAAATTTTGTAGTGTAGAATATACTCACCGTCACAAAACAGAATATTCGTACAAGCACCTTATTTGAATCGCAAATATATATTTGCATGCAGTTACCAGGTTGTGAATGTGAAATTATTAGTTTTTAAAAGTGGCAGGATTAGAAACAGGCTCGTTAATCGGTAATGAATTCAAGTCGCAACCCATTATATTCCCAGTGTTGAAATTGCAGCCGCTCAATCTGTTTCCCCAAGTGGGGCGCGCGGAGTGGCGACGAAAGCTTTTCCTTCTGTTTCGGTCGGCGGGGTTAATCAAGCGCGCTGCCTTGGTCCATCCTGCGGTCAGATGCAAGACCACTTTTCACCAGAGAGGAGGTTCACAGATGGCCGCGAAAGAGGAATGCGGCGCAATTTTTTTAAATAATGTTTGAGGCAGTGACACGAACAGTCCTCTCACAGCCAAGCAGGCTGGGAATCGTGGCATTCCACTCCCGTCGATGTAGGATATAGTATACTCATCGCTTTTCCAACCTTAATGGCGGAGGTAACACTTTTTAATCTGCTGGATTCCACACTTTTCAAAGTTTAATAGGCTATGATTGGCAAAAAATCGGGGTGGTTATTCAAGTAATGAATGGAGAGCCTCAGGGCCATGAAGCAGGTGAACAGTGAAACATAACGGACGAGTGCACATCCGAATACGACCCGGCAATATTTTATCAGCATGTAAGTGTCTACTGTATCGCTGCGTTTCAGGATTGTTGGTTACATATCTGGGGTTAGGAGAGATTGCGTCTCCTTTGCTGATGGTAAAGACATTTTTATTTTTCATTTCATTGAAGATCAGAATCCGTTAGTACTGTGGCTTGCAAGTTAAACGGAACATAAAGTGGGAAGACTGTCTCTGGCCACATGGGCCTCCCCTATGGAAGTTCAGATATGAATCCAATGAGGATGAAGCTTTATCTCCCCAATGTGTGATTCATGTGCACACATATATTAATTTTCTCAGGTGGCTTTAAATGCATAAAGATGGGAAAATATGGACGCAGCTGTATGGCTCAAGAATAAAAATATCCTGCTGCTGTTTTACAGCATTTAATTCCCAAGTACTTTAATTCCAATCTCCATGTATTTTTCTGTTTTAAACTGTTAATTCACAATGCAAGCTTAAAAAAAGGGTGAAGATCTAAATCAATTTACACCACAGATGTACTGTTTCCATCTGTCACCTTTACAACAGTGTAAACAGGCAGCTTTAGTTTTGCACTGTGCAGACAGTACTGTGTGATGACATGATAAGCAGAAATGATAAATACTTCTTTTTCGGAAGGTAATGGTTTGACTGCTGATTATTTTTTATTTTTTTATTGTAAGCTGTGCCGTGATCTTACCAGCCACCCATCTTTCAACAGTGAGCACAACAGCTGAACTTCTCTTATGTGCTATTATCCACAGTACAAGGCATGCAGAATCTACTACAGAAGTGTATTTCTGGCTAACGGCATAGCCTTTCTTCAAACTAGAAGCTTGGCTTAGATTGTTCCCTGAACAAGCACCATTAAGGAGGCCCCAAATAAGGAAGTTTTTTAGTAACAATACATAGTTGAAATATTGTGTCTTGGGGTTCCAAACTAATTTCCTCAGTTGTGTAACGGTCAAGTCTAGCAGAACACCCTGCTGCCTGTATACCTTCTCCTGTATAGTTGTAGGTGTGCAGGTGTGAGAATCAACACACACATTTTCTACAACTGCACAATAGTAAGACCTGAAAGAGGACCAAGAAGCCAGTAGACATGTTGCTACTTCTGAAGATAATGAGGATGATAATAGATTGATTGCATCATATTTCAAGATCCCAAGGTACTAACTTCAAGTGAAGGAGGCGACTCACCTCAACCACTGCCAATGTATAGTAACCAGACGCTTATACCAGAATGCTCACCACACATAAGTTAAGGTAGAAAGGCAGACAATAAGGGTCAGATTCAGAGTTGAGATAAGCACGCGCAAATGAGACTTACTCCCAAAATTCCGCGTAGCTTAAGCTATTTGTGATTCAGACATTTGACTTATCCGCTGTTTTAAGCGTCTCTCAAGTACATACGTGGTATTACGCGACCGCGGGGTGGAGATTTGATGAAAAAGAGGCTTGTCTGCAAGATACGCGTATTCAGAGTTTAAACTTAATAATTTTTTTCTGCGCAACTTTGTTCGGGAAAAAAAGGTAGTTTATGTCTAGCGCCGCCAATAGATGATTATGAAAAATACAGCATCTTTCGCAAAAATGGATATTAGAATGAGTGCATGTTCTTTGAAAATAATACTGGTCTTATTTTCCTTTGCCTAGCCTACTTACAATTATCAAAAAGCTGTCATAAAAAGAAAAATATGTAAAAGTAGGCTATCATTACATTACATTACAGTTATTTATGTAATGATTATGACTATGATTGACGGCCTGGTATATCATACCAGACCAATATTAGATGGATTAATTGATAGACAGTGTCTGGATCATATTCGCTTTGACAGAGAGGCGATTTGTGTCAGCACAGCTTCTCCAAAATGATTAAGTTGAAGACGTCGCATATAGGCTATTGTGTTCAACCACCGTAGGCTACATGATTTTATTAGGTAAATCGTTAAAAAAGATTCGATTTTTAAATGTTTTTTTTCAGTAAATACAACAATTTGTTTGTTTACTTAATAATATTGTGTGCAACCACTGTCCAGCGATTATTTCTTTTGATTGTGTGATGGGTATATCCAAGTCAATAGGAGCTATGATCATTTTATCAATGTGATGGATTAATACGTTCACTGCCTTCCCCATCACGCAAGAGCAACTACAATGGGTTATTAAAGGCAATGTCACTGACACTTCTATACTCCCCACACACAACCCACGGGGCAGGTACAAGAAACAGGTTATTAGAATATCATGCCCTGTGACACCAACATTTCTAGAAACGCACCCCAGCGTAGCGCATGTTAGAAAACGACGTATCTCATTCCATGTTAAATCAGCACAGAAGAGGCACTTACACGCATGACTTAAGTTGGCCATCTTTGAATCCGGCCCTAAGTAAACAAATTAAACAATTTGGCTGATTATAGGTACCCAATGTGAGAGCCAGGCCAATAACGATGGTCAAGACACCAGGAAATACCTTAATCTTTGTGATATGGTCTTCAAACCTTTAATGGCTACAGTTGGTGAAGACATTTTAGTTACCTCTTCTCCAAAATACGTACTGTAGTGTCCCAGTCACATGCAGCAATGGGGAATTGGTTTTTACCATGGAAGAAAGACCACTCCCTTCTGGCCCACCAACACCAGCAGCAGCAACTTAGTTTTCCCTGATATTAGCCCATCCAAGTACTAACCAAGTCCAGCCCTGCTTAGCTTGATCTAGGAGGCAGGAGAAGGGCACAGACTGGTAAGAATAATCACACCCCACACAAGGAACCCTTGCAGGTGTATTCTTCTGATTCGCTTGTCTGAGAGCTAGTGGCTTTATCCACCAGCTTTATATTGGCCACATTGTACTAGTGCTCTCATTAATGACCCTTGGCAACGTGTGGGTATCTGGTTTTTAGAAGGAACTCAATTTTACGGTAATTTCAAGAAACTCTGGCTGACATAAAACCACGTGTGGCATTGTGGTCAGGTATAGTCAGATGGCCAGATGTGGTCACTTGTCAAGTGACAATTGAATAGGAATGCACTTTCAGGTGTATTGGCCAATTGCCATTTTATTAATCTTGTGAAAATAAAGACTTGTTTTGAGGCAGAATCTTGTTGTCGGAGTCAGACCTCTTAAAGCATGTTCATCTCTGTCCCTCTCCTAAAGCATGTTCATCTCTGTCCCTCTCCAAATAAAACAAAGTGTGTACTCTCAGAACAGGCTTTGGGAAAGCAACAAGCAACAGCTGCACTGATCTCCAATCGGTGTGTATAAGTGAGGATGACTCTGTCCATGGTGCTGAAGGCCTTTTAGGCTTGTATGACTGATGGCAGCTCTGACAGTATCTGAAGTGCAGGAACAGCCCACGTCTCTCCATCCCAACCCTTCTCAAGCAAAAAGGCTGTATTGTATCTCAGCCTAATTCAACATTCAAATAAAAAGGAACAATATTGAGAGTGTGTAGGCCGATGCTGTGGACTGGATTCATCAACCACGTGTTCCTAACTCAATTGCTTGAATTTAATCAGTTGCTTGATTTTTTTCCTCACACATTTTTTTCCCCACAAAAAACAATGTCAGTACGAATTCAATTCTACCAGAGTTGATATGAATTAAAGACAGATCAAATGTACTGTATTGCAGTAAAATGCACAGTAGAATGTCAGAATTTAATGCTGGACATTTTATTTTGTGCAAATTTTGGTGATCACTGAACGTACAAACTACACTTTTACATGTCACATATTTGTCTGGCAAACAATACAGTGTTTTGTTTGGGATATCCACAGCAGTGAATAAAAAAAAACGCCAGTTAATCTCCCTGAATTTACTCTTAGCGTAAACAACAAAACAACAAAAACTGCAGCTTGTCTAAGACATGAAACAGCAGAAAGGACTTTATTCATACACTGGACATCTGGGGACAGCGGGGGCGGATGGGGAGCTGTTGCTTTTCATGCTCAATTTTTAATTATGACTCATACCTTCACTTTAATTCACTTAACTTCTATTGAATGTCTTTATTTTATTTATTTGTTTGTGTGTTCTGGGTCTGCCCCACTGTCTATGTCTATTTTAAATGTTTTTATTTTGCTGGTGGCTAACTGGCTACAACTGAAGTTCCCTCACTGGACAATAAAAGCTACTTTATTCTATTCTATTCTATTTTATGTCTGGAAAGCCTTGTCGTGATGTTCCAACAAATGATTCAAGCCACCGTTTCTTTTAATTACGAGTGCCAACGTGGCACCATTCTCCAGGTGATGTGAACAGACAGCTCAGATTGGTTCACACAATTTCCCCCAAAACGTCAGCATTATCATTGAGCTCCGGTGCTAAGCTGCCTCTTCTGTTCTGCGCTAATTAATTGTTGAATAAGAGCAATTAAACTCCACATTAATTCTCACCTTGTTCACAGCCTCCTGGCTGACAGTGAGCAGACTGGGGATGCCTTTGGGAATCGATGCTTGTGATCGGTTTTTTAATGTTATACCTCCCACAGATATATTAATGATGCTTTCAAAAAGGGCATGAGAAGATCCTTGAGAAATCTGCATTCATGTCTGTTTTTTTTTATGTTATCGGCACAATATTGGCCTTCAGTGACCCGAATATACGCAATGATTTCATGCGCTTCCTCTCCAGGGAAGATTGAAGACATAAAAATGGTGATTCCCAAACTCGGAGTACCCCTGTGCATGCTGGTTTTCTTTCAAACTACAATTGCAATCTCAGAATTTAAACATGCTGATTTTTCTTAATTGGTGATTTTTATGCTTAGTGGGATTGGTTACCATTTGATTGGTTGCCACATTATGTCAGCAATAGCTATGCATGTCATGAAGAATAAAAGGGGTACTCCAGGACCAAGTTTGAGAACCACAGACTTAAAAACATAATGAGAGGCATAGTATTCACAAATAATGTTTGGGTTCGCAGGGACAGAAATCACATTAGATGGAATAGCCATTTTGAAAACAATGTGTGCATTGACCTCATTATGATCCAAGCAAATTCTTTTATCTTTTGAAATCTGTGGTATTAGAATTTGGAAAGTGAGAGTTCTGAGTGGCAGTGTAGTACAGTGGTTAAGGAACTGGGTTTGTAACCGAAAGGTCGCAGGTTCGAGTCCCACGTAGGACACTGCCGTTGTACCCCTGAGCAAGGTACTTAACCTGAATTGCTTCAGTATATATCCAGCTGTAAAGACTTAAGACTTAAGACTTACACAAAAAATGGATACTATGTATAAATTCAAAAATGCTGTGTAAGTCGCTCTGGATAAGAGCGTGTGCTAAATGCCTATAATGTAATGTAATGAGTGAAATAAATTCAGGTAATGATGACAAGCATTCATTTGAGATTGATTGTTTGTGTGAATAAAAATATGAATTCGCTCACAAAGCTTAGTGTTCTACTCAGAAGAAAGACGCAATTATCTCCCGGTAAAAAAGGGCCCAAATGTCTTGCGTGGGAACAAGCCTCAGAGACAACTATGCATAATTTGCATATGGACGTTCGATTTTAGGACAGCAGTCATACTTCCTTAACTTTTTTGTTGTTTTTGCCCGGAGCGGCATTTATCAAGAAGGAATAAACGCCAACACACCACACGAGAGAAAAATTGGGAACTCTGCCAAATCAAACCGCTGCAGTTATCCTGCCCACGCACAAACACTTACAACTGGATTTATTTGTCCTTCTATCGCAAAAGCCAGTTTCGGCTCAAAACGGAAACTTTACTGTAGGTGTATTATGACATCTGGAGGCAAATGCAGAACAAATAAATGTAATTGTGAGAGTCAAGCTCTGGTAAAGAGCTCTCTGTAAAGATCTCCCCAGACCCTAGCATACGTTAATGATATACCACAGTATCCCGGTGTGTACTGGCAGGTGAACTGTGTATTGATTCTGAGAGATTGCGACAATACAAGGGTATCACTGGGGGATGCGGTTGTTGATGTTATTGTTTTTACACAAAAGCTATTGTGCACAATGCTTTGTAGTTATATAGAAAACAGTGGATTACTTATTTGGTTGTTAGGAAGTCAGAAGCTACCACTGCCTGGTGTGAGTGCTTGATTTCAGTTAAACTGCTAAATGTGTTCTCTAAAACACACTACACAGTTCATTTCCCTTTGTAATATGTATTCAGTAAAACAGAAAAGACATTAGCAGACTGGCACCCATACAATATTCACACTATCTCAACAGGGACAATGGATTTAGTTGAACCATGTGACTAACCGATTTGAAAATGATATTCTCACTTTGACATTGGAAAAGGTTGAGGTTAAGTAATTTTAGGTGATTAAAATGACCCTCAAAATTTGACAAAAGCTGTACTATTTGGGCAATGGTCCAATAACACTGGCGAACGGCTTGGTTGTATCACCCACAGTGAGTTTTCATGCTTCAGCGTCAATAAATGCAGGTTCCTAACATGTTCCCGGGGGCTGCAGTTATCACTTCCTCGCCAAAGTGCATTTGCGCATTTGGGCCTGACTAGAAAAAGCAACCTTGGGTTGAAGCAAGAGTGAGGGATTGTGAGAAATGTGTTAAAAAGTACCATCTTCTAGGGTTTCTCTGAAGAGATGAGTAACAGAATTTCAAAAACCACCGTATTACCTGGTGAATATTACCACATGACCATTTTGTCTGTGTAGATAATTGTGGTTATTATAATTTTATTCACCATTTTCTTTGGGAAGATCTTAATTGCAGGCTCGTCCCTTTGCTGCAGTTTCCTCAAGTGAATCCAATGGGGCCTGCAGTAGCATGCATGTGCCACCCATGGGACTCCCAACCACAGCCATCACTGGTACTAATTCAATACCAGATCACAGGGATGCATCGCTGTCCAAGCACACCCCCCTTAGCTGGATATGCCATAGCAGGGTAGCTTGACACATGCTAATTGCTAAATCCTTTACGATGTCACTTGCGTTTCAACGGTAGATATCCCTTCTCTCGTGCTGTGAATCGATCCTGGTGGCCCCCGGCCCTCACACATTTGTATCACCCCGGTGTCACTAAATGAGAGACAGAGAGGTTCTCAGTACATGGGGTTTTGAGAAGGGGAGTCTGTTTTTAGCCACAATCACAAATCAGTGGTATCGGCGAGGGCTACAGTATCATGTATTAAACACCTGCCGTGCTGGTTTTGTAGACTTTGTTTACTCAATGTTATCGAATGCAGTAATGAGCTGGACAATGTTTCATGGTGAAACAATGCAACGTTAACATAACAATGTGAATTAAAGCTCCACACACACCCACACGCACACACGCGTAAAATCATTGCCACAAAATAACGTGATCAGAAAATAAAGCCAAAAACACAGCGTAACAATTTATTTGTTTACATTTCTTTTTTAAAATCTATATAAGCATCATTACATGTAAATTCAAATCCAAATAAAGGTACTTTCGGCTTGGCAGACAAGAGACAGGCAATCAACATTTTGGCAACTTAAAAATAGTAAAATAGTGAATGCAGCAGTGTGAAAATGTTACAACTGTAGAAGTGATTAAAGCAGCACTTGGGCAGGAATGATTGTGCATTCATTTAACTGGAGGAGAAGGAAAAGTTGCTCACGATCTCATTGTGAATTCAGCTGGATTTTTTTGTTCTGATTAATTAGTGTGGCATCCATGCAGATTTTATAAAACCCTCTGAGCCATTGTTGAGAAATGCTCTTCTGTGTTTTTTTTCCCCCATTTAAGAAATTCCTCTCGAGCAAAAGTGTGTTACATCAAATCACATATGCAAATCTGTTCTTTGATTTCTACATGAAACGCAAGTAAGAGGGATGTGGATACTGGATAACTGAGGATTATGCCAAGAGAAGCAAATTAATGCCAACAGCCACGATTAGCTCAAATGGGGCAAAGCAAAACAAAAGTATAAAATACAATAAAATGAGCTACCCATGTTTCTTTGGGACCTTTGTGCAATGCCACAATTAGGTTTAGCCAGATAATTGAACAAATAAATTGCATGTTCACCCTACAGCATCCTGTGTACATGGCATTCATAGATGAGTAGTTTTCACACAATGAAGAGTGCGTGCACACCTCGGGAATACACACTGAAATACACACTGAATACACCTCGGAGGCAGAAACACCTCAGGGGCAGAAACACCTCGGGGGCAGACACACCTCAGGGGCACACCCCCCTTAGCTGGATATGCCATATCAGGGTAGCTTGACACATGCTAATTGCTAAATCCTTTACGATGTCGCTTGCGTTTCAACAGTAGATATCCCTTCTCTCGTGCTGTGAATCGATCCTGGTGGCTCCCGGCCCTCACACATTTGTATCACCCCGGTGTCACTAACTGAGAGACAGAGAGGTTCTCAGTACATGGGGTTTTGAGAAGGAGAGTCTGTTTTTAGCCACAATCACAAATCAGTGGTATAGGCGAGGGCTACAGTATCATGTATTAAAGACATAGAGCCAAAATAACAGAAATGTTGTCACTGTTCAAATACTTACGGACTGCACTGTACATATCCTCGCCATAAACGTTGTGTGCAAAACGACAGCTGACACAGTCTAGTTATTAATGCAGTTGACTTTTCTGAAACTGCTTTGAGTCTCTGGTATGCTCTGCAAGCCTGTAGATCCATCCACACAAACATGGTCACAAGTAGGAGCATGTTCCACACACACACACACACACACACACACACACACAGCGGATTTCATATTCTGTTCCCTAGAACCGGGGTAGGCATGGAGTAAAGAGAGGTATCTGAGAGGTTTCGCGTTTAATGTAATGGTTCAACTCTAAACGGGTGTACTGAGTGGGTGTCTGCCGCGTTTGTATGCTAATCTGACCCACCCACAGTGTAGCTTTTATTTCGTCTGTAATAGTCTCCTTTTTTTTTTGTTAAGTACAATTTTCTTTTTGAGCAACAGATAATCTCCTGCCTGCGTCCACGCCTAGCTCTTCTCGATTAAAGACAGACGGAGAGGTAAGACTTGGGAGCGAAGGGCAGTGGAACAGCAGCAGGAGAGTTAAAGAGATGGAAGGGGAGAGAGAAAGAGCATGAGACAGACTGTGAAAATGTGTAAGGGGGCAGAGAAAGGTCAAATCCAGTGAACAACAAGAGAGCGCAACATGCCAGAAAGGGAGGCGAGGGGTGAGAGTGATCGAGATTGAGTGGTGAAGGGTGAGTGAAAACAGGGCAGTAACAGAGGGGAGAGTGAGAGAGAGAAAGAGAGAGAGAGAGATAGAGAGAGAGAATGAGCAGGGGAAGATGGAGCGCGAGTGAGAGATGGGAACGGGACTCCACGGTTCACGTGGTGAGCCCGCGGCAGACTCGTCCGGGTCTTGGATTGAAGCGCAGCTCAGGCTGTGGGTGGTGATTCTCTCTGGAGCCTCTCAGGTGGTGTGGAAGCGATGTCTCCCATCGTCAACGATGACAGCTGCTTCTCTCCAATGCGCTGCCACTGCAAGGCAGGCTGCTCCAACAGAACCCTGTCCCTGATGTTTGGGTGCAAGGTAGGAGGGCTGCTGATTCGGGAAGCTGCTTGTCACTTCAGTGATGCCATTGACGTGCATTTTTGGGCAGTGTAGTATAATGGTTAAGGAACTGGACTTGTAACCAAAAGGTTCGATTCCCAGGTAGGACACTGCCGTTGTACCCTTGAGCAAGGTACTTAACCTGAATTGCTTCAGTATATATCCAGCTATATGAATGGATAAATGTATTGAGATGTAATAAGAAGTTGTGTAAGTCGCTCTGGATAAGAGCGTGTTCTAAATGCCTGTAATGTAATTTAAGATGTCCATATACTTGTAGGAAAGCTCTAATGCATTAGAGATATGCGCCAGTTTTGTCATTAGAGTTTTTGAAATGGCTTGTGAATGGGATATTTCTGTCCATGTTCCTCTGTGTGTTTCCTAATTTACCTCTAGTTTAAGCTTCCATGCCACTGCTGAACCCTGCGTGCATGCTTTAGGAACATTCTCAGATGTGTTCATTTGTACCCTGGGAGTCTTCGCTTCTGTTTGAAAACCGAGTCACGCCAAAGGGAGCCCCATAGGTTTCCGTTTTTAGCAAACCTTCATAAGATCTCAAAAAATCGAGTCTCAGCTATCTTTAGAACAGTGGTTCCCAAACCTGGTCCTAGGGACCTACTGTGTATGCAGGTTTTCATTTAAACCATTATTGAAACCTCTGAATTGTTAAAAAATATTCATATTTTTTAAATAAACACTTGTAATGTATATTGGGAGAAGATCTGCCCTCTTAAGGCCATACTATTTCCAAAATAGGGAAGAGTTCAAAGACAAAGCCAATGGAAACAAGCCAAACCTTGTGGTAAATTAGATTTAAAAAGAAAATGTATAATAGAACCTGTTTTTAACAACCCTAATTTATCAAGAAATAATTTGTAACAAAAAGCAGTCTGCAGTGGGATAAAAAAGTGTGTTTTTTTCCTGCCAAGAGTAGTATTGGTGTAAGTCGGTCAGAGATCCTGATGTTATTACTGTCTTAGCTCCTCCCTAGAATGTGCCCGGTGCCCACAGGCTAGCAGTTATCATCAGTGAGAGACGTCTTCCTCCTCCACTCAGTACTAGCTCTCCTGCTATTCTGTTTAGCCTGCACTACAGAAAGCAGTCGCTGATTCATTGACTCACGAGTGCATACAATGTGAAGTTATTAAATCTTACAAAACAAGACGTCCACCAAACAAACCAGCATGTGTGCTACTGAGAATCTTTTAAATTATTTTTTCACGATAGACAAATGTTTTTTTTAGATATGTGATTCCATATTTTCCACAAAGTAATTATCCCAGAACTTCTGTTATCAATTTCTTTTGTTTTGTTTTATGAATCCCTTTTAACACCGAATGGAAAGCAGGGGATTTGCACTGTATGGATTTCTGAGCATGGTTGAATTAGGCTAAATTAGTGGAAGGGCTTAAGAATAGCTGTGAATGGGGTGAGAGGAGGGATAACCTGTAATACTGCAGGCAGCGATTACTATCATTGAGTTCTCACTGTCTGCGATGGCCTCTCCTGCATTGTGTGTACCCACAGAGAGGAACGTTTCTCTGGGCAACAGGGCGTGAGGCGGAGCCTCCTCTTTAACTCTCTCTCACACTGAGAAGATGTTATGCTCTACGTATTTTATTATCGACTGTCTCTCTCTCTCTGTCTCTTTAATCCTGTGCACAGATCCAATTACACGTCATTAGTATTGTGAGAGGAAAATGTGTTTCCCTTTTTTTTTCCCCAATTGAAATGTATTATTATTATTATACAAACATTTAAAATGATTAACCATCACTGTGTACTGTCGATCTACGTATATCACAGACCACAAAAAATTAAGCTCAAAACCTCACTGCCTAAACCAGTGCTACTAAACTCCAGGTGGGTATTCCACAAAACAGGATTATTAAGTTATCGCGATAACTCTGAGAACAATAAGTCTGTATCGTCACATTAGTGAGATTTCAGCCAATGAAAATGCACTAGAAACTGGTTTAGGGGTGTGATTTAGTCATACATATTAGCTGCTGACATTGAAGAAGGTTTCTGAGGATATTTTATGGTATTATTTTAGAGGTATCTGGCTAACTTGCTTATCCACCTGCTGCATGAGCTCTGCTAATTGGAATTGGCTTACTTAAGTGTGGGTGGGGTCCTGGGGAAAAGGGGGACCTCTGGTTGTTGGGCCAGGTGGGGGTGGTGGGGGGTGGTCTTCCCTCTGGGGCAAAAAAAACCCCAGCCCCCCAAAAACCCAGGGGCCCCATGCTGTGTGAGATGATGCCGTCTTTTGGATGGAGACGTAAACCGTGAGGTCCTGACTCCACTGTGGTCATAAAAACCCATGACAAAAAACAAAAAAGAGTAGGGGGTTTCCCCGGTTGGGTGTCTAAACTCCCCTCCCAACCCCTTTCTCCCCAGCTCTGTCACATCCATCTCCCCCCCCCCAAAAAAAAAAAAAAAAAAAAAAATCTCTCTCTCCTCCCTCTCCTGATGTGTGTGTGTGTGGTGGGTGCAAAAATGGCTGCCGCTGCATCACCCAGGTGGTGGGGGCACATTAGTGGTGGTGGGTGCGAGCCCCCCCCCCCATCATCATTGCGCTTTGAGTCACCGGTTGGTGAGAAAGGCGCTATATAAATGTAAGGCATTATCATTATTATTATCCTGCTTTGTGGAATAGGTCATGTGGGCTTCAGTGTCCGCAGGTATTTGCACCACTTGATTTCACTACTTATTTTACCTCATTGGTTCAGGAAGTAAGCTCATTAGTGAAATCAGGTGGTGAAATGCATGGTTGGAGCAAATACCTGGAGTTCAGTAGCCCTGGCCTAAACCATAGTGTTGTTTTGGCAAATTGAGTTTTTGGCGATAAACGGTATTTGCACAGGACTGCACAAAACAATGATGTATTAGTCCAGTAGTATCAACCACTGCATTATTCTCAATGTTGACACTTTTGGCCAAAGCCAATTTGGAGGCTGTTCTATGTTGCTAGCCAAGGTCCAAGATGATGCACCCTACAGTCTGGTAGATTTTACTTACTCTATTGTCCTGCTATATCTGAGAATGCCAAAACTATAAACAGTAGCTGGATATAGTATGAATATCTAATATTTACAGTACTACAAAGTATGCACACAGGTTTATTTTATTTGAAAGTATAAAATGTTTCATTTATGAAATATTGAAATGTCAGCAATATGTTTCAGGGGAAATATTTGTTACATTTCACTGAGGTTCATAAAACTCCCTGACCCTCGGTTTATTAAAGCCCTATTACGGATAGGACGTAGTACACAAATCCTACCAGAAGCCACAATTTGGTGAAAGAAGCTTTGCTTATGCAGTGTGAGAAGATAACTGGAAGAACATCCTGTCAAATTCAACATTGCTCATGGTTCCATGTTATGACTTGGTTGATATATTAATTAACAATGTGGGGTGTACAATGAATTTAATTGCTTAAATTGCTCATCTGTTTAGACAATGCTGTACTGCAGAGTTCTACAAATCTATGACTATACTGTAAATGAGGGGATTAGGACTTAAAATATGCAATATTATGTTATTTTGTGCTTCTCATTAACCAAGCTAATTGTGAGAAAATGATATGAAGAATTATTTGTAAGGTTTGGGTTATCGTTTGGGGTTACTGTCCAATTGAGGTCCAGAAGCACTCCCCAATAGTTTGGCTTTTTGTGGAAAATAAATCTGACATTGTTGTACTAGAGGGAGGGTATTATATTTTTTTGCTGATGTTGTGCACAAAATATTTCTCAAATGCACTGTTAAAATAATCCATACGTAGTTTTGGGGGGAATAAAAACAATGTTCTCATGAAAAAAAGATGAATTTGCTCTATTACCGCATTTACCCAGGCAATATATCTATCTGTTTTCCTCCCTTGTGATTCTCCATTGAGTTGTTGGGCATAATTCTGTTGTTTGACAAATTAATATGCATTATTGCATAGTAATGATTAATATTAATGTAATGCTTATTGGTGTTGGAAGTTCTGCTGTCTTCCCTATTACACACACTGCCCTCTTGTGGTAGAATTTATTTAATTGAACTCACCTGAGCTCACTCATGTTTTTGTTTTTTGTTTCTCCCTGTGTTCAGAACAACTGTCAAATCTTACATTCAGGGCAATGACAGCTTTCCTTTATGTGTACTATTTTCTCCTTCTGTTGTTTGTCTGGGGTTTCTGGGTTGAGTTTGGTTATGCCTTGACAATGTATGTGTGTGAATGAGTCGGTGTGAATGAATGTTTATGCTTGCCTATGTGAATAGGTGTGTGTGTGTGTGTGTGTGTGTGTGTGTGTGTGAGAGAGAGAGAGAGAGAGAGAGAGAGAGAAAGAGTCTGAATGTATCTCGCTGTGGAGTTCAGCATTGTGACAGTGGTTGTCATGGTTTAGAAGAGTGAAATAAATATGCATGAATCAGCATGCTGGTGAATGTGTGTATCTGTATGTGCTCTCCCTCTGTACTGAGTATCCTTTTCCCTTCCTCTGTCTACAGAACAGGCCACCCGCGGTGCAGGGCTGCCCGCACCCACCCCAGCCAGTATGTATGCATCCGGGATGCACGCACCCGGCCCTAATGAGTGCACCCTGGGTAAGCAAGACCACTCCCCTCTTACGGAACCCACAAACAGACATGCATGCACATCTGTGAATACCACACACACATACACATGCGCACATGCACAAGCGTGTACACACACATGCGCACACACGCAAGCACAGATGCATGCACACAGTGCCCTGCACTATTATTGGCACCCCTGGTAACGATGTGTAAAAAGGGTTATAAAAAAATCACCGTTTGACCCAACAACATCAAAAGACTCTTGATATCCTATTTTCTGGTTCTCTTTTTTTCAACACTGATATGGCCACACATTCCATTGTGCAAATCCTGTTTTTGAATTTCCTGTTTTTTCTCATGTTTTTTTTTCTCTTTTTTAAAAATTTCTATTGAGAATGTGGCCGAAAATAAAGTAAAATAACTGGGGCGAGGAAAAATTTAAATAAAAAAATTAAATATAAAATAAATAAATCTAAATCAAAAATGATAATAATCAATAAAGAATTATAAATGATTAATTATAAACTGGTACCTTGTGATCTATGAGCCATAAGATCTATATGAGATTGCCATATACTGAATAAATCCTGTTACTTGCCTTTTATATTATAGTAAATCTCGTCAAGAGGTAAGTAGCTGGAAAGTTAATTTAGCCACTGGGATATGGAGGGAAGAATATCTGATTTCCAGTTTATGGTTATACATTTCCTTGTTGCTAATAAGGCGAGATCTTTTCTTGAACTTATTTCCTGTGAAAGTTGTGTTTGTACCAAGCAGACAAATAAAAGGTGAGAAAGGACTAGGAATACTAATACTTATATCTTGCTATTATATCTAGTACAGATAACCAGAAAGAGGAGAGACTGGTACTGGACCAAAACATTTGAGGGAAATTGCCCTTATATTTTTTGCAACGCCAGCAAAGAAAGGAAAGCTCAGGGTACATCTTATGCAACTTCTCTGGTATAAAATAAACCCGGAGTACCATTTTGAATAAAAAAACTTTATGTCTAAAATAGCAAGTGTGGATATTCAAACAAATGTGGGCCCATTCTTCATCACTGATATCAATTTGTAAATCCTGTTCCCACTTTTCTTTTAGTACACCTATATTTAAGGACATACTATTGGGAAGTTCCCTATAAATGATGGAGATACTGTATTAATACTGGAATGGTTTAAAAAGGTATCTATCTTGGAAGGTCTCAGTTCTACAAGAGAGCCTTTCATTGACTGTATCATATGTCAAACCTGAAAAAAGCGATATAGATGAGTATAGAATAACTTGTATTTCCCGCTAGGGAACTTCAGTTGTAGCCCCAGCAACGAAAAAAAAAGACTGACAGTGGGGCAGACCCACAACACACAAATAACCATATCAAACAAAAACATCCAACAAAATCATTACATCAATCAAGTGAATTAACAGAATTAAAGTGCAATACAGCCATGATTAAAAACAGCCCCCGCTGTTCTGAGATGTCCAGTGTCACCAAACAGTCCAACACACAAACTCCGCCTCCATGATTCTCCTCCATACACGCAGTGCCGCTAGTGTTAGGTAGTGAATATTTATCTTGTAGCTCTTTAAAGGAGAATGTACCATTATGAAAAAGATGAAACACTTCTGTAATGCCCTTATTATACCAAGATTTATAGGTTTCATCATTGAAACTGGGCAGAAGATTAGGATTTCTTTCAAACCAATATGGTAGATGTTTAAGTTCATATGGAACAATGCAATGTGATAAAATTTTTGCGCATGTGTTAGGTTAGGTGGAAATAGGGACCCAGTAGCAGGCAGGGAGTACATAAACCAAAGTTTAATGAGGGACAGGGCAGCAATCCGTAATGAAACCAGCAGGGTCAAACACAGGCAGGAGTCAAAACCATGGAGGTGTAACAGGAAACATGAGAAAACAACAAAAAAACCAACAGGGAAAAGGATGAGGGATAACAAAAACTCAGGAACCGATACAGATGACACTAACAGACAACTCGGAAGATATTTTAGAAGAAGCTAGAATCAACAAACAGTGATGAACTCGCAAAAAACTACTGAGATGACTGGGTTAAATACACAGAGGGAGACAGACATACTGGGAATCAGGTGTGCAGAGGCAGGGAGGGGAGATAGCTCACAGGTGAGAACAATGAGGGTCAACACGGGCCAATAAAACAACAATGAGGGAAGAACGAATACATGGAAGGGATTCGGAAAACATGCATGACAGACGAGTAGGAGCGGTGTGTGCACAGTAATAAGGGGAGGCGTGGTCTCTAAGAATAAGAAGCTGAAACAAGTTAACAAGTAGCTCAAGGACAGTTTAGTAATGCATGTAGACAAGATAAAGCGGGGAAGATGGTTAAATGTTAGTATCTAACTACAAAACAGACAATTAGTTTGTTAATACACATTTATGTTAATGGATTTTGTAAAGTGCACGTAACTAATAAAGCACCCGAGTGATTGTTAGCGCGAGTTAGTAATATATACAATTATACACGGAAAGGAAAGCGAGACTTCGGAAATAAAGCGTTAACCCACGGGAAATCCCAAAGTCACCCGAATAGTGCATGCACGAGACTGGGTAAACCAACACACAGATGAGACTCGGACAACCCACGAACAGAGGGGAATGCAATGATGAACCGGGAAAGCAATAAATAATGTGGAAAATAATAAATAACATGAATGATAATGAAATAAAAATACAAAACAGACAGACAGAATCTCAGAACATAACACCAATGTACATAGGTTATTACAAAACCACTGCTTAATTTGAGAAAGTTGAGCTGCCAAATAATAATACTTTAGGTTGGGCAAGTTAAGCCCTCCTGCATCATAAGGAAGTTGTAAGGTTTGAGCACAAACTCTTGGAGGCCTTTTATTCCAAATAAAGAATGTGAAGAGACTTTGTACTTTCTTAAAACAATCAGGTGGGACAGGTATTGGGATATTTTGAAATAAGTAAAGAAATTTTGGGAGTACAGACATTTTTACTATATTAACTCTACCCAAAAGAGAAATGGGAAGGAGGTCCATTCTTTTAAGAACATTAGATACAGTTTTAATTAAGGGGTGGACATTAAGTTTTTTTATATTTCACAGGGAATGTGAATTCCTAGATACTTAATACTGTTAAAAAACCACCTCCATTTAAATAGATTTTCCAAATCACTAGAGTCATATTTGGAAATTGGCATAATTTCAGTCTTTAACCAATTAACTTTAACCAGACAACTCTCTAAATTTATCAAGCAAAGTCAGCAAAACAGGTATTGAACTTGAGGGATCAGTAAGATAGAGCAAAATGTCATCCGCATAGAGAGATATGATATGGTTTTCATCTCCAATTTGATTTGATCAAGGAATCTAACCTTGGTGGCAAAGGGCTCTATAGCTAAAATAAAAAATAATGGAGATAACGGGCAGCCTTGTCTTGTACCAGGTGATAACAAGAAAGGAGAAGAATAAAGGTAATTTGTTCTGACTACAGCAGATGGGAAAGCATAAAGAATCTGGATCCAGGAAATAAATGTAGGGCCAAAATTAAACTTTGCTAGTACTGATAAGTGATATGTCCATTCAATTCTGTCAAAAGCTTTTTCAGCATCTAAAGAGACCACAACATTGCAATAATTAAGATCTCTCACACAAGACAAAACATTAAAATATCTACATAAATTATCGGAGGATCTGCCTCCTGGGACAAAACCAGATTGATCAGGATGGATGAGACTTGGGACCACACGTTCTAAGCATAGGCAGAGTACATTAGCAATACTTTTGTAGTCAGCATTTAAAAGTGAGTTGGCCTGTAAGAGTCACAAAATGTGTGGTTTTTGTTTTGTTTTTTTAAGCAGACTGATAATCACAACTGAAAGTGATTGTTGAATCATGCATTGATTGTTTTTTTTAACTAAACATGCATACTTCATTGGAAGAAAGAAAAGCATGATCTTATCTGAAAATACTTTTAAAAATTCAATGGGGAAGCCATCTGTTCCTGGAGATTTACCATTTTGGAGCAGTCAAAATTTCCTCTTTAGTAATATCTTGCTCTAAATTAGATTTCCCTTCTTTAGACAAGATTGGGAGACTGGTATCTTCAAGCAAAGAGTCAAGTGTACTTAAGTTACGCTGGGACTGTTTATAGATTGTGGTAAAAAGATTTAAATCGTTAATTAGGACTGGGTCCAAAGTAATACAGCTGTCTGATTTTTTAATTTTCTTTCTTTATCTACCAGGCCAGTAATTTCCCAGCCATTTCCCCTTGTTCTAAATATTTCTGTTTTGATTTTAGCATCATCAGTTCTATCGAGTGGATGTTAATTGTTTTATATTTCATTCTTAAATTGTCCAATTGGAGGAGTAAATGGGGTTTATTGGATAGTGTTGACTTTCTAGTGTTTTTATTTGTTCTTCAATATTTTACAATTCATTTACAGTTTTATTTTTTTTTAAAAGGAGAAAGCTATAAGCTTTCAAAGTATCCCATGTTATCAAATGACATATTGAAGAGTTGTTATGAGCTTCAGTAAAACTCTCTAGATGGGTATTTATATAATTAATAAACTCCTGATTGGCAAGGAATGAGATCGCCATCATTTTAGAGATGGTTTTAATTCCTCAAGCTCAATAAAATAAATCAGGGCAGAATGATCAGATAAAATGTGAGGAAGATAAACACATCTTGAAAGTTTGGAAGTGAGAGATGATGTAATAAAAAATCAATCAATCCTTGAGTAAGAATTATGCACATGAGAGTAGAAGGAGAAGTCTCTCTGATTGGGGTGAATAGTTTTCCATATTTCCATAGAGTCCCAGATCTTGGGTATTGTGAGCCAAAGCTATGGATGTATTAGAAAGTTTTAGATTTTTCTGAGAGGTCTTGTCTGAATAAGATAGAACACAGTTAAAATCACCACCTCATAGGACAGGGACCTTCTGTTGTACAATCAAAAGTGTTAGATAATTTATAAACTTTGGATCATCAAAATTATGACAGCAACTGTTCAGAAAAATGACTTCAGATTGATATGGAGCCTCTAACATAAATGAACCGCCCATTAATATCTGATTTAATTTCTTCAGGAGAGAATTTAATATTTTGGCGGATCAAAATCGCTACACCTCTAGAATTTGAATTAAAGAAAGAATAAAAGACCTTGCCATCCCATCCATATCTTAACTTTTCATGGGCTTTGGGTAGAAAGTGGGTTTCTTGTAGAAAAGCTACAATCTACCTTGTCTTTGTTAAGATAGGAGAACATTTTCCTTCTTTTTATTGAACTCTCTAAACCTTAAACATTCCAAGTTAAAAAGGTGTATTTAGGCATGATGATACAAACTAATCATATACTGTCTTCTGGGGGAAAGTAGTAATGAAATATGAAATGAAAAAAGGCAAAAGCACAGGTACCAAAAAGAAAATAGGGAAGGGAGAAGAAAAAAAAAGATAGAAAAAAATAATAATTATAATAAAGAAATAAATAATAAATAATAATAATTCCACATTCACACATACCTGCACTTGAATATCCATACTCCAAGTAGCCCACATTCAACCCACATTATGAAAATAAATAAAGAGCGACTGTATCAATTAAACTATCAAAATATTGATAAGTACATTAAGAAAAAATAGACATGCATGCATGCATACATACATACATACATACATACATACATACAACAACTCTTGATATCTTATTTTCTGGTACTCTTACAAGCAATACTATAAGGTCTCTGCATTTGAATGGATCTCTATGGGAATTGGGGGGACTAGATTTAGCTGTAAATTATGCTGGAACAGTATGTAATACATGGTTGGCAAAAAGGCTGTAAGTCATCAAGGGTCTAAGGTATCAAACAAGCCTCAAACCATCACTCTGCAGCCAGGTATGCAGTAGATATGGATGGATCACTTTAAGGGTCGTTTCTCCTGACAAATTTTCCGATTGAACTCTAAAAAAATAAGTCAGGAGAAGAAACTCTTCAAGTTATCCATCTATATCTACTGTATTTCTGGGAGCAGAGTGATGGTGTAAGGCTTGTTTGATACATCAGACCCTTGATGACTTGGAGCCAACCATGTGTTCCATACTGTTCCAGCGTAATTTACAGCTTAATTAATCTAGACCCCCCCCCATTCCCATAGAGATCCATTCAAATTAAGAGAGGTTGTAGTATCACTTGAAAAAGTAACAGAAAATAAAATATCAAGAGTCTTTTAATTTTGTTGGGTCATAGACATGGCATGCAAAGAATATGCAACCAAATATTAAATATGATGACTTTATTTCAGTTTATGTTAATTTGTCCAATTACTTTTCATCCCCTAAAATGGGGCGAACTATGTATAAAAAGGGCTACAATTTCTACATGGTTCACCTGATATGAATGTAAAAACCCTCAAATTAAAGCTGAAAGTCTGCACTTCGACCTCATAGTCACTGTTCCATTTCAAATCCAATGTTCTGTAGTACACAGGCAAAACAACAAAAATTGTGTCACTGCCCAAATACTTTCCGTCCCCACTTTACCTGAAGTGTTATCTATACATCCCGGTAGTTTTGCTGAGAACTCAGTAGTTTTGTAGAGCACGACAGTATTCTGGGACTTACGTCAACACTGCCCTAGAATATCGGTGCGCTTCAGTTGACTTTGCTCAGATATACACAGTTCGCCAACTGTATAAAGTATTTTTTTAAATACTGTGCAGAACAAAGTCTGTGGATGTTTGTGAGTAACCATGTCATTATATTTGTAAATCAACAGACGTTGATTGTCAAGGTGAGTTGCAGTGGATATCTACAAACGTTCTCAGTGAAACTACCTGGATGGATATGTATGTAGAAATATATAAAAATTTAATTTTTGGGTGAATTGCCCCTTTAATATGAGTGGTTCAGTATTTATGGGGAAAGTAGCAAATCACAGAGATAAAACATTAAATGTCTTGTTCACAAAATTAAAAAAATACATCCCTCATTTTTATTTATTTATTTTTATTTCCTCTATATTTTGAGGACCCCTTTAGGTGATGTCACTACAATGAACCTAGTGGTTTAGCAGGACACGCCACTCGACAGCTCTCCCATTTGAAAAACTTTTATTTCAATACAAGCTTAAAGAGCAACATGCAGGTTAAATTTCTTAACGGATTTACAATTTTGGGCTCATGGAGAGGGTGTTGGGTGCCCAGTGATGTCACAAGAGGTATATCGGGGATGCGTCCCAATATTTTTCACTCCCCACCTCCCTTCCTCCACTCCCCCACTACCACTCCTCTCCTACCTGGAAGTATGCAAAACTGCCTCAAAATTTTGAGTACAAGTATTTGCATGTACAGTATACAATGTACCTGGCATTGCGGTTTGCGTCGAGATGTTAATTCATATGTAAAAATCTATGACGTTACGTGGCGCTATAATGGCGATATGTAGTCCAGCTGTCTCTCGTGTTCGTGTTTCTTAATTTGAATGTGTTTTGTTGTGTCTGGGTTTTGTCTTTGTTTTTTTCATGCGCTGTGTGTCTGTAGTGGGATGGGGAAGCGGGCTGGAGATTTTTCAGGACACTCCTGCTGCTGGTTTTGATAATATTGACAAATTGTCTAGACGATATTATTTTGTTTGTGGTTGTCACCATGGAGATGCATTCACAACATATGCTCGGGAATGTCCGTTGGATCTGCAGACTGCAGCAACAAAGTTACCATCACTCTTCACCGGAGTTGAAGATGTCGGGACTGATCCGGGAGTGCAGCCAATCTTCAAAAAGCAACCAGAGAAGGAGAACATAATGCGGGGGAGGAGTGAGGAGACGACTGGGAAGACTGACGCAGTTCGGTGCTCCGTTTCGGTGGTGTATAGAGACCGCGGCGCTGCGTGTATGGAGGAGAGTCGTGGAGGCAGAGTTTGTGCGTTGGACTGCTAGGTGACACTGGACATCTCGGGACAGCGGGGGCTATTTTTAATCATGGCTGTATTGCACTTTAATTCACTTGATTGATGTAATGATTGTATTGGATGTCTTTGTTTGATATGTTTGTTTGTGTGTTGTGGGTCTGCCCCACTATCTATGTCTTTTTTGTTGTTGCTGGGGCTACTAAAGTTTCCTAGCGGGAAATAAAAGTTATTCTATTCTATTCTATACATAATTAAGATGAAATCAGCAACTTTAGATTAAAACACAAAGATCTGTTTCCGGGGCACGTAGTAGAGGAGGTGGCAGAGGGCGAGGGTATCTGGGGAGGGTGCATTTTTCGACTATTGGGATGCACCCCGGATCTCTCTCATGTTTAGATATGCTCAGCTGTTTACCTTTGACGCATTTTTCGTCACCTCGCTCACCTCGGGGACCTCAGGGGCTGCCTCCCAATATTCTTCACTCCCCACCTCCCTTCCTCCACTCCCCCACTACCACTCATCTCCTACCCGGAAGTATGTAAAACTGTCTGAATGTTTTAAGTACAAGTAGCCTATTTGCATGTATAGTATACGATATACCTGGCATTGCGGTTTGCGTCGAGACATGAATTAATATGTAACCATTTGTACGTAATTAAAATGTAATCAGCAACATTAGATTAAAACACAACGATCCGTTTCCGGGGCACGGAGTAGAGGAGGTGGTAGGCTAGTGGAGGTCTGGAGGAAGGGAGGGACGCGCCCTAAAGCTCAGGAGGTGCACGAGTTGAATGTCGGATTTCCGAGATCGTTGTCATTAGCTCGAGTAGAGGAGTGGTAGTGGAAGAGGAAAGGTTGCATTTTTCGACTACTGGGATGCACCCCCCACCTCGGCCAATAAAGTTGAGCAATGGGCAGAAAAGAGCAGAAGCTCTGAGCGATCCCGTTATCGTCATGGTCCATAGTTTGTAATGAGCCACACAATGCAGTAGCCTACTTGGTTTGTAGTTAGCCTGACAGGGCACAGAGTTCACGTTTTTCCCCTCAGAAAAAAGTAGCTATTTTCGTGCGTGCATGGGTTCGATTTGTGCAGGTGAGGATCGGGACTTCACTGCGGCGTCTGTGTCGAAAAACGCGGTCGTGTGCGGCGCACATTTTAGGGAGGAGGATTATGTCCCCGGAGATATGATGGAGTTCATGATGGGATTTCGAAAAACAAGACCACGTGAGACTGATAGGCCTACCTGGTGCTGTCCTATCCATTCACTCTCCTTCAGTTCCATCGACATTAGCAGCCTCTGCCACTGGCCCTAGCGGAAAAACTTCTCACAGAGCCAGCACAGATTCAACTAGAGACTGAAATGTGAAATATTTATGGTAAGTGATTGCTACTAGCTAACTATCAATTAATGAAATAACGTTGCTTGCTGTGAGGCTACGTAGCTAGTTAGCTAAACCGACCATCGATCTGGCATCATACCAACCTTCTATTAGCATCAAGCAATATTTCCCCATACGTTTGGAGGTAATATATGACGTGTTATATACATCTTATTAGGCAGCTGGGGTAACGGCAGCAATTACACTTCGTTTAGGGTGTAACGCAACGTTAATTTAAATGGCGATCGTAGACCGGGGAGGGGGAGATAAAACGTGTTACTTTATCATTAGCTAGAGCCTAGAGCAGGGGTCGGCAACTAAATATGGCCGCGGGCCAAATTAGCGTTATGGTTGCACTCAACGGGCCGGTTGTAACTTTAAGACTCTAAATATAACCATACTTTGGATTTTCGCGGACCTCGATTGTAATTGTTGACGGGGGGGGGGAGGGGGGTGGTGCAATCAATATTTTTCGTTGACGGGGGGGGGGGGTGCAATAAATATTTTTCGTTGACGTGGGGGCGGTGCAATCAATATTTTTTCGTTGACGGGGGAGGGCGGGTGCAATCGCCTTTATTTATTTTTTACAAATGTACCGCGGGTGTGCGTCCGCTTCCGCGTTTTTCATACCACACGCCACATGTTGGCTATTTCAGCACCACGCATTGTCCACCTACTTATTGCTTCACTACTGTCTGTGCGTGTAATTCACTCTCAACATGGATAAAAGTACAATGAGCATTCTTCAGGTGTGGGTAGATTCTCTATTCGGACATTATAGCCGATACGTGGGACTGTCGATTCGATATTGTAAAAAAAAAAAAAACGTATTTTTTTTTTTTTTTTTTTAAGATTTTTTTTTTTTTTTTTTAAATCTCAAAATCATCTGGCGGGCCAAATATTATTGCTGGCGGGCCAAAAATGGCCCGCGGGCCGCCTGTTGCCGACCCATGGCCTAGAGGTTGCCTTGTCGATGTGGCAAATTTCTGTGGTCGTTCATCTGTCATGACAGTGCGTCTCCATACAAGCCTCTGCTAAATAAATCCCGTTAGTGACGACTTTATTTACTGACTTTATTTTGTGGCCGTGCTGTGGAGGTGTAACCGTTAGCCTACACCACAGATGAGTTGAGTTAGGGGAAGCACTGCAACGTTAGCCTGAAGTCAAAGTTTTTTTAACTAGTTGGCTGGCTAGCTATGGTGAGACTTTATAACTAGGAACGGTTTTAATATTTTTGACTGCTATTTTCATGTAATATCATAGTGACTGTTGGGGAATTATTTAAATACAGAAATATACAATATTATTGCTTTCATGTCAGTGGGCAAAATGCACCTTTTAGCCACAGAGTGGCAGTCTAAGACCACAAATGGAGCTACGAGGTTCAAAAGGATGGTTTGTCAGCCCATGGTTTCACACGCATCCTAGGAGCAGGAGAACTTACTTGATTGCAATAGAGTGCAATATTGATTGCTTACTTATTGCCATGTAAGCTATTAATATTGGTGAATTGAATAGTTAACATTTTCTCCAGGCTCCTATTAGCACACCTGCACTACAATGACAAAGGCAGCCGATGTTGATGTCTACCGCGGTGACGGTCCACCACATCTTTAGTGGTGGTGTGTCTGTTTGCAGTAATAGTATTGAGCTATTTTAACAATAGCTACATGATCATGAACTGTGTATTTGGCGCTTTCTGCACATTTAATCGGCTATAATGGTCACAATTGCAGCTCAATATAGGCTACCGATTAATTCAAAGTGCAATTAGCTCGATAGCTACCAGCCGATCTTGACCGAAACAATAGATGAACTTAGAAAATATTGTTAAATGTCAAACGATTAAAAAGTGATCTAAACAACATACACCGGCGACCAACACGGCCGATGTCGCCCGACATTATTACGGACGACGAATGGACGCGATTTTGCTCAGTGGGATTGGACAGGCTCTACTGGGTTAGTTTGCCCGCTGTCACGTTAGATAGCCAATGCAAGAATTGGAAAGCGGATTTTCCAGCTCATCTCAACATCTGCCTCAACGATGCCGACATTACGATCCATTTGCTTACTTTACCATTCACGGCAACTCCCGCTGTGTTCTCACTGATTTATGTGACGTCACCGCTCGATTTGCCATATTTGAGGTGCGCGTGGCCGATTTCATTACACAAATAAGTTTAAGTATTTTAAAATATATATATATATATATATTTTAAATCTCATTGCTACATCATTTTCCCACATATTAATTCACTGTTGATGTTAACCTACAAGTTACCCTTTAAATAAACAAAAACTGTGAGGATAGTGTGAAAAAGCAACACTTCATTATATTTGTTTTTGCTAGTTATAGCCAATCATATTTGTCAGCATGAATTCTGCCCAGGCTTGTAATCAGAGCCTGCAGAAGAGAAGTGAAACTCTTAATCTGAGGGTTAGGTCAGTTGTGAATCCTGACGTCAATGTAGAGTTTCTTCGGTTCGTTTTACTATTTAATTTATTTTCATCACTAGCGGGTGACAGATCTCAGAGCACATGGCAACAGTTGTGACAGTAAGGCACAATAGCCAATGAGAAGGCAGCAGCCTCCTCAGGACATAGTAGAGGAGATTGTATCTACTCACATGGAAAGCTTTATAATAAAAATAAACTGTACAGCCAAAGGAAAAGTGCACAACTTGATTTTAAACAATCTTTTCCTGTATTCATTTCTACAGGGAAAAACTGGTATGCACACTCATACTGTCACTGCGAAGGTCCACTGCAGCAAGAAAATATTGTCAGTATAACCATGTCAATTAATGTGTTTCTACACAAGGTTAAAATTGAAGGTCAACTAATATGTCATAGGTAATGCACATATACTGTACATTTTGCACAGTATGATCTTTGCTGATTATGCCGTTTCCTATGAGTTCAATTCTATCACAACATGGTGAAACATCAGCAACTTGAGCTATCTATACATGACCCCTACGCATTTGTTTCGTTCACTGCTTGTATCAATAACAAACATATCAGTGCTACCCTAAATAGCAACACTCCTAGCAATATATATATCAACACCATACATATTGTTTCCCTTCAGAGGGCTCGCTGAAATTGGTGGATTTCAGTGTGGTCTGTATTGGTAGATTTCAGTGTGGTCTGTAGTGATGGATTTCAGTGTGGTCTGTATTGGTAGATTTCAGTGTGGTCTGTAGTGATGGATTTCAGTGTGGTCTGTATTGGTAGATTTCAGAGTGGTCTGTAGTGATGGATTTCAGTGTAGTCTGTAGTGGTGGATTTCAGGTTGTCTGTAGTGGTAGATTTCAGTGTGGTCTGTAGTGGTGGATTTCATTGTGTTCTGTAGTGGTAGATTTCAGTGTGGTCTGTAGTGGTAGATTTCAGTGTGGTCTGTAGTGGTGGATTTCATTGTGATCTGTAGTGGTGGATTTCAGTGTGGTCTGTAGTGGTAGATTTCAGTGTGGTCTGTAGTGGTGGATTTCAGTGTGGTCTGTAGTGGTGGATTTCAGTGTGGTCTGTAGTGGTGGATTTCAGTGTGGTCTGTAGTGGTGGATTTCAGTGTGGTCTGTAGTGGTGGATTTCAGTGTGGTCTGTAGTGGTGGATTTCAGTGTGGTCTGTAGTGGTGGATTTCAGTGTCTGTAGTGGTGGATTTGAGTGTGGTCTGTAGTGGTGGATTTGAGTGTGGTCTGTAGTGGTGGATTTGAGTGTGGTCTGTAGTGGTGGATTTCAGTGTGGTCTGTAGTGGTGGATTTCAGTGTGGTCTGTAGTGGTGGATTTCAGTGTGGTCTGTAGTGGTGAGAAAGTAATGAATGCTAAGCGCTTGGCACAAAGTGGTATTTGGGGTGATTTTTACATCTCCAGTTTCTGTTGGGTCCAATAAATTATAAAATAAGTATTTGCCATTTGAGAAGGCAGCCCCTTCGTCATTGATATGACCCCAAATGACAGCACCAACAACTCAAAATTATTATGGAAATACACATTTTGCTGGATGGAAATACTGTAATGATAAAGTGTAGTCTACTGGATCATTTTTATTTATTTATTTTAAAATATATATTTTTGTGCCAAACATGTGGCTGAACATGTCCAATTCCCTCCCTAATTTGGAACGTCCTATCTGCTACCCGCTGCCGCATTTATGCACAAACCCCACTGCCGAGTCGCGAGAGCGTAGACATTCGCGGTTCTCCTCCAAAACACGTGGTGTCGCCAGTCTGCTTATTTTTACACCGCGTGAAGTCAGCGGAACACATTTGATATGCGGCTTTTTCATGCAGTTCATGGGCGCCTGATCGGCCAGCGGGGGTTGCTGGAGAGTGTTAAAATGTGGACCCCAAACCGACTGAACCTTCCCATACCCTGGACGAGAAATTCGCCAAATGCACATCGCTCTATGGAGCTACCGGCCACAGTCGGCACTGGCTGGATTTAGATCCGAGGCCGCGGGGCTTAACCGTATGAGCCCTCCAGCAGCCCTGACGTACTGGAGAATTTCAACCTTTACAGGACATTTTATTTTTGTCTTGCAGAAACAAAGAGGCTGAGTAATAAAATATATGTATAATAAAATTGGCTTTTTATAATAAAATTGCACATAATGTGAAACCTTATTACGTCGCATATTAAAATATGTCACTGTTGTGGATCCCAAGTATTCTTTTCACCGCTATAAAGTTTGTGAATTAAAGTGTAGAGTTTGGAGTTGGGGATGTTCCAAATATTTTTCAGAACCTGTAATATAGCTGAGTGATCAATAAAACAATATGGCTTCTGACTGACTTTTCTCCACTCCACTTTTTCCCCCAGTATCAGTATCAGGAAGAGGATATGCTTCCGCAGGACCACGGCTATCCGCGCCTCACGCATGAGGTCCAGCCCCCCGAGCTACTGCACGTGACGGATAATACTCAAGACGGGGACACCATGCACGGATACGCATCCCACTCGCACATCTCGCCCCTAAAGGTGAGCGCTCACGCTCGTCTGGGCTGCTGAGGCCCCACGCTCCATGCCTCCTCTCCTCCTCTACCGAGCGCTCCTTCCTCCCTCCCTTTCTCTTTTTATCTCTGCAAAGCCATTTGCATTCCAGCTCTCCTCCAACCTCTCTTAAACAATGACATGCATGACCCATCAGACCACGTGAATGAGTGCGTTCCATGGGCGGTTGATATCCCAGACAAAGGCCTTATTTTCTATGGAGCAGGGTGTTGCTGGGTGTCTGTGGTTACCCTGAGTTCTGAAAGAGTCTCTTTGAGACTCTTCATCAGTCAGGGAAACCAAAAAGCTGCTGTGGCTATAATTTGGTTTGAAATATGCGAGCAAATAAGTGGCTGAAGGAACTCTATTATTGAATATATCTATTATATATCTATTATTGAATAGCAAGGTTGCCACATGGCTATCCAGTCACTTGAAAGTCACAACGGTTGTGCTGTAATATGATGTATTACAATATTAATTACACACAACTTTTCATCATGCAGTATACTGTAGTTACATTTTTTCAACTGCTTCAAGTGCCTTTTCCAGGCACTCACCACACAATATCCTTTTGATGCAACATTATTGTTGCAATTGGATTGAATTCGATTTTTCAACCCAGGCCTCACATACGTAAAATGGTTAACTTGTTATACATTTATATCAGTATATATACAAGATGCTGCTGCCTCAATTCGTCAATTAGCTCTTGAAAGGCATCTATTAAGCTGTTACATAGTGCAGTATACCAATATCGGTCTAACTGCAGATGAACAAATCAGTTTCTCTCTAGTGTTTATCTGTAACGTTTTAGATTCCATAACTGCAATGAAGCACACAATCACTAGATGGCACTCAAACCAAAGTTGGTGAACTTTTATGCTGTCATAAGAACTGAAAAGTAATGTTTGCTGCAGCTAGGCGCGTGCACCGTGAACAATAATGTTCAAGAAGTGCACATTTAATGTTAAATGTGACAAAATGAATCAAAATTCAACATTTAAACATCACCCAGCATCTTCACTACCTCTTCAGTGGTCTCCTACTGTGCAATGTGATATACTGTTGGATCACAAATACTATGTTTTTGCTGTTATACTTATTGTCAGTTACATTTTAATCATGGCGACTTGCACATTTTTTAAATGAAGCAATAAGGGCTGGTTGTATTATGATTCTGCCCTGTATTAGCATGTAATAAATACTTATCGGTCAACCATTGCCTTCATGAATATCAGACTCCTGAGTGGTATTACTGTTGCCTAATCAATTACACCATTGATATCATAAAGCAGTCTGCTATGTCCAGGGACAGCAATTGATGTCAGAGTCAATGCTAAGAATGTTTATTTCTCTGCAGGTCTATTTTTGAGTTTTTTTTTTGTTTGTTTTGAAAGCAATATCCTGAAATTCTCACTCATTTATTTAACTTATCACTCTCAAATCTCACTTAAATGCTTCTTGCTGTAAGTATAACGGTGTGATCAAAGTTATTTTTACTCGTATTACTTTTTTTGGCACAAAGTCTTGTTAATGTTGCTTTCATATATCATTGCGGAGTTCTATGTTTACTTATTGTGATATTAGTGTGATAAAACGGTTATGGGGGAATGTGGCAATGTTCACCGAAAACGATAAAGACAGTTAAGCAAAGTTTGGTATAACAAGTGTGTCTAGTTTCACGTAACATTCTACAGCGAGGCGATTCTTCTCCATCACTTCCCATTGTGCTTGGCTCCACTTCCTGTCCATATGACACCTGTGCATGCTCAGCTACTCTACCCTGCTGGATGGGGTGTTGGGTGCCTGGCTCCCTCATCGTTTTTTTTTCAGCTTTTTGTCTTTGCTTTCAATTTTGGCCTGAATATAAATGAGTCAGGGTTGTAAGGGAACATCCATGGTGCTGTTGTTTTTGTACATTTAGAAACAGCTTGCCCATTGCAAGGCCACCTGGGCTCTGTGAAGAGTCCCCATCAACTCTGAAAGCATATTAATAAAATCCTTGCACTTCTTTGATGTGTTTTTTTGAAGCGCCTTAATAAATGATTTATAATGCAAAACGCTGAGTGCTGGCAAATCAGTTTTAATGTATTCTCTCTTCCATGCGCCTCTCTTCATTGTCCAAGATTTTCTGCTTGCGCAATGTGGAAGGTGAGGAGCACAAAAGCTTCATTAGCGATCCGGCTCATCTAGTATCATTCACTTAACATATGGCCTGCTGTGAGAGGGCCCTTCAAGTCTGTCCGCTTCTCATTGATGAAGTGTGAGCCCCATACACTGCGATGTACCGATGTGGCATGTGCAGCATGACTGCAATTTCTTCTCCTTTCTGTTTTAACCCTTCTTCTTTTTCTGTGGCTAGTTACTGAACTCCTGTTAATTTCTCTCCTGTCTTTATACCTGCAGCACTCTGTTACCCGCTGTGACCTTACTTATCCAAGCCTGACCGCTGCAAACTACATGGCAAGTTTGAATTATTATTTTCAAAATGTCTTTCCTTGCGACTGGGAGTGTTTTTTGTTTTTTTTGCACACCTCTGGCCTCAATGTAGTTGCCACTTTGTTTCACTGATGTGCTTTACGGAGAGGTTTAATAGTTGTGGTAAAATTGTGTGAAATTGCAGAAAACCTCAGATTTTACTGTGTTTTGATACAAAAAATCTGGATTTCTCATGTAATTCAAGGTTTCAGCGCTCATCACCCGAAATATAAACCAGCTAAGGAATGAAACATCACATGCCATATATCCCATTAGAAGTAGTTTGTAACATTTATTCACATGTGTGCATAATATTCATGATGCATTATGTAGCATGCAGTATTATAGTATTATAAATTCTGAACTCACTTGAAATGAAGCGTTACTAACTTACTCATGGTGCTGAAGATTTAATAATGATGGTTGTTCATTACAATGCATGATAATCAATGTAGGCTCTACACTGTGACCCATGAGGCAATGTACAGAAAAAGTAGGACAGACTTTGTTCAGCTGTGATTCACTGATTATTGGATGAGGCTTTATGGCTGGGTCTGGCTCTGCTTTGAGAATTCCTGCCACAATAGCTTCAATGCAGTGCTCTAATTTTCGTGCCAGAAAGCCTGTTTTCTCTGCAGTCACTGTAATGAGTGGCATGCATCTGTGTTTAACTGAGTTGTAACCCATTGTGTTTCCTTGATTGTAGTTAGATGATGGGCGAATTGGAAAGTTGTGGTCTATGATAATTTATGAAAATTTTCCTTGGAAAATGTATCCGTATGTATGAGGCACTAAACCTGGTCGAGAGTTCTGAACAGTTTTCGACAAAGGGTTCCTGGAAACCACGTCAAAAACGTAAGCTAGGATTTATGATTTATGAGAAATAAAAAAAAATGCTACAAATGTTTGGTTAAACAAGTAACGTTAAGATAGCTATATCAAATGGCTCGTCAGGACACTTTCTTTAATTGCTGTATTCTATTCTGTTACACCATAGTTGGCGATAGCCTAGTTATCGTATAAGATAACAGGACTTGCTGATGGTGCTGCTCAGCATGTTTTCCTCTGAACCTGCGGTTTACTTCAAGAGTATTATTTTCTGATGATAGCCTATACGGCAAAACTAAAGATCCTCTTTACGACATTTTGGGGATGTTTGAATCTCGTTCCACTGAACTTCCCACTTCCGCGTGTTGACGTACGTGTAACGTCACAACAACCACAATGGAGGCCTGTCACATAGAACTAGAACTGTCGTTACCAATGGTTACAGGGACGCGCCGCCATGTTGGAGGTCCATCCCTAACAGAGACGCTTAACGTTACCACTGAACTAGTAGTGTTCGCTACTCCATGAAACGAGTTTCATGCTAACGCTACTATGATTGCTGTCCTACAATGACGAACTTCTGCACTGCGTACTGATGTGCGAATAAAACTGGGAAAAGGCGAAAATGTCCTTTTACATGATAATTTGAGGACTCACCATAGTAGCTAAACCACCAGGCAGGGTGAACGAACTAAATTTTACGACCGAAAGAAGAGACTGGTGGTTGAAAGCAGTGAGGAGTGAGCAGGGTTTAGACAGCATAGGCTCGGATCATTAATGGTAAATTACGCTTTATGAACAAATTATAAAGTTAGCCAGTTAATATATACATAACTAGCTGGCCTAATGTACATCTATGTGCATTATCTTAATGTTAGAAAGTTAAAAGTGAATTAATCGCTTGGTTTAGCTAACGTTAGTAGCTATATCATTTGTGTGAACGACTGCTCCGCCTGCGAAACATTAATGTTAACCTAATGCGATACGTCAAGCATATTGTGAACATCAAAACAGTGTTCATTTGAACTATTATTACATTGCTAGGGGTGCTACGTTGTACGATGTCTCACAAATAGATTGGATAAACTGTAAACATTAGCTACCTGTGCTGGCCAGGCAGGGTTCGAGCAATATGAGAGAATCCAGAAGAGGGTGAAAATAAAATGTAACGTTACGATAGTAAGCACCAAATAACAATGTATTTGAAAGTAATAATTAAAGTAACGGTAAATGTACTTTATGTGTAGAACTGATTTGCCTTTTATGGTGTCTACAACTGAAGTTCCCTATCGGGAAAAAAAGTTATTATATTCTATCCATCGAGCTAAAATGTTTTATTGCTGAAGTAGGCTACTGTAGCCTACCTAACATGTAACGTATCACTTTGCTCCCATATTAACTGCACAAGCACTTTACTTACCAAGGTGATATACTACAAAGCAGGATTACTGAGTTAGTACTAGCTGGATAACTCAATAAAACCCATAACAGCTCTTTCTACTTCAGCCCATGCATGTTCCAGATTTGGGAGGGTTCCGGGGTTTACTATAATTAATCTTACTTCGTACGTACACCCCCGCGATACTCCTTATAATATTTGTTTATGTTGGTATTATTAGAATAGAATATAATAACTTTTATTTCCCGCCAGGGAACTTCAGTTGTAGCCCCAGCAACAACAAAAAAGACATAGACAGTGGGACCCACAACACACAAACAAACATATCAAACAAAGATATCCAACAGAATCATTACATCAATCAAGTGAATGAAAGTGCAATACAGCCATGATTAAAAATGGCCCCCGCTGTCCCGAGATGTCCAGTGTCACCAAGCAGGCCAACGCAAAACTCCACATCCACGAATTTCCTCAATACATGCAGTGCCGCGGTCTCTGTACACCGCCAAACTGAGAAATTGTTTCGTTATGTTGTGCACTGTATATTTTGTATATTGCTGAACTACCTGTAAGCATTGCGCAAAGCAAATTCCGATGATGGCAATCAAGGGAAATTAAGCAACCTCCCGATTAAATGTGATAGCCTATTAGTTTGGTTTGCATAACGTTATGGAACACCGGCATTTGGTCTTCCAGTAAGGCGGTTTGCGTTAAAAGTGGGCGTGTCTGGCCAAATTGTGACGTAGGTGACAGGCCTCCATTGTATGTTTTTGATTGGGGGAATTTTCAATGTTGCATTATGGGGGAATTTAAAAGGCTTGCTAATATAAAGTGAAACATAAGAAATAGCCATACTTGAACTGCTCCCGCTACGAAAGTGTTATTGCGAGTTGTGAACTCGCACAACATGGTGACTTGAAGGCTGGTAGAAAGTGAAACCCGTCAATGTAAAATATATGGTCAAGAGTGGCACTCCCTTCCCCGACGTGTACAAATCATACTTACCTGGCAGGGGAGATACCATGATCATGAAGGTGGTTCACCCAGGGCGAGGCTCAGCCATTGCACATTCGGCTGTTCTGACCCCTGCGAATTCCCCAAATGTGGGAATCTCGACTGCATAATTTCTGGTAGTTGGGGACTGCGTTCGCGCTCTCCCCTGATTTTCTGGTCTAAAGTAGTTTTGTTGAATGGCCGTTTGGGTTCTTCTGTTTATTTGTTGTAAGTGGCACTACGGACTGTCACAAACCGCAAGGAATTGTTTGGAGAGAAGTCGTAGAATTTGTTGTTTTTGCTGGTATAGCCTAGGCCAGGGATCTTCAACAGGGGGTCCGCGACCCCTAGGGGGTCCGCGGAGGTACTGCAGGGGGTCCCCCAATTTTTGTGGGATTTAAAAAAAATTAAATCTAACAATTTTTAAATGTATTTTCGACAAAAAAATATTATATTGAGTAAATTCAAAGCATTAATAGGCAATAATAAGCTACTTTTGTTGACAAAAACTATATAAAAAAAGAATGATTCCCATGATGATTTGTTTTTTTAATATCTGGGGGTCCCCGCTCTGTTTCTATCGGCCAAGGGGGTCCTTAGGCTGAAAAAGGTTGAAGACCCCTGGCCTAGGCTATACAAATCCGAGTTTTTAACCCCAGTATTGTTCATAATTACTGTAACTTATACTGTACACATGCTTGCTTTATATGATAATATGCCTACTACCATATATATATATATTTAAATATACTTATTGTTTTGTACATTGTATATTTTAATTTATAGCTCTTTAAGTTAGATTTTTACCGGTATTCTTTTATAACTGCTGTCCATTGTCGGGCGTTTGCACATAAAGTTTTTCACTCTCTGCTTATACCTGTGTAAACTGTAAAGTGACAATAAAGAACTTGAACTTGAACTACCACGGAGCTTACACATTTACATTATCATGGGGTTGTTCAAAACCCAATTTGTGTTACCAGTATAAATATGGCATTTTACATGGCGTTAATTGCTTACGGCCATACCACTCTGAATACGCCCGATCTCGTCTGATCTCGGAAGCTAAGCAGGGTCGGGCCTGGTTAGTACTTGGATGGGAGACCGCCTGGGAATACCAGGTGCTGTAAGCTTTTCAAGATGTTTTTGTAAAGGCGGCGCTGTTTCTCAATAGACAATTCAAATACGACAATGGCTTTTATATATATTTTTTAATTTTTTTAAAGCTGTGTCAATATTTCTTATCCATGTTAGGCTACATCGTGGATGACGATGGATTTCGCTTTCAAAGACATTGCAATATATTTTTATATGAATATGCATGTTTAGCCTTTAAAGTTATGCGCTAAAAATATGTATTTAGTCAGATTGAGCTCTTTAAATGTCCGTGTATACATTTTCGTGTACATTAGTTTTTTAGAGTAGCCTACGTTTAAGCGTGATTTTTCACGTCAAAAGTTTTCGAATGTTCCGGAACCAAGTGCTAGTCGCTGAGGGATTGTCTCACACGAACAGTGTCCAAAATGTCATAACATATGCAGTAAACCTATTCTTTTGTGAGAATTAGGCCTGTCTCTTTAGTAAGAACCCTTTAGTAATGTGCAACGTTCGGGGGAACTGTCTGCAGAGTAAAACACTGCTGATGTGACGATGCTCTTTTTCTGACGTAGAGGCGAAGTGCAGCTTTTACTGATGTGCGCTTTATCTTGTGTTCTCCGTTTAGAGGACGCGATATTTATTTGACCGTTAAACTGCGTGTTATGGTTATGTGTGTTATTATGGCTATACATTAAAGACACATTTAATTAGGCTACTTACAAACACTGCCTGGTATGCGCACAACGTGGTGGCACAAAACGCGCTTCAAGTCAGTATGGCTCAGAGCTAGCTAATAACCTATACCTTCAGTGCTAGCTAACTTTCAAATTACAGTTCATTAAGGTCAAATGAGCCAAGAAGGCAGCCATTTTATGCAATGTGATGGAATTAGTATTCAGCAAAGTCAATACCACATTCAAAGCCTGACAGAGCATGTTATTATATATAATTTGTGCCATTTGTTCATGTTAATGGGGTAAGGGAATGCTACATGGCTTTTACATGAATAAACTCCACGTAGGAGCTCACTTTAAAACATATTTTTTGTACTCATTTTCAAAGCGTTTTTTAGCAATTTCCACTGTGTGAGGTTAAATCGCCTGTAAAGAGAGTCCGAGAGAAAGGGTGAGAGATTGGAAAATGGAAACAATATGATAGAGAGGGGAAGGGGAGAAGAACAGAGAGAGAAAGAGAGAGTGACACAATGAATTGTGTGAGTGGGGAAGCATATGAGTGAGAGCATTGAGGGGGGTTAGGAAAGGTAAACATGATTCCAGATTGCCTAATTATGAAAGATGTAATGGCTGATCAGGCTCCTTGGGGAGTACAGTAGCATCTTTCCCCCCCAAGTCAATTACCCAAGAGCTTTATTTCCTCGGCTCTGCTCCATCACCATAGCAGCCTGTATGCTAAGACCAGTTATGACCTCCTACACATTTCCCAGACCACTAGCCTGGCTAAGGAAGAGGAGGATGGGTCAGGCAGAGGAAGAGGAGAATGGGGTAGGCTGAGGAAGAGGGGGATGGGTTAGGGATGGGATTGGTAGGATGTGCCAAACTCTTTATAATGCGTAAATGTATACATTCATTAAAAAGCAATTTGTCAACAGATAACCAAATAACACAACATAATTGTTAACATTAAGCTAATCTATAACATGAATAATTCAAAATAATTGTTACTCAGAGTTTTGGTGAATATTCCCTCGAGAAATCGGACTCAAAGACTATCATCTGTCAGTGAATTGCCCATTGTCTGTCATTCTGTAAAATAGCTTTGTCTTAAGTGTGTTTTGCTATGAAAAACAACACTGCAACATTCTTTTAGAGAAGATATTGAACATAAATTCCCTGTACACTTGTTTAAATTGCTTTTTATATTAATTATCCAGTCTCTAATAACACAGAAATGTTGGGGAACATACGTCGTGCTTGAGTACAAATGAATGCTTCAGCTAATAGCCTCAATGTGGCTTAACAGCATTGTATGAATAATTTATATATGCCATTCACATCCTCTGAAGCTTATGTCTTTCCTCCAGGTACTTAAAAAGAAAAGAGTCATTTGATCAATGCGATGATAGGAATGTCACTCAAATAAGCTGACGGATAACTTTTTGTTCTGTATGTACTGTGATTCTGTTCTGTTAACCAGTTTTCTCTCTTCAACTATGCCATATACTCCCTGATCTAGTAAAAAAAAGCTGAACTATTGTATCTCGGAGAGCTTTCATAGTTCAAACTCCACACAAAAAAACACAAAACAAATTAATTTAAAAGTCATGGCATAATGTGGGAGTTTTCAGTATTAATTTAGAAACGTATTCGTGTTTGTGTATATGTAGTCTGTGCACAAGGAAATACTTATTTTTTTATGTTTTTATTTTTTATTTTTTTACAATTGACACTTTTAGCATGCAAATATTTAAATGATCTATGTGCAGTCCTATGTATAGGGGGAACAGAAGGCGACAATGACATTTTGTATACCGTATATTAAAAAGACCTAACATCTGCCATTGCCACAACCGTGTTGATTATGTTTGGTCCTTCTGACCATATGAGTCAGTGGCAGTTGGTTGCATTATATTGTACTGTAGATGAAAAATTGAACTGAAACGGTGAAATCATTACAGTCCCATCTGCATTGGCTCAAGCTGATTGATCGGGTTGGCAGGGGTCTGCAGAAAGAACGGGCATTGCTCTTGCCGCTGAGTTAACATTTACAGCATGTATGTGTTATCAGCGTGAAATCGGAAAAGGGCTGGAAGCGCATTAGCACGATAGCATCCATCGGAAAAACGAGAATAAGAATGTGAGCGCAGCACAAACCAGTTAGGAAAGTATGTTGGAACGTATTGGTACGCATAACATAAAATTCTTAAACATCATCAAATTCATCTTGAATTGCGGAAGTTTGTAAGCATAGTTTCCTGTGAAGGACAGCCAGGGGTAATCAAAGCTAGAGAAAAATGAGTAATCAAAGTCAGTTTCCCCAAGAGAAAAACTGAATATTCATGAAGGATAAGGGCTTTTTTTTGTTGTTTTTATCCTAATCAAGCTTTTTTATCCCCACAGTTAATTCTAATGGAAAAACAGTTACTGCTGTTGAATTGATCATTCTTTTAATTTACTGGGTATTAAAACAGGACTCTCGTGAAATTTTAGCAATCCAATTCTCTATGGTAATTGGCAACATTTCAAGGAACATCAATGAATGGTTCTCTCTGATATACCAAACACATGCATTTATTTGCTGAGTTTACAGTATGTACATTTAACATCTTTGCTCTAAACAACAGATGTTCGGTAGGTCACCTTCACTGGCTACAGGACTGAGCAGAATACCAAAGTAGTTAGTGTTTGTATGTATTTATTTATTTATTGCATAGTTTGTGATGTAAACATATATCAGCTCTTCAGTCATTGGTCCTTTGAAATGTAATTGTTTTCCTTACTTCACCTTCACGGATTTAGACCCACTATCAAGGCCTTTCAGACATGGCACAGCTCAAAACGTTGGATTGTAGTCTGTTCGATTTCTTCTGCTCTGACACTGACTCTGAAAGCTTTAGATGTGGGTAATATACAGTATGACAGCAGACGGAAGAGTTTATGTGTCCTTTGAATCATTCTTTTACATCAGAAGAAAACTTTGAAATGGTGCTTGGGAATAGGGACATTTGAGTGGCTCCAAGGCAGCGTGGAGATGTCTGGTGCCAGAGTTTGGTGCCAGTTCCTGGCCATAGCAGTGCAAACTGTGCGCAGAGCAGCACATGATTGGCTGTTCTGTCCCTAGGGGAGGTACGGTTGGACTTGGCTTATTGGTGCCGATTCAGTGCCAGCTGTCTGCCAACCCAGTATACTATTCCAGCACAATGCAAAGGAGCTGTGGACTGCGTGGAAACGGTCCAACTGACAGTCACAATTGAAGGGAAAAAATTCAATTGTGGCTCAGAAAATCACGGTTTAAACAGTAGTACAGTAGTTACGCCACCGCATTGTGGAAGGAAGAAAATACATTGTGAGATGAGGCTGAGAGAGTTGTCAACTGCTAAATTGGGGTCTTCCTTGGGTCTTGGAGGCATACAAGCATACACGTCAAAGCCATTCCTGAGTATCTGCTCTTCTGATTGGTTACCGAACTGCATAAAGGGATAAGGGTCATAAAGAGTCCTCTCTGGGAGATCTCAGCCTATGAAGAGGGGCAGGGGAGGAATATGTGTAGCATGCAGAAATTTGAGTGACAGTGACCTAGGTCAAATCATTTCTATATTGGAATCTGAAGTTCAGTAATGTGAACTTTCTACAGTGCTGTAGCTGATAGGCCTATATTCTGTTGTTAGTCTGTATTGCAGAAGGCTCTGTCGGGTTGGCTTGCTTGCTCTCTACAGAGTCAAGTAATCTTTATTTCACACTGTATGCATTATTCTGAGTGCTGTGTCTAATGGTGTACAGAATGAAATTGAGTTTAATATGGCCTTTCAGATGGTGTGCAGATTGGAGGTTTGTTTTCCAGGTGGGGTACTGCCATTGTCCTGTTGTGCAAGGTAGTCAACCTGAATTAATTCCGTACATATCCTGTATATAATGTACAAAAGGGCTTGTATATAAAATAATGTAAGCCGTCTGGATAAGTGCATCTGCTCAATGTAAAATGTAACGACGAGTAAATCAACAGTCCGCAGCACAGAGATGAGCAGTGCGGCAGACTGGTATTTTTAAACGCCAGAACCCGTGACTGCTGTGCTCTTTGAACTGTATTTATTTTCTGAATTGCCATTACTGCTTACTGCAATGTGTATATTACAGTTCAATGCAAATGTATGACAATGACGCAATTTGTGTTGTTTTGGCTCGGTACTCGGATTTGAAGGAAACCATGCACATGAGGTTAAAGTCAGCTTTAAGTTGAGCATATTTAAATCCATAGTGGATGATTCGTGTAGGAATTACAGTCCTTTTTATACATAGTGCTCCACTGTCCCAGTACTTTTGCATTTAACTCTTTATGTGTTGATATTTGTGTGACACTTTAGACGGTGGGCAATTTGATGTAGTCGTCTTTTTTGAACTTTTGATTGAGCTACTATTTAACTTGTAATGTCTCTTATTATTCCTGTAGGAGAACAATGCCGCTTTAATTGCATTTTATTCCGTCAATATACACTTTTTAAGAGTGGTATGAACACAGAGAACAGCCTGCCTCAGTAGACACATGTTCATTTAGTTGCTTTTCAATCAGAATTGTATATCACCAAGAGTACCTTAATAGAACAAGAATAATAATATCAGTTGCGATTTTGAGAGTGATTTTTCTCGAGAGGCTCGCTGCAGATTTGTGTGAGACAGATGTGTTGAAATTATGCAAAGGAGGAGCAATCTCTGCGTATGCAATTGGATGTGAGTGCTGCCTTTGTAATAATTTTTTTATCATTTTTTTCTTGGCATTCAGTTTCCTGGTGTTTGCGTTGGTTCCCTCTGTGTTCCTTGTGTCTAATCAGCTGTAATCAATGCCTCATTTCCCAGAGAGCCGAGCTGAAAATCAGCGGTGTCAAAGTAAAATGTTTTGCCTTGCAGTAAAAAATAAAACATTAAAATGTGGCGACTGGTGTAGCTTCTGGTGATCGGCGCACCTGTTCCTGGTTGTTACGGGGACTCGCCGCGCACCAGCCACAGATGCACAGGTCTGTAAGCTGCTGTAAGGATGCGGCACTGTGGAGAGAGAGAGCGGCATTTCCACAACCTTTGATCCGACCTCCCCGTCACTGGCTGCTTCCAGTAAACGCAGTGGAAGCAAGAAAACACAAGTGGGCTCTCTCAGTGGAAAGCGCCCATTTGCATTTAATTGGGGAGATTCAGCTTCCTGGAACCTGCAGACAGCGCGAGCGGCTTGCAAGCTGATGAGTCCCATTTAAAATGTGAATGAGACATTGAAGTGTAGGGAAGATTATATATGTTATGCTCTCCTCAATTTGTGCTTATGTAATTTTTAAGCATCAATATTCACGACAAATTGCAATTTTAAAGTGCAATATTTTAGCAGGTAATAATCAGTAAAGAATAGTAAAGAATTTATCCGCTATTTCACAGGACCGGCCTTCCAGCCACATACAGATGCATTTTACACAGACAGAATCTCCTTCATTAAAGTTTCCTTGTTCATGTTTTTCCCTCTTCGATGTGTGACCGGGTGGAGGCCGGAGACTAAAGCGGCCATCAAACGAAGTGCCGCAGATGCCACTGGGACACGAGACGGGGGCACTTTGAACCCCCGCGCCCCCACCACGAGCGTTTGACCTTCAGCTCGGCGTACGCCCTTCCCTCGTTCTTTCCCTCTCTCCCCTCCTCCGCCACCCTCTGCCGCGTGTTGTTCAGGAGCCGCTACGTCCAGCCTCCAGTTTTTTATTTTTTCTGTTCAGATTTAACATGGGATATGTCATTAGGGTGCTGATGGTTGGCACCATGCCCTGTCAGCGTTCCCATAAACTCCCTTTTTGCGTTGCTTCGACCTCCCTCCGATTCCCTCCCCGTCCTCGAGTATCCGCTGTCAACATTCGGTCCCCTGACAGCCGTTACTGTGCCGTATCAAGTAAACATTCACGAGTAAGTTCTTAGAGAGGACTAATGAACCTCACATTTGAATTTAGGGGCCATTATGGAAATGCGGTGACCGTTGACAAGGACCCGTTAGGAGATAATTGGGATGATGGTGGAGCGGGTTGAGAGGTCAGTGACGGACTGAAGGTACGTTTGGTAAGTAATTGACGGCGTAAATTGGACACGCCAGCGTAGCAGGCGCCAGAGCTGGCCTTAGCGAATACTGATCCGCCGTGTCCTTCGTTAAATGGGAACAGCTGAGGGGGTTTCTGCTGAAAGCAAAGACATTCTGCGCTGATTGAAGCACCTGTTCTGTTAAGGTTGGTTAAGTCTCTATTCTGGTTCTCATGTGCTACCGCGTAGGAGAAAACAGCGATTATATATGTATTTTAACAAAACAAAACGCACAGGAACCGCAAACCATCAGGGACTCAAGGCAACCAATAAAGCAGATAAAATGACTAAAGCCCATTGGATCTATGCTTTTTTAATATATTCAAATTGTACTCATATGAGCATGTGTTATTTTAGTTTTTCTTATTTTTTTAAAAGAATTTCAGGGCAGTTGCTATAATTTCCCAGAAATAACACAACTGTGTGCCGCCAGGGCAATTAGCCGTAATGAGATCAATGTGTCCAGTTTGTGCATGGCCAGAGTTTCTCTATTTTTCATCTGAAACCCCCCCCTGACAGGACCATCATTCTGTACTGCTGCATCATTACAAAAGGCCATTTGCTCCAGGCAAGATCCCTAATTCAAAGCCCAATGATGAAAGGGCACTCGTACAATCAGCAATGCTCCCTGTTGTACATTTGGGAAATTGAAAGTTGTGAAGACTGGACAGAACCTTGTTTAATCTTCACTTCTGGTCTGGCAATACTGTAGCTGGACCTTTGTCTATGCATGATAAAGATTAGTGGCCAAATGTAGCTTTTTATGAGAGAATAAATCAAATCTAAGTTGCCTGACCCGTTGCTCAATTGGTAGTGCAGGAGTTATAAAATGGAAGTATACTTCCTAGTTTAAACATTAAAGGGAAATGCCACCCTGGGTTTTTAGAAGAGTAGCTGTCATCCTGATTAAAATGAGTCCTCAGCCAACTGTCTACATGTTGTGAGTGAGGATATATAGCCCCAAATGACTGTGTATGCTCCGGTTTCCTGCTTTACTATGGACTACAACAGGGTGGACACTTAGTCTATGGACGGACATCAGACAATTCCAGTCACAGGTTGCCACTCCTACTGAATAAAAACAGTGGCGCTGGGCATTATTAATTGGTCTGGAAGCCGTGTTTCGCGCGAGAGCGAGCAAGTTAGCCACTAAAGAAATTGATTTATGGTCATTTTGGTTTATGGTGTTTACTATCGTGCTTTAGTTCTACTGAAAATAAAATGGTCGCTTTGCTGTAGTGTGGCCAGGGTTTCTCTATGGGAATTGGGGGGTGAGACTAGATTCAGCTGTAAGGGTTTGTAAGTTTATTAAACCATCACTCTGTTGCCAGATATGGAGTAGATGTGGATGGATCACTCTATAGGGAAAAAAGTCAGGAGAAACAACCCTTAAAGGGATCCATCCACATCTACTCCATATCTGGCCGCAGAGTGATGGTTTGGGGCTCGTTTGATACCTTAGACCCTTGATGACATACAGCCATTTCACCAGTCATGTGTTCCATACTGTACCAGCGTAATTTACAGCTGAATCTAGTCTCAACCCAATTCTCATAGAGATCAGTTCAAATGCGGAGAGGTTATAGTATCGCTTGTAACAGTACCTGAAAATAAGATATCGAGAGTCTTTTGATGTTGATTGGTCACAGACTTCAGGAAGTAACAGCATGCAAAGGTTATGTGACCAAATATTAAATATGATACTTTAAAAATATGTTAAAGCAAAGGGCATGAATACTTTTGTAAATGAGAGATTTCAGTTTTTGATTTTTAATACATTTGCAAAAATTTCTAAAAACATGTTTTCACTTTGTCATTATGGGCTATTTTGTGTAGAATTTTGAGACAAAAAATGAACTCAATCTATTGTAGAATATGTCTGTAATGTAATAAAACGTGGAGAAGGTGAAAGGGGTGGGCAGACTTTCCGGCTTGTATGTGGCATTACGTGTGTGGGGGTGAAGATTTGATGAAAACGAGGCATGTCTGCAAGATACTCGTATTCAGAGTTTAAACTTCAACTTTGTTCGGAAAAAAAGGTTGTTTATGTCTAGCGCCACCAATAGATGATTATGAAAAATACAGCATTTTTCGCAAAAATTGATATTTGAATGAGTGCATGTTCTTTGACAATAATATTGGTCTCATTTTCCTTTGCCTAGCCTACTTACAATTATCAAAGAGCTGTCATAAAAAGAAAAATATGCAAAAGTAGGCTATGATTGACCATCTGGTATATCATACCAGACCAATATTAGATGGATTAATTGATTTTTAAATCTTTTTTTCAGTAAATCCAACAATTTATTTGTTTACTTTATAATATTGCATGCAACCACTGTCCAGCGATTATCATTAGAATATCATGCTCTGTGCCACCCACATTTTGAGAAATTTAACCGCGTATAGCGCAGGTTAGAATACGGCGTATCTCATCCTGCGTTAAATCCGCGCAGGAGAGGCACTTAAGCGCATGACTTAAGTTGGCCATCTCAATGTCCGGCCCTCGGTGTGTGTTTCAGAATGGCCTGTATTTTTCCATATAACTGTAATGCATTTGCAGGTGGCGGTTGCCTTCCGGTAGTCACTGTGCTCTTTAACATTCTCATTGTTGGTCAGAACATCGTTTCTTTAGAGACCCTACCTAAGCCTTCACTATATGCTCCTCCTTTTTTAAAATGCATTTTATGTTGATGGTGAATCTTGTGATTTTCCTTACACTATATCGGACATACTGAATAATGAATAGGCAGATTCAGAGATTAGCCACCAGCACTTAGCATTTAGTGTCCAGCACTTTTCATGTAAAAACTATAAGTGGACTGTACCAGTCAAGTGTTTACATTCCACTAGGGATGCACCGATACCGATACCAGTATCGGTATCGGGGCCGATACCATGCTCATGTACTCGTACTCGAAAAAATGTACCGATACTCCAAAACCGATACCAACGTCCAAACGTCCGCACGCTAATGCTATCACCTTAGCAACACCTAATCCTGACCTGCGTGCTCACTAGGGATGTTAACAGTTAATCGACTATCGATTAATTGCTAATAAGAATTTAATCGATAAGATTTCAAATGAAACAATTAACTGAATAATCTGCGATCTTGTTTCAACGGCAGTTTTTGTGTGAAACGTAATCATGGTTTAAGGTCTCCACGCGAGGGCGAAGTTAATGTAGCCTACCACCTGAAATGCGAACTTTTCCTATAAACCTCGTATGAACTTTTTGTATTTTTTCCTTATATAGTTATATAGTTTTATGGATTAGGTTTATGGTCGCTCCAGTGAGCGTTTTAAATATGGATTAGAAACTACGGAAATATATGACAATTTGTGTGTTCTCAAGTTCTGACCATTTCGTGGTAAGTAACCTATTGTAAAACATTGCGTTTTCAAATGGTAAAGTTGTCAAAAGGGTGACAAGGGCCATACTTTTTTTTTAAAGCAGATGATTCTTTTCTCCCAAATTGAATGTCGATGTTCAGTCATGTATGGGGGGAGCCCTTATACAAAGGGTTGAGCTAGGTGCACTGATGTAGCATAGTGCTATTAATCACCCAGTTCGTCAGTAGGCTACTTGATTAAAATAGCGGTTCAGATTAAAATAGCAACCATTCACACAGTGCGTGATCTAGACTCAAATTACCTGACAACAAATAAAGAAAAGGGCTTTAGCTAGACTTATTACTGAATTTCAAGTGTAAAGAAGAAACAAACGTATAGCCACATATTGGTTATATTTGTGTAGCCTATAAAACATGGTTATAGCATATTAGGCCTTCTTAAAATAGCCTACATTTATTGTGCTATTTCGATACAAAAGAAAACACGAATGTGCTTCATTTAATCAATATCATTATTACAGATTTGAAATGGTTTAATAACGGGCAGACTTTTATTAACTCTTAGTTTGATAGTTACAGAATAGGCCTACATGGAAAATGTACAATATAGCCTACAGTAGCCTATGCGATTTTGATTAGAAATGCTTGAACCGTTTTGCTTTCGGTAACGTTACGTTGGGTGGACGTCAGATGCCAGTAGGTAGGCTACAGGTTCCGATCATGATTGCAGGCTATATTTTTTAAATGTGAAACTGTACCAAAAAACAGTTGACCGGGCTATATTATTTTACTAATACCCCCGCCATTTGTTGCAAACTAATTGAGTAGCCCGTAGCCTATGCAGAGAGTAACTGATTCGGTTGACAATTATGTAGGCTACTGCGGTGCGGTAGTCAGCAGTTCATATAGGCTAGTCAATTCAGTAGGACTCTCTGAGGTTGATGGTTGAAAAGGACATTATGCCAATAAGCAGCATTAGACCTAGTCTTTAGATAGCACACAGGCTGTTCCATGTCAGTACAGTAGGTTAGCCTATAATGTATGTAGGCCTATTTCACAATTGTTTTTTTTACAGTCAGCCCCCCCCCCCCCTGTTAAGTTGACCATGTATATTAGTGGTAAGGGTTAGGGGTCACTTATACTTTGACGTTCCAGTATAAATAGAATGATGCACAAAAGACTGTACAGTTTTATTTTGGTTATTATTTATGTTTATTTATTTATTTTTATTGGACCTCATTTGATTTAAATAATCAGTAAATTGATAGACTGTGCTCCATCAACAGGAGAAAATAAACACAGTATCTTCAAAATCAGCCGTCTCATTATTGTGGTATTATTATACAGTATTATTATAAAGTACTCATACTTAAAAAAAACACACAAAAAATGGTATCGGTATCGGCGAGTACTCAAAAGTGAGTACTCGTACTCGTACTCGGTCTGAAAAAAATGGTATCGGTGCATCCCTACATTCCACCCCAGACTACATATATGGCTACCATATTAATGCCCGAGATGTTCCTCAGATGGCCCACTGCTTTAACCGTGTGCAAAATAGTGAGTTTCTTTTTAATAAATTCTGCTCTCCCTGTTTGGCTGGCCTGACAATAGACCCTCTGTAGTCCTTTGATTTCCAGCAGATGTAAGGACTTGAGTGTAGCCCCTGGCAGCCGCTTTCACAAAGCGTACACACTGAGGGAAAAGAGGCAATACAGTTGTACTGTAGTGGCGTATGCTATTTGGTTTTTTCCCCCACTCAAACCATCCAGAGTTATAGGGCTTCCAACTGGCTCGGTTTGCAAGGACGCTCACCCCAATGGCTGACTAGCCATTGTAGCTGACATAACTGGCCTCATTCTGCCAGGAGGGTGATATAAATCAGCCCGGATTACTTTGGCTACTGCAAAATTTGTTCCGGTCAAACATGGGATGGGTTGAAAAAAATTGTTGAAGCAAGACTTGGCAAGCCTGGTTGAACCGGTTATTTCTGAGTACTAACAGGGGGAACAATCTCTCGTATGTCTGTAACGTTAGCTAAATGACATATTGGCCTAGTTTACATTAATGTAAGAACTTGTCGTTTGCAAGGTAATATGTTAACGTTAGCTAGCTTACGTTACATTGCAGCGTGGGCAATTTAGAATTGCTTACCTGGGTGAATTTAATAATCGGTGACAACAAAGTGGATTTGCCCCTCAATATTATCCCTTAAGTGGGCATAGTTCTTTTGAATGATGTTTTGCTTGATACTTGATACTCGGACACAAATCGGATTCTCTAGCAGAGCAGCAGTAAGCTACGTAGCCACAACATTTTCCAAGTGGGCGACCTAGCGAATGACAGAGTGCTTTGTGGGGTTACAAATTCAGTCCGAGGCTTTTATGGCCTACCTTGTATTAATGTAGCTACCTGAGTCATGGAACGATATTACGTGGGATTTTTATGTGAAATGATAGAGAACGCATTTCAGAAATGTATAAAAAAGAGCTTTCTACAAAGATTATTCAGGTGTAAAAGCAATAGTTTTTTAAATTAAAACAAGCTAGCTGCTGCACGAAACAAAGATGGCGACAGTTTTTGAAAAATATTCTGTGGCATCAGATGGCATGTTCTATTGGCTGAAGTAGCATCACATGTGCACTTCCTTAGAAATCCAAAACCATGACATTCACATCCTTATGTGAATATAAAAAAGCATTACGTAATGCACATCGTTCATCGTGCCTGTGTATCATGCAGTCTATCTAAGACTTTGATCTAAGACTTTGATAACACTTTGTTATTGGTTGATGAGATGTCGTTATTGGGTGATCAGATGTTGTTATCCAATGGGGATAATTATTATTTGTGGGTAAGGAGCATTTGTGATGACTAATTCTACAGGAAAAATTGGAAGAAGAAGCGGAAGAGGAAAATAACCCAAGTTTGGGGCTTTATTGTGTGGATGTGTGAAGTTGCATCTGAATTATGTGTGGTTACATGAGGTCAGAATGTGAAGAAGTTAATGTTTTTAAGGGCTGAAAGTCTGTGGTCATTATGGTTATTTCTGTAGGAAACCCTGAAAAGTGCCAAACTCTCGGTGCTGTATAGGTATGGGGCATGCCCCACCAAGCCGTAACTTGGCGGATCCCAATTTTAAGTTGCCTTTAGCTCTATTGGAAATATTTGGTGTTTTGCTATCCAATTTATCTTCTTTGATTTCCTGTGCATTTGAACATGCCGGAGTGTGCTAGCCGCCCATACGCATTTCAGCAATGGGTAGTAAGTCAGTTTGTCAGTAATGGAACATGTCTGTTGTAGGCCAGCCCCCAGAGCCTGGCAAAAACTAAAACATAAATATGTATTGTAAAAAGAAAAAAAGAAAAAAAAACAGGACTTGGATGCATAGACATTCAGCTACAAAGCCCATGAGCACCGGTGTTCAGGGTTCCAATGTTCTTGTTGGCATGAGCACAGTCCCGGCTGTTAAGGCACCTGTCAGGGGCATCATCTTCTATTTGTTGAATTATTTATCACAGGTCTAATTTGTGACGTGCTTGTTATGCAATTGATTTGGGTTTAAATGAAGTGCATACTAATGAGGCCTTGTTAATAAGCCCCCTGTGAAGTGTGAAGGAGCGCTGATGCCATTCTAATGAGCTTCTCACTTCCAGATCCCTGTAATTTTTGCATCAGATCTCAGTCTCTGATATAGCCTACTCACAGGAACATAGCTGCACTTTTTTTATTTCTCTCTGTATTTTTATACAATGTGAGTTCCTGATCAGTCATGTTTCAGTAACGTTTTGAGCATCATATAGAAGCTATGTGATGTCTTCTTCCTCGTAAGTGTGCGTGAGCTATAACCAAATGGTAAGAAAGTTTTTTTTAAATCTCACTTGCTGTCAATATGAAGTATGCAGACCTAATCACAACTGACATGACAATACATTCAAATAATGGAAAATGAATTACTAGGCTTGGACATTGGTTATAATTTATCTATATTTATTGACGTAACGACACATTTGCAGGGCTAGACAACTGTTTGGATGCAGTACAAATCTGATGTAAAAATAAAAATGACATAAATAATAATTAAAATAAACTTGGAGGTTTAGTCGTTTGTATTACTCCTTCTCTGCATGCAACAATTATTTAAATTAAACATTTGGTTTGGTTCCGAGAGCCCTGTTGCTTAGTAACCTGATCTCACTATTTTGCTTGGATATTAGTGGTAGGTTTTATGGAAATAACAGCTAGTTCTAGTATCATACAAGTGTTAATGAACAGGGCTATTGAATAGTTACCCTTTGCACTTGATTCTCAACATTTATAAAGTGTACCTTCCTAAATGAACATTAGTTGAAGGCACTTTAAGGTTCACACGATATAAAAAAATTTTTTGTATTGATATATTCACAACAGTGTCACATTCCAAGCTCAATTTTATGGTTGAGAGGTCAGTATGGTGCTGTCACATATCTGGAAAAAGTTGACATTGACAGTTCTAAAAACAATTTCAAAAAGGTAACTTGCTTTATTTTCATGTATGGGACATTTTTCTTTCAGTCTGTTTGGTAGTTGTGATAATTGACTTGAGTGGATACAGTGTAATCCTTACAATATTGTAGTGTTAAGAAAATAGGAGAAATGCACAAGCATTCATATGCAGAAAACATTTCATTATTATTTTCATTAAACAATACATTATGCAGTGCAGTATTGTTATTTCTATAGTAATAATAATATCTGTATTTGTATAGCGCCATTCTAGCAGTACAGCACAAGGTGACAAAAATGGACCAAGCATAAAAGAAATATGCTTGCTCAAATAAAAAATAAAAAAATGTAAAAACTGATGTTAACCTATAATGATGTAATACCAAATTGCAGAGACAGTATGCAGAGACAGTATGTAGAGACAGTATGGAAAAATGAAAAATGACAGTATTTGTTTAAGATCAACACAGGGCAGTGTGTGTGTGTGTGTGTGTGTGTGAGAGAGATATTGAGAGTGGGATATATGAATTTATCATCTCAGAAAATGTTCTCCCCTATTGACAGATGGAGAATTGAGTGGAGGGGGACTTGGCGGAAAAATCGAAAACAAAAAAGTTTGTGGTATGGCTGAGACCTCACAACAAACAGGCCACTGTGTGATCCTTGTACTCTCCTCTCATGAGTCATTCTGACCATTCCCAAAAGACTCAGTGGACCAATGAGGGATGGATTATCTGCTTTGACAGCTGCCCGTCAAATGGACGGGAACAGTAAATGTGCTTTGTGGGCTACTTGGCGATCATAGCGATCATATCGTTGGACACGCATACACAGGTGCCCACTGAAGCAGGCTGAGAGTGGGCTGGGTGTGAAGTGTGAACATGCACGCTCTGGTCCTCCTGCTGGTGATATGTAAATATACTTATTCTCTCTCCCTCCTCCCATCTGAGAGAGAGAGAGAGAGGACAGTGGGAGGGGAGTGAGTGTGTGACAGAGAGACGGGGCGAGGGAGTGAGAGAGGGGGTGTGACGGAATGAAATGGGGAGCAAGAGGGAGTGTGTGTGAGAGCAAGAGGGAGGGAGAGAGCAAAGAAGAGAGGGAGAGAGAGTTCAAGTAGGAGAGAGGGGGTAAAAGGGAGTGAGTGTGTGTGTGTGTGTGTGTGTGAGAGAGAGAGAGAGAGCACGGGCGAGACCTGATTCCCACTCTTAGAGACTCTTCCCCGTGCGATCGCTGGATTGGATTACGCTGAAAAGAGTACAGCTCTAACCTATGCTGGAACGCATTTATACGAGTTTTCATTCTTCAGCTCCTTCACAACCTTTCCCGAGCTCTCTCTGCCACAGCTATGTTTGCCTCTATCTGGTATGCCAAGAAGCTTGGGAGAAGGCTAGTGAATAATGCGAGGAAAGCTAAAATGCAAAAGGTAGGTGTGTGTGTGTGTGTGTGTGTGTGTATGTGTGTGTGTGTGTGTATACAATTATTGATGTGCAGATTTTTTGTTATTTGCATAGATTGCTGTTATTTCAACTTGAACACTGCAATGTTTCTCACTAACAATATGCACATTTGACAACATGTTAATTGAAGCGATTTGTGAGTTTTTTTTTTTTTAATCATAGGTAATAGTGAGTGGCTCTGAGTGAAAGGACTGTTCTTCTCGTTTGTGGTCCTACATTAGTAATGCACATATTATAAAACACGTGTATTCTCTTTGAAAATAATTTGTTGTGCGTCATAATTTACAAGGGCAATAGTCATTTGTGCATTCGAGTTGTGATGACAAGGCTGTCAGGTGTGTATCCCATTGCTCCTTTCTCACTGGGAGTTACATGGTGCCTGTGTTCAGTAATGTTAGTCCGTGCTTTACAGAACATATGCTGATGCCACTTAAACTTGGCTTTGTGTTGTCCATTGATGTGGCATAGCGTTCATTCCTCTCACCTCATTCACAGAATATTCTAAGGCTGCAGATCTATATCTAAGCGGAAGTTTGGCTCTATATTTACAGTATATAACATTAGGATTATTTTATTACTGTTCATCGGATAGGAAACCCAAGAAAACCAAAATAAACCAAACGGTTCTTTCCCGTAGCGTGTTTCTGTTACTAGCAACCTTTGTGGAAACCTTTGCATCAATGTTAGCCACGTCGCGTACAAGAGCGTCCGGTTGTTTTAAAATTAGGCGCGTTTTCACGGTTACGCCAGGCGAGATGCCCCGCGAACGGCTCCGTTTCGTTGCGCGGGGGGTGTGAGGTTTTCTCGCGTGCGGCATCAACAGGTTGCACGGTGCCCGCACATGGCTTGAGCTCACTGTCCCAGATGGCATTACCGCCTCTCTCTGCAGCGGGGAGGGTTCTAGAAGGAAAAAGCCCCGGCACTCATACGCTGCACATGACGGACAGCAGTGTAGTAGCCTGTAGTGTTGAGGGAGAGCTCGTCACCAGAGGGTTTTAGGCTCAAGTCCCAGGAGGGCTACTGCCAGTGTTTCCCCTGGGCAGGTTTTCTCAGTTGCCTCAATGTACATCCAGTGGTATGAATGAGAGCCACTGTAAAAACTACACGAGTGTTCCCTCTGAGTAAATTCATTAAAAATAATGAGTGTGGTGATGTACGTATGCATTGAAAGAGGGGGGGGAAAGTTATTTTTTTTCAGCCTCATATCTGAAAATGTGTAATCGTTCAATTGGCCATGTTAAATCTATAACATTTAAACGTGCAGGACACTTGCTTCCAGTTAATCAGTCAACCAGTTAATATATTACAAATACATGTAAAATATAATCTTGATGATCATCAGCATCATAATTGTAATCATAATAATCCCAATTTCTCATCACCTCAGCTCTTTCATTCACTATATAAAGTAGAGGAAGCACAGTAAATCGTGTGTATTGAGGGTGGGGGGGTACAGAGTGTGGTATCATGTGGTAAACTCCATCATCTGCTCTGTGACCACCTCCTTCAAGAGTTTTCTTTTTTCTTTTACCCCGATAAAGCTGTCATTTCATACGTAATACTCATAATATTAGTGGATGCCGTTTGGATAGTGCCTTCAAGTATTTTACAGCGAAGGTGTCTGGGGCTAGGAGGATTAGACGACGCAGCACCCACCTAAAGCTCATTTGCGTCATTACCTGTGCATAAATCTGCATTTCTCACATGAAACGAGACAAGGCAGGTGGCAAGGAGCTATGTGGATAGTTTGGCCAGTGCTCAATGGCTCTGGCTTACAGTGAAGCTCCCACTCACAGTCATTTATCACCCTCATCCAGTAAGGAATCCAGTATCCTCAGGGAAAAAGCCCTAATGATAAAATGCTGCCCCTTTAAACGCGAGTAAACATCGGCCTCGTCTTAGTGCTGCGTCAGGTTTTCTTCCCCCCCGCTACGGCTGCAGTTCATTACGACTGCCTTAATGCTCGGAATATCGAAGGAGGGTGTGGTTATGGCCAAGTGCTTGGGACCATCTTGTCACTGCAGTGTGCTGAATCAATTGGGAAAGCATGTGTTCTCTGAAGCGAGGCTACTTTTCACAGGTTGGTCACCAGTTGAGCTGTACTACATTTTTGGGATAAACTTCATGCCCCTCCCCCTCCTTGTCTATGCAGAATAGGCGACCGGTTAATGAACAAACAAAAGCAGGGTTCAGATCAGGACACCTGTCAGATCGGTTCTGCTCACTTAGACGGAATCTTGTGGTGCAACCAAGCTTGAATAGAATGGGGTGAAAGTTCAGATCAGGTTCAGAAATAGCATTACCCCCCTCCTGCCCTCAGGAGTCTGCACAGCTGGGAAGCACTCTAATTAGTAGAATCTTCCTTTTGAAAGGGTCAGCTCAAGTTTACTCTGGTGTAGCTGAGGTCAGAGCTAATCCATACTGAATTTGTGAAAAATAAGGTTTCAGATAAGAATCACTGGAAATGTTTCTCATGAACTGAAACTTTTCAGTATTGATTCACTACTGTTATATCTGTTGACTCAGACTATTATCACTGGTAGATGAATTACTCCCAGTGCCAAATTTAACAAACATACCATTATACAGTATGGAATACACTCATCACTGGATGGATGTTCCTCTAATGTGTCACATGCTTTGGTACTTCTTAACATTCTGCTGGCAAACTTCATTTCATGGACCCCTGTAGTTATTTAGATGGAAGAAACTATTGGAGCGATAAAATGAAAGTTGAAAAAGGACTGTTTTTTTCATTATTTGATTACACTGCACCCCCCCACACACACACGCACACGCACATACACACACCGATCCTTCACAGATTTTTTTTGTACATAATTCAGTGGCAGGAATTGTAAATTGCATTTTTGTTTCCTGCAATGCTCCCAGAAAATATATATTTTCCACTTGACTGGATAACCGCCAGTTTCGTGTTTATGGCTGTCTGCAGGACATTATTGAAATTCACTTCTTTTTTTTTTTGCTGTACTTTTGCAACAGAAGCCCCAAATAATTTGGGTGTGTTTAGGAGTTTGGGGCTCACTAAAGGGAATTTATTCTCCTCAGCATCTCTCAATTATTCCAGACAAATTTTCCCAAGGTGCTGTTCAATAGCAATGCTGGTCTGTCCAGAACATACACTAGGGTTCGCTCTGTCATAGTACTCCCATATGGTTTTGTGTGTCAGTTGGGCATTTGCAGTTATTTTCCTTCTACAAATTATCTAGATCTTTTAGAGTTGTGCTCCATGGTTGGCCTACTTGGGTAGACCCATGGTTGGGTCTACCCAATGGGTGGCATCAAGCCAGGTAACAGTGTCCAGGCTACTTCATGCCTTGGAAGGTTGGGTTTTGAGTCCTGGGCTATGCTTTGTGTTTAGTAGTAAATTAGTTGGGTTGTGGGTAACAGGGTTGTGAAATCCAAGAATCTTCTCCGGGATATGTAGGATACTTACTTGGCAGCTTCTCGATTCTACAGAAATATGGGCAAATGTAAATTATTCAAATGACATAGCCTATCTCACCAATTAATTGTGTGCAACACATAGTCACCATTGGCAGTATATATGTGCCGTGCAGGAAGACATTAATGCGAACACATGAGGCCTTGAGAATCAGACACCCTGCTATTGAGCAATACCATAATGTATGCACTAAGGTACTTCCTGTTTGCATGGATTGTTTGCGTGGAATAGGCTTTCGTCAATATAAATGTCAGGACTATGAAAAGTAAATCCTGCATTCATACACAAACACGTGCACCATTGTCAAATACATATTTAATATGGCTTTTGAGACACTGCAGTAAAAAACTACATTCACTATCACTTAATGTTCAGTACCATCTGGCTGAAAATATTGGATCTTCATTTATTTGGCAAAATAATTTATCTTAAATATTCTTGAATGATTTGAAATTCGCAAATGCAGAAGTCCTGAAACAAATTTCCATCTATATTAGAGTGAATGTGTTTTGCATTCAATGTTGATTGGGGGTGTGTGCACTGTATGCAGATTTGTTAAAGAGGAGGGGCCTTGCATGTATAACTGGCAGCTTTCAAAGTGTAATCCTTACAATGACATGAAAAGGTAACCTTTATTAATTTCTCTGTTTGTTTATTTTTCTTTTTATATTTTCTGTATTTATTGTGCTATAGTGTACGTGTGACCTCATTAAATGTATGTTGTCATGGTGAATATCATTGTGGTGGGTGGCTGTAAAGTATTAAAAAACCATGGGATATCTGCAGAATATTACTAAAGGCAGCACTGTGGGTGTTTATATGAAGTAAGGTATTCTCAAGTTGCCAGTTAGTTTTGCCAGAAATGTAGTCTGGAGAAGTTTGTGGATAATGGACTGCCATAATGCTGTAGGTATGAAAACCTTAAGTTGTGAGTTGGATATTATCCAGAGAAGACTTGAGAACCAGCATTAAAAACAGAGTTGATTTATTACGCTTACTCTGCACCAATGTGTACCATATAATTTCCCTAAAGAATGGCTCGCCAGTCTACATTATAAACTGTAAAAAGCCAGGCTGCAGAAGTTTTTATTAATTTCTTTGTTTATTTTTCTCTTTTTTTTTCCATCAGGCTTATTGCTCTGTGATAAGAGTTTTAAAATTGGTTTTAAGAGAAGAATTTAGTTTTTTCACCCCCCCCCCCCCCCTCTCTTAAAATGACATTGTTCCCAGAGAGTGGTTAGCATTAGCAAGTCAATCTGTATTCGTGGTTTGGAAAATGGAAGGATCCACATTAATAAAACAATTAAAGATAATTGATTCATGTCCTCATTAAATGTTTTGGCTTAGTATGTGCCAAGATAATCAAACTAATGGATGAAACTGTTGCCATATGTCAAAGAGCCAAAAAGCTTTTAAATGCATTTTAGCCTAGCGGAGCCGTTGAGTAATTGTAATTAAACAAGCACCGAGTTGAGGCAACGTTCAGTAATGCAGTCATGTCTGAAGGCAACAAAAAGCTTACAAAAGCTTCTGGGAGCAATCACTAATACTTTTGTTCCAACACTGATTACAGATTCTATCAAAGATAAGGCTGACAGTATTACAACAACTTAATGGAATGTGTCACACCTAGTACCTGTAGTGCAAGTCTTTAGAACGTCATGGATGTTGCGGAGTGCCTCTTCAATTCTGGTCAGGTTTGGAAGCTCACCCCTCCAGCAGGCAGTTTTGCGGGCTTATTAGGTTGGAGGGGCAGATATAGTACCGGTGTAAGAGGATCACGTACCACAAGCCAACCTACAGGGAGAGGCTCAGGCCTGCACTTATTCACTCAGCGGTGGGAGAAGGCGAGCAGTATGAAAGTGGGCAGGGACAGAGGAGATCCAATAGGCTGGATGAGCTGAGAGGTTGGATGGTGTGGGCAGTGTGGGAAGGCAGGCCGGGAAGGGAGGGGCGGTAGCCTCGATGTTAAAACACTGGTGCCAGGAGTTGGAACAGAACTGGTGGTGAAAAATGGGTGGGATATATTTAGGGTAACATACTTTTGAAGAAGAAGCAGGGGACATGGTCAGTGGCATGATGGCCAAGAAGAGTTTAAGAGTATTGCAAATGGCAACCCTATGACCAGGGTTATGACCCTATGACCAGTAACTCTAAGAAGAAGGGGGAACAGTCAGTTGTTGTGATGGCCTAGAATTATGAGCACTGTCAATGGTAACCCTATGACCCTCAGTAATCTGGAAGGAGGGCATCAGGATTCTTTCAACAGAAAACAAGTACAACCTCAAAGAAGCTAGGAAAAGGAATGATTGTAAATAATTATGCTTTAAAGTCAACATGAACCAAAAGTACTCTTGGCAATTTTGAGGTGGAGTTAACTTTATAAAAGCCATTATTTTTGTGGCATATCTAAGAAGGCATAAACTGGAACAAAAGTGGAGTACTACGCCTACGTGTTGCAGCTTAGCACAAAAACCTACAGAAGGGTATATTTATAGACAATTGACTAATTAAGAGATAGAGCAATTTAGGAATCAATTTGTCAGACACAACAATAAAGTGTCTGTCTTGCCTGTTAACTCATGAAGCAAAAATGACAACCGCTGTCAAAAAACAAAAAACAAACGCAAGGATAATATAATGCATGAAAATGGTTTTCTCCAGGAAAGGGTGAGGTTCAGGTCTGATGACTTATCTGTAAGTGGAAGTATAACAGAGTCATTGTGAGGTGGTGTTCAGGCCGTGGTATCTGCATAACACAGAGCAAACCCATCAGACCAGGTATATCAGGTACTGGTGCACAATATGGAAATTCTGGGGGCCAATATCAATAACCAATGTTTGTCTGATCATATTGGCCGATGTGAACTGGTGTGGAGTTGATGATTACCTGTCTGTCTGTTTACCTGTCTCTGTCTGTATCTCTATTAGGGCTGACCTTCTTTGGTTGACTAATCGATTGTTTGGTCGAAACACGATCGGTGAACTAAGATTCTTATTGTTCAATCGAGAGCATGCTTTCTATTTTTGACATGAGCTTCATCCTGACCAAATCAGTGCCTGTCAGACCAGAGTAATCCATTCTGCAAAACAGTGGTGCACAGCGCATCATTCTAAGTCAATGTTTGCCTAAGCGTGGCATTGACAGGGATACACGTTTATAAATATTTTAAATGGTGGCTTTTTGCAATGTTTCATCCATATGTTTTCATTCCTGAATTTTTGTTTGTCATCAGTAAAACATTCCCTATGCACCAATATGAGTAGATTTTTTTTCAAATCCACCAATCATTGAGATCACTGTGTTTGTTTCAAAACATAATTTCCAAACATTTGAATAAGTTGATTTCTCTGGGAACCAGAGTTGCCAAGACCGCTTATAACATGCAGCCCTTTGGGCTTGTTTTAAAAAATCTGAGCTTGTTTGTAAATTTCACATGCGACCCTGTTTTTTTTCCACGTTTATGGTTACTTTTAATGTTTATTGACACTATCTATCTATCTATCTGGAAAGCTGGACTCTAATACATCTGATGTGAAAGAAGATTAAGAGAGAGGAGGGGAGAATGCTGGGGGCTATAGTGAGGTGTTGACAGGGTGAGTGCAGGTCCTGCTGGCATGTGATTGGCCTCCAAAATTGGAGGAGGAAAGAGAAGTTGGTGGGGGGATACTGCTAATGATAGGGAGTCCATCATCTAAGGTTTGATGTAGTTTGTGGGTTGGCTTTGATGAATCACGACTGCCTGGGGAAAGAGAAGGACAGCTGTGGGAACCGTGGCAACCTTGGAGGAAGAGAAAGGCAGGACGTTGTCAGCAGTGAGAGTAGAAGGAGGGGGTGGAGTAGGCAGCTGAAACGAGGAGGAAGAGGCATAGAGCAGTTTGCTAATGGTTCATCGAGGGCAGCTTGGATTTAACATTACAGCGTGCATTTTTCAGCAGTTGAATGAGCAGGTGAGACTGGAGTGAGCATTGAGTGACACTGATCAGAATGTGTAGACGGTAATTATCTTCTCAAAGGGCCAAGGTGCTCCATGTACTTGAGTGTGTGGTCTGTACTGTCCTAAAGGACAGGCAACAGAGAGTTGAAAGTTGATAGTGAGGTAGACAGTAAGGTAGATGTATCTCAAGCCATAGATAGATCAAAGGAGGTGTCCAATGGTGGAAAGGAAACCATGACATGAAGAGAATGTAAAGGGAGACAGATTGTCATAAAATGCCCACAGAAATATTTTCACTTACAGCCGAGTGATGTATTAGACACACAGTTCGCACCATGCCGCTCCTGAGAGAGAGAGAGAGGACTCAATAGAAACTGTGCAATCAATGAAAAGTGAGGCTTTTCAGGCTCACTGGAGATGAGAATGTAAGATTATGTTGGCATAAGAAGAGAATGATGTCATATTTCTTCTTACCGTTCAGAGAACAGAAGGCGGATAACTGAAGGTACGGAGTTTCTCCAGTTTTCATTCTCTGAGCATATAAGCAGAAGAGAGGCTGTCTCCCTCATCGGGGGAAAGTTCTAGCGCATGCACACCCCCGCAACTGTCGTTAATTCCCTCCATTAGGGAATAGACCGGGACCTGACGTGGTCATGATGTAAACACGAGCCGCCTTTAATTCTGTGTCACAGCTGCCAGTTCAACATCCTCTTCGTCTGCCCAGATCCAGCAGTACTGGTTTCCTGTGTGCATGCAGAGCTGCTGCTAACACCCCTTTTAGAGAAAGGCAAGAGCAGTACTGGTCTCCTGTGTGTATGCAGAGCTGCTTCTGACACCCCTTTTAGAGAAAGGCAAGAGCAGTACTGGTCTCCTGTGTGTATGCAGAGCTGCCTCTTAACACCCCTTTTAGAGAAAGACAAGAGCAGTACTGGTCTCCTGTGTGTATACAGAGCTGCTTCTGACACCCCTTTTAGAGAAAGACAAGAGCAGTACTGGTCTCCTGTGTGCATGCAGAGCTGCTTCTCACACCCCTTTTAGAGAAAGACAAGAGCAGTACTGGTCTCCTGTGTGCATGCAGAGCTGCTTCTCACACCTCTTTTAGAGAAAGGCAAGAGCAGTACTGGTCTCCTGTGTGTATACAGAGCTGCTTCTGACACCCCTTTTAGAGAAAGACAAGAGCAGTACTGGTCTCCTGTGTGTATGCAGAGCTGCCTCTAACACCCCTTTTAGAGAAAGACAAGAGCAGTACTGGTCTCCTGTGTGTATGCAGAGCTGCTTCTCACACCTCTTTTAGAGAAAGGCAAGAGCAGTACTGGTCTCCTGTGTGCATGCAGAGCTGCTTCTCACACCCCTTTTAGAGAAAGACAAGAGCAGTACTGGTCTCCTGTGTGCATGCAGAGCTGCTTCTCACACCCCTTTTAGAGAAAGACAAGAGCAGTACTGGTCTCCTGTGTGCATGCAGAGCTGCCTCTAACACCCCTTTTAGAGAAAGGCAAGACAGGGCCATTTCCTAACTACAAGACCAATAGTGTATATTCTCTTCAAATGCCCTAAAGGTACACTTGTTAACAGCAATCTACCCTTGATCACATTGAATTATTGTGATCAACATATTGTAGCAACTATAGTATATTCTTTAGATTATAATCATCCCTCTATTTTTTTTTTTTTTAGATATGTGCACCAAATCTGCATTCATTTTTTTATGGGTTCCATTACAAATGGGGCAGGTTAAATCGTGATTGCTCTTTTTATTTACATTTAAGTTTGCGCGTAACATGATACACACCCATTTTAATTTTACCCCTGGAAATTGTGCTGCCTTGCCATACTGCATAAACAAATTTACAGGCATACTGGATTATTAAAGGTTTTTGAGTCACAAATGTGGAGAAAAACGATTTAAGGATTCAAAATGATGAGGGCTACAGTAAACATTCTGGGCACGTGTGCATGAAGAGCTGCTATAAAAGCATCCCTTTTCATTTTCTGTCTTCGGCTTAATCTTTTGGGGTGGTAATTGAAGTATCTGTGCAATTAAAAAATAACTATTCTGTAAAATATGGCTTTATTACAATATATAGTGCTGTTTGGGGTTATTGAATCTGAGATAGTAATTCACTTTTAGTTACTAGAAGTGGCCACAAAGCTATTTGAGTGTTATAGCGTAGGAAACTCTTTCAGTGGAGACATTCTCCAACTTAGAGCTTTTCTTCACAGTTGTGTTTTCTTACTGTAGGACAGCTTTCACAAATCACCAGTCACAAAATGGCCATCTTACAATCCATCAGGTTTACAATCACCAGCATGTTTGCCTGAAAGCACCTCAAGTCTTTTTCTACCAGTAGTGGGAATGTTATTACTGGTTAGCCTGGCCTTTTTAAGACCTTGCAAATTGAATTCTAAGATAGATATGAGGATTGGTAATGGGATTGCTTACGTGGGGTTATGGGAGATCTTGACAGCCAAAATCCTTCAGGCTCCCAGATGGAAATGTGTCTGCGTCAATATGCCTCTCGGTGACGTGTGAAACAATTCTCCCCGGCACGTCACGCCCTGTTTAGGTGACAATCTTGCGGCTCGTGGAAACCTGCCGCTTTGATAGAAATGAGATTACTGTGGCCTCACAGTTCTAAGGGCTCTGACAGATAATGAGAAGGTGGGATTTCAATATATCCAGCGGTCGCTAAGCATTCCTTGAAGAGCGCAGGTCTGACCGGCTCAAGGAGGAGAGTGGGGCAGAGCACTCGACTCATCTCGAATCAATATCGCACCGCATCTCAATCACCGTGAATGCCCTGTGAGAGCGAAGTGTCGAGCGTCTATCGCCAGACCTCTCCGTCCATTACAGCAGGCATCAGCGTGCATCAGCGTGCCATCGGTACCAGGAAACCTCTTACTGTAAGGTTACGGGCTTGAATCCTTGTTGGGGGTCTATGATATTACGAGCTTCATAAAGGAATGTAACCTTAATTACACCAGCAGTTAATGTCCACCTCTTTAAATGGTAAATGGACTGCACTTATATAGCGCCTTTATCCAAAGCACTTTACAATGGCCTCTCACTCACCCGTTCACACACACATTCACACACCAATGGCGGCAGCCACCATGCAAGGCGCTAGCCTGCTCATTGGGAGCAATTTGGGGTTCAGTGTCTTGCCCAAGGACACTTCGACGTGCACAGGAGGAGCCGGGGATCGAACCGCCAACCCTGCGATCAGCGGACAACCCGCTCTACCTCCTGAGCCACAGCCGCCCCCATTTAAATGGATAATATGTAAAAAATACAGTGAACTATGCAAGTCACTCTGTTAATGGTATTTGCTTACTAAGCTGAGAATGAAACACAATGCACCGTGATTGGTCACAGTTGGAATGGGTAGTCATGACACCTTCATTAGCTCTACATAATGATTTTAAGCCTTTTCATAAGCACACATACACACTATGTCCAGTGTATATACGTTTACCCCCAGTACACCTCAAACAGCAGATTTATTTATTTATTTATTTTCTTTTGGCACACTGTGTCTTGATACTTCTTACATTAGATTGAATTGAAATAATTTCCTATTGAAATGAGGTGCTTCTCAATATTCTGTTTGCCTCCTCAGTCCCAGTTAATGAGTTGAAGGCAGGATTGCTTATACTCTAGGCTGCATAATAATGTTTCCTTTTGATACTGTGGATGTCATTGTGACCCTGTAAAGTTCCTGTGGCTCTGTGAAAAGACTGTCCCTCAATATGAGACTGTCTGTGCAAGCCCTGTGATTCTGTGCATCCTTCGAACAACTTTGTGAGAGGCCTGGGACCACATGTATAAAACTCTGAGTAAAATAATGCGTAAAAGAACGCTCGGGGTGAAAGTCGGAAATCTGCTTTAAAAAAAAGCTTTGCGTTTTCCACCTCTGCCTTTCGGTCACGATGTCACCATATCACACGGACTCCAAACATTGCGTACGTACGGTGTCCGTCATGTGCAGAGGTATGCAGATTCTCACAGCACATGTTATTTTATACATCTGAATTTATGTGTGGAAACTCCCTTACGCGACTTTCTGAGGGATTTTTTCTGCTCAGCACTGTTTATGCATGTGGCCCCTGGACTGTGAGACTACGTAGACTGGCTCTTTGAAAGCAATGTTATTGTGTGAAAAATGTATACTTAATTTATACTTATGCTTCATGAAAGGCTTGTTACTCTGTGAAAGCCTTATGACTTTGTGAAAAGCTTCCAACTTCTTCTTTGAGCGTCACTTCACACCTCTTCCACCATCCATAAGCCCCACCTGCAGTTGCTATAACCTGTAGGAATCAAGCTAGTCCGTGAAGGGTTGTTGAGTTTTTAAAAGCACAGAACAGCATATAAACATTATGATGGAAAATGGGAAGACTATGCTCAGAGAACAAAAGACAGTGTTTGTCACAGAGGCAAGGGAGCACTGCATTGCTCTCTTTTTTTATAGGGATATGTTCCTGGCAGGAAACGTCCAAAACCTCAGTCCCGCCTGTCAGCATAGAGTTTTGGTCGCGTGCCTATCTGTGCCACTGCAGAATGGGATAATCCCCTCTTACGCAAAGATTTCGGGAGGATGGGGGCTCGCTAGCCTCCCTAGTCTGTGCTCCGCTGCCCACCAAACACCAGCTGCAAAAAATGTCCGATGGAGAGTTTGATGGAGAGGACACACTGGCCGAGGTTGTGGGGGCGGGGGGCATGGTGACAAAACTCAATCGTGTGCCAAGATGACGCATTGTGTTTTGTTCCCGTTTCAGTAGCTGTTTACGTGAATCACTTTGGGGGGGTTGAAAGGAAACAGCTGCGGAGGCCTCAGAAGCTGAGTATTTAACGTTAATTTCCGTCACCCAGCTTAAAAAAAGCTTCAAAATGATAAGGTACAGTAATGGCTTCCTCTTATAGAATTAAGTTCTCCATAGTTCATGGCTGTGCTGAAACATGATTATTATTGGTTCTGAAGGGGCTCGTCTCTCGTGATGGAGCTGATTGGAGCGTGGCACGGGCTGCTGCAGTAACGGCGCTATGCAGGCAGGGGCCTCGGGCCTCCCATCGATTGACTGTAATCTGTCTTTCGGCTATTCCACAGAGCATTCATTATGGGATGCTGTGGTTTACATGTGAATCAGGGCTCTGACTAATCCAATCTGATTTCCTTCCTCACGGGCGCGCCATCTGATATATTGAGTTTGTGTCACCCGGGCCCCCGCGTCACGGCCCGCTGTGTCCGATGTGGACGCAGTGCTGCCAGAGGCCTGGGCTAACGCAGGTCAGGACCCGGCAGAGAGCGCCGGAGAGCGGAGAGAACAGGAGCAGGGACCGAGGGCTGCACTCAGAGCTCCGCTCCGAGGACATTTTTATGGAATGCGCAATGGTTCTGTGTGCATCGTCTCTTATGACTATCCGCTGTAGAATCCAAACCGGTGAGTGTGAATGAAAAAGGAATCTACTTTGAAACATTGGGCCCTAGGAGCTTTGACGGCAGTTTTCAAGCGCACTTTAATGGATGATCCAGTGGACCAGAATGAATTGTCTCCAAAAGGGTGTGAGGTACTACGGAAGTTTAGAAGCAGAACTCGTGTCTGAGCAAAGTTAATGGAATAGCACGGCACCTGAGCGGCACACCTTTCCTGAGCACATCGAGACACCTGGGATCTCACTTAGAAGCCAGCCGTTATTGGCTATTATTATTTGTCTGTTTTGGAGGCTCCCTGTACCACAAAAATGGAGTCGGCGCTGCTGAACAAAGTGACGGCTTTCAGTAAGAAGTACCACAGGGCAAGCATGCCCAACCTGCTCCGCCCTGCCCGTCCGGAAGGCCTGGAGCCACTCCCAACGCACAAGCGGCCCTCCGCGGACACGCCCAGTTGTTGGGCAACGGACAGCGGCCGCGTCCCTCTCAAGTGGCCCTCGCTCATGACCGTGTGCAAGTGGAGGCGGAGACTGTCGGAGCGCGTCCTGCAGAGACACGGGAGTCTCAACTGCTTTCAGGTACAACACAACTGGGGCTTCAATTCCAGAGAAGACACAGCTGTGGCTGATTCTGAGAGGTGGTGCTGGGTTGGCTGAGTACAGTACAGTATGATAGAAATGCATCCAGTGTAAATCTATAAGCGTGTCGGTTTATTTATTGTCCTGTGGGGATATTCAGACATCTCTCCTCAGATACAGAGGTGAGTGATGCGGTAGTCATTATCCATATTTACGCTAAAATGTATTAATTCAATAAATGCTCACATACTGTATGTATATTATATATCTGTCAACTGGGATTATATAATATATAGGTATAGAGATTGTAGGTATGCCATTCCACAATAGTTGGTGGGCCATATTTCATGCCTGTACTCTCAGAACAAAAGGTAGGAAAAGTACCTAAAAAGGTACAAATGCTTTCCACTGGGGTGGTACCCTGTAGGTACATACAATTGTACCCCTAGCCAGCAATACATCATTAATTTGAACCTATTTTGCTTTGAATGGTACTTACGTAGTACCCAAGTAGAACATTACTGTACTTTCAGGGTACATTTGGGAAATATGTGCCTTAAAGAAGAAAAATGTACCTACACTACACCTTTATTTCTGAGAGTATATAGAGTACAACATAACATTTGGCCAGGGGCGTAAATATAGACAGTGCAGATAGTGCGGCTGCGACTGGGGCCCGTGGGGGGGGCATAAAGAGAGCGGGCCGTCCAACAGTGGGCGGAGAACAGGCCCCTGCGAGTGATTCAGATTGCCACCTCAGAAGTCCGTCTGTGTTCAAATAAGAACTTACATTAAATGAAAACCGGTGCCATTGGCTATATATGCCCTCGAAAAGGCAAACCTATCTCCATCATAGTTTTAATTTTTTGGGGTAAAATAGTCTGTTGCAATCTATAACAAAATAATATGCTTATTCTACATAAACTATAAAAACTAAATAAACTATACAAAACTATTCTATTAAATTAATCATTTCTTATTTTCTTTGGTATTTTTGTCATATACAGATATGCAATGATGATTGCTGAGTAATATGTATGTTGTTGTCCAATGTCAAGTTGTATTTGATCTTGTTACGAGACGATACGATATAGCTAGATAAGCGCAAAATCTGAACGTCAAGCTGAGCACATCCGCAAGCCGAGCGAGCCGTCGTCGAGCCTTTCAAACATTAAAGCGGCAGTAAGAAAAGACGAGAGAAAAGAACAGGCGGAGAAGGTAGCAAGGCTCCCTAAATTAGATTCCTTTTTTATAAACAGTCACCAGCTAGTTCGGCTGGCATCAGCATCGCTGCCCTCAGTGGTGTGGCTACAACCATGCAGCAAGTTATACATGCATTATGGTAGGCTTACTAGGCTACAAGTGGATAGCCAGCCTCTAAATTATGGTAAACTCAGTAATAGCCTAGTAGATGCTAGGTAGGTTATTCATAGCATTAAATAACTCTTTGCATGATTAGGAAAGCAACCTTGAAAAAATTACTTCGAAATACTGTACAAATGATTTACACCACGACACGTGTGCACTAGAGGATTTTGAATTGCAGTAATGACACATCAGTGCATGTTTTGATCGTTACTTCTTTGAAAGTTTTCATCGCTGGCAACAACGATTTCTCCCGACATTTCAATCACGGAGATCAGCTGATGAACGCATCTCCGTTCGGTGAAGCCGACAGCAACAAGCAACTGGTTAAACTGACTGCAGAAACAGTTTATCGATGTCAAAAATAAACTTAACGGTAGCAACTCGCCTGCTGATGTGTTTTTTGTTTTGTTTTACCTACATATCTTCCCAATAACAGCTATAGTTAGGCTATGTAAACTTCGCTATAGCTGGTTGATTAGCTGACTTGTTGATTTGATTGTCTGTTTACGTTACCGCATCTCAGAGCGCTAAATGGTTCTGATAGATTTCTCTGACCTCTCTACTTTTCCAATACAATAGCCTAAGTAACTCATTCGACTGTAAAATCCAACACATTGTTGGAAAATATATATACGCCTAACGGTGTGTGCGTGCTTCATAACTAGTAACTAGCGTGCACTAGGTCCCGTCATAATAGCGTACACTAGGGCCCTTCGTAACTACCTTACGCCACTGCATATGGCTCATCGAGCACTGTAGATAAACAACTTCTGTGTACTACAGCACAATCAAAACAAACTGCTTCTTTATGAATAAATGTCATCATATATATTGCTATGTTGAGGTGCCATAGTTCAGAGGATGAGTTAGTCCATATACCATGTGCTGTCATGTCAATTTTATATCAGTTTCGTTTCAGTAGTATATCAGAGCTAATGCATTCTATAGATGGTGAATTCAATATTAATAACTCCTAATACTATTCAGAGTACTCCTTATTTTTATTTGTTTTTAACTTGGTTTGCGCTTCACTGATTTCAGTAGGGGTTTCGTTGACACAGGAATTGCAGACCATCAAGCAGAATGGCATTCTGGCAAATGGCAATTTTCTCAGTATTGAGCAATCAGTCAAAAACATTGCTGGCAACATTACTGACATAAATCCAAAAGTCCTGTTTGGAAGAGCAATTTATTCTTAACACAATAAGAATGTGCCCAGTGGTAGTCTGGCCAATGCCAGCAGAAGTATCGACCTGACCTGCTCACCACATATTTCATGCAAGGGGCTGTGGGCCACGTTCGCTATGAAATAGAAGCAGAATTATTACTAGTGGTGTTGTTTTACCAGAGTGTTTTATGTAACACTCTGTTCAGTGGGAGTCTGGTTATGTGCCAGTGTATAAAAGCATTACGGCATAATACATCATACTGCCGGCAAAGCTGTGCTTATATAAAGAGACCCCATTCCTGCTCACACACACACACACACATGCATATACACTCTGTACTTTAAGCTGAGAGTGTCAGAGGACAGGTAGTTAATGATGAAAGAAACTGGCATGTAGCATTATGGGAAATTAACCATAGGGTGTGATGTCACAGAGGGGTGTGATGTCACAGAGGGGTGCTCTGCTCGTGCAGTGATGTGGATCTTGGCCCCATAGCCCGGCAGATATGTGCAATATGTGAATGAATTGTGCATTTGATGATACAAACATGAGCTTTGGCACACTGTTAGAGCATACCCAAAGGAAGATTTTTGGAACCAGGGCCATCGCATATTTGTCCGATGGCAACAATGGCGGCCATTTTCCAAAATGGCCGACACGAGGCTTCTCCAAAACAGACAGCGTCTGCCTTATCACTTGTTTCTCTGGAAATAATTATCAGGATGTCACCAAATCTTGACTGCATGTTCACAAACAGTTGTTGCACACAATGCAGAAGAGATTTCATCTGTACCTTGCTCCTTTTTGAAAATATGTACATCTAATCGCACTTGAATTACAGGCGGAAATGGAATAAGGAATAAAAAATTCCAAAGGCATGCATATATGTTTGTCATTATTAAAGTAAAGAGGCCAGTCACCCAAAAATGGCATTTATATGTACCAAAGAATGTTATCTTATCATAAAAGTGGGTTATTAGACTATTCACTATTACACATTTTCCCTTGTATATTACTGAACTGAACATGAACTAACCCGGACGCTATAATATCAAAATTTTATTCATTCATATACAGTGGTATGTAGGTTAGTAATAAAAAGTTACTGTTTCAATAGTGTTGTGTCCTCTTATGTCAATAAGCGTTTTTATCAGGACAAAATGTTACTATCATGTCTGTTTTGATATTCACCCATGTCAGTTAGAATGTTAGAAACCAGGACATGCACGGAATATTGATGCTTTCTAACATTCTAACTGACATGGGTGATGGGTGACAAGCTGCTGACATAGTGAGGAAAGAGATGTTCCAGATGAAGCAAAAAATCAGTGGCTCATTTGATGCCCACAGCCAGGAGGAGTCAGTGCCAGTTTCACTCTTGGCACTAGTTAACATGGTGTTGTATGGCCCAAACATCATAACCCAGTCCAGCTCTGCGTTTATGCCTCAACCAGCCCTCACCCTGTCACAGCTTCTCATGTACAACAGTTCGGTACGCCAGAGGGAGATCGCAACCACAAGTAGGCCTACCACTAGGCACATACAAGACAGAGAGACACCATTGCCCATCTACCTGGGCATCATGATCCACACAAAGACCCGCAAACGAGCACTTGTGGACACCCTCTTTGACCTGGGACTATGCATTTCCTATGATCGGGTGCTGGATATCTCCACAGAACTTGGAAACAAGATCTGTCATTACTATGAGGTGGAAAAAGCTGTCTGTCCTCCTCAACTCAAGGGTGGCCTGTTTACAATGGCAGCAGTGGACAATATTGACCACAATCCCAGTTCTACTAGTGCACATGACTCATTCCATGGAACTGGGATCTCTCTCTTCCAACACCCAAACGACGCTTTCACTGGGGTTCAGCGGAATGTTGCTACCAATCTAGACAACACTCAGAGAGGACCCAAAAGAAAGGCAGCTCAACTGCCAGACATGTACACCAATGTGCCTCCTGTTGCTCTGCTCAGACAGGATCCTCCTGTACCAAATATTGAGGGACCCAACAAAGCAGACTGTCAGCTGATGCCTCACGCCATGCAGAAAGAGTACAGGTATGTTAAATCCTACTAGCGTATACTGTGCCACGTGAAATACAATGACTACTATCACAGTAATAGAACTACTACAACCCTAATGAATTAATAAAACATCACTCTCTGCACTTGTTGTTTCACAGTTATCTTGAGCAGATGAAGACTGTGCTGGCCACTGATACCCTCCAAGGGGATGAAACCATCTCATGGGCTGCATACCATGCTAGCCTCCAACTGCCAAATGCAATACCAGAGAGCAGTGTCACACTCACTTCTCTACTTCCCCTCTTCTATGACCAAGCCAAATCTGTCGCCATGATTCGCCATTCCATGGATATGGTGAAGCAGGCTGTGGAGATTCTAAATCCTGGTCAGGTATGCCATGGTGCTCCTTTCGTAGTTTTAGTGCAGTATTTTAATACTGATTTTGTATTTTAATATTGTATGTTTAGTATTGTATTTATTTAGTATAGCATTTATTAGTGATGGTAGTATTTATTTAGTATTTTAGTTTATAGTTCTTTAGATTAGCAAACCACGAGCCAGTGGAACAAAATTTCTTTCAGATTGTGCATCTTTTGTACTTTTGAATGATGATAAAATTCTATTCTATTCTATTCTATTCTAGGTAACCATCATCACTGTAGATCAACCTCTGTACGCAGTGGCAAAACAAATCCAGTGGAGCTGGCCAGCGACTCACGGTGAAGATCACTTTATTGTGATGTTTGGTGGGCTTCACATTGAGATGGCTGCACTCAAGATACTTGGCGACCTACTGGCAGGGAGTGGGTGGACAGGGGCACTTGTACATGCTGGAGTTGCTACTCCTGGGACAGCAGATTCCTTTCTGAAAGCCTCCCATGTGACACGCACCCGACGTGCTCATCAAGTCACAGCCAGCAGCCTATATCTTCTCCTGCAGAAGGCCTACACTGAGTACAGAAATGACCTGGGTGAGGAAAATGATGTGATGTCCCTGGAAGACTGGTGCAATGAAAGAGCCGTGTCATGTCCCCAGTTCCACTTCTGGTCCATCATACTGCAGCTGGAGATAGAGGTAATGGTCTACGTGCGATCAATAAGAGAGGCCGACTTCCAACTCTATATAGATGCCCTGACCAAGATCGTACCTTGGTTCTTCGCCTTGGGGCACACCCACTATGCCAGATGGATACCAGTCCACTTGCGTGACATGATTACGCTAAAATACACTCATCCTGATGTCCACGGGCAGTTTCTGAAAGGAAACTTTGTTGTGAAGAAGACGACATGCAGCTTCTCTGCTATTGCCATTGACCAGGCCCACGAGCAGAATAATGCCTCCGTGAAAGGTGATGGTGGTGCTGTGGGCCTGACAGAGAACCCTGCAGCCCTGCGACGCTGGATGGTGTCTGGTCCCGAGATGGCACGTGTGGTTAGAGAGTTTGAGGCATCCACTCAGAAGAGAAAGGAGACTGACAACCGGCACCATGAGCAAACCAAACGTGCACAGATGGCATTTGCACAAGATGTTAAAGCACTAACTAGTGCTATCGAAGACATGGGCAATCCATTCTGTGAAAAGAGCAGTGTAGATCTTCTTGTACTGGATACCAGAGACCTTGCAGATGCAGCAGTCGTCAACACTGTGAACAAGATTGAGAAACTTGGACAGGAACAGTATGACACCTATGTCAGTGAGCGCCTGGTCAACCAGACAAAGCCCATCAAAGACCCCATCAAGAAGAACAACCTCCCTCTATTCAGCCGGCCTCCAGTCCGAGAGAAGTCCAGGTCCCAACAGCAGGTCTCATCCCTGAAGAATGACTGTTCCCTGTTCTCTAGGCTGTACATTGCATCACAGATACGTGATGGAGATCTGGAGGAGTTCTTTGAGCATGAAAATCAGGCATGTCCACCAGCATTGTCGCAAATGGGCAAGCTGAGAACCGGTAACAAGTCAGTCTTGGTGGGTTGTTTGGAGGACCTGGTTCCACTTCCTTCACAACAAGAGAATGCATCCAACCCCACAGTACAGGTCATCATCCTTGATGGGGCTGCTGTCGTGAACATGCTACGACCAGGTGCTGCTAAGACATTTTCTGATTACGCGCAGCAAGTGTTCTTCCCATACATATTATCTCAGCTGCAGCATGTCAGCAGAGTAGATATAGTGTGGGATGAATACCTCACTGAAAGTCTGAAGACCGAAACACGCAGCAAGAGAGGGAAAGGAGTGCGTAGACGTGTTGAGCCATCCAGTGCCATTCCTGGAAACTGGTCAGAGTTTCTGCGAATCGATGACAATAAGGCTGAGCTGTTCTCCTTCCTGGCAACTAGTGTGACAGCGCTTGACACTAACAAGCAGGTAATCAGTACCCATCATGCTGAAGTCCTCTGTACCCAGCCCCGAGATGCATCAAGTCTTGCACCATGCACACATGAGGAGGCTGATACCCGCATCCTACTGCACCTTGGAGATGCTGTGAAGGAGGGGTACACCAAGGTGTCAATACGCACAGTTGACACGGATGTGCTGGTACTGGCAGTGACAGCAGCCCAACGCCTCAACATCACTGAGCTGTGGGTTGCCTTTGGAGCTGGGAAGAGTTTTAGGCATTTAGCAGCTCATGAGATGGCGAGGGCACTAGGACCGGATCGGTGCATAGCGTGTTCCATGCCTTCACTGGATGTGACATAGTGTCATCTTTTGGTGGAAGAAGCAAGAAGACGGCATGGGACACATGGATGACCTTTGATGACGTCACTGCAGCCTTCCGTGCCTTGGCTGCCACCCCAGACACCATAGATGACTGGATGGAGCCTCTGGAGCGATTTGTGGTATTGCTGTATGACCGCACTAGCAGCCAGGAATCAGTTAACCAGGCACGCAAGGAGCTCTTCACCCAGAAAGGTAGACCAATTGATGGACTCCCCCCAACACAAGCAGCACTGATTCAGCACACAAAGAGGGCTGCCTACCAAGCTGGTCACTGCTGGGGACAGATGATGGTTGCAGCCCCTGAACTCCTATCCCCGGGTGACTGGGGGTGGAAGAGGAAGGACACAAGTGGATGGGAAGTTTACTGGACCACACTACCAGAAGCAACCCAGGCCTGTCGCGAACTCCTCCGCTGTGGCTGCAAAAAGGGGTGCAGTGGACAGTGCAAGTGTGTCAAGGCAGCACTTCAGTGCACTGCGCTTTGCCACTGTGGTGGACTGTGTCAGACCTAAGTGAAGAGGCATTATATTGATTTTAACAACCATTGCACTCACATGTCACAGTTTGAAAACATGCATAACTCTGATAATAATAAATAATACTGATATTATTGCTGTATGGTGACTATAATTTAGTTCCCTGAATGCCAGATATATGTAGTTAGGTAGGTCCTAGCATGTTGTAAAAAGTACCACTGCATTCCTCATCCTTGAAAATGTAGGAGTAGCCACTGGAATCAAGAGTGTAGGTGGTCTAGAACCTGAACAACCGTTATGCTGTTTGAAGTGCTGGCTGCACAAGTTACCTGTCAAGGGCTGGTGACATCAGATGGTGAGGTGATGTCTAATAACCTATTTGTATGATAATATAACATTCTTTGGTACATATAAATGCCATTTTTGGGTGACTGGCCTCTTTACTTTAATAATGACAAACATATATGCATGCCTTTGGAATTTTTTATTCCTTATTCCATTTCCGCCTGTAATTCAAGTGCGATTAGATGTACATATTTTCAAAAAGGAGCAAGGTACAGATGAAATCTCTTCTGCATTGTGTGCAACAACTGTTTGTGAACATGCAGTCAAGATTTGGTGACATCCTGATAATTATTTCCAGAGAAACAAGTGATAAGGCAGACGCTGTCTGTTTTGGAGAAGCCTCGTGTCGGCCATTTTGGAAAATGGCCGCCATTGTTGCCATCGGACAAATATGCGATGGCCCTGGTTCCAAAAATCTTCCTTTGGGTATGCTCTAACAGTGTGCCAAAGCTCATGCTTGTATCATTAAATGCACAATCCATTCACATATCTGCCGTACTACCAGTGCTCATTTTGGTATTCATGAGCTCCTGCACCTTTTCTCTCTCAATAACTCAGCCATTGCAGTATTACAAGTCTTTCTGTCTCTTCACCTTTCTTTCCTTAAATTGCAATCCGATTTGCACTTAACAGCTCGGAAACATTCTTCCCACGCCAAAGTTGACTTTGTCTTCAGTTGCGTAATGGAATAAATGTTCAGCGATGCGAGATCAGATGTATAACACAAACTTTGCCGTCAAGAAAAAAAATCATTAAAAAAAAAATAAACCCTGTGATGTCACAGATTTCTTTGGGCGATGGAAATGTGAACAAATTTTTTTTGGCAGAACTCAGCTGTGAAGGTTTTCAGTTTCAGTTCTTTCTGCGAGAACATTCCCACTCAACTGCCTTCTTGTTGTAGCCCGCCCTACAGCTTTCTGTTTTAGTGTCTTTTGAGATATGTTTTCTTCCATGAAGAGAAAAAGCCTGTAAATTAGCCATTGTCTAGATGTATCATTCTCATCTTTAGGCAATATAGATTTTTCAGATATAACTTTTTTGGACAGAATAAGTAGACACAACACACACACACACAAGCATAACTATTGAGCTCTTGCTGTCTGTCTGGGATTTGTTCTGCAGCGCAATGCCTTTGTATTGATCTAAGAAACAGGATTGTGTGATTTTTGCTCGTTTTTAAATGAAATATGACTTCTAACAATTTCTCACTGTTTAGGTGAGGCCTAAGCCAACCGTGGTAGTTTGGTAAGCAATGGTCGCCACCCTGTGGTACTCTTTGTAATTGCATGCATGCTCGCCATACCCATAAGCTCAGCGTGGATTGTCAAAGGCACTATTTTTCCAGAACCAAACCAAAAGTTGAAAAAAGAGCAAAAGACTCTGCGATAAACATAGTGCCGGTCTGATATGTACGTGTATGTCACAGTGAGGCAATGCCGGTCTGATATGTACGTGTATGTCACAGTGAGGCAATGCCGGTCTGATATGTACGTGTATGTCACAGTGAGGCAATGCCGGTCTGATATGTACGTGTATGTCACAGTGAGGCAATGCCGGTCTGATATGTACGTGTATGTCACAGTGAGGCAATGCCGGTCTGATATGTACGTGTATGTCACAGTGAGGCAATGCCGGTCTGATATGTACGTGTATGTCACAGTGAGGCAATGCCGGTCTGATATGTACGTGTATGTCACAGTGAGGCAAACAACTCTGTTCATGAGTGTTGAATGAATAACACTCACCAAGGAAATTTTAAGCTCTGCCAAGATCAAGACTTGTGAGAATTATTGGATTCTAAGAGTTTCATAATGCACAATTTATTTGACTCTTATTTATCAGGGAGGATTGCATCGGTGGTAGTGCTGGTGACACGGTGATAATGGGAGCTGTAGATCACAGTGAAACGGATTCCTCAGATCTGAGATTCAGCCTCACAAAGATGGCATGCCAATTTTTGGCTATTTTTTTGTAACAACCTTTTTTGCCTCATTAGGAATGTGCCGTTTTAAATTATTCAATGGTTGCCACTGATACTCCTCACAATGCCGCTCTCCAAGGGTCATTGTCATTCTGCCAGTGCTGATGAATTATTGTCAAAAAGTACCAATCAGCAAGCGTAGACCATACTGACAAACATCTTGCATGATAAAATGCACAAAATATAAACAGTCTATGATTAATGCTTTATAAATAAGACCAAGAGTAAACACTGGCTGCAATTGCCTTTATTGCATAAACATATCCTGACAACGTCAATGCTGCAGGCTTGCTGCATTCAGAGAACTAAATTAATGAACTAAGGGAAAAAAAACATAATTCACATGAGTTGTGGTTTGATTTGCAAAGTACAAATTATTAATTCAACAATATGGCCTAGGTTATAACAAGATAATGAAAACGATGCTGAAAGGCTTTACGTTAACTGCATCCTAATCTACATACACAACACATTCATATACACCGCATACTGTAATAGCAACAAAGAAAAACAACCACAGATCACTTCATGAAGTGTTATTAAGGGTTAAGGCCCTGTTTTTCCATTTTCTGGCCTGCAACTCTATTGAAATCCAATATTACACCGTTCTTTGTGAATTCGTAAGTGCTAATTGCTATGCTAAAGCAATGATCAATCGTAATGATTTTTGTGCAATGCAAGAAACGACTGCCTTAAATGAATGTCTTACACTGGACAATTCCATGGACAAAGCGACTTCGAGCACAAACTACCAGAATCCACCTGTGCTCAGTTTGAATTAATTAAATAATTAGCTGAGGTTCAGGTAGAAGTGTCTTGATGATGAGGCTGAATAATAACTTCACTGCTGGAGAGCTGAATTAGAGGCTAAATATATCAGACTGCCGCAAGCGCAAGACCTTATCGCATTCCTCAGAGAACACATTGTAAATATTTATTGCTGAACTTCCAATGGTTACTCTGCACATTGTATGGTGGTCATTTGCTGAACTGAAAGTGTTTCTTCTGAAACAATAAACTTTCAAGCAGTCATTTTAAATTGTTATTTGTCCAATGACAATGTAGAATAATGGTAAGGGAACTAGGCTGGCAACTCGAGCGCGAGGCACTGCTGTTGTACTCTTGAATAAGGCACTTAACCTGCACTGCTTCAGTAAATATCCATTCGTTCCTATGAAGTCACTGAGAATAAGTGCATCTCATGAATACCTAAGATGTAACGTTATGCACTGCTGTGTGCATGGTTTGAAGTTTACCAATTACATATGATGTTTCCATCCTATGGAAAGTGTATGATAATATGCAATTAATATGTAGCTGTTATATTATCATGTAGCACTGGAAATACTATATGTGTATTATAAAGAAAACACTGAAACAAGTGCTTGACAGCTTCCATCACAGTCTTATAGCCAGCAGGGGGAGTTGTACAGTAGCTGATGAAAACTGTCCAGAAAAGACAATGTTTCCACTTTGGATTACTCGAGCTGAAAAATGTTTTTCATCAGTTACTCAAACCAAAGCCCTTTGTTTCAGGAAAGCCTGACGGTAGGATAAAAATACGGCTCACAATTATTGAATTAGGATATTGAGCGGGCCTATTTTGTGCCCCATTTAGTGTTGACGTCACTGGCAGAGAAAAAAAAAAGTTGTTATTTGCTATACCTGATTAGATTGTGAGTTGTCGTGCTCCTCATCTCTCTGATGAAATTAGCCCAGCACTTTATATGAATCTGCTGTCAATACACGTTTTCACCACACACGGTTTACCATTGTGAAGACTTAACTATTCAGTTAAACACACAGATTTTAAACAAGAAAGATGTTGCCTAACAAGGGACATTTATGCACAACAATAAATGAGAAGTGAACACATTTCCCTTTTTAATAAATAAAGGGAACGTGTGAGAAAACAAAATGCGATAAAAAAGGAGTCTGGGAGATGTAGGCGCTGCAAGCAGACTCAGCTGGACGCCAGTGAACTCCAGGAAGAGGAATATAATTGATAATTGAATATAGTCTGCGAGGCTGCCTGTTCTTGGCAGCTCTTTCTGTGTTTACTACCACAGGAGATTTGTATCGCGGGCTTTGGTATTGGATCTGCGGCGCATAGATTGCTTCTGCCTGGAGCCAGAGGTACGCTGTCAAGTTGCTCAGCGAGTTGAGTCATCTATTGACAAAGAGCTACTGGCCGACACATTGCCACGCTGCCTCCTCTCTCACTGCCGACCGGGGAACACAGGAGGTGGAGGCAGGGACAGAGCGCACAGCTGAAGGGAGTCTCTCAGTTGTGTTTTGGCCACTCTCTCCAAGGAGGAGGCAAAGGGAGGCATAAGCAAGCCAATAGCAGGACAGATAGGTAGAGTGTACGAGAGAGATAGACAGAAACAGAGAAGAAGAGAGGCCGAAAGAAAGAAAGTAAGACACGGAGAGAGAGAGAGATAAATATTGTAAATCAGAGAAAACACCAGAAAGATTTTGGGCTCCAAGGGAGGCTGAGCGGTGGCGAAAAAAGGGCTGAGTGTTTGGGAAGGATGACCGCCTACCTGCACAAGCAGCAGAGCTGTTGCCGGGCAGCCGAGAGCCGGAGTGTGGAGCTCCTGTTCAGCGACGGCCCGTGCTCCTGCGTGTGGAGAGACGCTCCCCACGGATACAGCTACAGCTCCCGGACGCTGCCTCACTCCTCCGGGGCCACGCTGCCCCGTCAGCGCGCCGCGCTCTCCACCTCCCGCTCCGAGGGCACCTGGAGGGGCTCCAGCAGGGCCTCCGCGCGGGGCAAGAGCGGCAGCTGCGACCGGTGGGCCGACTGCAGCTGTCACGAGGGCGGCTGGCAGGACCCCTACCAGGTAACAGCGGCCCCCAGGCTCCGCTACATAGCCCAGTAGGAGTCGATCTGCAGAGAGAAGTGATTTGGACGGCTGTATTACTGTAATTACGCTTAGCTAACATATTGAGCTAGTTCTATAGCCTATGGCATTCTTTAATTAAACATTTTGAATTTTTGATAGCTAGTATATTTTTAACTTGCACTAAATGCAAAGCTACCAGCACTTCCCTTGGCAACATAGTGAGCCAAAACTTTTTCAGCTATTATGAGAGCCTGCTTCTTATTTGCAGTGACTACCAGTTGAATAAAATGGACCAGGCATTGTATAGCCAATAAGATGTAGTGAGGAAATTAGGTGGACAGATTTAAGAGCCAGGTTTTTGGGAGTCAGCAAAACACCACCCGGTTTTTTGTTTGAACTGAAGGTGCTCTTTTTTGTGTGATTGCTTTTAGAGAAAAGGTGACATTTTGCTTGTGTTTTCATTGCTGATATATTTTGGAAGTTAGTCTATCACTTACAGCATACCCCTACCGTGCTGCTTAGGGACTGGGTACTGAATTTGGACCATGCTTGACCAGTAAAAACTGCATATTCTAGCTGAAGGAGAATTAACTTATTTAGCTTGCATCTTATGTGACGCAAGAGGCAGGGCTTTGAGACGGTATCACTTTTCTCAATAGCCAGCACAGTTCTGGTTATTGGTCACTTGAGAGGAGGGAAAACGTATAAAAAAAGACCTGTAAGACTATATTTATAAAGTATCTTGCTTACTCTGCAAGCTCTTTTTTTTGCTGCTGCCTCAAATGGCCGTTTGTTTAAATAATTGTTGTGTTGAAAATATTACCCTGTAAACAATATAACTCAAGTGATGCTTAATTTATAATAGCAGCTTAATTTGTTTATTTAGAAGTTTGGTTCAGGATAAGAACCTTTTGAGCTGAAACATCTTGTTTTTGAGGGGGTCTTGTAAGGTAGAATTTGTGCAAATGAAGCACAATGTGGTACTCAAACTGCAATCTTATTAGATTGAATAGAGGTAATTTCTATAGTAATGGAAGCGGGGGGGTTGTTTGTTTTTTTATAGTATGAGTTTATATTTTATATTGCTCAGAATTACATTAATATCACTGTGATTGGTCCCCCGAGCATCGTGTCAGTTAGTATGTCCCTGAATGAGTACACTTTTCAATTATCCCATCCTCTTTTATTTGTGGGATTTCTGGAATAATAAGTTCACTAATTGCATACATTTGGACACACGGGCATGTAATTATGTATACCCTAATATAATAATATCATAATATAAATTTATTGTAGCTGGAATAAATGCAATTATAAGATATAAAAAATATATTTAAAAAAATATAACTAATAATAGCTATACTTTTTGCATTATGATGGCAATCACATTGAAGGCCACACAAACAATCACACACATCATGTGCTGTTAATCAAAGACTCATGAACCAATCAAAAGATGTGTTTGTCCACAGGAGCACCCTTTAACTTGTTTGAATCAGTGACTCATATATCCCTCTATCTAGAAGTCTTCCTTCCTCCTAACCCCAACACTGCACAAAGTAACTCAAGATATGCATGTATGTACACAAACACGTAGGTAGGGGTCAGGTTTGATGAATGAAGCTCGTTATTTCACTTGTTGCTTCTTCACCTATGCTGTGGTGATTCATCAGTGTCACAGTCAGTACTTCAGTGCTGATGAGTGACCATGTCCATTCTGGTCTGATTCATAGTATTACTTTTTTTAGGATTTAGAAAACAGTAATGCAAAAGGTAATCTGTAAATCTACACACGCATATAATGTAATCTATTTTATTTGTATTATTTCTTTTATTCAACTGGACTACATTGATTAATGGCTGGCTGTGGCATTTTAAACTTTTTGTCGAAAGCCTACATCGTGCATACTTCTACAATCTGTTCTTCAGATTGACTCCCCATGTGAATACCTTAAGAAGTCTTTATGAACTTATTTGCAGTTTGGATGGGGGATGGGGGGGGGTGATGCAATATCAGACCCCATATCCCCTTCTCCAGTGGAGTCACACTCATGCTGGACTCTATGCTGTTGCTGTAGCATCCTCTTAGAGCTTGGGTTCCAGTTCAGCTGCTAGAACAACCGTGCGGAAAGATTTATACAGCGGACTGGATTCAATCAACATTTGTGCCTAACTTTGGTTCGGATCAACTTTTGTCCTCGGTGTACTTTTAGTTAGCTTTGTCTTCCATTTCTTTGTCCTTTTTCCTTCAGGGCAAAGTTACAGGGGAAAAAAGCTGATTGAATACAGACATGTTTCTTTTTGAGAGAAGACAGGCCAGTCCTACCGTGTCAAATCCTCACCCCGAGTCTTTTACTCGGCCGAGCTGTGAGCTTGGCCCGCTCTCCCTCGTACCTTCATCCCAATCTCTGCTGCTGAAGTGAGCGCACTACCAAACGGCCCCCGCTGTTTTTCTTTTGCTTGTTGCCGTAGTGACTGCACCACTCTCAAGGGCACTGTGTATCAAAGCAGGAAGGAAAGACAAGGCGGGGATGGTGAGAGACATTGAGAGCGTTGTTAATTAGTATGACATTTAAAATAATACATGCAAATTCGCAGCTGTGCCTACTCTGGGAGACAGTTTATCTGCACGGTGTGGACAGGAAAATCATGTAGAACGCAGCAATGTGTGTGTGTGTGTGTGTGTGTGGTATTTTACGTCCGGTTTGGTTATGAACAAGAGGAAGTCGGTTGTCACATAAAGATCAGTGTTGTGGTCCTCATATTTTGATGATAAAGTTGACGAAGGTGTGAATATGGTGGGATGATACAGCACAGATGCATTCTGGTCACTTTAAAAGCCTTTTTAACAGGTGGAAATCCATCATTCGTGTAATGGATGAAAGCTCCAAGCTCATGCATTGTGACTCTGTAATCACATTCATTTGCTGTGTGTTTGTCTGCATAAATGACACAACATTTGGGTGACATTGGTAACCGCCAAACTCAAAATGTGTCTGAAGGAAAGCCCTTCACTACAGCGTAAACACTGCTGTTCTCTCGGTCACTAGTATTGGTTATTAGGCTAAAGTTTGTGATGATGATTGATTCATAGGTACAGAAATGCATCTAAAATATTGTAGTCACATCTTGCACTATACATAGACGCTGCACTAAATTATTGACTATACTATACGAGAACCGAACAAAGTGCAGTCCAAAGAAGTTGCATGAATAAGGTACAGTTCTAAGATCATGAAGTCCATGTTATTGTAGGCGGTTGCTCAGCCTAGTTCCTGGAAAACATGCTATTTGACATTTAATTACAAAAGGACATGAAGATACATATATCACAATTGCAACAATACTAGCTACTAATAATGATAATCATCGTCATCCACGCCAGAGCTTTACTTCAATCAATACTGTTCTTTAATTATGAGAGACAGTACACTCCTGAAATTTACTGGAATTATGTTATTAATTATATAGATCAGGAAATATAGAGCTTAAACTGCATTTGCCTGCTTTCATTTCTGTCATGGGTTCCACTCGATAGTTGACGGTGGAAAGTGTAAGCAGGAAAATTGTTCTTGATGGTGACATTAAAGGCACAGGGTTGACATCAGGATATACATACTGCAAACTAGCCTTCATCTAGAAGGTTGAAAGACTATTGTGACTGTGTATACTACATCAATTAAATTATTTTTTTAAACTCAATTATGAAAGGTATTTACTATTTCCCCTGTATTTCCTGCATTGAATGGAAATAGTGTTGGTTAAATAGTAAGCTGTATTTTTATGCAGGGAGATACATAAAGTACTGTGGAATATGAGTAGTTGTCACTGAATTACAAATGTGTATTAGCATATTGATTTGTAGTATGAAGTGGATAAACAAACCTTATGACTGCACTGCCATTAGATTTATAGTAGTCATTATGGAACATTAGATATTGATAAGATTTTGACTTTCCACTTGATTAAAATTTTTACAAAAAAAAAGGCACCCATATGAAAAAATGAAGTACACTTGCGGTTTTTTTTCTCGACATTTGGAATGCAGAGTCATATCATTGCTGAAACTCCCCCATTATTTCAGGAGAGCTTAGACTAGCAACTAGCAAATCCATCAACTGAAATGGGCATAGACAGTCACCACACAGCTGCCACGGGCAGACTGCAGGCACTTGACCAATCAGAGTTGCTCTAGCTTGATGAGCCCGCTGAGCGCTCTTTTACAGGCGATTATACTCCGATCTGCAGGGCTCCCAGCCAGTTCGCATTGGCACTGTCAGCAGGATTCAATTCCAGACCGCAAGCAGCCTATACATTGAGAATTTTATGAGTTTTCGTTGAACGCACCACACAAAAGCCCCCTGCAATATTGGAGTAACTGGCTATTTTAAGATTCAGGCAAGCTACGAGCACATTGGAGCTAGCTAATCAGTTAAATCAAACGCCTAACACTCAGGCCCAGATTTAATAAAGGATAGCGCGTCTACCGTGGGTGGATAAAGACCTGTCAAAATGTGCTGGGGAATTACTGACCACTTGGAATGGGTAAAATTAGTTTCTCTTGGGTTGTGTTTGCACCCCATATATAGAGTGTTCAGTTATTTGTATGGATATTCATAACTGGGATAAGTGTGATAAGACTAGGTGAGCATTTTGGACGCTATGTTTATTAAATGTACCCATCATGCTGTCCATTGGTCCAGGTTCTACGCCGCTTGTCCCCAGCAAAGGTTTTCAGGAGCCACAGGGTCTGCTGGTTTTCATATTCACCTTAAAATCAGAAATTTGAAGTCAGCAATTGACACCCAAGAAACCAGGAGAGGTTTCTCATTTGCTGTAAGTGATCAATTATTGCTGAGTAACAACAAAAGCTAGCTGACATATGGCTCTCCAGGAACAGGTTTGGGAAGTACTCTCTATCACGAGAACTGTGATGACATGTGTGGTCAGTTAAAACTAATGCCTAGTTAAAACGTACAGCACAATTAGCCTGACCGGTAAAAAGAAAATCCTGAAAGATTTACGTTAAACAACGTGTAAAGAAGCTGTGAGCCATGCATTGAATAGACCGTAGATTAAGTTGCTGAGAGTAGAGTGACGGGTATAAACATTGTTTCCTGAAAACATGGCCTGCTGCACAGCGTAAGTGCTTGCAATGAGATAGGCCTGTGATGAGCGCTCCATCACATTCACTGTAATGAGTTTTACTCAAATAATTATATCTCCCGGATAGAGACGTTGGAATTATTATTGCAGTTTGACTAATGCAGTTATTATAGGGGTTTTCCCTCCAAATTCCCCAGAACATTTCGATTGCAAAAATGGAAGTGATGCATATAATTTCAAGATCTATTCAAAATACACACGAGAACTACATGGGAATATAGTGAAAACCACATGAAAACATAGTAATATTAGGCACTGTAGAGCAACTATAGGCACTGCCCATTTGGACAGAGCGTAGACTATGAGTTTATGAAAGACAATGGCTGCTGAGCCACTAAGATGAGCTTACCAAAAACTCCATTCAGACCTCAAAAACATGCCCACTGTAGAAAGTTCTCAGCTCACATTCAGCAACATGACATTCTGCTCCAGAGTCACTTCCTTTAATTCCACTGGGAATGCACACGTCCTACTGTGTGTTTAGTCATACACTTGACCATACTGGACAGTGTGTGTAGGCCTTAGCTTTAAATAGAACCTACGGTATTTCTGTTTCTTGTGGAATACATGTAATGTATTATATGACGGCATAGTGTACAATTCACATCTTTGCTTTCGCAGGCAAATGCCATTATCTCGAGGGACTTAGATTATTTGTCTTTTTATTTTACCGATTATTCATTTATACAGCTGCGTGTTTACTGAAGCAATTAATGTTAAATACCATAACACAAGGCTACAACAACAATACCACACCAGGGTACTGATACTGCAATGTATGAGCTACAAGCCTAGAGTCACATGAGGCAAGAAAATAATCCCCAGTTAAGGTTATGGGCTGTCAAAACCGCTCATGTCAGACAGTGTTCCTGTGTGGGGAGTGAGCCGTTCTGAGCTGCTGCTTGCTGCTAACTTCCTGCTCTTGGGAGGGTGATGCAAGGACAATAGCAAATATACTAACCTCCTGCTATAACAGTATTTTAGTAAGGATATAGACACAAAAGTGAGTCGCTGAAAGACGGTACGTGCAGCAATATTCTATGCTTTTGTAGAGGTGCAGAGTACAATATTTTCTCTAACTGTTGTGTGTCAGACTAACTCAATGTCATCATGGTGACAAAGGCTGGATTACTGGATAAAATAATATCAATAAAAATATTAATATTAGATCTGCAATGCAATGTTTTTTTCTTCACTGTCAAACCCACAATGGGCTATTCTGCATGAAAATAACACTCAGGTAAGAGGTGCTCTACAAAGCGTTTTTTGTTTTTTTTAAGCTGCCGTAAAAGCCAATTTACTCTGTGTATGATTTTTATGTCTAGGTGAACAAGTGTCACAATCTCGCTGCTGATTGATTATTATAATTTTTTTTAAACATAAATTTCAGGTGCTGTACTCATAACTTTTCTGAAATAACCCTAGGTTTACCTCCTGTCATTCAAACACCATGTACAGTTGTGTACTATATTGTGACAGAGGCCTTTGTCAGAAATAACACAAATACTTTAATCTACGTGCAGAAACCTGGCCTGGCCTGTCACAGGGAAAGCCTATCACCACTAACAGGTTTAGGAATGGTGTGGATTGTTTGAAATTTTAGATGTGTTCCTGGTCTATTATCTATGAAGCCATTTTTGTTCATTTTGTTCATTTGTCTTCTCCTATTGTCTGTTCTCCAACAGAGGATAATCGATGAGGCTTTGTTACTGAATTAAAAAATGCCTCCAATTTAGAGGACTTTACTTTGCCACACTCCCGTGGTTTTAAACTCATAAGGTTTTGAACTGAACTGTTTTTTTTCTCAATGCTATACAAACATTGTAACTTGAACACCTACAGTACACTTAACAAAAGTACTCGAAGGTTGATCAGAAAATATGTGCCACAATTTAATTGCTGGGTAGAAACCAAGAGGTTGTTTCAATATTATACATGCGTTTACAGGATATTGTACCTTTTTTAAATTTGGTTTCAGTAGCAACCTGTTCGTTCTGAATGCACGGCAGGGGAGAGTCCTTCTATAATGGCGTCTGATTGCTGGTGTTATCGATTTTAACATTCCTGTCCTGAAGCCCCCCCAAACACACATTTCATTCACCTAACACGAGGATGTTGCACTCACAGCGCTGCATCCATTAATGCAGTTATCAAACCTCTCCCTGTAAGCAGGTAGTGTTTCGATGGCTGGCATCGATCTCAGCTGCCAGTAATCTGCCTCTATCTCTTCAACAGTCGCCTTTTGTGCCCTGCGCGGCGGCTGAATGCTAACGCGCCCGGAGGAGAATCAGACCGAGCGCGTCCCTGCTGAATTGAGTCTGACGTGTTTGTTTGTGTCCCACCCCCTTCCTCTCTGCAGGTTTTTTAAAGGGCTGAAAGGCAATTCAAAGGCTGTATCTGCTCAGAACACTCTGGCTTTGTCCAAGGGTTTTTGCACCTTTTTCCCTCTCATGCAGAATGATCGCAAGCCTGTGTGAAACGCCACCTCGTTTGCTGCAAAGCTAATTGGACTCAGACTAGGACGCCTCTCTTCAATCACAAAGTTGTTTAGCGCTTGGGCCATCCAATAGTTAGACTGGGTTTACGTTGCTACAGCAGCGCCTGTGCTTGTGGTGAAATAGATTCAGGATCACGCTCAAACAAGTGTGTATCTGCCGAGGCACATGCGTGAAATGTGTCCAGTGTCTGACTAAATTCATTGATGGATAATACTTATTGATGTACTGATGTGATGCTGCTTATTATTATTATTATTATAAACTGAAATAATATAAACGTATATAATAACTCCAGATAATGGTCTATCCCTTTAAATGCTCATAGTTTTTACATTCATATTTCATTGAAGAAATTCAGGACCTTGCTCAAGTTTACGATGGCAGTGTACCTTGGGTTTTTACCCCCCCACCTCGTGGTACAAGCCCGGTTCCTTAACCACGACATCACGCTGCTTTTGAGTTTACATGCCATGCAGTGCAAACAGCATTATTAGCTGACTCGGGCGTGTGCGTTTGCTAAATCGGCGCTGGCAGTGCTGCTGTAGGCGGTGATAGAATGTGATTGGCCCAGATGCAGCACTGTCCCCACGTTGATTAATCAGCGGGTACCATCTGGCCTGTGCTGCGGAGGTATGAGGTGGCCGGGGTGCGACCCGAATCTCCCAGGTGGGGGGCGCTGGCTCCCCTCCGAGCTGCCGTGTTCAGGACAGGTGCCCTGGTGGCTCTCTGATGAGATGCGTGTTTAGAGATACAGAGAGACAATCTGCTCCATTCTGACTGATTTGAAGAGACAGAAAAATCGCTTCTACTCTTGCTAGGCCAGCTGATATAAGAACAGCTTCTTCAGCAGTGTTTTTCCAGATGTGTGTTTTTTGCTGGGCAATCTGAATTGTTACAAGGGTTACCATGGAGATTAGGTTCCACACAAGGCTACAGAACCACTGCTTAGATGTGATAAATATTGAATTTATTATTTAAAGTGTAAGTGTACTTTTTAATACCATAAAAACGTGTGAAAAACCGAACCCACACATAAACAATTTATATTTGTACTGAAGTGTAATACAGCCATGAAGACTATTAAATAAATAAAAATTTAATTTCTTGGGAATGGTAGTTTCACTTGACTGCGTCAAACTTTTTCCCTCATGACTTTCAGAACCTCGTTAACCTTTTCCAGATAATGTTAGTTTGGAGGTCCAATGAGATGCGCTCGTTCTGGGCCGTGAAGGGGCCAATCCTGCGAAGACACAGGGGTGGAGCTCATTTGGAAAGATTGTCCCTATCTCATAGAACAAGAGCAGCTCTTCTGGTTGATGAGGCGGTCACAGTTTGTCTGAATTGTAATACTCTGACACGTTATTCATGTACTTTTTAGGCAAGTGGCAGACGCTCTTATCCAGTGCAGCTTACACAATTCATGGTCTTTTATTTTACATACAATCAATTTATACAGCTGGGTATTTATTGAAATAATTAATGGTAATTACCTTGCTCAAGGGTATGACTGTGCCTCTGCTGTAAGTCAAGCTTACAACATTGGAGTAACAAAGCACGTTCCCTAACCATTGAATGTGACTATTTCAGCATTTAATATGAGCACTAAAACAAACTAAAAATGTTAACTGATAAATGGTTGTGATTGAACAGAGTAATTATTAGTGCAGATTAAGACACAACCATGGCAGATCTTTAATAGATTGGATAGCTCTTTAAGAGAATGCTTTTTTTCCATCAAAGAACCCCCTGCATCTATTAAGGGAATTCATGAATTCATTCATTTAAATTTAAAAGCTTTACAAATGCCTAATTTTACTGAATAAAATATGAAGTTACTTACAAATATATTTGCAATTTAATCTGTTATATTCCCAACTGGAAAAATATGAAGTGGAAAGCATTAAGCAATTACATACAGAGTATTCATTTTGTCGAGAGGTGCAGAGCCACTACAATGCTTTCTCTGTCATTATAGGAACCATGAGCAATGGTTCTGGTTTTAGTGTGTGTGCGTACGTGCGTGCGTGCGTGCGTGCGTGCGTGCGTGCGTGTTCTCATTTCTATCTTTTTTCTTTTCAGGCAGGTCCTGCTCCTATGATTGTCAATGCAGATACACTGGACTCTGTACCGTATGTAAGTATGAGTCTATGAGATAATTATTTTTAAATTCTTTGCTTTTTTTATTTTCATTTTTAAACTTGAAAATTGAATCTTTACAACAAGCTAAATTTTTTGTCAATTGTCCTTCTGAAGTCAATAACATTGGTAATGAGCAATAGACCATTCATTCACACTGCAGGAAAGTTAAAGTTGATGATCAGTTTGAACCAGAAAGTTCCCAGGTTAGTCACAGTGGAAAAACTCAACAACTGAGATTGTTTTCAGTTTGATGCAAAGCATTATGGGTCAGACCCCTAAATAAATGTTTAATAAAAAATAACTTTTTGTTTTTGTTTCACAGTTACCGGTCAGTGGGCCTCATTCATGAAACGTTCATGAACCTAAATATTTGCATACCTTTACATACAAAATAAGTTTGTATGAAGATTTACGCTGGATAGTTTTGTGATTGCTGAACTTGAACCTGAGTCTGTGAAGAAAAAAATAAAAATTATTGCTATTAATTATTATTATTATTATTATTGCTATTCCGTATTCAGTTGACGCTGATCGATTAAGGTCCACTGAAACTAAAACCTGAGCTCATTGATGGGTTCCCAAGACAAGAAGTTGGAAATGCTGTACTCCTCCTCATCAAATTAAGCTTGAGGGAACAAGAAGCCGTATGAACCATTAGAGCAGACAAGATCAATGTGTGGTGCAATATTTTTTTCAAGGGATTCCACGCATGATAGTTAATCATTAATAAATAACACCACTTTTTTGTCCATTATTTATCAAAACTAAAAAAAAAAAAATATTTAGGTTTGCATCAATACTTTTCTTTTTCATTCTTTATAAAACACAGAAGTGCCTTCTTCTCAGGGTGTGCAGTCTGTGTGTAAGCTGAAGGGAAAAAATTGTGAGACCTAAAGGGACAAAATGGAGACATATTCATGATAAGGGCTTATCAATCAGAAACGAGAACACTGATATCACAGGAAAACATTCTTTCTTTCAGCCTGTTCATTCTGCCGAATATATAATATTTTCGGAATGGAATATCTGCTTGTTTGCTGAATTTTCAGACAGATTAAAAACTCGTACTGTGAAGACGATCTCATGTTTCACTTTTTTTTGTCTTTTTATGATATTGTCCTTGTTGAAACATGCTAGTAATTGTAACATATTCTCATATTTATGCTTTGCGATACAATATATGATTATTTAAAAGTATGTGATTAAATTATATGGCAATGAAGTTAACAAAAACACTAATATCATATTAGTGAATTGGACCTTGTTGCATCTAAAGGTTGCTGGTGATCGTTATAGGTCAGTCTATGTTCAATATACATCACTGTGTGTTGTTCTTGAAATGATATTATATAGTACGTTTATAGATAGGTTTTTCTGAATCACCTTGCCGAAGCTTGTCTTTATTCAGTTTTTTTCAACCCTGCTGAAGACTGTTGACATACAGTATACCCAGTTCCATCTGGCAAAGCACTGGTCTGCTTTGATCGGGATTGTGGATTGAGTCTTCCTTTAACGTGTGATAAAGTCTGAGAACGTTCCCGTAATGATGTCCTGCAATGAGCGGAATTTGAAACACTAGCCTTCCATGCTTCTGTGACTTCCCATCTGGCCATACTGAACCTTGAGAGTGCTTGAGAGATTGCATTTCTCTCGCTTTTAGCTTTTCAGTAATCTATGAGAAATCTATATTCACCAACACGCCCTGAATATACTAGAGATTAAGTGAGTGTTGCATTGAACAGAGTTGACAGGTTCACATCAGGAGAGCAGTTTCTTCCCAATTATCCACAAGACTGTGGATGAAATGGCCGGTGAACAGTAGTCTCGCGAGACGTTCATTATACCTGCATAAGTCAACAATGGAGATAATGTCAAATCCTAGACTTTAGAAAGGTCTTTAAAACCTGAAGTGTGAAAAGAGCTTTCAACTCTGCTAACAGAACTAAACTTTTATCATGGGATATTGTGTCATTTAAAGTGTATTGACAACCAACCAAATGTGGTGTTTATAATAGTGTTTGATTTGAAGTGTTTGGCTGGAATAGAATATATTTAAACTACTGACAGAGTAGCCAACATACCTGTAATCTTTTTAAGTTTCTATCCTGCTTGTTTCCACCTTTCTTGCAATCTGCGGTGATTATAAATCAATGATCAGCATACATTCAGGTGAATCCGACCTGTGACATTAGATGCTAATAACATAAATATTATAGTTGTTTTTTTTATTTTGTGTTTGCTTGTTGATATAAAGTATTAATTATTAAAACATTTTAAAAAGCAATGCTACTCACATATTGTATACAAAGCATTAACCTTCTATATATCTGTAACAACACAATTCCTAATTCAGATATTTTTGGTGGGGAAAAATTAATGCAATGAAGAAAGTATGGGTTACCACCAAAGCAACTGTTTTGAAGATTAATTGAGAGCATGATATGGTCCTATGGCACTCTTCAGTGTACCGATATACCCTCTTGCCTGCTATATATTTACAGCATAGACCACGAGGCTTCCCTTTACTACTCAGTAAAACTGAAAGAGACCACTGATGCCATTACTCTGAAATCCCTGTGCAGATTTGATCTCAATATTTCACACTCTGAAGAGGAGTGCTTCACTATCTTAAGATGCTCTAAGAAGCCGTCTGGGGATATTTGCACTAGACTTATTCATCTTAAGATCATTAATAGAATGCACTGGACACCTTTGAAGCTCTACAATGCTGGCCAAAGGGACAGTCATCTGAGGGTGCATGAGCACATGCCTTCCAGCTTAAGGTTCTGATTGGGTTAAAACGGCAGTTATGCTGGGTAAGAGGTTCTTAGTCTAACGATGGAAATCCGCTAGCGCTCCCTCATTTTCATGCTTTCACAGTCAATGTGCTGCGTGTCAACTTCCTGTCAATGCTAACGCTCTAGCACCTTTGATCAAAGTGATGTTCATCTGCGACTGTAGCACATTGCCTAATATGCTTCATAAATGTATTATAAAAAAATATATTTTGCCTAGTTACAATTAAACTTTACCAATATGTTTCCCGTAACCCAAACTAGCACAATTCCAGGGCAATGCTGCCCCTGTTTTTCTATATTTTTTCATAACATTTACATTGATAATTGAGATTCTATGGTCGATTCTGGTTTCGCATAGCAATACCACAGACCTCTGTTTGACACATTAAAGGTTCAAGGAGACCCTGGCAAATCCTACCCCCTGCAGGAACTTTCTATATCCATCGACAACACCACAGTGACTCTTTCCCGGACCACCAGGAATTTTGATGTGACTGTAGAGAGTCAACTATCTTAAATGACCCACTTTAGTGCCATAACGTGGTCCTGCAGATTTGCACTTTTCAACATCCGCTGAATCAGACCATTCCTCACCAGGGATGCTGTTCAGCTCCTGGTTCAAGCTTCTCTCTACTGGCTCTTCAATGGTGGGACAACCTGCCCATCTTGTCAGGACAAAGTCTCTCCCCACCTTCCGATGTAACCTGAAGACTCAAATATTCAGGAAATACCTCTCTTCCTTTTCTCCACCCTGATTCCCATTGCCCTCTTCCACATTATCTCCGATCTATCCTATTAAAGAAAAACCCTCTCTCTCTTCCACATGTTAATTCTTATGTCAAACCTATCACGAGGTGTGTTATGACCCGACCGTTACACTCTCATTAATTGCTACTTGGAATGTTGGTGATTTACATATGTAGGTCTTTTTTTGTGCGCTAATTGTAAGTCGCTCTGGATAAGCGCGTCGGCTAAATGCCTAAAATGCAAATGACATGTAAATGAGACATGTGACAATAACCAGAAAGCCCATGTTTTGAGCTCCTCCATGAAAACATTGATTATTCTGTTAATCTCAGTGATTGAGTCAATGCTGCGTGACTCGATGGGGACTTGAGAGGCAAAGAAAGCGATCCAGCCTCATGGCTCACCACAATGCCAGCTGACTGCTGCTGGCCATTAATGACGCAGTTGTTCTTAGAAGATAATAGGGTCAGCACTCTATTTTCTCTACATTATTTATGTGCTCAGAAGATGGTCTTTTCCAGGGCAGTTTATCTAGCGTGCGTTTTACACATTCTAGATTTACTCTGGAATTTAGTTCAATTGCCTTGGAGGGTACTTTGCTCTTAAAAAAGCATGCACACACACACACACACACACACACATTGTGCGTGTAAACACAATAGGGATTAAATACTGTTCCAAAAACAATGTTAAAAAGTCTATGATTGGAAAAAAAAAAGGTAACCTCAGTTAGGATATGTAATCTTAGATTGTATTTGTTAATTTATAGTGTAATTAGTCTCCCGATTGAAACAGCTTTGATTTCAGATGGCATGAAAGCATGCTGGGTGGAAACGAATCCCCTATATTACTCTGGTGAGCGGGTCTGTCATAGGCTTTAAGGACTGCTAAAGTATGCACAAATTCACATGTTCAATGTTGTCATAAATGACAAATGATAAAAATGTTACATTTTATAAAAATGTTTCCTATAGTTTTCTTTGACTTTATAATTTTCTCAAATTTGAATAAAGGATTACTACTTAAATAAGGAATAGGAAGGACAGATTTATTTTGAGAAGAGTGCTGTGAATTTTGCGTGGTGTATCAGTGCATATTGAAAAATCCCTTAAAAAATTTTCCCTCACATATTATGTCAAACAAAGCTTGCAACAGCAATCAAAGAAAGAGTTCTCAAGGCCCCGTGTCAGTTAGTCTTTATTTAGCATCAGGAGGGAATTCAGAAATTAATTACTTTTCTACCTGGAGATAAATCGCCAATGAAAGCTCACTTTCATATGGACAGCCGAACAATCGCAATAATAACCCTAATATTAAATAAAGATTTTTTTTTTTTTAAACTCAATTGTTAAACCCTGTGATACGGCGCCAGATTTGCAGATGTCATTGCTGTCAATCTTTGAAGGACAAATACAAAGACCGACATTCATTTGATTGTCATCCTACACACAGACAAAAAGGCTATCGTTTTGTTTTAATAAGAAGTATAGTAAACAAAAATGGGAAATGCTGAACTCAAGGCTGGGAGAATATGGAATTGCACGTACCATTCTGCCACCAAACGCCCATTCTGACTGCTATTCTAAACCTAATTTAAAAAGGCTTCACTCGTTATATTGTTGTCAGAATGTCGTTTGTGTGGAAATAGGAAATTGAGAAGCTCGTTGTCATTCCTCAAGTGGCTATTTCTGTGTCCGTGCTGAAAATGGGAATCACTTCTTTCTTTATTATGCCTAAAGTGCATTTCACATTTAGTTAAGCGACAATTCTGATCTCAAGAATTGGAGGACAAAAATTATTGATAAGGGTAATTTTTCCTAGGTTTTCAATAATGTATGTAAAAAGGTAAGCCTTGCATAAAAATATTTATATATATATATCTTTTTTTATTATTATTATTATTTTATTTTTTTTAATATACAAAGAAACTGCTGAATAGGGCTGAACTCACTGTAGCAAAATCCAATTATGAAAGTAGAAGTGGAACATTTTTCATCATTGCTTTGTGCAAGTTTGTGAATGTGCTTTGAGCACTGCTCATATAATGAGCTGCTGTGCAGGGTCATGTTTGTATTATACATTTGTATTGATCCAATGAGTGCTGTATAGTAAAGGATCCCTTGCTTCGATGCCTGTAAGTTCATTCTTACTGTGTTATTTCTAATTCGATTTTAGACTTGATTTATATATTTTACAAACATGAATTATTCTGCTTAGCATGAGAAAATAGATCAGTATTTATTTTGTTTGTTTTAGGTCAATGGGACAGAAATTGAATATGAATTTGAAGAAATTACACTGGAACGGGTGAGTATAAAAAGGGTTCTGTTAAAAATAAAGTTCTTAAGTGATAACATGCATTTATTTATTATGTGACTATACCCTGAGTTACAGTGCATAAAACACTGTGATCCTACACAGTCAATAATACAATAGGGAATAACTAGTATTAATGCTGCTGTTTTCTCCTTAATGGTGTGCAGTGTTTTCATAGAGTCTGGGTTAGTATGTACTTACTCAGTACATACTCAGTTAGTATGCCGCAGCAGTGCAGCCAGCTCAATATGTGGGGTATTTTTCTTCACTGCTCACCAGAGGACAGAGGCAGATGATGGTACGGTATTAAAACTTCATGGCCTTTGACCACGACGGGCAAATCGGCTGCATTTGAGAGCCCTTTGGAAGACGCAACGCTCCAGGGAGGGAAAAGGCGCAGACATTTGTCCCTGCTAAAGAACGAGTGATCGATACTCACCCCAGAAACACGAGCCCCGGCCAACGATCGCAGGGACAAGCATCAATACTGGATTTATATAATATTTCTAAAGTTACTATTTTGTATATCACAATCACAGTCTCATTCTTTTTTTATGTGGCCATGTTTCTTTTAGGTTTTTTAATTGATTTGGTTGTTGTGTCTGTATTTCTGCTGGGTCATTCAGCAATGCCCTTGACTTATACAGTTATCTGCCCAGAATATAAGCAATCTCTGTGATTACTGCTGATGGAATCTGATTAGGAAATTGCAGAAATGAACGTCTTCAGGATGCGAATAGAAACGCGGTGTATCTCAGCAGCAGTGTACACTTATTTCCACATTGATTCCATTACAAAACCTGCAGAAAGAGTAAACCTGAGGAAGGAAGACGAATGCTGTTTCATTCTCTTTTAAAGTCTATTGATCTCCTTCACAAATCCATATCTACGCTGCCTCTAATTGCAAACAGCATTTTAATTCTAAACAGTCCCCAATTACAAATATGTAATTGGTGCATGGCTTCATGGACACCCTGGAATGCTAAACTGGAGAGACCAGAACAGAAGTGGCTTACCATACTCAAGATGGACAGCCAACAAAAATGGAATACAAACAGATGGGAATGAAACAATGTCTATGTAGACGATGATGTATCGAACAGTATTGTGGAGCTTAGAACTGCAGTGTCATGTTTTTGCCGTCTAGGTTTAGGAGAGAGATTACTACAAGCTTGATTGAAAACCACTGTAATAATTCGCTCTTGACAGTGTGATTCTCTGGGCCCAATTGCATTGCATTATGCCATTAACACTCACGCCTGACGAAGGTGGCCTCTGTTTTGGATAAAGTCCGCTTCTGTCATTGACTTGGACAGAGTGCGATTAAATGCAAGCTTTACGTTATTAACAGAGTTGTGGCGATTACACAATAACATAATTAACTGTGAATTTAATGCAGGATTCTGTAATCTCAAGCCCAAAGGAGGTCATTTATACATTATAAGATTAAGAAATAGCATCACTACTGTAAATATCTATACATGGGGCATTGATAGCATTTTGGCTCAGCCCACATTTTAATTCAGAGATCATTTGAATGGAAACAGTGATTTGATTTCAGCCAACGCTTTAAAATGGCAATATCAGCTGAGGCTATGCATACATAGAAACAAATATTGCACATCACAGAACCTGTATATCGACTTAATCAAGTCCAAGCATTTACTGTGTACAGAGATGGTTTCAAGGGACCTATGTCATGTGTGCTAACGTCAGTTTGGTTTCCAGGGTAACTCCGGTCTGGGGTTCAGTATCGCTGGAGGAATAGATAACCCCCACATTGGGGACGATCCCGGGATCTTCATCACCAAGATCATCCCGGGCGGGGCTGCTGCAGAGGACGGCCGACTCAGGTGCGTCACCTCTGAATGCAGACTCCGGTTTCATTTCTCACTAATTTCTCCTCATGTTCTGCTGTGAAATCCTCTGTTTTGGGCCGACTGTGGGTGTTATGTTGCAGGCTTTGGAGGAAAAGGTGCAGGTGAAGTTTAGGCTTACATGTAGACACCTGGAAGTTATACTGTAGGTGCTCCTTTTGTTGATATCAAGGGTGTACTCTGTTGAATGCAACAATGTAACAGCTGTTAGACACTTTGTCCTCGTACATTGCATTGGAGGCTGGTGTCTCCAGACACAGAAGAGGCTGTGTGTATGTGTGTGTGTGTGAGGGGCGTGTGTTTGCGCGCGTGTGTGTGTGTGTGCACGTGGTTTAGTGGGAAGGGATTTTCTAAGGTGCTAAGAATGATAAATATATTCTGCCTGGGCTCACAGGAAACAAAATAAAAAAATAAGTGTGCTGCTCTGACAGGAGGACAACAAACAACTATGCTGTGGCTTGATGGAAGATGGCTTCCTTACAAAGTCATTTTATTTTAATGGAAATCCTTCAAGAGTGTATTGATGACTCTTATTGTACGGTCAGTGAAAGACGATTATAATGAAGGACAGTTTAATCTCCTGCACCCCAGTAACTGAACTGCATGCTTGTCTAATGCCATTTGGAGGCCCCTGTTTAAACGTTGCTTTAGACTGCAGACTTGCTTTGTTGCTACCTTTTCCTATAGTCCAGGTGACACTGAATAGTTATGTCATAGCATTATTATTATGATTATTAGTAATGCAGTCATATTAGAAGTAGCTGCAGTAGGTGAATGAGACCACACCTCAAATAGTTTATAGGTTTTTGGTCTTGATATATGCACTTATTAGCATGATTATTTAATGAAATCAGCATCAGGATGAATTTAATTAATCAAATAATCAAAGGTTAATTTTGACAAAAACACATGATGATGACATTACTAGTCAAGTGAAAGGAGCAATATATTATTATTATTATTATTATTATTATTTCTATTTTATTTAAACTATGCTATGCTACACTATAGGATACTAAACTGTATTATGTATTGTGCAATTATATATGCACAACCCTTGGAGGCATAATATTGCTGTACAAGCCGATCTGAGGTTACTTTAAATGCATTCCCTTGTTTTAGACCACAAATCCATCATAACAGCCCAAGCTGACAGGTCATCAGAAGCTTCTTTAAATATCTGAAACAGTGAAACGGTGGTTCCCAACCATATTCCTGGAGATCTAGCGTTCTGTAGGTTTTCATTTCAACCATAATTCGGCACACTTGATTCTACTAACTAGCAGCACCCTTTTTATTATTTTTACTTATATAGCATATGGAATTATATCTTTAGTCTGGATACTGTTATATCAACTGTGAAGGCATTTTCTGTTTTACAATATGTGTGTATTAACATGGAGACAATCACTCCATTAAACTCCATTGTATAATCCGTATTACCCAAATGCAGTATAAATGTGCTTGCATTCATACAAACCAAATATCTGTCTGTCTGTCCCTCTTAGAGGAAAACAGGCAGCCTAGAAGATAAACGGCTATGTTATTGTTAGTGAGAGTCTGCTTGGACATTCTGATCTTATGGCAAGGTCAGGAGAGATCTGGAGACTCAATACTATTAAACTTAGGTTGTCAGCTAAATGTCTTTCTCTGTACTGTGATATTATACATAGAGTCCGCCCCTTGTGGCAAATCAGAAGGAAAAGTTATAAATGTCTATATACTTCCTGTTCGGGAAAGAGATCTGGTGAGACCGCTCTCATTCTGGTTTATCTGCAAATAAACTAAGTCTTATTATACAGTTTTGTTGTGGTTCTGTTTGATCAGACTTGCTCACTGTGTGTAAAAAGGAAAATTTCCATGACACAACTCAATATCTCAACAATTTTGTTTCTTGTGTGTAACTCTGGTGTGATGAATCATATTTTACTTTGTGAAATTTACATCTAAAAATTACACATGGCCCCTGTGAAATAAATGTACACTAAAACTGATATCAAAAAGCCCCAGAAAGTATACAATCCACTTAAGATGTATTCAATTTCACCTAAATCTCTGAGTGAATTTAAAATTATGGCAATTGGCAACACCTGGATAACCAGGAAGATTCTCACCACGCTGAACAGATATTATAATTTTATGCATGTGACTTCTCAGCTGCAAACAGAACCAGCTAAATATAACCATGATGTGCTCCCGAGCAAAACCTGGCCAAGCTGAACTGACATTGTGCAGTATCGCACCTTCCCGGGATATAAGCTTTTGTAGACTCTGATTGAATGAAAGAGGCTTGCGTTTTGACGTGCTTTGTTTCCTGGCAAAACTGCGCATCGAATTGCCGCTGATGTTCTGCAGTTTACTCTCTGCCAATCTGTGACCATAGCACAGTCTCACAGTGGTGTCCTTGAGTACAGTATTGATGTTTGTGAGCTCATTAGTGCATAGCCTCTATTTCTGTCTATCTCGCTCGCCCTCTCTCTGTCTGAAGGCTCTCTGGTGTTGGAGGCAAGGTTCGAGAAGTTACTGAATTCATAAAAGTCCCAAAGAACTGAGTTGTTTTGTGTTACCCTGTTCTTCCTGAAGTAAAAGGTCGCAAACCTTGCTGTGACCTTGTCTGTCTCCGCCCAGGGTCAATGACTGCATCCTGCGGGTGAACGACGCGGATGTGTCCGAGGTGTCGCACAGCCGGGCCGTGGAGGCCCTGAAAGTGGCGGGCTCCATCGTGCAGCTATACGTGCGCCGGAGGAGGCCTGTCCTGGAGACTGTCACTGAGATCAAGCTCATCAAGGGACCCAAAGGTGGAATCCCCGCCCTCGTCCGTAGCTCCTCCCCCTGCTTATCCCATCCCTTGGAGCAAATCTCAATGAATACATGCTGCTCTTTATGAATTATGCCGCAGGTATAGACAGGGTGAATTATGCCACAGGTATAGATAGGATGGATTATGCCACAGGTATAGACGGGATGAATTATGCCACTGGTATAGACAGGATGAATTTTGCCACAGGTATAGACAGGATGCATTATGCCACAGGTATAGACAGGATGCATTATGCCACAGGTATAGACAGGATGCATTATGCCACAGGTATAGACAGGATGCATTATGCCACAGGTATAGACAGGATGAATTATGTCACAGGTATAGAAAGGATGAATTATGCCACAGGTATAGACAGGATGAATTATGTCACAGGTATAGAAAGGATGAATTATGCCACAGGTATAGACAGGATGCATTATGCCACAGGTATAGACAGGATGCATTATGCCACAGGTATAGACAGGATGAATTATGTCACAGGTATAGACAGGATGAATTTTGCCACAGGTATAGACAGGATGCATTATGCCACAGGTATAGACAGGATGCATTATGCCACAGGTATAGACAGGATTAATTATGCCACAGGTATAGACAGGATGAATTATGTCACAGGTATAGAAAGGATTAATTATGCCACAGGTATAGACAGGATTAATTATGTCACAGGTATAGAAAGGATTAATTATGCCACAGGTATAGACATAATTCATTATGTCACAGGTATAGACAGGATGCATTATGCCACAGGTATAGACAGGATGCATTATGCCACAGGTATAGACAGGATGAATTATGCCACAGGTATAGACAGGATGCATTATGCCACAGGTATAGACAGGATGAATTATGTCACAGGTATAGAAAGGATGAATTATGCCACAGGTATAGACAGGATGGCAGTGCATGACTCTGCACATGGAGGCCGACAGGTTCTGAGCTATGTAATGTTTTTTTCAGTTGTGTTTGCTTGCATGAGTTTCAGTAAACGCCTTTCAAAACCAATGACTTGCACAGGCATATTTTTTCACACGACTCCTGGTGGTTTGCCGCAGCCTTTGTAAATGTCCCCTTCAGTAAACCTCAAAAATGTTTATATAAATGCTGAGGTTAAAAAAAATGCAAGTGCATTATGCTTTCTGAAAGTGAACGTTCCGGGTAGGATAGATTCAAGCCAAAAAGAGTGTTTTCTTCATATTCTTCACAGACCTCTTTGACACTCCCTGCACTGCTGGCATTTACAGCCCGCAGCTTCCTAATGGAACGCCTTGTGGGTTATATATTTATTTCTGTATTTTTGAGAAGGCTAGGCTCATTTATTTGCAGCCAAAGCAGTTCCATGCCAGCAAGAACTCCTATTGTTCAATAAACCCCCCACTTCCATACCCACAGTCTTAATTGGATTTCAAAGAAACGATTGATTAACCTTTTCCAGTTTTAAGGTAAAAAGCAGCAGTAATGTTGACATACAGGCTTCATGTTTCATCACAATTATTATTATTATTATCATCCTGTTTTTCCTGAAATAAACCATGTTCCCCACTAAACACTTATGTGAATTGGCATGGCAAGTATCCATCCACTAAGTTATGGGGAGGTGGGGAATTCTCCATATCTATAGAGCACCATAGAAATATCGACACTGACCATAGACAAACATTAGACCAATTTACAAACATTAACCTCTGTACCCCTTGACTTCTCTTTTACGTGGTTTACCATAGACCCCATCAAAAACATTAGTAATAAACCCATTGTTTCAGTTCTGCTTTTTAATAACCACATAAAATAGCAACTTATTTTCTGCTGTCAGTTCACACTTTTAGCTAACCAGTGCTATCAAAAATACTGTTGACAAATCAATTTTTGTTAAGTGATCGCAAGGAATCGCGTGTTATTCTGCGGATGTTCGAGGGACTTCCCAATTCCCGAAACGGACCTGGTCAATTGGGACACTCTCCCTTCCCCCATCTCTGCACAGGGCTGGGGTTCAGCATTGCCGGCGGAGTGGGGAACCAGCACATCCCGGGAGACAATAGCATCTACGTCACCAAAATAATAGATGGAGGTGCGGCACAGAAGGACGGACGGCTGCAGGTCGGCGACAGGCTGCTCATGGTGAGCGCGCGGCTCTACTGGTGACCACACCAGTGCCGTTTACTTTTGAAACATTGTTAAACCCTAAAAAACACACGCCTTTAGCAATTGGAGTAATCTCTTCCGGCTCACTTGTATCCCACAAACAAATTATTAACTTGATTTGCAGATTGGATTATTTAGTTCGTCTTTTCAGTTGGCTCTTGGACAAGAAATTGAACAAGCAAGTATTTGTTATTTTATTTTATTAGCACCATCTTTCTGACATCTCTCGCATTCTCTACCAACCCCGCACTAGCCATTTAATTAGCAAATGCTCATTATATTTTTATGTCGTATTCTACATGTTCTAGGCACCTGAGAGAATTGTATCTCTTTTGGCTTTCCCTTCACAGGTGAACCACTACACGTTGGAAGACGTTTCTCATGAGGAAGCGGTAGCCATATTGAAAAACACATCTGATGTAGTCTATCTGAAGGTGGGCAAGCCCACCAGTATGTACTTGAGTGACCCCTATGGGCCTCCTGATATCACACACTGTAAGTGTACTATATTTTTGCACATAATACGCCCTACTTTTCATTCGAATAATGATTCAAAGATGTGTCTGTTTAACCTTTAAATAGGATTTTTACATCTGAAAGATGGCGGAAAATAGCTATATCAAAGAATATACACTGCGTGATGAATGACAACTGTCTGTTGTAATAAATTGCAGCTAAATGCTAATTTAAAGGCAAGAACAATCTAATTGACCTTGTTTTTGGGGTTTTTTCGCATCTACAGCATTCTCTCCAGTCCTCGAAAAGCATATCTCTTCCCTCGGCCCTGAATCTTTGGAGTACAAGACTGGTCTTCCCCCTATCTCTCCTGGAAGGTACTCCCCCATTCCCAAACACATGCTGGGGGAAGAGGATATTAACAGGCTGGAGGGATTTTCATTCTTACGGTAATTAACTCAACTTCTACTCAAAAAAGACACTATCAGGTAGACTGCTGCTTTGTACCATTTTGTCCGTGTTGTCCAAATGCCAACCAACCATGTGACCTTGCTTATTGTTGGTGTCCCGCCTTTTCTGCCCCTGCTTAGTCTTGTGTTGCTGTGTTCATTTGCTTGAATATTTTTTTTAATGATTCTCCTGTCACTGATCAGCAGAACTTCCGAAATAGCAAAACACCTTCAGGAGTTCACACTCTGGAAAAGTGTTGATTCAAAAAGTGCAACAGTTTTTAACTCCCAATTTTTAAGTATTTAATTTAAAAAAATACAAATAATGTTTCACTGCCCTGAGGTTGATTGGTGTTGGTAGTGTTAGTATTAGTCTAAGTGAACTCTCGCTCACTTTCCTTCCACTGCACAACTCGCTTACCCCTCCGTACGCCTTCAACACATACGTTCACCCCCGCTCTGGTCATCTCTCTCTCTCTCTCTCTCTCTCTCTCTCTCTCATCTCTCTCGCTCTCTCCCTCCATCTTTCTCTCCCCCTCCATCTCTCTCTCTCTCTCTCTCTCCCTCCATCTCTCTCTCTCTCTCCCTCCATCTTTCTCTCTCCCCCTCCATCTTTCTCTCTCCCCCTCCATCTCTCTCTCTCTCTCTCTCTCTCTCTCTCTCTCTCAAAGTACATTGTTCCAATATTGCTTTATACTTGACATGGACGATATAATGGTGTATCATTAGTGTCCGTGTTCCTGTCCAACACACAGAGGCATGTTATCAAAAAACCTTTAATCTTTACAGAAGGCAAAACGTATGTATTCATAATTAGAGCCTAAGAAGCGTGTCCATTCGGTTTAGTTATATACTGTACCAGGCAGGGATTGTTTTCTCTCTGAGGAGATGCACCCAAATTCATCTGCTGGGAATAGACTGAGGTATCAAAGGCCCAGACAGCTGGATATTCATTATAAAAGAGGTATCGTCTTAATTGGACTCCTGTTGCGATTAGAATTGGCCCCCTGCAGAACAGCGGGTACAGTACTCAGCACTCTCTGTCTCTGTGTATTAGGGTTAGCTCCCAATGGCAGCGCATTAGCATGAGCTCACTACTAATTTACGATTATTCTGTGTCTACCTGGCCATTAAAGCCAAAATGGGGAGGGACTCGACGTTTTTACAATTTTGCTATAAGTGGCCATATCTATATAGGGAATAACAACATTGTATGATGTTTTCAATACCATATCGTACTAGGATATTATGCAATTTGTCTTTTTGTATCGTAAGCATTATACAAAAGAGCAAGAAACAAATTGGAAAGTGGAAAGTGAGTTAGCTTTTCAGTTTTTTTTAACAAAGCTAACGCCATGTGTGCCGTGCTTTTCTGAAATAGGTCCGTGTGTTTTGGTGTGTGTCATAGACGACACATAGTTCTCAGCTTTATTTTCATGGAAACTTTACTGAATGTTTGTGAATATTAATAACATATATGCATATATATTGGCAGAATGCACTGCTTCAAATCGCTGTTGTTTTATGTTGTTCTGTTTCCTTCTTTCCTTCGCCCTGTTAGAAACACCTCATTAGACGAAGGGGAGAGTCACCGGTTTGATTCTCAGCACTTCCAGTTAAGGTGAGACCCTGAGCGACACTGACAGTGTACCAATGTCTTCATTCAGGCCCCGTTCTCCCATTTTTAAAGGTCAATGCTTTGATCCAGGAGGGGGGACAAAAATCAATTGCTTAATGAAAGTGAATCCTCAGGGACTCATGCTGTTTAACGCAATTATCTTGAGAGGGCACTGCTGCCATTTCTGTCAAATGGCAATGCATGTCAAGGTAAGAAAACAATGCACGCCAAAGCAAATGTCTTTTTAAAGTTTAATTGGGGCTACAGAATTTTGACTGTGTTATATAACAGATTATTTTTTCACAAGGTTGTGTTTGGATCTTTCGTCTTTAAGAATTAGACATTAGACCAAACTGTGGTGACAAAAGCCAGAGAAAATGTAATTATCAGTTGAAAACCTGAAAGTTCACCTGGCTTGCCGCCATCGGAAGTAAGAGTCAAGCTTTTCTCATATCCTTGACTTATCGCCGCTGTTGTCTGGGTTTTCACTGTCGAACGATAAAAGCACTTCTGTGCTGCCATGTTACAAAGGCCAACTGGAGAGATAGAATATAGAATGAAAAATACCAATACACAATGCTAATGTTACCCAGTTCATAATGTCCCAATGGGTTTCTATGTCTGTAGCATTGATTGAATCAATATGTCTTCCTGAAATGTACTAATAAATTAATTTAAAAAACATTTTTTAAAAAGCTAAGGACAAATATGGCTGGAGAGAAGCTCATCTGACACCCATTTTGAATCCAGGTGCCCGTTCTCTCTCTCTCTTTCACATGGGAAAGACTGACAGAAGGGTGTCGTGCCCCTCCCACTGTGGATTGCATGGTAACTGGACTAAACGCTTCACTCTTCAATCTGCTTTTCTGTTGATCCCCAGGCCTCCAGAGCCAGTTTACAGCACTGTGAACAAACTGTGTGACAGAGCGCCCTCTCCCCGCCACTATTCCCCCGTAGAGTGTGACAAAAGCTTCCTGCACCCCGTCCCCTTCCCGCACTTCCACGTAGGCCTGCTTCCTGACACTGAAATCACCAGGTACTGACACCGCACTTCCCGCTGCGCTGCCCGCTCGCCCACTACCTCCTTCAGTGCTGCTCTCTCTCTCTGTCTCACTTCTCTTCCCTCCCCTATCTCTCTCTCGCTCACTTAACCTTCATCACACTTTCCCTTTACACCTCTGTCTCCCTCTCTCTCTCTCTCTTTCTCTCTCTGCATGTTGCTTACTGAGCCCCCCCCCCCCCATGGTTCTCCCTGTGTGTGTGCACTCCCTGCAAGGACACTTGGCTTTGGGTCATTTGCATTTTACATACACCATATACTTGTACTCTGTACTGTTTGTGGAAAATATACGGTAGCATTTGGATTGATGGTTAATAAATGCTTTGGGGAATTTTCTAGATTACCATGACAAGTGCAACATAAATGGCTTCTCACAATGATACGTGTTCAACATAACTTTACTCAGCAATCCTTCTATTGGCATGTTTGCCACGTAGGCTTATAGTTTGAATTAGTTTGAATGGATTGAGCTTGGAATAGGTGGAGTTAAGTTGACGGAAAGGGTATGAGCATATCCTTGTTGGGTGTGTTTTAGTTTAATGTATTTTTAATGTAAACAATCATATGTTCATTGGGTAATAAGGTAGCTTATGATTACCCGATTTCAAACCACAACTCACATTTTACAAAATTAATAACGTTCAATTTATTTCCAGGCTGCGATAAAGGAATACGCTCGTATTCATGGAATATGTTATCTCCTGCTAGGCCTTTACTTTACCAGTATCGGTACTGACAATATTAAACTTTTTTTTTTTTTTCCTTGATTGAACATCTGCTAATAAAACTTCGATTTCAGTGTCTGAATAATTATTTCCTTTGCTTTTTCTGGGCCATTCTGACTAGGTAAGGACTTTTAAATGAAAGTGACAGTCTCCATATAAGGCAATTCATGGGCGTGGATTTATGCTAATCACAAAATAACGTGGACGCACATCGTACGTGAATACGAAAAAATCTACCTTTTCCACACGGTTGGATGAATCCGACGTAAATTTTTTGTACCAACTCCCTTCGGACATAAATGTACGTGTATATTTAGGAACGCTTCATGAATGAGGCCCATTGTACGTTAATTTATGCAAATGACGATGGACACAGCTCTTCCGCCCCCACCTCTCTCTCTCGCTCACCTCACAAAGTATTTTTCAAAATTGTGTAGTAGGCGGAGACAGGCTGAGACATTGGGTGTAGTTACTCTTTAAATGGAAGTGACAGCCTCCATATAAGGCAATTAATGGGTGTGGATTTATGCTAATCACAAAATAACATGGACGCGCTTCGTACGTGAATACGAAAAAAATCTGCCTTTCCCGCACGGTTTGATGAATCCGGCGTACATTTTTTGTACCAACTCGTTTCGTACATGTACGTGCATATTTAGGAACGCTTGATGAATGAGGCCCATTGTCTTTCACAAGACGCAGTCAAAAGCAATGGGGTGTGATGGTCTACTCTAGTTTATATACTATACAAGTGGATACAATGGCTGTGGATGTATTTTCAGGAGACTACATTTTGGGAGATTCTCTTACCGCTGCCCAGTCCCACAGTTGGGAAACACAGGTTTCATTTTTCCTGGAAGAGCCCAAAAGTATTCTCTCTGTTGCGTTTATGTATTGCTTTAATATTAATAAGATTTTCTGTACCTTATCACAACATTTGAGACGTTGAATAATGAGCTTATTTTTTAATTGGTTGCCATGGGAATCTAAAATATTTATATTTCAGGGCAGCGCTTACCAGACGAGCAATACACACTTAATTGGTTAGAGAACAGACAGTGTGTGAGCATGGTCCTCTTCATCGAACGTTTTAAAGCGATAGTTCACTTTCTGGGGTGTTTTGATATTATTTTAGTTTCACTGTATATGTTTGATTGTCTCAGACAGTTTCCTTTGTGTACAATTAAGGATATTTGACATATTTAGACAATGTTCTTGACAACCCGCCAGCTTCGCGAGAAAGTACACTTAAGTAAGTCCAAAGCAGCCTGCATGTTACGTTAAGCCTCCAGAGACTTTTGCGCATTTGTATATTATTGTATATTACTTCTATACTTTCAGTTGGAACTATTTCCTATGGCATATACACTATGGCCAAGAAAATAAGTACCAGCATGATATAAAAAATTATATTTATGTTTATAATTGTTAATAAACCCTATAAAATGTATTTGTTTATATATATATAAGGTATACAGACTCTGGAAACAATAACATTGCTGAACAAGCTGCTTTGGAGTTACTTATTTATTACTTATATATATACATGCATATATATATATATATATATATATATATATATATATGTATATATATATATATATATACAGGTGCAGCTCAAAAAATTAGAATATCGTGAAAAAGTTCAATATTTTTTGTCACTCATTTCAGAAAGTGAAACTCATATATTATATAGATTCATTACACATAGAGTGAAATATTTCAAGCCTTTATTTCTTGTAATTTTGATGATTATGGCTTACAGCTAATGAAACCCAAAATTCAGTGTCTCAGAAAATTAGAATATTTTGCTTTAACATATTTTTAAAGTATCATATTTAATATTTGGTCGCATATCCTTTGCATGCTGTTACTTCCTGAAGTCTGTGACCAATCAACATCAAAAGACTCTCGATATCTTATTTTCAGGTACTGTTACAAGCGATACTATAACCTCTCTGCATTTGAACTGATCTCTATGAGAATTGGGGGGTAAGACTAGATTCAGCTGTAAATTACGCTGGTACAGTATGGAACACATGACTGGCGAAATGGCTGTACGTCATCAAGGGTCTAAGGTATCAAACGAGCCCCAAACCATCACTCCGGCCAGATATGGAGTAGATGTGGATGGATCCCTTTAAGGGTTGTTTCTCCTGACTTTTTTCCCCATAGAGTTCTATAGGAAAATGAGTCAGGAGAAATAACCCTTGCAGTGATCCATCCACATCTACTCCATATCTGGCAACAGAGTGATGGTTTGGGGCTCGTTCGATAGCTCAGACCCTTGATGACTTACAGCCATTTAGCCATTTATCGCTTGTAACAGTACCTGAAAATAAGATATTGAGAGTTTTTTGATGTTGATTGGTCACAGACTTCAGAAAGTAACAGCATGCAAAGGATATGCGACCAAATATTAAATATGATACTTTAAAAATATGTTCAAGCAAAATATTCTAATTTTCTGAGACACTGAATTTTGGGTTTCATTAGCTGTAAGCCATAATCATCAAAATTACAAGAAATAAAGGCTTGAAATATTTCACTATGTGTAATGAATCTATATAATATATGAGTTTCACTTTCTGAAATGAGTGACAAAAAATATTGAACTTTTTCACTATATTCTAATTTTTTGAGCTGCACCTGTATATCATCAATCACACAAAAACTGTCTGGGTTCAAATAAGAACAAAAAAACAAAGTAAACTATCCCTTTAACAGTAGTGTTAATAAAAGGGTAGATTTTGTACTTGATTTGTGTGAATTTGTGAAGATTTATTATTTAAATGACTTTCTTCTCTGCAATATATCACAAGTGGCATTCTCTGTGCAGTGTTTGCTTATTACTGCAGCAGACTGGTTTTTTAGTTTTTGGCTTATGCATGTGCTGTAAATTATGCAAACCATTGCTGTGCAAATATGTATTTTAATGCAGAACCATCAGGGAGATATAGACACTCTGCTCTGTGAGAATGTCCTGTGAATATTTGCTGTAAATATTATTAATAGGAAGCAGGTTATGGACTCTCAGACATACTGAATCATCCCATTCACATTCACAGTACAACACATTTGTCATACACATAGTTGCATCTGCCAAATGTATCTTTCCAGCACTACCTGGACATAACGCCATCTGTTTAATGAAATGATATCTCCACATAGCTGTGTTCATGCAAACAAATGTGCTCGCAGGCACACACATTTGAATGCAAATGAACACAAAACATGCACGCACACACTCACATACACACACACACACACACACACATACACATCTCTGGAGAAGCCACTTAAGCTGCAGCCTTGTTCCTGAAGAGCTATCTGATATGTGGACTAAGTGCAGTGAAGCTTCAACATTATGTTTGAGTCTCAGGGCGTACAGTGCCTCAGCTTGGATTTATGGCACAATGATTGCTGAGTGAATTTATAACTCTGCAAGCAGACACTTTTACTGAACGCGCCGTTGCACTTTAATAAAGAGATATACACTGAACAAGAGTATGTACAATTAAATCAAGCTAAAATAAAGGATAGCAACATTAAATGGCTTTTAAAATGGTTAAGGGCTCTGTCTTATACTATCTTGCACTCGGCGCTAAGTGGCGGTAACCCAAACGCAAGTATCAGCCAAAGCACGCCAGTATTATAGGGCGCACTGTTGACATAAGCCCCAGAACACTGGCATGCTTTGGTTAATCTTTTGTGTGTATATACACAGTTGGTGTACTTCGGTTGAAAGTAGTTTTTTTTTTTTAAACGTGCAGAAGGTCTGTGGATGTTTGTGAGTAACCGTGTCATTATATTTGTAAAGTAACAGGCGCTTTGACCACCACAAGCTTTGGACCCATTGAGGTCCGTTATATCGAGGTGTTGTCAAGATGAGCTGCAGTGGATATCAATAAAGCGAGTGAGTTTTCAGCGAAGCGGTTTGACCATGCGTTTGTAGCGAGGGGGGTGAGCCAGTGCTAAGAGGACTCTCTGTACCCCTGGGCTGTGTTTGGGTCAGGAGGCAGCTGAGGTGATCGACACTGATTCGAATCTACGCAGAGCAATTGTATACACAATGTTCGGCATCAAAACAAAGTCAAAGTGTTGTGGATGAAGATGCTAAGCACTGATCAAGAAGATGGCCTTTACGGGGTCTGTTATGTAAAAAAAACACTTCATCATGTTTTATTTCATCAGGGAGGTGAAGAGAGTATTCATTAAAAGTGGGTTTAATTGTAACATTTAATTGTGGAAGAGCTTGTCCAGTTTGCGTAGAAAGATTCTGCTTACTGAAGGCGATGACAATTTTGTTGTTTTGACAATTTTAACAGGGTGGACTTGGACTTAACTGTTGGGTGGTCGTGCGATGCACGACATTTCATAATCAATGCTAATGACTACCGAGCCAGTACAGAGTACTTTAGTTTTTAGTTATCTTCAGTGGCATTAGCAGTTGGGTTCTTCTGATGAGATAGCCAGCTGAAGTGGATTGTTTACACTGAACATGCACAAGCTGTACTATTTTTATTTTTTTATCCCTCAAGTGGATTTTCATTCTCTTGTGTCACCACCCACTCGTGACAGTCCTGCGCGCTGCTTGTGTGGCTGTAAATTAAACTGACTACAGTTTCTGATTAAAAGATGCCATCTGAGGTACCCAGGGCTCTAACGACTAGACACAGCAGTGCCCGAAGGAGTACGGTGTGTCCAAAAATCTGTTTTTGTTCTTAGGCTTGGCGCAGGTGCTCTTGTATTGAAAATGCGAATTCGGCAAAATAAAAAGACGATAAGCCAAAGACAATGAGGGTAGGATTAACGAGACAATGTGATATAGCATAAAAGGGATTTCTGTCAGGAGAACTCACATATTGAATATTTGAATGAATATATAGTTATATTGGTTTGGCGCTGAATGGATCTGCTCTATCAGTCAGGGAGCACGACACACCTGCCTTACCAAACTGGAGATATACCAAAACTACTACGAAAAGTACATAGAAGCAGATCCAAACAACAGGCGGAGGCTGGGGTGGTGAAGGGTGAGCAGCATTTTATTTATTTTTTTAGAACAAGCAGCAGCGAAACAAACAAGTGCAGCACAGGCAAAAGGACGTTCCATTAGTGATGTGTGCATGTGATTGGTTGAGTATGAGAACATGTGTTTGCTGAGGCCGATCATTGGTCGGGCGCAGCAAGAGTTTCCTGACAGAAGCTACTCTGCAAACTTAATTTGCGACGCTCATCGCATTATGAGAAAGAGAGTATGTGACTAATGTACGTGGCTATGCATTATGCATTCTTGATAACTAAAGTTATGCATTCTTGATAACTAAAAGACAGACTATTAACAATTAATTTGTACATTAGAATCTAACCAATCATGTCAATTTGAGAATGAGAGATGGCAGTCAGGCCCCAGTTCTCTGTTTGCTCTTTAATGAACATTTAGGTAACATCATATCACTTCTTGGCATGCACCTGTGTCTTGCGCTGTAACAGGATGGTATAAAACGGGCTGTAAGGAGGCTGTACTAGGCCCATGCCTGCTCCTATGAGTGACATCCAGCTGTCCCACTCGGGTTATTAGCGGGCTTTTTTCAGGGGACCAGTGGGGTGCCCCCTTTTGAAAGGGTCAGGCTCATTACACACACCTAAAGCTGAAGACCAAATTCAAATTTTATTTCACGGATCTGCATCCCCATTAGGGGCGGGCGTCTCGCCCCATCACCTGTTCCCTGGACCCCAGGGGGTCCTGATGGGGGTCCTGGTGCACAGGAGCTCGGTACAATCGTGTCCTAGGGACATCAGCTAGGAAACGTGTGTGTGTGTGCGCGCGTGTGTGTGTGAGATGGAGAGAGAGAATGGCAGTCAGAGCTCTTTAATTAGCATCCTGTGGCTTTAAGGGTATCATTTCATGGTGTGAAAGGTACAAAAGGGTACAAAAAAAGATGACACAAAATGTATTAAGATTCAGGTTAATTCAAGGGTATGGTATTCTTCCTTATTAGTTAGCAGATAATGTGTAGTGTAGTTTGTAGTGGATACTGTAATGTAATGTCGTGTAGTTGGAATAGGAAGGAGTATTGTAGTATAGTTTGGGTAATGTAGTGTTGTGGATAATGTAGGGTAGTTTTGAAAGGTAGAGTAATGTTGTGTAGCGACGTAGCTAATGTGCTGCAGCGGGGTATTCCATCATAATGTAATGTAGTGTGCTAATTCAGTGTAGATAGGTAATGTTCTGTAGGGTAGTGTAGTGGACAATGTAGTTTTTAATATAATGTTGACTCGCGTGTAGTGGCACAGTATAATGTAATGCAGTGGATAATGTTGTTCAGTATAATGTAGTGTCGGGGTTTAGTAATGCAGTGGGTGTGTGTGTGTGTGCATGCATATCTATGTGTGTTTTCTGTTTTTTTTTATTTGTTATTATTATTATTGATTATTTTAATCTAGATTCAGGACTCCGAAAATTACTTTTCTGACTTCACAGAGCAAGTCATTATATCAAATCTTTGTATAATTACAATGTTAAATTCAGTAGAATTTCCTGGTGGAATTGCGTGCACTGCCAGAGTGAGTGCCTCTAGTTGAGTATTTTTTTAGACTGAATGAACAAAGTAATAGAAAGAAAGAAATAGAAATATTTAGACAACCCGATGTTAGAAAAATGAGCTTCTTTGATGTTTTCTGTGTTGTTGATCTATGATAAATTAGAGCAAAATATCGTATTACCGGAAGTATTATTACATTTATAGGCAACATCGCAAGGGGGGAAAAAAGCCTTTAATGCATTTTCAAAGTTGTATTTATTTATTTATTTGAATGCTTGCCAACACAGAACGGACGAGGGAGAGGCAAATGCAAACTGACATCAAAGAAATGAAGGCTGAGAACACACTACACATTGTCTTGCGTTTTTAATGGCGTCCATTTGGAATCTGGGCCAGTAGCCTCATTCAGATTGGGCCTCTTAAGGGTGTGAGGGGATGTGACATTTTGATATTATAAATTTCAAATGAAAATTATGTTTATTTATTTTCCCGATTTCCCATTAGGCTTCATGATTATACCCACGTATTGTATTCCTGCGGCTGTGATCCGCATTGTGTAAGCGATTTAGACGCCGATTTTTGCCAGGCTGAAAGGCCTAATGGAAGCGATATAGCGATGGGCTGTATTTAAGCATATTCAATCTCCTCTTTATTTTGGCATAATGTGGAATTCCTCTGGACCTTGACAGATAAAGAAACCCGTCGTCCTATCGGCAGCCTGCAGAGAGTAGGAGTGACCGGGGGGGGGGGGGGGGGGTTGGGGGCGGAGTGACCCGGCAGAACGGGAGAGAGGAGGCGGATCTTTGCAGGGCATGGGGCGGGGTTTCGTGAACCAGATTGACAGTGGCAGGCCACAGATTAATGGCCCCCAGCCCAGGTGATCTGTCTCAAGGCGAAGACCCCCTCCACCTCTGTGTCTCTATTGCTCTCTCTCTTTCTTTTTTACTTTGTCTCACTTTCTTTCTCTCTCTCTCCCTCTTTCTGTCTGCCTTTCTTGTTCTCTCTCTCCAGCCGGTAGCCTGACAGCTTTTCAAACTCCCGTACCTCAAACACTATGACTTCCTATTAACCTTCAGTATCCGGGGAGAGATTGGCAGGTTTTGGCAGTCTGGAGCCAGGCCCTGCCAGCCCTCTTCATTTGAGCTGACAGATTATATTTGGTCGGGTTAAATGAGGCTGTACTGCACAATGTTATTTAACGCCTCATATGGCGTGAGTCGGCCGTTCTGCAGAAAAGGCTGCCGACACAAACAGACAGCAGTGAAAAGTACTTTGTCCCCCACCCCAACCCCCTTAACAAATCACTCGCTGTACTCAGGGGGGCGTTCTCACAAGTACTCGCTGTCCACAGGGGGAGGCGTTCGAACACGACCGGCACGAATCGGCACTCTGTCTCCGAAACACATTTCAAAAGGGAGTTTGAAGGATGGACAATAGTATGGACTGAATCTCCGGATCTTCTGTCCCTGTCACCTATCTGGCTGCCCCTGTGTCCTCGCTGCATGTAGACAACGAGTACGGGGAAGATATTGTGACATTATTTGAGGTTATTGGCATTAGCACAATGGGCATGTGTCACGATCAGTTACCGACTTTAGCCTGTGATGTGTGGCATTGTTCCTGCCAATGCAAGCCCAGAAGATGAAGCGTGATGTCTGTGTATGATCACAAGACGGTGCTTGACACTGCGCTGCAAATTGTGAAAGTGTGTTACATGCACATGGAATTTAGAGGCTTATGTCTGTTCCAAAAACAGAGGGAAAAAAATAGGAGAACAACGGGGTGAAAATAGTGTACCGTCTGTTTAATAAACTGAAGGCGCTGGGCATACATAAAATTAACCCACATAAAGCGCTCAAATACAGACGGGTAAGACAAACAATATAAGGCTATGGCTACTTGCACTCAGCATACGGCAACAACGCGTTTCAACCAGGTGCGGTCTTCTTCAGGCAACAATGACTGAGCTGTGTGTCTGCCTCTTAAAGGCCCAACAGGTTGATTGACAGGCAGCATCACCATAGGGGGGAAAAAAACGAGTGAATAGTACATGTAAGGCAAAATGAAGAACATGAGCAAAAACAGCACAATGTCTTATCTTGGAATAATTGTTTTGATAACATACTTATAAACAGTAGCGTGTGGGGCCGCACATTTTAACACTGGTGTGTGTTTATTAGAAAATCTGATATAACTTCAGAGAAGTACAGTGTTGTTTCTTTAACAGGCTTTTACTTGAATAGGAGAGGGCACCCAATAACACTACTAATTACTTTCTGTTCTTACTGTTGATTCGCTGTAGAAACCCTGGAAGTATATTGCACTTTGCCCAGGCTTCTCAGGTTATTGTTGAATAAGAATAACATTAATAAGAGCCAATTAATTTTGAATATCTAATTTCCACAATGAGAGACGGTGTATAATTCAGTGTTTGTCATGAACATGTGAAATTAAAGTTGGATTGTCTCATTTTGGAATGATACTCCCATCTAGTGGTGAAACACTCCATATGCAACATTTGAATTCTGGCAGTAAGTAAGACCTGATTCAAATGCTTTGTAATTTTATCGTCCTTTAGACAACATTATTTACACGCCTAAAAGGTGTTTTATTCTACATGTGGTGTCCCTGTTATATCACTTTTTTTTTTACCTTCAAATGCAGACCACTCCTATTTGTTACAGCCTTGTAAGTGGAGCTTAGTTTTAGGGTTACAATTATAGCACGTTGTGTATTTATATTATTTCACACTACCTCTGCATCACATGAGCTCAGGTTATCTTAGAATAGTGTAATATATATTTATTTCCCCATAATACTGTTCTGGACACATGTCAACCTAGCAACTATTTTTTTTTTTTTATTAAATATATTCCAGTTTTAATATAATTATTTGTTTTTGTATTTCACATGGTTATCCACACAGCTGAATTGCACAAGCTCCTAATGTATTATCTTCCAGTTCCTATAAAACTAATCGCAAACCACCAGCACCTTCTAGAAAAATGTTTCTCTCACATTTCATAAAGGGTGTGGCTTATTTTACATAAAGGGTGGGGTTACTTTTTCATAAGGGGCGTGGTATATTTTCCATGGGGAAGGAGGTTGATGACGGGGTGTGGTTTCTTTTTCATAAGGGGTGTGTCTTTTCTCTCTCCTTGCGCAGACATTATGACAGAAACCAAACTCAGGCAGTTGACTTCCTGCTTCTCCATAAATGAGTCGGAAATAGGACACATGGCATGTTAAAGTAGAGCAGTCCCCTGTTGGATAACTGCCATTAGAAGACTGTGTGTGCTTCTCGCCCGCAGAGGTGAAGATGCTCAGCCCAACAGAAGCGTCCGATTATATGTACTACCTGAACTATTTGTACAGGGAGCCCCGCAAGATCGTCCTCCACAAGGGCACCACGGGCCTGGGCTTCAACATAGTGGGCGGCGAGGATGGCGAGGGGATCTTCGTCTCCTTCATCCTGGCGGGAGGGCCGGCGGACCTGAGTGGGGAACTGCGGAGAGGAGACCAGATCCTGTCTGTAAGCTTACCCCTCCGTACGCCTTCGACACAAACGTTCACCCCCCGCTCTTGTCATCTCACTCTCTCACTCTGACACATCATTGCCTTTTCGCATATCAACCAGTTGTCACTTAGCATCGCTTTTGCACGTAGAACTGAAGAATCAAACATGCCAGTCTCACGACGCGCATAACCTATATACGTATCGCCACGATCGATGCAGAGCATCAGCAGGCCACTAGGTAGCGCTGTTGCACCGTTATGCAAGAAAGAAACGGCTGTCCTTGCGCTGTCAGTCTCGTTGAAAGATGGGAGCTATAAGATGAAACATATTGGACGCTTTGTTTTCTTCAAGCTCTTTTGTCCCTGAGCTACATAGCGGTTTTGATCATTAATTCATAACATCCTCATCTCCTCAGGATCCGTCTGTACCAGGCGTACATCCCCCTCCCCCCTCCCCCCTCCCCCCTGAAATTGAGCCCTGATTAGAAGCCGAAATCAAACCGCAGGTCGGCACATTTGCGGTGCGTTGCCGGGGGGACCGGCAGAGCGGAGGCTCTGATTATGAGTAGTGGGGAGGGCACCTCGCTGACCTGATTCAGCGTCTAATTATAACCGCTGCAGCGGTGTGAGGGGGTCCGCTCACCTCTCCCAAACTCACTCGGGCACGCCGGCTTCGACTCTGCCCCACACCACTGTCCCATGCCACGCCGACTGACTCTAACCCTGTCTTACCTGTACACAAAACATTGCCTAATGTGTGTTTCTATCTGAAGGACTTTGACTTCTATTTGGAAGAGGCCTCACCTTTAAATATGTAAATGTAAATGTATTTGTTTCATTTTCCTTCACACAGGGTGATCCTTTCGCTGGAACGACTCGATGGTCCAATGATGGATTATTCAATTTAGCTTGTTCGCTTTTGAAACGCCAGGTTCAGTGAATGTCATAGAATGTCCTTTTAAGGGAATTTATGTCTCTGGATCTCTCTCTCTTTCTCTCTCTCTCTCTCTATCTTTTCTTGTCTCTCTCGCTCTCTCTTTCTCTCTCCATCTGCCCCTCGTGATAGAAGAGATTGGAAGTTAAATGAAGCTATAGTTAAATGTAGTTATATTCAGAGGGGTATGTACACTCTGAGGTCAGTGTGTCTGTGGTTCTGTGCAGGTGAACGGCATCGACCTGCGGGGTGCTACACATGAGCAGGCTGCCGCGGCTCTGAAAGGGGCGGGCCAGACTGTGACCATCATCGCCCAGTACCGCCCGGAAGGTGGGTGTCACCCCAGGATCCACGCATGCCATTGTTTTCCATGAAACGGCTTAATACAGCATTGAAAGCTAACGATTGCCTTTAAAAATCTTAAGCGAACACACAACAAAATGGCTCTGCTGCACTCAGGTGAACACAAATGGATTTTGACGTCAGTCTTCTTTTGGCAGCATTGATGCCGGTAGTCAGCGCTTCCCGGGGAAGACTGAGCGGTCGAAACGCTTTAAAAATGGATCGTAGCTTTGTCACCGACAGAAAACCGATCAACTCAATTGCTGAGTTTCCAAAATTGCCGTCTCTGTCTTTGTTTATTATTCACCCTTTTGGGTACATTTCCTTGTTTTCCACTCCATTTCTGGTGAAACTCAGCAGTAAAATTGAGTCGCTGTTGACAGACCTTTAGCAGCTGTGTATTCGTTTGCCTTCAGAGCAGATGTTTGGATGTGTATGGAGCTGTGAGTGGGAGTGGCTGCAGACAGCAGCATTGACTGGGGGGGGGGGGGGTCCATTGAATGACCTGTAGGAATGTGGGGCATGGGGTCTGTCTAGAAGTTTACTGCAGGCCTAGAGATGCTGCCTCTGATGGCTTTCATTTTAACCTGTGACACTGATACGGATCAGTAACGGCAGCGGTCCTGTCCGGGTCAAGTGTCGTATTCCAGGTTGGATCCGCTGTGCCTGTGACTCGGACGAGACTGGGACGAACCATTGTTTGGGTCGGGGGTCAGAGAAACGAGATCGAGGGATTGTTTTAAGCATGAAACGTTGGCACTAGTTGCTTGTGATTATGTGCAGGTGTTTGGCCGGCCCGGTAATGGCGTACGGTAGAAGCTGGTACTGATAACTATTCTCTCTTTTCACCCGTCAGAGCTTGCTTTGTGCTGCCACAGACGGGACGCGCCATCGGCACCAGGTTGGTGAGCTCGGCACCTGGGTCCCAGTTTCGATTTCGGCCAGGCCGTTTAGATCAAGTTTCTGCACTCTGCCATACCATTATCACTGAACCCATTTATCCAGAGGGTCCTGGGTTTATTTGAGTTTCAGTGGGGTCCATCGGTGTTGGACAAGCTATGCCCTCAATATACGGGTAGCTCCCTTGAGACAGACTGATACATGTTTGGTTCATCCAGCCAAGCATTTCGCATGGGTGTAATGCAAAGCTTACTGTACTACTCTGCTGGGGTGCTCACATGTTCCACATGGTATGCACACACAGACGGTTACTGTAGATTACCAATGGTAAAATGATACATATCTGCCTGTTCTCTGGAACGTATGTTGCACAATAAGCAACTGCTAGGACTTCCCGTTCAGATGATATCGATGGTAGGCAATAATGACAATGGCAACATAAAATGAAAGGTTAAGTAACAGGCTGCAATGAGTGCAATAAAATGGAGCCTACATAGTTGTTGTTCTCCTTGTTTCTTAGCAACAAAGTCCATAGAATTTTCTCGCTGTTGATTGCTTCATTATTCATTATTGATGTTCATTAAGGATAAACCTGTCGATTGTCTGACATAGATTTAGTTATGATTGAACGTGTTGCCTGTAGTCTGTAGCATGTAATTACAGCGATTGTCGTGTGAAGTTGGTCCTGAGGGGAGCATTCTGAGCCTAGTGTGTCCGACTCCCAGGGTCTGTGGAACTGGATTGGGCTCTGAATTGCAGCAGTGTATCCAGCATGACCACCCTGCCGTATAACGCACTCACTGAAACGCAAAAATTCCTCACCTTCACTCCTTATAGCGCCTTTACAGACACCCTCCACACCTTCCCACCTCATTACGCCCTTACAGACACTCTCCACACCTTCCCTCCTCATAACACCCTTACAGACATCCTCCACACCTTCACTCCTCCTTATAACGCCCTTACAGACACCCTCCACAAAACTCTCCTCCACACCTTCATTCATCATAACACACTTACAGACACACACAATAATACTTACTCCATTATGCACACTCCTGCCATGCTCCCTTCCACATCCTCACACTCTCTAAAACTAAGGTCATGTGATTTTCCTGAACATGTGACCTTGGGAACATTCAATCTGCATTTCGTTCCTTATCCACAGGGTGTCTCTGTGGGCAATTGCCAATTGCTCAAATTTCAATAGTCATTGGTAAGCAGTCAAAGGAATGTGCCGAGCTGTGTTTCCGAATACGACCCCTACACCCTTTTGAGGGTGCGTATTTGAGTCCACTTCGTCAAAAAGCTTTTGAGTGGGTGACTTTTTCTCACAAATGGAGGCACTTAAAATACCAGGATGAACCCCTTATTTCCAGGGTTTTGTTGAGGAAATTCAGGAGCACACATCTATAGAACTGTGCACTCATCTGACAATTTAAGTAAGTAACCCAGAAGTAAAAACGTAAAAGACATAGAGCGTATATGCATATCTACGGCACAAGATAGGTTCATATTACAAACTACTTTTTTTATTATCTTTTTTTTTTATCTTCATTCATAATCTACACTTTGTAACAATTGTCATATGTTAACTGATTGATATTCTCAAAAAAGCAATATATATATATATATTACAAACTACTTTCTCACTAGTTTGGAAAGAGTTTTGCAGGATTTCTTTCGCACACTACTTGCAAAGTGAGGGGACAGGGCACATAGTAGACAGGGGTCTGAGTGGGCAGGGGACAGTGGACAGGGAATGGGTTGTATTTGGACACCGCCCAAGTATCTAAACTTAACAGAACAGGTATGGGTGCAGGTTTTTGTTCAAGCCTCGCACTAGAATGCCTGATTAAAATAATCAAGATTTTAATTAAAGATGAAAGATCAGTTGCATTCACACTGGTCCTTCTTGGATAAGATTATGCTTTTCTGTGATAATTAACTCATTAATTGGGATTCTTAAAGTGCCACAATATGTTGTGGCTTCAGAAAGTCTTGGTTATAATGTTGTGACATTTTTGTGTTGGAAATATTGTGTGTGCCAGGTTCATTCAGTATATCAGTTGCTTTGCAGTAACGTTTTTGCAGACTTGATTAAAGTATTGTGTTATTCTTTTCATGGAAATTAAAAACTTTATGGAGACTGAATACTTCATAGAGACTGAATGCTTGCCAAAGCTAGGCAGATACTTAACAGTAACATGGCAACATGGATGTGCAATTTGCTACTGCTTCTTGACTCAACATTTTATGAAGTTGTGACATTGGCTGAAGTAAGCTCTATTGCAAAAAAATAAATAAAAATAAAGTTAATGTGAAATGCATTGGCTACTATATTATGTGACTCCTGAAGCGACTTCACATATCGCATTGCATGTAAAAAAAATACTAATAATCAGATTTTGTGCACGAGCAAGTGGGCAACATGTTGGTTACATTCCCACAACTTGCAAGTGTTACCTCTTATCTGGTCCAAAGCTGAACATGGATGCAATATGTGACCTGAAGAGGAAAGAATAAGCACAGAGCACCCACGTTATAGAGACTGTTATGGCATTTAAGTGAGAAGTGACATTGGTTCTGTTCTGACCCATGATCTGTATGTCTGTAAGGCCTTTATCATCGCACACAATCCTGTGTCTAGTTGCCCTGGGTGGGGATCTTTATCTGTAGGTCAGCACGGTGTCTCTGGTTGTCCTTTTCTGGTGGTGAAGGCTATGGCTGGATATGTACTGTGCCTTTGCTACATGACTGTTCTGGAGAAGCGCTGCTCAAAGAACTTCCCATGCCCACCGTGCGTCTCTAATCAACAATAATCACTCAATTATCCTCCTAATCATGCCAACCTTGGAATTACTGTGGAGGTTTAATTTAGCTCACAGAGGCATCGACAGTTACTGTGGAGGTTTAATTTAGCTCACAGAGGCATCGACAGTTACTGTGGAGGTTTAATTTAGCTCACAGAGGCATCGACAGTTGGGCAAAGTTTATTCGGAAGATTAGATCCATACATTTTCAGTGAAAAGGCAATGCTGGTCAGAACATTCTCAGTTGTCATTGTACACTCCTCTATGGTTTTACTCAGGGGTGCAGAACTCCGGTCCTGGAGGGCTGGTCTGTGTGCTGGTTTTTGTTCCAGCCAGTTACCTTTGTTTTAGTTTTCAGACAGCTCTGTAAACTACACTGGTTCACTCCTGTACTTGAGCACAGTAAAATCTTTAGGATAGACTCGCAGTCTGTGGCTGGAGCTGGTGCTTATACAATTGTCAGATCAAGATACGATTGAGCCAATTAAATACGTAAGAGCAGATTTTTGCCCAAAATCCTGAAATGGATCAGCCCTTGTTGAGCACCCTTGCTTTACATACAGTCAACATTAAAAGCAATCCATGGTGCCAAATAAATATGACAAAAAAAATGACCGCACAACTTTGACAAGCTTTTCAAGTAGTGTGCACCTGCATGAATGTTTGAATCTTCAAATCAGAAGTATATCACTGGATTTTTTTTAAAATTTAATTCTTCATTTACTGACCCTTCTAAAAGATAAAGCACACACACACATATATATATATATATATACACACACACACAAACACACACACAGTTTTTATACATGGAAATAGTATGGCTAAATCTATGATTTAATTTATCTCCATAACTGAAGCAGTTTCTCCACATAACTAAAGTGTATATCTACAGTGTGGCCTCAGAGATGCAATGGCACAATATGTATCATTTATAACACGATATTATATTATAACACTATATATTTATTTTCAAATAGGTAGCGATTCATCATAATTAGTCCGCGAGATTAGAGTTGGGACTTTGTGGCCTGTTTTCGTACTCTGTGGATTTGTGTTGATCGTGTTGGGAAGAGGTGATTGATGGGAAGGTGCAGGGGCGGTAAGCTGAGTTTATTGCAGTCCTGGATTTACTGTCTGGATCATTTCCAGGTAGTGTAGTGTCTCTCCCCGCTGTCCTCTGAAACAAATTGCACGTATGATGCCTTCACATTTACCTTCATTAAATGTCATGGAAGCAACTACGCCAGGGGTGGCCAGTGCTGGTCCTGGAAGTATGCAGGTTTGTGGTTCCACCAATTACCCTGGCTAAGTGAGCTAATTGGCTGTATACACGGACACTGGTTCGCTCGTAGATTAGTTCACAGTAAAATGTTTCATATAGGGACGTAAGAAGAGTCTTTGGCTGTCATCCAAGCGCTTATCATGAAATGTAGCTCAACTGTCAGATGGCGTAAATGTTAGAATTAATTTAGTAATTAAGGCCAGAACTTGGCATTGAAACCAGGAACGGATACAGCCCTCGTTGCCTCTGAACTACAGAGAACTGCAAGATGCATGCGCTAACTCTGAATTACTCTGGAGGAAAACTCCCATCTGTACCTCGCTGTGGGCTGCCAGCTGGAGTCCGTTTGGCAGGAGCGATGACTGATGTAGATCTCAAAGTCGCTAAACAGAACAAGGATGCAGATGTGCTTCTGGCAAAAAAAAGAGAACACGAGCAGGTGGTTTGCAGCCAAAAGTTAATCATGTTTTAATTATTTTGCAATGAGAAAGAAACGGCTGTCCAAAAAATGGGTATGGAAAGCAGTGGCACAAAAATGTGTGAATAAAAGACGAGGCCTAACGATTTAAATGCACATAAACTCACATAGGAGGATTCTGTACTTTATTATGAAAAAAGGAACGATACAACGTATCTTATTTGGAGAAAAGCACATTTACTGAAATGTCCAGATTTCAATTTTCTTTCGCAAAATCTCATGGGACTCATTTATAAAGAAAATATAAAATGGTGCTGTGTAATGTGTAATGCGTTTGCATTTTCATCTGTCCAGGTAGTTACTCCAGGGGCAAATTTGAGCTTTGTTATAATCAATTGTGTTCAGAGAAGACGTACCCTACAGCCTCACAAAATGTTGGCAAGCATACTGTATATGTCCTCTTAGATTGGTTTGGGGAATATTGGTTTTAACAAGGGGCTCCAATTGTGAGAAAGATTAATCACAGTGAACTTTGCTGAGATTGTATTAATAAGGAATTTATTGATAACTGCAGTCCTTTGAGTGATTCATTGCTGTTCTTGCCTGCCCCTTTCAGGCAAGAATGCAATTTATGAGGTTCATTATTTTACCTGAAAATGCAGGTGTGGAGATTTTGGGTCCTTCACCTTGCTTGCAAAGCCGACGAATTGGGAGAGATAGATTACACTTGATGGCATTGACCAAGATTTACCTTTCTTTAAAAAAATAGATCAATCAGCACTTATTTAGTATAGTGCCGTTTACAATCAGGTTCTCCCATAGCACTTCACAGTGGACATTTTCTAGTGGGAGTTACTAAAAAAAAACTGGGATAAAAAACATGAGCAAATAGTCCTTTAAGAATGCATTATAAGAAGAGAGGCAGAGTGAGAATATACATCTGAAATACTGTCCCTTGCCATCTCCATCTCCATCACACAGAAACCAATGATGAGGCCCTTTAGCACCTGGTCCTACTCCTCTGTTATTCTTCCGGTCTTATCATCTTTTACAGGGAATCATTTATTTACCTTTTCTTTTCAGTCTGTTGAATTTCTAATCTGCTATGAGTCATGATGGCTGTGTCCGAATGTTGTTCCTCGAGTTTTAAAACGTTTTCAGGAATTGTCTCTTTACATACTGTTCAGAGATAGACTGTCTGGTGATATAATCGTGTCTCACTCTGTAAAGGTTACCTATCTTAGATGGCAGGAATTTAGTGAAATGTGAATAATTTACTTGGATGCAAAGCCATTCTACCTAAATGTGAAAATTACTCGTAAACTGTTTGCCTGCATAGATGAGGTTACTTAGATAATATTTCCCTAGATGTGAAGAGGTTGTTTAGAAGAGGTTACAATATGCAATATGTATTTTAGGTAATATACAGAATTCATTGTAACCTTTTTGGAAAGTTCTGGAAAGTTTGCCAGTAATAACTACCCCATATTCTAAAATGTTATTTATATCCCGTCGTTTTCCAGAGCAGCATGTGTTAGGAATCCATCCATTCATTCTTTGTTCTTGAGTTTAGATGCTTCATAAGTGTTTAGAACAGGGGTGCTGCAGAGCCATTGTGTAAGCAGGTTTTTGTTTCCACCAGTTAGCCTGATGGCTAAATGAGCTAATTGGCTGTATACACCAACACTGGTTCACTTGATTAGATCACAGTAAAACATTTCATATATAGGGCCACAAGAACAGTCTTCGGTTGTCATTCATGTGCTTATCAAAAAGTGTAACTAAAATGTCAGATGGCACAAATGGTAGGGCTACTTACTTAATAAAGGCCATAAGTTTGCATGAGAGCCAGAAAAAGACACGGCCCTCGTTGCCACCCTCTGGTTTGGATGCTTCATCCCATTTACTCTCCATACCGGGAACTGCCTTGTTGAACAGAAAGTACAAAAATGTATCAGCTGGACATTTTGTATTGTGTAATATAGGGTGGTGTGGCCCTGCCCCTGGTTTCTGAACCCCTAACTACGTCATTGGATTAATTATCTGGCTTAATGAACACAGGTGACCGAACAGCTGGAGTGTGATGTTCAGATATATAATCCTAATAATCAACAAAGCTGTGCAATCAAGTTTGGATTAAACTAATTCTATTAACATATTTAGCACTCTAGGGCCACCTACCCTGGGGAAATATATTTTCTTAACAGATGGCCTTATTATGTAGGGAACTTTCATACATACTTTATATTTCACATTTAATAACATGCATATTTCTGAATACTTGTTGAATAAATCTGGGCTGATTGTATGGGGTCATGTACAAGAACCCCTGGTGGAGATAATTATAACCGCTAAAGCCTGCTGCAACCACTCGACCATTCGTTGATTTCAGTCATCCTTGATCTGAAAAACTTCACACAGTGAAACAGAAATCCCACATCTGAAGAAGATTAAACACGCAACAATTATTATATTTGTGTTTGTGTTTTTTCCATGAAATTACAGATCTTTACCTCACTCTCAGTGGCCTGGGTCAGGTGACAGTTGTGTAACAGATTTTCAGTCATTTTTTTAGTGCAGTCAGGGGACATCTCAGGCTCCCTACCTACAACTTCACAGGACCAGACGTATTAATAATTTATTGTCTGATTATCCCCTTTTATAATTTGCCTATTTTTTTTTATTTCTTTTTTACAACTTCCTGTCACATTCCTCCTCTTGGTCTCATGACATATCACAGTATCATGTTTCAATGTCAGGGATATTAATAGGAGCGTAGAGCTCGTATCCATTGGCAACCAACTTTTTTCTTGCTCAGTTTGTCATTTTACAGTCGATGGAATGAAACAACACGAAGGAGGCTGATTTCATATTTCGGATCACACACTTCAGTTGTAGATTCAACAGTGTTGAAGGTATTCTTGAGCAAATATAGGAAGAACAGCCATGTTGTTCAGGGCATATTATAGTAGGGACATAGATGTTTCTGGGTTTTGTTCCATCTGAGCTTAATTGCATCACTTGATCATTGATTATGAATCTAGGTTGTAATATTCAGCGGCTGAATGTTGAAATGCTGAGTACCGCCTGGGTGTTATTTTAGTGTAAACATCGATCCACTTTGTAGATGGGGGTTCAGATAGCGCAAACACCCAAAACTCCCTGGGACATGGTTGCCAGATGTGCACTGTACCCAAAGGAGTTACGCAGCGTCACAGAGGACGCTCGATTCGTTCTGGTATTATGCCTGCAGGGAACGTCATTTGTTATGAAGAATTGAATTCTGAGCTTTGCGTATAATCCTGTGATGAAAACCATGATGAAAGGGAGGGGATTCCATATACTGACATGTACTGGATTAATCCTACTCAAGTCCCAGAGAAAAGTACTGACTGATTACAGCTGAGGTATTATAAGTATGGAAGGAGATGATTCAATTACTGTGAAGAAATATTGTCACGTGGAAAGCCTGGCTTTTATACGACAGTGCTTACAATTTAATTTTCCCTTCCCATTGGATTATGTTATTGTACAGAAAATCACATGGTTCCTGCATGTGGGATTTTTTCAGTTCAATCATTTCTCTCTCTTTTTCTCCTCTCTCTCCGTCTATCCATCCCCCTCTCTCGCTCTCTTCCCTCTCTCTCCCCGTCTATCCATCCCCCTATCTCGCTCTATTCCCTCTCTCTCTCCCGCCATCCCCCTCTCTCACTCTCTTCCCTCTCTATATGTCTCTTTGATGGCAGCAATCCAAATGAATTCATCATGTATCATGACCCAATATCAGCCTATCAAACGCTGTCACCGGGTGCCTTCAACTGTGCTGAAATGTAAAGAAATGAGTGCAAACAGATCAGGTAGTGTCCCTGTAGATTTCCAGTCTCTGATCTCAAAGAGCAATTAACGAAGAGCTGGCGTTTCCCTGGTCGTTTCACACCCTGAAGGGGGGTGTGTCCAATCGATGGCCGGGGTTTGGTTTGTGAGGTAGAGAGGGAGTGCAGTGTGCGGCATGCTCTACCGGGAGCTTTGCTTATCGAGGACCAATCAGTGCGTTGTTTGTGGGCTGCTGGCAGTCCGCTCCTGGTGGAATGGAGCGTCTTCGTCAGAACAGTGTGTGAAGCCCACAGCCAGAGCTCGGCAACAACGCGGCTGAGATACTTCTCACACACTGCGCCGTCCGTTGGGCTTCTTTTGTGAGCACTAGACTGGTTTATAACAGCTTCAGGAGTATTTGCTTAAGAGATGCTGACAGCTGCATTGGACGTGAAGCCATCAAGGTAAGTTTGCCGGTGTGGTTTGAGATCAACCTGTGGGTCTAATTGTTTCTCAGTGCATGTGCGTTATAATGGCTTAGAGATTACATAGTTTTTTGTGGATTTCATAAAGACCTCTCCTGCTGTGGTAAACCTAAAATTGGCCTTTTTTTCAAATGTTGCATCTTTGCAAGAGTTTCCAGATACATTTAGAAAGTGCTGGTTGCCCAAAGTTGGCTGAGTGTGAAAACGTCAGCATAACACACAACAACAGGATTTATGGGACTTTATAGACTTGTCAATACTTTTTTCCTCCCTTCTCTACCACCCATCTTCCGTGGAGAAACCCAAAAGCATATTCTGCAGTTTGATATTTATAGTACACAAATGTACATTATCCATACATTTCAAACAATGTATTGCCTCAAGAAAAAATGGCAAGAAAACTAGTAATGGTCAAAAAAGCCAAAACCTTAAGTGAAAATACTCCTTACTGTTTGACACTCTAGATCAAGTACCTACGCTAACATAAGTAGAAACCAAAATATAACCTATATAAATCCAAAGATATAATATTTTGTGCAAGCATAACACAGCTCGTGGTGGCAGTTGGTGCCTGGCCATGTCCCAGAGATGGTTGGTGCAGACAGCATTTTTTTGACAGTGAAGCATTTTCTTGATGCTGAATTATTCTTCTTCTCATAATCAGTTTTATGTTTTAATGTTTGACTTTGTCACTGTAAGCCTCTTGTCAGTGGTGGGAGAAACAGGTAGGAATGTAATGAAACTGGTTTATGCTCAGAAACAAACAAAAGAAAATAATAATCAGAATCAGAAAGAATACAGAGGTGAGAGGCACACTATTGAAACATAATAATATTAAACTAAAATGACAACCCATTTTTTGCTGTCCAAAATAGTGCTTTTTCTTTCCAACCCATTAAAATGTTCTTGACTAGGCTGTGTACCTGCAGATACAGTATTGCTGTTATTTCCAAACTCCAAAGTCCAGTGCCCACATAATGACCAAATGCATCTGTGTTCATCTATGATCTGTCCCATGTTCAAATTTTAAGTTTAAATAAGGTAAATGTTTTCAACATATGTAGAATTATTTTTTTCAATATACGTAGAATTGTATGTACACTGTAACGTGCAGAGCATGTAGGACTATGGACTGACAACCGGGTGACTATTGAGACTTTATAATATCTAGTAGTCTTTTTTTTTTTCATTTTTCTTTTTTCATGACTCTCTGAACTCCTATCACAAACTGCCAGTGGGTCCTGAGTCCTGATCCACAGTTTGGGAACCATTGATGTAGGCACTGCTCTGGTTAGAACAGAGATTCGGTTGATGTTAAGCCCTGAGCTTGTATTTCAGTCTTCATAGCTCCCAGCCACCTGTACAAATACCAAAAATATTATATCAATGTGCTGCGTCTTTTCAAAAACACGTTTATTTGTATATGTCACTTTTAAATAATTTGTCAGTTTCATAGTGAAATGGCTAAGTTGAGCTATTTCCTGTAGTCATGCAAGTATATTCAATAATGTCAACACAATGTATACACAACTGTATTTTTTTTGTGTTATACATGCTGTTTGTAGCTGCAAACCTAGTGTATCTGTGTTAGATTGTGTTGTGCTCGAAGGACCTGTAGTTGGATTGATTTTTTTTTCCCCATCTAGGAAGTGTGATTTTAGATTTTTATAGAATCCTCTCTGCGTTTTGTGAGCGATCATGCATGGTGAGCATTCATTCTCGTTTAAAAAGACCGATTCTGTCTTGCATTCAGAAGATACAAGTTTTTTAATATTTTAATCAACACGTTGATAATTTGCAGTTCTCGCCAGCGCACGTCTATTGGTTGATGCATTTATTAAAAATGAAAAATGAAAAGCCTTCACAAATAATTGCTGACACATGTTAACTACAATCATTGTTGTAATTGAGGACTGTAATACAACTTGCTTTGTTTCCTCAGGCAATACACACATTAAACAGATTTTCCACACTGCAATTTGACCAATAAAACAATGCCAAAACCCCATTAAAGATTTCCTTTAATAGCACTGTAATGAGATTTCGCACACACACGCATTTTAAATTGAATATGTATGAATGGTAATTAGCCCTCAAACATATCCTTCTGCCTTTGTTTAAATGACACACAGTGATAACTGCCTTTGGGTGAAAAATGACAGGGATAGTTATTGCAGACAATCAACAGATGGATGTTTCTGGTAGCGATCCCTGACAAACATCTTAATCTTTTGACCTTAGTCATCATCCTGCTGTGAAGTGCAAGTATAGGGAAGACCGTTTTCACCTGTGTGATTTGAAGTAAGATTGTTCTACCCATTGTAGCGATGTGATCACACCAAGCTGCCTGAGCCACTAGGACACTTTCTGCTAACAGGACAACCAGGGGTAAAGTGTTTTATTTGATGTACAGACAGCACTGAGCACAAACCAATTAAGAGGACTTTTATAGTTGCTGGCTTATGAAAGCCTGGTGAGGTACGAGCAGCCAAACACCCTCCTTGGGTTAAATACTTTGAGACACAGCCAGTGGGCTGGCAGGTATCATAGTGGCTCGGGCCCTGGGCTTGTTGCCCAGTCGGCTACAGGTTTGATTCCTCCCATTACACCCTTGACCAGGCGGTTAACCCTGAAATCATTCTCCAATATATATTGGAGAATAGAACCATTTTGAATTGTGACTCCCTTGAGTTAAAAAAAAATAGTTTAATCAATGAATGGCAACACATTTCCAACACCTTGTACTTTTTTTGAGCGTTGGGACATACATTATATTGCATTACAGTCATTTAGCAGACGCTTTTAAGCGACGTACAATAAGTGCATACAGAAATGTAATCGAAGTCACTACAGAACAGACAAGACAAAACACATCCTTCCCATAACGTAGCAGCTATCCCTAGTAATGCACATTGAATGTAGTTCACAGTAAGCTGTGGGTAAATCAGGTATACTACAATTATATTCTAAATACTCTTATGAACTATAACAAACAGTTAGACAAGAAACAAGTACCATGAGAGGTCTTCGATTAGTATATCAGTCAAGGTGGAGTCTGAAGAGGTGTGTCTTCAGGTCACGACGGAACGCAGGCAGGGTTGGAGTAGAACGTAGGGGAATGGGGAGTTTGTTTCACCACTGAGGAGCTAGGGTGGAAAAGCTCCGCAGTCAGGACGAGCGAGAGCCATTGACATGGAAGGGGGGAAGTGCGAGTCACCCTGCTGTAGAAGAGCGAAGTGGTCGAGCAGGAACATAGTGCTGGATTAAGTCCTGCAGGTAGGCGGGGCCTGTCCTATTGGCTGCAGTGTAGGCCAGGGTCACATAGCCTACTGTAGTGTTGTTTAACACTGTATTATCGCATAGCTTCCTTTTGGTAAGAACACTTGCAAAGCAAATGCAAGGTGACACAATAACTAACTTAAATGCCTGTTCAGGAGTTACCACTCAGATCTGTACAGTATTCTGTTGTTTTGACCATGGTTTGGTTTGTCTGTTGCAGAATACGGGCGCTTTGAGGCCAAAATCCATGACCTGAGGGAACAAATGATGAACCATAGCATGAGCTCTGGATGTGGCTCCCTGCGGACCAATCAGAAGCGCTCACTCTATGTCAGGTATTGTAGGCTTTTCCTCATTGGTTGGTTACAGTCAGCGTGAAAACGCTTGCCATATACAGTGCCCTCCACTATTATTGGCACCCCTGGTAAAGATGAGTAAAAAGGGTTATAACAAAATCAACGTTTGGTGAATTAACTTAATCTCACACTGAAAAAATTTGAACAATCCAACCTTTAATTGAAGTACATTTATTATGATTTTAAAAAATCCCTCATCAAGAAATTATTATTTTTAACAAAACCATGTGTGCCACAATTATTGGCACCCCTGCATTTATATATAGAATTTATATATTTTTATATTTGGTCGCATATCCTTTGCATGCCATGACTTCCTGTTGTCTGTGACCCAACAACATAAAAAGACTCTTGATATCTTATTTTCTGGTACTCTTACAAGCAATACTATAACGTCTCTGCATTTGAATGGATCTCTATGGGAATTGGGGGGTGGGACTAGATTTAGCTGTAAATTACACTGGAACAGTATGGAACACATTGTTGGCTAAATGGCTCATCAAGGGTCTGACATATCAAAAAAGCCTTAAACCATCACTCTGCTGCCAGAAATACAGTAGATATGAATGGTTTTGTTAAAAACAAATTGGATGGTTTAGTTTTGTTATGAGATTTTTCTTTCTCATAATAAATTTCTTTCAATTAAAGGTTGTATTTTTCTAATTTGTTCAGTGTGAGATTAGGCTAATTCACCCTTTTGTATAACCCTTTTTACTCATCTTTACCAGGGGTGCCAATAATAGTGGAGGGCACTGTACATCAAGGCTGTCACTGTTGCCTCTTTTAATGTCTCTTTGCTGGAATACAGCATTATTATGCAGGTAGAAGTATATGTAATGATCCCCTTGAACAGTTTTCTGATTTTGTTGCCTCAGATTCTGAAATCGTCACAATTAATTTTATTTTTTACCTTTTTTCTCATGAATAAAAAGGGATTAAGTTTTTGTAATTGTCAATGGAGACTTAAGAGAACAAATTCACTTAAAATGGGGATCTCATCTGACGTTTTATTTTTTTCTTTGAAACTTCCTCATCAGCCATGATCGATGCTATCTGACTCTGTTTCTTTTCTTGATGCGGAAGTATGATCTCACAAACCATTGCTTTAGCGCAGTCATGCTCAACACTCATCACCATGGCAATGCTGGATTCCTACATCCTAGAATATTCTAGAACTCCCCATACATTTAGCATTTAGGCTCAGAGCTGAAATGGCAGTGAATCCAATATCAAAACAAAATTTATTCTCTGTTGATTTTATTAATCAGTCCATTACACTATTCTACTGCATTCTCACCTGTGTGTTGAATTCAAGCGTCAAGTGTAATGCTTGTACTTTTGTACTTTGAATATGTAAGAAGCATTCATGTATATGGACAAGTGAAGAATCCTGTTTAAAATTTAATTTAGAAACTACATTTTAGAAATTTCATAAATTTAATTAAATTTTCCATTGCCTTGGTCAGGATGCATGCCGTTTCACCTGATGTTCCCCCTGGGGAAAATAAAGTTATTCTATTCTAATGCATGTTTACTGCACCTGTCCAGACAATGGCTCACTTTGTTTCAAAGATTCTTAATAATAGCCTCATTGGTGTCAGTATACCCCAGGTTACCATGGCAACACCATTCAAAATCCATCCCACAGCCTTCTGTTCTTGTATGAGCACATTCTTAAAATCCAAAAGTGTCGGATGAGTTTTATTTATGTGTTTTGTGTGTGCGTGCCTGTGTGCATGAGTGCGTGTACGTGTGAACCTGTGTGCATGTTTGTCTATCAACAGCATGTGGCTGCCATGCCAATTTTCTGGTGGTAATTTGTGTATATTGGTGTAGTATATCAATATGCTGCTGCGGAGTGAGAGCTGATTTTTTAAATATTAATTTTAATAGTCATCACGCTGCACCTTTACCTTTTTTTCTTCTTTACAGTATATGGTATATAGAATCTAAAGATTTTAAGTTTGACTGGGTGATTGGTTGATTGATCGATTTATTAGTTGGTTTAAAAAAATGACTGACTGCTTGAGTTCTTGATTCTGAGTGATTATTTGACTAATCAGTTAACTGTCCACCTGATTGCTTGACTGGATGATTGATTTATATATCGGGGGATTCAGGGCTCTGTTTGAGTACGAGAGAGCCAGGGACAGCGGGCTACCCAGCCAAGGGCTGAGCTTCAGGTACGGAGATATCCTCCACGTCATCAACGCCTCGGATGACGAGTGGTGGCAGGCACGCATGGTGACACCAGACGGGGACAGCGAGGAGATGGGGGTCGTCCCCAGCAAGCGCAGGTATACCCTCCCGAGTTGCAATGGGGATTGGCCCCTCATTACCAATGTGTTATTCTTCTTACCACTTATTTTTGCTATTATATTTTTCATAGTTTTTTTGAATACATACATTTATCCAGGAGCTTATTTATGTGGGAAATCCGGAATTAATAGACAGGTTTGAATAAAACAAAGAGAGAATAATGATGCATGGTCAAACGTAATCAAATGAACATGCTGTACATTGGAAATTATATAAAGACAAGTAGTCAGACAAAAGTAGAAATAGATACATGTTGTTACATGTTGTAACAGTTGATGTAACAGTTCAGAGCCAGAGTTTAAGAAAATGTTATGCATTGAATAGAGAAGAGAAGTTGTTGTGGCCAATTTGATAGTCACATGACTGGACTGGATTCATGATTGGCATGACTGGTTGGTTACTTTTCATTTGCCAGAGTGGAGAGGAAGGAGCGAGCACGCCTAAAGACGGTCAAGTTCAACGCCAAGCTAGGAACGCTCGACTCTAAGGGGGTAAGGCAACTGGAGAGAGGCGGGGGGGGTGATTACAAAATACGTTTCTGAATGGTTTGAACACATCACGCTGTAGTAGGACAGACAGGATTAGTATGTCTTTATAAATGTGGTTCCAAACGTGTTATGAAGCACATTAGGCCTTATCCTTATGACCCAAGTAATATCACTTGTCAGCCTCATAACCATACAGTATTATGAGTCTGACTGATGTGAGGTATATCCTGCTAACTCTAGGGATTTGTTTGCTAATGAGCCAATCTTCTTCTGAGTAATCATGACCTTGTGTAGGTGGGCCCCAATTGGAGGCAGCAATTCATGCCAACTCAACAAAAAAATTTCAAAAACAGTATTTCAATTAAATCCCAAAAAATTTCAACATTAATTTCAACATTGACACAATGACATGTTCAGTGTTAAATCAACTCTGATGGAGGAAATAGTATTCTGATAGAGTACAGTTGATCTCAAATGTACTTATATAAATGGTAACGGTTTCATTGATTTACTGTGTTGTGATAACGTTTGTGACTGTGTTGTGACAACATTGTGACTGTGTTGTGATAACATTTCTGACTATGTTGTGATAACATTGTGACTGTGTTGTGATAACATTGTGACTGTGTTGTGATAACATTGTGACTGTGTTGTGATAACATTGTGACTGTGTTGTGATAACATTTCTGACTATGTTGTGATAACATTGTGACTGTGTTGTGATAACATTTCTGACTATGTTGTGACAACATTGTGACTGTGTTGTGATAACATTGTGACTGTGTTGTGATAACATTGTGACTGTGTTGTGATGACATTGTGACTGTGTTGTGATGACATTGTGACTGTGTTGTGATAACATTGTGACTGTGTTGTGATAACATTTCTGACTATGTTGTGATAACATTGTGACTGTGTTGTGATGACATTGTGACTGTTAAAAATGTTTTCAGGCAGCTTTATTGTAGTGAATTGTGTCACCGAGAATAATTTTTTATCCGGTGTTTCTGGAGGATTGAATAGTGGTTGGTTGCTCTGGGATTTGACCACTCATCATAGATACAATTCAGCAATTTTTTTGCTTTGTATTCGGCAGTTTTTAATAGCCTTTCACCTAATTATCCTTCATAAAAATGTAATTCAAGAATCCACAATAATGACCAAATTGAGAAAATGAAAATTCATTCATTAATTTGCAACTGTCATGTTTTCTTTATTGGACTTTATTATAATTCCACACACCCTGAGATAACAATAGAATAGCCTGCCCTAGGATATGATTTGTGTCTCTACAATTATTTGATATAAAACACAAATAAGTATAAATTGAGTCCTTGGTATCCATGGCAACTTCACAACTTCCCCAGAGTGGTGATAGCTTCTCTCAATACCAGACTGTAAACTGTTCAGTGTTGTTTCAACTCCAAATGGGATCAGCTATGATTTTAACACTGTACATTTTAAAGTGAAAAAGAAAATGCACGCCTTGTGTTTGCGAGGTGCAGAGCAAAGGGCATGCAGGTCAAACTAATATAAGAAAGGTCGCACACACTGTTTACTCCAATGCTAATTTTATTGTCAACGGTTCGGCAGCAAGAAACGTTGTTGATAAAATCTTCTTTGGGGTAAACGGTAGCGTGCGACCTTTCTTATATTAGTTTAACACTGTACATTTTAACATGCACATGAAAAAATATATCAAGGCTGTATTATACAACATTCAAATATCCTGTCCTTGTTTAGCCTTGAAAAGGTTGTCTGTTTAGTTCCAAGAACTGGAAGCACAATAATCGCAAGAGTCAGACATTAAAGAATGAAAAATATTTTTGGGGGAAATGGATCAAAGGATTGACAATTTATATCTGAATAATCCGGACAACAGTGATTACCTGTGGTCTAGTGTTATGAGCAGAACATCCAGTTCAGTAAAATATGAAACACGTTCAGATGTGCACTTGATCATTCAGAATAGATAGCTAAGGAGCCTGAAAGCCACAAGGCTTTTTCACATGTCTCATGTGAGATAGCCCAAAATGATAAAAACCCGGACATACCAGGATGCTTTGCTCTGTTCAGCTGTACAGATTTGAGAGCCTGAACAGACTTGTGAATCTGCATGGCTGAATATGTTCACCGTTTCACACTGGCGAGATTACACAGGAATCACACATACCTCAATATTCATACAGGGATGCAGCATTCAAAAATAGGCCATATTATCCTCACCATCACCAATGATAGTCCCCTTTTCGGCATTCACACTTGCCTCCGTCCCCTGCTGTGGTTCTGTCACCTGCACGATTCAGTTTGATGCCACGCCACTCTGTTTGTCTTGTTTGTACACCATCTCCTCTCCGACCCCCTTGTTTCACAGCACGGTTCTTGTGTTTGCTTTGTCGCGCTGCCTCCGCTCTACTCTGGGTCCTCTGCAATGGCGCTATGTGCATCAGTGACAGCTCCAAGAACAGTAACATCAGGACAGACCTTTTATAAGGTTTAGAATTTCTTCAATGCAGGACAGCTTATAATCGTGTAACTTTTGGGTTTGTCATTCATTCATTCATTTGAATTTAATTTCTAATTTAAAATTTAAAAAGTGTTTCCTTTATTTGGGTAAAGAAATCTAAATTAACAGCAGTTGATACATATGTTTTGAGCTTAATGCACCAGGCAGTTAATTTACTTGCAAAACGGCCAAATCTGACAAGCTGGCAGTCACTGTTGCTTCTTCCGCCGTTCGACCAGATTGTTTTTATCCACATGAGCATGTGAGTTTTTACCAGTGTGAGTGCCACATTTTTGCTCATGTGACTGTGAGTGTGCCAACCATCAGACATGTCTGTATGCCCCATGTGAGTGTGCCAACCATCAGACATGTCTGTATGCCCCATGTGAGTGTGCCAACCATCAGACATGTCTGTATGCCCCATGTGAGTGTGCCAACCATCAGACATGTCTGTATGCCCCATGTGAGTGTGCCAACCATCAGACATGTCTGTATGCCCCATGTGAGTGTGCCAACCATCAGACATGTCTGTATGCCCCATGCTTTTTTCCTTTCACAGTCATTCACTCACAAGCTTATAAAGACCTTCATCTTTTCACCAAAATTCCCATTCTACAAGAGTAAGGAGCTGGGTGTGCAGGATTACAGTGACACTGAATGTAAGTACACTTTCAAAAAGTCAAAAAGGGCTGTTTGCACACACACACAAAACACACACACGTGCGCACACACACACACACACACACACACACACACAAGTGTCTGCTTTTATGCTAGTGTTATTTTTTGTTATTTTTGTTTGTAGATAAAAGTGGATAATGGTGATTTTGTTTTAGTTTTTTATATAAAGTCTTTTGACAACATTGGGCATTACCTCTTTGAAATGATGGGGCAGTCGGGTAGGTGTAGAGATGGGTTCATCTCTATAAACTGTGAGAGCTCAGTGTGTCGTAGGTGATCCTGTGAACCGGGTCTAAACGGACCTTCAGATGGGCCAACCTCCATACAGCACTGACCTCACCCTTCCCCTTCTGTCCTTCCTCTATCTCTCTCTTTCACACTTTCACTCTCCTGCTGTCTGCCTTCTCTCTCTCTCTCTCTCTCTCTCTCTCTCTCTCTCTCTCTCTCTCTCGCTCTCTCTCTCTCTCTCTGGGTATTGCTGTACAGGACATCCCTGGATTAGTTGATGAAGATTTTGGGACAAAGATACTGAGTAAGTCTTTGAGGTAACATGAGGTGACAAATGAATGTCATAGAACATCTATCTGCACTGACATACTAACAGAATATACTGCCAGCATCTGCCGGCACTCAGATAATTCTGCGTATCGGACCAAGAGTCTGTCTGTCTACAGTCCCAGTCCCAGATTTGATTGCTGATTTAAAGGTGCATAGAAAGACCACCAGGCATGGTTCGGGACCTCTGCTGTACAGTTTTTGCATCATAACAAAAAGGAAAAAAAAACTATGCAAATACAAATATCACCTTCACATAATTTTTATGTTCTGGAAGGTGTGATTTATAAACTCCATAGCTTCGGTTTTTTCCTTCTGCAAATGTGAAGTTTGAATAATCCTGTATCCACTTTTATCTTCATGGTAGCTGTGGAGATCGACAGGCACCCGAGGAGACCGTTTTCTTTCCCAAAATGGGTTTTAATTATAAGACAAAATGTGGGTTATAGAGTACTTTCAGGACATGTTTCGATCAATGTTGAACATACTGTTCTTCACATGGCTTTTTGCGGTTCACTCCTACAAGTCTGGGTGAATCCAGGTGAATCGCCGAAATCTTAGAGACGTAATCTACCTTTAGACACAGACACATGTTATTTTAGACACAGATAGGTAACAAGTTAGGATGTGATATACCGCGTACATACTGTACAGTTAGCATGCTAATAACTTGGGATTGAGACTTTAGAGTTCTCTGTCTCTGCAGCCTGTGTTTCTATCTAACACATTTACACTGTTCTTTTCAGTTGATCTTTTTTTACTGGCTCCTCAACATGCAGTGTTGTTTAAGGGGAAATGCATGAAAGCTAACGATACCGGTAGCATAAATCAAAAAGTTGAGTATAAATATGAATGAAAGGATTGACTGCAGTCTTCAGCTCATCAACTCCCCTTTGATTCACTGCCACGGACATTCACTCCATAGCATTTTCACACGGAACCCTCTCCGCATTCCTTTAAAAATTTGTTTTTCTATATTGCTAGGGAGTCCAGAGGACCTGGTTCTGTCATATGAGCCCGTCATACGACTAGAGAGTAAGTGCTGTTCTGGGGTGTCAAAGTGGTTTCTACTTAAAAAAAGCACACTGGGATTAAACCCATGTCTGTCTACATTTGGTCAGTTTACATATGTGAATATCAGGTACGGAATTGAATTGTCCCTAATATAAACTATTGAACACACACACAAAAACAGTTCAAATGTGGAGTTTACTTTTTCTTATTCACATGAATGAAACTCATGTATTCTATTAACAGTAAACTACGCTAGGCCAGTGATCATTCTGGGACCAATGAAGGACCGCATTAATGATGACCTAATATCGGAATTCTCAGACAAGTTTGGATCATGCGTGCCACGTGAGTACTGCACATGTCTGTGTCATGTCTTCGTCTATGACGCTTTCCCGATATTAGCATTATAATTTAGAATTTACCATCGTCTTTCTTAATCTACGATGGTAGTACATTATGTTTAACCAATGAAGAGCACATGCTCACATACCTCTGATCTGTTTGTTGTTGAAGACACCACCAGGCCTAAGCGGGAGTATGAGATGGATGGGCGGGACTATCACTTTGTCTGCTCCAGAGAACAGATGGAGAGGGACATACAAGATCACAAGTTCATCGAGGCCGGACAGTACAATGACAACTTGTACGGGACCAGTGTGCAGTCTGTCAAATTTGTGGCCGAACGGGTGAGAACCAGCCACGTCCTCAATGGCTCGGGCAGCTTCGTAGGCTAAAAGGCCCGGTTGTTTCATGTCAACTAACGCAAGAACAATCCAGAGAGTCCCAACAGCAGATTCACGAAGGCACAGTTTGAGCTTCTATGGGTGCCAAATTGTGTAATCGACAAGAAACAAGGGTACAGGGAGTTCTGACTTTTCTGACTCTTAATTGGTTACTTACACACAGTGGAGTTTGTCAGAGGCTGAGGGACAAGCTGAACCAATGAAATGACACCCAAGGATAATTCTCATAATGTGTTGTTGTAAATAGTGAGGTATGGCTCTCATTATATCTCCATAAATGCCCGGTCCAAATATTTTGCTAACAGAAAATGGAGGTGACGAGCAGTGACATACCTTTGTCTTTTTAAGTGTTTCTGCATGACCAATGCATGCTCACCGGAGGCTGTGTCTAATTAGAACATCATTAGAGGGATTATAGGAGCATTTGGACTTTTGAGTGTGGTTGGTGACTTGTATAATTTTTTTTTTTTTTAAGTAGTGATGCACTGGTATAGACAAGTACAATTATCACTGTCTTTCAGATGCATGTTCCGCAAGTCACAAAATTCTCATGAACGGAGGTTGATTTAGAAAGTTCTAGAAGATTTCAAATGTTCTAAAATTTCCCCTTTCCCATCTCTCTCTGCTAGGGAAAACACTGCATATTGGATGTGTCAGGGAATGCCATCAAACGATTACAAGTAGCACAACTCTACCCCATTGCCATTTTCATAAAGCCCAGATCCATCGAATCGCTAATGTAAGTGTAAATATATTGTACATCCTTTTACAAGTCAAGCAGGCTTCGTGTCACATAGATATCACTTGTTTGATGTCTCACACTAGTGTTTCTACCTCAGGGACATGAATAAGAGGCTTACAGAAGACCAGGCCAAGAAAACATATGACCGGGCTATGAAGCTAGAGCAGGAGTTTGGAGAGTACTTCACAGGTAACAACAGAAAATCTTACTTCCAGTAATGTTGGGCGCATTGTCCACGAGGTCATTAACACGTTTTCCATCTCTTCTAGCTGTGGTGCAGGGAGACTGTCTAGAGGACATTTATACTCAGTGTAAGCTGGTGATAGAGGAACAGTCTGGCCCTTACATCTGGATTTCATCGAAGGAAAAATTATAAGAAGAACACAGCCAAATTATAACACACATCCTTTATCCTCAAGACATGTGGGGACTGCAACCTAGGAATAATTTGTAACATATGCATATTATTATTATTATTATTACAAAACCAACTATCACTTTTTAGAAAATGATTGTTCCAGAATGTACACCACAAAGTGTTAGTAACTTTCAAAATGGACACGGTTTGTTTCTATTTTATTTCTATTTTTTTCTATTGTTTAATGAAAAAAAAGGAGACCTGCATTCACAATGCTTGGAAATTACATGAAAGAATTGATTGGACAGTTCTGCAATTATCTCCTTACCAAAACAAAGAGCAAATGTCAATTTATGTCTTTAACTTTTTTTTTTCTTCCCCAGTCTACTTACTAGCATTCTGCATCTCAACTTCCATTTTGCATTAGTGTTTGAATTAGTGACTTAGTCATATGTACACACACTTCAACTCTGGACACATTTGTTTTGTTTTGAAATTAATTTTGTTTAGTCAATAATGTGTATTTAAATATGTTTTTTAAGACAACTGAATTAAAACTACATTTTAGTGTATTAAAAAGGTTATGACATAGAGGATATGTTTGAGACATTAAATGGATGTGCCACTGGGTATAAGAAATCTGATACTATATTTTGCTATTTATATTGATAAGGAGCACAATGGGACATAAAACATTTGTAATTGTGATATAACTTTTTAAACAAATGAAATTTAAAGGGCAAATATGCTTGAAACAGTGTGCAATTGTAGATTTAAACACAAATCAATATAAAAACAATGTGCTTTGTCCTTTCAAATGGCAATAATTACATGAAACTTACATTTTTCTTTGCTCACACAACTTTTGTTTATTACACCAACAACCAAACTGTTGCTTTTGAAATGACCTTCAACTTGCCCCTGTTAAGGACAAAGTGCATTGCAATTAGATTGAGGGCTAACCTTAGTGTTAACAGATTTTCTAAGAGACGAAACATAGAGAGAGAGTGAGATATCCAGTCCGTCTGGTATCCGTGTAGTGTTGCACGGTGGTGACCAATACGTTTATCTTCATTTTGAAGTGTAAAACAAACAATTTCATTTCCCCACTAAAGATGGCTATAGATCTTGAAGATGATATACTCCCAATGTAAATGTTTTCCTGCTGGGAAGAATATATAGTTGATTTCATTGTTATTATTTTTTCTTCTTGAACATTCTTCCAAGTATACGGATTGTGGTGCTGTGATCCAGAATCAGTTTCACTGCACTTTTGTTGAAAGTGTTTACATACAAAGTGCTAATGTTTACCTCAAACAACACCGCAGGTGCGTGGTTTAGCAGGCCTGGCAGGAAGCAGCAGTCAAAGAGGCGGCCAGCCTGGTGTTGTCAGCTATTGAAGTTGCAATTGTACAGAGAACCATATTTATTATTCCCTTTTTAATTGTATATGTATAGAGTTTATATGTGAAATTCATTTGTGAATTGATGTAAACAGGCATATATACGTATATGATATATTTATTTATTGCTTGGTATGTATAGTATAGATATGTATGTATGTATGTCTGTATGTATGTCATAAACCCATGTTTGGCTCCCATTGATAGTGGTTACTAACACAACTACTGAATGCCTACATGTTACATTTCTACCACTGAATAAACATAAGATGTTGAGATGTCGGTAGAGCCGTGGATTGTAAATGTCTTTTAGATGTGATGCAGTCCATTCGATCTGTCTGAAGGTTTGATTGGTTGGCCTTCAATGCCGTCCCAGTAAATGCACATTCACTTATAATTCCAATGTTATTAAAAGGACTGTAGCCTTTGGCATATTGGTCACCACTTGCCTTAAGAAAGGATAGGGTTTCCAGATGTTAAGTGGAAATTACTTTAGCTACTTTGTAATGATATAGCAGGCCCAACATTACATGTATATCCCAATATCTGCACAGATGAGTATTAATGGAGCATTTGACCTTTACCCAGACTGAGTGGTGTGGTGTGTCATGCCATGACATTGTGCAGGGCTGAACAACGTATTCTTCGGTTTCAATTTGACTTTTTGAAATAAGTGTTTATGATGTGAAAGATTGTGCATACATCTATCTTGGCATGCCTCTCTCCTTTTCAGATTTTTCAGTCACTGTGGTGCAATCATAAATCACGTTTGATCTCTTTCGTTTTTTTTATTTTATTATTTGTATTTATTTTTTATTTTACAACCGCAATTGTTTATACGCTTACCCTTTTTTTAACTGTACTTGTTTTCCCCTGCTGATCTGTTCTCTGTTTCTTTAACAGCGCTTGGCAATTGAGCCTTTATGATATTCAGTATGTAAGAATGCAGTCATTCCCCTTGCTCCACTTTGATTAGTGTATAAACACATTTAATATCAATCCGCCTATAGGCAAATCATACGCTGATGAACATTGCGCCCTTTGTGACAGAACTGCCACGGAGACCATCACACAGGTGAACAAAGGCAAAATTCCATCAAAAACAAACATGGCTAAACAACCGGGAGAGAGGAAACCGTGGCAACTTGAACTACACTGTATTCAACATTCCTCTGAGAATGTAAATTAAAGGTTTGGTGCGACTTTAAACGAACAAGGAATAGCCGTGTGCTTCTTTTCCGCTGCCTCTTCTTCTTGTGTTTTGGTTCACAGGTGCATCTGACCAGAGTTCTCACAGGTGTCTGAAGTCAGATCTGCAGCACAGCATCTCCTCATTCCTGTCTTCCGTTTGATCCTCTGCTTTCTTGTCCTTGTGCTCTGTCCAAATACTGTCAGTCCTCAGCTACTAACTAACGCGGCAGTGTAGTATAATGGTTAAGGAACTGGACTTGTAACTGAAAGGTTGCAGGTTCTATTCCCAGGTAGGACACTGCCGTTGTACCCTTGAGCAAGGTACTTAACCTGAATTGCTTCAGTATATATCCAGCTGTATGAATGGATAAATGTAATAAGAAGTTGTGTAAGTCGCTCTGGATAAGAGCGTCTGCTAAATGCCTGTAATGTAATGTAATGTACTAACTGGCAATATTTGACTACCAGCTGTGGTGAGGGGTAAGGGAGCTGAGCACGCAGCAACCCTGATCCATTCTGGGGCACCGAGTCCAGTTTGCACCTTTATTTTTATTTTTTCTTTGTTATTGTTAATACTGACCTCAAGACACGCCATGAAACGACATGTTAGAATCCTCATTTCCTTCTGAACAGCTCCGGACCAGCCCAGTCTGAACAGTTTCTAAAATAAGCCGTCTCACCGGAATCTCATCTGTACTTTTGAGAAATTAACCTTTCCAATGTGAACATCAGCGCCTTCTCTTGGAACATGATCAATAGCACAATTCTATGGAGTTCATGAAGGCTAATTAATGAGATTGAGTGGCAGTTGTAAAATGGTAACCATTCACTGAAAGGAAATTAATAGATAGAAATAAAGGTGAATAGGCAGTGCTGATTGTAGCACCATATTCTGACACCACATTACTTTATGCTGTTGGGATTAGACCAAGTAAGCGCAGAACAGCATTATTTATTTTTATTCTTTTGGTAAAATTATAGTTCTCCAGGAGTGCTGTGGAAACAATTCACCTTATTCAGCTGTTATTTAACTGGATACCAGTGGTGCTTTGATTGATTTAAAATTTTAGACTAGAAAAATAACATTCCATTTTTTTAAACTTCACTTTCACTGCAGGCATAATAAGGTTGTCATACGCACAAATACACACACAAACAGTGTGTCATACCCAACTCCTGACTTCTTTCAAGTATTGGTTTCAGTATTAGTTTCTCAAAAGGCTTGCATTTGTTGATGGCAGAATTACTGAATGAGGTAGTACACAGTGACTCATTGTCCCACACTCGTGTGATGTCTCACGTGGCCCGCCTCTGTGTGGGAAAATCTTGTCGCGTGCTTTCCGAGGCTTTTATCAGGAATCGTGGTGTATGGACACCTCCTTCTCCTCTTTCAGACAGGCTGCCCCACCCATTGGGCACAGCCTAGCATGGCCGCTCTGGTCATTTAGCAGCTCTGGGTCATGGGACCCAAGCTCAAATAACAAATACAAAACGTGTGTGTGGAATACTTATTATTATTATTATTATTATTAATAATCTTTCTTTGCAAGTGCAAGTTTGAGTACATTTTGGGAGAATTTCTTAAGGAGGAAGAAGGTGATTGACCCTGATTCTGCTCCCTAGCCTTCACTAAAAGCTGTCAGTAATCCACTTTTAAAAATTGAATGCACTGCAGATTCCTTCAACAATGGATCAGACACAAGACTGCCTGGGAAAAATTTTAATTCATGAAGACAAATTAAAAATTAAAAATAAACGAATAATGGTAAGGAGGAGGAGGAAGAAGAAAAAGATGAAAATGTATTTATATTTGATCAATATGTGCCGCTGGATATTTTCTGAATCAATTCAGGTTCCCAGGCCTCCACCTTTCATTTAAACCCACAACCTTTGAATTAGCAGTTGGGCCAGTTCCCTTACATTTATACTGTCAAAGCTCCACCTTCCTGAGGTCTTCTTCCTCTTACCCGTCTACAGAAACCACACCATAGCCGCAAGAACAGCAAACAGTTTTTAATAAAAATATTTTAATCTTCTTTTATTCATTACCTTATAGCATTCATATAGTTATATATACATGCAGATATGAAAAAGGACAGGAAATTGTTTTTGAATTGCACCAACATATTGCATAACCAAGGTATTGTGTCTGAGAATACATTCATATCAACTGTGTCTACACAGATCTAAAAACACAAGCAATCATCTCTAAAAAGCTTGGCCATTGGTATGTTTCCCCTAGACATTCCTATGGATTTTAGGACATTATTCCCACCAATAAAGCCCAGTAGAGAGGTCTTGTATTATGGTGCTATCTGGATAGGATCCTCAAACCATTCCCATTATATAAAAAAGAATGTAGATGCACATAGCCCTGAATAACAACGACCCTTTCAAGAACTTAAGTGCCTTAATACAGGATGAAAAAACAAATCTATTCATTCTACCATGCAACGATACCGCTGCTGTTTGTTGAACATGAGCATTTACAGTCAAGCCGGAAAGTCTGACCACCCCTTTCACCTTCTCCACGTTTTATTACATTACAGACATATTCTACAATAGATTGAGTGCATATAGGAAAATAGAGTTCTATAGGAAAATGAGTCAGGAGAAATAACCCTTGCAGTGATCCATCTACTCCGTATCTGGCAACAGAGTGATGGTTTGGGGCTCGTTCAATAGCTCAGACCCTTGATGATTTACAGCCATTTAGCCAGCCATTTGTTCCATACTGTACCAGTGTCATTTACAGCTGAATCTAGTCTCACCACCCAATTCCCATAGAGATCCATTCAAATGCAGAGAGCTTATAGTATCGCTTGTAACAGTACCTGGAAATAAGATATCGAGTCTTTTGATGTTGATGGGTCACAGACTTCAGGAACAGCATGCAAAGGATATGCGACCAAATATTAAATATGATACTTTAAAAAATATGTTAAAGCAAAGGGTATGAATACTTATGTAAATGAAAGATTTCAGTTTTCGATTTTTAATACATTTACAAAAATTTCTAAAAACATGTTTTCACTTTGTCATTATGGGCTATTTTGTGTAGAATTTTGAGACAAAAAATGAACTCAATCTATTGTAGAATATGTCTGTAATGTAATAAAACGTGGAGAAGGCGAAAGGGGTGTTCAGACTTTCCGGCTTGACTGTAAATGCCCCGCCATTTTCTTGCCATTTTCAGTTACTGCTGTGCGACCACCTCGGTGGCAGCTTCTGGATAAAAATGTTTAAAAATTCAAAATGAAGGTCCTTCAATCCGAGTCACATGTCCCACCCAGCCATCCCTACCTCCCCCTTCTTTCTCTCTGCTACTCTTCCCAGCATGCTGTGCATGAGTCCCTCCCGTGTGTCTCGCCACCGTCGTCACCATCTTCTTTTATTTTTTCCGTGAGCGGAGGCGGAGGACGACATACACCATCAGGGAGAGAAAGAGCACGCACACCACCCCCGCGGTGATGGCCGCGCCCACGAGGGGGCCCTTCTCCTGGCTGTCCTTCATGCCATCTGGACAAGAGGAGAATGGGGACCCTTACTATGAGCTGCATGCCTCAATGCACAACAGGCACATTTCTCTCTTTCATTGATTTCATCAAGCAGCCATTACCAACCCTGCATTTGAGAGCAGGAGTATTACAGAGTACCTCTACCTATGTAATCATTTTATTGTCAAATTAACACAGTATTTTACCATATATAATGTTTTATGATGAGAATAGGGCTCTGCCTACTGGTAAGAGAGCAGCAAGCCTGGTCTTGAACATCCCACAGGTATCTAATTCTACGGCATTACAAATCACTATTCTTTTTTTCTTTCATTTCATTTATTTCTGATTTCTTCCCATTTGTTTTCCCCAATTAGCCAATTGAACCCCTTGTTCTAATTAAATTCCCCCCGTGTAGCAACTACTAGAGAATCACCGCTCCACAACCCTGTCAGCCGGCAGTAGGATGGAGATCGCCACATATTCTTATTCTTAAGCTATTTGTGATACATTCTCATTTTCAGTCGTCCTGGGGTTCAACTTCATATGCACCAGGCCTCACTATTTAATGCGATACATTATTTTTATATTATTTTCAATCAGTACCTTGAGATGTTCACGTGACAAGTGTTATATACTAGCTTATTGCATTGTGTTGTACTAAATTTGCCTGTGTATATATGGCAGGGATACATGCTTATAATAAAATAAAAAGTATCTTACTATGAGTTGATGCAGCGGTAAGACCACCTACGTGAAGAAAAAAGATCCAATGAATTACGGTTGATTTATGTCAAGGATATACAACAAATATACTCAATAACATTTATACTTACATTGGGCCTCATTGATGAAACATTCTTAAATACATGTATGCACACATTTACGTACGTACCAGTTTTGTAGGAACAATTTACTTCTGATTCATCAAACCGCGGAAAGGCAGATTTATTCGTATTCACGTACATATTTTCATACATTCCGATTTATCTTAAATGACAGGTGTGTGCGCATTTTCCACGATTAGCATAAATCCACGCCCAATTGACATAATTGAAGTAGCAAATTCCATTTAGATGCAATAGGTGCATATTTTTCAAGACGGCCCAGAAAAATCTAAAGAAAAAAAAGAAGGAACAGCGCCACAGCTATAGGAGGTGGCCAAGGACGAGCAATTTGACAAATATATTCTCAATAAGCCAGCCATCTCTCACAGCACCGTTCTCTAAATGAGTGCCATGGCTAGCTGCCCCACAGAATCAAACTGTCGTCAGTCCCACCGAGCCACGACGTTGAGCAATTTGTATCATATAGCTGCACATTGGTGGAGTGATAGCCGAATACGCAAACGCAACATCAGATGGAGCCTTGGTGCACGTGTGCCAGTGAGCAAAAGCTGGAATGTACTAGGTCAGGTTTTACCCGGAAATAGCCTGTCTACATTTAAAACTTTTTCTTTCCAACCAAATGTAGTCGGTTTTTCACCTGAATGCGCGACGGGGTTTCATCGACTTTTCATGCCAAAATACGAGAAAAATTGCTAATACGAACGATTTACGATTGTTCGTTCTGCTCACCTTTCATGAATGAGGACCATTGACTCTAGTCTAGACAATCTTTGCTGAAAAACGGAGATCACGGATGTGCCTGAGGTTTTTTACTAAGAAAAATGTATATTTGGGCAGATATTTTGAGAAGTAATTAAAGAGACGTGCATCATTCGCAAAATTGCGTCTTTGAAGCCAATACAGCGTCTTTGCATAAAAAATCTCAGTGCTGAAAGAGACGTTGCCCGAGCTGTTGCAAACGTATCTCCGTTTTTTGAGTGATTGTTTGCCAGGCTTTCCTCTTTGTGCAGGAAAGGCTGAGCTCGCGAGGTTAACTGACTGTGACAATGGTTAATGAATTGAATGATTAAATAAATTTAAGTAAAGAAACATGTTTTAATGTAGTGTTTTTCAGGAGGGAAAAAGCATGTATTTGGTAGTGCTCTCTCACCGTTTTCCACTTGGGTGACGATGGGACCTGACGTGACTGTGGCTACGTCGCTGACTGCCGTTCCCTGCGCTGTGTTAACCTCCCGTTTTCTCCTGCGTTTTGCGGAACAATCCTGTGTACAAACACAATTAAATGAAACCTAAAAGTTGCAAAATGTCTGAGCATTGATTTTTCAGCAAAAAAATTTTATGCATTTGTTTATGGACTTATATACTGTATCTTGGCAAAGGTGTGAGGATCAAAATTATGTTAGTGAGAATACTAAAGATCTGCACTCGTTATAAAAAAATTTTGTAATAAAGATGATATTTCAATCTATTAGTTGAATTATCTACACATCTCATTTGGTTCCAATTCTAAGTCCATTGTTCCAGGAATTTTGTTTTATAGTTTTCTAAATTCCCTCTAGAAAACATGCACCATACACCACATGCTATAAATGGCAAATATGTTAATCGATTGATGAGTGCAGATTCAATGTGAATTCTTCCTGAGTCGCAACAAATGGATCCTCTAAAGCACACAGTCCTTAGACTTTGCTACTGTGGTCAGTGGTCTGCGGCGGTTGCCAATGAGCATCCATATTTTTACCGGCTGTAGGCTGCCGCAGATGGATTTCTCGCACAGCCTGGTGGTGCAGTGGAGGTAGAAGGTGGAGATGGTCACGTTCTTGTGCTGCACGAAGCGGAAGGCCTCGAAAGAAAATTGTGCAATCTGGGCGTTCCCATTAATTCCCATTACAGTCTGCCCGTCTTTCGTGCACCTGAGAAGAAAGAACACAAAATACGCTTTCATACCATGAGCTCGAGGACCTTCTTAAATGTAAAGCTTCACTTTATTCTGTATTCAGGCAAGATTTGTCCTTAGCATTTTCCTTGACACTGGCTTGCATTCAGTCAACCTTTGTCATTAACTTTTGGGCTGGGAACTTAGTCACTCCAGGTCTGTACAGTTTGAACATTCATACTGTGAACCTCCCATTGGATTGAGATCCGGGAACTGTGCAGGCCATTGGAGTAAACTGAAGTCACTCATGTTCATGGTACCAGCTTGAAATGATGCATGCTTTGTGGGTTATCTGTTTGGTGTATTCCTCACGTATACAAATTGTCTACAAATAACCGATCAACTGACTTACCCAACAAAAAGATCATAGTGAGTACTGTTGCCGGGGACTGGACTTGTTGTAGCATAACACCGGTCAAGCAACACGTTGAACCTTTAGAACAAAGCTCGGTTAGCAACCCACAGACAGAGGGGTCCATACAGAACTTGGGTCTCTTGATTCAAGATTATTCCTGTACATATTTGTAATTTCCAGGTTTGTGTTTGGCTTTTAGTGATCTCAAAGAAAGGGTTTTGTTTGCATTTTCATGGGTTGTGATTTGAATGGAAATTGGTACGATACCTCTCCGTGAGATTTGTCGCCTTTACTTCCACAAAGATTCGCGTCTTCAGCCTGACTCCACCATCTGGCATTACCAGCTGCCTTGTGTAGGCTTCATCCTGGGAATGCGGAGACACAGAGATGTGAGGGTAGTTCCCTCACACTACCCTCCTGCTGAATCACCACCCATTCATCTGCATTGCAGCTGTAATTAGCGTATTTCACAAGCCCTATTTTTGCCTACTACTGTGTGCACTGTTCTGCTTTTCAGCACCAGTCTCTATACTACAGTCTGTCATCCACTGAGTTCAGCATCAACTGCCTAATTAGCTCTTCATCTCTTTGGGTGCTGACTCTTATTCATTCAGTGATGGATTTAATCTAAAACCATCTGTGTGATCTCAGTAAGTCCCTGCAGACATCAGGAATATGCAGTCTCTGTTAATCCTCCATCACAACCTCAAAGCACATCTCACTCTTTTTGTCATTTCCCTTCTTTATTTAATATCATTTCATATTTATTTTATTTCTATACTGTACTAATCCCAAAAGCCTCCGCGTTTAATCTAATACTGTATTTTATACACTGAGGCGCTCGCGATAAATAACGCCATGCACTTGTCTAGCAGGATGGAGGAGCCAGAGAGTCCCGTTACCTCAAACAACGCCATGCTCAGCGTGCTGATGAAGCTCCCGTTTTTGTCCTTGACTGCAAGGCTCACCCCAGCTCTGTTAACAAGTATGAATCCATGAGTAGCAGACACAGAGCAAGCAACACTGGAGACTAAGGTTGTGTGCCTCTCAGATCATATCAACCAGGTAAACATCAATCAAAACATCGCCATTCTGTGAACAGCATCACCTTATGAACAATCGGAAATTTGTTGCGGTTAGGGGACATTTTCCTTTTATTTACCAAACTCCCTGTGACTGAGAATCCAAGAACGGAACAGAGTTTTGATTGATGTAAGTGCTAGTTTGAAATATACCCTTTAACTGTCAAGTGAATTGGAATGAACAAAATAATTGGTAGCAGTAATAATCACTCCTGTACTGTAATAATATGTTATTTTCTTATATGAAAAAATATAACTATGCACTTAATAGAACACACATAGTAGCAGCAAACAGGTACTCACACGCCCATCTTCGTGTTGTTGACCAGGTACTGTAGAGGGTACCGGCAGGAGAAAATATACATCATCTCTTGGCGGTACGTAATGGTCCCTGCACTGGGATCCAGGGAGTTGATCATCCCAGAGATGTTAACAAACTGAACACTGGAGTAGTCAGAGAAGAGCCCAGAACCCACCTCCTGTGTGATCTGAGCCATAAAGAGAGGAGGAGGGGGTCCAAAGACAAACATCAGTAACTGGCAGGCATTTCCAGAACACAGAAGACAAAGATTATTCTGTCTTTAAGTTCAATTGGTACAGCGACACCTCAGGTATTTACAACGTGCTTATAGTATCCAAGAAGTTTTCCCTCACATTCTCTTTAAGATATGACTTACTTCTTTTTGTCAAAGATACATGTTTGTATATGAAATATTTGGAAATATTTGAGAATATGTTGAGTGAACATAATTCAGTCAAAATGCAGTTTGGTGAGTTCATTTTAGAGATAGCTAAAAAAATATATTAAATTGCTTTTATCTGTAAACGAAGGACAAATGTTGATTTAATTCAAGTCTCTGGTACCTTTAACTTGTTGGCACAGACCGAGATGGCATTTTCTGAAATGCTGAAGTTAAATTTCAGGATGGGTGGGTCAACTGACCAATCAGGGGTCCCATAGCACTCTGGTTTGGAAAACTGTGCGTTGAGGGCCATCAGCGACTCATTGTATCCACCAAAGTAGACTGGGCACATCAGCATGCTCAACCTCATCATTTCAGTTCCACATATAACCTCGATGTCAGAGTTGGCTGGGAGACACAATTTATGCACAAACTAATTATACTACAACACATCACAGTATTAAATTAACTCTAGCAGAGATAAATAAATGTGTATTCTACCAGTTATATTTTTCCCCTGAACTTTTTGGAGTGTATGTACAGTATATGAATGCTATCAGGCAGCGAAGTAGGAATTCTGGGCCCCCTGAAAGGATAATGCACTGGGCCCATTAGTGGTTTACGAAGCATATTGCACATAATTTGTGGGCTTGCCCCCGGGGCTTTGGGCCTCTAGAATTATTACCACCTTTGACCCCACGTACGACGGCGCTGCTATCAGGGCATGGTTACGGCAGCTAATCTCTCACAGTGGACATTGCGGTGTGAAGATAAAAGGAAGGGCCAAACAGCACTCTTCAGGTCACTTTAACGTCCCTAAGGTTCTGAGTGTAAGGTGAGAAAGAAGGAGGGTCAGAGAGCGCATCGTAAGTGAGACGGGTTTGAGTGGAGGACTCACTGACCTGGCTCCCTGAATGTAGCGTCTCCGAGGCATGAATTGATTGCCTCACTGCTGAGAATCAGGCCAAAGTGATACACTAGCACGAGCAGCCACATTGTCCCGGGAACTGGAGAGACAGGAGAGACCTGGTGTTGCAAAACAAGTCTTTGTTCACCCGCTTACTTGCTTGCTGACCTTCCTTTGCTATGAAAATGTTTACCTCAAAAAATTTAAAAAAATTCAGCCTAAAAACTTTAACAACTTTTCTTTAAACTTACGTGACTAATGTACTTTTCTCATAGTAATCCACAATGGTACAAAGAGCTCACATTTTCTCAATACCAAATAACAGCTGATATCAAAGCTTTATTACTTTAATTTACTTTATTATTTTTAACAAAAATATCAATGTTATTAATAATAAAACTATATATATTTAATACAAAATATAGCAACTCGATTTAAATAATAATGTTTTAATATTGACTTACCAAAACATTAATAATTATTTAATTATTCAATAGCAAATTTGTTTTAAAGATTAAAAGTAACTATAGATCAGAATTTTAAAAAAAGTAATTAGTCCCCAATATAGATTATCATTTTACATGGTATCTTATACTTTCTGAAATATTCACAACAAAAGCAATGATGGCACCAATTAACCCAAACTAAAGATAAAAACAGATGCTATGGTTATAAACTTTAAAAAATATTGTATAGCTAAACTATCACATTGTTTTATGTTGTAATATTAGTAAAGAAAGAATGCATTACCTTAAATTGGTGAGAGCCAGGCACCAAAGAATAGGAGAGGAGCACTACACCCAGGTTATGTATCTCCTCCTCTTGTCAAGAAGAGGTCTTTATCCTTTATTCTCTTTATGGACGCCTGCTATTTGTACTGGCCTCATTACAGACGAGAGGGTGTGAAAGGAAGCATGCAAAAAAAAAAAAAAAGAAAACATTTATTATGAAAATGGAAACTCCCTAAGAGCATCTTAAACACCCACTGGAATATCATTATCATAATCTTATTTAGTCATGTTTGGGCTTTGAATTTTGTATTTATTTTTTGTTCAGTATAAGCATACAATCAGGTGGTATTGTCTGCATGTGTGCATGTAAAGAGTATATACTACACATACAAAAAACACCACTAAATATTATTAAGCTAGCTTGAAAAAGTCAACTGTTCTTTCTATCATTAAGTAGGCTTGAAAAAGCCAATGTACTGTCCTGCATATTATTTATTCTTCTTATTCCACCCAAAGTATATGTATCTCCCCCCAGCCAGTTAAAGCTAGGCTCACCAAATTCGGTTAGTACCTTCACCTAGTTGGGCAGTAAGTTGCTCGTGATTTTTGTGTTATATCATTATAGTTTATTCATTCCTAGCAATTCAAAATGAAAAAAATTTCATTGAAAATGAATGTCTGAATGTGGACCCTTGTGATGTCACAATTCCCTCTCTGCCCTCTAGCAGGTGAATGATGTCATAATAGTATACGAACCCAGCTGGTCTCACTGCCATTCTGACACATTGACAATGTAATTCCCTGCTTATATTTACTATTAGTTCATTTCATACAAAAAGTTCCCTACTCATAGTTCACTCCAACTTAATTCCTTGCGCATATTAGTCAGTTAAATTTCATATCAAACTTTCAATAATGTTTAATATCAGCTCAATTGAATACAATACCCTTGTTTATGACATTTATGTTTGTTCTATGTTTTGTTTGTTCATATTATAAACACATTCTTAAAACATATGTTTACATGTTTATTGAAATTATTGTATTATATATTATATATTATATATATTATAAGTGCTGTCATGGTTTTTTCATCTGGAAAATTTTAAATGACACTGAAAAAAAAAAAAAGCTTTAAGTTCATATATCCTAGTCATATGTCTTTAGTCTCTGATGACAGGCACAATACAGTGCATTGCAGGGTGATGTTGCACCTCTTATAAGTGCAGTTACAGATCTCCCTGAAAGATGTCTCGTCGACTGTCTCTGGAGTCCCACACTTGGCTTTGGAACACAAGGCTCACTTGACTTGCTTACGGTTGGATATCCTGAGAATACAGTGATGTTGGAATACAAAGCCAGAGAGGATCAATACAATAACTTTTTATTCGCTGCTGGATATTGTTATGCCCTGTACGTAGCACTTGCGGAATTTCTTAAAGGGTGTATGGATCAGCATATAATCGCAGGCGTTTACTGATGCCATGGTTTTTACAGATCCTGCTTAACTACCATGAACTGCACTGCTGCTTTAGATTAGATATCCACATCACTTCTGACTTTGTGTTTTCATCCTCATACTGTTCTCCCTTTTCTCCCAATTTGGAACGCCGAGTCGGATTTGAAAGCTCACCCCACTATTCCTTTGTCAGTTTGAGAGAGTGCAGGCTTAGATGCACACCGTTGGAAAGGCATGCAGACAGCTACATGGTTATTGCACTACTGCTAATGTAGCTGTTGCCATCACTGCAGGTAGACAATGGTCTAGAGGAGTCGCTATTACTTGATAAAGCAGAGTATCCTGCCAATCGACCCTTCCTCCCTGGGAGTTGCTAGGGCTAGTTACACACCACAATGCAGGCACCACGTTGTACACAATCAGTTTTTAACAGCAACTGATTAACAGTTAAATTAATTAATTTTTTTTTTTTTTTCATTATAGGTTTCTGAAACTTAAGTCCCATCGAATGTCCCAAATCCTTGGGAGATCACCTAAATGTCTGTTGTGAAAGTTAATATTTGAATGTTAAATAATTAATGGCTCCACAATCAACATGCCTGGATGCTCAATTGGTGGGCAAACGTATCATAAGAGGGACGTTTGGGTGAAGACAAGATGGCTTCTGATTGTTGTTTTCCCACCACAACAAACTAGTGTTTCAACAAGCGTTACATTCAGGTCACAGCTCTGTTTCATAGATATTCAATGTTCAAATGTCCCCCAACTAAGGCCTGTCCAATTTAAAGAGTCTGCCCTGAATATCTTCCCGTAAGTGCATTACTCCAGAAGGTTTTCCGTTTGAAGGAAACCAAAATAAACCTCATTGTGCTTGATCCATTATAGTCGTTGTTGAAGCTTAAGTGTATTATAGTCATCTCTGGAAATATTCAGGATACCTGGATGACTAAATTCAAGCTGTAAGACACAATTGCAACAGCAACAAAGAATCTTCCAAGCCTCCATTTCACTTTATAAAACAAATTATCTGTTCAACAAAGGTAATAAAAAAACTGCCATTTCATGCTGTCACTGAATAGCCAGACAGGAATTAAGACTTCCTTGTTTATTATATTGTTTTCCAAGATTGCCCATACGCAGAGCATTTTGGCGTCCAGTGTCCTGGGTTCACAGGAAAATCAAACCTCTTTATTGGTTTCAGGTGACGCTGAAAGGATACCATAGCTTTGTTTGAAAGGGCGTGTCTATTTTCCCAGACAGAGGGGTTTGCGGAGACCTCCTTTTTTCCACAAAGGGCTTGAAGCCCCTGGGGTACCAACTAAATATGAGACATAATTGAAATGGATTCTTTATCAAACAAGCGAAATCACGCCTCCATTACCTTAAAGGTGCCGTGGACAGAGGGAAAATCGCCAACAAACATTGTGTTACAGCTTATAAACAGCTATTCATATTAAAGCAATACAATATGTGTATACCTCAATGGATGACATTTGGAAACGTCCTCTCAGAATACCAAATCCATTCAGGTCCGTACGCATGTGAAGAATCTGGAGTCATTGTGGCACATCATAAGGACTGGCATAGACAGGCACTCGTCTCTCTGTGATAAAGGCATAGTGTGAGCTCATTGTAAAACAATGATAAAAGAGATTCAGTAGGTCAATCAAGGTCTTAGAAAACATAGGAAGTGGAGTTAAAAGTGCAAACAGAATATATACAAACGGTTGACAAATTAAAGAAAAAACCCTTACAGTGTGGGGGTCCGGTGGACAAATGAACATAAACTTAAATTAAGTCATCATATTTAATATATGGTTTCATATTCTTTGCATGCCGTAACTTCCTGATGTCTGTGACCCAACAGCATCAAAAAAAAACTCTTGATATGTTATTTTCTGGTATTCTTATAAGCGATACTATAACCTCTCTGCATTTGAATGGATCTCTATGAGAATTGGGGGTGGGACTTGATTAAGCTGTAAATTACATAGGAATAGTATGGAACACATGGTTGGCTAAATAAGTAATCAAGGGTCTGAGGTATCAAACTAGCCTCAAACCATCACTCTTCTACCAGATACGCTGTAGAAATGGATTGATCACTTTAAGGGTTGTTTCTCCTGACTTATTTTACCATAGAGTTAAATAGAAAAATGAGTCTTAAGGTGATGCATCCATATCTACTGCATATCTGGCAGCAGAGTGAGGGTTTGAGGCTAGTTTGATACCTCAGACCCTTGATAATGTACAGCCATTTAGCCAACCATGGTAGGTGACGGCTGAGAGGAGTGTCTCGCGTTTGATCTAGGCCGATGGAGTGTGCCTCCACAGTCAGAGCAGAGGTCTTTTGAGAAGACCCAAGGTGGGAAGGGGCTAGAAAAGCCACACTAAAAATAGCCTGCCTAACCACATCCTGTCTGGCTCACTGAGGGTACATATGCAATATACAATATTATATGTATATACAATGTATGATTTTCACCTTTCATTCACCTTTTTCTTTGCTTTGTCCTGTTTAAGCCTTTGGGACTTAATTAAGCATCCACTGGGCTTCTATTCGTAAACGTTTCCTTTTACGTGTCCTTATATCTACATACCCCATTATGTAATGTGTTTGTGAAAGGATTAGGTAACTGCTTAAGTAACACAGGAAGACCACAGACCTTGTTCTATCCACGGTGACATATTCAAAAGTCATATTTCTCCAAAGCAGGTCATGAAGGGAAAAACGTTTTTTTCCTCAAACATAGACAAGCATACACGCACACATTATGCACATACGTAAACAATAAGCATACACTCACCGTCTCACTCTCTCTCTCTCTCACACACACACACACAATTAAAGAGTACTCATACAAAAAGTAAATCCATAAATGAAACCGATTTCTTCATCATTAACACTTTACAGCTCTCTTTTTGCATACTTGCTCATGTTACGATATCAGTGCATTATTCTTATTACTATAATAAAATACACAAATTATCAATTAGAATGAGGACAAATGAGGTTGCACAAAAACAAACTCATCTCACCTGTTTTTCATACGGGGCTATTTTTACCAGCAGAAACACTGAAAAAAACCTGGCATTCATACGGGATATCACTTGTGAGCATCTAAGCTTGTAGCTAAAGGCAGTTATCAAATAAATAAATAACCCGATACAGCCGATCCAATACTATTACATAATCAAAAAATACAAAGAAACAGCCTTGTTACTGAACAAAGCAGCCATAAATAAGCCCTCTTGTTCTTTTGGAACTATTGCATACAAAAGAACGTATTGTGTCCCCCGTTATTATTGTCATGTACTAACCTCAAGGCGACGTCTCGCGCACATTATCCTTCATTATCCTAATATCATTGTCTCTCAAATACTGGACTACAGACACACCTGCAAGTTTACTATGCTAAGCACCCATATAATGAGGTTAATCAAAATGCCAGTGTAGTGCATTTTTAGAGCTCTTGTTTAGAGCTCTGCTTATCCCCCCTCCACCCCCTTCACCCTCCTCCCTCTCTGCAGATGACTTCCTGACCCACTTCGAGGGGAAGGTGGCCATGATCCGCAACTCCTTCACACCTCAGGTGACACCCCACATCCCCCATACCGAACCCACCGCCACGCTGTCGTCCTTCAAGACTCTGGAGGACGCAGATGTGCTCCAACTCATGACGCACCAGCGCGCAACCACCTGTGCACTGGACCCCATCCCGTCGGCAGTCCTCCAGTCAATATCCGCTGAGCTCGTTCCATATCTGTCCTCTATTATCAACACCTCCCTAACCTGTGGCCATGTTCCTGCTGTTTTTAAGACTGCCCGTGTAACCCCACTCCTTAAAAAAACTAGCTTGGACCCCTCTGATGTCAGGAACTACCGTCCTGTATCTCTCTTGCCCTTCCTGTCCAAAACCCTTGAACGAGCTGTCCATAACCAACTGTCTGTTTTTCTCCACCAGAATAACCTGCTTGACCCCCATCAGTCCGGCTTCAGAACCGGACATTCCACGGAAACTGCTCTCCTGGCCGTGACCGAGGCACTCTCCAATGCTAGAGCCTCATCCCTCTCCTCTGTCCTGATTCTACTTGACCTGTCTGCAGCATTCGACACGGTCAACCACAAACTCCTGATCTCTACACTTTCTGAGATGGGCATTTCTGGGACTGCCCTCTCCTGGTTTGTATCGTACCTCACTGATAGATCCTACCAAGTCTCTTGGAAGGGTTCTGTTTCTGCACCCCATCCCCTGTCTACAGGAGTCCCGCAGGGATCTGTACTTGGTCCTCTGCTGTTCTCCATTTATACAAAGTCTCTTGGTTCAGTAATCAATTCACATGGCTTCTCATACCATAGTTATGCTGACGATACTCAACTCTTCCTTTCTTTCCCTCCCTCTACCCAACAGGTGAAGGAGAGGATATCTGCTTGTCTGGCCGACATCTCTGAGTGGATGACTACCCATCACCTGAAGCTCAACCTCGACAAGACAGAGCTCCTCTTCATGCCATACAAAACCTCCCCACTACTCGACCTCTCCATCACCGTTGACGGGACCGTGGTGGCTGCCTCCCGCTCTGCAAAGAACCTGGGGGTGGTCCTAGACGACCAGCTGGACTTCAAAGACCACATCAGGGCGACGGCACGATCCTGCAGGTTCCTCCTGTACAACATCAGGAGGATTCGGCCGTACCTGACCACCTACTCCACCCAGCTTCTGGTCCAGACTATGGTCACCTCACGCCTGGACTACTGCAACTCCCTGCTCGCAAGCTTACCAGCCTGCGCCATACTGCCTCTTCAACTGATTCAGAACGCAGCTGCCCGGCTTGTGTTTAACCTCCCGAAATTTTCACGTCACCCCCCTGTTGAGGTCACTCCACTGGCTGCCAGTTGCAGCTAGGATCAGGTTCAAAGTTCTGACCCTGGCCCACACTGCAGCTAATAGGACAGGCCCCGTCTACCTGCAGGACCTGATTCAGACCTATGTTCCTGCTCGACCACTTCGCTCATCTACAGCAGGGCGCCTCGCACTTCCCCCCCTCCGTGTTAATGGCACTCGCTCCTCCCGACTGCGGAGCTTTTCCACCCTAGCTCCCCAGTGGTGGAATGAACTTCCCATTCCCCTACGCTCAATATCAACCCTGCCTGCTTTCTGTCGCGGCCTGAAAACACACCTTTTCAGGCTCCACCTGGACTAATACTTATCTAGGACCTCATGGTATGTCTTCTTGTTGAACTGCGTATTCAAGTCTATACTATTTAGAATACAATTGTAGTAGAGCTGATTTACCTAGTTCACTGTGAACTGCATTGTGTTCGTTACTAGGGATAGCTGCTACTCTATGGGAAGAATGTGCTTTCTCATCTGTTCTGTAGTTACTTCGATGACCTTTCTATATGCACTTACTGTATGTCGCTTTGGATAAAAGCGTCTGCTAAATGAATGTAATGTAACATATTACCCCTATTCTAGCATCCTTACACTGGCTCCCAGTTGCTTTTAGAGTTGATTTTAAAATTTTACTAATTACTTTTAAAGCATTAAATGGTTTAGCACCTGCCTATATAGTTGAGCTTCTTACCCCTTACTTACCAAACCGGACACTCAGATCTGCTAATCAGAATCTGTTGGTTGTTCCAGATTCTAGGCTAAAGACGAAGGGTGACTGTGCCTTCTCAGTGGTTGCGCCTAGACTCTGGAACAGCCTCCCACTCAACTTATGAACTGCAAACTCAGTATGCACTTTCAAAAATAACCTGAAAACTCACCTTTATAAACTAGCTTTTACTTAAAAGTATTATTTTATTTATTAATTTATTCTTCTCTTTTTTATTATCTTGTATTTCTGTATACTTATTGTTCTTGTTCTTCTGTTTGTTATATATTTTGTCATTTTTCCTTTGCCTGTCAAAGCACCTTGTATCCTTGCATTAGAAAGGTGCTATACAAATAAAATTTAAAAAAGAGGATAGATGGTATTGGGTATTTTGTATTCAACTGGGGGGCGTAAATGAACAAAACAAAAAAAGACTGCTACATCCTCTTCCATCATTGACTAATAGGTGAATAAAAATATTTTAAATCTAAATAGTTTATTCAGCCAGAAAAATACTGTGGTACGTTCCATGTCACATTTTCTCCCTCCCATCTCTACAAAAGATGATGTCATGGTATGGTAAGGGTATAAGGCCAGATGGAGAAAAATGATTCACTGAAAACCAAAAAATGTGCGCTATGATATATACATAAACATGCTACTAAAATATATATATTGTGGCTAAAAAAATTATATAAATTACAAATACAGCATTTTAAATAAAGCATAGGCAAATAAAAAGAAATTAATTTAAATTTTATTAAAAATAGTATAAATAAGTATTAATTAAAGTTGTAACTTGGACTTTCAAAAAATGAGTTCACTTGTGTTTTACTGTGCTTGAACTGAAGTTGTGACTGTTGGTCGTTGTGTGTCTGTGTGGATGTCGGGCGTCGCGTTAGATGATTTGTTGTAGCGTGTGCAAAGGTTGATCGCAATGTGTTCTTTCTATTTGCTCAGATGTTGCTTAGCGTCATCAGGGGAAATGTTTGCTCAAATATGTGACATATAAATTCTGTGATCATCAGTGCTATCCATATATCCAATTCAGACAGGATGAGTGCTTTGTTGATGTATTCAATTAGTTGTTTTCACGACTGTATTTAGTTTTCGCATTATTTTTTTTCATGGCATCATAATGCTTCGTGACTTTATCGATCATTGCTTGCAAACCATATAAACAGCAAAGCCCACAGCCTCCCCCCCAGACTCCAATTTTTTTTCAAAACCAGGGAAGCCACATTCACCCTCACCCCCACATCATGTGACACCCATCTGTTGTAACTCCACACAACTTGTCACATTTAGAATAGCAACCAAGATTTTGAACAATCAAAAATTTCACAGCTTTCAAAAATATTCTTCCAGTTCGGAGGTCTCCTCAGCGAAGATCGAAAAATCAGCAAAAAAATCATGCCCAAAAAAAAAAAAAAAAAGAAAAAAAAAAAAGTAGCTGTGCTCTCGTGTGTGTGCAATTGAAATAGACACGAAACAACAAGAGAAAAGAAACTTTTGATAGAATTTTAATTTGATGCTTTGCCTTGTATTTGCGCTTGATGCGTTTTGACTGGCCACATTGTTTGTTTCTAACAAGTATTTGCACATTTATTTTTTTTTTGTTTCTTTTCTTTTTTTTAAATATTTTTTTTTTTATTTAATAAAAGCACCCCTTTCTCCCTTTTTTTTACTTTAGCTTTAGCTTAGCCCTAGCCTAGCTAGCCTCCTAGCTTGCTGGTAGTTTTTTAAAAAAAAAAAAAAAAAACTTGTTTGCAAACAACGATAGACTTCTGCTCTCTTCTGCTTCTCTCTCTCTTCTCTGCTTGCTCTTATGCCTTTTTTAAAACATTTTTCATTTTTCGTTTTTCATCAATTAATAAACCGCTTCACAACAAATTAAAATTAAACATACACACTTGTACTCTGAAAAAGTAAAAATTAAAATTTTTTATGCTGTGGCTAGAATTTTTCGATTTATCTACCACCTTTCATTCTTTTGCAGTCGCCATGTTGAAGGCTAAGGGATGAAGGGCGCTTAGGAAGCTAATGCTATAAATTATTAATTAATTTTTTTTTTGGGGGGGGGGGGCGCACTGCCGATCTTTTTTTAGAGTGGGGTTTTTTATATGCTGCCCCCTAGTTGTTAAAAAAAACAACAGCATTTATTTTTTCTAATTTGTAACAGCGGGCCAAGATTTAATAATTCGTCTGAAATGTTTCGAGGGCCGCTTTAAAACGCTTCAAGGGCCGCAATTGGCCCGCGGGCCGTAGTTTGGACACCCCTGGTATAAGGTGTACAGATGTTAAAAGGCAAAGAAGGATCCTGACATAGATGATATGCTTACCTGTGGCGCGGAGGTTTGGTACATGTGGAGGAAGGTCTTGGCTCAAAACCAATCCTAAAAGCACTGAAGTTGTTCTCAATGTTATCATTATTATATACCATTATAGAACCCAAACTTAATTTAGCACAGTCGTGTGTTTAGTGTTTTCTTCTCCGATTACTTTGTACTTTCGAATTGGTTTGTCTTTAGTTGGTCTGTTGATCACAACCTGGTTTGCTTTTGGCTGGTGATGGCGTTGCATCGTTGGGTTATTGAAGTGCCAATTAGTTGGGCGTGGGCTTTTAGATTGGAGCAGCCCATTTAATCACTACCTAGAAGACGATAGTGATTGTATCAGGGGTTGCCGGACACCCTCCGCCCAGGCCAGCCGGACACCCTCCGCCCAGACCAACCTATGAACAGCATAAGACTGTCCAGGGCCACAACTTCAGACCCTTCAACCCTCTCTAGCACTTTAACCACACCCTAACACCTGAAAAGTTGTACATCTGTTTTCAGAGCCTGAGTAACACAATGACATGCAAATAATCTGAGGGGGAAAAGCTTTTATTTGAACATATCCTTTCTTGAATTTCAAACAAAAAATAACTAATCTTTCATCTTTTCTTTTTAAATGACTCAAAACTTATTTTGATATAAATGCAAACATAAAATGTATTCACTGCAGTCCACTAACCTGAATGCTTACATGTACAGAGTGGGAGAAAATGCATATTTATACATAGTGAGTGCTAAATTTCTAATCGTTCTGATATAACGTTTCATGTATATTCAAGATTATCCATTTAATGACAAATATAGGAGCAGAAAAAAAAAAACTGCACGCCAACTAGACAAAATGGTTTTTCAAACCCAAAGTAATTAATTCCAGCAGCAGACGAATACCATCTTTAATTTCATGACAGACGTATCGGGCGTTGAGATGTGCACTTCTCATCAGCACAGGGTCCTCACTCCTCTGGCAATGACTCAGGCTACTGGTAGTTCTCCGTCTTCATGTCGTTCAGTCCCAGGTCTTCATTCTGCTCGAAGGTTCTCTTGTACTTCTCCACTGTCAGCTCAGGGTCTGGGTCTGGAGCGTACACGTTCTGCCGAGGGAAAGCACCTTTGAGAAATACCTTTCTTCCACATCCTCTGGGACTGTGTTTTTTCAATAACAGATTCTACAGTAGTACATGCAAGTGAAAGTCTCAAATGTACGTGAAACGCTCCCTGCCATGAGCTACAAGACATTTTATCATTTATGGCTGAAACTGGAATTCTGTTTTTCAGTATCAGCTGGTGAAGAACAGAAAACAGTATTACTGTATACAGTTCCTCCTAGCTGCAGGTGTATGGGACTGGAGCTTAATGTACAATTAGCCAGTGCAATACAGTCAAGAACATTAAAATATGACCAGCAGTATACTATGCAGTAATACAATGGTTTGACATACAATTATTGGACGTTTATGTAGCAACATTTGTGCCAGTATAAATTAATGAATGAATGAATAAAAGTAAATTAAACTGAAATTAAGTGAAATGTCAACTCAAATAATTCAAGCCGGAGTAGGTAACTTTATTATTTTTTATAATTATATTGAGGAACATGCTTAGTATGTAGCAATCATAGAAAGAACCGCTGTGAGAGAAATCCAGCACAATACACGATGTTTATACCCCTGCATTCTAAAACCAGCGATTCGCCAGAACTCTTGTTTTTCAAAACAAAGTGGCTAATGACGTGAACCAATCCCATACGTGACGTGATCCAATTTCCATAAAATAAAGACTGTTCATTTACTACATTTTTTTATTTGTAAGAATTTTGGGTTCTTTTTGTGAAGTTTCCCCAACATAGATTAATCTACGCACCACCACAATATCATGATGGCCGCCAAAATAAATAAATAAATACAGTCCGTCAATAACAGGATTTTACGAGACAAACGTTTGCAGACGCAGTCGTCACAGATGAACGACCGCAGAAATCGGCGACATCGACCAGGCAACGGAACTTTCTTTTATTGCCAATGATAAAGAAAAGGTTTATTCCCCATCGCCCCCCTGGGTCATGATCAAAATCTCCCTACTACCCACCATTACAATTTTTAATTACATCGTCAACAAAGTGTCATGGCTGCTGTTACCCCAACTGCTTGCAGAGTCTGTAAGTTATATTCAACACGCCATAGCGGCGAAGGCCGGTAATACCGGTATCAACGGTGCTTTAGAGGGAAGTAGCACCTGCATCAAAATGTTTAATGTATGGAAAAAACAACAAAAACAATTATGAAGAAAAATAAATGGACAAAAACCTTGTGCACAGCGTGTTTTTGTGAGGTACTGGTTACGGCAAGATACAAATCAAAACAATTTATAAAGCCAACTAAGGTATAAAGCCTTAAAGTGTAAGCAGCATATAACAATATCCCCCAAAGACATTAGACAAATAATTTTTATTCTAGAGGTTTTTCATTAAATTAAGCCGAAATTGTTGTTAGTACGGCTTCAAATTTGACTTTGAAGCTCTACTATATTATACCTGGTTTGTTAGATGACAAATTTCTACACACTGCGGGAAAAACTGGTTTCAAATGATAACGTTAGCGATTATGACACACTAGCTAGGACAGACTAGTTACACCAGGGTTTATTGTAGTTTACTCTTCTCTTATCTGGGTTCTGAAATCAAAGAAACAACCAGCAATCAGCACAACGGTGCTATACAATGCCAGCGCGCGTAGTGCCTATGTGAGCATTACTCATAAACCCATGTTAATGATGGAGAACAAATGCTATATCACAAGAAAAGTGTTGAGAGGTGGCCGCTTCTATGCTCATTGTTAGTATGAATCCCATTCCCACACGCTAGCTAGCTCGCCATGTTCATCCGAACAAAATTGTTCCATTTCTTGGACAAATTTAGATCTTTAGGCTTCATTTGTGTTTGTGTGTGTCACTAACAGGAGTGGTTGCATCCAAACACCACACATTAGTAATTTCTGCTACCTTCAGTGATCACAGCAGCGCAACTAACAATGCTAAATTGACGTTGTCTCAATTCCCCCACCATCGTCACAAAAATATGAAGAAGACTGGTGAAAAGGGAACGCTGAGCACAAAAAGGAAGAGCGTAAGATCTTTTAGGGTTTCATTCTTGCCTTTATTTTCATACAATTATCATAAAATAGGACAACTGCTTCCGTTTGGTTGGTATTTGATGTTTAATAATATAAAATGCTTACACTTTAAGGAGCAAATTTAATGAGGCAATAGCGAAATGAGTCGGTCATGTCTGAGCTCGTCATTAAACAAAATTTATTTTCTTCCGAGTGTGCGGTTTACAATATGCCACTAATAGTTGGCTCTATACATTTTTGATACAAATACATACATTTGATGTATGCTCCTTTAATGCTTTAAGGTTAAATAAGAGGATTTTACCTGCAAATAGCTGTTCCCTGCTGGGTCATCAAGAACGATGTGAACATCCATTTTACCAGCCATGATCTGAAATATTTACAGATGTCTAAATTTACAAACAGCAGCACATATGATAAGCATAAAACATGACATTTTTCATAACAGCATATATGTGCTTTTGTTTTTTTTGTTACAATAAAAAAATAACCCATTACCTGGTCAATCTTCTTTCCAAAGAGCACTATTTTTTCAGCTCTTCCTGTGGTGGCACTATCTCCGCAGATGAAAGGGTTTTTTGAAACAATCTAGAAAAAAATATACTTTTTTATTTTTTTGCTTAAAATTTATTTTCACAATAGCCTAAATCAATATGTACAATAAAGGGCCAGAACAACCATATAATTTAGCTTACAGATATTTTTAAGAATGCGTGCTTGTTTGTGCTCTCCGGAATCTATAGCGGAAGTTGCAGCAGAGTGTGAGGACTACATTTGCAACTGAGCATTTCAAATTGGGGACATTTAAACCCACATTGGGTTTAAAACATACATAGTGCTGCCTATCTTGTTAATCTTTAGAATCTGTGGTTTCAGCTTCAAAGCTGGAGACTTAACTTTCAGTGTTTGAAATACAGAACCGAAGATCTGGTCGGTCCAGGTTCTTGGATGCTCTCCACACTCACCAGGTCTTTGATGTCTTGGAGGAGACCCTCGAGGGTGGTGAACTTCCCTCCGACAGCTGCCATTCCCAGCTCAAACTCCAGCTCAGGGATGAGGACACTGCACGTCTCTGACTACACTCAACACAAAGATGGCCATTACACTCCCAGGTCCTTCAGATTACTACACGCGTCACAGTTATACGGCCTACTCCAGAGGCCTACAAATTGAATCTATTGCAAGAAACGTTTTCAGTGGTGCCTTCATTCCAACACTGTGCAAGTAGGCATTTAACATTCCATTCCGATCGTCATTTGCCATGCTTAGGTTTATTCTCTTGCTCTGCCTCCCAAAGTTTAATAATATATAATACATATATTTAATAATATAATATAATAATAAAAATTCTGCAATAGGCATAATATTAAACAAAGGATGTTAAACAATTATTGTATACTATACTAAAATAGTGAAGAACTTATTTCTTAAAATATACCAGTACTCTTGTAAGTATACTAAAAGGTTATGACCTGAGGGGTGTACTACGAAGCGAGATTAAGGGGATAGCGAGCTAAATTAAGCTTCAACCCTGGGTTTTCTGTATCACGAAGCCGACTCACTTTTAATCGGGGTATATTGCCACGGCAACTTACTCTGCACGGCAAACCTGCTCCGGGGCAGGTTATGCTCAGGCAGATTGAAACATATAAAAGCACCTCCCATTGACCAATCAACTCCTTGGCTTTGGAAAAATGCTTCAAAAGTTCTGGAAAATGCTTGAGATACATTGTTTTATGAATCTGATGCGATTGCTTCAGCAATATTTTAAACATGCTGTATCAAGTTTAAAGTTTAGGAGCTCTAGAATGTAGTAGTACAGTTGTCATATTATAAACTGTATGACAAGTACTGAGAGTATAGATTTATTTGTTACGAGGGGTAAGGTGAATATTATTATTAAAAGGTATTGACCAAAAGGTATTAACTAGCCTAACAAATTTAACCTGCACGATGAGCATTTTTTTTTTTTTTTTTTTGCATAAAGCTCCTTCCTGGCTTTGTTGGAGGCAACGGTGATGCTTTTGTCTCATATGATTGTTTCATGTTCTTATCCGTCCATTTTATCTCTCCGTATCAGTCTTTTTTCCCCACAGGAGAGAAATACGTTTGCTCTAGTACAGCCCATGCTGCACCGCTATAGGCTCGTTGTTGCAGACACCGCCCCTTTTATGGTAACGCACACGTACATTGATTAATAAAGGCTGTGTTCACTTAGCAAGTTGATAACCACGTTCGTAGTACCGGTTAAGCCAGATTGAAGTGGTTAGGCTTTCTGAAGCCAGCTAACACAAAGAAACCCTGGCTATGTTAAGCTTCCTTCGTAGTATTCCCCCCCGGATTGGTCTATCAGTTGTTTTAATTAACATGTTGAACTATGCACAAAGGTAGTCTGCTACCAGTTACGTGCAATAAATCCATATGGCAAGGGTTACCTTAAGCAGGTCCCGGGACATATCTGAGACGTCTGTGAGATGAAGGGTTATTTTGGTTCCCAGGTCTTCTGTAGCTCCTCCTGATTTTACCTTCATAAAAATAATAAAATACATTTTTTAAAGAGTGACGCCAGGTTCCAACTTGAATGGTAGCCATGGCAGTCAGGCACACCTCTGTTATTAGGCGATGGTGAAGCAAACATAAGAAATGATTATATGATAATGACCTCGTTTGTCCTGTGTCCACAGCTGTCACAGTTAGTCGCCATGATGATCACCTCTTTAAAGTGAGGTATTTCTGGAGAATGATCAAGGAGAAAACATGGAAATATCTACAAGTGTTACCATCCATTTCTAAACACAGTGAAAAGCACTTCGATTCCGTCCATACAACCAAACTCCACCTTCACCACAACCCCCTCCCCAACAAAAGGATACGGACAAGCTTCATGTTTGTAGACGCTGGTACATTGCATTCTGGACAGTTGGTGTTAAACATCAAGACCTGAAGCAGGCAAGTTTAGGTAAAAACAAACAATCGCTTGAGGACAGAGGAAAGCATTTCAAAATAAGGAACACAGCCACATCCGTGTTGTGTCATTAACTGAACACTTGAATAGGCGCAAAACCTGACCTCGTTTCTTAATGTGTCCATATCATTGCCTGGTTTTTCCGCATTGTCCTCTTCTGCATCCTCATCAGCCTGCAAGATGAATAATTCTGCATTCACAACACAACGTGGATGGGAAGGACTATGTTTATGTCAGTGCAGTACAATGGCGGGGTTCTGGCCCGGTCCACATTAACATATTCAAACTGGACTGAAAGTATTGAAAATAAGCGGAGGAGAGAGACTTCTGGGGATGTGCAAATGAGATTCGCAGAGGATCAGCAGCAAAAGCCACGAGATTCATCATGGCTGCTTCGCGCAGGCTGTGGTGGTGCCGAATGACAGCCGTATGAAAGCAAGCCGTCAATCACTACCGTGGCTGTTGTTCTCAGCTTTGTTTTCTTGACATTCAAAATGGCTGCTTTGATTAGGCCCCTTAATATTTCAATGGAATCCTTGTGATGTCTCAAGGATTTTACATTAGAACAACGGTTTGTCATCATCTACTTTTCTGCCAGGACTGCCTTGGTGATAAATTCATGTTAAAAATGCATTTCTAAATATACATACAGTCATGTGAAAAAGTAAGTACACCCTCAAACGGTAGTCAGTCTTTTTGACACATCTGGACACAAGTTTATTTTATTTTAATTTCAAACATATTGATTGATTAAGGTAAACTAATTAAACAAATGATGCTAAAAAAGTAGACTTTGGAATCAATTGAAATGAACATACATGCAAATTCCTCATGAGGAAAAAGTAAGTACACCTCAACCTTTACTATCACTACTATTTATATTGGTTAAAATGTATGTCTGGTGCACAAAACAGGTGTAAATGATTGCCAATTATTAGATAATAATTTGGAAGTTTGGAAGACTCTTGATATGCAGTAGATATGGATGGATCATTTTTAAGGGTTGTTTCCCCCTTATTTTTCCATTGAGTTCAATAGAAAAATGAGTCAGAAGAAACCACCCTTAAAGTGATCCATCCATATCTACTGCATATCTGGCAGCAGAGTGATGGTTTGAGGGTCGTTTGATACCTCAGACCCTTGATGACTTACTGCCATTTAGCCAACCATGGGTTCCATACTATTCCTGTGTAATTTACAGTTTAATCTAGTCTCACCCCCCAAGATCCATTCAAATGCAGAGAGGTTATAGTTTTGCTTGGTAGAGTGCCTGAAAATAAGAGTCTTCCAAACTTCAAAATTATCATCTAATAATTGGACAATCATTTACACCTTGTTTTATGCACCAGACATCAATTGTAATCAATATATTTGATAGTAGGGGTGTACTCACTTTTTCCTCATGAGGAATTTGCATTTATGTTCATTTCAATAGCTTAAGTCAGTGATTTTCAACCACTGTGTGCCGTGAGAGATCGTCAGGTGTGCCGTGGGAAATGATCCAACTTCACTTAATTAGTAACACTTTTGGTTGGTGGTGTGACTCAGGATTTTTTTTTAATGTAAAAAATGTGCCTTGGCTCAAAAAAGGTTGAAAAACACTGGCTTAAGTGATTCCAAAGTCTACTTTTTAGCATAATTTGTCAAATTAGTTTACCTTAATCAATCAATATGGTTGAAATTAAAATAAAATAAACGTGTGTCCAGATGTGTCAAGAAAACTGACTACCTTTTGAGGGTGTACTTACTTTTTCACATGACTGTATATACATATGGAGGGTTTCATATACATAACTACTGGGTTTTACTCAGTAGTTATCCAGCTAACTCAGTAATCCTGCTTTGTGAAATACCCCCATGATTCTACTTATGATTGTCTTGATTTAAGATCACGATTGGTTAATTAGTTGAATCAGATGTCATAGTGCAGGAATATAACTAAAATCTGCACCCACACCAGCCCTTTTTTCAGATAAGATTAGACTGTTTTAGGTGTGATAACATGGGAAAACACCTTACATCTCATCTCAACAACTCGCCCAGGAACCCAACCGTGAGGAAATATTTTGTATTTTAATGTGCCGACTGGATCCCTTACCTTTATTCCTAGCTGAGCGTCCTGTTGAGATGTCCTCCTATAGTGTGAAACACAAAGGGCCTCATCTTTTTGAGGGGCATGTGGGTTCTCCACAAAACTATTCCCAGATGGGTCATCAATCACCTGCGGAAGGGAATGGCACCAACATTATGAATCGATAAGGAGCAAGAAATTTCTATTTCATCGGCTTCAAATGACATTCCGGTTTAATTATTTATAAATAATACTTGTTTCACATTAGTTGGACGAACCAGAGTAAATTCCTGTTCAACGTCCTTCAGCTTCTTCAGCTTTTCAATGAATTCGTCAATTTTTCCAGCAACTTCCGGGGAGGTTGTCTGTGGGGAGATATGAACACTTAATCAGCAAGACAACATTTATATATTTAATGATGTTGATTAATGTCTATTCATCTGTATTTTATCAAAGGTTTCTAGCACCTTCCGTGCGGGCTGATCTTGCTCCAAGCCTGAAGCTGCCCTCTCAATTAGGCCTTCAATCGTGGTAAGTGCTAAAATGTAGGAGAAATGAAGATGAAGACAGATGGAGAGGTTAGTTACTGCAGAGAGGAGTTTTGTGATTTTTGTCTGACAATTTAAAAAAAAAAATACTGTGTCACCCCTGGTTTAACCCTCTTCAAATTCTTAGTGCTTTCTTTTTGGATTTACTTTTGGGATAATGCTATCGGTATCACTGTAGAAACAAATGGAATAGGATGTACAGCAGTATTTATTTTTGTTAATAGTAATTGTTGGTTTGGTTAAATGTACAAATATTTATTATGAATGGGTCTTCTGTGTCTTCTGAGTGATCACAATTTTGCATTCCTGAGAATTTAAATTTTAGTCCATGTTCTCCAAGTCACTCAGGATAAAGATAACTGCTAAGTGATTGTCATGTAATCTTAAAAATCTAATTTTAGCCAGTGTTAAAGGGCAATGGTTATATTGGCTTCAATTGCCACTTCCCATTGGAGTCCCATCCACACATGACCATAATTTATCTTAAGTAGTAACTGAAAACACATTGTCTGAAGTTGGCAGGATTTCTATCAGTGGGTCAACCTGGTCAGATACAGTGCCCTCCACTATTATTGGCACCCCTGGTAAAGATGAGTAAAAAGGGTTATAAAAATGTCACCGTTTGGTGAATTAGCTTAATCTCACACTGAAAAAATGAGAAAAACCCAACTTTAAATTGAAGTAAAATTTATTATGAAAAAAAGAAAATCCCTCATCAAGAAATAATTATTTTTAACAAAAACCACGTGTGCCACAATTATTGGCACCCCTGCATTTGTATATATAATAAAGTAATCATTTTTAATATTTGGTCGCATATCCTTTGCATGCCATGACTTCCTGATGTCTGTGACACAACAATATCAAACGACTCTTGATATCTTATTTTCTTATTTTCTGGTACTCTTACAAGCGATACTATAACATCTCTGCATCTCTCTGGATCTCTATAAGAATTGGGGATTTTTGCATATCTTTTGCATGCCATGACTTCCGGATGTCTGTGACCCAACAACATCAAAGGACTATTGAAATCTTATTTTCTGGTACTCTTACAAGTGATACTATAACGTCTCTGCATTTGAATGGATCTCTATGGGAATTTGGGGGTGGAACTAGATTTAGCTGTAAATTATGCTGGAACAGTATGGAATACAGCAGCGTGATGGTTTGAGGCTCGTTTGATACCTCAGACCCTTGATGACTTCCAGCCATTTTACCAACCCTGTATTCCATACTGTTCCAGCATAATTTACAGCTAAATCAAGTTCCACCCCCAAATTCCCAAAGAGATCCATTCAAATGCAGAGACGTTATAGTATCACTTGTAAGAGTACCAGAAAATAAGATTTCAATAGTCCTTTGATGTTGTTGGGTCACAGACATCCGGAAGTCATGGCATGCAAAAGATATGCAACCAAATATTTTAAATGATTACTATATTCTATATATAAATGCAGGGGTGCCAGTAATTGTGGCACACATGGTTTTATTAAAAATAATTATTTCTTGAGGGATTTTTTTTCTCTCAATTTACTTCAATTAAAGGTTGGATTCTTCTCATTTTTTCAGTGTGAGATTAAGCCAATTCACCAAACGGTTAATTTTTTAGAACCCTTTTTACTCATCTTTACCAGGGGTGCCAATAAATATGGAGGGCACTGTATGTAGTACCAAAATAGTACCATGAACCTGAAAACTGAGGCCATCTTCCCCCATAAAAAAACAGGTAACTTACACCCCTTCTGCGTGTAGGCAGGAATTTCAAAATCCAGTTCTGGGATTCTTGTAGTTGCGCTGTCGGCCTTCACCACTTCTCGGTTCATGTCCTGAACAAACAAAAGGAAATAATGCATAGCCTTCAAAATCTACAATCATGCAGGAAGTAATGTTTGCTAGACATACAAAGCTACCGATGGACTGCGGCATAAGGTGGCTCTGTATGGCACCATTGCCCTCTAGAGGTCATAATAAAAGCTGCTTCAGTTGCCCTGGAACTCCTGTGTCCTTGGGGGCGTCCAAACATTCTTCACTCCCCAACAACCACTCCTCTCTTACCCGGAAGTATGCAAAACTGCCTGAACGTTTCGAGTACAACTATTTGCATGTAACAGTATACAATGTACTGGACATTGTGGTTTGCATCGAGACATTAATTAATATGTAACCAATAGTATGTAATTAATATGTAATCAGCAACATTATATTAAAACACAAAGATCCGTTTCTGGGACCCGAAGGAGAGGAGGTGGTAGTGGAGCAAAGGTGTGCGCATTTTTCGAGTATTGGGACGCACCTTGTGTCCGTTCTACTAAACATTTGTAGGTTTATTCCTCGATCACAGCAGTGTCTACCATTAATGAAGCTCAAGTGATCAGATTTGATGGCTCATAATGTAAGATAAAATCAAAAAAACTTTATTGCCCATTACATTACATGAAATGAAAGTGTGCCTTTGGCATTCTGGCAACAGTGTAAAACAGACAGTACAGGGCAGCTAAAATGCATTAAATACATGCATATTAATGAAGTATTAGTTGAAGACTAATAATCCACAATTGACACTTTAACCTCCTGTTACCCATATTGTCCCGAGTGTGGCCCAATAATCAAAGCGCCCATGCAGGTTTATAAACCACCTTGGTGTGACTTACTTCTTTTGTTCTAACACGGAATGTGTACCTCACTCCCTGGTCTTGGATGCGACCAGCTGATTGAATTTCAGTGTTGGACCAGTGGCAGTGCGCGCAGTTGAATGAGCTTATGATGATCTCTTTGAAGAAGGGAATCTTTGTCAGCAACAGACGGGTGCTTCCCTATATAAAAAGTATATTGCAAATATTAGATTAATTATGCGCTTTTGCCCACTCCAGCCACACCTGTCATGCCTAAAGACACTTCGAAGAATAAAATATATAGCTACCAGCATTTTTTTCTGCGCCTCGCCTTGGGACATTTGATGCTAGCATTTGTAACCACATCATCAATGAATAGGTACCTCGATAGATCGCTAATTTTATCTGTACTATAGACTAGTAATACTGCAAATGCAGCAAACAAAATATTCATGGGCTAAGATAACGCAACTTAGCTAACTTATTGTAGAGACATGGTAAGTTACCACTGAAGTTGGCTGGCAGCTGGTTAGCGAGCTCGTGTGAAAACACAAATAAACGTTAATTCACCATATTGTATCAATTAATCAAAACAGCTAGGCAGTCATCTAATCGCGACAGATAGTATAGCTAAAAACCAACTAACGTTAGCTTGTAAGACATCATAAAGGCCATTTACATTTTCATAACAGTTCATGCACAGACTCTCGATAACAGTGGGCATGTCATCGTCTTCGGCGCTTATGTCTTTAAAAAGCCCCCGTCCACCTCGTACATCGTCCTCTTCTATTAATGACATGATTTAGCTAAGCAGACAAATAGCAGAAAATAACCAGTAAGTTAGTATTTAAACTAACGCCACGCTGGATAAATACTGCTCTCTAGTAGTTTCTAGATTGTTCCGCCTTTCCGCAGTGCACGTTCTTCTTCTTAGATATTTTATGGCGGTTTGCTCCCAACTTTAGGAGCTTTACCGCCACCTACCGAACTGGAGTATGGACCAGGGACCCAACCCACTAAACCCAACCAACCACATTAAACATCCTACAAAACAAATTAAACCACCCATCTACCACCAAGAATACATACAAATGGAAAATAAACTCTTACCGTACATTAATTAAACCACAAACAAAATCCTCTAAACCCTTTTATATAAACCCGTTTCCCTCAAAAATCTAAATAAGTGCCTATATCCCCCATCCCCAGAGTGTCTATCTAAAAACCCCATCTCAAACTCCACCCCACTCTCCCTCATTCGTGCTACCATCCTCTCCCTCTCCCTCCCATACCTCCCGCACTTCATTAGCACATGCTCCACCGTCTCCTCTTCCTTACAATACCCACACCGCCCATCTGGATGTTTTTTTATTACCCTTAGACCCCCATTCAAACCCGCATGCCCCACCCTAAGCCTTGTTATTATTGTTTCCTCCCTTCTACACCTCCCCCCATGTCTGATCCTACCCACTGTCTTCTGAACCCTATACAATTGCCTCCCTCAGCCCTCCCGGTCCCATCCCTCCTGCCACATTCGTTTAACCCTCTCCTTAATTAATGTATTTGCCTCCGCCCTACCCATCTTCACACCCACCTCAACTTCGGCCTTCCCTACCGCCCTCCTAGCCAAAACGTCAGCCATCTCGTTTCCCTCTACCCCCACGTGCGCCGGCACCCACACAAAACTAATCACCAACCCCATCCTTCTTAACCTATACAACGCCTGTGTCACCTCCCAAATCAGATCCGGCCTACTTCTAGATCTGCCTCCCTTTATACTTTCCAGCACAGCACTGGAGTCTGAACACATCACCACCCTATCTGGTCTCACCTCCTCCACCCACTGCAGTGCTAAAATAATTGCCACCATTTCTCCCGTGTATACTGACAGCTGATCATCCACTCTCCTCCCCACCGCCACCCCAAACTCCGGTACCGCAAATGCACACCCTACCCTCTCCGTCACCGGATCCTTTGACCCATCAGTGTATATTTCTAAATGCCCATGATATTTCTTCTTTATATACTCCCCTACCTGTTCCTGCCTAGACACCCCCCCCCCCTCCTCCCACCCCCTTCAGCAGCTCCAGATCCACTTCCGGCTGCGGCAACAACCACGGCGGTACCGCCGGCAACACCACCGTTTTAATGTACTCCCGTCCCCATAAGCCCATCTCCCTAGCCTGACTATCCCCCACCCAAGCAAAACTATTGATCCTCCTCCTCCCGTGCTCCCAGCATTCCCCCATAATACCCTTCGTCGGGTGATTCTCCCCATGCCCCCTCAAAGCCACCCAATAGCTCATCGCCAGCTGCCCTCTCCTCAACCGCAAAGGCATTTCACCCACCTCCACCTGTAACGCCGGCACTGGAGTGGTTCTAAATGCACCACAGCATATCCTCAGTGCCCTTGCCTGCACCACATCCAGCCTCCCCAACACCGTGACAGACGCAGATCTATATGCTGTGCTCCCATAATCTATCACCGATCTTATTAACCCCACATATACCGCCCTTAACGCCGACCTATCTGCTCCCCACTCCATCCCCGCTAAACACCTCATTACATTTATTACTTTTTTACATTTATTAACTACTGCTTCCACATGCACCGCCCAAGTGAGTCTAGTATCAAACCACACCCCCAGGAACCTAAAGGACCCCACTCTTCCCAATTCACTCCCATACATTTTTAACTCGTGCCCCCGACCCACCTTCCTCCTCGTAAAAAAAAGTGACTGAGTCTTCTCCACCGAAAACCTGAACCCCCATTTTAGTGACCATTCCTCTACCCCGTCTATTGCTTCCTGAACCCTCTTCACCGTGTGTCCCATATTTCTCCCCCTCTTCCACAGAGCCCCGTCATCCGCAAATAGTGACCTCCCAATATCCGGTCGGATTCCGGAGAATACGTCATCAATCATGACCGAAAACAGTAGAGGACTAATTACACTTCCCTGAGGTGTTCCATTTTCTACTGTGTACCACCCAGAATACCCACTACCCACCCGCACTTGAATGGAACGACATGACAGAAAATCCTTCACCCAATTAAACACCCTGCCACCCACTCCCATCCCATCCAGTTTGATTAAAAGACCCTCCCTCCACATCATATCATACGCCTTCTCCACATCAAAAAACACCGCCACCACCACCTCCTTGTTTACCTGTGCCTTCCTCACCTCCGACTCCAGGCACAACACTGGGTCCATTGTTCCCCTACCCTTCCTAAAACCACTCTGATATGGAGACATATACCCCCCCGTCTCAAGGTAAAATGTCATCCTCTCCGCTACCATACGCTCCATAGTTTTACACATATGTGAGGTTAAAGCTATTGGCCTATAGCTTCCCGGCTTCGTAGGGTCCTTCCCCGGTTTTCTCACCGGCACCACCACCGCTTGCTTCCAACTGCCCGGTAACCTCCCTTTTGTCCACACTTCATTAAATAACCTCACCACCACCCCCAGTGCCACATCACTAAGTTGAGCCAACATCGCATAACACACCTCATCCCTCCCCGGTGACATCAACCCAGCCCTACTAACTGCCCTCCTGACCTCCGCCAATGTAAACGGAGCATCCATCGCATCTTCCCTCCCTTCTCTCACCCCCAACACCCCTATATTCGCCACCCTAGTTTCCTCCCTCCCACTCCTCCCCTCCTCTGTCATGTTACTAGAGCTATGTACCTTCACAAAGGCCTTTGCTAACATCTCCGCCTTTTCCCCATCACTCACAGCCGTCCCCACTCCATTATCCAGCACTGGATAGTTCCACTCCCTCCTCACTCCACTCATCCGCTTAATCATACCCCAGACCTCCCCGACCGGCGTGCTCCTCCCTATTGTCCCACAATACCCCCTCCAATAAGACCTCTTAGCCTCCTTGACCACCCTCCTGACCAGTGCCTGCGACCTCTTATACACCACTAAGTGCTGAAAATTGTGCGTCCTCTTTAAAACCCTGAATGCCCTATTCCTATCCACCACAGCCTCCTTACATCCCTCTGTCCACCAAGGCACCACCTTCCTTTTTCCCCTCCCTGACCTCTTAGGTATAGACCGCTCCGCAGCCCCTATTATTGCCGCTCGAACCTCCTCATTAAGTTCATCGACACCCTGTCCCACCCCCACCTGTGCCAAACCCTCTTCACTCATTATCCGGAACCTACCCCAGTCCGCCTTTCCAATTACCCACCTGGCTAAACCAGTCCCATTCACCCCTGCTGACACCAAACCCACTTCACACTTCACCGGATAGTGATCACTCCCCACCGTAGACTCCTCCCACACCTTCCATGAGCAAATTCCAGCCATCTCCTCCGACACCAAAGTAAGGTCCAAAACTGATACTGCCCCTGTTCTAAAATCTATCCTAGTTCCCCTACCATCATTAAGGCACACTAACCCCCTCGCATCCATCAATTCCTCTACCACCAGCCCATTCCCATCAATCCTATTACCCCCCCACAACTTACTATGCGCATTGAAATCCCCACACCACACCACCCTCCGACCATCACGCCCTACCACACCCTCCAACAAAGACAACTCCAATCTGAGACAAGGATTATAAAAGTTCACCACCACCAGACTCACCTCCTTCAACCACACCTCCACCACCACATATTCCAAATCCCCCCCTAATGAAAGTAACCTACTCTGTACATCCCGTTTCACAAACGTAGCACACCCTCCCCCACCCCCCCTCCCCCCCCTATCCCTCCTATAACACTCATATCCCTGCAACACAAATTCCAAGCAAGGCTTAAGCCACGTCTCCTGAATACATATTATTTCAGGCTTGCACAACATGTCCTCTATAAAACCCTTAAATTCCTGCCCATTCGCTATCAAACTCCTAGCATTCCACTGAAGAATGAAAAACATTATTACTACTAACCTTCCTGACATACTGCTTCCTGACTTAGCTGTTCCCTATTCAAATCCTCCCTGACCTTTTCCCATGACAGCTCCTTGACTCCCAAATACCTCGCCGCACTCTTCACAATAATTTTTATTCTCTCAGTTCTAGTTTTTGCCTGTGCAGAACAGTTTATCACATCAGCCATGAACATCACAAAACTTATTTTTTCCACCAGTAGCGTATCTCCATCCACCCCCTTTCCCCCCACCATTCCCTCCACCTGACCCCGTCCTATACCCTGCCTCTCCACCCCACCCCCATCTCCTAACCCCCCTCCTGCCCCTTCCACCCTCCCCACCTCTCTCACCTTCCTCACTGCCTCAGCATATGTTCCACCATCCCTCTTCCTAACCTTTTGTACTTCTTCCGCCCGCTTCCTCACCTCACACCCCCCATAATTCACCCTATGTGCACCACCACAATTAGCACATTTAACCGGTTGTCCTCCAACACATTTTTCAAACTCATGCTCACCCCCACACCGCCCACATCTCACCTTCCCGTTACACACTGCAGCTATATGTCCGTATCGCTGACATTTAAAGCACCGCAGCGGCGGCGGCACGAACGCCCTTACAGGAAACCTCACATATCCCACTGTCACTCTCTCAGGCAATACATCCCCCTCAAACCTCAGCAATACCGACAAACTATCAACCTTTTCCCCGCCCCGCACCGCCTTTAACCTCACCGCGTCCTTAACACATCCCCCCCGAACGTTTTCGACCAACTCTTCCATGCCTTGCGACACCGGCACCCCCGTTATCACTCCCCGTAACAACGGCTTAACCCCTCTCACGCTACATTCGCTCACCTCCTTCCCACATATACGTTTCACTTTCATCGCCTTCGCCCTTTGTTCCGTATCTGCACATACTACTAACAATTTCCCATCTCGCAATACTGTAGCCGTTACTATTTCCCCAATCGCCACTTTCAACCCATTCGTCAACTTCATCGGGCTCACATCCACCACACCACTCTCCCCCTTAAATCCATATACAATTTTATATTCCTCACTCACCTTTTTCCTTATTGGCGGCATTTCCCTTTCCTCCTCCGCCGAACTGTAATCACCCTCAGCCCCACCACCACCTCTAATCCGCTTCACACCGCTACCAGGTTTCACCCCCTCCACCCTCACTCCCCGTCCTATACCCCTCCCAACCCCACCTCACCTCCCATCCCTCCAGAACCTCCATCCCACCTTCCACCTCTCTCCCTCCCCCGCTACTACCCGCCATCCCTGATCCACTCACAGCCCGGCCGTGCAAACCGCCAAACTCCAGACACTCGAGAAACCACTGTACTCCCTTCAATTTCCGGTTTCCAAAAGTATTTCTCTTCTGACAACTTTAGCGTCTGTGCGCTATAGCTTTTCCTATTCTTATTTTATTTTATTTTTTTCTACACTGCTAACCCCGGCCGGAAAACCCAAGCCAGGATGCGCAAGTGCTTCTCTAATTCTTATTTCCTCCAAAACAAACCAAACAAAACAAACAAACAGCAAAGAATTTTTTTTCAAAAAAAACGCGCGACAACCATTCCATCCGGTCCTCCAGACGCAACTTCCCTCTCTGACCGACAGTGCCTTCCGCAGTGCACGTTGTCTGAACCCGGAAACTGAACGTCCACTTTTCATTACGTCATTCTCGCCTTGGAAGTCAGAAAAAAGCGTTTTTAGCAAGTGCTCTTATGTGGACTTTTCGCACCCTCTACCCGCCTTTTTTGAAAGTCTTCATCAATGCAGACTTCCCTACACCTGTAAATATGCCATTAAAGTCTGCAGGCTCTTTCTTGGCGATCTTAGTGCTTGGTGTAAAGTGCATTTAGGGCATGTCCAAGTCCACTTTAGCTAGTTAGATGTCCAAAGCAAAATGTACTTGGTTATGGGGAAATGCATTGTAATAGCGCCCCTCTGGCGGTGGGCTCTGGTACATACATGTGTGACACACACAGACAGACAGACAGACAGACGCACACACGGGATCAAATTAAGAGTCCCAAACCCAAACGAGGACAATTAAGTACACTTTCCCAGGAAGACCGTGAAAAGTGTGATGTACAGCAGGGGAAACAGACCTGCTCCTGCATGAAGTTAAAGTGCATGCAGAGAATGGCATTCAAATTAATTTTTAATTCCGTTTCAGCAGGTTTTAATAAGATGAGAGTATGGAAACCTGGTCACTGTAATTTTTAAAATATGAAGGACGAAAAATAAGGTTAAAATTCAGTTAACATGATGACATTTAAATGAATCTCTGTTTTTTTTTTACCATAGGGTATCAAAAAAACTTATGCACAACGAATCCCGGGGACTGTAGCCTAGGCTATTTGAAAAACAAAACACTGGACAAGGTTTTGAACTTTTTTCAGTCAAAACCATTTAATTTACTTACAGGCTGTAGGCCTAGATGAAGTGAGCTGAATTGTAATGACATCTGAAGTGCATTTTCAGAACTCAAATGTCTGTCTATTGCAGTGCGAGAGTTTTCCATTGAATGACAATTCACGCATTAGGTGTAAATGACAATTCGCATCTTAGGCTTGATATAGGTATTATCAGCAAAGTTTTTAATGAATAGCCATTGTCCCGTAACAGAAGATTGTCCTCCAAAAGATTACAGGAAGTATTGGCAAATATAAACTCCTCAAAAAAAGTTTGGAAACGTTATTTCGGTCGATTATTCCTCCCCTTTAATAATACCAATTGGTATTGTATTTTATATCGTTGGAAAGCCTGATTAGTCACCTTTACAACGAGGTACAACTTGTAAGGATCATGCATTCGTGGAATGAGCAACACAGCTAACCGTGTGGGTAGCGGCCCAAAAAAATGTGCCAAAATCCCCTGCAATATTCTTCTGTTGGTATTCACTCTCGTTTTGAGCTTCAAGTGCTGGCAGGTGTATGCCAGTGGGATGGAATGGGATGCCATCCCACAGCAGTGTGTGACCAGGCTGGTGACCAGCATGAGGAGGAGGTGCCAAGCTGTTGTGGCTGCGTATGGATCTTCCACACGCTACTGAGGTCCCTGACAGTGTAAAATGAATAAAGTGTAACAATGGCCAATATGTGTTGTTTTTTCCTTATTACTGTGGGAGAGTGCAATCATCCAGTCCACCAAGCAACTCAAAACGAGAGTGAATACCAACAGAAGAATATTGCAGGGGAGTTTGGCACATTTTTTTGGGCCGCTACCCACACGGTTAGCTGTGTTGCTCATTCCACGAATGCACGATCCTTACAAGTTGTACCTCGTTGTAAAGGTGACTAATCAGGCTTTCCAACGATATAAAATACAATACCAATTGGTATTATTAAAGGGGAGGAATAATCGACCGAAATAACGTTTCCGAACTTTTTTTGAGGAGTTTAGACTATAAATCATAGCTTGATCAAGGATAATTGTGAATAGTCTATACATGCAACCTTACACGTACCATCGCACATCGCCTGGACGTTGATGGGAGTGGGCTGAAAGCTATTTAACGTGACATTCCCCTTTGCTGAAGGACAGGTATGTGGTCTTTGACCTATGGACCCTTTTATTATGCATGTTTTGATATAGCTTACACAATAATAATATTTCACATTTGTAATCTTGATATTTTTAGTCATGCTTGTGCGCGCCCCTGTGTGTAACAGAGAGAAGGGTGCACGCGCATTGTGCACACGCTTCTGTAGACGCACTTATATGCACCGTTAAAATAACATGTAAACAACTGCGACATGACTTTAGACCAGGGCTGTGTCTGAATACGACCCCTGTTCCCTGTCCACTCAGACCCGTCTGCTATGTGCCCTGTCCCCTCACTTTGCAAGCAGTGTGCGAAAGAAATCCCGCAAAACTCTTTCCAAACTAGTGAGGACGCAGTTTTTTTATTGAGAATATCAATCAGATAACATAGGGCGATTGTTACAAAGTGTAGATTATGAATGAAGATAGAATTAACAAAAATAAAAAGAGTAGTTGTAATATGAACCTATCTTGTACCATAAATATGCATATGCGCTCTATGTCTTTGACGTTTTTACTTCCGGGTTACTAACTGAAATTGTCGGATGTTCTGCGGATGAGTGTTCCCTCAACAAAACCCCGGATATAAGGGGCTCATCCTGGTATTTTAAGTGCCCCCATTTGTGAGAAAAAGTCGCACTCAAAAGCTTTTTGACTAAGGACTACAATATGCGCCCTCAAAAGGGTGTAGAGGTCGTATTTGGACACAGCCCAGGTTTGTGGTACTTTTAGCGCTTGAAGCCCTTTCTGCTGGCTCAAGATAGCAATAGGCCAAAAATGATCCTGGCCACACCTAATCTTAAAACCAACATGCCCAGTTCACTTGCAATGGGCGCAATAATACTTGGTATTTAAACAATGTGCTAGGCGCTATAATGAACCCTGCTCCGGGTGTAAGATAGTAGACACTTGTCTTTGGGTTCGCGCCGGGTGTAAGACAGGGCCCTGCAAGTCCACGATTCCAGTGTTAAGTTTGGGATTCAGCCGTGTCCTGTGGACCTGCAGACTTTAATGGCATATTTCCAGGGACAGGCAAGTCTTGCATTGATGCGGACTAGCAAAAATGGCAAATAGAAGGTGCAAAAAGTCTGTATAAAAGCACAGGAAGTAAGTTGAGTGCAAAACATTGGAGTGCTCATTTGTGAAATACCCCCCATGCTCTGAAACCCCCAGAACATGTGTTCTAATTCCAATTGTGTAATTTTGATATGAAATCTAACTGCATTATATGGGCCATTCCGCCCTTTTCTCTCCCCAGGATATTACATGCATAAATATATATGAAAAGTATCTGTATAATCCATTATATTATCAAGTAAAGTGTCCTGCACTTTGTCCTAATTGCAATTTGAAGATACATCATGTAAAACCTTCATAAAAACTACCTAGAACACTGAAAAAATAGGATTTTAGCCCGTCCCCACTCTCTAACACTACACTTCACCATATATATCATATAAGGATTAGAATCCTTCAGAAATCTTTTTTTTTTTTTTTGTATTATTGTGACTTTCCAATTTAGACATAAAATATATTTTCTCATCGGAAATTCATAATGTTAGTTAAAATACACATTTTAGTCATGTTACCCTGACACATTCCCCTTTAAAACATGATCAACAGGAATTAGCATCATTTGAGTCTCCTGAAGGCCATGGGACGACCAAAAGTAAGTTCTCTCACTCTATTTTCTGTATTTTTGATCATATTGCAAGTATGACCGAGAATTATATTATTAAATTATAGATTTTGCTGTAAATTACACTGGTACAGTATGGAACACAGGCTGGCTAAATGGCTGCAAGTTATCAAGGGTCTGAGCTATCGAACGAGCCCCAAACCATGGGTGCAGGTTCAGTTCTGTCGAATGAGTATTCACTGAGTGATTATGTATTGTTTACTGAAGTCTCCATGGAGCGAGTGTCTGCGTGCAGCTTGCACGCTATCTCGCTCTCCCGTCCACACCTGAGGGTATTTCCACAGCCCAGGCTCAAGTTTCTCTGCTGTCAATCAGTCAGCAGTGATGAACGCAAGGTAAGGGAGATGATAACACCTATGGTCACACTAAAATGTTTTAAATAATTGTCATTTTGCAGGCTGAATGATTGAGTCCTACAGGCAATACATTCTTTCAAATGCTAATGCTGACGTAGCCAAACAGCAGGAACTTCGTAATAGCGAATGCAGTGAATTCTTACACATGAAGAGGGTATTGTCACTGCTGCCACTGTCAAGAGTAGGCAGTGTAGAATGATGGTTAAGGAACTGGACTTGTAACCGAAAGGTTGCAGGTTTGATTCCCAGGTAAGACACTGCTGTTGTGCCCTTGAGCAAGGTACTTAACCTGACTCGCTGCTGTATAAATGTAATAAGAAGTTGCGTAAGTCGCTCTGGATAAGAGCGTCTGCTAAATGCCTGTAATGTATTCATATTTCATATTAACGCTGCGTTCTTCAGTTTGCCTAAAACCAATTTCCTTTGCAAACCAAATTTACAGGTAAAATGAGGTCTCGTTCCTGGAGTGAGGGTTTGACACTTCAGCAGTGTAAACATTCGGAATGACATCAAATTTTAAATGAGAGATTACAGAGGAAGTCTGATGGCCCCAGGCCTTTTAGTCGCACTGGGGGAGGTGTATCTCCTGTCTCTTTCAAAGCTGTTTGAATCCTCGAATGCCTGGCGGAAAGGGATGGGCCCATTTCAAAGCCAAATTCTCCTGACTCATTTACCTATTGAACTCTATGGGGAAAAAAGTCAGAAGAAACCCTTAAAGTGATCCATCCACATCTACATCATATCTGGCCGTAGAGTGATCGATTGGGGCTCGTTTGATACTTTAGACCGATGATTTACAGCCATTTTGTCTGTCATGCATATTTACAGCAGAATCTAGTCTCAACCCCCAATTCCCAGATTCATTCAAATGCAGAGGTTATAGTATCGCTTGTAACAGTACCTGAAAATAAGATAGTCTTTTGATATTGTTGGGTCAGACATCAGGAAGGAACAGCATGCAAAAGATATGAAATATACTTAATACAAAAAAAAATGAATACTTACTTGATATGATATGAATGTTTTTTTTTTTTTGATTACATTTAAAAAAAAAATTTTTTCACTGTTATTATTATTGTGTGTGATAGATTGAAGAGCAAAAATGGCAATTTTATCCACTTAAAATTAAATGGACAATAGTGTGCAAAAAGTGAAGGGGTAGGAATACTTTCTTGCACCTCTGTACAATGACCTCCATTTTAGCTGCGTTTAATTGAAGTTCTGTGACACAGTTCTCACAAGCACCCATTCTTGTTAGTTTTTTAAAAAAATACCCACTTATTTTTCAATTATGTTTGGTCCATCATTTGATAAATCACATGACTGATAAAATTGAGGTTCTCTCCCATAAATAAAAAATGGCTGAGTTTTAAAAAGATGCATTGCCTGAAGTTACTGCAAATGGCACCGATTTGGCAGAACGGCACGAACGCATAATGTATATAATATTTATAAAGTACTGCACATTAATATAATCAGTTTTATTTAGCCACTTTGCCATAATCTCAAATCAGTAGATACATTATCAGTGGTATTATCAGCAAGCAACTAGCAGAGCGGTTTACATTTTAGGTTGGCTCAAATCATTCTTTGTATAATAAAAAAAAACATGGGATGGTGTACAGCAAACTTGGTTCCCCCAAGATGCAAAAAGCACCAGTATGCAGTGCTATATACCCTTTGGGGATTTAACCAAAAATAAATTGCATATTGCCGCTCAACTGTCAGCAAGTGATTGTCACTGCCAAAAAGGAATTTGCATTTCTCAGAACGGAAGTTACTGGCACATGCTGTACACAATAGGATGCGTTGAATAAAACCACGTATGTTCAAGATCAAACGCCACACACAAGAAATTATTCAGAACGGTTTTTATTCATAATTTTTATTTAATTTTTTCCTTTATGCACCAGGACTCAACTGTAGGACTGGCTAGCTTCAGCTAGAACCAAAAGTAGCAACTTAAGTTTGTTGCACACACTTAAGTATTACAAGCAAACAGAAGGCATTTTGAGTTTCACCAACAGCCAGCTTCAGGTCACAGATTGGGCCCTTGGGGTTTCACTTCTTGCCATGCGACCCATTTAATCCACTTCCTCAATGGTTGGCCCCGAGGAGCCACCACCTGAAGGAGCACCACCGGCCCCCGGGAAGCCACCAGGCATACCACCCGGCATACCACCTGGCATCCCCCCTGGCATGCCACCAGCACCCTCATACAGCTTGGTGATGATAGGGTTGCACACCTTCTCCAGCTCCTTCTGATGGTGCTCAAACTCATCTTTTTCAGCAGTCTACAGAACAAAAATATGAATATGTTTGGTAATCAGTAATCACATACTTTTTTCTCCAAACTCTCCCAAATCAAATCTACATGTTCAAGTTAGTTTCAAATGAAACCGAAATGTTACCTGGTTCTTGTCTAGCCAGCTGATGACCTCACTGCATTTGTCCAAAATCTTCTGTTTGTCCTCATCGCTGATCTTGCCCTGCAGTTTCTCATCCTCCACAGTGGACTTCATGTTGAAGGCATAAGACTCCAGGCTGTTCTTAACAGAGACTTTGTCACGCTGCTGGTCATCTTCTGCCTTGTACTTCTCAGCCTCCTGGACCATACGCTCAATGTCCTCCTTGCTGAGACGACCTAAGCAGGAGGTGAGAATTCCAATTAGACATCCCATCCGCTTAGACATTAAAGCAAACGCAAAGGGTGCGTCCCAATACCCAAAAAATGCACCCTCCTTGTCCCAGAAACAGATCTGTGTTTTAATCGAATGTTGCGGATTACATCTTAAGTACGTATTAATGGTTAAATACTAATTAACGTCTCGACGCAAAACAATGTCTGGTACATTGTATACTGTACATGCAAATAATTATACTTGAAACGTTCAGGCAGTTTTGCATAATTTCAGGTAGGAGAGTGGTAGTGGGAGGAGTGGAGGAAAGATGGTGGTGAGTGAAGAATATTTGGATGCACCCCAGAACCGCCTTATAATGGCACTGCCCCGTACCTTTGTCATTGGTGATGGTGATCTTGTTTTCCTTGCCAGTGCTCTTGTCAACAGCGGAGACGTTGAGGATGCCATTGGCGTCAATGTCAAAAGTGACTTCAATCTGAGGAACACCACGGGGTGCTGGGGGAATGCCAGTCAGCTCAAACTTGCCCAGCAAGTTATTGTCTTTGGTCATGGCTCGCTCACCTTCATAAACCTGCAGAAGCATTATGGGTAACATCACAAAAATGCCTTTTTCCAGAAGCGCTTAAGACAGCTAGTTTACATTTTAAAAGTTCGCTCAGACATCCAAGGAAGGTAATTGGCCATCTTTGGTCTTGCAACCTCTGGTGGAAACTACGAATGATTTAGGAATCATTTTCATCACAGCGAACAATTTAATTTCCTTTCCCTCTTACCTGAATGAGCACACCAGGCTGGTTGTCAGAGTAGGTGGTGAAGGTCTGGGTTTGCTTTGTTGGAATGGTGGTGTTGCGTTTGATCAGGACTGTCATCACCCCACCAGCTGTCTCAATGCCCAGGGACAGAGGAGTGACATCCAGCAGCAGAAGGTCCTGAACATTCTCAGATTTGTCACCCGACAGGATGGCGGCCTGGACAGCTGAAAGGAGGAGCACATAGTACTTGTCAACATAATATCTGCTTAAGACTCCCCCAGACAACCAAGTAAGGAACTAATGTTCAATGATGGTTCAAGCTCAAATAATTAGACTAATATAACTAGTGGAGCAGATTAGACTATGGAATATGTTGAGAAGACTTACCTGCACCATAGGCTACAGCCTCATCAGGGTTGATGCTCTTGTTCAGTTCTTTGCCATTGAAGAAGTCCTGCAGCAGTTTCTGGATCTTGGGAATGCGGGTGGAGCCGCCCACCAGGACAATGTCGTGAATCAGGGCTTTGTCCATCTTGGCGTCGCGGAGGGACTTCTCCACTGGGTCCATGGTGCCACGGAACAGGTCGGCGTTCAGTTCCTCAAAGCGAGCCCTGGTGATGGAGGTGTAGAAGTCGATTCCCTCATACAGGGAGTCGATCTCTATGCTGGCCTGGGTGCTGGAGGACAGGGTGCGCTTGGCCCTTTCACAGGCGGTGCGGAGACGGCGAACAGCTCTCTTGTTGTCGCTGATGTCTTTCTTGTGCTTACGCTTGAACTCGGTGATGAAATGGTTGACCATGCGGTTGTCAAAGTCCTCTCCACCTAGATGGGTGTCCCCAGCAGTGGACTTCACTTCAAAGATTCCGTCTTCGATAGTCAGGATCGAGACATCAAAGGTACCGCCACCAAGATCAAAGATCAGGACGTTTCTTTCTGCCCCAACCTAGAACATAAAATAATTGAATGTGTCGCTCAACAAGACACCGCATTTTCGTATTCTCCTTGCTATTCTGAGGTGGATACTCAATTTAAGGATCAAACCAAATGGAAAAATTGTATTGGGGGGGGCATCCACATCAATCTGTAAAACTACCACTAGCTAGATTTCACAAGTAGGGAAAATCTAACCACCACAGAAAAACCAAGGGATTACCTTTTTGTCCAAGCCGTAGGCAATGGCAGCAGCAGTAGGTTCGTTTATAATTCGCAGTACATTAAGCCCAGAAATTGTGCCGGCGTCCTTTGTAGCTTGCCGCTGAGAATCGTTGAAGTAAGCTGGTACAGTTACAACAGCATTCGACACAGTCTGGAAAGAGAAAATGTGCATATTAATGTAGCAATTACACACTTCTATTCATCTGAATCTTGGTGTTTGTTAAAATTTTAACTTACTTTTCCAAGATAAGCTTCAGCAATTTCCTTCATCTTCACCAAAACCATAGAAGAGATCTCTTCAGGGTAAAAGGACTTTGTCTCGCCCTTGTAATCAACTTCCACTTTTGGCCGTCCACTGTCATCAACAACATTGAATGGCCAGTGCTTCATGTCAGCGTGAACCACAGGATCATCAAATCTTCTGCCAATTAACCGCTTGGCATCTGCAATTTAAAAAAAATAATATATATTCTAAGGTTAAACCGTTTTGGTGGTTATTGATCTGGCACAAAAACAGATGTGCTCACTCAGACATCCAAGGAAGGTTTGTGCCATCTTTGGTCCTGGGACCTCTGGTGGAAACTACGAATGACTTAGGAATCAATTTCATCACAGTGAGCAACCAGTATTAACCCCCAATTCTTTGATTACAGAATTGCTGAAACACTTCTGTCCTTTAATCAAAGAGAATACTTAAAAAAAGGTACTGTATGACTGAACTTACCAAACACTGTGTTTGTGGGGTTCATTGCAACTTGATTCTTCGCTGCATCCCCAATCAACCTCTCGCTATCGGTGAAGGCCACATAGCTGGGTGTGGTTCTGTTCCCCTGGTCGTTGGCAATGATCTCAACTTTGCCATGTTGGAAAACGCCTACGCAAGAGTAGGTCGTCCCCAGGTCGATGCCGACTGCTATACCCTTAGACATGGTTACTCTGGAAAGGGAGGGGGGGGAGAGAATAAGATGATTTGTTAGCCAAGAAAACCATTTGTTATGGCAGAAACCATTTAAAAAGGAGTAATAGATATTAGAAACTTTTAATCTCTTAAAAGTATTGGCAAGGCATTCAGTCATTGGGTTCTGAACGCTCGTTACCGTTCCCAGGCTTAATTCATTATCGCAAATGCACATGACCAATGGCCTTAAACATGTCTGGGGGATATAAAATAAAAAGTACATTTTGAAAACAGCTATTGCCTCTAATGTGGCACTGTGCATCAAAATAACACAAGATTTAAATGTATAGTATTTTTACTTATGAAAGTCTGTGATGCATAACTTATCAAAGGACACGGAAGTCGGAAAAACTTCAGAAAGCACGTGCTGGTCATGAGTTATTCGCAAGTCATTACGTAACATGTGCTCAAAATATTAGTCACAAGTGTGAATATTAGTCATATTTCCTTGGATAGATGTACGTAGCACGTGTGATGGTACTATTGCGAATAATCTAGGCTACGCAGAAATGTAAAACACGAGGTACTGTGGTCTACCAACAAAGACTGGCCTAGTACAAGACGAAACTCGGTATTCTACTGTGGAAGTTAGCGAACGGTAAGAACCTTGGTTTACTACACCTCACTTAAATTAAAATCTTTATTGTTGGAAATCTAACCAGTTATATAATCGTTATTCGACGTAATATGTCCATTATCTTGGTATACGTTACGTTGTTCCTTAGCGGGGGAAAAAAAGACAAGCGGTTATCAATCGAACTAGAAATCCTAAAACGAAACAAAAAAACTTTCGATTGCTTTCCTTCCTGTAGTGACATTAATACAGTAACGTAACGATGCTGGAAGTAGCTAGATAGCCACTCAATTTCCAAAGTACGTTAGCTGAGAAGGTCAACAGTGTTGTTAACTACCAGGATTTTGACCGGCGGTAGTTCATAGAAAGGCTTAAAAATGGCGAATGTGCCGGTTGGATAAAGACCGTTAGCTAACGAATGTAGGTGTTAAATCACTCTCTGTGGCGTTTTGAAACGGATTGCTAGTACATACTCTGTGAATAACGAACACAGCGAAACACCAGTCTATTTAGACTAACGTTAGCTTACAAAACTTACTTCTATGAGGTGGAGTGATGATGGTCTCTGGCTTGCTTGCTTGCTGTCCCCGCTCCGCGCAGTGAAAAAGAGAGAGAAGAAATGCGGTGCTTGCTTTAAGTAGTACCCGGGGTTGCCAGATCTTGTGAAACGACGTCACAATGACGTCACGTCCCAAATGGGCTCACGGAAACCCTGGCCTTACACGGCCAAATAAAAGCCATAAAAGTTCCATAAACAATGTTACTATAGGGAAAAGGACATTTCCAACTTTCCTTTTTTTCGGAAATAGTCACCACTGAAACGCACATAATACAAAAGTAGTAGCTATTTATTTTAATAAAAAACTACATTGTGCTACGTTGACTCAGAAAGCATGTTAAAAGACAGTTTGAGGATCGAACGCGCCAGTTTGCCTCTTGTCCCACAAGTAGGCAATCTGATATTTATTTAAGTATTTGGATAAAACAGCTGAACTGGCAGCCCTTGCCATTGACATCTCTTCCAGCGTGTTATCCGTTTTACCGGAAGTTCCCATTGGAAGACAATAACGTTACAGTAAAAGGCTGCTACATAGTGTTTAAAACGGGGAGCAGACCACATCACATTCTTATAGAGTTCTGTGGAGCAGGCAGACCGTTTATTTTGCCTTTCATAGTGGAGCGCACCAATCCCCCTTTGTATACCACATTTCCCATATTTTTTGCGCGTAAATTGCAAACAACAATGGCGTTCGTCATGGAAGAAGATGGCAGTACGCGTGTAGGTGAAACGACAGGTCCCTGCGGACGTCCGTACACATACTTTTTTTGGCTACTATGAACTGGCCTTTAAACAGCAGGACTTGCAGACTTTTAGGAGATGGAAACTTTCGGTTTATAAATCAAACGTGTTAGACAACGTAATACAGTATCCACCTTCTTATAGTAGGTTGCATGCTACTGATCAGCTAGCCTCCAACCTTCCAAGATGTGCAATCTTTCCCATGTCACTATTGTCCTTCACTGGGTTTCAGATATTAAGTTTTCTCATTCAGCCCTGATGCCAGCCTACCGATTAAAAGCTTCCTGCAGCCGTCAGAACAGCCACTGCAGTATGACACAAGGTCCTGCATTTTGGGGCATCATGTGAACTCTGATAGAATGCTGTTGCAGCATGTTATCATTAGTATATGCCCACGGATTAATGTAATTGATCCTTCCTTTAAAGTGTTTTCTGACTTTATGCACTTCAATGCAAATCATTTTTGTAAGCATGTAATTATATATTGCCATGCTGGACCCATATTGAAAGTAATTCTGGTTGAAATCGTGAAGGAAATCGATCACAGAATTTGAAATTCAACGTTATTTAAAGATGCAGTGTAACCATTACCATTAAATATGTTACCAGTCCTTAATACAAACCCAGCAAACATGTATTTTATTTGTATAGAAGCAATAGAAGAACCACGCTTGTTCTCAAGAAACCGAGAAGATGATTATTAAACAGTAGCACCCTTATAGTTTAAGTCTGTACGCAATTGTTGCACGATTGTCTCATCTATACAGTATTTATTTACTCTAGGGGGGTAAAGAGTAGAAGACCAGCCTATGTAGTTGGAAGCTGAGGTTATATTGGTTTCTCTAGGCTGTCAGTGAAACAAATTTGTTGTATTAGTAGACGATGTTTTCGAGAGTGTTCTCGATCATTCAACGGTACATCTCGTCCCATTCCACAACACTGCATTGTAATAAGACGCCGACATGGAATGTTCACCTGCAGGAAAGCCGTAATGACATCTTATCCAGGTTAGTATTTGAATTTGAGTGATTATCCACTCAGCATAGTTATAATCTTTAATTCTTAAAAGAAGTACAAGCTAGCTAGGGTTAGCCACGAAATGGCAACACTTACAAAGAAGTGCTTTCCGATGTTCACTGACTTTATTATTGGCTGTTCGTTAGTTAACTCACGTTAACTATAGCTAACTAATAGCTTGGCACTTTGCTTTTCTAGTCTGTTGTTAAATGCTATGAGGGTCCAGTCTGCGAGCGAATTCCTATCGTTACATCAATTGGTTTGTTTCACTGGTAGCTACTTATAACGTTCGCTACAATTAGCTACGCCGCTAGTGCTAAATTAATTATTATAAGTAACGTAACTTAGACAGGTTCGCGTTGGCATGTAGGAAAATTATCTGGAATATGCAATAGTATATCTGGAAATTCATGAATCTGTGTTAGGTATGGAGTAACGTTAGCCTATGTTGATGAGAATATGACCGCTTTCTGCCCATACTCTGCATGTCTAGCCAATGCATTTCGTAGCCAGCGTTAAGCATAACGTTAGCCTTGGCATTACAGTAACTAGCCGGATGTAGGATACTTGTGTTACCGTTAACAGCATCATTTTAATTCACATGAATTTGCAGCGTGTCATATCGAACTAGCGACATTGATTGGCTGAGGGAATTTGGAAGGACGCTAAAGTGAAACAATGAATTCTGAGGTTCCAGAAAATTCTAGAACCAGCAACACACGCTTCTCGTAAAAGCTCCACCCTCGCCACTATAGCCTCAGGCCTGGCCACTTGGGGGAAGCCTTTCGAACAGAATATATTTGCATACGCTTAGTCATTTTGCTTGCGAAATAGCTAGGTACATTTTTCTTCTTGTTTTGTTTTATGGTGGTTTTAAAACAATGAAATTGTGCACTGCCGCCACCAACCGGATTGGAGTGTAGATCGGGATTTATTAAATTACATTTCTCTTAGATCTATATTGAATTGAAATTATTGATTTTTATTGTATTGATATTAATAAGACAATGCGAAGAGAAGAGACAAACTCCTCAAAGTCAAAAACACAACACACCAACACACATCACCACATCACATCAATACATATACACACACACATAAGTAAAAACACACAACACACACAACACAACACACATCAGCAACAGCATATAATAAATACACACAACAAAAAAAAAAAAAAAAAAAAAAAATAAAAATACATGTGGGGGGGGGGTAAAGACAGCAGTGCGGTTTATATAGTAGTTTTTTTAGATCAGCAGTTTTTTTTATCAGTCAGTCGGGTGCATGTTTGAGTTTAATATGGTTTAATATGGTTACAGCTTTCTATAAATAAATAAAAACATTAGACCAAAAAAATCTCTATAATACGTCTCTTACATCATATTTGAATCTCTTCATCTCGATATTAATTCCTACATAGGTCCTTTAGAACTTGTTTCCTGACTTTGAGTCGGACTCAATTATTTTTGAATTTGCTCCCAAGAAAGACCCATCAGTTCAAAAAACTTTTCAGCTCCCTTAACTATTATTCTTCTTTTCTGTTTTGCTTTTAGCTTGGTCTGAACAATTGAGGACATAGGCAATGGATAAAATACATTTTTCAGTACTCTACCCTTTAGTTTGACTACTCTGTTCCATCCCAACTCTAGAAGTTTGGTTAACGATTATTCTTTCAGAATCCTCTACTCTCCTTTCTCCTTGCACTTCAAATCTAGAAGGCTGGTAGTTTATCTCCGATTCTTCTACTCTGCTTTCTTCTTGCACTTTCTTTACTGCCTCTGCATATTTGTGTTTTGATTGGCTGAATTTTCATTGCTCTTTTCTTAACTTCACATCCTCCATATGCCACGCTATGAGCACCTCCACAGTTGCAGCATTTGGCTTGCGCATTATCCCCACATTCTTCATACTTATGATCTCCTCCACATTTAGCGCATCTTTGTTCCCCCCTACAAACTGCGGCAATATGCCCGTATTTCTGGCATTTGTAGCAACGAAGCGGTGGTGGTACATAAGACCTTACCCTAAAGCTAATATAGCCTATTTTAACCCTTTCGGGTAAGAATTAACCCTGAAACTCCACGAATAATGACAATATTTTCTTTACGTCCATTTACTAAACAGTCTCTTAATTCTCCTCACTTCTCCTCCTTCAATAATCTTTGCAATTTTGTCAATTCTATCGGTATGCCTGTTATCACCCCCCATTTAGATCTATCCTCACCCAATTATTATTTTTATTTTTTTTAGGCTGAACTTCCATCTCGAAGGATTTTAGCCATTTAAATGTCTCCTACTTTCTTTTTCAACTCCCTGGTCAAAGCAATTAGACTTAAGTTGATATTTTCATTTTCATCTTCCCGCCTGCATTTATGTATTATTTTAAATTCTTCTCCCACCAATTTCGTACGAATTGATCGCGATCCTTCACTATCAGAGCTACTTCCCTCCAAACTCCGTTTATACATTTATTACCTGGTTTCCTCACCTGCTCTTCTATCCTCCCTTTCCCTCTTCCCCGTCCTCTCCTGCTAGCTACTCTACTCCGTTCCTCAACATCCATGTCATCCTCATCCTCTGAGTTCCCTCCACTACTACTCGCCGCCATCATCTGCAAGAGTTTCTCAGCCGGTTCAGCACATCTTCTAGGTCTCCTCTCTCTAGCTAGCTACCTAGATCATAGTATTGGTCTATACCTAACTAAATTTGCTAAAACGTTATAGCCTTCCATGTAGGCTTGATTTTAATGGTGAGGGTAACGTTAGTATTTATGCTGGTGTTGTGGAAATAGCTATACGTTAGCAGATTTACTGCAGAAATTAAATTCAGTTTAGCTGGCTAGGCTGCTATATGAAATACGATTCATCTAAGGACGGCTCTCCCTTCTCCAATACTGAATGGATCCATTGTTGATGAAGCCTGTTTAAATATGTAATTGGCAGGGATAGCTGTTATATTTGTAGAGCTCGTTCGATTTTGCATTTAAAAAAATAATACCAATCGTTTATGATGGTGAGATCCAGTAACATAGACGCGGAAATCGTATTGACTGGTGTGACACTGAGATGTGCCCATAATGTCGTCATGAAATGAGAAGTTCAGATAATTTCCAATGCAGTTTGTGTGGACTGAAACGTTAATTGAAACTAACGTTATACGAGCGAATGTGTGATACAGACATATAGATATATAGCTAAATAATGCCAATGCAGTTATGTTATGCGCATATTATATTATGATGTCTGGATTTCCGTCAGAATTATTGCGCATGGTTTGAAACCTTGCTTGTAATTTACACAAGTGGGATTTATTCGCGTCCTTGGGTACACCGTGCACATACCAAACATTGTAGGCTACTGTTGACATAGCAACACACACTTCATACACCTAGCATCGCGCTGACTTCCCCCCTAGTTTCATTGTGCTGAGTTCGCCAAAGCACAGATTAATACTACGTGTCTTGGACTATTCTGTTTTAACCGTTGATTGTCCCACAAGGCTGGCTACCTCAAACAACCCGTGCGTTGAATAATCTGAACTATTGTTAGGTTTATTCGCTCTGGAAGACGGTAAAGGAGATCAGAGCCTCTAGAAACAGAAGCCCAGTCAGTTTTAAAACACACCGGGTTCTACTGGAGGGTTTGTGTAGCGTCGGTCTGTAAAAAGCCAGGGGTGCGTCCCAATACTCGAAAAATTCACCCTCCTTTCCTCCACTACCACCTCTCCTCCGTGCCCCGGAAACCAATCTTTGTGCCATAATGTAATGTTGCTGAGTTGGCTACATATTCATTACAAATAGCTACAAACTGAGTAATGTTTCGACGCAAACATGCAACTACTTGTACTCAAAACGTTCAGGCAGTTTTGCACACTTCCGGGCAGGGGAGGAGGTGGGGAGTGAAGAATATTGGGACGAAACCCGGATATCTATTCAGGGTTCTCCATTGGTGAAAATAAAGATACGGGCTGTTGGCAGATAGGTGAATGGGTATGGATGAATTGCTTGGGTGGTTGGTTTAAACTGCTCTAAAACACTTCAGTGTATCTCGGTGTCACTACCGAAAATGAATTCATGAGTAATTCAATATTTTGAGGAAATGTTGTCAATGCTCAAGTACTCCACATGAAATAAGCCCTATATTCAGATTAATTCAACATTTTATTTTTATGCAGAAGAGGCTAGTTAAAGGTTCTAAAACAATCAAATAATTAAATACACATTCTGTACCCCCCTAGAAATCTGGGTTTTTCCATGGTCAGAAATGACTTTTACAAGGGGTGGGAGAAGAAAAGCACCAGTTAGGATGAAGGGGCTGGCAGTCATTTCATGCAATGATGCTGTTGTGTGTCAGATGCTGAAGAACAGACCAGAGTACTGGAGAGAAGGCCCACATTTTGGGCCTGCTTTGGGACACTTTGGATTGATAATAGTCCTAATAAAGATGTGTAGGACAGTAACGTAACGTTTGCAGCTGTCACGCGATAAAACCGGTCAGCTTGGAGTTTAAAGTGGTGGCCACTGTTGGGATGTTCCACTCTGTCGTTCTGTTGCATAATGTGTTTTCAACTACATCGCCAAGATTGTGCATTGTAGTTTGACAAGTTAATTTTGTTTCTGGTTAGTTTTTCTATGCGAACTGAAGCTAATGTTTGAAAACGTGATATAACCATACGCTAGTTATGTACGAAGTGTGGGATCCCTCTGGTCTGCTGTTTGCCTAACGTTATACCTTTTGTCAGTTTTCACATTTCGTTCTTCCAGAGTAACGCTATCGGCTGTGCTTCGGACAATAACAGGCTAACTGTTGGTCTTGAATTGATTGCCATTTGTCCCAAAGTTGCATTTAATTAGTCTATACGTTTAAAAATATATATATATTTTAGAAAATATGTCAAAGGTGCCAGCTGTCGGCATCGATCTTGGGTCAACCTACTCTTGTGTAGGGGTTTTCCAACATGGGAAAGTCAGATCATTGCCAACGACCAGGGGAACAGGACCACACCCAGTTATGTCGCCTTCGCTCATACTGAGAGATTGATTGGGGATGCAGCGAAGAATCAAGTTCCAACGAACCCCACAAACCCAGTGTTTGGCAAATTCAGTTTCAGTCGTACAGTTCATTTGTGCTCTATAATGTCTCGAGGCTGAACATGTCTCTCCCTACTACCACTAGTACTACCTGCTTCAAAGACCAGAATCGTTTGTATTATGAATGAGTTGCTGCTGGAAGATTAGCTTTCACTATAATTTTCAGGCAGGGATATAACAGGTGTCTTGCACTAATTATAGGAACGCATGACAAATAAACTAAAGTCTATTAATTTATTAAATTAACTTGATTTGCAAAGTCTACTCTTTCATTCTAGTGCATGTTTATGTCACTGTGTTCACTTTTTCATTTTACCCTTTCAGATGCTAAGAGGCTAATTGGGCGCAGGTTTGATGATGGAGTCATTCAGTCAGATATGAAGCGCTGGCCATTCACAGTTATCAATGATTCCAGCCGTCCAAAAGTCCAAGTTGATTACAAAGGCGAGACAAATACCTTTTACCCAGAAGATATTTTGTCCATGGTGCTGGTGAAAATGAAGGAGATTGCTGTGGCCTAGCTTGGGAAAGTGAGAAGACATACAAGTTTAGCCTGAAGATTTATTTATTTATTATTTGTATTTATTTGGTTTAAGTATTGTACAACTGTTGTGTAACAGTGGTTTAATTGTAAATGTAGTTAAAATAATGTATACTATTGAATTATGTGTTGTGCGTAAGACTTCACAGTAAGGGCTTTCTGACTTTTCTACTGCAGACTGTTACCAATGCTGTAATCACGGTGCCCACCTACTTGAATGACTCCCAGCGCCAGGCGATGGAAGATGCTGGAACGATCTCTGGTCTTAATGTTCTGCATATCATCAATGAGCCTACTGCAGCTGCAATTGCGTATGGCTTGGATATGAAGGTCATTTCATTGAATTATTTTAATGCAATTATGTTTCGATGGTCCATTTTCTTACTGTCACTGAGAGGGCTTTCTGAAAAATTAATTCACCACACATGTTTTTTTCCTCCTTTTTTGGGGGGTGGGGGGTTCCCTGTAATGCATGCATATTATGTCTGTTGTCTTTGGACTACACGTTAAAACATTTCTTGTTCCTGGTTGGGGCAGAAAGAAACGTCCTCATTTTTGATCACCTTCAACGTTTCTATTCTGACTATCGAAGATGGAATCTTTGAAGTGAGGTCCACTGCTGGGGACACCCATCTAGGTGGAGAGGACTTTGACAACCGAATGGTCAACCACTTCATCACCGAGTTCAAATGCAACAAGAGAGCTGTTCGCCTTCTCCGTACCGCCTGTGAAAGGGCCAAGCGCACCCTGTCCTCCAGCACCCAGGCCAGCATAGAGATCGACTCCCTGTACGAGGGAATCGACTTCTACACCTCCATCACCAGGGCTTGCTTTGAGGAACTGAACGCCGACATGGTCCGTGGCACCATGGACCCAGTGGAGAAGTCCCTTTGCGACACCAAGCTAGACAAAGCCCAGATTCACAACATTGTCCTGGTGGGCAGCTCCAAGATCCCCGCATTCCCAAGATCCAGAAACTGCTGCAGGACTTCTTTAATGGCAAGGAACTCAACAAGGGCATCAACCCTGATGAGGCTGTAGCCTATGGTGCAGGTAAGTCTTCTCAACATATTCCATAGTCTAATCTGCTCCACTAGTTATATTAGTCTAATTATTTGAGCTTGAACCGTCATTGAACATTAGTTCCTTAATTGGTTGTCTGGAGGAGTCTAAGCAAATATTATGGTGACACATGGTTGTTGACAAGTACTATGTGCTCCTCCTTTCAGCTGTCCAGGCCGCCATCCTGTCAGGTGACAAATCTGAGAATGTTCAGGACCTCCTGCTGCTGGATGTCACTCCTCTGTCCCTGGGCATTGAGACAGCCGGCGGGGTGATGACAGTCCTGTTCAAATGCAACACCACCATTCCAACAAAGAAAACCCAGACCTTCACCACCTACTCCGACAACCAGCCTGGTGTGCTCATTCAGGTCAGACGGAGAGGAGAAATCATTTGTAGTTTTGACCAGAGGTTGGAAAACTAAAAATGGCCTATGAACCTTCAATGGAGCCTACAAAAAAAATAGAAAACCGCACCATTTAAAAAATATTGCAAGTATATATTTTTTGGTTCCAGACTTTTTTGTAGTGCAGACACTGGATATTGTGCTTACATGGTTTAATATGCAGGAAGGAAAGTGCATTTTTATAAAAAATGTTCTTACCCATAATACTTGCTGACTGGCATTCCCCCGGCTCCTCAAGGTGTTCCTCAGATTGAGGTCACTTTTGACATTGACGCTAATGGCATCCTCAACGTCTCCGCTGTTGACAAGAGCACTGGCAAGAAGAACAAGATCACCATCACCAATGACAAAGGTACATGGCAGAGCCATTGTGGGTTGGTGGGGGTTCAGGCAGCCGTCCGGTTGTCTGGGAAGTTAGAATGTTTAGCATTTTCTCACCTTCTGCTTAGTCAGGTCGTCTCAGCAAGGAGGACATTGAGCGTATGGTCCAGGAGGCTGAGAAGTACAAGGCAGAAGATGACCAGCAGCATGACAAAGTCTCTGTTAAGAACAGCCTGGAGTCTTATGCCTTCAATATGAAGTCCACTGTGGAGGATGAGAAACTGCAGGGCAAGATCAGCGATGAGGACAAACAGAAGATTTTGGACAAATGCAGCGAGGTCATCAGCTGGCTGGACAAGAACCAGATAGCCTTTTTTAATTTCTTATTTGAATCTATTTAATCTGTCATGGGCTGTTTTCTTTATCTGATAGCTTAATTCTGAAATCATCGGTCCTAAAAAATGATAGTAAATATTTCAGTATGCAAACCAGATGGTCAGCTATTAAATGTCTTCAGGTACCTGTACTTCCTATTCTAAGAGGATCCGGTTAGTTTTGTGAGGTTGTGGTTGTCTCACTTGCTATATTAGCTATAGATTCTCTGTCTTTGGCAAACCAACCATTGAGGAAGTCGATTAAGCTCCCGTATGGTCCAGCTTCTAGCTGTTTTTCTGCTGGTAGCTCAGTTAAAAACCATTTTAAAAATGTCCACTGGCATGGTATCTGTCAGAATATGTTCAGAAAGCTTGAATATTGAGTTATTTGATAACCATTCCTAAATTTTAAGTGTTACTTTTGTATAATGTAAATGAAACGCATCACAGAATGTACACAACAAAAAAAACTGTGAACCTGGGCACTTTTTCTATGTTAAATTATTTATTTATTTTCTCGTTGAACAATTTATTCTGCTAAAGTACTGTATTGGTCCGTCTATTTTTAGATGAATATTAAAGTAAATTTGGCACTTTTCTGGCATTTGCACTTGCACTGTTAGCATGCATTGAAAGTTACTAAATAAAGAAATGTTGTGAACATTCCCCCTGTAGATCTCAGTAATTTAAACCATTTAGAGCAGTCCATTATGCACCTAGAAATTGAGTGTCAGACTCAGCGCAAAACGGGATTTGATTACAGATGGCATTGACAGATTGTCATATTACCAAGGATCTGATATCTCACCCTGGGATCACACTGCCAATGCTGGTTTTAGTTCATTTGCCTTCTAATAATTAGGTATTTGCTCATTTGAAATGTTTTAATAGAACAGATTGTGATAAATCCTTAATAAAAGATTATAGAACTGCACTGTTTAAATTTTTATCTATCATTCCAACTTTATTTCTGTATTTTTAGATTTTATTTCCCCTAATTATTGAATTTATGATGTCATTTTTTCCCCAGTTAATTCTTCAGTTAATACAACAATTATCAAGGTGGAAACTTAATTTCGCAATACCGCTTTCACAATTTACGACGTTATCATGCTGTATCCTGTAGTACCTTTTACTGTTGTAGGCTTGTTCAAGGAATATTCTAGACATGGATATGATTTATAGGTGACAGGTGCTTACTGGTGGTGGTTATTTTTAACTTTTAGGTACTTTGCTTTAAGTGCCATATTTGGCGTCTTCTAATTAGTGCTGCTGTCCCTCAGGAACCCCAGGAAAATGGCAGTAACAGGTGAGTCAAACATAATTCTGTGGAAGGAAAAAAGATAATGTCTTACACGTGCACTTTAATACACATGTTCTGAATTGGAACTATTTGCACAGAACCCCAGATCATTTTAAGTGAATCCCATTTTTAATGGTTCTATCCTGATGATATATTTTGTTTTCTTTTATTGTATAGAGTAATATTTTTCTTTCTGTTTACGATCCGTTTGTGTGCGGCGTGCGCGTGCGTACTTTGTGATCAAAAGTAATGACCATGAAGACAGCAGATGGAAGCCCGTTGCACTGCAGCCTTTAAACGCCACATTCTCACAGTCGCTCAAGTGTTTTGAGACAAAATGAAGATTACCCATCCCCATAAGTATTCCCACACTGTGACTTTACAGCCCACTGCACAGGCATTAGATGGAGCACTAATTCAGCAGGCCTGACTGATGGTCTTTCTTCTTCACTCAATCAGCCAGTTGTTCACACAGAGCAACACAACCCCCCCCCTAGTAATGGGGTGTATCTGCTCATACATAAGGTGTGTCAACCCACATACCCTTTATACAACAAACAAATAATACTTCATTTTACATTTTAAACAATCCACACTCAAATATATGTTTTCAGTACTTGTTCTTGTAATATAAGATATAAGCTGCGTATACATTTTATATATTTTTAATACAGCCATTACGGGAGCAATTGCTTAAAAATTAAAATTCATACATGCTTTTGCCCAGGGCTGGTCTATTTATACCAAGATCTTGTGTGCACTCGTATGATACCGTTGACATCTTGGATTTCCATGTATCCAATGTATGTTGTTGTTTTTTCATGCACAATTTATAATATGCTGGATATCTGATTCAGTGTGCCAGACCAAGATCACATTTCCCCAGCATACCATTTCACCCGACGACCAGCTCTGCCACAGGGTGTCTCATGACTCCAGCATGCTTATTATGGGATGCTGTATGTCGACAGAAAGTTGGCAACACAAGATGCATGCTGGAAAGTTTGCTTTCAAATCCGATACTGACGGAATCTGACAGACACAGACTACTTCCGGATGTGGTTCCAGATTCAGAATGGGTTTGAAAAAATTAAATCCAAATTCAGTTTCCCACATTCAGACCAAAATCATCACACATAACTTATAAGACACAATTTCTCTGAGAAATTTGTACAACAAATATAATATGTAGCACATGACATGTATTGCTTATTAAATACAGACTTTTTGCTCATCTTTATCAAAAGTGTGAATAATTGTGGAGGGCACTGTGTGTTTGAATAGCTTCTTTTATTTTATTTCACTATGTTCAGTGCGGAATGCAGATAAGAGTCTGGGAAAAATTTAGATTTTTATGAAACCCTTTTATAATCTTACATATATTTTTCTCCAATGCTGTCACAGCAAGGAAATGAGACAATGGAGCGCAACAAGAGGGAAGTCCTTTATTTTCCATTGCTTAGAAACCGTGCAGGTAATGACAAGGACATCGATCCCAGGAGATGGACTTGAAGGCCAGACAAAGACCTGAATTTGCTGCAGGAACAATATCTGTCTGTTTCATGTTCATTCCATATTTATGCAATCCCATGAAGCAAATGATAAACATCATCCTGTTTTGAAACGGCTTTCGCTTAGTCACGGCAGACATAATGCTCTGTGGCCACTGTAGATATCATAATAACTCACGGAAATGTCACTCCCTGTTACAGCAGTGCCAGGAGAAGACTTGCTGCTGAACATACTTCTACTTTTGGGGGTTACATTTGGAATGATTTACTTTTAATTTATTACATGATTACAACCATAACAACCGGACATCATTCAACCAATCAGAATGCAGTCAAGAAGCATTCTGTCCTTGTCTGAATAAATATCTTATAGAGATATTTATACATCGGACAACTTGTTTGACATGTTTACACAATGATAGGTTTGTTCAAATCTCTTAATACATGAGCAGACTGGTGTAGTGCAGTGCAGTTTAACTTGTGGCATCACAAGACACATGTAGAATATACCAATTACAAATTTATGAATTAGGCTTACTTAATGATCATAATAAATAACACTTCATTATTGTATTAATAATAATAATAATAATAATAATAATAACAATATGAAAGTGTTGAATTTAATCAAAAAGAACACCACTTCCCCAAACACATAAAAACATGTCACAAGGCACACCTGCAAAGAACATGAGCACCACGCCCATGACATAGGATGGGGTGTGGTGCTCATGGACAAATTATATGTATATTATATTACCAGAGAGAACCAAAGGACAAATTCTATCATTATATTACAATATTACCTCCACTTTGCTGTCACTCCAGTGTAAACAGTCGTTGCCAACGATACAAACAAGCCTGGATAGGACGTGAGTTCAGTGCTTTTTGAACTTTTAGCTTAGTCGTTTCGGTATTTCTCGTTTCATTTCAGAACTCTATGTCTTATGTTCTACAATGAACTTAAATGCATTAACACAAACACCCTGGCAACCATATAGAGGGAGTTATGCCCATCTTTCAATATGGATGTTTTGTCGTGTTTGCTTTCTGTATTTTGTCACAAGTACACATCAGCATTTGACATAACCCCCACCCAACTACAATAACAATGAGCTCCCCATAACAGTCAGGACAGCCACCACTGTCTGTCTTATGCCACACGCTAAAAACATGCCTGTTTACACAGCATTTTCATTTACTAAACCCCAAATATGAACATTTATTCAGGCTTACCGAGTGTAAAACAAAGACGGTTTTACAAAAAAAGGCTGTCTAAAAAGTAACAAGTAACTAGTACTTTAACATATTTTCACATAGGAACACCAGAGGGCGCCTTCAGGCCAAATAATTTCACCCCGTGCCAAACACGTTCAAGCTTAGGGAAGTAAAAAATGTCAAGCATTTCTCTGAATCTCAAATTTCTATAATAAACTTTAACTGAAATATATTTGTGTCATTTATCATGTTTTTTTTATTTATTTAGCCACTTTTATTTAGTGATTTCGAACAGGAGTTTTTCTTTTTTAGGATGATTAAAAAGACCAAGAGGCTCAAAAGACCTAGTTAGAAAAGCTTAAGCCTCTTTGCATCCGTACACATTATGTGGTTCAGAGCCAAGTATTTATTCTGAGAATACCATAGCTCTCATCTACATTCCACAACTCAAGTGTTCATTTCATACTGAATTAAGTCAATATTTCTTAACCTGAGTAAATAGAGCACATCTGAGGCATTAGGGGGAGGATGAAAAGAAAAGAAAACAAAAAAAACACTCACATGAGAAGAAAAACAATGCTTGTAGCAACGGTTTTATCAAATCTGAGGAGAGTAATGGATGAAGAGCATGATGCCAATGAAGATGCCAAAAAGCCTGCCAGGACAGAGAGTGGGTCTATCATGAAGGTACGGGTGGCATTCCAGGAGATGCAGAATTGCAAAGAGACCATACCTGTTAGATCTGGCAGAAAAAGCTTATTTATTTATTTCTTTTACAATTTTTTTGGTCATGCTTGTTCATTAAACATAATCCAGCTGGAACACTGAAGAAACAGTAGGCAAAGCCAGGCATGCTGTAGCCGTACTATAACTAATCTGAATGTATAAATGTGTTGGATATGAGTAGAGCAGGAGCTAGCCTAAAAACTGAACAGCTTCTATTATATAACCAAAATCTCTTCGGTAGCAATAACCTGGAAATTATTTCACCATAAAAGTATTTTCTTCTTTTTGTTTATAACAATGCAGCAAAAACTATTATCACTTTGACTCTAATGTTTTCTCTTATTATTTTTAAGTGACAAAGTTCTTGAGCCAGGCAGGCTTTTTTGAAGTGCGCTGTCTCTCGGCTCTTCCACTGGTACTTGGTGTAGGCTCCACTGCTTGTTGTTCTTCAGCTATAGGAGGGAAACTCACTGGCAGCACAGACAGGTGGGCAGCATCCCAGGTGTGTAACTGTGTGGCCTCTCTCATGTGTCACTCGAAGAGGCTCGTTGAACTTTGACCTTCTTTTTTTTATGACTACAGGTTTCCTTGCACGCACAAGACCTCCATGGTGGCTATCAGGAGTCTGCATGTCTTTTTTGATCGGTGCATGTTTTCATTCTCAGCTGTTTCTTTTCAATTCGTTGCCCTAGGCAACTGGGATCTTTGGCTGAATGGTGACTTTGGTCCTCATCTTATTTCCATACAGGGTTTTGAATGGCGATGTGCCTGTAGTCGCATATGGTGTGTCCAGTAGATCTGGAGGATCATGTGAGTTTTCCATAGAGCATGTTCTCTCTGTGCAATAAGCATGCCTTTCTTTAACACACTGTTGAATCTCTCCACGGCTGAATTTTCGTCTGGGTGATATATAGTTGTACAAATGTGTTGTATGTCTCTCGCTTCCAAGAAAGATGACAGATCTGAGGAGATCAGCTGCTGTCCATCCATAGTCATTGGATTATCTTTCTGGCAAAACATGGTACTCAAGAAGCGAATAACTGTAGCAGCAGTAGGGTTTTAAGAGAACGCCACTGCTAGCCACTTTGAGTTGTAGTCTACCATAGTAATGGCAAACCTGAGGTCTGGGTGTTTAGTCTCAAATGAACCAACTATGTCAATGGCAATGTTCTGTCATGGTCCCTCTGGCAGTGGGACTGGTGTCAGGGGTGCTGGTGAGGTTCTCACTGTCTTATCATTCAGCTGACAGGCCTCACAGGAAGCAATGACTGACTGTACTAGTGCATCCAGCTTTGGCCATCAATACAGGTCTCTGAGTCTCTGTTTAGTACGGACTATGATTTGATGGAACTCATGGGCCAAACAAACCATGCGGGGACGTAAACTGACCAGCATCAGAGTTCTATGGATCCCGCTCAGGATCAGTGACTTATGCATGGTCAGTTCATCTTTGATCTGATAGTATGCTATCGTGTCCCCAGACTGCAAGTTTGCCAATAGCCTACTATGGTGGACTACTACTCGAAGTGGCCAGAGGTGGCGTTCACTTCAAACGCTACTTCTGGGTTTGTAACCGAAAGGTCGCAGGTTCGAGTCCTGCGTAGGACACTGCCGTTGTACCCCTGAGCAAGGTACTTCACCTGAATTGCTTCAGTATATATCCAGCTGTAAATGGATACTATGTATAAATGCAAAAATGCTGTGTAAGTCGCTCTGGATAAGAGCGTCTGCTAAATGCCTATAATGTAATGTAATGTACTTCTGTTACAGTGATTAGCTTCTTGAGCACTGTGATAGCCAGACAGGGAAACCATGACACAAGGACTTTTGCTGCTTATTTGCCATCTGGCCTTTGATTTTTACCAACAAGTTTAGGCAAGCAACATTTTATCTGCCTCTTACGCTACATTATGAACATTGTAAATAAATTCATGTTTTCTGTTGACTAATGGACAAGGACAGAGAGCACAGCTGGAAGATTGATTAGTCTAGCCTGGAAGCAAGGCCACATGTTATATTACCATAGCTAAGTACCTTCTGGTCTGGTATTGCTCTTGTTTTCTTTCTTTGAAACACATTGTAAACACCAGCATTCACCCAAAAAGTGCTCAAACACACTGATTGGTTAACACATACAGCAACATTTTTTCTGACTGGGTAGGGAGAAGGATCCCTCACAAATAAGGAATATATTGGGGTTAGGAAAAGGGGCAATGCAAGCAGCAGAAAGTCCAACTTTCTTTCCAACAAACATAAATAACCGAGCACAAGCTGAAAAAGGAGAAAACAAAAAAATCACCTTTGGAACGCAGACTACAACACCCGACAAGAGGCGAAAAATAAATGAAATAAAAATAAACCTCTTACTCTCAACATAGCAGAAAAATAACGAAAAGGACTAATCCCTAAAGAGCTTCAAGGGCAGCTAAAGCCAATCTAGTAGTGAAAATATAGAGCAGCTATTTTCTAACCAACCCTGACTACATGAAGGCACAAAATGACAAAGAAGCGGCAGGAAGCGGAAGTGAGAGGCTTAAATACCTAGCAGGTAATCAGACAAGTGAAACGAATGATAAGTGGGGAGAAGCAAAACCCTGAACCGGAACGTGGAAAAAATCAGATAGACTGCTTACCGGAGAGAGAGGACAAGAACCGTAGCGAAACAGGAAAAAATAGCCACGGACTATGACACTAGTTGTATGACTAAGACAAAATGGTGGCATTTTCAGCAGTGATGCTTCTCTACATGACTACTGCTCATGTTCTTACCAATGCTCTATGTATGGGTGAAGCACTTCCCCCGAAAAGCAGTAGCCTACCGCCACAGGCCCTTATGCATGCAGTTGCTCGACTGGCAGTACTGCGTCCACTAATCTTTGGAAATGAAAAGAAGTATATTCTCCACTCTGGCACAGAATAACTCTCCTCTCGTGAAGCCGTACATCCTGCTCTTTACAGTCTGACAGAAAGGAGTGTACTCAGAATCTGAAGCTGTACATATTGTGTGCCTACAGACTGGCAGTCAGACAAGAGCCGTCACTTGGTATCAAATGGTTATGCGTTTCAGTGTTGGCTGACTGAAACCCACACCGCCTCTGGGAGGATGTCTTCCAATACTGCAGACTCCTGGTGATAGTCAGCCGAGGTCAAAACACAAACCTGTGACTAAAAGTTTCAATGCATTGTATATTATTTTCGAAGAAAGCACCATTACCCATGACAAATTGCACAGATTGGAGTTTTATGCATTATCCATCTATACAGCTGAATATATTATAAGAGCAACTCAAGACTCCGCTTCAGATTTGAACTTGCGCCTCTAAGATAAGAGTTGTACCCTGACCATTATACTATAGTGCCACCCATTGAGATTCATCATCATAATTTTCCAACAAGAAGCTACTTTTTGGTGTTCCATGCAGTGCCTATATTCTATTGGGTCCAAAAAAGGAAGAACTATGAGTAACTTCTTCAAGTAAACACTAGAAGCTCCATACAGATTATTATTCTTGTGAGAATAATAACCTACCTTAATTTATTTTCCCTGAAAACTGGGCAACTACAATCAAGATGTCCAAAGCAATACACCGGGTTCCAATTGTGCCAAGATAGGCAGATTTCCATCAATTATTACGAGTAGTGTTTTGCCGGTGCACATTGTGGAAATGGTGTGAAGGACAAACTGAGCAATCAACAAAAGGCCTGGCATAGTTGTAGCCAATCAGAGAAAACCAGTTTTGTCATTTGGGAATCTGCTAAAAAAACAGAAATATTTAGAGCTTGCAGGTTTAAGTAATACTGATGACAGCATGCTTTCAATTGAAAATCCAGACCCAAATTCTCTTTAGTAGAGGGGAGGTGATGCGTTAAATTGGAGCATCTACTGGAGCTTGAAAAGTTTATTTTATAATATTTTTTTTTCTGTTTTTTTTTTTCTTTTATGGTACAAAGAGCTGCTGGTGCTCATCATCACTGCAATGATTCACGAAAAAACAACATAGTTTTATGCCTAGAATGAATAACATTTTGTGGGAATTTAGTTCATGCGACACACTTGTAGATGTGGATGTACAGAATTGACATTGATCTATGGGTGTGCAAATATAAAGCAAAAAAAGGCCTAGTGGCAGCGATGGAGGACTTGATTTGTTATTTGGACAGAAAAAAAATACTTAAATTACTAGTTATCCATTTAAAATATCCAGTAAAAGATATCCAATGATTTCCAACAATCCTACATTACTTCAATTTTTCTGTATTTAAAGAATGAGCATTTTTACTTTCTATTGTTCTGTGAGAATACAAATGAAACTACAACACTTAATTTATTTGCCATTTAAATCACACTCTGCACTTGTGTGTGATGTGAAGAGCTTGTGTACCAAATGGGCAAAAAGTATCTCCCTGCCAATTTTATTCCCTAAAAGCGTCAATGATTATTTCTTGCATGTCAGATCCAGAAAAAGTGTCAAACTGAATGGCTTATTTATCTGTGTCATTGTTTCTGTTAAGTGTGTTTTTTTTTGCAAATATAAAAGCAGGGTACATTTTTACTAAGTCCATATTTTTATGTTGATACACTGCTAGCAGACAATATGGACATTAGCATAGGTGAAAAAAGCACTTTTAATTATCTCCTAATGATCTAGATCAGGGGTCACCAACCTTTTTGAAACTGAGAGCTACTTCAAGGGTACTGAGTAGTACGGAGGGCTACTTGTTTGATACAAACTTCCTGAATAACATAAAGTTGCACAGATCACCTTTTAATAATCATAATATATGTGAAGAGACTTAGATATTATTACTTCCTTTTATTGCCCTGTTTAATACTTTATTAGACAACAGCGCCCTCTTCTGGTGAAACTAAAGTTTTACGGGACAATTTTTATTTAGACAGATCTCCATGGTGATTAGTGCTATTTTTAGAACATGCCTCGCGGGCGACTCACGTGGTCCCTGCGGGCTACCAGGTGCCCGCGGGCACCATGTTGGCTACCTCTGATCTAGATACACAGAACTTGGAAACAAAATGGAAAAGTTGGACTTACATGACAGAGGGACAGCTCAAACAGATTCACACTTTTTCATATTAACAATACCATTGACATGAAACATAAAACAATAGCTCTAGCACTATTTATATTGCACCCTGATATTTTATTTTTCAGTAATAAAAAGGTATGGTTTTGGAGTTGAGGGGTAGGTTTAAGAAAATATTTTTAAGTGTATGATATTATAACAGATCTTGTCACAGTAATCCACTTGTCTGAAGTGACAAAGGTTTTCTGAAGACTTCTGAACTAGGAATACCTCTTAACCATGTGAGACCAACTGTTGTAAAAATGCAACATTTCAATGCAGCATAGTAGTAGCAGCAGCAGCAATAGTAGTAGTAGTAGTAGCAGCAGCAGCAGTAGTAGTAGTAGTAGTAGTAGTAGTAGCAGCAGCAGTAGTAGTAGTAGCAGCAGCAGTAGTAGTAGCAGCAGCAGCAGTAGTAGTAGTAGTAGTAGCAGCAGCAACAGTAGTAGCAGCAGCAGTAGCAGTAGTAGTAGTAGTAGCAGCAGCAACAGTAGTAGCAGCAGCAGTAGCAGTAGTAGTAGCAGTAGCAGCAGCAGCAGTAGTAGTAGCAGCAGCAGTAGCAGCAGTAGTAGTAGTAGCAGTAGCAGCAGCAGCAGCAGCAGCAGCAGTAGTAGCAGCAGCAGCAGTAGTAGTAGTAGTAGCAGCAGCAGCAGTAGTAGTAGTAGTAGTAGTAGTAGCAGCAGCAGCAGTAGCAGTAGCAGCAGTAGTAGTAGTAGTAGCAGCAGCAGTAGTAGTAGCAGCAGTAGCAGTAGTAGCAGTAGCAGTAGTAGTAGCAGTAGCAGTAGTAGTAGTAGTAGTAGTAGTATAGACTTTCAGTTTGAGTAGCGTATGGACAGCTAGCTTTTGTTATCCATTGCATAGAATAATAGCAATAAAACTACATTCAATATAAAGGCGATCTGACAGACCCTCAGAATGATACATTTCCTTAGACCATGCATCTGCATTCTGAGATTAAATGTGTGAGTTATAATGCTGCAGTTCTGTATGACCATGGACACCGCTTTGTAAACGTGTGATTTGTAATGTTCTGCCAGGAAGATTTAGACCCAAGGTGGGTAAATCGTGCATTTTTCAGCAGAGCGGTAGCTTGAGTGCTTTCATTGGCTGTAAGGTAATACTTTGTTTAGTGGGAAGTTTTATTTGTTTGTGACTTAGGCGTGGTGGATTATTTTCAGCTAGTAGAAGACTATTACCACTTTAATTAATAAAACAGAGATGGACTGACATTTTTTTACTTGTATCTGCATAATTTATAAAATTATATTATTGAATTTACCCATGAGCTGCTGGATTTGCAAATTGTATTCTAACACAGAAGTCAAGTGAATAACAAGCTGAAATAATTATTATTTGTCTGCCCACGTTTACTTCTAACTTGCTGTGAGTGTGTAATTGAGTGTGCATTTTTATTTATTATTTTTTTTAACATTTTATCGGTAGGTTTTTTTCTGTCAATTGAAGGGATAGCAGTTCAAGTGCAAATGTGCCTGTTTGCAATTAGCCTGCTTATAAGGTAATCTCTTTAATTATACCCTCCAGTGCCCTCTGCATAGTCTGCACTTCCTGATTACATGCCTGTTGAGTCTAAACTGCATGGATATGTGTTCCTCACATTCTATTGGGACCTTAAATGGAAGTTGCTTCCAGATACAGGCCACATCATTTATATTTGAAGTGGCTTGATATACTGACAATTGAATCTTTGATAAATACTTATTTTCTGCACCTCACAAGGGTATCTATAAAGGTCCCAATACTTCTAGACTTTGAGGAAAAGTAATGTGCCTGGGCAATTTGTGTGAGTATATAACTATTGTTAACACGGTATTTATTTGTTAAATTGATTGTAGATAGATGCTAGAAGCTTGGACAAATTAATAAAAATCTACTTCAAAAATGTACTTTTGAAGTCTAACATAGGGGTACTTACGTAGGTGCCACAGAGTGTCTTTTTGAAAGCGTTTATTAAACAGGAAGTACGTATCTGCTCACACAATGAGCTGCATGCTGGGATACTATGTATGCCTTAGTGACACTTTTTAAAGTGTTTTTTAAGCACAATATAGAAAAATGACATGTTCTTTCTGCCATAGTTTATTTATTTATTTATTTATTCACATCAAAAATATATTTTTTTAAATGGTTTTGAATACACAAATAAAAATTTTAATAAGTCTGACAGTACTGCACCAGGTGGATATTAGAGTGCAAGCTTTGTTCACTGGAAAGTTGCTTTCTCCATTGTCAGTTTATTTGTTGGACTACACCAAACACATTTTGATTAGTCCCTCTTAATTTAATTATTAGCATTTAATTATTAATATTGAAGTGAATGAATCACGGCTTTATCAAAGCCAAATACCATGTTATGTATTCAAGTACATTGGCTACAGAGGCACATATTGGATTTCGACTGAACTGCAGGCTACCAATGGGATTGCAGAGGAAAGCAGGGTCAATATACAGGATGGTCCCAGAAATCCACAGGGGCAGCTGGGTTTTGTTTTCAACTTCAAATCAGCAACCAGTGTAGACCAAAGAAACCCTGTGAGGTGACATAACTGTGAAATTAACCTAAATGTGATGTCACGTGGTGCTGTAATGGCGACATGTAGTCCAGCTTTTTCTCGTGTTCGTGTTTGTTAATTTGAATGTGTTTTGTTGTGTCTGGCTTTTGTTTTTAGTTTTTTTCATGCGCTGTGTGTCTGTGGTGGGACGGGGAAGCAGGCTGGAGCACCTCCTGTTTAAATAATATTGACAAATTGTCTAGTCGATGTAATTTTGTTTGGGGTCGTCTCCATGAAGACACATTCGCAACATATGCTCGGGAATGTCCGTTGGATCTGCAGCAACAAAGTTTACCATCGCTCTTCACCACAGTTGAAGATGTCGGGACTGATCCCGAAGTTCAGGCAATCTTCAAAAGGCAACCAGGAAAGGTTGAGTGAGGCAACGACTGGGAAGGTTGACGCAGTGCAGTGCTCTGTTTCGACGACAGTGTACAGAGACCGCAACACTGCGTGTATGCAGGAAAGTCGCGGAGGTGGAGTTTGTGTGTTGGATTGCTTAATGACATTGAACATCGCGGGACAGCGGGGGCTATTTTTAATCATGGCTGTATTCCACTTTAATTCTCTTAATTAGTTTGATTAATGCACTGATTCTATTGAATGTCTTTATTTGATATGTTTGTTTGTGTGTTGTGGGTCTGCCCCACTGTCTAAGTTCCCGAACGGAAAAATAAAAGTTACTTTATTCTATTCGTAATGCTGAAATCCAGTGTTTGACATTGGGGAGGGTTGAAGCATAAACACATAATTTAGCTGAAAGCATCTCACTTACCTCTTTCTGAGTTGCCAAAAAACTTTGTTTTTGATCCTAGCAATATTTTTGTCTTCACAAGCACAGTTGATGAGTTCAAAATCATTAAAAAGGAACTTACTGTTAAATAATAAAGCAAGTATATTGTCTCCAAAAAAAAAAAAGATAAATCAACGCATAAGTGTCATGAGGATTTTACTCCAGACAGGACTTTTCTTCTTTCTCAACAATGCTCTGGGCCATCATCTCACCAGGTTTTCTGGAGCTTATCAGAGAAAGGGGCTGTCATAATGGAAGAAACAGAGCTGCATTAGAGACTGACAGCCTGCAGCGGGAGAGGCTCAAATTTAAAATCGCCCCTCTATCACTGTCGTGGTGCAGCGGATAATGGGGCAGAGGCAGAGGTGGGGGGTGGGGGGGCTGTGTAAAATGAACAGCGGTAAATTACTTACACTGGGAAGTGGAGGGGGAATGCAGTGCACCAAGACAGGCCCAATCTACTATACCCCCACCCCCCCCTCTTCATGAGTTATCCAATTGTTATGACTGAGTACTGGACTGGACCAAATGCAAGACTCTGAGACAAACTCAATGAAAACTCCACCTGGGAGTATATTTATTTATGCAAGACAGAGTTGCAGGCAAGCAAGCAAGCAGGGAAACTAAAGGTGACAGGCAGGATACGGGGTTGGCGAACTAAGGCTGGGCAGGTGAAGGGAACTGGGCTGGACAGGGCAGAACAGGAGGCAGGCTGGGCGGGCTGGAACGAGGAACAGAACAAACAGGTTAAGGCAAACAGAGTAGCAAACAAATAGGCTGGGAATTATCTCAAACAGAGCAGAGAAAACAAACTGGCGATGAGACTAAGCGTGTTTTCACATATTGAATGCGATTCTCTGGACCGGTACCCTGGAGCGCTTTCACAGACTCCAAAAAATACGGTTTGCATTCACAGTTGTAAACTTGTAAATGTTTTCACAGTCTGTGACGCAAAATTCTATTGTACGCACCACTAACGGTTAATAAGTAGTAACTTCAAAGCCAAGATGGAGAACAACATCCTCTTTTTCGTTACTTTTATATGTTTACTCCAATTAATTAGTTTAACTAAGTTTAGTATTATCTTAACGTTAGTAGTTAGTAGTTGTACCTCTATCGACTGTTTCGCGAGTCCCGCAGAAAAAACTGGAACGCACTGTGTCCTAATACCTGGTACCAGGAATCGTATCCTGGACAGACCTCCACAACAGGTACCAGGAGTCGCTTAGTCCAGCGTTCAATTCCCTTTCACATACGCATTCTGAAACGGACCAGGCCTCTAAACGCTCCAGGAAACGGATCAGAGAGCCATATGTGAAAGCTCTAAGAAACAGAAGAACTTAAATAGAGAGAGGAACAAGTGAGAGGGCTAACTGAATAATGAAAAGGAGTGAGGAATGTGTGCGAGAGGGAGAGTTATAGGCTAACCAATAAGGGAAGAAAACAATTAAGGAACTAAACGGGGACTACGCCGAGCCTGTAACGAACACAGAAACGAGACGAACAGGGTAAACAGAAAACCACAACATGAAACGTAAGGAATGGGAAAACGAAAGAAACGAAAGGGAGATGGACTGGAGGGAAATGGCGGCTGTTACACCAATCCCGCCATTTCTTCCTGCTCGAAACTTCAAAAGCCCCCCCCCCAATTTCCTGATGCCGTTTATAACACCTGACACTTCGCATGAGACAACACGTAAAACTCAGCTCACTGCTTCTGTTCTGCCTCTGAGGGTCTGTTGGTTTATTTATGTATTTATTTATTCAGTGATCCATAAGCAAGTGATAGTTATGGTGGTGGCTTTCGCTGAACAAACTTCAATGAAATAATGTTTTGGGTGGGAAAATCTTGGGCTATCATGCATGGTGAAATGTGTCGACAGCATCTGAAATGGAAATGCAAGCAAATGCCCTGTTTATTGTTAAAATCCTCTTTGCCAGGGAAATTCATAATTTCACAAATGATCTTGTCTATGATGTGATTAACAAAGCCATTTACATAATTGATCCACAAATCAGTAGTTATGGGATAACCGGCTCATTATATAAAAACAGAAAATGTGAGTCAAGATGTTCACGACTTCCTGTAACCTTTTGCCTGTCAAAAAGATATTTTTCTCCTTGGAGGAGGAAAATTTGTTTTTAGAATGAACATGTTATGCTATTTATATAGAACTTTTGCTGAATTGTATTTTTTTACTTGCAAAACAATTCTATGCCTATTTAAAAATCTATTATTATTATTTATTTTTTACAATGCATGGGGAATCCTTTTGTGTTTTGTGTGCTAAAGACTCCTTGGTCATGAAAAGTTATTTTTTAAATTGGAATGCTCTGTTGAAAAAGGTCACTGGGTTCTCAAAAATGCTAAGTGGTCGAAATTTTGCATTGTATTTTCACTTAAAAGATAGCTAAGCTATCGAGCAATCATCAAAAAAATACATATTTGTTTTCACTGTATGCCGTAGAAAGTTAATTTAAGATTTTATATATATGTATACACACACAAACACACACTCAGTGGCCAATTTATTAAGTACACCTAGTACTGGGTATGACCCACTTTTGCCTGGATCACTTTAAGGGTATCTTCTCCTAACTTATTTTTTCATAGAGTTCAATAGGTATAAGTCAGGGGAAACAAGTGATCCATCCATGTCTACAACATATCTGACAACTTAGTGATGGTTTCAGACTTGTTTGATACCTTAGACCCGGGGTGGGAAACTCCTGTATAGTAGTCCTGTCCACATGTATAGTAGTTTCAAAATCATGGGCATTAATATGGAGTTGGTCCCCATTTGCTGCTTTAACAGCCTCCACTCTCTTGGGAAGACTTTCCACTAGATGCTGGAACATTGCTGTGTGGATTTGTTTCCATTCAGTCAGAAGAGCATTAGTGAGGTCGGGCACTGGTGTGGTGCTATTAGGCCTGGCTCACAGTCGGCTTTCCAATTGATCCCAATGGTGTTTGATGGGGTTGCCGTCAGGGCTCTGTGCAGGCCAGTCTAGTTCTTCCATACCGATCTCGACAAACCATTTCTGTATGGACCTCTATTTGTGCACGGGTTGGCATTGTCATTCTGAAAAAGGAAAGGGCCATCTCCAAACTGTTGTCACAAAGTTGGAAATCCAGAATCATCTAGAATGTTATTGTATGCTGTAGTGTTAAGATTTGCCTTCACTGGAGCAGGAGCCTAGCCTGAACCATGAAAAACAGCCACAGACCAAGGGGTGTCCACATACTTTTGGCTATATAGTGTATATATATGATTTTTCAGTAGATACTGTGTTCTCAACCCTTTACTGAAGTTTGTGCTCAAACCAATCAAGAGCTATTTGTCTTAATACTGAACATTACAATCCTGCCTCAGCGCTAATCTTCAGTCCATGCAGTACCTCTTATAATCTGTTTTTCCAAGCAGATAATAATCAGTTCATTAAAGCGTTGTGTACATATTGGAGGACACTAAAATGATAAACCATTCACTTTGAAGTCTAAAACCCCATAATACACTAAGAAAATCAATTTCATTTTTTAACGATAGTCTCCTTCAGTACTTAGATTACCCTTTTTAAAAATATTTTTGACACAGCAAACACAGTGTATATTTGCTGTCATTTAAGACAGGTAGATACATGGAATCAGTGAAGTATGCATGCAGTTTAGTCTTTGCAATGAATTCCACAGTAAGACACTTCATCATGCAAACATTGTAGCAGACGAGAAATTCTGCGCAGGACAAGCCAGCAGCCTGCAATACATCTTGGTGATCAACAGGGGGTGCTGATGTACCAGAAAGAAGAGAAGGAATGCCCAACAGGACATAATTTAATTCAATACTGCTTTCCACATTTGTTATTATTATTATTATTATTATTATTATTATTATTATTATTATTATTATTATTGCTGCTGTTGGTAAGAGGATTCATACTCATTAATACTAATACTGCATTAGAATCATATATGATTTCCAAACAAGTTATCAGAAAGATCTATTTGAAAACGGTGACTAATCGGGGTTTCTGAGTGGGCCCTCCTGCAGTTTTAATGTGTAGATGCCTGTCAAAGTCTGATATTCTGAAAGTGCCAGCACTGGCTCTGGCCACAACTTTTTCAATAGCATCACACAGGGAGGGAGGGTTTTAATTGATATGATTGTCCTCATCTAGTCGGTATACTTAGCATACTTCTGCTCTGACAGATTGTGTATAAATGAAGTGAAATCTTGTGAAACAATGGGTGGGCAGCTCAGCTGGTGAATTGAAGTGGCAGCAGTATGCACTTTTGGAGAAGAGTGCATTTTTGTCTGCATTGCTTCAACTTCATACTAATTAGAGTAGGTAAAGGTCATTGCAACTATGGGTCCACATATATACACGTATATTCCAACTTTGGGGATACTTAGTTAAAAATGGATTCTTGGAGCACGTTTTCTAAAATATTTCCTCTCCAAGAGTAATGGGAAATTGTTACTCAACTGCTTCATGCAAGAAGAAAAAAAAGAGTATTACTTGCAAACAATAATATGATGAATATTCCTCTTCAAAAAAAAAATCCTATATAAAGATATTTAATTTGTACCAGTTCTGTATATTAGTAATCTTCAAGATTAATGAGAATTAATAAAGAAAACCAGGTCTGATGGTTGCTATTAATAAAACAGATGAGTCATATGAATGGCAGTATAATGTGACATTGAATAGTTGCTATTTCAAAAGCAAAACACATCCCTACGCCCAGTATGTCTGCTGCCCTGCCACATACAATTAGAATGATAGCCGAGTCTCTCTATGCCTTCATCTGTCTTCATTTGTGTGGCACTTTTCTTAATATATAATCTTCCAAAGACCAACTAATTATCGTCCTGAAGCCAGATTTATATAAATGTCAGAAATGGCAAATATCTCATCCCAGAAATGCTGGCTTTAAAGCAGGGCTTTCATGCCTTGGTTCTGAGAGCCCCTATTTATCCTTGTTGGTATTCTGGTCAATACCATAATGAATGCAGTTCAGTACATTAATGTACACGCTTCCGTGATTTCTCTTTTTGATATACTCAGAATGAGAGAACCAGATGTCCACAGTTTCAGCAACGGCGACTCGGGTGCAATTTAGCCTGTCAATCAATCAAGCAATTGATCAACACAATCAGTTTGTTGTATGCAGTATGGCTCAATGTACAGTCTACATATATATTTCCAGCTCATTAAACAATGCAATGACATGCTATTTCAACTGTAACAAAAACCAGCACGCACAAAGGTCCTCTCAAATTAGTTTGAGTAGCCCAAGTTTACGGGAAAAACTGAGAAAGCACAGTTAGGCCACCTGTCATCTGCGCATATTAGAATGAAAAGCCCAATTCTCTCAGCCTGTCTGTTTTGGAAAGCCACATAAGGCTTTTATGTGCTTTCCACCGTGACACATCCCAAAACATCCCCTACCACTTTCCTCAAAATCATTTTCTGGAGAATCAGGGAATGCCAATTTATTTTAGAACTGGGCTGAAGTTTTGAAAGTTAAACTGCTCAACGACAAAGGGCAAAACTGCCAGATAGAAAACTTTTTTTCGTACAAGAAAATTATTCATTTTTATTCATAACTACACCTTACTAGCGCAGTCAGATTTACACCTGCAAATTTGACCAAATGTGGTATTTATAGTGTCTTGTGCTCCATGTTAAACAGTATTGTCAAGTGATTTAAAAAAAAAATTTTACTGTATTTTTTTACTATTTTCTTGTGGAGCTGCAGAAGAGAGATGCCTATGATTTCTTTAATGTATTTGTGACACTGCGTCACTATTCCTACTGTGTGTACAAGTGAATTTCATTGAACTGATTAATTTCTAATTCAGATTATCATTAAAAAATAAATGAACTTAGATGATGCATCTTTTGCTTTGGCGTAAATTGAAAGATGTCAAAAATCCCAGCACACCTTGTGACTGACTGGAACTTTATTCAAACAGGAACGCTTCCATCTAAAAGGTCCTTTCTTCACAGCCTTCCATTGGGGTTTTTGCAAAGGCTGCTGGGAAGAATCACGAAGAAAAGACAAACAAGTGAGACAAAACAACACAATAACAATAAAGTGGCAGCGTCTAAATTTTAGACTCTTATTTCAAAAATAATGTTTCTCAAAAATAATGTATTGCATACACATCATGACAGTGCAAAGTCATATAGCCTTAAACTGGTGCAGTCAAATCAAAGGCAGTCCATCAGAACAGGCTCATTTTTAAACTTGCAGAATGATAAACTTGAAGAATATATGAAATATGTACACAAAATAAACAAATTGAAAAACTTTCTGAAAAATCAGAAGCTGGCTGATCTAAATTACATTAATGGAACACCTCACAAGCAAAAGCCTTACTAATCTGACATGAATTTATCCAAATTGCACATTAAATTACTTTTGGGGCAATTCTCTGAAAAACAGTCATCAGCATACCATCATGAAATTCACAACTTCTTTAAAATGCATATCTGCACAGATATGGCGGAAAATGTGCTCATGAGAAATATGATGTACACCATAAAGTAAATAGTGTTTAGGGGTATAATTACATGTACATGTTTGATATATCCAGTCTGTTCAGACAACGTGTGAACCCTGTACACCTGATTGTAAGCACTCAATATTAACAAAGCGATACTCTCTCAGATTTCTGTTATATTAATATTTTACTTAATCATGGATTGTACCAGAAAACGCTAATTAACAAAATGCAATGATGTCTAATGGATTAACGAGCATGAAGGAACTAATCCCACTGAGGCTCCTTCCAGTTCACTCGCAATTTCATTTGCACCTCGGAGAGCTTTCTTATTCACCGATAAAAATAGATGAAGCCTCTGTAGCAACCAGCAATTCACTGGCCCCAAATGGAATTAATTACTGCCGAAGTGGCAGTGTGGAGGTATAATTTTGAGGGCATGTTTTTTGACCTGAAGGTCGCTGGTTCAATTCCCACGTGTCCACGGCCGCCCGATCGACCAGTGCTTAGATAGCAATAAAGTGTGGACCCCTAACCGACTGAACCCTCCCATACCCCGGGCAACGCAATTGCCAATAGTGCGCCGCCCTACGGAGCTACCGGCCGCAGTCGGCACTGGCACGGTCCAGATTCGATCCGACATTGTGGGGTTTCATTAGGCGATGAGTGATTGTGTTCTATTAGATTAGGCTAAATTGCACTTCTTGGCAACCAGTTGTAAGTGTTAAGTTTGTGGTTTATGTGAAGAAACTTTTGCAGTTATATTCTGCTATGTTATTTTGTCCTTGAGCATAATTAGTTTTCACTAGTTCTTTTGTGATGTTGATCTTTATGGTTAGTCTGGGAATGCTGCTTGCTCATAATACTCAGGAGTATGCATGTATTATTCTCCTATATTGTAAGTCGCACTGTATAGAAGCAGATGCTAAAAGAATGCAATGTGATATAATGCAATGTAATATGTAATATGCAATGATTTTCAGAATCAGCACCCGGTACTGTGACTTCTCTTTTCAGTTTACTAATGTATAAGTGTAGGCTAACAGAGCCAACCAGGCCACCACAGGAGGAAACATCGTTTTATTTGGGCTGTAATTTAAATGTGTGTGGACAGCTTGAGAGTGAGTCACGTTGGATGTAATAATTTTAAAGAAAGAAATTTGCTTGCTTAAGTATGATCAAGAGATGGAACAGTGGAAAGAATCAGGTGTTTAGACATTTTATTGTTAGACATCTTGCCCCCCCCGCCCAAAAAAAAAAGTTATTATTAGACTTGTGATATGAACAATATATATACAAGATCAAAAGAAAAAACTGCATTAACAAAGCTGTGCTGTACTTTCATTAATATCAAATGGTGTTGTGTCGTATCTCAAGAGATTTGGAAGGAGGGTGTTTTAAAAACAATATTCAGGCTTCCAGTTATGCCATTTCTAACATTTTTTAACAGGAAAATATCGTTGTTTTGTTAGCTCGTCAGCTTTTACAGCCATAACCAAAAACGCTTTCCCTCAAATTTGGAATCACCAGTTGTACTCCATTATTGTATTACATTATTTTTTACACGGGCTTTCCAAACATACTGATTTCTATGCTATATGTGAATGGCTTTTTAAAAACTAAAACCAGAACACCACCACATGCAGTTCACCCACAAAGTATCGGTTCCTCTGGGCCACATTTATTACAACTAGTTTTTTTTTTTTTTTTGGATTATATGGTAGTATTTCAGTATACAATTTCACAGTACAGCTGTGTCAGGGATACTGTTGTATAGATTAATCCCATACCACATTTAATGACTGTGTGCTAGTTACCACAATTGTTTTGACCAATCTGCCAACCAGAAAACAATAATGCACTCTTATGTAAAACAAATGGTATTGATACCTATTTACAAATAGATTTAAACCGAGTGTACAGTATACAGTATGAACTGGTAGTATCCAGGAGTAAATGTATCCAGTTTTATTAAATGGTTGAAAGCTGTGTTTGTAATAATCATTGTGTACTTTTGCTTTTTTATTAAACTCAGCTTTTCAATTTGCATCGGTAATGGCTGAACCTATGTGTGCATGGCAATGTCATTTGACAACAACTTTTCATTCCTATAATAAAAAGAAAAAGATGATTTTCAGCCGGATAGAATCATGGCCATAGCCGATATTTTCGAGTTCGAGTTCGAGATCGAGAGAGATACTATAGAATTACATTTCTGAAGGTACCTAGAAGAAGAAGTTGAGAACAAAGAAAGAGGTGTGCATTTTCAGATTTAAAGTGAAACGGGTCAGACTGAGAGAAAAACTGATCCTAAATCAGACAGAGGAGGAGAGGAGGCCACTGGTCGCAGGACTGGGGAGCTGTCCGACTCCTCAATTCTGTGCCTTATCTGAACGCTTCCTGTCACCCAGATTTATGCCGTTGGGGTCAGTGCTCGTTTGGACATTAATCTCAGTGACAATGTCTATTGGCTTTATAAAGACCTCGGTGTTATTGTGTTTCGCTTAGACCTCGGAGTTGAATTATGTTACTCTAGCAGATTTTGTGTGTACATGCTTCATTTCCTCTTGATGTTTCCTCCTTTGAGAATTTTAAAACACTTTTTTGGTAGTGCCCATCAATGTGCAATACCTCTGGAATCGAATATATTATGTTTGTGGGAAAATGGATTACATTTATATAGCACCGTTCATGCAGGGTGCTGGGCCAGACCAACAGCACTTAATACTCACCCGAATGATCCACAACGGCAGTTTTTGCAAGATCGCCCAGACGGCGCAGTTATGGAACAATCATTGCTTATTCAAAATTCTGACATTAATTTAAAAAAATATTTATAAATTAAAATAAGTGACACATATATTACTTATTTTACTAAATAATATAATTATATTAGCACAAAAAAAATCACAAATTATAAAATTTGAGATAAAGAAATACACTTTTACAAATATATCAGAAAGCAGTATACAATCCATACCCTACAAAAAGGATGCATTGGCTGTGCCTCAACTGGGAGGTGAATCTGCATCAGCCTCTTGCTACGAGTCCAGTGGCCCGCTTATTGACACAGTCTCCTTTGTGATGAAGCTCAGTTGTTGAATGCTCACCTCTTAGATGTCACCATTCGATACATTACAAATATTGTTTACAAAAATAGCACTGGCACAGCTAGCCTCATGCTAGTCCCGATGGTGCTCAACCCACAAATGTTTTTCATTGTCACTCAGCATTTTATTGATCGACGAAAGCGGTTGATTACACAGTAAACTCACATCACATGGTTTACTGGGTCTGAATTGGTGGTTGATTTTAAAATGGAAACAAACAGCAGCAGACCATGAGGCTCTTTAGGACCAGGACTGAATAGCACCACTGTAATTGTCAGGCAGGGAATGCACGCTACACACATTTTAAATAGACACTGGAATGTTATTTGGAAGCAGAAAAGAGCAATTTCAACACAATACCTTTCAAGTCCAGGAAAGGTCTGCATTCCTGGCATTAAGCTGTTTGTGCAAGGAAGCAGAGTGCAAATGCATATCTTAGCCACACTGAACAGGTCTCGTATCAGGTGTAATACCTTCAAGTCAAATCACTTATTTGCTAAATCAGGTTTCCATGTTCATCCAGACGTCCATACATTATCCAGTTATTAATATTGCAAGCAGACTGGTGGTAAAAGTTACAGCAGGCAATAGCCAGTGTCTTGTCTACCCTCATGGAATTGTAATATACTGCAGTATATTTAAAATATATTGTGAAGATAATTTTGATATATTTACAATATACTGCAGTATATTATTTTTCCATAAGGGATACAGCTGTGTTATGGTGTATTGGGCAAACCATTTTATTTATGTTAAACAATCCAAAATTATGTTTATGATGTTCTCATTAGATATCACATCCAACCCCCCCCCCCCCCCTCCCCTTCATTCAACTGGATTCATTTTGATTTTCTTTCGAGGAGTGATGAAAAAACGGTTAGGTGAATCGCCGATAATGAAGCCACAGTGGGATTTTGGACAGAAGCTTCTTTGAAAGCCGTGCGAATCAGCCTATCGTTAGTCAGTCTCTAATCAAACGCAACCAATAGCCGGCGCTTTTGAGAGAGGGATTCTTGCTACTTTCCTACTGCTTCTCCGTCGGGGAAGACTGGGACTTATCAGTGGGAACTGCGCGCTTCGCGGTAGTATTTTACTGTGGATTTTAAATTCACTACCTACGTTTTCAAAACAGCCCGTTCCCTCGAGACAAAATACCACTATAATCGACATGAACAATCCGGTGTGCTGGGTTATCCTGACCGGGATGACTATTCTGTTGCTTCAACAAGGTATGTTTAAAAAAAATAGTTTTCTGCTTGATGCTTGGCATACGGTAAATGCATTACCTGTGGATTAAAGGAAACGTGACTATTAGCCTTGCGCTACTTTAAGTGCGCGCTAATTCTGTTACATAATGTTTGAAGTGCTTTTCTATGGAGTGATAGGTAAACAAACTGATTAGTTTAGTGCGACTCAAGAACGCTAGCCAAAGCCCGTGGTTCGAATGCGTCTCTCAAAATGCAACACTAGGGCTGATATTTCCCCAAGATTTTTCAACGTCTGTCTGTCTATTTGTAACCTATGTATCCGGATACGTTTTCACATCTGTATGCTATAGACCAGGCTGTGCCGGATACCAGATTTTTATGACGTAGCCTAACTATAATCAATTACTTTCAGATTTTTTCTCCGACACACGAGCTCTCGGAGCTGTAGGGTTTATATATGGTGCGGATCTGCGTCTCTGCCGCAGAAATCCTGAACAGATGAGCAATTCACGCATTTAAAAAATGCCTGTCATTACAAAAAGTTAGTAAGTTGGCTGTGTGCCCTTGTTAAAAGGTGTTCAGGTGGTCCAAAGTTAAAATGAAGGACCAAAATCGTTAAACTCAAACAAGTAGGCTAGACTATAGTAGCCAATAAACGGATAAGCCATTCACCCTTTCATAAATAAGAATGAGCTATTGGGAGTCCATTGACCTTGCTTTGGTAGAGGGTAATGCAACACAGCTATGAAATGTGCGGGTCGGTATTTTTCGGTCCTAACGGATTGTCCAGGATTCATGATGTAGCCTAGACTACATCCTCTTTTATTAAAGTTTATCCAAGTATTGCTTTCTATTTTTGTTGTTTGTGGTCAAAATGGTGGAGATTATTTTTGCCAGTGTCACACAATATAATGATGTAATTAAAATTTTGTAGGCACTGCAGATTTTCGAACAATGTTATGTCGAGCCTTTCGCAACCAAAATTGTAATGATTTGACGTAGGCCACTCTAGCAGGACCGTTATGAATCTTTCAACAGCGCGAAAACGTGTAGCTATTAAAACAGAGAACGAAAAAACGCCCAATATTATTCTTGAAAAAGGAAAAAAAAAAGATTTCCAGTGGTGTGCAGCCTGTAATTTAACATAGGCTACACTTTCATTTCGTGGTTCAGTAATATAGCCTACTGCCACAAGAAACGGGAGGGAAATGCGTGCTCAGTCTTGCATCTCATCTAGCATGTTTTAACCCCTTATCGTTTCGCGAGCTTTTAGAGCGTTAAAGAATTGCGCCAAGTAACGGAACACAAATTGTAAATTGGATCACGTTAAACTGCAACAAGTCGGCCGTCTGACAGTCCTTTTTAGTGGCGCCGGGCAACTTAAAAAACTAATCAAGCGAAGTCAAGTCTGACAGCCTAGCCTCTGCTGAAAGGCTTGAGTCCCAGAGACGGTCATAAAGCCCTTGCACAAGTGCTTTATGCTGAACAGTTTATGTGGACTCGTCTTCACCTGGGGGCAGTTGGAACTGGTCCAGGGGCTGTGTTGACTCGATGCGGCAGTGCCCCCGAGGTCCGTTTTGAGATCCTGCAGCGTCATCATGCCCTTCCTACGTCGGCGTGAAGGCATGAATTATCGGTCATTAAAGTGAAAGTCAGAGCAACAGATGTTTCTGGCATCCGAATGTGAGGGTCGAGGATGCAGTTTAGAGCGGTTAGGCTGTCTCCGCAGGAAGACAAGAAGATCGCACCAGATGGCCTCTGAGACACCCCCCCCCATGGTACCACTACTCCACTCCTTAGAGCCAAAATCAAGTGATTAACACGGTCATTTGAGAAGCAGCCAACTATTTAAATTGTATTTTATTACAGGATCTCACTCCAAGTTTGTTGATTCAGTGATACTTGTTTACAGGTAGGGCTATTATCTTACAAGCATTTCATTCTTTCATCACTATGCCCTTTGATTGAGCCGCCATTTCAAGCCATGTGTCAAAACAACCATTCACTTAATTGCAGCAGTCATCTCAGTTAATCATTCAATTGCCATATAATTATGTGCACGAGAAGAGGTGACAGCGCACTGTTTGTCTGTTGACACCGATCATGTGTGGGACACAATGAGCCTCAGTGTAGTGTATTAGACAATGTCAAAATAAATTAAAACATCCACCAAGAACATGTGAAATTGCTTTTTTTTCTGTAAGCAGGTGGGCATGTTGTTTTAAAACAAACAATCTTCTCTATAGTGATTTAAAAAAAATGAAGGCAAAAAAAACAGGATTATTGCAGCAGTGGCATATCAATAAAAAACATGGGCATCTGTGAACGTCATTCAAATAAAGTAAAAAGTTAAGTGCTGTTGATTTTGTACTTAAATGAAATAATTATTGTTTGTTTTACCTCTTTACTCTGTTCAGTATTCCTGTGTGAAAACCTGCCCGTAAGAATACCTGCCGAATTTGTCTGACAAGAGCATTTAGCATTACCATAATAAAACATATTTATTTTTCAGCTGTATCCCATTGATCCAAAGACATTTTGGCATTTGCTTAGTGTGCTGTTTGTAATTTTGTGACAGAGGAACAGTCCTTGTGTCCAGAGTCCAGACAGCTGACTTGTTTAGAGACAGCCTTCAAAAATGTATATGGTGGTTGACTGAACCGTTTCTATTTTTCAGTTGAATGGGGTTGTACTATTCTCTGAGCTCTGAGTTATTTTTTTTTGTCTGACTGTACAGTGGACCTTTTTGTGCCATTGTGCTATGCCATCTGCATTCATCAGCCGCTCAAGTTTATTGTAGGTTTCTTGGGTTCTGTCTTCCCGACTCTCAAACCAGAGGGATGTCATTGTAAACCATATCCATGTAGGCTAACTCACATTGTCTAAGACGAACAGAAACGGTGTTGAAGTTAAACTCAAATGCATTTAAGCAGTACGCAATACCCTCTGCCACTGAGTGCAGATAAACTGCATCAGAACAATTCTCATATCACCCATGATTGATTGTGCTTGCAAAACAAAATGTGAAAAAGGCCATTATCTTGAATGAGAAAATTGGCAGCATGGGGTAAGTACTCCTTGCATAGTTTAGATGTTGGAATTGCCCCTCATGCTTGAATTTTTCACGTGTTTAAAAAAAGCACATATCATTGTTCGGACTGGGTATCATTCAAAATATTTCAAAACCAATACCGATACATTGACTTCAGCATCAGTTCCTGACGATACTTTGTCCGATACTGTTTTAAAATAAAGTACTGAGTTGAGTCATATACATATTAAAAAAAAAATCTCCCTAGATTTTTATAAACCCATTTTTGCAAAAGAAAATTACATGAGACATGAACTCTTAATCTAATCAACTAATCTTTAGTTTTATTTTTTAGCTCCTTGGCATTTTTACACACTCAAATCAGCGTTACAAAATAAAAAAAATAAACTACCACAACGTACCACAGAGGCTAATGTGAACAAAATATGGATAAGCACATTTTAACAAGTGTCATTGATCAATTACTTTCAATCTGAATATATTTCAGTCTTTGATTTGGCTCTTTATAACACAAAATCAATTTAAGGTTGCATGGGTCCAAGTCACTTCATCAATTACAGTATCAATTTATACAACCATACGAGGCAACTAACGTTACAAGTTAGCTGACTTTTTTTGTTTTAGCTACCTGCTAAAGTCCCAGTCACAGCGTCATCCTCTGCAGTCTGGGATTTTGAAGACTGCAGTAGTGTTGAACGAATCACCAAAATTTGGGTGTTTTTTGGTGTTTATATAATTGGTTAAATTATTTGAATTGTCTTAATTCAGTGAATAAACAAATTTTTTTTTCTGAGCTCGGTGTGCTCATTTTTTAAGTTGTATTTTTCAAAAGGCAGCTACTCAACACTGTTTGCGCAGATGTAAGCATTGCAATAACCGCAATGACCATAATCCATTGCGCCTACTGGCAGGCAAGTAATGCAACAGTTTGGTGACAGAACAGAACACAGTTGGTGGACTCGTTTTGACCAAATCGAGCTATCCTGCATCAAAACCTGTGGTTTCGTGCAGAACACGCCCATTCGGTCATGGTCGGGAGGCCTCCCACTTACAAAACAAGTCCAACAAATACCATACTCTCAAATCCTAACAAAGCACACATCATTCAACAGCGAGAGATCTCTTTGAGCTGCTAATTAGTGAAATCAGGTGTGCCAAAGTAGGGTTGAAATTAGAATCTACAGGACGGTAGATCTCCAGGAACAGGGTTGGGGACCACTGACTTAAGTATTACAACTTTTTTATTTTATTTAGGTATACATTTTTGATACTTGGTGGTATCGAAGCAATTCGGTCAGTACCATAAAAGCATCAAATTTCAATACCCAGCCTTAATCATTGAGTCATCTACTTTTTCAAGAGGAATATTTGCAGTGATAAGTACCTCCATTAAAGCTTAACTTAAATTGTGCTCTCATTGCTCTCTTCCATCTTTTGTTTCCTTCTCACCTGTGCCCATCTCAACCTTGTTGTCTTTCATTTTTTTTATCCTGCTTTTTTGTAGTCCTAATTTAATGGTCTATAGATGAGTTATAAGATGTTCAAAATACTTTAAATCGATCAGTAGCCCATATATCAGTATTATTATTTTAGTCTGTCACAGCAGAATGGCCAGCACTTGATTTTTGGGTGGGCCTGAGTAAAAGTTGCCATTTAAAAAAAAAAAACAATCAAAAAAAATCAAATGCACACTCCATCAGATGACAAACTGTAATGCAATAGTTTGCATGCGGCAACACTCTTACAACAATGTTGTCCCCAATGAAGTATAATCAAGGACTAACCCCCTGTTCACACAGCGAGCGATTCGGTAGCCCAGTTGCTGGAAGTCCATCATTTCTTTATGAAGATGAGTGACGGTCAGCGACCTGAGCAACTGGGCAACTGAGCGACAAAACTTGCCTGATAAATGTTGCCTGCAGTTTATCTTTTCGGAGCCATCGCTCGTAACAGCCAATCAGAGTTTCATGCTTTTTTTCTATTTCTCCAACTGATATGATTCAATTTAGTGAATAATTGTTTCGCCCCGCTTCACTCATTGCAGCAACGTAGGATCAACTATTAGATCTTAGTGCCACTCAAGCACATAATATTGCCGTTCAGAATACAGCACTAACTTGGTTTATCTCCTACCTCAGCCATAGGACCTTTTCACTGAACATTGGCAACCACCACTCCTCCTCAGCCTCCGTCACCTGCGCATTCCCTCAAGGCTCCATTTTGGGGCCTGTCCTCTTCTCAATATACATGCTCCCACTAGGACACTTCGTCCACAAATGCAACATCTCATTTTACTGCTATGCCGAGGATACAGCTCTACCTCCCTTTGAAACTTAATGATCATTGCTCCTTGCAGAACCTAAATGACTGTCTTATACTAGTTAAGAGTGCAGCAGCCAGATTACTTACTAGTAATAAGAAGAGGGATCACATCACCCCTATTTTAGCATCTTTGCATTGGCTTCCAGTCCATTTTAGAATCCATTTTAAAGTTTTAGTTTTAGTTTTTAAAGCACTTAATGGGCTGGCTCCTTTATATATTACCAACCTATACTCTGTCGCTACTCTACCTCTGGGTCATTGAGGTCATCTAACCATCTGCTTTTGGCTGTTCCTTCCATCTCCCTTTGTAAATCAAGACTCAAAACACACCTCTTTGCCCTCACATTTCCAAGTGTTTAAGATTTTCTTAAAATGCCTAAAGTAATTTATTTATTTATAAATTTTATAGGCTTGTATGTGTATGTGTCTATATATTTTATCTATCGAGTGAGACAGATAGAGAGTGCTAGCTGGCTATTGAGAAATATGTATCACTGTCGAGAACAAATAATAATTATCAGTGTCATGACATAATAACTGCCGATTTGTTTTGACGCAATTCATGACTTCCCTGAGTTGATCACCTTGAGGCAAATGTACCTGTATGTGTTCTATCAAAAGGGAGAAACTGCACAAACTATCAAATGAGGATGTGCTTATGTCAAGAAGTTGTGCAATATCCAGCGCCAGTAGCAAGTCGCCACAACGGTAGCCTACTCCTTCATGCTTCCTGTCTCGAATTAGCTGGTGAAAAGGAGCGCTTTGTCGGGAAATGCGACTGGAAAGATGATTGCAGAAATTAGAAGGTTTCCCTTATCATTCTTAGAATTTCCAACCACTGGGAGTCATTAAAGGAGTACACAATGAACATGGCCCAACCACTCCTGACTCCTGCTGTGCATCCAACACCTTCTCTCAACGGAAGCAGCACATCATAGCAGCAGATATTAAGGCACCGTATGTGATAGCTCTTCTCCGCCATTTTACCATCAATTGTTATTGTATGCGAGTCCTGCCTTTGAAGTACAGGGCAATGAACAAAAGCAACATCATTGTAACTTCACTGGGCTCCATGTTGGCATCTGTCTGTTTTGCCATGTCAAACTTACCTGCATTACTCTGTGTGCATGTGTGTCATATAAGCTGCATGGACATGTCAACACACAGGCCACAGCCAGGTGTAAACCCTACAGACAAAACATTGGGTTTCTACAAAAAATGTTATACAGGCATCAATAACGGCAGTGTAAACCTAGCCTTAGTCATGTATCTGTGCAGATTGCCAACCAAATAATGAATTTTCAGTGCCTACAGGGACCCCTGGAGAGTACCTGCAGAAGTTCAGGTTGACAGACCAGATGGTCATGTGCGCAAGATTACCTACAGGGCTGATATAAGTGGGTACAATTTTACTGAGTATTCTGTTACGCAGAAATGTTGAATTGCTATTTAGCCTACCAATGGTGACGCAGGTTAAAAAACCAAGTTGAAAAAGTGGTTCTTAACACCAGGGAATGTGACACTAGAACAGGAGGAGACAGAAGTTAAGTGAGGGGAGACGGAAGCAGGGGACCTAGGTCTGAATTGACATTTTACAACTATGCTAGACTATAGTCAGGTTCGTGCTCGGCTTGGGCGATATTCAAAATTTAACATTGCGATGCAGTCTCACTGAAATATGGAAATGTAATATTATCATTGTTTTGTTTTGGGTGAGGGGCGGAAGAGCGCATGACTAGCCTGATATTATCAACCTGAAATACATCTCGTTTAACTCCAGCCTGGAAATGACTAATTAGCCTATGACACGTTTCTTTCTTTTCTTTCTCACCCATGGTATTCACGGGCTGAGGCCAGGCAAGTGCACGACTCCTTAGTGCAGGAGGTTGCGTCTTGTACTATGTGCTCATGAAGACTTCCCAATCTTTTTCCCTTTTTTTTCTATCACTTTTAGGCAAGATGCCAGTTTTATGAATGCATCCTCTGTGTAAATGGGGCAGGACAGCTGGCCCTATATGGCATGTTGTGAGCGTTAATTATGCTAATGAGGGATTCAGAAGGATGCACGTTCATTTAAGAACAGGTGAATTTACACTGGCCTGTAACAAGAGTTTCTGGAGGTTGAGACCGTTTGGTGAGTCTGATGCAAAGTCCTAATCTGGGCATTTCTCAAGAACGAATATAAGAAAGTAAAAAGAAAAATAAGATAATGTTCTTACAGAGAAGGGGGTGTGGGGGGGGGTGCTATTCGGTAGCAAATATCACAATATTCGATATTATCGAGTATTGGCCCAAGCCTAGTTCATACCTCAAGACAAAATGACCAGCAGAATAAACTATGGAATGTTTGACACTGATTACACATCCATCACTCATTTAGTCACACCCATGATGTGCAGCTGTGCCCTGGCAAGTGTGGGGCTTTGGACTGAACCTGTCAACAGTGGAAAGCCGTAGAATGTAGTGGTGTAGTGGTGGTGGTAGACATGGGGGACGGTTGGTTGGGTTGTTGAAACATTTATATAAGTGCTTTCATTTCTGTTGATTCATTTTGCAAAAGTCTCCAAAGTGATCTTAAAAATTCATGATCAAATTTGTTTCCAATTGCTTCAAAAAATATAATGAATGATATATCTCACATTTGGCAGGAAACCATAAAAATAGAAAACAATATACTGTGAAAATGGGGGGAAAAAATTATGTGAGCAGCACTCATTGTTGAGCTCTGGAGCCATATAAAAAAGGAGAATATAATTAAAAATGTAATTTCTACACTTTCATAGTGTCATTTTAGCCTGGTTGTCATGGTTATTTGAAAGATGACCATATATCTCCAGACAGAAGAAAAAAGATAGATCAGATTCTAAACATAAATGGCATATCAGCCTGAGCTTGACATCATTGCACAAGATCATCATTCCCCCTGTGAAAATGTTTCATTTCCTGTGGAAGCAGTCAGAATCCCCAGGTCATGCTGTAGAACAGTAATAGCCGGTCTTCCAGTATATCGTTAACAGACATCAAACAAAGACCGGTCCCCTTTTTGTTCAAAGTAGAGCTTATTCATCTCAGGGTGATATCTGTGAGTAATTGATATGTGTTACTGGCCAGATGTGGAATCGCCCCCTTGCCACTTTGTTTGAAATGGTGATAGATTGCAAGTGATAAATATGGGGGTTGGCTAGTTGCCTATCACTTTAGCACGGCTGCCAATCACGGAACGTGTGAAATGGTGATGTTGTTTTCTCATCTGCTCATTTGATAAAAATAAGTAAACACATGGACTGCAGTTATGCTTCAAGAATATTGCTGTTATGTGCAATGTGATGTCTGTGATTGAAGGATTGGTTATATTCAGTAAGTATGCATAAATAATGCACACTCCTTTGTGACTTTGTGACCATGTTCAGTTGTAATTCATTAATTAATGTTTTTGCTTTAATAGAGGTTCACTTCTTACCTGAAGGTTTCTTGTTTTTGTAAGTGATTTGCCTTATGCCTGGCCCCATCTCTGCGGGCTACCTGTCAGTATCTTTTAATTAATCAGCCAATAAACATTTAGTGTATTGCTCACCCCAAAATTCACTGGCTAAAACTGAGTAACTAGAGTAAGGAGAATGCTTTCTGGTCTTCTTTTGTGAATTTTTAAGGCTTTGCATAGCATTGAACTGCCATTTAACACTGTACTGGAAATGGGGTCCAGACTAAAGGAAGGATGTAAATCAACAGGCCAGCCCAGGTTCAGAATCTTTATTCATACAACTGTTCCAACATTACGAGGCCCCAGGGACCCAGTCTGTGTGATTCTGGCTGGGGTGCGGTGGGGGTCCTTCTCATAGTAAGTACAGCATTTATAAATCTTTTACTCTGTCATGGCACATCTACACCAAAAACTTTGTATTTTACACATTTCCCCAGCATGCCAAAAACGTGGGGGTGTAAAAACTCGGTCATGCTCAAAATATTGATATGGAACTTCACATTTAAAAAAAAATTATTTATTTCTTTATAAATCGAGCTGGACGTATTAACTGATATTTTAAAATACTGTTTTTGAAAAGTAAACATATAGTTGTTTTCTTTGTTTACAATGTACGAGCTCATTGAACTTCAAATCGTTGGGATATTTTTAGTTGTTCTTGGCTGGAATTATATGGTCTCCTTGCATTGCTCTAATCTTTACAAAAACAACAGCTGTACTAAATTATATTTTCTGATCTTATTTATCTTGTTTAAAAAAAAAAAAAAACCTTTTCAAAATGTACATCCGCTTGTGTATTGCCATATGTATTGTATTGAGGGACCTGGCAGTACCCAGCCCAAGTAAAAATGTGGGTACCATTTAAATTCCCACAGTGCAATCACTGTAAAAGAAAAAAAACTAACAAACTTCTAGCTCTGCTATTAGAATTGTCAGGTGAAAGCAGCATGTGACACGCACCCTGTGAAAGGGAATACCGAAAATAGAAGCAGAGTTGACACAGGCACCCCTTACGTGTGACTGTTCTGCAAGCTGTTCGGCTTTTTGTTTTTCCGAAATAGGAATGTCTTTTCTGCCTGCGGTGCGCAGCTAACTGAACGACGGGCCTGCAGTGACAGAGATTCTCAGTGCTTGGGAGGCCAACCCAGTTGTTTTTGTGCACGCACGCACACTGCATTTTCAATGTAAATAATCATATATTATGAATACTATACATTATGCATAATGTACACACTATACATACACACAGACATATGAATTGCACCCATATATCTCCGTCTCATTTCTTGCTTTCTGAGGAAGCTTTTAGCATCTTCTTATTTAAAGGGGTCGTCTGCCTTCAGTAAGACAGCAGAAATAGTGAGGTGCTGATTTGCGGGCCCACTGAATGTTCTTTTTTTTTTTTGGCTATTCCACGAACAAGTCAGGAGCTGCGGTTTGAATCTCACAGGTGTGAGACATTACATTCCTGCCGTGTTTGTGGAAGCTGATGGGTAGCTGAAAATACCTGAGATGACATACGAGTGAGTCATTTCTTGACCAGGAAATGAGCAGACATCAAGTTGGAGTTGGACATTTTACAATTTTCTCTAAATGGTGACAAGCTGATTTGTTCTTGCGTTTACTTGAGTACACTTTCTTCTTTTTTTTGGGGGGGGGGGGGGGGGGGGGGACCTGGGGGGTGTAAAACCTGTAATACAACAGCATACCTGCAGGTTTTACTTCACACAGAGCACCGGGACAGGAACAAGCATCTGACAGCTATCTGCTTTCCAATAATTATTCGGCTTTAGTTGACTGATAAGCTACATACGTTGTTTCATAAAAAAGCTATTCTGGGAAGCAAAAACATAAAGAATCATGAATGTTCACATCCCCCATGGTATTGCTTTGAACTCTAACGAGGGCTGGACAGCAAAACAAATTGAGTAAATAAATGCGCTAGCTCACTGGGCTACCAAGTCACTAAATCTGGTAGCCAAAAATGGATTCTAGCTAAATTTCTAGAACCATCTTTTATCCTATTATGTTTGAGGTCTGTTTGCTGTTTGACATCTCTTAAAAACCAGTTGCCCTTATTGTTCTCTTTTTGTATCACTTGTATGACTTAATTTGGTTGGATTAAACATGCAGTAAATATAATGTGTAGTATTGTGTGGAGTCATTTTTACCCCCGTGCCCTGTGGCTGCATAAAACATGAGAAAATATACAACCCTTTCATTTTTTAAAATCTCCCATTCACTTACCTGGCTCCAGCTCTAAAATGAGATCACAGATTTCTAATATTTATGTATAAGAGGCTCGTCAATTCGGAGACATTAAGAAGGCAACACACAAAGCATAAACATTTTTCTATTACAACCATTTTGTGTGGGTTTTAACTGTTGGGGGTCAACAGCTGTCATAAAATTTCAACATAATAGGAAAAACATATTGCAGGTATGTATTGTATTTAGAATTTTCCTGGGTGTATTTTTCCACCAAAAACAACATTTATGCATTGCTTTAAAAGGAATGCATATTTATTAGTCATACAGAAAACTCAGACATTAGATTCAAGTGCCTTTAAATGAATACTCATTACAGCAGTAAACGCAAATACATTTCTAGTATCTCACTCTAGTATCTCACTTTAAAATAACAAAACCACGTATACACCATGTATATTTTATCCTATAACAGTCATGCTTAATAAAACTGTTTTTTTTTGCATTCACTGAAATAAGTGTATTTGAGTGAATGCAAACATACATAAAAACCTGTGCCACACATGTACACACATCGACAAAGATTTTTTTGTATCTTGGTTGCACCTTGGTTGTGTTCCACAAAAAAAAAAATCAGATTTTCCAATTCCATTTTTTTTCTAAGTATTTTAGAATATGCCAGCAAGTACTTGTTTACTTGAGTAAACAATCACACCCTTAGTATCAACCACTTGTCATTTGTCATGCTCATTGTGTGTAATTGCAAAGGGCACAGACTGGCTTGTTAGTGTGTGGGTCATAAAAGGCAGGTCTGGGCTTCCTGAGCTAGTTCTGTTTTGATGGAGGGTCCTGGAGGGTATTTTATTAACTGTCACAGATTGCTTAAGTTGTGGAAAGATTAGACTAGGACCCTTTTTTCTGATTTAGGATGTGATGCTTTGAGTAGTTGTTCAGTACAGGAAACCATAGTATTATCCTCTTGTTTTGTACATAGACAGTTTTGGAAATGGGACGTACTTTTTTGACAATGTAACAACTGATCTTTTTGACATAAACCAAGTCCATATCGCAAATGTAGGTAATCTAAGAAATTTCTAAATGTGTTTTACAATTAATATAATATTTTATTTTCTCATAGGCAGAAATGATGTCAGTTTTACTTTAAAATACTAAAAAAATTCAAATAACTGAAGTGAGTTACAGTTCCCCAAAGAAAACAGCTTGGGGCTTGTCAAAATGTGCCTCTATAGGTAGGGCAGCTGCAGAAATTTAAGGGATAGCCATGCGCTGCTCCTGTTTGAGACTGCCAGAATCCAAAAAACCCACCTCTCCACAGCTTAGCCCAGAACACCCTCTCCCAAAGGAGCCTTTACACAGAGCCACTGATGGGGTAACACGCTGCAGCTGCTCACATTATTGATGAGGTACAGCTGCCGTAATGGCTGTAAGGATATCGCTGTCCGTGGTGCTGCAGTACACTTTGAGTAAGGACAGCGCTGTCCGTGGTGCTGCAGTATGCTTTGAGTAAGGACAGCGCTGTCCGTGGTGCTGCAGTATGCTTTGAGTAAGCACTGTCCTGCCCGTGGGGCTGCAGTAAGTGCAGTATGCTTTGAGTAAGCACTGTCCTGCCCGTAGTGCTGCAGTACACTTTGAGTAAGGACAGCGCTGCCCGTGTTGCTGCAGTACACTTTGAGTAAGCACTGTCCTGCCCGTGGTGTTGCAGTACACTTTGAGTAAGGACAGCGCTGCCCGTGTTGCTGCAGTACACTTTGAGTAAGCACTGTCCTGCCCGTGGTGTTGCAGTACACTTTGAGTAAGGACAGCGCTGTCCGTGGTGCTGCAGTACACTTTGAGTAAGGACAGCGCTGTCCGTGGTGCTGCAGTACACTTTGAGTAAGGACAGCGCTGTCCGTGGTGTTGCAGTACACTTTGAGTAAGCACTGTCCTGCCCGTGGTGTTGCAGTACGCTTTGAGTAAGGACAGCGCTGCCCGTGGTGCTGCAGTACACTTTGAGTAAGCACTGTCCTGCCCGTGGTGCTGCAGTACACTTTGAGTAAGCACTGTCCTGCCCGTGGTGCTGCAGTACACTTTGAGTAAGCACTGTCCTGCCCGTGTTGCTGCAGTACACTTTGAGTAAGCACTGTCCTGCCCGTGGTGCTGCAGTACACTTTGAGTAAGCACTGTCCTGCCCGTGGTGCTGCAGTACACTTTGAGTAAGGACAGCGCTGTCCGTGGTGCTGCAGTACACTTTGAGTAAGCACTGTCCTGCCCGTGGTGCTGCAGTACACTTTGAGTAAGCACTGTCCTGCCCGTGGTGTTGCAGTACGCTTTGAGTATGCTTTGAGTAAGCACTGTCCTGCCCGTAGTGCTGCAGTACACTTTGAGTAAGCACTGTCCTGCCCGTGGTGTTGCAGTACGCTTTGAGTAAGGACTGTCCTGCCCGTGGTGTTGCAGTACGCTTTGAGTAAGGACTGTGCTGTAGTACACTTTGAGTAAGCACTGTCCTGCCCGTGGTGTTGCAGTACGCTTTGAGTAAGGACTGTGCTGTAGTACACTTTGAGTAAGCACTGTCCTGCCCGTGGTGCTGCAGTACGCTTTGAGTAAGCACTGTCCTGCCCGTGGTGCTGCAGTACACTTTGAGTAAGCACTGTCCTGCCCGTGGTGTTGCAGTACACTTTGAGTAAGCACTGTCCTGCCCGTGGTGTTGCAGTACACTTTGAGTAAGGACAGCGCTGTCCGTGGTGCTGCAGTACACTTTGAGTAAGCACTGTCCTGCCCGTGGTGTTGCAGTACGCTTTGAGTAAGGACTGTGCTGTAGTACACTTTGAGTAAGCACTGTCCTGCCCGTGGTGTTGCAGTACGCTTTGAGTAAGGACTGTGCTGTAGTACACTTTGAGTAAGCACTGTCCTGCCCGTGGTGTTGCAGTACGCTTTGAGTAAGGACTGTGCTGTAGTACACTTTGAGTAAGCACTGTCCTGCCCGTGGTGTTGCAGTACGCTTTGAGTAAGGACTGTGCTGTAGTACACTTTGAGTAAGCACTGTCCTGTCCGTGGTGCTGCAGTACACTTTGAGTAAGCACTGTCCTGCCCGTGGTGCTGCAGTACACTTTGAGTAAGGACAGCGCTGTCCGTGGTGCTGCAGTACACTTTGAGTAAGCACTGTCCTGCCCGTGGTGCTGCAGTACACTTTGAGTAAGGACAGCGCTGTCCGTGGTGCTGCAGTACACTTTGAGTAAGGACAGCGCTGCCCGTCGTGTTGCAGTACACTTTGAGTAAGCACTGTCCTGCCCGTGGTGCTGCAGTACACTTTGAGTAAGCACTGTCCTGCCCGTGGTGTTGCAGTACGCTTTGAGTAAGCACTGTCCTGCCCGTGGTGCTGCAGTACACTTTGAGTAAGCACTGTCCTGCCCGTGGTGCTGCAGTACACTTTGAGTAAGCACTGTCCTGCCCGTGGTGCTGCAGTACACTTTGAGTAAGGACAGCGCTGTCCGTGGTGCTGCAGTACACTTTGAGTAAGCACTGTCCTGCCCGTGGTGCTGCAGTACACTTTGAGTAAGGACAGCGCTGTCCGTGGTGCTGCAGTACACTTTGAGTAAGCACTGTCCTGCCCGTGGTGTTGCAGTACACTTTGAGTAAGCACTGTCCTGCCCGTGGTGTTGCAGTACACTTTGAGTAAGCACTGTCCTGCCCGTGGTGCTGCAGTACACTTTGCGTAAGGACATCGCTGTCCGTGGTGCTGCAATACACTTTGCGTAAGGACATCGCTGTCCGTGTTGCTGCAGTACACTTTGCATAAGGACATCGCTGTCCGTGGTGCTGGCAGGATGGTGGTGCTGCAGTACTCATGTTCATAAGAACAGTGTTGTCCATGGTGCTGCAGTACACTTGAGAGGAACTGCAGTGCTGTCCGTAGTGCTGTATAAACTTGTGTGTAGAGATGGTATTTGTGTGCTGCCGTCCTGGGAGCGGCCCTCTCTGCTGCCGCATCACACCACACAGGACCAGAACCACCCTCATCCATTTATAGCATTTTAAACTCTTAGCATACTATGTTGGCATGCTGTGAATGTAGTTGAAGATGTATTATGAGTGGTGTCGTTTATTATCTGACTTTGGTCCAGTGCCCAGAGATTCCTTTTTCTGTTTTGGTGTTTGTCTTCTGGAACTCCGTCGATTTCCTCTATGGCACAGATTACATGGGATGTTAAAATATCTATTTTCATTGCTTGAATCTGTGGCTTTACACAGTCATTCCTTTGAGATACATTTTTTGTGGTTTGATGGGGGTGGTAGGTTTTGGAAATGTATCATGCTAGGGATATTAGGGGTCTATTAGAAATGTGGTCTATACTTTTCTGATCTTCACAAACAGATATTCTAGCAAAATCTATACCTGTATCTTAAATGGCAGAGTAGTTATTTGGGTTTTTTTAGTACAGAAGCTATCATCCGTTGCCTTGGTGACACATTGCATTTATTTATTTATTTTTTCTGATCAGCCATTTGGATATAATATTTAGTCAGCTGACTTGTAATCTTCTGCACTGAAGGATCATCTTGAATGCACAACTTTTCACGTTGATATTGCAGAAGTATCCTTGGCTGACAGGATTTGTGTTTATTATTCCCTGATACTGTAATCTGAGAGGCAGGAAATGCATCATCCCTCTGGTTTATAGCTTGTTTTCTCTGCAACAACCAACATATGGTAGACTAGACTTTATTCAAATACATTGAGGCTGAGGTCCTTAAATCTGCTGCAGGTTTTGGGAGCGCTGTCTTTTCTTTTCTTCTTCACCTTCAATGCGTTCTTGAGGAGAAAGGATGACTGATACGCCACTGAAATCTGACATCTGCTGTCTTCCTCCAGAATTAATCAGGCTTGCTAATTCATCATGTCCAAGCCCAAAGAATCCGCACATGTACTACTGCTCTCTCTATGCCCTGCTCTTCTTTTTCTGGAACGATTACTTTTGTCCCCGAGCAGCCAGCCTATCTACACCTGCATAGGCTGTATTATTAAGTGCTTTGAGTTTAATGACAAGGCCTGGTCTAAGTTATCATTATTATTATTATTATTATTATTATTGAGCATTAACAAATAATACAAATAATACAATTAAAGTGTATAGACTGTTTTCCAAATTGGACAAACCCGGAGAAACAGAATATTGCTATTGCCGTCTTTCAGCCTTCCTCCTTGTATGTGGACCCCTCTGATCACCTGAAACTTCTCGCTGCACGTTCTCTTCTATGTCCAGCTCATCCTTCTGTTCTTCCCATCTTGGAAATTAATATTGCTTGTGTCCATTTATGAACGGGCACTCGTGTAATCTTTCCTCGAACACGAACACGAACACGTCTCTCACGCTTCCTTAATTGTTTCAATGTATGCAGGGTAAAAAATTTACCTTTTCACCCACTGGCCAGAGTGGTTTTTGGATTCTAAAAATCACCAGCCATTTTCAACATTTTACCAGCCACATTACTTTTTACAATATTACACAACCTGGTTGGTTACCGGCCAAAGTGCCTGCTAGAGTAAAAATCTTACCAGTCACAGTCACAATCACAATTTAACCAGCATTTGGCTGGTGGCTGCCTGGCTGCTGTTAATTTCTCACCCTGAGTGTATGTCTACCTGCTACCGCCACTTCTGCGTGCCAAGGTTCCTCTGGCAACTGGTCTCCTTTGGTTTTATTTGACTCTGAACCAGTGAGTATTTTGACTATTTTACACCTTACTGTTCACGCAGTACTACAAGAGAGGGCACTGATTGGCTGAGAGTTTCGGGAGGAACTAATGCAAGGGTAACCAGTGGAAACCGGGCCAGCTTAAACCCACCTCTGCTTCTGCTGAGACGAGATAAACCGTGTCATCATGGCTTATTATTGTTATTGTGGATAGCTTTATTCGCCTTCAGAAGGCTCACCTCTCTAGATAGTGCTGAGTCTCTCCCCATGTGCTGCTGTCATGAAAATGGGGAGGTAGGCAGTAACTCTGGCATGCAGGGTACAGAATTAGCTTTTTCACCCACTGGCCACAGTGGCTTGTGGATTCTAAAAATCAACAACCGTTTTCAACATTTTACCAGTGACATTACCTTTTACAATATAACCCAACCTGCCATGGTTACCAGCCAAAGTGGCTACTAGAGTAAAAATCTTACCAGCCACAATCAAAGTTTTAGCAGCATTTGGCTGGTGGCTGGTGTTAATTTCACACCCTGCCTGCATGTCACTGTGGATCATTTCTTGGTTTTACTGTATTACTTTGCCTTCAGGCATCACAGGTACAGTAGAAGATTGACTATATGAGTCATTTTGAGTCATAATGGAAGCTCCTGTTATTAGACTTGGAACGTTGCCATTTTTATTTTAATATCATTTGAAAATTTTTTATCTGCACCATTATCTATTCTTCAAATCCGCTCCATTTCTTTCACAAGACTAGAAAAATGTCTGAGGGAAGGAGAAAGGCATTGAACGCTAATAAACATTTTTTATTGCTTTGATTTCAACATGTTCTGCTTTACATTATTTTCCATTAACATAAATCTGGGCGATGCTGCCTAGCCAACATGTTTCGATTCATATTCATAAACGACTGTATGTTCCGTGTCCGTGACTGCCTCAATGTGATAGCATCTTCACAGGTCTGCTGTTTATTTGTCATATGGATTACATTGTGCATACATACTGTTGTTATGCAGTAACGGCAGACAGCAGTAATCTACAACTATACATGCAGCGCTAACCAAGAAGATGGGTTTACATATGTGAAGTAGAAAATAGCTAAATATCATGGCTTTTAATACATTTTTTTTGCGTCTTCACAATGTTTATGCACTGGCAATATTGCATATAACAATGTAAGTATGTAACAATGTATATTATGTAAAATAAAATAAATATTTTAAATTTAACTGTTTATTAAGAAATTGGTCAAGTAAACAATGGTATGTATTTACTATTATAAATATTCCGGTAATTAACTGATGCATGTGTTTTCGGGTATCTTTTCTTATTCTGAACAATTCACTGAGTAACGTTCAAAGCAGGGTTCATTTTGACAACAATATGGACAAACATGCATGTCCGGCTTCTACTTTTAAGACATGATCTCTGCAGGTGTGTGTTTGTGTGTGTGTGTGTGTGTGTGTGTGTGTGTGTGTGTGTGTGTGTGTGTCTGCGTATGGGTTAGTGCGCGCATGGATTAGTGTGTACCCCTTACTGCATTCTCTTTAACTCTCCTGCTGCCTAAGGGCGCTTCGCATACGGCTCTCTGATCCGTTTCCTGCAGCGTTTAGAGGCCTTTGATCCATTTCAGGTCGCGTATGTGAAAGGGAACCGAACCCCGGACCAAGCGAATCGTGGTACCTGTCGCGGAGGTCTGTCCAGGATACGATTCCTGGTATTATGGAAGTGCGTTCCAGTTTTTTCTGCGAGACGCGTGAGCTCACGAGAAGTTAATATTGCTCACTGAAACAGAGAGAGATACGACTACTTACGACTAACATTAAGATAATACTAAGCTTAGTTAAACTAATTCATTGGAGTAAACATATAAAAGTAACGAAAAAGGGGATGTTGTTCTTCATTTTGGCTTGAAGTTCTACTTATTAACCGTTAGTGGTGCGTACAATAGAATTTTGCGTCACAAACTGTGAAAACGTTTACAAGTTTACAACTGAATGCAAAGCGTATTTTTTTTGAATCTGTGAAAGCGCTCCAGGGTACCGGTCCAGAGAACCGCATTCAATATGTGAAAGCGCCCTAAGACTCAGGGCCTCATCCCGGAACAGTGGAGCCGATGATCTGCGATGCTTTGTCTCTTCGACCAAAGTCCGTGTTCAGTAACAGTGCCGGTCCTGTGAACCTAGTTGTGGACTAAGGGCCGTGGGATGAGGTGGGCGCGAGGAAGGGACTGATCGTAAGGAGCCACCGCCGAGCAGATGGGCGGAACGGCTCTTTCAGCCCCTTTCTGCTGCACATGGACGGGGCTGTAATTGCCATGTCTGTGATTAATATGTACCTGGCAGGCCATCAGTCTGCACACGCACAGAGAGCTCAGGAATTTCATTCGATGCCGTCACTTATCACAGTTAAAGCATGTGATTGGCTGATTAAAATAGTACAAAAACGGGCAGCAGGGGGGAGACAGTCTGTCGGCCTTGAGGGAGCCGTCACCGCTCTCTCTGAACTCCGAGTACTTATGCAGGCAGTTCCGCACTATCCTCCTGTACCGCTTACATGTTAATAATGCACATCTACACACACATGCCATAAAGCTGCACTAGAACAACACTTTCACCAATCTGACTTGTGTCAAGTCAAAACAACTGATTTTATAAGAGCAACATCGTGAATAAATGGGTAGTTATTAGGGATGAGTTAATTTTAGCGCAAAGTGAAATAGGTACAGCTTGCAAACGTCCACGAAAGCCAGGCTTTCTCTGTTTTCATTAAGCCCCTTTCATTTTGAATCACTGTCACATTGAATTCTGCGGGCAGGGCCGTGATGCCATTCCGTGTGTGTAAGCAGCTTACTTTATAACCTATGATGTCTGAGATTCCCGTTCCCATTGGACACACTCCTGGCAGCGCCTTTCTTTAAGACAACCTGGCACCATTGAACAGAGGCACTTTCAGCAAATTTAAAGCATAACCAGGCCTTCAGAGCATGACCACATAGACCCTGATGCACTCCCAGGGCAGAATTTCAAAAAATATATTCCGCGAATATATTTGAAAAGATTAGCAATGAAATATTCATCATCCTTGAGTCATTCCACTGTCATAGAGTATTACATTAGGAAGTGAGATACTCAGTCGCAAATGTAAACAGGCCATTCGTCTCGCTTTTCTCCCGGGGGAAAAAAAAATCATGGTGCGAAATAAGGCGGTCCTAAAGATGTTTTTTAAAGGCACCTACCTCATTCTAACCATTTTAGAATATTATGGGAGTATCAGTAGTACCTTGTTACCCAGAGGGAGAAATCTGAGACCATGAAAGACCTTCCGGGAAAATACATTTACATTTTTTAAATGCTTCATGCTTGTTATGGTGAAAGGGCACAGATTAAACCTCAATAACTGTGTTTTAAGTACTAATTCTCAGGAAGCCATAAGATTGCTTCTTCTCACTTCTGTGCCATTTACCTGCATCCACCGCAAGCTGTGGCCAATGAAGTCAATTCTTTTGACATCAATAAATGACATTATTGACAGGATGTGCATTAAGTAAAATGTCCCCATGCCCACAAACATAAAACTGTCTCACTGAATATTTTTTGTTGGGTATAAGCAGTCGCAGTTTTTGGGGTGGCAGAGAGTTCAGCTGAATTCATCCTGCCTCAGCCCTTTATGGATTAGTAATTATTTGAACAGGCATTCGTCATACTAGAGACCAGTCAACATCCGCGCATTTTACATCGGCTACCAGAGATGCATTTCTGGGCCATACTTCTTCATTAACCTCTAGGCTCCAATATTCATTTGCTGCTCAAGAGCCAGGCATTCAGCATTAATGTCCATATAAAGACCAATAAAGATTTCAAAAAGGAGTATCAGAGAATGATTACAAACTAAACTGAGCATCCAACTGAGTTGCATCATGTGTTTTTAATTTGAGTGAATCAAGTGCAGGCCTATTCATTCATTTAATTAAATTAAATGCAATTTAATTGAAATTAAATCTGTGGTTAATTCAATTTGGTTTTTAAATCTTGTTTTGAGGTACGATGTCAGTCTGAGGTCTCAAGAAGTGACCCTAACCACTGACGGCTGTGTTTTTACTTGCCTTCAGTTGACCTCAACTTCAGCGTGCGGGCATTTGTTTGCACATTGCTGGCCTAAGCTAAATACATGTTTTTCAAATCTGATAGAATAACTTGAGGTTGTACAATGAGGGGGGGGTCAGTATTTTTCTAGGTCATGTCAGGTCATTGTTTAGGAATAAACATAAACAACATCACGATGTAAGAAGTGAGGCCAGAGGTCACATAACATGCAACGCGAGAAAGACAAATACAACCTTTCAGGCTAACACTCCAAATGGCGACACTGCTTTTCAAGACAAAAAAACCCCCCCCCCCCCCCCCCCCCCAAAAAAAAAAAAGCCAACTCGACTGTGCCCTTGCTGCTGATATTAGCTGAAACTAGACAGTCCTCTGTCCGTGCTGTCCACTGTACTGTCAGCTACAAACCCAGGAGAGGAACATCTCGGGCCGACAGCGTTAAGATTGCTGCTGGGACATACAGTAGTTTGAGAGATTTCAGCCAAAGATCCTTGCAATTACCTGGCTGGGTTTTGTGTCGACTCGTCTGTGTTACTGTTGAGAGAGCAGCTGGGGAAGTTGTCAGTTGGGACTTCATCATCATCTCAAACTCTGTTCATATTTGCAAAATGAGCAGCCAGCATTAGCCTACGCTATGAGACTGAGGGCCGGCGTGGGCGTGAGTGAAAAAGTCATTAGCATGTAGCTCTACTCCTTTTGGAACGACGTGTAGCTTCTTGTAATTGTATAGTGGGCTCTTAAAAGGTATTACGGGGCTCAAGTTATATTCCCTTCGCTGGTCACATGGGAAACACTGAACAGCAGCAGTAGGAAGGCAGAAATGAATGCTGCTAGGAATATCCCTGATCTATTTTTTCTTGATGACTGAATTGACTGGGTCCAGAAATAACTATCTTAAAAAGTTTAACATGGCCGTGGAATGCGTAAACCTGACTTAGTTCATTCAACTGGATTCAAACGTCCACGTTCGCGTATTTACGTGAGGTATGTTTTGGCCCTTACTCATTAGCAATATGTTTTCATCCGAGGTGGTAACAATATCATTGTAAAAATAGCGACCATACACCTAGCTAAGGCTATCTATTGTCGTGATGTTTGTTTATTGTTGACAAGAGTCTATTTATCATGTTGTTTGACCAAACCTTGATCATGTAAATGGAGCATATAAGTTAGTAATCTTAGCTATTGCTTTGTAAATTTGACCACTGTTCATTTTCATAAAATAATAAAAAATCATAATTTTGTAATTCTGCTCGATTCATTCTGTCAACATCCAGTGGTCGCGGCCCCATAAGGGTGAGGGGCAGTCGTGTTTGAACGAAGTTCAGACGGAGCTGCACTTTATCACAAAATGCAAAAAATACAATCAAATCAGAAATAAATATTTTCCCAAAATAAATTAAAACATTTAACAGACATCCAAAAACTCCCCATCCTCTTAGGAGAGGAGAGGGCGTGCTGTGAGCTGGCAGCACAATATATAGCTGCCTGCCATTGTCTTAGGGACAGTGAGTGACAGAGATCATTATAAACCAATTTAAATTTTTTATATTTATTATATTCACTTTATAAGATCATATGTGTCGTTCTCATCATCATTATTATCATTTCTATTGATAATTATTATTATTTTTAATTGTACTTATTTATTAATGTATTATTTTACATTATTGTTATTTCTAAATCCATAATAAAAACAAAGTTCTTGTTTTCATGTATGGTTACTGTTCATTTGTTTCTAGTCTTTGCTGTTTTGTATTGTTCAGTGTTAGATGTATGTCTTCGACTGTTTTAATGCAGTATGCTTTGGCAATACAGATGCAATGTCTTGTCATGCCAATAAAGCAAATTGAATTGAATTGAGTCCACGGTAAGGGAAAATATGTGTGAAACGTCACCACAATGCTCGTGCATCGTCGTGCGCGTCTGAGAAGAACACGTGATAAGCCATTTTCGGGGAGCCTTTTTCTGGTGTTCTGAAACTACATAGTATACCTTTAAAGTCCAAAATATATAATTTGTGAAATATGTAAATATAAACAGAATATCTTAAAAATGTTGAGGTTGACCTTTCACTCCTTTGCAGACCGCTGGTGGTCTTTACACCTCAGTATTTTAAGCCATGTGGTTAGATATAGCGTGAAAATGAAACACAGGAGAACTCTCGTTTGGAGACATTTTTCTTCTTGAGCCAGGACAGCTATGGAAGCAGGTATATTAAAAACAGCTTGAGCAGAAGCAGTTATTCCACTGCCTCTCAGAACAGTTAGGTTCACTCGCCCCTGTCTTTTCTGAAGAAGATAATTCTGCAAAACCCAAAGGGCAAACACCTTTTCATCTTCCAGCACTAAGCCAGCTGACAAGCCAGCCACCCAGAGTCTCTTTCACTGCCACTAAACCAGTGACCCAAGTCATCTTCCCAACATTATTAGCGGAATCAAGCAAGTGCCAACCACTTCAGATCCTTCAACTGGGAAAGATGTGACCACTTTTCTTCTTCATAAAGTGAAGTAACTCAACAAATAAGGAGCTAAAGAGTCTAAAAAATGAGAGAAGACTCAAGGCACTGGGCTGACTGACCCCATTTTAAATGTATTCACAATTTTATACTGGGCCAAACCAGTATTAATGGAAGAGTGGGGCTTGGTGTAATACCAAATTGGTGGAGTCATGATAGGGCAGCAGTAATCACGGAATTTATCAAATCAATATGTTTTTCCGTGGAGAGCAAAATCGTTTAATTTGTTCAAACAAGCCAATACTACTCATTTTATCTCCAGCCATGCTGAGGTTCAAAAAGGCTCTCCATCCTGTGAATGACAGTGATACAGCAAGCTAAGCCCAACAAAATATGCCAGACGAATGAAGAGACAATGAGAAACAGGTGAGACTATATGCCAGACTAACGAAGAGACTATGAGAAACAGGTGAGACAAAACAACATGAGGAAACACAAATCAGGTGCGGGGAGCGGAGACACGAAATGGGGAGAAAGAGAAAACACGGAACGGACTACAAATACTGAAAATAAATACAAATGGAAAAACCAGGAACAGATTAAGACGTAGAGGCATGGGACGTGACACTTTATCCCTGCAGGGCTCCAACTCCAGGATTTTTCATTTGATACAATGTCATACAGGTCTCCTTTTGGTGGAATCCTAGTCCTGCTGATTGATATTATTTTCAGTCAAGCAAGTTAATTAAGTCTCTATTTTGACCCTCAGTTAAGTAGATATACATTTTACTCATTCTAATCTCAAATAGATTTTTCCCGCTGACCAGTTTTTAAGATTTAAAAAAAGGTATGGCCCACTTAATTTCCTTCATTTACTATAAATCCACGTCTTTAGAACGAGGTTGTTTTTTCGTATTAATGCACCAAGCTAGGTGCTGCACAGAACAATCCCATTGTAATTCAAAAGACTGTCAACATGCCAGAACATTTCTGAAAGTCTGCGGCAAACTATTTATGAAAAACTGTCTGCAAAAACTCAGAAGTGGTTCCAAGGGAGCGTATGAGGAAAGAAAGTTAACGCTCCCTTTTTGAACTCAGGGTTCGAGATGAAGAACTAAACTTGAGCTGAAGAACTGGATTCTTTCACCGGCGCTGAGACTGCAGAGATGAGACTAACCATAAGACGAGAGGCACTTGTTAAACATAACATCCAACGCGAATTACGTTTTCATCTCCTGTATCTCAGTTATAAAGCAGAACATAGTCACCGGATGCAGCCATTGGATTGGAGCACTATTGTTCAGTGTAATAGGATCTTAGGGTGGCTAAGATTTAGCCAACATGGATAAACTCCTTGACTGCTACAGATTTGATAAAGATTATTGCAAGCACAGGAACTGTTTTGTCTTATAAAAAATGTGTTCCATATTCCAAGACAATTTTAAATGCAAATCCAGCAGCTATCCTCAAAAAGTGCTGTTTTGTAGGAAGTTCATGTTTCTCTGGTTTTTTTTATTTTTTATTTTTTTTTGAGAATGTGATGTATGTGTGGGCAACCAAATCTAAATTAAAAATTATACATGTTTTCTTGCAAGAGTAAGTTGGTCCCTAATTTTTTTCAAATTATTTGCAAATCTCAGCATTGCTTCATTGTGGCTTCTGTGCTACTTACTGGATGTCATTAAAGCTTAGCGGATCCTTGTAATTAAATGTTCAACGCCTGAGTAGCCATCTTAATGGTTCCACTCAGTCAATATAAAATGGAATATTTCAAATTAATCCTGAGCGTTTCTTATGGTTTTTTGTCAACTGTTTTCTTAATACTGTAAAAACGTACATTTCTTGAGGATCAAGGATGTTCTTCGTACTTTGCCAAGTAACAAATATGTGTATATACAGTATGTACAGTACTGTTAAAGTGATACTGCAGTCAAAAGCCGACTTTTCGCGTTGAAAACCGATGTTTTGGGTTAGACTATGATCATACACAATGAAAATCTCATATTGGTGTCATCTGAGTTTCTGTGTCGGCTTACCATGCGCTGTATTTCCGGGGATTCGTGACGTCCCGAAATACTTAGCATAAAAATAGGTGGAGTCTCGGCTCGTAAAGTGAGCAGAGAGCTCGGTTGCAGAGAGCTCGGTTGCAGAGAGCAGGAAGGGGGCTGAGTCAGTTCACCAAGACACACCCTTTCACTCATTGACCGTATGAATATTCATAATATGACCTTGTGGCATCATCGTCATATAACCACACCTACCCACGGCTCCAAGTTCAAATTGAAGCTGTAGAAAAGGGCATAGAAAAGCGATTGCAGTATCACTTTAAGATATAATATGTCCAATAAAGAGTTTAAAGAGTTTAAAATAAAGGGAAATTTGCCAAGTAAAAAGGACACGGTGTTGTACTATATTTAAAACCCATTGCAGAACATCCATAGTGCAAGGCACTAAAAATGTTTAATAGATAGAATAGAGATACCCATATGGCTTTAGTTTCAAAACAGTGCACTGTGGCTAACATGCCTTAGGCACAAAAATAAATAAATAAAACATTGTATTTATTTTTTGATTTTTTTTATCCTGTAGCTGTAAATGTAGTCTGGTACAAACTTGAACTCAATTAACATTTGTCTTTAACATCGATTTACAAATAACTGCGTGTTACTGTTTTGTTATTAAACATTGTTGAATGAAACATAGATTACATAAAAATGTATCCGCATTTGTGGAGGCCTCATGGTAACATCTTTTTAGCTGCACATCAAAACCTTATGGACTGATATCTTCCAGTTTACATGGGAGGGAAAAATAATCCTACAGATGTAAGTTAAATCTATAGAGAAGCCAGGTCCACGGATGTAAAACTTTCAGTCGACAATCAATTTCAGTTGCTTTTTAAATTTACAGAGATTCTTTTGAAAATGGTTGATGTAAAAATGTGTCTCTAATACAGACTGTACAGCTCATTAGGGGAAAACATTTTTCCAGGAGGGAAGTTCATCCCGGCATTCACACTTGAATATTAGTTTGATAGAATTTTGCATATCAGATAGCAGAGACTAAAACTGCTTCCACATTAAAAAAAATATATTTTGTTGAAGGCTCCAGCAGTGGCATGAAACAGTTTGTAAGCATTATGAAATACTGTATTTAAATATAACCATGTTCAACAATGCAGGTTTATTGTGTGGTTTGATAGGTGCGATCATAATTTAATCTATTTGGGGGGTGTGCTGAATCGATGATCTCGTACCGAGTAATTCTGTGTGAAAAATATTTTCAGAGAAACCTCTCTTACTTTCTTTAGAAGATAAATTGTTTGTTTTTAGAACAAAGCCTGTTCTTAGCTGGAATGTATGCTATGGTATTGATTCCTTGTGTGGGAAATGTAATCTGTGTCTTTCCCAAAGCGCCATGCCGAGCATGAACTTGACTTCTGTAGGAATTTTATTTATTTATTCATTTGGTCAATGTCACTTTCCTCTTGTTTTCATCTGATTGTAAAAACTGCCACTGAAGGAGCATACAAAGACTTTGTACATGTTATTTCCATGGTTTTCTTTGTGTCACCCCCACTTGAAACCTTGAATACATTTGCCTAAAAGGACAATCGATAGATTAGATTAATAGATGAGAATATGTAGAATGATGTTAATATTTGATATTTGATAATCAAGATCCTAAAGTAAATTTTACCGTTGGACAGAAATGATACTGCGGTGACACTTTTTGATGCAATGTTTTGGAACAAATAATTAGCTTTTGAGTATTGCTTCAATCTAAGTGCATTGCATGCCAACAAAGTGAAGGCCTTAAATATCATATCTAGATAGTACACAAGATAGTACAGGGAATAAGCCATAGCCATAGTCTTGCCATACTAATTCAGCAACAAATAGTAAAGATTAATGTGAAATAATCATGTCATGTAAAAAACGTAGAAGGATGTATATGACTAGGCCAATGTGAATACATAGGGCATAGGGCACGAAGGGCTCTATTTCTGTGTGGTTTATGCACACATATAAAACGTACGCACACATATGAGTAAGATGTTCCATTTATCATTATGATTCTGAATTACTCCAGGGAATACTTGCTGATTGCTGAGGACCATATATCAGGGTTAATCAAATGATTAGATGCATAATTTGTTGACTTGGTCAAATATAATACCAGTCTTTTTACGGAATGCTTCAGATGCACTGTAACACAAAGTTTACATCTCTACACTGATTTATGGAGATTTAACGCAACGTTCCAGTGGCTAGAATAGTGTTTTTTTGCTTCTCGAGAACAGTGGATGCTGTCATTGTGTAATGAGAACAGGAAAAAAACTGTTGATATTTCTCAGTCTCCATGCATTGCAGAATTACTCTAACTTCCAGAAGATGAAGACAGGAAACCTCACTTCTCACCCGAGGCATTGTCTGGGGTATAGCATTTCACTATATACAATTCCAGTAGCTATCCAATTGATAGCTGTGGCAAAGATCGTGCCACAGAAATATGTGTAGACCGAGCAGAGGGACATAACTGAAACAGTGGGGCTTGCTGTCGTGGCAGCAGTACTGCGGGCCATTGAAAACTCTCAGGCAGAAAAGGCTCATTCAGCTAGTGGTGGCCTGATGCTAATTATTATGTACAAACTACATGAACAAAGATTATAGCAAAACTTTTATTCCTCTCTGGCAGAATGACACCTGACATGAATTGCTAATTATAGACTGTATCTGACAAAATGAATGCATTTGCATTAACATGCGGTGTAGTTTTGGACATTCATTATAACGTACCATGGGATATTTCACCTCTTGCTGCTGTCATATTTTGAAATGCATAACCACCAGTCCCCATTCCAATTATATACAAGTTTTTAGTGCATTTAAAAGGAGCGGTCGATCCATTTCTAAGAGGAAATTTTACACATTTCAGTTTTTGGTAAGGCTATATGCAGTACCACTTCATGTATTGCACTTTACAAAAGGTTCCCACTGAGTTTGAAGTATGAAGGGAATACTCACTAGTGTGACTGTTGAAATTCACAAGCATGCCCACCAACTTCCAGATTTAGCTGCATTTGTTGAAGTAACCCGGTGATAATTGCAAACCATTTGCATCTATAACCACGACACAGCAATGCAATTTTACAAGATGAGGCTCCTGATGACAGCTGCACAGTGATGTATAAGATGTGTTTATTTATATAGATTGTTTGTTTATTTATGTTTATTTATTTATTTTGGATTGCATATTAATTTTAGTTTCTGCCAAGTCCTTGATGCTTGATTTGGTATTCTGTTGAAACCTAAAAATACTAATAAATATAGCCAAAATTGATTTGGCTTATAAATTCAGCAAAAGGCTAGTCACATTTTCAAGATAAGGAAATGCTATAATCAGGGTTTTTGTGTTTTATAACCTGTATTTCAGTAGAAATGTACTATGTTCACGGATAGCCGCTGTAGTTGAAAATGCAAATGTGTAGTGACTGGGATCAAGTGGTTATTACTGGAATAAAGTGAGATGAACTATGATGAGATTGGTGCAATTCATTGTGGATAGAAGTATGGGGATGCATACGGTTTGTAGTACAATAAATTTGCAGTACTCTACTTACATACTGATTACTGACATAGTGGGCTCAAGGCACAGATGGCACAATAAGCTTACTGTCTGTTGAGGCTTTCAATGGCATTCATAAAAGCTGATTAACTGCTATGAACTTGATCAATTCACAAAAAAAGCCACAATTTCAACATTCAACCATGGGCGGAGATCAAGCCCCCCCACCTAAGTGATTATTGCAAGAAATAAATGCACCCTTGTTGCTACGCAATCAGCCAAAGTGTAGGCCTACTACACACACCCCGTGACACACCCACACTGTGTTTTCTTTAGTCTGCGAATGCGTAAACTGCCATTTTGTCATCAGGTGCAGATCGAAAATGGATATCTGCCGCTTTTTGATGAAAAGCAATGCGCTGCTCAAATAAACGAATCTCGCGACATGCAGTGAGCAGGCCTATAGCTTTTCTGGTATGTACAGGCAATGTGTGGTATGGTGCTGAATGGTGCAAGCCTGAGTGTGGATGTGTTGTGTTGTATGGTTTAATGGCAATAAGTGTTTTAGTGTTTGCACTGTAGTGCTATGGTTGTGAGTTGATAGTATAGATTATATACTATCCTATATACTATATAGGATATACTAGTCTATAGGCTATACTAGGCTATATACTAGCCTATACTACAGGCATAGTATAGGCTATTCTCAATCCTCCCGGTCCACAATCTAGGGCGGCTAAATGTCCATCATTGAGCTGGACGATACGATTTTTATCCAGCTGTCCTCCATCCGAGGCAGCCTTGTGCTGGACGCATATCGGTCCGGCAATTGTGAAAGTAACGTGAAAATAATAGTATATAGTACAAATGTGTATATATTCCTAAATCTTATCGGCTCAGATTTACATACACTTAGGTTGAAGTCATTAAAACTCATTTTTAACCACTCCACAGATTTTACGTTAGCAAACTATAGTGTTGGCAAGTCAGTTAGGACATCTACTTTGTGCATGACACAAGTAATTTTTCCAACAATTGATTACAGACAGAATATCTCACTTTTAATTAATTATATCACAATTTCAGTGAGTCAGAAGTTTACATACACTAAGTTGACTGTGCCTTTAAATTAAAAAAATTTCATATTTGGTCGCATATCTGGTACTCTCCTTTGCATGCCATGACTTCCTGATGTCTGTGACCCAACAACATCAAAAGACTCTTGATATCTTACTTTGAGGTACTCTTACAAGCGATACTATAACCTCTTTACGTTTGAATGGATCTTCATGGTAATTGGGGGGTGGGACTAGATTAAGGTGTAAATTACACGGGACTCTGAGGTATCAAACGAGCCTCAAACCATCACTCTGCTGCCATGCATGCAGTAGATATGAATGGATCACTTTAAGGGTTGTTTCTCTTGACTCATTTTTCTATTGAACTCAATGGAAAAATAAGTCAGGAGAAACAACAGTAGCTGCAATCTAAAACCACAATTTCCCTGACAATCCTTTTTTGTCCAGCTTGTAATAACACTATGAAAGTGTTTTAAAAAATATATATTTCTACCGTTTATTATGCATAGTCATACCAAGCTGACACTTGCATTGTTGCAACATCATCAGTTTTCTTCTGTGTTGAAAACACGTTTTCTTTTTTACAGTTTTGGTCTTATGGGAAGCAGCATTTTGACAATGGGTGTGTGTGTGCCTGTGCGTTTGTGTGTGAGTGTGTGTGTGTGTGTGTGTGTGTGTGTGTGTGTCTGTGTGCATATATATATATATATACAGTGGTGCTCGAAAGTATTCATACCCCTTCACTTTTTGCACACAAATTTTGTTTTAACTTTGTCATTATGGGTTATTGAATGTAGATTGATGGGCAAAAATGGCAATTTTATCCATTTATAATTAAATCTACAACAAAATAAAGTGTGCAAAAAGTGAAGGGGTATGAATACTTTCGAGCACCGCTGTAGTATATACAGTGAGCACCCTTAATTAATTGAACAATGACACATTTTTTATTACTTTGGTTCTGTACTCTAGCACTTTGAGTTTGAAAGGATACAATGACAATGAAGTTGATGTGCAGACTGTCAGCTTTAATTCAAGTGTATTTTCATCCATATCGGATGAACCGTTCTATAGAAAGTATAGAATTATAGAACCGTGTATATATATATATATATATATAGAGAGAGAGAGAGAGAGAGAGAGAGAGAGAGAGAGAGAGAGAGAGAGAGAGAGAGATGCTTGGGGAAAAATGGCAGTAAAGGAAAATATGTTTAAAAAATGGAAAGGAGATTTACTGCTGATGACTGTGCACCACCAGCACAAGGTCTTTTGGTCTCTTTCCATATGTCAGATCCTATTAAGCCAACAGTTCATCCCACCCAAACCCCTTTGCAAAATTCAGAGCAAAGCAAATGGGCAGGAGCTGACAAGGTGACAGGTTAGTACAGTGTTTGCCTGATGAAATTGCACAAGCAGCGAATTATTTATTGAGTGTTTACTTGTCACACAAAGCTTTTATAAAAGGAGAAGCAATCTAAATATATTATATGCATGCGCAAAGGAAAACAAAACTAAGCTAAAAAAGGTTTTTGCAACAGCTTCACAAAATGTTTTTGAAATACAAATGAAACAGAAATGTAGTCTTGTAAAAAATAAATAAATAAATAAAATAAGGCAGGGGAAAATGAACCAAACTGTGGATTTGCAAATCTACCAATGGAGGAGTTGCTTTTGAAAACATACAAAAAATACTACAAAAGTATACATGAAATATATACAGACGGGTGACAAATCAAAGAAAAAACCTACATAAAGTGTCTTAGTAAGATGTTGGGCCACCACGAGCCGCCAAAACAGCTTCAATGCACCTTGACATAGAGTCTACCTCTAGTCTAGCATAGATTCTAGTTTCTGGAAATCTACTGGAGGGATGGAACATAATTTTTCCAAAAAATATTTCCTCATTTGGTGTTTTGATGGAGAGCTCTGTCGAACACGTCGGTCCACAATCTCCCGTGGGTGATCAATTGGGTTGAGATCTGGTGACTGCGAAGGTCGTAGCAGATGATTCACATAATTTTCATACTCATCAAACCAATCAGTGACCCCTCGTGCCCTGTGGATGGGGGCATTGTCATCCTGGATGAGACCACTCCCATCAGGCAGTGACTCTTTTCTCGGGGACAAGTGGACCCAAACCAGGCCAGAAAAATGCCCCCCACAGCATAGAAGAGCCACCGCCCCCCTCCCCCACACTAGGGTTTTTTTCTTTAATTTGTCACCCATCTGTACCTAAGACAATGCTCTTAGGTAAAAGGATGATTTGAGATCAGATTCATAATTCATCCCATCACAGGAAAAAAATGCCTATACTTCTGCTGCCTTGAGAAAGTGAGACTTGAAGGCAAATCACTCAAGCATGGAAATGTGTAATAAGAATAATTATTAATCATAATCAAAGAACAAGTGTCTCTGACACTGGGGACGCCTGTAACCATGTCGAAGGGAGTGGGGGGCGGCGAGGTGTCAGTCGAGGTAGTCTGCGGCCATTTCACACAGAATACTGGCCAAACAAACTGAGAAGCTGCAAATGCATTCCGGTCCTCCTCACCTCAGATCGATACTGTAGGAGTGCTTTTGCTTGTTCGCTTCGAGCCAAACACAGGAAATCAGACGACACTCTGAGATCCAGTTTTTTTTTCTCCCTTCCTAGTGTTGTTTTTCAATGCCTAACGACCAAAGGTATTGCATGGCCCGCCCTACGGCTGTACATCCTCCATCGGTTCTGGAGAGCTCCCGAAACGTGTAGGCAATCGCTCTTTCTTTTCGCCTAATGTTCGTCTGATTGGGAGCTGCACAGTCAGTGTGCTGGGGGACTGCTTCACTCGCACAGCTGGTACGTGATGCAGACTAAAGCAGAAAGCACCCCGCTGAGTAATGCCCTCTGCGTCCCCTCATAGCGCTTTTGGAAGAATCCTTTAGCGTAGCTCGCTAGCTGTGTCGATATAAACCTCGGGTTTCTAGAACCACATGAGGCCCATTTAAAATCGATACGTGAAAAGTTAACTGAACAAACCAACAGTTAATATTGTAAACAGTGTACGTGCCACTATACCGATAACCTATCTTTACGCAGCTCTACCTATAACATTAATCCCAAAAGGAAATCAAAAAAGAGAGAATGGGTAGTGAAAGAGTGAGGGGAGCCATGGCGCAGACTGGAGAGGTGGGTCTTCAGTCTTTGTCAGAAGATGGGCAGGATTTTTGCTGCCCTGACCACAGTGGGAATATCATGCCAAATAGACTAGCAGCAAGGAGCTGTTAGCAGAAAAAAAAACCTGTTTGAGTACTTAATCATTAATTTGGATCTGAGTACTGTAGGACAATGAAGAAGTCTTGCAGAGAAACTCTCCACCAGGAAGAGCGCCCCGCTCTCAATCACTGTCCAGTAACTGCTGTGATCAGAGATGTAAGTGCGGTCCATGCCAAAAACACGGCAGCGTCAATCTATTGTGTCAATCTTGCGCTGCCTGACACTCAAAACAGACTAACTCACCGTTATATCTTCATATATTCATCTTTGAGATGTGACATTGAAAAAATGGGGGGAAAAACCGACCACTATGAAGTGAAGGAATGTTTAATGGACTGGGTGACAGTGCGGCGGCTTGAAGTACAGAGCAGCGGAATGTGGAGTAGAAAGGAGCAGTTGGATGTTTCTGTACCTCACTGTTCCTCCCTCCCATGACGAACAGTGCTTGAGATGGCCAGCTGTGGAAATGGGTAAAGACCCGTGAGGATCCCTGGTGAGGGTTTTGGCGAAAGTGAAACGCATTAACAATGCATGGCTTGATGCTGTTAAGCTTTGATTGTGGATGGTTTTTGGGGAGCCTTCCAGATGGTGGATTTACTGCAACGGCGCTCAATTATAATGTGCCCTTTGGTGGCGTGTTTGTCCTTGATGGTATTTCTACACATCAGACTTCTAGGTTGTAGAGGGGCAAAGGTTTCGTTTGAGGTGGTGTGACGCCTGGTCTGTGGGAGGCTGAAGTCTGGAGTTTTATTCTTTGTCTATCGACAAATCTCTGTTCTCAGAAGCGGCTGCGTGCCTTAGTCCAGCCTAGTGTGGTTTGATGACTGAAAACATATACATGAGTGTTTGCTAAACATAAGCTCTCAAATTGCTTTGCAGCAACTTTTTTTTTTTCCTTCAAAGGGGCTCTTCAGAGAACATATGGGAAGGGCTTTTTAGCCAAATACACTGAGGGAAAGAGAGTCTTCGTTGGTGTGGCTCTGGGAAAAGATTGCTGATTGCTGACTGCTTTTAGTGTGTGAGTGACTGTGTGTGAGTGCGTGTGAGTGCGTGTGTGTGTGCGTGTGCGTGTGTGCGTGCGTGTGTGTGTGTGTGTGTGTGTCTGTGTGTGTGTGTGTGTGTGTGTGTGTATGTGTGTGTGTGTGTGTGTGTGTGTGTCTGTTTGTGTGTGTCTGTGTGTGCGTGTGTGTGTGTGTGTGTGTATGTATGTGTGTGTGTGTGTGTGTGTGTGTCTGTGTGTGCGCGTGTGTGTGTGTGCGTGTGCATGTGTGTCTGTGTATGGGCAGATTTGTGTGCGGGCATGTTGCTACTACAGGCACACATGCATAGCTGTACTTGCATATCATGATCACGCGCCTGTGAGTACGGATTAGCCCCCTTTCTCACCACTGCAGTAAATTAACACAGCTATTTTACTGTAAAACTGTCTGACTGTGAGGTAGAGGACTGATGTACAGTATCCAGCCACATGCTGTAAAGGCCAGCACAGTATAACACCCTATGGATCACATGTCCTGGAAGTTGTGAAGTAATAGCAACGAGAAATTAGTAGAAACAATTTTAATACAAACACTGTTCAGGTGTAGGATAGCAGGACATGTTTCACTTGTATGTGAATGGACAATATAGGGATATTAGTTTTAGTTTTTCACATTTCTCATTTCAATCCTAAACCATCTCCAGTTGTAGTATTTATTTGTAAAAACTAATTATGGCTCTTAACTTTGGCAATCCCTGATTGGCTGCTGTGTTGCATGCCAGATTGGGGAGTTTCTTCAGGGGATTTGGCATAAGCTGTTTAATCCTACAGTATGTGGTGCTTACAAGGAAGTAGCAAGTAGAAAGCTGTTTTCCCCATAGATACTGTGACCTTGCAAAGAGGAGGTGAGCGTGCATGCGTGCATGCGTTTATGCACATTGTGCATATGAGTACACTACATATTAAATTAGTATTTTTTATATCTGCAAACCCCAGTCTTGTTTGTTGTCTGCGGTATCACTGAAAAACACTATACAAGTTTCTGAACTGATGATATTTACAGTGTTTATATATATATATATATATCAGTAAATCAAAAATGGCAGTTCATATCAGCTAATTTTGTGTGTATTAAGCCTTATCGTTTTCTTTATTTTGAATCGCCACATCACTACCGAGTTATACGTGATGTGATGTTTTTCTTTGTGGTTATTTTATACAAACAGCTCCTTTGGGGGTCAGCCATTACCATGATGTTTTTGGTGAGCAAATGATCAGAAAGATATAGTGCTAATGGAATGAAGGCAGTATAGAGCCAACATAAATCTAGTTATGGTATTTAAAGGAATAAGGGGAAATAAAATGAGTGAAAATATACGACCGTGTCTCGAGTCATTTTTTGAATTCCTGACACATTCATTCGCTCAACAACACTATTTCACAGCATAGAGGCAGAGGGGAATGCTTTTGGTGTCTATAAATTAAGCCAATCAGCAACTCTGGATCCTGTTAGCTTTATTACGGGCCTGAAATAGCGGTAGCAAAAAGCAATCCTGCGCTGTTGTATTTCACACGGCGGTGAAGATAGTAGAAATGCAAAAGTGGACGGAATTCCAAAGTTCTTGATTAAAATTCTAGGTTATATAAATGGTAGTGGGAAAAGAACTTCCTGTAATTCTCTCATGTTCTGTTCCACCCCCCCGGGAGATGCAGTTCTATGATTAGAGAAGCGGTGTGCAACAGTACTTTGTATTCTGTTTGCAACATGCTTGTGGAGGCCTTGGTAATGAAGGCCTGATGTAATTTAACGCCAAAGAAACTGAAAATGAACTGACTCGGACAGAAGAAGAGAGTTTATCTGAGTGATCCCAGTTTCAGACTTTTGCTGAAACTGCACTTTGCCAGTCTTATGTTCATTTACTGATTCGTGTGTCTTTCTCTTTCTCCGTGTTCGACTGGGATTATGTAACCCTTCCACTAGCTTACAGTGCCTTTGTCATCATCATGCATAACGTGTTCAGGATACTAATTGACAATAAACCGAACCTAAACTGATTAGATATTATGCAGTAAAAGTAATGATGGTAAGATTTATAAAAATGTATGTAAATATTTTACATGGACAAAGGAGGAAAATCAAGGCTTTACAAGCAATTTATAGTAATTTGCGGCACACACACACCCACACACAAACAGACACAGATAAAGAAACACACACACAGAGACACAGATAAAGACACACACACACAAAGTGGAAATATATCAGCCAGTTTTGTCACACCTATAAAGGCGCTCTTCCCATATCCACCTAAGACCTGGCAATTAATTTTTGTTATGTCTTGATATGAGTCTCTGGTCTTAATCTCAAGAACCATATATTGCACTCTGCTGGAACTTACAGTACAAGGGACATTAAGTAAAAATACAATAAATTATAATGTTGAAAATGTTTTCACTGTAATATGTTTATACTTAAAAACTATTTCTACCAGGTCTCAGGAGGCTACGGTCTCAGAGTCCATTTTATGTATGAAACTATTATTTATTTTTTCTGGGGAGTGCTCTCTAGGCAAGCATATGTTGCAATATCATTTGTACAATTACATAACCTAAATATCACAATGTGATTACTGCACATTGCATCTCTTCAGTACAGCATTTCTAATGGCTTTAGCCAAAGTAAATGGTAAATGGTAAATGGACTGCACTTATATAGCGCCTTTATCCAAAGCGCTTTACAATGGCCTCTCACTCACCCATTCACACACACATTCACACACCAATGGCGGCAGCTGCCATGCAAGGTGCTAGCCTGCTCATTGGGAGCAATTTGGGGTTCAGTGTCTTGCCCAAGGACACTTCGACATGTGGACAGGAGGAGCCGGGGATCGAACCGCCGACCCTGCGATCAGCGGACGACCCGCTCTACCTCCTGAGCCACAGCCGCCCTACTGGTTCCTAGCCACTTCCTAGTAGTTTTGAAACCTGTTTTTTTAATGTTGCCCTCTTTAAAATAGGCCTGCATAATACATGTCATCATTGTAGACGATCCAATAAAGAACGTTAAAGTAAACCACTGTGAAATCTGTAGCGTACGGTCGAAAACACTTCCTTGGCAGGCCAGGCACATTTTTGCTCTCACATTTTAGCTGCATTATCGTCTCTGCTGGACGCTTGCCTTAAAACATCGCCTCGAACAGAGATGTATATTAGCTTGCAAAGGAGAAAGAGAGAGAGAGAAAGAGATGGAGGTTGAGGCAGTATTTCTGCCAAATTTGTCGCAGGACAATCATTCACTCTGGCTCATTGGAAATGTGTTGACATCTGGGGTGAAAGTTCCTCCATATCGACAAATAATGAGCTTTCCTATGTCAGCTTTGAAATTAGCTTCACAAAGCAGAGCTTTTAGCAACAGTGGAAGCCAGCAGTCTAATCCTGTTATGGGACACAGAGATGTGCCGACTCCTGGTGGCAAATCTAATCTGTTGTGCTTTGAGAGTAAGCACTTTTTCCCTTCGATATATATTTTTTTGTTTTTCTTTTCAGCTAAAATGGCAAGTGGGTATGTGTCCATGGGAGGTATAAAAAATGGGTAAAAAATAACTAACTGCAGAATTCTTATTGTTCATTATTTTATGTTCCATGATTTAAACCACCAACCATATGGGAGGCTTCCTAAAGAAGTGCAGTTAGTAGTAGTAGACTATGGCCTATCAATGTGTGCATGTGTGTAAAATGCATACATTACATATTAAAATAGTCTTTTCTTGCCAAATACAGTTTGGCAGGTACATTTCGGAGATGCAAAATGACCATGTTTGGCTCTATTTGCCAACTTGCTCTTGTCAAGAATAAATGATAATAAATAAATACATAAATTATCAAAATTGAATGGAGCTATAGCAGTGTGAGCAAACTCACCCACTTGGTGTGGGGCGGGTCTTTTAGGTGCTTCACAGCAACATTGCATACTTACTTCATTAACCCTATCTTAGTTGCTCCTGACGTCACCACCACCACCACTGTGTCATGCCACGTCCATTGGGAAATAGCTTTAAGGACCATGCAGGGCCTGTTCTTACTCTCTTTTATGTGGGTGGGTGAGGAAGAAGGTACCTCATCACAAATTCAAAATGGGGGACTGATGGGTTCTGAGTTTTGTCCTATAAGAGTAATTTTGCATGTGTGTGTGTGTTGATCAATGATTTGGTGTAGCAGGTGAGGACTGATCTTTGGACAGGCCTCTGCCTTCCCTGACCGAACATCTAGCTGCCATAAGTTATCAGGTATGACTACTCGCGTGGGTTGTTCAGCTTCTGAGAGTGTACATTATTAATAGTCACTGAAAAGTGCTCATTACTCTCAGCTATGAAACTGCAAAGTATGAACATGTTTATGCCTGTGTGTTTGTGCGGGTTTGTGTCTGCATGCGTGTTTATGTGTGTACTCACTTGTGAACACATGTTTATGTATGCTTTGATGTGTGCATGCGGGTGTGTAGTTACACACATGTGAAATCCTGATAGCACATGTCACTGAAAAGTGCTCATTACTCTCAGCTATGAAACTGCAAAGTATGAACATGTTTATGCCTGTGTGTTTGTGCGGGTTTGTGTCTGCATGCGTGTTTATGTGTGTACTCACTTGTGAACACATGTTTATGTATGCTTTGATGTGTGCATGCGGGTGTGTAGTTACACACATGTGAAATCCTGATAGCACATATCCAGACTGATGGAGTTTGTGCCTACTGACACGGTTCACCAGGAGAGATGACGGCACGGTTCCCGGAGATTATGCTTGCCGCAAACCGTTTTTTTTCCACTTTTTCTCGTGGCGCTCTTTTCAGAACTAAATTGACATGTAGTGAGCGCATCATTATGGGCGAGCCAGTTAAACGCCTGATAAAGCAAATTTACAAGCAGTGAGAGGTGTGAGAGAGAGGCACTTTCTGCAGGGCTGCCTGTGTATTATAGTTTTTGCTGTGTAATCTTCAATATAAAAAATGTTTTTGTACATGAGTTGAGGGACCACAGGTGCTGGGAGAAAGTGCTGAGCCAGCCTAAAATAAACACTCCACCCTTTCAAGATCACCAAGTTTCTCAGTCCACCATAAGATTACAGCAGGGATTTTGATATCATTAAAATGCACCAAAATTGGTTAGTTATGGTGTCCCGTTAAATATGGAATTTAGTCTTATCTGTTTGTATGAAAGATTAATACAATAACCTGATTTAATTACTGATTTGTTAATTGTTAAAGTGACACCACAGACTGGTATAAATTAATTTCTGGTTGTAATAGTAATAATAATAATACACATAGCTGCAAGCAGCAATACATGGGGTCCAAGCAAAGGGTTGTAATTTTGTTATAATCATGTTACATTGGTTTCCTTTTACAATTGACTCTCAGAAGGTATATCTGAGACACATGTAGCTGCATGACACGAGTGTCTAAACATGAATATGTATAAAAGGTAAAACTGTTTTCAGGCCACCACCTTCAGTTAGTTCTGGGTAAACTGAATAATTTGAGAAGATCTTTATGAAATGTGAAATTTCTTTGTTCTTTCCTGGAGATACTGAAAAGTTCCCATCATGCAACAATGAGACTAAATACAACAATTCCACAGCCAGATTCTTTCTTTCAATGTAGTCATTACCAAAGCTACATAGGTCTCACTCATGTGGTTAGGCCAAAACTGGGGACAAAGGAAAATTAATAATAGCATTTCCAAAATGGCGGCTAATCCAAAATGGTGGCCAATCCAAGATGGTGGCGATATATTTAGTACACATATGTGGTTCAGATGAGGAAATTGATCACTACAACAAGTTTTAAGTAAAAAACGTTACATTTTCTGAAGAAAATGTGAGTGAGTTTGATTTCTAAGTCTAAAGCGTATTAATTGCTCATTGTGCTATGAGAGCAATAATGGTAGAGAGGGCATTAGGGGCAGAGGGGGCCAGGGCCAATGGTAGAGAGGGCATTAGGGGCAAAGGGGGCCAGGGGCTATGGTAGAGAGGGCATTATGGGCAGCGGGGGCCAGGGCCAATGATAGAGAGGGCCTTTGGGGCAGAAAGGGCCAGGGCTAATGGTAGAGAGGGCATTGGGGGCAGAGAGGGCCAGGGGCAATAGTAGAAAGGGCATTAGGGGCAGTGGGGGCCAGGGCTAATGGTAGAGAGAGCATTAGGGGCAGAAGGAGCCAGGGCCAATGTTAAAGAGGGCATTAGGAACCGGGGACAGAAAAAAATGGTAATAGCATTTGCGAAATGGCGGCCAATCCAAGATGGCAGCGACATGTATGGGACATACATATATTCTAGATGAGGAAATTGATCACTACAGCAAGTTTTAAATGTCTCAAAAATAATGGTGATTTTTAATTCATTTAGAAATAAAAAATATATATTATGCTCTATAGCGCCACCATTTGAAACAATGAAACCAAATTTCATTAATATCCATCAAATAATTGAAGAGTTATTAATATTTTTGTGACTAGCCATGCCCACAACAGTTTTTATTGGCTCACTGTGGTCAGGATATTTGGAATATCAGGAAAAATGCTTCCTTAATTTTTTTCCCCGCTTCACTGAACAAAAGGGTGTTAGTTGCATGTTGATATGTCAAATGGTCTCGGAGGAGTTGAACATGCAAGTGTTAAATGCAAATTTGCAAAAAATCCAATATGGTGGACCGCATTGGTCGTAATAGCAAAGTTGTTTGCCATAAACCAAGAAATATGAGGCAAAAATAATTTTGAAGATAGGCCAAACGGTTCAAAAGTTATAGCCCAAAACATTAAATTTGTTTCTATAGCGCCACCATCAGGTCAATTGGGTTGAAATGCACTGTACATGTGTCATGTCACAGTCTCTACATGTTTGCAAAGTTTCAGCAAAAGTGCAAAAGTTATCAAGTGGTTTTGCAGCAATTGTAACAAATGTGGGAATAATAATAACACCAGCAATAACAATAGGGTTCCAGCACTACGTGCTTAGACCCCCTAATAATAATATGATTCCAAGTGCATTAAAAAAAATCATAACAATTAATTGTTCCTAAGCATTTGGTAAGTTGCTAAGATTACGTCCACGGAGTATTATAGTGTTGCACCCTTTCAAATTCAGTATTCAGATTACTGTCCATCAAAAAACACAAGTAAATGTGTGCAGTGAGGGCTAACATCTTACAGGATTATTTATAGACATTGCATTTGCAGTGGACATCTAATTAGCACATTATGGCACAAACAAACAGTCAAAACAAAAGATTAAAAAATAATAATAATTAATGCTCGCGAAAGAAAATCTGCCTGTACGTCAATCTTTCAGATTGCTTTCATGTACTAAAGAGCCAAGCTTTAATGATGGCAAATGGCAAACACTAAAAAAAGCCCTGTCAAGTCTCCTGGTGTGACACCTTGACATGTTGAAGGTTTCCAAAAATCTGGTCTCCTTGTCCTACCACATATTTGATGCCCTTGACTGAGATTCATTGTCATGCATATTGGTTTACAGCAAGAACGACAAAAAAAAAAGATATAAAAAAAATAAAATAATAAAATAGCATGGCTGTGGTAGGCCTTTAAATCTGGCCATCTGTACCAGCACTGAACTGTTGCCTGTCCAGCATAGGGCTGTGTCTTTAGCTCATAAAATCTAAGCACAAGAACAGATGAGCTGACCTTGTCATCACTGATGTTCGGCAGACACTGAAATAAAAACACCAGTGTTAGAGTTTAAATATTTGGCAGACATACACACACACACACACACACACACACACACACACACACACACACACATACACACACATACATACACACAAATACACACACACACACACACACACACACACACACACACACACACACACACACACAGGAGAGGCAGTATTTATGAGCAGATGCATCCTTTCTCCTGTCCAATCAGAGATTGGATATTAAAATGCTTTGCAGAGATAGTGTCATTCAGGCTGATGGAAGTGAAGATTACACAATATCGTCATTATTTAAAACAAGGCTGGTGCCAGTGGGACTGTGGTAAATCTTTCAGCACAACGTTCCATGATTGTATTCGCGCAACGCTCACACAAGGTTGTAATTCATCTGGTAAGAGACAGGGCAGGGTGGCCCGACAGAAATTACAACCTGGTTCCACACGCGATGGCCACAAATCGCTAACGATAGCGCCTCGGCCGTCCTTTTCACCTCAGTTAACATCTCCGCTGATCAATGTGCATGAAACTGCATGTGAGGGTCTTGGTTTTAATAATACCTTTTTAACAAGCTGAAGTGGCAACATTTTGGTTGTTTTACTCAATGTCATGCAACACAATAGATACTTCTGCTAAAATTATTATACCCTCCATGCTCCAAAAGTATACAAATGCCAGCAATTTAAAAGTAATTCCATTTTCCTGCATGTGTGAATTGATTGTTGCATCTTTTGATAACTTGATTGACTTGCTAATAGGATTTGTTGTGGACTTGGCAGGTTGCCCACAAGGCAGAGTGGTGCATCCTGGTGACAGAGTACATCTTTGCTCAAGTATTTTCATTTAACCTTGACTTGAAAGAGGGAGCCGCCACCTCTATTCTTTTAGATAACTGTGTCCTTCAGCCATCAGAATGTTTGTTTAGTTTTTGTACTAATGTCAATTTTGTCATCATATTTCCATTCATATCAGAAGCAGCCAATCAATCATTTACACACACATACATGCATACAGATTTAAAACATAATGGCAGCCTGTTCCATTTTTGGAACCTGTTTTGATTCAATATAGATAAAATATCATTTTTCAATTCACTGATTGTTGACTCAATTATTAATTTGACTTTAAATTAGCCTACGTGAGGCACAATTAATAGGCAACAGGATGTAGGCTGTCACAGTATAGTTACAGTATATGAGGTGAATTAATGCACTCATTAAGGCACATGGGGATTCTGGATTCTAGCACCCTTGGAATTTCATATCAATAATTTGGTACCAGACAGATTTGGGGAAAGATATCAGCTGGTGTTCTATTTCCAGCCCATGGATGGGCTGAGCGCTGTTGAACTGAAGCTCGGCATTTTGCTGTGATCTACGCTCAGAGGTTCTTCCGACATTATGAGAATGAGAATGCTTAGTACGGATCCCAGATGTAAAATAATGTAGGTGGCTCACTGCTCTTAAATCAAGTGGTCCTTAGTGGGGCTTTTAAAGCAGGTGCACCTTATCCTCTGCTGATTAAATCAGCAAGAAAAAGGAAAGGCCTTGCGCAACACTGTTCTTACTAACACATTTTGTTTTATATAAACAAAAGAGTGTAGTTGGTTCAGTCATGATAATGCATAGATATTCAGAACAACAACTGCAGCCACTTAGTAGTGTCACACTCCTTAAGTTATATACAGCACTTGGGCTGTCAGGAAGAAATGGTTAGTAACACGCATAAAAATGTTATCAGGTTATTCAGTACCAGCCAACTGTGGTGAGTTTTCTTTTACAAAATGGCTACCATGTGTCACTCAGGCAGACAAAACTCATTGAGGTTGTAGAGATGGGTCACCTCCCATCTAAATGTAGAATGCTTTGAGATCCATGAAAAGTGCTATGTGAAATTAATCTAGTTTAATAACATTTCCCAGAATGCTCTGATGAAGGACAAGGTTTGCAAAATGCATCCCCAGCATTTGTAGCAATAAAAGTAAAAACAGTTGTGCACCTTAACCATTGCTTGATTTTTTCTTTGTCTTTTTCTTTTCTTTTTTTTTGTTGGAATATTCCATTAATATAGTGAACTGGAATTGTTATATATTACAGAAAGTGGTACTGCATACAGTATGCATGTGTCCTTCAATGCTTCTTGGAAAAAAATGCTCTTAAATACATTTTCAATATATATTTTTTGTATATTAAAGCACATGTAGTTCACACTTTAAACAAATTCTCCATAAGAAGGTTTGATATAGCATATGCAGTGTTTCCCACAGGATTTTCTGAAACTCAATTTCAACAGCTAAATGTATCAATTTGGTGTTTTTTGAGATTAAAATATAAACACTAGATCCACAATTTTTTCCTGATTCAAACATGGGAAATGGACCGCGTGAAATATATAGAATTTTGGCTAGTTAACTTTTTTTTGGCTGGACAGCTAGCTAACATCAGACCACCAGAAATGAAAAAAAAAAATACAGAAACCATCACAATGCATTTTAACCTGTTCTAGCCCAAAGCTCAGCTCTGTCTTAAGTGGGATTGAAAACTACAATAAAAACAAGTTGAATACGTGTTTATTGACAAGAAAGCCTCTGAATCGGATTGGCTTGCTATTAAATCTTTGCTACCTCTGCTGATTTTTTCTCTTTGTCTTCTCTCTGTCTTTTCCTAGTAAAGTCATTTTAAAAAGTCGATCCTGTTATATGACGTAGAAGCAGAATGAGCCGGGTGACGCCAGACAGAGATTCTTAAAAAAAGATAACTTGAGAGGCTGCACTGAAGGACAACTATATTTTGGTGAGGGAAACGGGGGAACACAGCAGGTTGCATTTTGAAATACATTGCGTTACATCATGCTGATATCTCTCTTGAATAATGTCTGTATTATCTTCCACGAGATACAATATACATGAACTAGGGTATATTATTTAGTTTTTATTTTGAGGTTAGCTAGCGAAAAAAATCTTATAACCTTGTTACGTTAGCTTATGATACATTTATATCATAACACAGTCGAGAGCTTGGCTAGCTTAATACTGAAACAATATGTATCCATTATAGTGTACCACAAAGTGTTTAACTTTCGCAAACAACTTTCACGAACATACTAACCACGTCAATCTCCTCAGAATCGTGAGGAGATGCAGCCTCTGTGTGCGGTGGGTTTTGTGTGTAAGCATGGGGGAGGGGCAAGGGGCATCGACCAGGGTGAAGAGAGGGTCTTTTTGAAGCGACAGGGCTACACTGCGCACATAAGCCTACAATTTCAAATTTAGATAATTTTTTTCGTTGCTCAATTTGAGACTGTGCGGTTGAAATTAAACTGTGGCGGGCTGCCACATTTTAATACATTAATGGGAAACACAGATATATAAAGCCTTCATAAATGTGACATAATGGCTTCATAAACCATACATAAGCAAATGTCATGCTTCATAAAGGATGACATAACACCTTAATATGCAAAATCTTATGCCAAATGTTTCACAGTTAGCCTAGCATCCTGTATACATATGTTTTATGTCACCCTGTATAATGTTTAGCCATTAGCCAGGTGACATTGTTGGTTATGCCACATTTGTGACCTCAATGCATTTGTACTGATCATGTACTAAATATGTATGTGTATAGATTACAACTATTCCTGCTGTTGTATCGATTTGGAGCTACTAGCTAAAACAAGTGTGTGCACTGTCCAGAGATTTTGAGTGGCTAAGTAAAGGTAAAAAAACAAGTCCAAACAAATTCCGGATCTCATTTTGATACTGGATTTCCTCAATGTAAAGACAAGATTCTGGGTAAGGTTAAAAAAAGTCTGCCAAAGCCCAGGTGAATGACATGCATTGTATTTGTAAAGATATTGAAAATTGGTTTAGCATAATGGTGTGTGCATGCATTCACCTTTGAAACACGGGCTGTGAGATACGTTTGGGCAATTAGGATTTAGTCACAGTTTAGGGTGAGGCAGCTCTGAATATAATGCAGTCTACCATTAATTATCCTTTTTAACACATTACCCCTCTGAAAAATAATCATAGGGAACAAGCAACAGAACACTCCTAAATGCCATGCATGTATTGAAAATTAGACCATTTAAACAATGTATTATTATTAGAGTGAAATTCCCTATTTAAATAAAATTTAAAAGTTAAATGGTAAACTGGTGGAATTAACCAACATGTCAAGACCAACTCTATATTTGATTTAAGATTACACTGTAAATATGTTTATCAGACCCAAAAACAAGATATGGCAATTAATTTCAAACAACAAAATAAATTCTACACTCACTAATGAGTCATACGCTGACAACCAAATGAATTAAAAGGAACATGCAGTTATTTTTTATGAGCAGGGATGGTAAGCTTTGTGTGTATTTCTTTTTGCTCCAGACGGCAGGACGGCCATATAGGACGACGGTACGGGGCAGGGCATAAATGGCAGGTGCAGCTTGTTCTTTTAAAAAGCATAGCCAAAATGCAGATAATGCATGGCATCGGTCGCATGGCCACTGTGCAATTTGAGCCCTGAAGTTCCAATGAGAAGAAAGTTATACTGAGTGCAACATAATTGTAAGAAAAATGTTTCAAACTTTTGACAACAAACCAAGCTATACTTACATTACATTACTATTTCACTAGACATAAGCAACAATGTTTACATTAAACAACACAACGAGGGTTTTTCCTTTAAAATCTAACTTTGATTAAAAATAGTTATTTAGAATTTTCTGAATTATTTCCAAAATTTTCCTGCATAAATTCAGTGCAGCAGGCATTAGCACTGCACTAATGCATGCAATCACGCACCACTCATTTTAACTCTGGAATCCACCAGCAGTGCATCTGCTGCCAGGCAGGACTACACAACACGTGCAGCTGGTGCAGGCATATCACAGAGGCCTGGTTAACTAGAGGGGGCACTAGAGGTTGAAAATATATTAGATGCCCTAATGACTGAAACCATCTCTCCCTGAATGACACTGTCACCAACTGCCAAGCATAGTCATCACTGGCACTGATCTGATCTGGAAGCTACAGACATTTTTTAAAAGTCTAGCAGCTTTGGCGTTGTAATGGGAGAGCGAGGCTTTACGATGCCGTAGATGGGCGCGGCTGCTATAACTCATTTGAACCAGTCATTGTGTTGTCTTTGGAGAGGAAAAACGCATTTCGGTTCGTTCAAACAAGTCAGCGGGTCACTGCAACTGGACATATTATGGAGTTCATGAATCATCTCTCCTATAACCGGTGTTATTGGTCTGTTTTGTTGTGACCTCATGGTTAAGACCCACAGGGCCGCTTGTGGTTTTTGGATTTCACGCCACGCAGGTTTCATGTACCGCTTCTGGAGGGGTGGGAGGCTGGGAGAAAAAGGGGCGCATTGATTTGTGTGTAAACATAGAGCCGCATAAATCACCGCCATAATCCATCACCTTTGGCTCGTTGTCGGGAGGCGGAGGAGGACTTTAAAGAAACCTGTTGAGGATGTGCATAGAAATGTACGGAGCAAAAAAGAACTCCAGAGGCACATTATACACACTTGTGAATGTCATTACCTGGTCCTTCACAAATGTCAGTCGCCTCGCGGTCGATGAGACTGAGACAGAAGGGAAGGTTAAATCTAATGTAATAAATATACGTCCGCAATGACTTTCATGGAAATCTTTTGAGAACAACGCGTTGACATGCCGTGTCAGCAAGCGCAAGGTTAGCTGATTTTAAAAAATGTTATTTCTCGCGCAAATCTGAGGTAAGGAGATAAACATCTCATGCGTACAGACAGTAAATAACACTTTGTCTGTCTTGGATATCGGAAGCTAGGAGATTAACAACATATCCATATAGACTGCAAATAACTATGCTTTTTCCATTGGTTACTTCAGGCATGGAAATGAACTTTATATCCATTTTATATCCGTAAATAACAAGCTGCATTTTCCATGGTATAATGGGTATGTGGCAGACCTTGATTTTAGTGCCATTTACATCACTTTGAAGCTCACAGTTAGGGGAGATAATGCCAGGGGATGATGGCACTGGTCAAGTGTGGCATGAGAGTGATAATGATTACATTGGATTGAGAATGGTGTGCTCTACACTGACATGCCTCCATTATGAGCAGATTTACAAGGGCAGGCATGTGAAAATTGATGGCTTGGCAGCACTTGGCTTGCCCAGACACAATGCAGCTGCTTTGAATCATCCACATCGAGGGCACGCTTCCGTGAATCTCACATTTGTCAAATATCCAGATGTCAAATGCATCGCAAAAATTTACATAGAAAATTTAGAAGTGTCATCATCAATCATGACCTGTTTTGTTGATGACTTGTATATTAAATGTTTAACACATTACCTTATTCCAAAAGCGCAATTATCTTTACAATAAAATCACACTGCAGCGCAGTGAGTTAAACAACAAGGAAAACAGCCACACAGTGCTGCCCTGGCTACATCCCTATCACTCACCCTACTCCTGTATCCCTAACCAATCTTCCCCCGAATAGTGTACATCAGGGAGATCTTTGCTAAAAGCTAATTTTCTCTCCTTGGCGATCTCACTTCATCAGCAGCAGAAGGTACAATTCAATAAATCAGAGGGCCACCCTGATTGCACATACCCAGACTCCAAGCTTTGAGATGCTGCTATTAAGGAAAAGGTCAAACTAGTGTTGGGGCAAGGTGTCCTGTGTGCTTTTTTTATTATATCACAGCAAAAATTAAAACAAATGATAAGGAAGAGGAACTGAACACTGTCAGACGTGGAGCTTGTTTCAGCAGTGCTGGGCTTTGCCCTGAATATGTCACCATCAGAGCGAGCCCCACCCATCAAATAGTCAGCGTACATTTTGCTTGAGCTGCACATCACGTGCTTCGCCTCGCCTATCATTCGTACTTCCCGGCTTCTTTGTCTTATCGACTTACAGTGAGCCAGGTATAGTCAGGTACAAGCGACCTCATAATATTAAAGCTTTGCTTTATGTTTAGGAGGGACTTGCTTTAGTTACATTGGTTTTTACGTTGAGGATTATTTCTCGTTTGTGCTAATTCTGTTCCACATTACACTTCTCCCTGAGACAGTCTTCTTTGTTGTTTCATTTTCTTTTCACCTTCCTACCGGCCGTTTTAGTGTTACTTGCCGAAAGTGTTTCTTTTCTGTTGTCTCCCCGGGTCAGCTCTAGTATTTGAGCTCGGGAGACTTTGTTTTTGTTCTCTCTCACTTGTGTTTTCGAGTTCGCCCATTGTTCCTGGGTTGATTATTATTTGGTTGTTTAGCCAGAAGTATTTATTTATTTATTTTTTCTGCCCATTAGCGGCTTAAGTGGTCCTCACCTTTGTGGGTGACTTGTTCTGATCCCCCTTCCTGTTGCATTTGATTCTCCGCTAACTGAAACCATTACAGTGGGCGATTGCTCATCTTTTCAATATAAATTTTACTTTTATTTTACCAGGTAAGTCAAGTATTGTGTAGTAGGGCTGGGCGCTATACAGTATCGATATACGGCTGTAACCATCCAAACTTCAGAGGCCACGTGAAATGTGAAATCTATTGAGTGTTGATAAGACAGCCAATCAGCAGCAAGGTCTTACAGCTTCCATGTGATCATGTGATGTGTTTTTGTCAATCGCATGAAAGGTGCAACGCCTTTCGGCTGATTGTCCATCTTATCAACACCCAGTAGGCACTGATTACTTTTTTTCCCTGGGAGAATTTCTTGCGGGATTTGAAGTTTATATTACTAGCGCAACTGGTATAATTAAAGACAAAAAGATGAAAAGTAAGGCAATACCCCACATGTTTGGTAGTGGCCGTTATTGCAATTGTAGGGAATTACATGTAGGGAATGATTAGCCAGCTTTGTGGGAATTTGGGAATATTTTAGGGAGTGCTGAGCTGTGCAGTCAATGGCATGTAATAGGGGAAATGTATGGCCGTGCCTAATTCCAGCTCAAATCTTGATTACATAAAGTGAGGCTAGGATTATTGTTGTAGATTTCTTATTTTAGTGGAATATAGGGCTTTCCTCCCCAAAACCTGCTCAGCTCCAACGCACTGTAGGTAAAGCAAGACTAAGCCTGTAGTGAGCTTTTCTGAAAAGAAGCTCATGTCTCAATTAATGTTTCATTTTTGTTGTATTGTTTTTTGACTAGTTTTGGCTTTTTAGTGGTGTAACAAATGCTGATAAATGCTGAACGTGTGTTGCTCGCCAGGCTTGGCTCAATCAAATGGGTTATACCACATGAATGCTTTAAATTTTAAAAAATAATTTTGTCTTGGTTTAGTTCCACCAAAACTCTCTAAACCTCGCCCTAAATTGATATTCATATATGGAAATTATATGTCTGAATCAGTTTCAGGAAGTCACTACTTACTACCCATTGATATGTATCATATGTATTATGATTTAGGCACTGTGAAGTCAATCTTCCCCCGATACCTATTTTAAGTCTAATGTTAATTGTTGTCAAAGGTAAACATTTCAATGCTCACACCAATGATTGGTTCCAGTTGGTTGCTATGACAGCTGATAGTCAGTCTGTTCTACTCATACCAAGGAAGTGCTTTTGGGTCAAGACATTCTCACTGCCTCTTTAGGAGATAGGAGGGTGATTATGGTGCCTGCTGGACCATGTTCTTAACCCTTTCATGCAGAAAATACATGCAGAAATAAATTCAGTTTATTGTTTATTAAATGCCCTCTATGCTCAGAAGAATTAGAAAATTATATTAATTACGTATATCTGATTTATGAAGGTCAAGGTCATTTTATCTAATTTCATTTGTGTATTCTTTGATCTGCCTCATGTTGATGGATGACTAAAGCTGTGTCAGAATCAACGCCCTTCTATACTGTTGAATATGCTGGTTGTGTACACTGGATGAGAAAGTTAAGTCGGTGAAATGTTCTGTAAATATTGGTTGGCGGAGTGAAGCTGGGGTGTTATTTAGGATCAGGAATATATTGATTTTTATTTCTTCTTTTCATTTTTATTTAATCTATTTATACATTTCAGCAATTTCAAACTGTTCAGAGCAACCTGGCACACGGGATATGTGTAAGGCCAGTGTGCAATCAGCACTTTGTCAAAAAGATCACATGCAAACAATGGCAGTTGTAAGACACAAAGTAAAAAAAGTAAGAAAGCTGGCATGGATGTATTTGCCATTATGACAATGATGTCATGTGAAAATGTCAAAGTTTCAAAGGTAAGTTTCAAGTCTTCTTGAATTAAGAAATTCAAAATATAATGAAAGCCTAAAGGGATTTTTTGGGTTGTACATTGTAGTTTCAAAGGAATGTCAAATTATTCATAGTTACATGAAATAAATGTATATTATTATGTTAATCTAGAGGAGATGTAGAGGAGTTACAGTCCACTAGATCAACTACATACATGTTCTTTAAAAGAGTAAGTACACCCACTGTCTCAGCCTGTCTCTGCCTATGATACAATTCTGAAAAATACTTTGTGGGGTGAGCGAGAGAGAGAGGTGGGGGCAGAGGAGCTGTGTCCAAATTAAAGTACATTGTACAAATTATTTTGTATAACTTGGATCAAACTGTCGAACTAGACGTTGCACATAAAATATGAATCAAGATTCAGCAACTACATGGCCTATTTCTCACCTCAAATATTTTCAGAAACATATTTTAGTGGACTATTTAGGTGGAATAAGAGAGTTCAGGAACAGGACGCCACGTTGTTCCGGTTTAAAAACGTGGAGCCGAAACGAAAGTAACGTAGTGGGTCTAACCAATCAGTTGCCGGCTGTTTTTGTTGTGGGGGACAACAATTATCCATATGACGTCGAGGTACCTCCAAAGAGGTACTCTGACATCACAATTGGGGGGGGGGGGGGGGGGGGGTGGTGGGGAGAAGAAAGAAAATTCAATAGCAGCAGCAAAAAAAAACTTTTTTAGTTTCTTTCTATATAATATATTATATTATATATTTTTTTGAAATAACGGAATGCATGAATAAGTTTCATTATAAGGTAGGCATACAAATACATTTACAGTGAAAAAAAAGTGATCTAGAGTGTACTTACCCTTCAAGAAATATGATTTTAATAGTCTGGGTCGTTTTTTTGACCCGCCTATGCATTACATGAATTGGTACTGAGGAGCCTATGCATTTTAAGGGTTAACAGAGGCGCAACAGGGTCTTTGGAGACAGAAAACAAGATTGACGGAGCAGGTTAACTCTGAATATCTTCCTCTTCAATGTGTGAAATATCAAGACAGTATTTTTTAAAGTTTCCTATATTTCACTGCATGAGTTATTGGAAATATATTAATCAATTAAATATTACTTCACAGAGAGCAAAGACTATAGTAGTTAGAATGCAACAAACATCGATGGCAAAAAACATCTAGATGCATTTAATTACCAATCATTTAAATACCGCCATTGTATTGATCAGATAATGATGCATGTTTAAGTGTGATATTTGTATAGTACGGTCAGGGTCACAATTATTGGCACCCTTGATAAAGATGCACAGAAAAGACTGCAGAGAACATTGCAAACCATTGCAGAACATACAAGTGTGTACACAGTATATGCAGTGGCATGGAGAAAAAAATCCCAAAATATGTATGGGAGATCAACTGAAAATGGCTGTCTTAAAGATTATTTTGGGGGATAAAAATTGCGGGCATCTTGAAGACTGACTTTGCTATTGCTGTGGTGAATTGAAATTGAATTCCATAAACGGGTATGTCCAGTAGATGGAATGATTTTTTTTCAAATTGCAGAAGGTCTTTATTTGTGGAGAGGGAAATGCATTAACATTGGTGTTATGGGGGGCGGGGCTTGCCCATAGTTATGTCTAAACTATGTGAACTTTCACATAGTTTAGACATATGTAACATTTACAAAATACATAAACCTCATACCTCATATAAACCTCTCATTCACATTTAAAGGAGGTATTGCTGTGGTATAAAGTACAGGACAGCTATTCCAGCCAGCAGGTTTTTGGAAATGAATCCAACAATAGTGCCGATTCTTAGGCAGTTTGGTTATTCCGATCTTTAGGCAATGTAAAATGCATCGTTTTAAGATGCATTTTACATTTCATTCCAGTAGAAATCCGAATATAAACACAAAATCAGCCTGCCTGAAGAGGTGAAATGCTCGCAGCGCATTTCATAATTGCTAATAATTATATGGAGTAGCGGAACAATAATAAATAAATTAATAAAAAACCGTGTTGTAACGAAACAACCTTGTTTTTATCCGTTATGTTAGAGTAGAAGCCTTAGTCCACAACGTGAAGCATCTCATTTAACATTTACTGTACTCCCCACTTCAGCTCTGATTAATAGTGATGTACTTGTAATTGTAGCCAGAGTGCTATTGCAGGGGAGACGGAGCGAAATAACCCAAAGGACTTTGCTCACATAATCACTTTATTTTTGAGTAACTAACAATTCGCTTTGCTAGAGTGTACATCTTAATGTCAACACTTCTCCATTAAAATTAAAAAAAAAGAAATAACCGTAGAAAAAGATTACATCAGTTGGCACATATAACTTTTCAATGATTGCTTAGTGACTAATCAAAGGGGATGGTGGCGATTAAACAAAGCTTTATTCTGCTGATCCACTGTGACCCTCTGGAGAATAAACAACATTCATCTCAATTAATCCCCTGTTTTCGCCTGCTCCCCTTAAACCAGCTTGTGCCTTAAATGTGTCTACACCTAATGTACCAACTATAGGAGAGTGGATTCATTGATGCAATTTACTAAGTCTTCACCTTGAAGCGTATTGGATAAGAGTATTACTGGCTTTGACAGGACACTGCTGTGAATAACTAAGTCCCCTGCATGCTGTAAACTGGAGCCTTTTAAATGCATCACACTGGTCTTGCTTTTTCCAACATGAACCACATCAAACAACAAACATCATTTCCCCAGACAAGCAAAGATGTGTCTTCTGTTTGCTTCCAGAGTCAATGGCGTGGGACACATACAGGTCGTATCAATCTACAGCTGCCAAAACAACTGCAGTGTATGACAGATTCGTTTCAGCGTGTGCCATTCAAACAGGGTGACGCGGTTAACTGCCCAGCTGTGCTCGGATCTCAGCAAATTACCAACCAGACCTCTTAATTGCCTTTCGGAAGACCAACTGGCAGGAAAGCTTGGCAGCAAAAAAATTAATTCTGCTCAAACCGGCCTCAGGCTGTTACTATGAAAGAAAGTATACACAGAATTGCGTTGGCCGCACATCCCAGAGGCGTTCATCACACCCCGCTCCGTAAACCCCGCCGCAGCGGCGAGATGGACTCGAGGTCAGGAATCACTGAGGTGCAGCGGCAACAGCGCTAAGCATCTCCCCCGGCATTATCACTCATGCACACTGCCTCTAAGCTGTTTGCTATCTATTCGCACATACTCTATTAGACTGTGCTTTAATCACAAATTGGGTACAGGAGGCTGCATGCTCTAACCGAAGTGAGGAAAGAAACAACATGAAAGCAGAGGCCGCGTATCACTCAGAGAAACACAATTCGGGTTTCTGATTCAGGTGAGAGCAACGTTGTTTAGTTTGGTTCTTTTGTTCCACTCGGAATTGGATACATAGTCTTAGCCAGGATGTTGAAGATGTCATCTGGGAACGCTGGGAACGCTCCCTGATTAGAATGAGCTGGCATTGTTTTCTGATGGAACGCTCATCGATTAGCATGAAGAAAATGTGTTTTTTGTTCCCGTTTTCTACAGATCGCTTCACGGTGAACATGTGATGAATAAAAAAGGGCCCCTTCATCTTGCTTGTGCTACACAAGAGCGTCTTCCTCTTTTATCTTTTTTTTTTTTGGGTGTAAGCCTGCTTTTCTATTAATTGTTAAGCCGTTACAAGCCAACTCGGGACACCTCTGGAACGTTTCCAAGGGAGACGAGAAAAAAAAGTAAAATAGGATGGATGATGGATCCTTATCACTGCTATTGTTCAGCAGACAAGCTTTTAACTTGAGAGTGTTGATTTCAGGGGATTCAAATCCCAAGAGAAGTCGTCTAAAGCTGTCTGAAGCACTTAAAATTGTGTGAGAATGGTGGCAATCATACACTTAAGGGTGGGGACGGATATTCTAAGAAGAGGCCTCTCAGGAGACGTTTAGAGATGTTTTTTCTGGGCTCTTCACTTTGGGCACTTTGCATTTTGTCCAGACATAACATAAGCTGGTCCCAGCTGCATCTGTGTGTCGTGGGGGGTCATCTCACAGCTTGCACAGGCCCTGAGGAGTGAGTAGTCAGTATCTTGTACATTGGATGTGGGCATTAGCTGTGGCCATTGTTGTGGGTGGTGCAGGGGTGACTATAGATTAGCCATTTGAAATTATGAAGAAAGAAATTGGGTAAAAAAACAAACCAAAAAAGCCAAGCATAGATCATTGGCTTTCTTGTTTCTGAACATATTCAGTACACATTGCAAAAGTATAAAAACAAAATGGCATCCATTCTTCTCATCACCATTGCAATTGAGTTCATAGCTACTTTTGTAGATATATATTATATTATATATTGTCATCAGAGGTATAGTGGCACAGATGCACGTTCCAAGTACTGTTTGTATGGAGATTTCATGTTATTCTTGTGTCATGCATGTATGTGTGTGCATGTGCGTGTGTATCTTGTTTTGTATGTGTGGGACCCTTTTAATGGAGTGGTGTTCCTTTTGGAGCGTGCACCCCTGTGCTGGTCGCCAGATCCCCATGGCCCTTTATAGCATAAGATACCACCTGCAAGCAGGTGCTCTGTCCATTGATGTGTTCATAAAAACTAGACCTGATTACTTGGTCGAACAGTTCTGGTTGCTCTTCACAGCAATTTTTTTACAGCAGACGACCTCCATTTTAGATGCACCATTTTCCAACAATGAAGGTTTAAAAAAAGGGCCATAAAAAATGGCATCTTCTGAGAGATGAACACTGATATGTTTCTGTTCATATCATAATATCGGAGGTTATATGCTCAAGACTGTGCTAAACAGCATAAAAATAACCAGTAGCTTCAGCAGATATTTGATAATATGCTCACATTGTATCTTATTACTCTTAAGCAGCAGTTACCCTGGGATATTTACTTTTAAACATCAGTTTATAAAACTGGGTTTGCTAATGAAATCATTTGACTTTAGTAACTCACTGAAGGGCATAACAGCTGTCTCACTAGAGAACAGGACAAACAGCCTTTGGGTTGCTTAGCCCCAGTTTGGCACAATGCCAGACAGGCTATCCCAAGCACACCAGCCAATATGCACTATTCTAACTTAGAGATTCCAAAACTAGAGTCCATGAAGGAGTCCCACAGACCACAGCATATTTTGTGTATATTTCCACATTTTATAAATTATATTCGTATACGTATATATAAAAAAACACTGCCTGTTTACAGGTCATTGACATTTTTGTGACATTGACTTCGACTTGTACTAATGTTTAAATGGCCTCAGCATTGCAGACTGTAATGAGTTTTGTGTAAAGATGTCAACAGTTTGCCATTTTATTGCATTGGTTGTTCTTCGCCATATGTTGGTTATTTGACCTTGAAATTAAAATGTTCAGGAACCAGGTCTTACTTTCTGCACCTTAACCAAAAAAAAGAATTTGCCAATGTTTATCATGGCATGGAACAGTCAAAACTGCAACTTCTGGAGTTAGCAGCCCACCTGCACAAAGTCAGTGAAAGCACACCAGAGGTTTTGGATGATAGCTGGGATTAGCTTCAGACATACCGCTAGTATGGTCTGACACATTATAAAATGGCGGCAAAGGTCAGATGCTTACAAAAGGGTTTAATTAAATAAGCTTGATAATTAATGGGTTATTGAACCTGTTCAAAGGATGGGCATGCATCTATGAGCATGAGCATAAGCGGAGATTCATGGGAAAATGAGGATGAACACTGTCGGAGCCAAACAATGGCTGCCCAGTCAGCACCCCCCTCCCCCCACCTCACCCCCATTGGTCGACAGCTAGGTGGGACATGAGGTAGGGTTTAATTACCATTTCAATTGAGAACATAACGGAGGAAAAAAAAAACCTCTGTGTTTTGCCCACAAGGCCATTTTCAAGGGTGACTAGCCTGAAATGGCACCATAGGTCTGAGATTCCCAGTCAAGCATGTAAGTAATGGAGTGACAAAAAAAAACTAACAAAAAAAACAGTCTAACCAATGTGGACCCGGAGTTAAAACTAATCTTCCGAAGTGCCTTATTTGGTAGATCCATGTCACCCATGCCATGAATTTGCATGTCCCAGACATAGCTCCAATCTCAGCGACGCGACCTTGAGCCGGGGACCGGTAAATATAAATGTCGTAATGGAAGCAATTCCCCCATGCCTTTGTTCTCTGTAATGAGAACAGTGCAGATAGCATCAGGAGCGGGTGGAACAGAGACCTCTGCCTTTCTCACTTCAGGAGCCCAAATGTTTTTACAACAAATGCTATCTTAATATTTGGTTTAGGAAATGAGCTCTAAAAAAATGTAAATGCACAGATAAAATGCGACTGCACCCTTTGTGAAGCCTGCTTTCTTTTATAATGGCCACTTTGGAGCAAACTTGTGCATAAGCTGCATTGAGCTAGCTTCCATAAATTGTGTTCCCCCTTTTATAAGCCAAAAGAGAAAAGATTTTACATCACAGGCATTCTCTGTATTTTCATTTTCTACTAAACCATGGCGAAAGCACTTCTGATCCAATGTCAACCCTGTGCTACACTACATTAGAAATTGCTCTAAAAATGTGTTGACAACATTTTGTTACAGTGCAACACCAACAAAAATTTTATGTAAGTTGCAGCTTACAAGATCTGGTGGTTTGTTATAGTCCAGTCAACAGTCAATGTGAGGAGGCCCCAGGGGCAAGAAGTGAAATGTAAGTTAAAAAAAAAGAAAATATATAATATACAAACCCCATTTCTAAACAAAGTTGGGACAGTATGTAAAATGCACATAAAAGCAGAAAATAGTGATTTGTAAATTTTCTTTTACATATATTTAATTGAAAACAGTACAAAAAAAATACTGGGAAGTTCAAAAAACACCTGTTTGGATTATTCCACAGGTAAACAGGTGATGCTATTATGACTGGGTATAAAAGAATATCAAAATACTCTTGATATCTTATTTTCAGGTACTCTTACAAGCGATACTATAACCTCTCTGCATTTGAATAGATCTCTATGGGAATTGGACATCTGGGGACAGCGGGGGCGGATGGGGAGCTGTTGCTTTTCATGCTCAATTTTTAATCATGACTCATACCTTCACTTAAATTCTCTTAATTTGTTTGATTAATTCAATGATTCTATTGAATGTTTTTATTTGATATGTTTGTTTGTGTGTGGGTCTGCCCCACTGTCTATGTATTTTTTTGTTATTGCTGGTGGCCAGGGTTGTTCGATGTCAACAAATTTCACATCGTCACATCGGCCAATCAAACATCGCCGATGTCCGATGTCATCGGCTGCTTGCAAGGGGGTGCATTTTTTTTATTAGGCTATTGCAATATAATTTGTTCTGCAAAGCATCGCCAATTATTGGTAGCTTTTTTAATTTAGTGATTTAGTATTGACTATTCAAGTGTTTTCAGGAACTTCATAAATAAACTTTCATGTCATTCTGAATTAAAATACAACTGTTTTATGATTTTTTACGATTTGTATGGTTGATTAAGCTACATCTACGTCTTTAATCGGTAAAAGAGCCCTGCATCTCACCATGATGCGCTCAGACCGGTAAAGATGAGCAATAACGTCAATGCTTCGTTTGATTACTGAGACAATAAAATGACAGACTATAGGGTACGTTTCTCACCTTATCCGACAGTGCGCCTATGTGGTGGAGTTCATTCCAAAACAGATGGCTCTTCACTTGTTGCACGCGTAATTTGGAGCCGGTGTTCTATCGATTTGTCCTACCTTGTCAAATATATCCTACCGGTAGCATCATGCAGTTATCTATCGATCTTTGCTACCCTATCAGAAGATACTACCACAAGTAAATTGTGATTTTTTAGTAAAAAAAAAAATCGAGGTGGAAGTAGCATGAATTTATGGGCGTGCCATTAAACACAAAGAAAATGATGCAATTGTGATGTGCACATATGCAAAACCCTTTGGTAGGACAGCTCGATGGGTAGGATGAATCGACAGAACACTGGCACCTCGTTTCACCTTAGAGCCATTTAGCCAACCATGTGTTCCATACTGTTCCAGTGTAATTTACAACTAAATCTAGTCCCACTCTCCAATTCCCATAGAGATCCATTCAAATGCAGAGAGGTTATAGTATTGTTTGTAGGAGTACCAGAAAATAAGATATCAAGAGTTTTTTGATATTGTTGGGTCACAGACATCAGGAAGTCATGGCATGCAAAGGATATGCAACCAAATATTAAAAATGATTACTTTATTCTACATTATGTTAAACTGTCCAATATTTTTGGATGCCCAAAAATGGGGGGGGGGGACTATGTACAAAAGGTTATATAATTTCTAAATTGTTCATCCGATATGGATGAAAATACCCTCAAATTAAAGCTGATAGTCTGCACTTCAATGTCATTGTCATTGTATCTTTTCTAACTCAAAGTGCTAGAGGACAGAACCAAAATAACAACGGGACAACTGATAATTTTGCAGTGGTTTTTTTTCTGGGGTAAACTTAAACATCAAGACTGGCGCTAGACAACATTTTTCTGGACAACATTTAAAAAAAATTGTGTAAGCAAGAGATTAAAAAAGTCACATTGGGCACTAAAATGAGAACAACTTATTTTGAGGTGTCTTTTAATTTGCTCTTCCAGTTCTAGCTCTGTTTAGTGCATTGGGCACAATATCACCCCACACAAATGTAAGGTAGCAGTTCTCAAGCCCCAAGAGCTGTGCTTGATGCATACAAAGTCCATGTTGCAAATAGCCATTGCCTCAGTTTGCAGTTTCAAATTGTTGTTGTTGTTGACAAAGTTGTTAAACGCAAATCAGCTTTTTTTTTTTCCCTTGGTTGTTTCTCACCTGTGGGTTCTTTTGATGTAGAGGCTGCCGACGTGGAACTGGACAGATACGGTCCGCCTGTCCGATGCTGATATTAAATAAAAGGTTTCCGCATTTTCCACAGCGCATACTAACAAGCTTGTGGGTCCTGAAAAACCAATTCACTGGGGGAGAGTGCAGTCAGAGCCTAACCCCACACACTGAATCTATCTGTCACCCCCCTGCAGACAAATGTGGGAATGCTGCCATCGCTAAAAGAAAAGATTCAGTCATTGAAGCCATCTTGTGTATTCTGTTTCTTGGCAACACCATCCCAAAAAAAACAACACAAAAAAAAAAACAACAGCATGTCATATGCTCAACTAAGGACTGTTGATCATTAGCCGAGGGTTTGATGGATGAATCTGGAAATTTATTTGACATTTGCGATGCTGGATGTGTTCCTGAATGTTGCAAAGTGGATGTTTAAAGTGATCAATGTGTTATTTGTGAACAGTAATAACCCAACTGCCAAGACTGTGGAAAAGCCAACCCTGTGAATGAGGATCAGAGCCACAGAGGAATGGGAGGAGCAGACGTTCCTCAGTGAGTTCCTTGTGCTTGGCAGGGGCCAGATCCCCTGACTGCACTATCTGGAGATTTTCAGCTTTTATGAGTTCCTGTTCGGACAAAACGAGAACAGCCGCCATTAATGAATTGTCTTTGCAGAAGGTGGAGAGCAAATCCCAGATATGTTGTGTAGCTCCAGGTGCAGTGCACCGGTATATTAATACTCTAATCCACAATGAAAATGGAAAAGAAAAAAAGGAAAAAAGAAAAGTGGGACTTTTTAGTTTAGTTACTTATTGTCGTTATTCTTCAACACTGAAGTCATTTTCACAAAATACTACACACATGAGAAGGCTATACTGAATTTAAAACAAAATAAATATATGAAAAGCAAACAAAACCAATTACACAGAAATTATTTACATTATTTTAAAAGGAGACTAAGTTATCCCATTTAACAAAGGTTGTACATGTCTAGTTTGCAAAATGCAAAATATATGGGGATGTTACATTGAAATGTGTGTTTCAATTCAGTTGTAAGTTTATTTTTTTATGGGTTTTTGCAAAAAGACAGTTTTTTAGTTCCCACCTTCTTTTGAAGACCAGTATGCAGTATGAAGAAGTACAGTTTAGTTCCATTCCCTCTCAATGAACATCACCAACCAAGTGAAGTAATGTTAAATACTGGCACCGACGGCCGAATAGGCCAACGAAAGCCTGCGGTTTAGAATAAATATGGTATGTTGCATTATCGTATCGGTCCGTCATATCGGCCATAAGCTTAACTGATGCTAATTCCAGTTGTTTTTGTGTGCTGACTGCTGAGATATTTATTTTAGGTCAAGCATCTGATACGGATCTGATTATTATATTGCAATATGTGTGATGCAGCAACCTACTTGTGAGTTCATTTTGTGTTTGACCTTTTGGGATAGAACACTGGCTGTAAGTGAAATCAAGAAAACAAATCACCTACATACATATACAATACTGTTCATCCATCTTCAGTTCATGTGCAAAGTGTATGTGCTTTTACATAAATTATATATCAGTGACCCAGATTTATATAAATCTGGTTAACTTATATATAATTTTTATATATAAAAAAACAAAAAACGCAAAATTCTATTTTTTAAAGGATTGTAAAGTCCCCCCCCCCCCCCCCTGCAAATTATAATAAACACATCAAATTATCAATTTTTTGTACTTTACATGAATATAAATAGTATATAATCCATATACAAAACAAAATGCATCAAAAAGGCTTGATGTATATTTGCAGACTTTTATAAGTGGATGAGAAAAAAAAAGATTGTTCAGGGCACAAAAGAGCTGAGCTGCATGCGCCCTATTGAAATGGATACCAGCATTTACAATTGCAGCACTTTTGTTTTATATTTTAATGATGGAGCTGCGGATTACATCAAAATACACAAATACACTGCCTAGCCAAAAAAAAAGTCGCCGTCATGCATAGTGCTCACTGTACAAGCCTCTGGAGGAAGTGTTATAATCTGGGGTTGCTTCAATTGGTCAGGTTTTGGCTCAGCAACATTATGCAGCAATATAATGAAGTTAGCTGAGTACCTGAATGTACTGAATGAACAGGTTATCCCATCAATGGGCATATTCCAGGACGACAATGCCAAGATTCATTGGGTTCAGGGAGCATGAGGAATCATTTTCACACATGAATTGGCCACCAGAGTCCTGACCTTAACCCCATTGAAAGTCTTTGGGATGTGCTGGAGAAGACTTTACAGAGTGGTTCGACTATCCTGTCGTTAATACAAAATCTCGGCCAAACATTTATGCAACTATGGATGGAAATAAATGTTGTGATGTTGCATAAGGTTGTCGGAACAATGCCACGACGAATGCGCACCGTAATCAAAGCTAAAGGCGGTCCAACTAAATATTGTGAACTTTTTTTTTGGCCAGGCAGTGTATCTTGAGTGGGTTTCAAATGAACACGTCTTGGCTTTTCCTTCTAAGGATTGTTATGGCAAACTTCCTCCCTCTGTGGACTGAACGGCTTTGTGAAATCTCCACTGTCTCATTTATTTTCTGATGAAATGTCTCCACAGTAGAACGATGCCTGATGTCTGTTCAAAGAAACATCTACAGATGTGATCATTCTTTTCCCAGCAAATGGTACAAAACGGCAGAACACTGCCAGAGGTCAAAGACACATCACTGCATTATGATATTGTGTTCCTATTTTGTTTTCCCAAAACAATGCTTGAAAAGGACTAATTAGAGGCACCTGTGTGGTTACGGAGGGAGGGAGGGAGGGAGGGATATGGAAAGGGAGAGGGTAGAGGGGAGAGAAGAGTGCAAAGGAGAATAAACAGAGGAAGAGCTAATTACTTTCCTAGATGCTTGGCAAAGGGAATGCTACCAGGACACTCCGCTTCTGGTGCTCACAGAGTTTTCAAAAGCATTGAGTTTCTATAGTCACAATGTACACAAGCTTAAGCATAGCAACACGAGTACTACTGAAAACACATTATTATTGGACTTTGTAATTTGCACTAGGGTGTCATTTTTTGTAAAATAAAAGGTTGAAACAGCAAGCGGCATGGCTTGCCTCCGACAACATAATTTGTAGGGATCAGAATAGCTAATCTCATTATTTTTCTTTAAATATTTTTTTATTTTTTATCTTGCTCAAACTTTTTTTTTTGCATTTAGCGTTTAAAAAAAAAAAAAAAGGTTTTCCTTTTTGGAAAGATTTTCCAATCTGCTCACAGACAAAAGCAGTTCCTTTTTTAAAACTCATGCATCGGCGGATACCAGCAGCTGTGTCGTTTCCAGCTCGTACTCATTTATATACAAGTCACATTCCTCGGGCATCACAGATGTTAGCCTTGTCTATTTGCTTTGCAGAGTTTACAAAGACTATTTTGCAGTTTGTTCTGACCGTATCCGTTTTATGCCAGTTTGTAAGTGTACGGTGTGCATTTCATTGAAAGGTTTTCTGGAGTATACAGTCTAACCATCTGTCGTTAGGGTTACACTGCTGTATTCTGAAGGAACACTGCCATCTTGGTCATCTTCCCACCTCTCACATAGTCTCCATTTTACCACCAAACAAAAAAAGAAGACCAGTTTCAACTCTGGGTCTTTAGGTCCTGTAGTACATTTTAATACATTTTTCTTGATTTTTAAAACCAAATTATATTTAAGACAATATTGTGGACTACAAAAGCTAATTTAAGTAAATATTGTCTTAGGAGGGACCGTGCATGTTCATAGGCACACCTTTCTATCCTATTTTTTCTTAGTAGTGGCTGGTGAGATGGTGCAGTTTCCAGTTTTGAAGTCAGGTGACTGAGAATAGGCCATTTTGTTAGCAGTCAGGTGACTGGGGATAAGGTGTAAGAAGGCCCATTTTTGAGGGCCACGCCAATTTTTATTTTTTTGTGTGTCATGACTGAATATGATCCATTCACCCCTTTGAGGTTTCATATTTGATAGTGATGGCGAAATTAGGTTTCCTGAAGCACTGAGGCTTTGCAGCGAATTGTATCGCAAATAGATTCATTACTCAAAGCCTCATTCAACCCAGTGCACACTAGTGACACCTTCTGGTAACATTTATTTAGAGCAACTAAATCATTACAAATTCCACCCCAGGTTCAAAATAATTATAGTTGCCGTGAGCTAACAACAAGTGACCCTTTAGCTCACTGATAAAGACTTCAGAGCCATTGATGCAACAGAAAGTACAAGTTCAAAACCCTGCTTGCGTGATACACATACTAACATACTCATAATTCATATTTGTAACTGTCATTAGGCTGGATTTGTTTTCTACTAAGATATATTATAAAATAATATATGTAATAATATTATATTAAGTTTGAAAATGAAAAAAAAACTGAAAGATTGATATAAAGGGGGACAACATTTGTGTGGGGTTCAAATATGCCATTTGAGAAGGAATGCAGATCATAATGATAAGAAGAAAGAATAAGAATTAACCATCAAATCATAATAATATTAAACAAATCGTAATAATCTGCTGTAGTAACGTTAAAATAACAAATAACAAACTACATGCAGTCGATTGCTAGCCCAGTGTTCGAATCCCTAGCGTTCCAGTGTGTTTTTATATCTACGCCACTTAGGTCTACCTTATTGCGAGATATCAGGTCAAAATATTTCCAAGCAGGAGAAGATTTTCGCTTCCATTAGGCTATTTTTGTACAAAAACTGTACAAAAACAACAAAACTACTGTAAAAAATAACCCAAAAACAAAATAATCCTCCAAAAACTCTCAATAGCAATAATAGCAATAATAACAAACTCTCCACAACAAACAACTAACGGCAACAACCATTGAAATAAAGGGGGTATCGCTTCTTTATATCTACAATTCAAAACCCCAAATTCCACCCGAAACTCAAAACCGATCACATGGTTCTACAGCAACCAAGGCCTCGTTTGCCATCGATCACATGCTTTTTTGAAAATGATACAAGCTTTGGTGCGAGGCTTCAGTAGAAACTGGCCTACATACTTGACACACGACTCGGAGGTTCGGTGTCATCCGTAACATCGCACATTTTTTTGTCAAAAACATTTTTTAGTGGGCGACGTTTTCTCACAAATGAGGGCACTTATAATCCCTGAATTAAACTCTTATTTCCGGGGTTTTGTTGAAGGGATTCAGGAGCACACTCATCCGACAATTTCAGGAAGTAAACCGGAAGTAAAAACTACAACTTGTAGTACAAGAGCGGGACATATTACGAACTACTTCCTCACTAGTTTGAATTAATTTTGCACACTGCTTGCAAAGTGAGGGGAGAGGGCACTTGGTAAACAGGGGTCTGAGTGGACAGGGGGCAGGGAACAGGGATCATAGTCGCTCATGGCCTCAGTTTGGAGCACATTGGGTGCTCTGGTTGCTACAGGCTGCTTGTTAGCTAACATTGTTTGGGGTTGACTGGCTTGACGAGTTCCTGTTGGCCTGGTGTTGACTGGTCAAGTTTAATTTATTTTGTTTTGATGATTCCAACCAAATAAAAACAACTTCTTAACCTCTGAAGACTCTTCTTTAAAGTGAAGCTGGAGCTGGTCGCACACGGAGGAAGCACATGCTTGAGCCGGCCCTCAGCCAGAGTGGTGAGAACTGCACTGACCACCAGCCAGATCTTTTCTTCTCTGTTTTGTTTCCACCTACATGCCTACATTAGACACACAAACACTCTTTGTTAGGGAAGGTCTTTGTTTGATATTAGGTTTGACCGCTGTGAAGTGACTCCTCACCACAATTGTTACTGCTATGAACCATCTTTGCACCTTAAGGGTTCAACGGTACAAATTAGGTTTAGATATTTCACAGGGATCACTACTAAATTCTGCTGCATGTTGCAAACTAAGACAAAGCTCTTGGTCCCCTACTCCTGGTTTAATAAATAGAAAAGATCAATTAAAATAAAGTTCTAATTACACACACACACACACACACACACACACACACACTACCATTTATCAGGTGATCTTTTTCAGAGTGATGGCTAACGTAGTTCATATGACTATATGAGCTCAGTCAGATAAATGAACTGTAACATGGGGCTGTCAGCTGGCTCATCCAGACAGCGCTGCTTGGATTGTGGTTGGTGGTAATGTCCTCTTCTCATTGAGCACCAATGCCCCTGCCAGTTGATTGAGCTCCTGTGGTCTGCCTGCATTAGCTGCACATGAAGTGTCCTCCTGGGGCGCGATGAATGTGCAGCTCAGCTGGTGGACTGAGGAGTGGAATTGAGTGGCAGCTGAGAGTGTAGGCTTCCGAAGGGAGCGCTGCACTGCACTGGCATAGTGATGAGACATGCCTATGAGAATTCAAGTCTATAAATGGACTTTGAGCGGGCAGCGTGGCGGTGCAGTGGATAGCACTGTCGCCTCACAGCAAGAAGGTTTGAATCCCAGCCTTTCTGTGTAGAGTTTGCTTTTTCTCCCCGTGTCTGAGTGGGTTTCCATCAGCTGCTCTGGTTTCCTTCCACAGTCCAAAGACATGCAGGTTAGGTTAATCGGAGAATCAAAATTGGCCAGAGTTATGAGTGTGTGCATGAATGGTGTGTGTGCCCTGCGATGGATTGGTGACCTGTCATGGGGGGTTTTCTGCCTCTTGCCCAATGCATGCTGGGATAGGTTACAGACTGAACCAGGAATAAGTGGGTTAGATAATGGATGGATGGATGGCAATTGACTTTGACACAATCAATCAGAGTTCGGAGTCTCGACTCCAGTAGAGAATGCAAGTTATAGTTGATTTTACCCTGAGCATTTTGCTGTGTATAAGCCAAATGAACAGTTTCTTAATTTCATTATTCAAAGTTAAAGAGAAAGCATGTATTGTGGCTGAGATGTGAAAGAGACATACAATCATATTTTAAAGATGAGGAGCATCACATTAACATCATCTTTTTGTGAAATTAAATGATTGGTTTAACTCTTGTCTGCCAAGCAAAGAGCTGTGGAAATGTACCTGTTATCTGTGACTGCATAATTGTCGACTAACTGGTGATTCATCACAGTGACAAGCCTCACAAAAGCAAAATTCTTTAAGAAGCCTTGAATTGATGACTGAAGTATAATGATGTTCTTATTGTCCTATGCGATAAACTTCTGAGGTCCAAGGCAAATGGACATTATGGTGTCGAAGTCACGACCCTGACCCTTTGGGCAAGAGGACCATATTAAATGAGATGAACAGACCCGCTTATTCCTTGAGTGCTATGTGCTTGAATTAGAGGGTGCTTAAATTGAGGCTCCTATTGTAGTTCTATGATAATCAGAGCCGCAGAGGAATCCATAAGTGGGACTCGTTCCTGGGATTGTGTTAGGGGAGTACGCTGCAGCCTAGTCAATCGTTATCCAGGCAGCAAGCTCGGGAGTCGTATTGCGTAAACCTCTGGTGAGCGAAAGACGTGCGAGATGCCCTGATTACCATTGATTCCTCTGCAAATGACTTCAGTTTGTTTGCTTTGATAGTGGCAGCAGATGAAAGCATCCCGGAGCCTGAAATGACACCTCCCACTGTGGCTGGCTTTGTCAGAGCGAGGTGCCATAGCGACAGTGCAGTGAGTGCACTTTTCCTTTGCCTTTATACTTCCTGAAGCCAGATCATTAGTCTCAGTGTGACAGAATTAAAGATGAGATGATTTGCCACACACACGTACACGTGTTGCGTGCGCACTCGCATGCATATGAGCGTGTATAATTGGCATACATGGACACAGATACATACAGACACACGAACACAATGCTAATTTCAGTCCAAGTACTTTGAAAGCAGAATTGTATCCCACATGAACCCAGTGTGACTGGGGAGCAGACGGTGTTTTCCAATTAGGGCTGTATTTCTGCAGGCTGATGGCTCACAGATCATGGTCAGCATTGTTCAGCAGGACTTCAAGTGAGACCAGCAAAAGCGATTTTATGTATAATGGTCTAACAGTATCCAGCAAAACTTGACCTGAGGCCAGCAAAGGGGCTTTTTTGAGTAATTGTCAAGCAACATTTGACATTTTATAACTGATGCATAAACTACAGCAATTTGTTGTCGTATTGGTGAAAATTTGTTTGCAATGTTAACTTTATAGACTGGATGTGTGTTGGTGTGTTTTGGGGTGGGCTAGACTGGAAATAACATCCGTAGCATGTCATGTTGTGTAACATGCATGTGGATTCACGTATGTTGCCATCAGGTCTATGCATTTACTTCTGACAACCTATGAAGATGGCTTATCTCTATAGTATGTAAAGGATATCCACAGTAAATATTTAAAAGAAAAGCCAGTCACTGTTCTACAGTAAACTAAGTGTCCCATGAACAAAATAGCTTGGCATTACTCATCCTTAGTAATTCGGCTGTATCTAGTCATATTTTTTCCACAGAAAGATGGAGAAAGCATGTCCAAGTTAAATTTGGAACACTGCTTTGTTCAAAAATGTAGCCCAAGATGTGGCATAACATAACTTTCTGTTGAAAAACATAATTTGACATGCAAACCAATTTTAGGAAGTGTGTACTTCAGAATATTCTTGGAAAGAACAGCTCAAGTCTTGTAATTAATGTAAACATTTAAATTTAATTTGGTGTAGTGTTTCGATATGTACAATTTCAAAAATGTGCGAATTGTACGTATTTTTGCACACTCATTAATTGCATATTTTATAGATTCCCTTGATAATATGTATGAGAAAAAAATAGGCGGACAGACTGGGATTGCTGTTCACCCACCTGCCAGTGGTGGATGGAAATTGAATATGCAGTATGACTGATGTGGTTTCAAATGACCCTGGCCTTCCGATTGTTTGCTTTCAGGCATAATATTGTGAAAAAAGGCCCTATGAGAATAATGCATCATCCACCCGCCTGAATCTGCCTGCTGTACTGAGGGTTTGAGTAAAAATGGGGGTGGGGGGTGGGAGAGTGGGATGACGTGTGGTAATGTGGGGAACACACTACACTGCAAGGTAATGCAGTGGTTTGATGGAAATTGGCAAATTTTCTGTGGTAGTTTGCTTTTGTCTTTTGTAGTTTTGCTCTTTTTTTCATAAATACTTTTATATTGTGAGTAATGGGGTGCATTTGTTTGAAGATAACTATATTGTTAGACACAAGTAAACACAAAAAGGTGGTGGGCAACAAAATAATTCTTATGAGGGCAGAATAAATTAGGGCAGTCATTGTAGCTGCCATTTCTTTATTTGTTTGCACCATACTCTAGTGTCTTAGTGCTGCAAATCAGGGTGTGTGTGCGTGTGCGCGTGCGCGTGCGTGTGCCTGTGCTTGTGCATACAGATATTTAAACGTATCTGGACAGCAATCCACCCTTCAGTTAGGGGGATTGTATGGTGATAACCCAATGGCAATGTCAGGGCCAGGGACCAGGTGAATTAACTATACACAGATTTTCCTCAGGTGCATCGCAAAGAGTCATTCATCATATTGTGCAGCCAAATGTATGAGAGGCTATAAGCCTGAGTGACCTGGTTTGTGTACAAAATTAATTTATATTAATCCATTTCTGTTTGTAGTCATTTTACAAATGTATTCTAGGATATCAGCAGACCTTTAAAATCACAGGAACACATTAATAATTACTCTGTATTTGTTTGTTAGTAGTTACCCGTGAATACTGTTTTTAAATAATATTGGGAAAACCGTCTGATAATAAAAAAAGTCTGATTTGAACTCTAAAAATAGCTGTCACTCATTTTATAAGATAAGATTCACTCTTCACTATCTGGCAGTAAATGTAACTCTGGTGAACACACACACACACACACACACACACACACACACACACACACACACACACACACACACACACACACACACACAAATAGAGTTCAATGGGAAAATGAGTCAGGAGAAACAACCCTTAAAGTGATCATCCAGATCTACTGCAGAGTGACGGTTTGAGGCTCGTTTGATACCTCAGACCAGGCCTGTATTAATCCATGGGCTTACTGGGGCTGAAGCCCTGGGGCCCACGCTGTGAGGAGGGCCATGAGGTCTGGGGAAGCAATATCACAGTTATAAAGAAATTGAAATCCTGCCTAACTTATCGATCCTGTGCTCTCTTGTTCCGTTGTCTGTGCAGCCGATATTGGTATCCACAAACCAGCAAGCATGAGATTAGTTTTTTGTAAAACGAAAGTGACACACTCTCAAATGTCCGGCCGAGCAATTATTTGTCTATGTGCGGCTATTAAGATAGGTACATTTTCTCTGGAAAAACATGAGGGTCAGACTAGGACTCTATCCACTGCCATCACGTAATAGCCTAAAATTGCATTTACAATGCATTTGAAATGTTACTTCATGATTTTAGCAGATAGCCAAACCGCACATTACACCAAAACTGCTTAGCTCAGATCTAATGAAGATGTAAAACTTTTTTTTTTTTTTATCATACATTTCAGCTTCTGTAATCGCAAGTTGATCTTGATGATTTTTTTAGCTAACTAGCACACACACCATTTCTTGCAGATGTCTAATTTAGCTCATGCTAACTAGTTACCCAATAGCCCCTTGCATGCTACAGCAATGTGCAAGGGAACCTTCACAGCTCAAATGAAAAAGGAACATGTTTGTACCCATGTTTTCTCGAATGTTGCCATTGCCTTGACAATCTATTTAACTTTGCCTATAGCTAAGGCATCTGAGGAGCATTCATTTTATAAACTGTTCATGATAAAGGACAAAATTAAAGTCCTAAGCTGCAAAAGATATTATTTAGGAAAAAATGTAATCACTGGGAGATGGCCCCTTTACAAGGTTTAATAGCCAAAACCTTGCTTTATCAATATATAGTTTCCCAGCATAATTGAAGAGTAAAAAACAAAACCCTCCCAAAAAATCACTCGTTACTTAGCAGGCTTCTTTTCTGTTAAGTTTTCACCTTCATTTTAATGTAAATATTCCTTCATTTTAATGTAAATAGTTCTTCATTTTATTGTCATTTTAATTTTAAAGTACTTTTTTGTGCCTAGCATGTCACAAGGCATGGCCTCCTTCTCTATGTAATGCCGCCTAAAACGCATACGAATTCTCCAGATTGGTAAATAATAGCAGTTGTGTCTCTCTTACAATGAATACCTTTCTCTCTAGAGTTTAATTAGGTGATGGAACAAAAAAGAAGGGAAGGAAAAACTCAAGGGAAGCAAGGAGGTGTACTTCAAGTATTTCAAAATATAATTACCATCCCTACTGGTTATTTTGTGTTCTGCTGCGTAACCAAAGGCCTATGTAATTCTAGGGAGGAGAATGACACGAGTACATGGCAGACTGAGGTTTACTTTAAACATGCGAGTGGAATAACATGCCATTTCTTCCCCTTACTATGGAAGTACACTTACTGACATTAGCCAAAGGCCCAACATCTGATTAATCTGCCAATGGTTGAAGTAGGATGTTGGTAAATTGGTAAGGGAATGGATTGGTCACTTCATCAACGTAGGGGTCATAGGGGTGTTTCAGGTCTTTCAACATCGCACATCCTGCATGGGAGGTATTGGTAGATTCAGGCTTTCATTTTACCAGGAAGACTTCACCTGTCCACTGCTGCCAGCCAAGACTCTGATTCCTGGTTGGTAGCTGGGTGGCACGGTGGTGCAATGGGTTTACCCCAGGCTCTCCAGTTTCCTCCCACAGTCCGGTTGCAGGTTAGGTTAACTAGAGAGTCTAAATTGCCCACAGGTATGAGTGTGTGAGTGAATGGTGTGTGTGCACTGCAGGAGATTCCTGGTGCCTCTTGCCCAACGCATGCTGGAATGCCAATGCAGCTGCCAATTTACGCTCTCTCAAGGCACCGGCCATGCTGGGATCTGGCAGCACCGGGGAATCAAACCCCAGATCCTCGGGGCGCAACCGCACAGACAAAGTCTGCACCTTAGACCACTGCACCACTGCGGTGCCCACATGATGTACTTGTTCTCAAAGCCCCATTAGTGCGGTTTGGTATGCTTTGGTCCTTCTATTTTGGATGCTCATCCTCCCCATCTCTTGGGCTCCCCTGGGGGTATGGTTCTGTGAGATTCTCCCTAGCCAATGAATGGCTGAACTTCTGTCTGTTCATGTTTTATTTACTACTTTTGATATAAAGCACCTTCCCTTGATACTTTTTAACTAAGCTTTTAGCTCGGAGGCAGTGGAGTTTACAGCAATAATGCGTGAGAAAATAATAAAAAAGTGTAAATAATATAAAAAACATGATTGATTAAAGTTGTTGAATCACTAACAAATCAGAATCTTGTTTACCAAAGAGGTAAAAGCTTCTGGGGTTCGACAGAAAAAAATTATGTTTTCAGGGGTCCAGATGATTTATCAACAACAAATTGCTTCAACCCATAAATAAGCCAGTTTATACAAGCCATAGGCTTTTATGCGTTGACTGAAATGAATGCGTTTATTTTTCATAAAAATTTAATTCTACTCGTCAGTCAAGACGGAAGTATGCGCAAACATTTCTAATTTGTTCTGTTATTCAGGATTTCACATCATTCACTGGCTTGCTAATCCTGAATTATCCTTGTGAGAAATATTACCACGGGCAATAATAATAACTGTGCTTTTTGCTCAAATTTATGATATGGGCATTTTTCTGTGTGCTTTGTCAGCAGTCATTTTTGATGGTTGCTCCTTAATACCGTATCCGTGCCTGCGTCTGGAAAAGGGCATGCCTATTGGCTCTTCATAACCATGTGTCAACGTTCTTCTGACTCTAGATAGATGTCATGTGAGCTGTGAATGGCATCATTTTAGTTAGACTTGGGACTTTCAATACTAGTAGTGGAAACGGAATGGTGAGTGAAGTGTGGCTCACTTTAACCTGCGGAGCATCAACTCCGCTGAGAGAATTTCAATCGATGCGCTGAATCGGCACACATTAGAATGAGCAGTTTACTGTAATTTGATGCAGATTCATGCATTTAAGGTTGCTTTTCGAGCTCAATGTCGTATGGACAGGTGCTGGAGTTTTTAAGAGGCAGATCATTCAAAGGGAATCTGATTTTAGCATCAAATAAGCCATGGAATATCCTGTCTGTCAAGATGCCATTCTCACCTACATAATGTAAAAAGGTCTATAATACAGGCATATAATTCTATAATAGTCCATTTCTTTTGCTTCTGATGACAGTAGTTTTTTTGTGTTAGATCTGTTAATCGCAGACTAATCTGACACAGGGGCATTAGCCTAGATTCAGTCAACTAAAGCTTAATTTTAACTCAATGTTAAGGACAGATGCTGATGGATTGAATCAAAGCCATGTTCCTGGTACTTAATGTCAAAGATGTAAATTACATTTTCAGTACTTTTAGATAATGCAAGGAGCATCACCATTTTTTAAAAAGGTGATAGAAATACAGATTTTCAAATCTTGGCACCGTGTGTACCCTGTTAAACTGATTGTCTTTTCCTTTTAATCCAATTTTTCACATTCCTCTGTGAAGCTGTGATTATCATTTCCTAGCACAAAGTCGGAGAGTCATGATTCAAATATACTATACGTAAAATTAATAAGGAAGTGCAACCCTTTTTTAAGCCAAAATCAATAGACGGGAGGAAAATTTAATATTTTCTATGGTAATAGATTTGATACATCAGTGTGGCCACTACACACTTATTTGATATGCTCATTAGAGCCCACAATAACTTAAGAACAGACACAAGTCTTAAACAATTAAAAAGTTAATAATAATAATAACAATAAGACTGCTGCTCCCATTGCTTTGTTTATTATTTAGATATTAATTTGATTCAATTATTACATTTCCTTGACAAACATATTTGTGAGAGAGGGTATTGTCACTATGTAAAAAATATTATTATGTATTATTCTACACAGATAAGTTTGATTTACTTTGATTCTCCAGAAATGTACAGGAAATCCTAAGTACATCAACAAATGGGGTTCAATTAGCTATTTGATACTTGTTGGTTTAATATACCATTAATAAAATGTCCATTTGTAGCTGTAATTCTTGTGTTCTGAATGTAAAACATGAGCGAACAGGAGGGTGGAAAGTTATCACCCACAGCCTGTATTCGGCGGCTGTGATTTCTCACGCCCCTGGCTGCTCTCCAGGTGATGGGAATAGGCCTATAATGTGACAGGAGATATATAAAGGAACAGGGAGAGCCACAGTTCATCATTCTAGACTATCCCATGACCAAATAAAGACCTGTTTTGAACAGTCATCTCCTAAGGTGTCAAATGTAAGGGGAGACTGAGGAGATAACTGGGAAGACCTCATATGTCTTAAAAGCTAAAGCTGAAGTTTTAGGATGTTACAGACAAATCTCCACTGCAGGCACACTGATGGCTTAGACAGACTTAGGTTTTTGATCCAGTTGTTGATGAGTTGTTGGGCTAGATGTAGCCAACATGTCTTTATAAAAAATAAATGAATGGCATGTATGGAGCATGAGAATTAAGAATGGAGGTACATTTCCACGTGTAATTGAAGTTGCTTTCAGGTAAACATGATACTGTGCATAAATTGTAATAATGCACTGGGGAATCTTAGTACTGTATGGGGCACTATCATCTGAGAAGGTTCTGCTCAACTGGAATCTGTTGATTGATGGTTAGCTGCTTGTTCGATAACCTCCACGCCGACGTGAAGTTCGTGGAAGCATTTAGAATGCACTGATGGCTATACACATTTTGTTTTAGTGCACTACCATACTACCATAACATACTGTTTTAGTAAAGCAGGTTATCGGAGAATTCCACCGAAAAATAATGTTTGATTTGTAGAAGAGTAGCTGCCCTCCTGATTAAAATGAGCTCTTTGCTAACTCTCTACCTGTAGTGAGAGCAGACACATAACCCCAAACTACTGCGCATGTTCTACTTAACTTATTCGGTTATTTGCCTTGATCTGTTAAAGTTAATTTCGTTTTTTTGGTGGAATTCCCTTTAAAGATAGAAAAATAATATTGACTTTTGTTTATTTGTTTCCCTCAATACTCATAGCTGTAGGTAAGTGCTTCTCCAATGTCCTCTAATTTGGCTGGAGTGTGTGAGTGGAACAGAGGTATCATATTTGAATTTTAGAAGCGACTGTTAAAAAATATTCCTAAACAGGCCCCTGTACATTTATTACTGGAGGGGGCGATGACTAAAATGTATATTTTGACAATTAATTATTTGTCAATATTAATTAAATTGGGTTTTATTATCTTCATCTGGTGGTATCATTTGAACTAGTCTGACACTTGCCATGTTTGATCCATACAATTGATGCTACCACAAAATCAGTCTTCTTCAGAAGGAACCTACAAATACACATGTGAAGTAAAAAATAAATAAATAATTGTCCATGTAGTCTGTGCTAAATGCATTCAGTGGCGTTTCACTTGAAGGTCTAAGTATAGGGTTTATTTTATCAGCAAGACTCGGGCTAATTCATATTCATTGAATTTATTGAACCAATTATACTGTGCACACTGTATGGAAAATAAAATATTTTAGGACCATTGGTTGGCACATCTTGTAAAATAAAGATCTGCTCAAAAATGCCTACTATTATGGGCTTGAAGTTTTCAGAGCTGAAAGTTTGCATTTGAAATTGAATTGACTTCCCCATCCTTTCTGTCTGGAGTGGCTGACTTGATTCCATATTTATAAATCTTATCATAATGTCAGCCCTTAGTATAATTACATGCAACAATTTACCCCAATTAGTTTGAGGATGTTACTCTAACACGCTATTTGTGTTGTTTTGATAGCCAGATTGTCATAATAAGAGAAGGCAACCTGTCTACATTTGGTGTCTAGTATGCATGTCATGAATTAAGCACCCTTGACATTGTGCCCTCTTCCATTCTTTAATGGAAACTGGAATGTTTGCATATGTATACTGCCTCACGGTGATGCATTTTGACAAGCTTAATTTTAGATATTCAGAGCTGTTGTGTATATACTGTGCCCTCCACTATTATTGGCGCCCCTGGTAAAGATGAGTAAAAAGGGTTATAAGAAATTCACCATTTGGTGAATTATCTTAATCTCACACTGAAGAAATTAGAAAAATCCAACCTTTAATTGAGGTGAATTTATTATGAGAGAAAAAAATCCCTCATCAAGAAATAATTGGGGGGTGGGACTAGAATTAGCTGTAAATTACACTGGGACAGTTAAAAATAATTATTTTTTGATGATGGATTTATTTTTTCTCATAATAAATTCACTTCAATTAAAGGTTGGATTTTTCTCATTTCTTCAGTGTAAATTTTGTATAACCTTTTGTACTCATCTTTACCAGGGGTGTCAATAATAGTGGAGGGCACTGTATATATATATATATGATGTTGCATATAAATGCAAGTTTGTCATTTGCTGTGCATTACTACCATTTCATTTCACAGCTGAGCCTTTCAGAGATAAAGCCTCTCCCCCATTCATTTTCTATACTTGGTTATTATTCTTTTATGATTTTTTTTTTCTTATTTTGCTGTATGTGTGTTACACTGGTGTTACATCATATTGTACAGAAGAACACAAGAAGTTAATACTTTTCTAGAACTTTTGTGTATGGACTCCATACTGCGGTTGGTGGGGTTTGCCAAATACATAAATCAGATGATGGACACGTGACAGAAGTGAGACTTTTCAAGAAAACAATTTAATACAGTGAGGGAAGTCCCCTGTTACCTTCAGCTGAGATGATTGACTGCCACTCTGTGTCACAGAAAACGTTATAAAGCACATTGCTGCTGAAAACTGCCAGAAGAGATCTGCCCAAGTCTAAATTTTTGGCTCCAAATGGCAAAGGAGTTGCCTTCGATTTATCTACCACCTTCCATGTTGTCCATGTTACGTCTTTTCTACAACTAGGAAAACTGTTATTAAGACTCTGGTGAATCTGAAAATGGAGCGATGGCCATGTTTGTAGACATTTTGGTGGCTTGGTACTGGGTTTCAGATTTGAGCCGTGTACTGCCATAGTTCGTCCATCTGTCCTTGCTCACTTCGCAGCTGCCTGTCTTGCATGATACCAGGGAGGAGTTTGCTGTTCGCACCATAGTCCCAGATGTTATCACCAACATATTGGGCTGCGTCTGAAACGCATCACGCTGGAAAGGCTGTTTGCAGCTTCTCAAGCCCTCAAATTCTGTCAGTTAATTATGAATTAAAGCCGGACGGAAAACAGACTGCCAGGGATTGCCAATGTAGATCGGATTGAAGACTGATCAAAGAATGAGCACGTCATGCATTTGAAAACAATTCTTATTCAGATTGGTTTTCACCATCTGACTTATTTAGAGTTAAAGTTGTGTAAAAAAAAAAAATTCTATACAAGTAAACAAATATATCTAGGTACCTTATTTCTCTCTACAGTTTTATTTCAGTATTATATTTATTCGGTATTATAATTATGTCTTACAAAATGCCCCTCAGAGCCCTTCACGATTCACCCTGTTGATTTTGCTGCAGAATGTCTTTTTCTTTATATTTTTTAATTTGCCCACGTATATGAAGACTCTGTCAAAACTGGAGTTTTTAAAACATTCTCTTTATTTGTGGCACTGGTATTTTTATTTTGTCCCGACACATGACACTAGGAACAAGTACAGGCAGATTACTGTGAATCTCCATAGATCATTTCAAAGTATTCTATTATGGATGGCGAGGACTCCGCTCATTTTCTCAGTGACCCCTTGATTTTTTTTGTGGATTGATAATGATTATGTTTGGTGTGTATGCTATTCATTCTGACGTCAGTAAAAAAAGGTTTTTCCTCTGTAGACCGTTGAACAACATCCACAGATTAACCATAAGGAGGATATATTTTTTTCTGATTTTGTTGGAAATTAGCTGCTATTAAATATATTTTATTCAAAAAATATATTCAAAATGAATGCTAAGGAAATGGATTAAGATATGAAATGGTTCTTAATGATTGGTGAAGACTGACTGAAGAATTACTCTCATTGACACTGAATGGAATAGTACACAAAATATCATGGAGCTAACTATCAAACCCTATGAATCACGTGGCTTGAGTCAGCCCGTTCCTAGAACTTTTGTTCAGTTGTGTGTTCAGCCAAATCGGGCAAGTTCAGTTTGTCCGATTTGTCTGAAAACACAAGTCTCATAATCATTTTAAAGGGCCTATAGTATGTGCCTATATTTACTTTAAAATGGAGGATTGGATTTCAGAGTTTATGAAATGTCAATTAAGCTTTATGATTTGATAATGCATTATTCAGTTATATGCCATGGATGATGTATGTTAAAGTCAAGGAAATAGGCTGCATATTTAATGAACAGTTTGCTTGTGAAAAAAAAGACTGAAATAAACATCTAAGTACATGCATACACACGTAAATGTATACATACCTTTACCTGCGTACGTACGTCCATCCATCCGTCCATCCATCCATCCATCCATCCATCCATCCATCCATCCATCCATCCATCTATCCATCCATCCATCCAACCATCTGGCATACCTAGGTCTTTTTTTACATTTCCCGGGACTGTCTCAATATAATATGACAATATTTGCACTTTAAATTCAGCTTTTCTGGATGAGAAAATCTAGAAACTAGACCATGCTGATGCATTAGTACATTTCAATCAGTACAAAATGCACTTCATTTAAAATCTACAACATATCTCAGTTGGCCACGTTGAGAGGGCATTTCCATAATTTAAGTTTCTTAGTGTCCATATACATGTAGATTTCGCGGCTGACTGGATTTTCCCATGAAGCACTAACCTTACCCGTTGGCAGTGCTGTTTGTGTATAATTAGTATTAATTATAGTATAGTATAGTATAGTATTATATAATAATCTGTATACTCAGCATGTATATACCTTTCTATGGTAAAAACCGGTTTAAACCCTGTTGCAATATATTTTGAAAGGCCAATATAAAAGCAAAACTCTTGATAATGTAGACGCCTGAGTAACAAAACGTATCTAACTAAGATGTCGTGCATCAGGAATACTGAACGAGACGCGTTTTGCGCACACACGCACACGCACACACACACACACACACACACACACACACACACACACACACACACATTATAGCTCTGACACATACACATTATGTACACACTAAAACACACAAAGGAAAATCCCCAGGCAATTGGCAAATCTTTTCCCTGGGCAGACAGATCAAGCCTTTAACTCTAGAGGCATACGTGGATTGGAATACATATTAGTGCATAGAATTTACCTCTACCAATTTACCTCTACCAATCCACCTCTACCAATCCATCACTTTATGTTCTTAGTCCTCCACAGCCAGTCCGTCAATTCAGATGTCTTCTGCTGATTTTGTACAATTGTATGATGATTTAACATAAATGCGTGGATTATATACAACAAATCTGGCACTTGTTTTTATTGTATCCACAGAAATATTGGTTCTTGGCAGATGAATGATATTGGTGAAAATATAAAATAAATGCCTCAACATTATTAGATTATTAAATGATTGAATGCCTTTTGGACATCCCTGATACTGATGATGGGTATCAGACAGACGGACAGACAGATAAAACGAAACCCTTTCATTGTTCTTTCAAAAAAGTCACATTAAACATAATAGCAATCTGAGCATTGTGTTTAAATTCAACCTGCTGAGACCACAGTTATGTCCACATTTCCAAAGCAGCTCTTGACCCCTATTGTACTCTGGTGGTGTACTGTCCATAGCAACAGCTGTTGATCTAGCTAGTGATGTTATGAACTCAATCACCATAGCTATTAAAATATCCACAGAATATCACAGGGACTGTCAGGTCCCTGGTGCACTTAGTACTTATGTATATTCTGATTATGGGGGTAGAATTGCACCATTTGATCATGTGCTTCTTAACTCTTTCAACCGGACTGGCTGCAATTTTTGTTGTTCTACACTTTTTCTATCTCTGCTAATTTAAATCAATATATTCTTTTTAATATATTTTTTGCTTATTTTAAATAGACATTTTAAGGTTTTAATCACCAAAAGTAATTGGTAAAGTCATGATATCCAGCATGATTTAATTACTTTACCAATACAGCATCTTCAAGTAGACGGACCAAGTTTGCTGGTGGTGTTTGAAGAAGAAAAAACTACTCGATGTGTGAGTTATTTTAGTATAATGTGTTCAGCTGGATTGATGTAGGGGATTATTATCTGGCCAAATATAGATGCCATTTAAGTGTGAGTTTTTTCCAGGACCTTGTGATTAACGCCCTTACTCTTTCATGGGATCTTCTAATGACCATAGTGAGTCTAGAACTTGGGTTGTTCTGAAATTCTATCGCTCAAAACTGTATTTCTAATTTGCTGCAGAGGGAAGAGCGCCCCCTAGAGGTCCCCCAACACCTCTTCCAACGGGAAATATCTTTGTGACTATTTGTCACAATGTTCCCGGAAGGACTCGTGTGAAAAATCATAATGAAGCTCCATCTTTTCAGCAGGTTTAATATGATCAGGGTATAACAACTATCAAGACATTGCATATTGTTTGTTTTCTATGAAAACAGTGTTCAGCAATCAGCAAACTAATTACCAATTATGTTTGTTTTGGGGGTTTCAAAGAATTATGTATTTGTAGTCAAATAAGTAATCAAATTGAAGGGCATTTTTAAAATTTATTCTAAGGATGGAAGTTGTAGAGATTTGTTGAATGTCAGATTGTTGAAGTCAGCTGTGTCCATTGCTCTGACTTTGATCAATTGATTTTGACTGGTGAGCTCAAGGCGAGATTGTAAAACATTGTAAAACATTGCTCGTTTAAAGCACACCAGAGTCCTAATCTGGCCTACTGCTGCTTTGCATGTGCCCCACCACATCTCGGCACTCGGAGTTATAGACTACGCGGTCCCGCTAAATATTTTGTCAGGTCGAGTCTTCTTGAAGTGTGTTTTCCCCTGGCATCCAGTCAACATCCTTCTCGGAAACCAGTGAATTTAAGCTACCCTGCAATCGGAGCACCGTGGTGATAGCAAAGAGGGCATTACCTGTCGGTTGAGTTTTGTGCCATAAATGTGTGCCTCGCCCCTTTTCTCTTCCTCTGAAAAAAGGTATCATTGCTACAACAGCTCTGAAGTACTGAGGAGAAGGCGATGCAGCATGGAAGCCATGTTTTTCAGATTTATGACTTGAGTTGGTCCATAACTGTCCCATTAGCCTGTGATTTAGCCTAGCGCTGGCTAATCTGTCATAACAGCTGGCACAGGTAAAAAGGCCTGAGTCCCCCAGAGAGAGACTGGAAGCTCTTCTGATTTTGAGCATTATCATTCTTGCCAAATGTAGCTGTTCTTACATTCCCTCTGTTAAAATGTACCTCCTGTGATTGGGTTTGATCCATTCGACCACACTGCCGTTCTCCTTGCACTCAGGGGACGTGCGGAAAGTGTTTTGTGAGAGTGACAGAACGAGGTGTACAAGGTTTGTTGCAGAATTCTGCGTGAAAGTTGTCCTGCTGTGTCCAAAATGGCATCCTTAAACAAACTGCAGTGAGCACTGCACTATGCCAAACTGCTGCATTGCATTTTTAAATCAAAGCAACTGCTGTACACAGAGGAATCATAAGTAGGAATTAAACTGTCTATGATTCCAAAAAGAAGAGTCAAAGTAAATTCAGAGTAGGTCTAAAACCGAACATTTTACTACAGACAACCTTCACCTATAAATGACAAACTACATGCAAATGTTCTTAATATGACACTTAATAACACTATTTGCAAGTTCAAAAATATAAATAGAACATTTTATAGTACTGCACAACCGTGCTTCCTTTTACAGAAAATGCACTGCCCCCATAGCATGCTCTTCTAATGACCCTAGTTTCACCTGTTTCCACACTGAGTGATGTGACCCTTCAGTAGCTCTTAGAAACAACCATTCATCATCATCAGAGAAGCACAAATGATTGCTTTATGATTTTCATATGATGGGTTTGTAGTTTAGTTTGTGCTCCCTTGTTTGACTATTTTCTTTACATATTTTTCATCATTCATTTCTTGTTAGTCAGTGCAGCAAGACAAATATATCTCAGCTGTAATACAGTTGGAAATCCACAGTCGAATTAGAGAATGTTTACATTTTAAATGAAGTAAACACAAAGAGGCTGTACGGGGTGGGCTGTATGTGCTCTGGAACTGAGCAACGATGACAACAAAGCTTACACAAGCTTATTTTTATTTTATCGTTAGCCAGGATCCTGGTACTTTCACTGAAATTTACACACAATGGGTCTCGTTTTCAGCGCACCAACAAAATGACAAAGTTAACTAATTCATTATATTTATTTCCAGGCTGCGAGAAAGACCACAGCTTAGAGCTTGGCAGATGGAGGCAATGCGCTCGTCCAACGCAGATAGGCTTGAACTTTAACAGCTTGTGTGATGGGAGATTCTGCATTTCCTGCATGCTATTATCCTGCCATGTCTTTTTACATAACCATGAAGGCTACTTTACTATTTACTTTATGACACCGGCATGGACAATACTAAACAATTTTATTTTTTCTTTATTGAACATCTGCTAATAAAACTTTGATTTCAGTGTCGGAATAATTATTTATTTCGCTTTTTCTGGGTGAAAACCTCCATATAAGGCAATTCATGGGCGTAGATTTATGCTAATCACAAAATAACATGAGCGCGCTTGTGTGCACATACGTACGTACGTGAATACGTAAAAATCAGCCTTTCCCACGCAGTTTGATGAATCCGGCGTAGATTTTTCATACCAACTCTAAAATGTACTTGCATATTTAGGAACGCTTCATGGATGAGGCCCAGTGCTAGTACATGCACTATGATCCATATACGCACATGCTTCACAAAATACTTTATACACACTTTACCAAACAAACTCTATACTTTACACACTTTTAGCACATTTTATCTGATATTTATAACACTTTATGATTATGGTGTTTGTTATGAACACATTTAAATTTTGTTTTACAAAAACATTTTGCTGACAATTGGAGCAAACAACTGTTTTAGCCTGTTTCAACTGTTTAAAATATGATTTGGCTCACCTTGGCCGAAAGCCTACACACAAAAATGCAAGACAGCCGAGTTTTATTTTGGTTATTATATCCCTATACCTTTGTCTGTGATTCACACCCTGCATGCTGGCTTTTGTTTCAACTACAGTACAATTATAATTTTTTAAACCTGAAAAACACTCCACGTGTTACTTTTAAGTAGAGTCATCTACTTTCAGAAAAGCAGTAATAATAGAATAAAGCCAAAGGTATTTTTTTTCTGTATATAGGTGTAGAAGTATCTCTTCAATAGTTACATGTTGTTTTCGACCTATCTAGTATCTACAGTTCTCACCTTAACGGTATGTGTACGGGAAAGTGAAAATGTAATTAACAAACTGTGAAACCATTCAATAATGTTATAGAAACACCCATTAATAATAAATAATAAATTACAAACCTATTATTAGATTTTATTTATCTTGTGAAGTACTAAACCAACAGAGGTTTCTTATATTAGGTTAAAAAAATAATGTAATTACTACTGTACCAGCTGTTAGATTTAATCTAACGGTTTATAGAAATCCAAAAATTCTTGTTGTCTTTTCAAAGCAAAACGCCCTTCTGACCCTAAATTTAACCAAATTATAAGTGCATTTGCCTGGTCACAGCACAGTCTTTAGAATGACTGACATGTCTGTGTGTAACTGCTGTGCTCTCATGCATCTAAGACTTGTTGACAGTGAGAATGGCATTGACAGGGAGAATAACGCTTATCTTCAACCGACATGTTTAATCCTGATGGCCATGCAGTGAAATGGCCATTATTATTATTATTATTTATTTATTTTTAATGTGGATGTTTTGATGATTATATATTTGTGCCAGGCAAAAATGAAGAAGTCAGAGGCCTAAAAACATACAAAATGGTGTAAAACCTGGTGATGAAAATGATTTGAGGCGTGACGGATCTTGAGATTGAATTGTTTCTGATTTATTGCAAGAGAATCATGTAACTGTGTCTATATCTTCATCCAGGCCTTTTTATATGGCAAGCCAGCAAATTCTCCCAGGCTCGTATTGGATGGCAATCTTGCTTGTCTTACTCTGGGTGTGTGAATGTTTTTTGCTTACTTTGCACAACTCTTTCAATTAAAAATGGTCTAATTTAATGTGAGAGCCTCTTCAAATTGTGCAAGAAATTAAATTGGCTTCTCACCTCTGCAAAGGTTATTGAGGGAATAATTTGATTGTGCATATACTTAGTCATGTTTCATTTTTACTTATTTTTTTCAGTCTCCTGTAATTGCTTTTTCTTAATTCAGTTTCCTTGACATGCAGCAATGTTAGGCATTGCTTTCCTGTAGAAAAATTGTGTAGAAATTGGAGTACACAGTTAAATGGTATGCATCCCACTTTCATCAAGAGTGGCAAAATTATACCATGGTGGATACAATTGGCAATGTACAATAGTGCAACATTGTGTGATATTTAAGAAAAATAATTTGTCATCCTGGACTCTATGCTCAATTTTGATGCCCACATCAGTGACAAAATCTGCTTTTTATCTCTTAAAAAATATTGCTATTGTATGGCCGTCTTCCTCAAGCCTACACTGAGAGATTACTGCACGCTTTTATCTCTAGCAGGCTTGATTACTGTAACGCCACACGTCACGTCTAAGTTATACAAAACTCATCTTAGTAGGACCAAAAGGAGAGCACACTGTTGAAGTCCTGGCACTGGTTGCCTGTCAGTTTTAGAATTGATTTTAAGATCTTTTAATTGGTTTAAAATTTTTAACAGGCTTTGCGCCTGAGTACATGTCTGACATGCTTACAAGATATGTGCCCACTAGATCCCTCAGGTCCTCTGGTAGTTGTCTCCTGGATGTTCCGCGAGCCCAAGATATGTGCCCACTAGATCCCTCAGGTCCTCTGGTAGTTGTCTCCTGGATGTTCCGCGAGCCCAAGACATGTGCCCACTAGATCCCTCAAGTCCTCTGGTAGTTGTCTCCTGGATGTTCCGCGAGCCCAAGACATGTGCCCACTAGATCCCTCAGGTCCTCTGGTAGTTGTCTCCTGGATGTTCCGCGAGCCCAAGATATGTGCCCACTAGATCCCTCAGGTCCTCTGGTAGTTGTCTCCTGGATGTTCCGCGAGCCCGGAGCCCAGACTCAGACTCACGGCAGGGCTGCCTTCAGCCATTATGGCCGCAGCCTATGGAACGGCCTGCCAGAGGCCCTCCGGATGTGTGGACATTTTCAGAAAAAACTGAAAAATGAAAAATGCACCTTTTTGGTTGACTATTAAATTTTTTTGTGTTTAACTTATTTTATTGTGTCTATCTTTTCTTGTTAAGTCCTGAATTGTATCTTGATTTTATCTTAAGCATTTAGAATTACATCTTTTGCATGCATTGTGCGATGTGAACCAAGTTTGATTGATTGAATGATTGACATATATTTTTGGGATGCTTCTATGAGAATCAATTGTCAATTGTGATGTGGCTTAACGGTGAGGGGGGCTGTGGCAGGAAGATGAGGGGGGCGTGGAAGTTAATTTAAGTACACACACATTTTAATGCATTACCATTGTGAAATAAAGGGGGATAAAATCTTAGCTATTTAGAGTAAATCCAGAAAGCAGAGGTTCTTATCAAAAACATCTGTATCTGAGCTCATATTCCACGAGTAGTGCATGAGTGCGCTGGCAATCTTCAACGGGGTAATCACTCTGTACAGACACTATCCAAATATAATCAGGACAGAGGCTTAATCAAGAGAGAAGGAAGGAGCAGAGAAAAATCACTATTTCATATCTTTCACAAATTAAATGTATTTAGTAGCAGCAAGAACATGTAATTATACCCGTTCTATAAAGCATAGAATGCACAGTCAGTATTAATTACCTCTGAATTACTACCAGTCACTAAGACTGGAATGGATAACAATGTGATTCTACTGACCACTCATGCAAATACATCACACCTCTATATAAATCTCTCAATACAAAGGCACATTCTTCCTGCTGTGGTTATTTTGATTTATATATTTGATTTTGTCTGTTTTTTTTTTTGGTATGCAGCCTGGAAAATAACATTGCCAAATTGGTGCGAAGAACAGGCTTCACAGAATACATAATTACAAAATACATAATAATAAGAACAAATAGCAAAAGACTGGGAATCACTATTTCAGAAGTAAAAATATTATTTCGGTAGTATATGTAAATGAAGAAATAATTTACAAATATGCATATTGTTTTGGCTGCATATTTAAAAAAATAAGCAGTTTATAACTGGTTTTTAACATTTAGTTCTGTCTGTTCAGTGATTCTGTTACGCACATGGTTTCAATAAGCCTGGAACCTTGTGAAATGTAATGATTGAACTGGCTGTTATGAAATATTGTGCCACCACAGACAGGCCAGGTCCAATGGTGAGAGCGCACTCTCGACCCTCACTGCCCACACAGCTAGGAGACACAGGCAATCACTCATAGTGCCTCCCATCAGTACCAGATGCAATATTACTGAGACTGCTGAAGTGTAGTCCGTTAGTTTCCAACTGAGATTTTGACATATGCATTTGAGAACAGTGTCTCATGTCTCAGTCAGGCAAGATGTTGTCGTTTCTCAGTCCTCAGATGAATTCATTCATTCCAATCATTCTTTGAGGTTAAAGATTGATGAATTATGTTAATTGACATATGTAATATGGATGACTTTTGCTTTATGAATGCTTTCAGCTATACGATCTGACAACTTGCAGTATAGCTGAGAATTGATGATTTTCTGAAAGTAGTTCTGTAGTATACCGTCTAGATTGTAGGCAAAAGACAAGCCTAAATAGGTTGAATGGCTTGGTCACATTGTATACTCATATGCCCTTCTGTTCACATTGTCAAATGAGTGCTAATTTGTAGTTTATATATAGTAACAGTTATCATTTGTAACTTTAAAATGAATGTATTTGCGTTTTCTTCAACGACCTTTTATTAATACCTGACCCTTTTGTTTCTGGTGGCATCCGTCTCAATTATGGCTCATTTGTTGTTTGTTGTGGTCCTACAACAGCTTTATAACCAGTAAGTCTCGTGTTGACTGAGTCCATGTCAGTATTCATTTGGAGTGGCACAAATAACAAACATAGATATGCCTTATTTTTAATATTTTCAGAAATCCAGCTGATAACCAACAGGGATGTCTGGTTTATACTGAAATTCAATCAGTAACTCCTGTCAGATATTTTTTCATCTGTGTTGGAGCCAGAAACAACAACAAAAAAGATAAATTGGTGTTGACAGGTAGAATGGATATGCAATAGTCCAGACAGGAGGTGGTTAAATTACTAAAGAATTGGGCATGTAACCCAAAAGTAGCAGGAAAAATCTTTACTGGGGTACTGCCCAGATTGCACCCCATGGCAAGAAACCTACATTGAGTTGTTGTATTTGCTACCCTGCTGCATAAATCCGAAACATCCATACTTCACTTGCATACAATTTTGGTTGTGTTACGATACTCTGGAAAAAAGTATTTTGTTTGCATGCAATGAATGTCCTTAATATAGAGAGTAATGGGAAGCCAGAGATCCAACATCCATCTGGATATTGGATAGGAACAATCAGCAGGACCTTTATTTATCGCATGTCTAAGAATGCAAGCAGCATTTTGTAATGTGTGCCGTCTACAACTTCAATAGATTGCATAGTTCTTGAATATCACATAATGTACAAAAAAAGCCAAAACAGCTTCTTAAGGATTATACATTGCAACATTTATAACGTTTCTATTTCATCAGCCCAGTTAGTGCAGGACACAATTCAATCATCACTTGACAATGGAGAAAAGGGACAGCAGTCCCTGCGAAAACAAGTCTGATGTTCAAAAAGCTATTTGAGGAAGAATATGCGCGCGCTCTTTATGCCGTGCCTGGTGGTTTTGATCAGACGCATCGGAAAGCCAGGAACACTGTCGCAGCCAGCCTGCCAGCTCTTATCTCCTCCCTGTGAGGGGCTCTTGCGTGTACCTTTATCAGCTCACAGTACAGTAGGTGTAAGAACTCTGCTCTTCTCTCATGGGGGCCAATCCCGTGGGCTCCCTGGCCCTCCATCCCAGCCAAGTGGACTGTGCTGGGATGCGATATAAAAGAGGAGAATGAGCCGCAGTCCCGGAGGGCTGCTGGGGTCTGCCCCCCCCTCAATCCCTAACCAATTCACTTGCATCTGGCAGCCTCTTCTCCAGTTCACTGCATCAAGGTTTTATAACAACGCCCCTGGCAGCCCCTGCTCTGGGCCTAACTGAGGCTCACTCCCCCTCCCCCAAAATTGAGGTAGGGCACTGCAACAGCGACATGAGACGGGCCTACAAATGCAATTTTGGAGTCCGCACCAGTAGAACATTTTGTTCAAAGTCAGAGTTACAAATTGGTTCACAAACGTGACCTGCGTTGCGTTATGTCATTAACCACATACCAGGAGCTGATTTGGCATGTCCTGAGCAGGAATAGGAGAACTATGAATGAATAATTGAATGATGAATGAATGAATGATTGATATGAATGAATGATTGCTGCAGCATGGGGCAATATATTGGATTCGTTTTGAGTGTTCCATTAGCGGCCCTCTGTAGTCCGTCCTTCCTCGCGTCTTGTGGGATGGTATCTGTCCGCAGGCAAGTTTTCTTCTCTTTGAGTCTGTGTGAGACGTACACAGCTGCTCATATTTTGCCAATTGCTTGTGTTTGGACCATTTTAACAGTTGATTCTTATATTTCAAAGCACACAAGATATGTGTGATATGATATCTGGTGATGTTATCCGTCCCCTGTCCCTGTTATCTATCTATCCATCAATATATGCTTTGAATAGCAAGTATTGCAGATATAAAGGGACACTAAAGGGCAGTTGTGTTGCGGTTGCTACCTACTGCACCTGCCAATCACACCTGGACCTTTGTGACCTCTATATAAATCTCTCATGCTTTTTTGCTGTCGGAATGGATTTGTAGGACAAAATGAGTTATGAGCTGAACTCGATGTCTCTGCATGCTTGAGTTCTGTACCAATGGTAGTGCTCGGCATCACACTGTACACTTCAAATCTAGGCCAACAAATGATCTATCAACACCTTTCCATCTCCTAACCTATTTTTATTTTTAGTTTCATTCATTAAATCTTTTATTACATTTTCTCAAGTTCTACAAGAACCTGAGCTGTTAAAGATATATGTCTGAGTCTACATTTAGATGTGGTTAAATTTTTTTATTATTAGTTTTTTGCCTTTTGGTCTGACTGCTTAAATTGAACCATGGTGGGTAGTTTTTTAATTAGTATTAAGTAGGAGAATGACAGAAGCAAATGACTAAGTGTCATGCTTGTAATTGTTAAACATTTGATTTGATTTGCCCGTGATATGCGTGCTAAAACATAATTTTATGCATTTACACTTCCACTTAATCTGTAACATCTGACTAACGTAGGCGATTGTTGTTCTCCAATTTCTATATTTAACTTGATGCATACCGTGCCTTCCGTGCTTTGCTACTGTACTAGAAAACACAACAGTTGAAACTGAGCTTTCAAAGAAAGGATTTTGCTTGAGTGAAAACTGACAACAGCTGCTTCTCTGCGCTGTTAAAGAGGCCAGAACCGAAGGTGAGGGTGCAAGATGTGGCACTGCACTGATTTGAGAGGTGCGGCAGCATAGCTGCACACATTTGACCCAGGGCATCCCCCTGGCGACAGGGACATTATTGTTTTCATTATTAACTGTGTATTGTGAATTAATGTTTTCCTGCGTGTTAGCTGTTGAAATATACATCGGTGCGTATAGTGGTTTTCAGAATTGAGGAGGCAAGGTATTAAATTGTGTTGGAGTGAGTCGAGCGCATACCTCACTGAGGTAACTAGCCATCACTGTCGCCACTACTGGGCATCTAGGCTAGTGGAGACATCAAAAAAGCAGAGGAATCTCTCTCGAATTGCACCTCTAATGTGAACACATGGAGGTTTTCAGTTTACCGGCCATAAGGTGCGTGAGCCTACATTGGCATAACCATCTCAACACCGTCAATACTGGTATTTTGTCATGACAATTTCAAAATAAAAGTACTAAATACATAAAAGTGCATCTGCTGAGCTTCAAATTTGATGTTAAATAATCAGCACATTATATTATATTCACATAATACTCAATACCATCAGATATAGCCAGCTCTCCTCTAATAGTAATACATTATTATTATTTTTGACGAGAGGGTGCTAAAGCGTCAGAGCACAATTTCACTGAAGGACTGAACAGTCATTAACACAATTTTTATCTAAAGCACCAGTGTCAAACTAAATTCCCTGTCTGTGGGTTTTTGTGGTTTCCTTTCAATCAGCTGCAAATTAAGGCCTTGAGAACAAAGGTGTGTGGATTATTTAGCCAAACAATGGCATGAATGAGCCACTGGTACTGAGAACACCCCAAAATCCAACAGACACTGTGGCCCTCCAGGACTGGAGCTTGACAGCTGTGCTCTAGTGAGATTCAAAAATGTTGTTTTGAAGGAATTTTATTTGTTTTGGGGGATGATTTCTTTGGGGAGGTGCTAACTCCCTTGCCTACCCGCAGAAAATATCTCTCTTTACCTCTAGACCCCAGAGAGATGGAAAACCAGTGTGGGAATGTATTTTATCTATTTTCAGTGAATCCCCCTTATCCATGCATTGGCTGTCAGTACATTGAATACACAATGTCCTTTTGGCTTCCTGAAAGGTAGAGCACCATTTGAGTTTTTTAGGAAATTGGATATTTAACCTTCTATGTCAGAATATGTTGCTCTTATGCAAATACCATCTACCATCTGTTTAGTTTGGATTTTTAATGGCCAATGATTTAAATTTTAATTAAAATGAGTTCAATTATTCACACCTGATATTCAACCCAAGGCTATATACAATATATACAGTGCCCTCCACAATTTTTGGCACCCCTGATAAAGATGAGTAAAAAGGGTTATAAAAAATTCACCGTTTGGTGAATTAGTTTAATCTCACACTGAAAACAATGAGAAAAATCCAACCTTTAATTGAAGTAAATTTTATATGAGAAAAAAAACATCTTTTAAGGGTTGGTTGTCCTGACAATTTTTTCTATTGAACTCAGGTCAGGAGATGAAACCCTTCAAGTGATCCATCCATATCTACTGTATTTCTGGCAGCAGAGTGATGGTTTAAGGCTGGTTTGAAACGTCAGACCCTTGATGACTTAGAGCCATTTAGCCAACCAGGTGTTCCATACTGTTCCAGTGTAATTTACAGCTAAATCTAGTCCCACCCCCCAATTCCCGTAGAGATCCATTCAAATGCAGAGACATTATAGTATCGCTTGTAAGAGTACCAGGAAATAAGATATCAAGAGTCTTTTGATGTTGTTGCATCAAAGACATCAGGAAGTCATGGCATGCAAAAGATATGCGACCAAATATTAAATATGATACTTTATTCTATATATAAATGCAGGAGTACCAATAATTGTGGCACACATGGTTTTGTTAAAAATAATTATTTCTTGATGAGGGATTTTTTTCTCATAAAAAATTTACTTCAATTAAAGGTTAGATTTTTTTCATTTTTTCAGTATTTCTTATAACCCTTTAACAGGGGTGCCAATAATAGTGGAGTGCACTGTATACACGCACACACACAATTTTTTTCTTCTTTTGGCTCTGTACTCCAGCAGGAATCCACATTGGATTTGTAATATAAACATGAATGCAGACTTTAATTTCAGGGTATTTGCATCCATATCAGGTGATCTGTTTTGGAATTACAGCCCTTTTTATACATTGTCCCTCCATTTTTCGGTGGTCCGACCAAGGCAAACCCCAGGTGCCTCTTAATGCTCATTGTGCTGGAATATGTGAATGTGGGAGCCTCTGCATTTGATCTCACGCATGTGGATATTTGTGTAATTACCTTCACAGAGAGTACTAACTACAGAATCAAAACACCTTCGTTTCTGGAGACCAGCAATTCCAGCATTCTGGTTTATATTTTTCATCTACCTCATGGTAATCGCAACATTCCTTTTCTTATGATCAGAGGTTCATAAATATACCGAGATGCTCGTGATTGTATCCATGTTTATACATCAGCAAACCTCTGTGCTGCACCTTGGCGTGTATTCGCAGTCTGTCACTTCCAGAGAAGGTAATTGCGCGGTTATGGGCCATTTGGTGTCCGTCGCCAGTGCTAATGGGAGTGAGGGGAAAATGAAAGGGGTTGTCTGCCATCCCTCAGAATCTTTCCTCCAAAAAACGTGGAAAGACCAAGTGGCGGGAAACGAGGGGGGCGGACAGGCTGGAGTCAGAACGTGCAGATTCACTCTTGGGAAGGAAGAATCTCCTCAGCTCAAAGCCAGCCTGGCAGCTGCTCCTAATGGTGTGTGAATGCAATGTCCTACCATCTCTGAATGGCCTGGCTAGATTTTTTGAAGCCAGGCCACGCTATCAGGCCACGCGGGGGGAGTCGGGCTCTGCCCATCGCCTAGTGTCCTCAAGGGTCCCCCTCGGCATCTGTTACTTCCAAGGCCGTTTCTTGTTCTTCAGTAAAAAACTCTTCCAAGGGGAAACTGGGAGTCCAGAGGTGTTCAAGAGAAAACCACACAGACTGTCGTCCCTTCCTGTCTCATAGAGAGTTTGGACAGGGATTAAATAAAAATAAGAGGTCGCTTATTTGTTCCTGCTCAGCAGATGTTTTTGTCCAAACTAAAAATGCAGGAGGCTTTCAGGTTTATGCTATAAATATAGCAAAAATGTGCAGAAGATTACACACATACGCACACACACACCTTTTTCGTGCCTCTAAAATCTTTTTTCTCGACCTATTATCCAGCACTTCCCCTGAAGATGACTTTTTTGTGCTCAAATGTGTGCATCTTTGTCAAGGGCGTCATCTCCGGGGGTATACAGGGGTTGTGACCCCTTGAATAATCATAACTCGGCAGTACAACCCTCCCAATAACCAATTAATAAAAACATTTGCATCATTTCGGCTACATTCACATAGCAGTAACGGCCCCGCCGCTGCAAGCAAAGTCCATAAAATGATCCAATTTCTCATCAATAATCAAGCGAGCAGTGGCACATTCCTGAGCTCATAGCCTCTCAAAAGTAACCAGCCTTTGGGGTACACTGGCTCAAGACTTCCCGAAGATCGCCTTTCGAACAACTATAGCTCCTTAGCACGGTGTGTGATCTGATGGTTACTGCCCCGTTGACTTTCCTGAAATAAAATTATTAAAATAAATCTCTGTCTCAGTGCCCATATATACAGTATTCTTTACTTCTTCTTTTTCCTGTTTGTATAATTCACAGCGGTCTGTTCTATATGTTCATGCCAATTGTGCTGCTGTTCTGTCTGTTCAGAAAACATGTTTAATTGTGTAGGTGTTCTCTCCAGACTGCAACAAGCGCTACGTATCGTCTCACAACTTCCACAATAGCACAGTCACTGAACAGTGATCTACTGTAGGGATGGGCATTTAGCTAAAGATTAGATGCATGCTAAAATGTATAGGCTGTCAATATCCCCTAGCCTACCACGTTGCTCGAGCCCAGTACTCTTGAGTTGAAATTAATCATTATAATGTTTTTGTTGAAATATGTCTGAAGAGAGAGAAAGTCTGATCTGGGCTTAATAATAATAAATGGACAATGGTAATGGCAATAATAAAAAAAATGCATTATTCAAAGACGCATATGTAGTCCTATTTAAAATGGGCACATACTGTATAACTGTACAATGTACAAAAATCCCCCCAACAGGCCACCGCAGCAAAATACATTTCTAACAGATACACTGATTTTCCATTATAAATGATCAGAAAATCTTGATTTTCACATTTTAATGCCCATTCGTGAGAAAACCAGAAATACTTGGCTCTCCATCCCCCCTACATTCGAAAACTTGGTTGCTCCCACACAAGCTCCATTTTGTGACAGGAGAAGTGTTGCAGTTTCAACTAGCGATCTGCATTGTTGGTGAAGAAAAGGAGAGTTCAAATTAATAATGCCACGCCTTTGTATGTGTTACATTTTCAAATTGTTGCTGTAATAAATGGCTATTGAGAACAAGTTTTAGTCTAGGGGCTGTATCTTGACTATCTTAGCACATGGTCTAAAACGCATGGCGCAAGTGCTTTTATGGGCGTGTCCAAGTCCACTTTTGCTAGTTAGACAGTGGATAAGTTGAGTGCAAAGCAAGGCGCAAGGTTCAAATGGGTTAAACTTAGTCTCATTAAAATAAACTTAGTCATTAATTAGGTGTATCTTGGGCGTAACATACAACCAGCGTCATCTGCCATTCCCTTTAAAAGCCACCTGCGTTTGCACCTTGGCAGATTGCTAATATAATGATGGAGAAGACCGCTTTACAGCTGGTGAAATGGACCTGCTCATGCACAAAGGTAAAGAATATATGGCATTAAAATTATCAGAACTAATTTTGTAATGTGCTGCAAATTAGTTTGACAATGTTTGAATATTTTTTTTCATTAGACTTTTATTTTTCTTTAAGATTGTGTTGTTCAGTTATGGAATGACAGTTGAAATCAGCGGGGTCTTAACTGCTGAAAGTATGGAATCCTGGTCACTGTTATTAAAAAAATATTAAGAACGAAGAATAGGGTTAAAATTCATTGCCCATTTATGTGATTTTAAAATTATGAATAAATGCAATATTTGCTGGACAAAGTTTTGAACTTTTTTCAATGAAAACCATTCCATTTACTTACAGGCTATAGATGAAGAGGGCTGTATTGTAATGTTCCACCTGTCTCTGCTGAATCCAATCCAAAGTTTGTACCTGTGAACTTCTGTATAATACTATAACCATGAATTGTTCATTTAACCGCTATGCATATAGGGACAGCAGACATTCATCTCCAGCTCAGCTGCCAGGAGATGATAGAAGTTTGTTAGAAATCTGGTGGGAAAAACACAATTTAAGGGAGCATTCCCCTTTGCTGGGGAACAGGTATGTGGTCCTTGACAGATGGATCCTTTTATTGTTATGCATTTTTTGATATACACAATAATATTTCACATTGTAATCTTGATATTTTTGTGTATGCCCCTGTGAGTGTAACAGACAGGAGGGTGTACGCGTGTTGTGCACACGTCTATGTAGAGGCATATTACTGTCTTAATATTGTGGCATTAAAATAACATTGAAACAACTGCGACATGACTTAAGACAAGGTTTGTGATGGTTTCAGTGCAAACGCTTTCTGCTGCCTCAAAATAGACATAAGCCAAAACATTGCCTGAACTCACCTTCTCTTAAGACCATCCCGCCCAGTTCAGCACAAGTTTACTTGCTATTTAAATGACGTGAGAGCTGGATGCTAAAAGGACAACTGCGTCTGTCTGAAACTAGACAAAGACTAGGCAAAGACACTTGCGTTTGGGTTACCGCCGCTTAGTGCCGAATGTAAAATAGAGCCCTAGGTGTTTTATGTGTATAACAGTAGACAACGAGCCGTTTGTTAGCTTGCATTGTCATAACAGGTAGCTTAAATACTGGTTAGAATCGAGCTGGCTTTGTTGACCGTAGACCGCAAAAAGTACAGTTTATTTTCTCTCAACGTCTTAAATTATAGAGAAATCACAAGAGGAAGCAAGATATAGTGTTTCATTTTCAAAGGACTGTAGACTAACAGCTACTGCTAGCCTATACACAACTAAACTACATTGCTAGTATGGACTAGTAACATTAGTCGGTAACAACTTGCTAACATGGTCAGTTTGCTTTATAGTATGTGATGCAGCATGGAAATTAAAATATGGGAAAAGCTTTTAAAGTATGTACAATAACAGTATATCTAAATAAAAACAGCAGTGTCCTCTTGTGTTTGCCCCGAGACCCCCTAGAGCTGTGTTTCTCAACCCTGGTCCTGGATGGCCGCAGGGTATGCTGGTTTTTGTTTTCGCCTTAATATCAGAAAGCAATTCAGACCCAATAAACCAGGTGTGGTGAATTAACTGTGTTATCGGCTGCTTTAATTGATTAATTAAGTACCGAGCAACAAAGAAAACCTACATACCCTGCGGCCCTCCAGGACCAGGGTTGAGGAACACTGCCCTAGAGGGATGTTCACTTCAAACCCTCCAATGTTCAACTAGAATTTACGCCCTTGATCTTAGTAGACTGACACACAGTATGTATATGTCCGCATAATATATTGTCTTCTCTGGAAAAGGCTTTGAAAAGTTTGTTTATTTGTTTCTACCGTAGATACTTGGGGCAATTCAAATACTTTCCACCATTGACTGGCTACTATTACCCTTTTTTTCTCGGAATAAATTCATGCTGTGCTCCCTTCTCCAGGACACAGCAACTGTTTGGTACAGCCCACGGCCAATTTCGAGCGTGACGAGCCCAGGTGACTAAGTGCCTGTGACACTGCATTTCAACTATAAGAATATGTGGGCCCTTACTCACTTAATCACTACTGACCCCATATAGTCCAGACTCATAACCAATACTAGACACTACTGACCATATATAGTAGTTATCATCAACTCATAACTAGGGGTGGGGAATTTTACGCTTTTCTCTACAAGATGACAAGCTGATTTGCGATTACTTGTGTGTGCGTGCGCGCATGCATGCGTGTACTGTATGTGTCTGTCTGTGTGACTAAAGCTCGGTACACAGCAGCAGCTGCAGACCCACGTAAATGCATCACAGATAATTTTATCCGGCTTTACAGAACACCTGGGCAGGAATAAGTGAATAATCACCCGCCAGCTATCCTTCTCTTTTCCAATAATTATCAGGCTTTAGTTGACTGATAGGCTATATTGTTTGATAAACTTTAAAAAAAATCTATTCTGGGAAACGAAGACACAAAAATAGACAAAGATAGGCTACATCTTAGAAATCATGGCCTAAGATTGCAAAACATTTGCCTTAAGCCTGTAGTTCTGTGTCTCTCGTGTGCACTGCACTCAAGGGAACGGAGGATACAATATGAGGCCTTGCGGAAAATAGGTGCGCTAAATGAAGTCCTGCCCTTGACAGTGGTTCTAAATCAAAACGAATAAAAGACCATTGAGAACAAAATGGGTGATGTTTCTCTGGAGAACATGTTTGAGTCGCCTGCAATATGCAAGATCTTGCCTTGTGAGCTACACCTGCATATGCAACTTGCTTTGGCCTACAAAGAATAAATGCGTGCTGCAAGAGTTGACAAATCATCAGTAACCTATCATATCATATTCTGACATCAATGTGACATTTTTGTTAAATGCATAGCCTCCCTCTTGAACAGCCTAGAATAAACATCTGCATGTTGATGCAAGGCCAATTTAGCCTAAAGGCAGTAGACTATACCATGTTTGCGCTGTTAATCTTCATTAAGGTAATTGCTTTAAAAGGACATAATATTTATTAATCATGTGGAAATCTCTCAAACATTAGATGCACGTGCTTTAAAATAAACACTCATCACAGCATTAAATGTTTAATTTTAGGCCAAGAAAATAACAAAATTATGTAAACAGTTGATTGTTTTATCTTGTGTTTTTCTTATAACAGTCATACTTGATGAAATGCCATTTTCCATTTTAGATTTTTTGGTTCTAACTAGGGTTAGGCTAGTGTTAGTGGTTGGGATACGGTTAGGAAAATGGTAAATTAGGGTTGAGGCAAGATTAAGGTTGTGTTTGGAAGCTCGGAAAAGTGTTAGGACAATAGTTTTTGATTTTGGATGATCCAAATTATTTTCTCAATTTTGGGATGCAACACTATAGCCTTATATATTTCAATATTTTTTCAATGAAATACTTTTTTACAAAATAAATTACTTCAAACACATTTCTTGAATTGATGATATTTGAGTTGTTTCTCCTGACTCATTACTCATTTACTACTGAAGTGGAAAAAGTCCACATCTACTGCATATCTGACCGCAGAGTGATGTTTGTGGCTCGTTTGATACCTCGGACTCTTGGTAGCTTACAGCCATTTAGCCAACCATGTGTTCCATACTGTTCCAGAGTAATTTACAGATTAATCTAGTTCCCCCAAATTCCTAGAGAGATTCATTCAAATGCAGAGAGGTCATAGTATCATTGGTAAGACTACCTGAAATAAGATATCAAGAGTCCTTTGATGTTGTTGGGTGACAGACATCAGGAAGTCATGGCATGCAATGGATATGCGACCAAATATTAACTATGATGACTTTATTTAAGTTAAGTTATTTTAAGTTTATGTTAATTTCTTCAATTACTTTTGGTCCCCTAAAACCTGATATGGTTCTAAACACCCTCCAATTAAAGCTGAACATCTGCACTTAAAATGGGCACAATAACCACATAGTCACTGTTCCATTTCAAATCCAATGTGCTGGAGTACAGAGCCAAAACAACAAAAATGGGTCACTGTCCAAATACTTTTGGATTGCACTGTGCCACAGATGCACACAAAATATGCTAGGTATTTATTTATTTTTGTATATTGGTTGCACCTTGTTTTTATTAGACAAAAAAAATAAGATGCATTTCAGATTAAAAAATGTATCTAAGCCATTAAGTATCTGCCCACAAGTACTCGTTTACTCTAGTAAACTGTTCCACCCCAAGCACATTGCCACTATTGACCCCATAGTTATAAAAGCCCTGACTCATAACCACTAATGACCCTACAGTTATTTTGGTGCTCATTAATGCTCTATGCTGGTACACCTGCAGAATCCTAATTTATTAATGAGAATTAAGAGTAAAGGGGGTTATGGGGGAGGAGGGTTTCTCCCCTGCCAGTGCAAGGATGCTAAGCTGGATTTAAATGGAGATGACTCAATACTTGGGTGTTAAGCAGGGGATTAAGCCACTTGCCTCACATGAACTTGACTTGGTATCCGTGTGTCAACGCAGGAAAGATTGCCTACAGAATACCCCTGCTAAAAAAAATAAAGCCTTTCCTGTGATTGTGGGAATCTAATTCGCTGTTCTTCACTTTCCTGCCTTTAAGATCAGTCTGGGAGAATTTAACATCTGTGAAAATACCCAGCTGGGGAGAGGGTGTTTTACCATAACTGGGTCCTACAGAGATCTGAGAACAGCTTGTTTTATTCCTCACGATCATCACCCTATTCCCCATTTGCCTGACATTATTTAAATCATCTTCAGTTAATGCATTTTTGCCCATAAAATATGTTGTTTGTTCTTGTCAGAACCAAGACTGAGAGCACGGTTTATTGTTTGCATTCAGCAACACAGTACAGGAATGTAAAGTAGGCTATGATTTTTCTGCGACTGAGATGCCATAAAGTTAATCATTATTCGCACACACACACACAAACACACACACTAATATATCTATGAAGAAAGAAAAACAGAATCTTGCAAGGACTTTTTTTTACTGTATTTTTGTGTGGAGTAATAACCCTGCCAAGGAGTAGAAAAATGATGCCCTCATTTTCAGTTCAGTCATCAGGATGATCGCTGTTTTACCTTTGCGAGGTCTTTGATCCTTGACATTGTGGTTCACAATAAGCATGACAAATTCTGACAGTCTAATACACAGAAGCAAGAACACTTATCAAATGAATGCACAATACATAACTGTCTCTAGAAGAAATTGCCTCTGTCAACTGTCAACAATTTTCTATAGCCATACCGATAATTCACAAAATAATCCAGAGATAATTTTTCTGCTCAAGCTTTTTTTTTCAGTGCTCTAACACAATACACATTGTAAGCTTGTGTAATTCTTTGTATTGAAATTAAAGGAATAAAATATAAAAATGGTGCATCGGCTGCAACATATCTGACTCATGTGATTCAGATTTACTCAATTATGGATAAACTCTCACATCTACTAACCTAGGTGTGAGTGCTAAAATGGCCAAATCTTGTACTTTTATTCCCATGCTTGTTACTACCTACTGCCCACACAGTGCCTCAAGATGCTCCAGTGCCTCAACGCGATGTTCTTCCCAAGATCTGAATAGCCTTTTTAGGAAAGTGTTTTACAGTGTTTTCCCTCCTTATTTATACAGTAAATATTACATTCTCTAAATCTGGGATATTTAAAAGTTATGGCAAAACTATACTAAACCACCAGGCAGGTTAAACGTTGCCATATCTGACACTTTTCGAACATGGCGCGCCTCACTTTATAATAAACATTGCAGCTGCATCGTTCCGTCTATTGCCTTACTCATTTTGGGAAAGGAAAATAAGAAATAAACAGTACACGTAATAGTACCGCTGAAACGATGAACTTGCTGTGGGCTGTTTTCAGTTGGCTCATTTTGATTTTACTGCAGTGCAAAATTGTTTTTTACAGCTGACTTGATTCTGAATCTGGACCTAACATGTATGGCGGAATGTTATGGGTGTTTTTCCATTTCCTCTTGTGTAATGGAATCGTTAAATATAAGCTCTTTATGCATACTAAATTGAACCAGTAACTACCTGGGTAGAATAAAAATAAAACAACGAAAAACAGACTTCAAATATGCGTCTATACCATATCTTGAATATTTGAATATTTATTTTGGTTTGTCAGGAGTTTCATTTATTTTACCTCCGTAATATATGATAGAAATATTATGTATTCTTATTTTTATTCTTAGCAGGATATACCCCTTGAGATATAATCCCGTTTTCAAGGGATCCTGCAATATGTAAGACACAATACAAGACATCCGAGAAAAATAAAACAAACCAAAAAAAAAAAGCACACCTCATTCAACAACTAGAGATCTCATTGATCTCATTGAGCTGCTAATTAGTAGAATCAGGTGTGCCAAATTAGGGTTTACATGAAAACCTACAGTATGGTAGAGCTACAGGAACAGGATTGGGGACCATTGGTTTGCAACATGCAGTATGCAAACAATATCCACCATACTATTATCAGTGAAAATAAGTATACCAACCAGGGATTTTAAGTACACTACATTCAGAAAACATTCACCATCTTAAAAACTTTTTCACTCTGGCTGTGTCTGACTGAGAGCCCTATATAATGTGTCTGTATACTCTGTATAATAGCATACTATATACTGCTTACTGCATACGTTTAGTGACATGCAGTATGCAACAAAAAAAACCTCCATCGTATTATCAGTGAAAAACTGGAAATAAGGATATCATGTGTATATTTTGAGAACATTTTGCCACTTTCTCAGCCAGTGTACTGAACTAGCATATTTAATAGTATAGAAGGGCGTTTATTCGGAAACAGCCTAAGTGTAGTTGACAAGCATACTCAATAATGATTTGGATACAGCCTCTGTCATGATTTTGATCTACCTCCGGTAGGTATATATAGGTTCATCAGATAGAAATGCTTTTTTTCTGAGAAGTATTTCTATGAGTGCCACATGTAATTGTATAAAACTTTATATACACACAGTACTAGATGCCTTCTGCCCTCTAATTACACACAGAACCTGCAGAACACTTGTCCTAAACATGGAATATCCAATGTCAGGGGGTTACACATTGGTCTGTGCATCTCTGCCAGTGCAAGGCATGTTATTATGTTTGGAGCAGGATTGATAATGCTCCACTGAACTTTTCATGTTTCCATTTGCCCTGCTTGATGTTCCTGCTTCCTCCAGCACCCCCTCTGTAAATGAGGTTGAAGCAGGGTCCCTTGTTGAAGAATGTATTAAATTAGAGCCAGCTCTTCTGTACGACTTAACTGCTGCATTAATGTTCTGCAGTGAACAAAGTGACCCACTGTGACTGAGTAAGGCTCCGGAACAACTTTTTAATTTTTTTTCTATAATACATATTTTTTCTTACTTAAAAGTTTATATTTGTGCTTCTTGACTTTCAAAAATTGTTTATGCTTTCAGTCAATGTGTGAATTCAAGCCCATCTTTAAAATTGTGATTTAACGTTGTCACAATTGTCCATCAATATGAAAGCCACTGCATTGAGCATGAAACTCACCAGCAACCTGGTTCAGTCCAAGTACAAGCGCGTCCCTCATTGCGCCTGCTGTAATTCTGCATTCGTGTGTTAATCTTTCACTTCTGAACAGGCAACACACATTGAGGCGATTACTTTGCCTCAATATAATTACTTTGTATTGCACATAAACCTTTCACTGCATTGCTTATATTTTCACATTGCAGTGAAAGTATAGCTCATATGATGACTCCTCAAAAATACAAAGAAAACTTTAATAACCATCATACAGCACCACTTATTGTTGACGTCAATGACTATGTCTGCTGACCTTTAAGTAGCAAGGATTTAAGAACAACTAATGAATATGCAGTATGCAAAGTGTGGGTTATAAGTCTTACCCTTCGTATACTTATTATTTAAATGAAATATTATGATATTATAAGCTTTGAATCTTGCCTAATGGGAATGGTAATAAATACAAAATAAATAAAGGTTGGTTTTGGTGAAATTGAAGTTTGGTCTTACTGTTTTCTTACTGTTCAGATATTTACTGTTACTTTATCTAAACACCTTTAGGGCTTTCTCCTGCAAAATATTAATTGCAAAAAATTATAGTAAACTGATCATGGACTTAGCTTTTTTGTAACACACATCATGTGCTGGTCCTAAAGTTAATCGTATCGAATAGAGGTGTTGTGTACAAATAGGAAAGGATATGGGGGTATTTTTTAACAGAAGCATTTCCCATTGTCCATAATTGGTAGCAGGCTTATGTATAATTTAAATTTCTGCAGTAATACAGACTTTAAAATACAGAGCTGCAGTCAAAGTCACAATGGGAGCTCACATGTAAAATGATAAATGGCTCTGCCCCTTTTAAGTGGCAAAATATGAAAATAACACCAATCAGCCTCGAGTTAAACACGTTGTCAGGACTTCACAGTGCCAGCAATGTGTCCAGGCCACAGCCAAACGGTACAAAGCATATGAATGTAGGGAAACCACTTGGGGATAACACCGAGCAATAGCCTGTGGCTTTCACATCGGGGGTGACATCTTATATGAGCTGTGCAATTATAATTGACCTTTTTAAAAAATTTTGTCAATCTGATTACAAGAGTTACTGCACCATAGACAAGACAAGCCCTGCTCAAGAGTAAATGGCAAAGAAAGGAGGAACATAATTATAGAAAATACTTAAGTAAAGGGGTATAGAAGCTTGCCTTACTCCATGCTAGATATCATACTTGACACAAAGCAGGATTAGAGGGAATATAGGTTTGTTTACTGAAACCTGTAGGATGAGGTGAAATCATTCCAATTGATAACTAGTATTTTTAATAATTTGGAATATACATTATATATATATTTTTGTTTAACTGTTTGATTAATTTACATTTTGCTTATATAGCTACTGTATACATCTTTGTCATTCGATTATTATGACTCATTTTGTTTGCTATGTTACTTTTATGACTTGAAGACAGAGTGAGTTTTCTCTTGGGCGTAATAAAGTTGAATTGAATTTAACAGAATGCATGCCATGAAGAGCCATGCCCATCAATGACAATTTAATTAGGATTTCAATATTAAATAATGAATGTCCAATGTCCAATTACAGTTCCAATTATTGTGTGAAATGCAGCTGGGCCTTCCTGTCATTTTTCACTTTTGCCAATTGCCCAAGCATCAACAGAACCATCTTAGCAACAATATGCACTCCATCAGTGTTGCATTGCGGCATTTAAACGGTAAGTGGAAAGGTCATTTGAAGTTAAGTATAGAAATGTGATGGTGTTCAACAGAGTGCTTGTGGGTTGGGGAAGGGGGAGGGGATTTTGAGCAACACAACGAAAGGCTTAGTGCAACCATGTAAAATTAAAAATATTTAAATCAAAATCTTGCCATCAAACTTCTGCCAGTCTCATCTTTCACCATCTTGTAGATATTTAATATTTACTGTATTATTATTATAAAACCTTGTGAGTCTATATGGCCTTGCACAGCACTGCCTTCAGGCACCACACACTGTACAAAACATGAATATAAGGACAGTGTTCACCTGAATTGCAGCTAAAAGGGAGGTGGAAACAGCCAAAATGCTAGCTGAAAACCCAGAGGCCTTTCTTGTGTCAAGAAAGTGAATTATCAGTGTTGTACAGCCCCGGCTATATAACGCTGACATAGTTTTATGCTTTGTAGCATATCTATAAAACATATATTTAGGGTATGCAAACATTTTTTTTCCAAAAGGATCTGTCATTATTTAAAACACAACATCGTTTTAATTTGGAATAAATTATTAATGCAGCCACTTACCAGCTCTTAGGAGTGTACTGTATAATCAATCCTTTTTACAATCTTCACTCTGTCTTCATGAACACGTTGACGAGCTTACATATCTCTGCAATTAAAAATGATCGATAAGGCTGTGTTCTCCCTGGACACACTCAAGTGTACCCAGCTTATGGGTAATTAAAATGGGCATTTGTTGAAGTGCCGCTGAAATGTCTGACTGCACTGTCAAAGGTCAGTCGTCCTCCTCTCCACCCTTACATACCAGTTGAGATACTACAACAGATAAAGGCTTACAAATATGCAGTGGGAACACTTGAAAAATGTAATTGGCTTCAAACAGACGGAATACTACCAAATTATGGAAGCTGAGGGTAGATGACTAAGCCACCGCTGCATAATTTTGTGTACACTTCTGAAGTTCTGACGGGTGCTTTGTCTTCATTGTTACTACTGTATCCAAATTCTACTGAATCCCAACTAAATTGGCAACAAATGAATCGCACATAATTGTAAGTTCTTTGCCATTGTAAAGCAATGCATTTGTTTGAAATGAATTTAAATTATTTGATGAAATAGCGGGTCTGATTTTAGGCAATTATCTACATAGATTATATAGCATTTAACTGCGGGTTTGTTTGTGTTTTGGTCTCTGGTGTACTTTCAGACTCGGTTGTGCATCTGTAGAGGAGCTGCTTTAATAATCTTCTTCTCAGAATGCAGCAGGCCAAGTGTAATCATTTGCCCTCTCATACAGTCAAGGGAGTCACATTAATTTTATGATCATTATTTTGAATCAGGCAGTAAATCAATTCTGGTTTGTATTGTGGGGTATTAACAGTAGTTTGAAGCAATAGTTTTTAGTAGCAGTTTTTTAGTGCTATCCTGTTAAAGCCATGAATAAAATAAAAATCGGTCAATTGACCAATTTACCATGAATACAGTGCATTGATATCTCCCTATGCTCTGTACGCTTGTACAGTTCCATGTAGTGTTAATAGTTCATTTGTGGGACAGGATTTTTAAATTTGAGGAAAAAATTCAGTTTGCAGACAACGCTGTGCGGTAAGATTATGTAGGGATTTGTTCACACTGAAAAAGGAAAATAAGATTAATTGGGTAGCTCGGTTCTGAAAAGTATTTGTTTGTGTTCTTTTTTCTTCTTCTAATGCAGTCAGCATTCTTGCGGTGGTTTGTATTTTCGTTTGTGCAGACCTTCTGAGAGTCACCGATTCTTCAGTCACTGTGTAGGCAGGGAGGAGTCTGGATTTTCCCCTTTGTTGTTCTTCTAAATTCTCTCCAGAAGTCTATTTACTTTAGTACGTGTCTGACACACAGATTAAGCCAACTGTTCCAAACTCCCATTAACCGACCACTGACAGAGTCTGAGGGGCGAAGCGTTCATACTGCAGGACACAAGGCTTCAGAGCAACGCCGTGTCCGCCTTCTGAGCTTGCGCTGTTCCCTTAAACTCCCCCACTTCTGAATCCATGGCAACAAATTTTAAATTACGGAGAAGGAGGTGGAAGCTTCTGGATGACAATAGCGGTTGAAATCTAATGCCCGTTTTTTCCTGAGACGCACCTGTGCTGTAGAGTATCTGCGAGGCATCTGTAGTCATAGCACATATCTGCCCTTAAAGAGAGAGATGTTGAGTGCATAGTGACTGTCTGGCTATTTCATCTGCCTTTTAGCGTACTTAGTACAGACATAAAGGTTCTCTGTGTTGTCTTTGATCAGTTCCCACATAGCAGGGGCTGATTAGGTATGTCTGAATCTGAGCAGGAGCCAATGATGTGTTAATGACACCTGGAGTTTGCATCGCAGTCTCTCTTGTCTTGTTTGTGTTGTCATCTCCCTCTTTTTATTTTCCTTCCTTTTTCATCCCCCTCTTTCCTCTCTTCCTCCTCCCACCCCACTTTCTCTCTCCCCAACTCCCTCACTCATTCCCTCCCTCTCTCGCTCTGTCTTACCAAGCCAAGAAGACCAACCATTGACTTCATTGTGTTTCAATATGTGGGAAGACGCAGCTAAATTATATTATGGGTATTTGTATATGAAATTTGACATAATTGAAAGGTTGTTTTGGTATATATCTCAATATATGCACACCAAACATTTGTGCATGGCAAGATGTAACAACAAACTCTGAAATCTTTTTTTGGCCATCTGGCCAATGTTTCTCTATGCGCCTGTCCTTACATTATAGGAAAATATTGCAGTGTCTTACTTATGTAGCCAACACTCAGCAGGGCAGAGATGTTCTCCCTTAATCCCATAATTAAATCACTACTGAGCCATTAAAACACACCTTTTATTCATTTTTAGAAGTACTTCAGTGGAGCCGATAGAAATGTTCAACATTTTTCTCCTGATAATTAAACCGTGGCAGTTATTGGTCAATGATAAACTGTGGCTTGGGCTCACTTGGAGTCGTTTCAAGAGCATTGTTCTCTCCTCCTCTCCATTTCTCCCTCAGATCTTCTTGTCCCGACCAGATGCTGAGGTGCAAATAATGACTCGTCTCATTTTCTCTTGTGCACGCTCTTACTTTACCATCTACATCAGCAGCACAGTCATAATGACTTCTGCATGCTGCTCTCATAAACAAGGCAGCAACATGTTACATAAGGATACGCTGCTAGATACTGCTGTTGTGTGGTATACACGTTATGATCCCTGTCATAACTTTGCTCGCATATTTCTTCTGAATGTATGAAAGCCTTTTGAATCTATTTCTGCACTTGACAGCCCATTCATAGTCTCAGCCTTAGCCACTCTGATGCACTTCGAATGCAGCGTCTGATGCGTAGGCTTGCATAAGCTGGGTAGGACTGTGGAAAACTGACAGTCAGCACTCATTGGCTAGCAGCACTGTCAATCACAGGAGTGGATATTCTCACACAGTGTGTGCATATTTCTGGTATAACGTGGTGCATTGGGTTTTTATCAGTCCTCCGGGAAACAAGTTGTACTAACTAATCTGTAGCTAGCGAATGCTGCAAGTCCATCAAGAGCAATGAATGTTTCGGACCAAGAGCTTAACGCTGGATTGAAGAAAGTTTTTGAAGTTGACCACTTTTTTTCGACAGTTTTACTGGAGATCGCCGTGCCATTTGTGTAAATCACACTTGTTTTGCGCGTGTCTGTTTTTCTTGTTGCGCTGTTTCCGAATCGACCGCCCTCTCACCTGCCTCAATATGGAACATAGACGGTCTGTGGTTGGTTATATTGCATGTCAATCAAAGGCACCATCTTGTCAAAGTGGGTGGCTCTTTACCACATTAGGCAAGTCTATGGACCAGATTTTGTGTTTATCGAGCCTTGTCTGGCCTTTGTGAGACTAGCCCATTCATAACTCTGAGATATGAACCCGTGTGTGCTAAAGGTTTTTGAACATGCTGAAGGTCTTAGTAAATCAGGCCCCTTCGACTCACGTCTGCGCGAGCCTGACATCCAAATTGCAATGTGATAAGAAGTGGACACTCTCCTTCATATCAAACTGTTGATTTCCCAACATCTTATTTTTTAGTAATAGTGCAAGGACATGCCCCCATGTCTAATTGTGATAGTATAGTAATACTATTTTTTATTATTTGGATTTCCATTTAGATAATGTTATAGGTATAGCTGTGTAAAGCTGTGTTTTGTAATACTGTCTTTTGTTGCAATACAAATTCTAGCTTGTTAGGCTATCATTACACTTATTCAGTACAAAAGAGCCTTTGTGCCTTCTTGGTAATATAACATTTTTGTAGGTGATTAGTTGTTTAGGAAAAGGGGATTTTCATGTTATTAATGAATATAAGATTTATGCCAATTGTGAAATTGCCTTGAGCCCCTTCAGCAGAATTGTAATTTTCAGACTTAAATAGCTACTCCATTCTACTAGAATACAGGCTGTTCTTGTTGCCTTTTGGGAAATGATCTCACAAACTCTACTGAAGTCAAACTTCTACTGACCAACGAATCCATGTCAGCAGTCCCATCAGCTTTGTGTTTCTATTATAACCATGCAAAACCCAGTGAAATACTGTACGTGTGTATAAGCTGTACGGTGGCTGTGGCTCAGGAGGTAGAGCGGGGCGTCCGCTGATCACAGGGTTGGCGGTTTGATCCCCGGCTCCTCCTGTCCACATGTCGAAGTGTCCTTGGGCAAGACACTGAACCCCAAATTGCTCCCAATGAGCAGGCTAGCACCTTGCATGGCAGCTGCCGCCATTGGTGTGTGAATGGGTGAGTGAGAGGCCATTGTAAAGCGCTTTGGATAAAGGCGCTATATAAGTGCAGTCCATTTACCATTTACCATTTATTATACATAATTGAACTGCGGTCACATTTTAATGGCTGCAACTAATTGTCATGTAATTCCGCGAAGGAAAGAAAAAAAGATTTGCTTGCTGAGTATGCTTCATTCATGGATGTGGAAAGATTGTTCACTTTGTTAGGAAAAGCTGTCTTGTGAAGTGCCTTGTGTACAGTATTTCAACAAAGCTCTTGCCTTTGTCCCCATTGTTTTAAGGCACTCTAAAGCCTATTGTAATTCAGTGATTGATGCTAATTGCCATGCATTATTCACATTCATATTTTAATACATTATAGCATAGACTACAGGGTTATCTTTTGTAATGCACAACATCACTCTGGAAATGAAGATAACACTTAATATTCTAAATAAAATTATATTTTGAACCCCCACACAATATTATTATTATTTTCCCTGTGGATGTGTTGTTCATTTTGTGGATATTCTCAAAGGATCTAATAAGCAGCATGACATACCCTTACAATGGAAAGTAAGGTGATCTAGTCTGTTGTAAAACAGAAGTGGAAGAGACTGGAAGCCACAGGTGGCTAACTTGTGTCTCCAGCTGCAATCATTCCACTCACGCTGTGCAACTTTGCATACAAAAAGTCAGATGCAAAGGGGCGCTATACACCTGCTTGAAAATGGCTTTGTACCTCATAACTGGCGGGGTGAGTCATGTAACAAAGGCACAGGTGTCCAGGGGTTTAGCAAAAGAAGAAAAGCAAGCCATGAACCTCGGGCAGCCGCTTTTCTTTCTTCAGTTTTCAGTTGAACCCACACACACACACACACACACACACACACACACACACACACACACACACACACTTTCCTTTCCTATTTTGCTCAAACGTAGAATAATTTACTGTGACTATCAAAATACGAAGATATGATGGATATCTGAAGTAGGGCTGGGCAATATGGCAAACAAGTATATCACGATAATATTTTTTATATCGCTTGATATCGATAATTATCACGATATACACTTAATGCTCCATTAAAATTTTGAAGAGTATTACGCTTATGACTGAACCCTGAAGAAACCAGAAGGTTCCTTATGGTTTAAAATATGGTTTTATTGTTATTTTTCTTTTTAGAAACAACGTATAGAACCAAAATGTCTCTACATCCATGCATTAATAAAATGCCTCAACAAATAAAAAAATTAAAGCCATAATAGGCCATAAGCACAGATGTATTTGCCTTAATTTCCCCTTCTGATTATTGCACATATAATGAAATAAGCATTAGGACCCAGCAGACGCCTGCTCGTGAGTAAGTCCAAATAAAATTGTTTTATCGCCCAGCCCTAATCTGAAGTTTACGATTTCTTCAAGACTATTTCTAGAATGAACATAATGATGTTGTGCTATCCAATCTCTTCCCACTGGGACTCCACTTCACTTGATTATTAGTTTTTTGTATACAAAAGACACATTTCAAAACGCAGCAGGTATTTTGCTCAGCATGTATTTTCCTCTCGTAAAGATTGTAGGGGTGAAATTATAAAGAAAAAAAAAGTCAAATATAACTGAAGCCAGTACAATCACAGTAACATACCTTTATAACTGAAGGCAGTACAATCACAGTAACACAGTAGCTTTATTTATGAAGGCAGTGCAAGCACTGTATCATATCTGTATCTACGAGTGAAGGTACTACAGATAGGAACATATTGTTAGTTTGAGTGAATGCAATACATGACAACAAAAGGATATTGTGCCTGCATCATATGGTCTGCCTTATCTGAGGCCATTAGAAATGTTTCTGTTGCTCTGTACCCTGTACTAAAAGCACTGCATACATACAGTTATTATTGTTCAAGAAAAAAAGTACAGTCTCAGTACGGTTTATCAACTAACCTCCACTTATAACCCCACTTATAACAGCATATAACTGTAATTCAGATACAGGCAACTGTGACCATTTCTTGTGATTTTTAGTACCAGAAAACCTCACTTTTCCTATATTTTTGACTGCAGCATAACTCCTCTGAATTTCTAGACCTCTTTTCTCTTCAGTTGAACATGTGTTTTTATCCTGAATTTAGAAAGTTTCCTGTTTCCGCCTCAGAAAAAGGGGAAAGTAAAGAAGGGCTTGTTCTAGTTGTTTATAATCATCATGGTTTTGCTTTTACCTTGCCTTGATGGTAGCAGTACCCTTAAGCAATGCTTTTTTTTTGGTTTGCTTGTCACTGAATCTGCACGTGAAAGAAGCCCATGGTAGTCAGGCTTATTTAGCAACTGACTCATCCCTGACTGACTGACCGACTGACTCACAAATGCAATGCCATTTGCCATTCCGGACTGAGTGACTCACTGAATGTGTTGTGGCATCTGATCGCAAGCTTGTTGCCTCCTGATATGACACCTAGGTGTGAAACAAGGTGAGATTAATGAACCTGTTTTTTTAAAGATTAATTTACTGCCCTATATCTCCTGGACTAGTATATATGTAGATAAAATCAGATACTCCAATTTCAGTTTTAAATGAAATTCTCAGCCTGCAAATACACCATTAAAAATCACAATTTTCCTTTAAGATAAAGCTGTACTCCCTGCAGAAATTAGCTGTGTGAAAGTAGATTGATTATTCTGTTGACAACATTGGACTGCCAACAATTGCCAATATCTAACAGATGTAGCTCAGATCTTACTTTATACATTCTCTGCTCCATTTTTCAGGAAAATCACAGTATTTCAAACCCATTCTACTGCGCCGCATTGCTAGGCGCTGGAAAATGTGACGGTAAAAAAAAAACAAAAAAAAAACCTTAATACTGCATACATAAATAAAATTCAACATTATTTGAAGACAAATAGGCTAGACTTAATCATGCAGTTCTTATTGGAACCTTTCTGCTTCATGGTTTTAGATTAGTTACATTTTTTGTGGCTAGAATAGCGTAAGCAGTTATGACTGGTTTAGCCTGCTGAAACTGGCGTAGTATGTATGCAAAAATATGTTTTCCCCTCTTTGGCGTATTCTGCATTCAAAGTGTATTTTGAAGAGGTGCTGTTTTGCCTTGTTGTACAGACGTCCTACCGATCATAAGAAGTTGCATTGCCCTTTGTTTGTACAAATAGAGTGATATGCCACCGATGTGTGTGATCTTTCCCACACTATTTGCTTTACCCAATTCTTTAATTTTCCTTTCCCATTAACTCACGCATTTTGTTTCTGAAATGTGCCTCATAGATTTCTTAGAATTTCCTAAATATGTTTTTTTACCAGCCCTTTACAGTGATTGCCTCAATTGTCAACACAGATTTACTGATAACAATGTTTTATATTTGAAGAAATTAAATACAGTTGAGATTTGCTCAGGTTTAACACATTAATGTTATGACTAAATGTGTACATGTACCATATATTAATTTGAAAACTATTATATTAATAGGCCAAACTAAATTAATCACACATATCTGTGTCACAGATCATTTCCACCTAAAGGCCTTATTGCTGTTTCATATATGGTGATTGCATTGTGCCATTTAGTCTAATGCAATATTAATAAACTACCTCATACAATGTAGTCATTGACCTATTTTTCAAAATCTCCCTCAACAGTGTCTTGAAATTATACTGCATTTCCAAGAAGTCTTTCTTCTATGAAGTCACTGGTTGTTCCTCATCAAAGATATGTAAATGAACACTGTTTGTAAATGCCTTTATACATTTTTATTTGCATTCAAGTAACATGTACAATAATATTCCAATCACCATGGACTATAGACTATGCCTGATTTTTCCGCAGGCAGTATTGACGATTTCCCTAATTACAGGTAGAAATTATTTGAAATGGTTTCATGTTAGCATGGCTGAACTAATTTTAGCTATGAGAGAGAAAAATAATTGTTCAGACAGCAAAAGTGTATTTTATTTTTGTGTGCCACACACACACACACACACACACACACACACACACACACACACACACACACACACACACACACATATATAGTAAAACTGACTGGAATAATGACAGAGATCAGAGCAAGTAGATAACTTTGAGAACTGTAGGGAGCTCCTTGGTTACATATTATTTATTAATACAGTTGAATCTGGGGTCAAGAATTGCTCTGAAATAAATACATAAAAATGAGGGCTGGCCAAGTTGGGAAAAGAATGATGAATCTAGAGGATATGCCACTACCAGTGGAGTTAATGTAACTCAGGTTGATACAGTCAGGACTTGTGTTAAATTGTCTGCATGTTTCTGACTGGAATATACTGACTGCTCCCCTTCTCCATCTAAGATGGTGCCCGCTTGCTTAATCTGTGACCCACTTACTCCACATGAGGTTCCCCCTCTGCAGTCAAAACAGAAGGTGGCTTGAAGGATGTCAATAAAATACACAATCAAATGGAAAGTAACTTTGGAGGCTTTGACAAGTCCTTTAGTCATTAATGTGCATTTGTTGAAGCTCTGTCTATCTCTATTTTTATCTCTATCTCTATCCACCCAATGTTAAAAGTCGTCTTTGTAATTCACTGAATGTCTGTAAATTTAATTTACTCAATTACTTAAGTAATCAGACTAACAAGTGTAAATTATTGGCTTACAATATAACTTATTGGCTTATATGTACAACTCTGTTACCACTCATCAATCCATTGTTGTCTGATGTCTGGTGTGCTTTGCTGCCAAAATCACATGCCAGCCCAGAGCCACACAAAAAAATCAGTTGAAGACTAAAGTTATCATCCTTCTTCATAACAGGTCATGACAACAGTATAGTACCTCTCCTACTGCGCATTCACGCATGCAGGCAAACAGGCATGCATGCATGCATGCACACGAGTGCACCTGTGAAACACGTGCACATTCAGTAAGTTCTGCTTGCACTGTAGGCAACGTGCAACAGTCTACAGGAGGGTCTCTTAGTCTGTGATGTTCTGTGCTTGAAACATTTGCCTAGAAGGCTTCTCTGAGTTGCATGGAGCAAACCCGGTGCATTGCGGCTAAAAGGGTATAATCAGGGGTGGTATAATCACTGTGTTACCAGTGGCCGGAAGGGTCACAAATGCTCCCAAGTGGAACAATGTCATTGTAAAAGCTGTCTCTTGTGCATTTGATCTAGGGTGGCTTGTCTAGAAGGAGGGAGGGAGTATATATTTCCCATGAGGAAACGGAAACACAGACCCGGGACAATCCTCAGTCATGCCAGAAACGAGCGTCTAATCGTACATGTGTGAAGTCAGTAGTTCATTTCTCAGCCTTCTCTCTAATTAGGCTATATTTTTTTAGCATGAGTGTATGGATTGCCATCTATGGAAGGCATGATAAATTCACAGAAATTCCGGTTTCTCGCAGTAATTTTCTCATTAAATATGTAAATTCTGTTCACCTTGCCCACGGTCTCATTGTGCTTAGTGGAATAAGGCTTTTTTTACCTACCAAAAAAACAGCGCTTGCAAAGCAGCAGTTGCAAAAGCATGAGAGCTGCGAGCAGAAATGAGCTTTGGTGTGGCCTGCCCTCACTCTGAACAGTGGGGGGTTTAGGGGAGGGCCCAGAAGCTGCTGGAGCATAATTGCTCTAATGTTCACGTGCAGATGTTTCCACCACTGAGGGGCGAGAGAGAGCAGAAAGGGCTTTGCACATGAGGTGCAGCACAGCGCTAGCCACCTGTCGACCCTTAGGAAGCCATGGGGGAAAATAGCAGAAGGGCCTGGAGAGGGAGCGTTTTGGGAATGGCAGGGTGGATGTGCCAGCAGGGGAGGGCAAATCAGAGGAGCTGCAGAAGTGGAACGATGCAGAGCAGAGGCTCAGAATTAGCAGAGAGGGGACCAGATGGCTAATGGAGCAAAGGGCTGCCAAGGGAATCAGCTTAAGTATGGATCCACAGAACACAGCATGCGAATCAGCTTAAGTATGGATCCACAGAACACAGCATGCGAATCAGCTTAAGTATGGATCCACAGAACACTGCATGCGAATCAGCTTAAGTATGGATCCACAGAACACAGCATGCAAATCACCTTAAGTATGGATCTACAGAACACAGCATGCGAATCAGCTTCAGTATGGATCTATAGAACACAGCATGCGAATCAGCTTAAGTATGAATCCACAGAACACTGCATGCGAATCTGCTTAAGTATGGATCCACAGAACACAGCATGTGAATCACCTTACGTATGGATCTACAGAACACAGCATGCAAATCACCTTAAGTATGGATCTACAGAACACAGCATGCGAATCAGCTTCAGTATGGATCTATAGAACACAGCATGCGAATCAGCTTAAGTATGAATCCACAGAACACTGCATGCGAATCTGCTTAAGTATGGATCCACAGAACACTGCATGCGAATCAGCTTAAGTATGGATCCACAGAACACAGCATGCGAATCACCTTACGTATGGATCTACAGAACACAGCATGCGAATCAGCTTCAGTATGGATCTATAGAACACAGCATGCGAATCAGCTTAAGTGTGGATCCACAGACCACTGCATGCGAATCAGCTTAAGTGTGGATCCACAGACCACTTAAGGTCTGCAGAGTGCGGCAGGGGAATCTGCAAGACAAGAAGCGAGAGAGAGAAAATTTCCAATAATTTGTTTTGGAGGAGAGATTGCCATACAACCAATGTTCCCAGAGCGCAAAGCTAAGGAACATCAATTCAAAAAGGACGAAGGAGTTAACGGCACCAAATCAAAGCAATTTACAGTCTGCGTTCCATCAGTCAATCCATATTGTTAAACTTTTCCAATCCCGGTAAAACATTTTAAATGACTGACTGCTCTTTGAACACGTGTGTGCAAGTGTGCATTTTAATTATTGAAATGATACGATCCTAAATTTAGAGTGCAGTTGGCTTTCGAAATATCTTTACTGACATTTAGCAGACACTCTTTTCCAGACCAACTAAACATGCAAGCACAAATTCTAAGATCAGGGTGCAGTAATTCCCTGTAAACTATGATTTGAGAATCTGTAACCTTTGGCGCTTTAATACGAATCAGGAATGTGGAGAAGGTTGGAAGATGTAAAAACCTGTGCAGGAAAGGTGAAATGATATTTGCTGTTGTAAGTGGTTTGGTGAGGAACCCATCAAAACATATTTATGCCTTTCCAATCCTTGAGGCCCTGTCTGTCATACAGTTACAAAAATATCTCTCTTCATAGGATATAGCATCACTGTGAATATCAATGTAAAGGCGAAGCTATACTTCATCCCTGTGTAATACAGGAATTTTACTCACCACCACCACCAAGTCCACGTTATCAATTGATAGATCTTCTAACAGACGATGAGTGGAGAAAAGAATCACACAAATTGTAGTCTGTCCTCAGCCTTTATGATTTACAAAAGTATTCTTAAACAAGTAAGAATAATTCATCTGTTCTGCTTGCAGATTAAATCATCAGATTGTAGGTTCTGGAGGTGCCAATTTGTGGCTAAATCCATATTGTTAAGAACTACAAGTGACAAGTATTCAATATGCACAGATGTATTATTACTGCTATTTGTGTAATCCGTATCATTTCAAGTCACCCAGGAGAAACCATGGTGCTAGTTAAATCCATGACAGAAGCAAAGATTTGTTTCTTAACCCCTTTGTGCAGATGCCACATTTGGTCAATCTTCACCTATTTAGATATTCTTCTATGGAAGGCGTTATAACTCAAGTTTTGTAAATGGAACAACCGTCTTGCTTCATTTAAGCCATTTTCCAAGTGTCTGTGATGCTCACACCTGTCCAAATTAGTTTATTTTCATAATTTAGATAAAATAAAGTGCCATAAATACAAATAAATATTGGAAAAAAGCACACACAAAAAGTCTAAATTAACTTGCGTTTTTTGTTGTTTGCATAAAACTATAGTCATACAACTCATTTCTGTTACGTTCGGTTGTCTTGTTTTGTTTGAGACATCAGATGAGACATTATAAGCTTATCATTTTCTCTATTGGATAAAATGGCTATCAATCAAACCAGAATGAACTGGAATGCGTAACTGCACAATCTACTGGTGGGGTTTTACGCATAGACGTTTTGGATGTTGTGCTAGCATTATAAAGGGGTGTGCATTTCTCAAACGGATTATCCAAGACAGTTACTTACCACTAAATATTTAAAGGACATCCCTATGTGTAAAACCAATGGCTTTACAGGTTCAGGCTTTTGTTGCTTTTATCTTGTTGATATGATGGACTACTTTTATTTTTTTTATAAACTCCCAGATAGACACTATTGTCCACTGTCTCACATTTGGGTATAGTTGCAGGTGAGACTGGGTGGCGGGTTCCTTGCGACGAGAGTGGCGCATAGAAACTCCATATTCGTCATAGTTGTCAAAAAGTGTGGTCTAATAAATCTAGACCAAAGAGTTTGGTGTTTCCACAAATGGTTTGGCTGCAGGAGCAGTGACTAACTCAGTTGAGCAATCTCACAGCGCCGGCGGCATGGCCACTAGAGGGTCTGCACAAATGGGATTAAACTGTGCTACAGGTTTATCAGAATAACCACAACAAATTACAATGTCATAACCACATCAAAATATGCATTAATGCAGGGTTTAATGAGACAGCTGGTGATGTTCCATTAAAAATGGGTTTTAAAAAATTTGCCATATCCTGCTTACACCAGGTTAGAAATAACACGTGATCAAAATATTTCATCCAAAAATATTAATGTCACTAGAAATGGAGTGAAACATTTGGCTGTGCTGTTCCCTCTGCTGAATAATGTATGCGTGAATGCCATTGTTGTATATTGTTCAGAATACATTTGAAAGAAAGAGAATGATGCTCACATTTGATCACAGCAGTTGTTCAGTTGTTAAACTGCACGCTGTGCATGTTGTTGACAACGGTCCACAACGGTTTTCTCTTTTCTGCCAGGCAACATAGTTTGTGGGAAGTCAAACAGTTTCCCAGGCCCCCAGAGCTGAAATATAACACTGCAGATAATTACTTGGTCTCCTTTAGAATATGATCGATAGCACATAATTAGTGTGGGATTTTAGCTCTGTTTTAATTAAAGATTTATCTGGGTTTTTAATATAATAATCAAGCTAGTTAGTGCATATTAAAATGATGCCAATAGCTGAAAAAAAGATTAAATTAAAACACAATTTAAATGCATTCAGTTTTAAAGTGGTTATCCATTTAGAGTTCTTTCTAAAACATAATGCATTGCATTGATACCTGGCTATTAATTAAAATATGTTTGAATATTGTCCGATTTAAAAAAGTCAGCTTGATTTGGATCTAATTTCTGTGTAATTCCAGGCCAGCATATGTTGCAAATCTTCACGATAATATCATTATTCATCATTAAATTTAGTAATATTTAATACACTGGTCAAATGTGTAATTGTTTTTGGAGACTGTACATCACAGGCCACCCATGTGCATACAGAATAATTTCATATTCATCAAAAAGGAGAAAGAAATTGAGCATGGAAATTTTCATTCATAATTTGGCTCTCGAGCTAGAATGCACATTTTGTTTCATTAAATAATGCAGCTGGGATATTAATAAAGCATGCCCTCAGTTTGAATGTTTTTGTAACACTATTACAGGAATGCAATGAGGACGATGCCAATTTTGAGAGTAAGTTAGGCAGCATGAGAGGGAAGTAATTTTTTATGGATTCAGCTTAATCCATATTACATTTCAAATGCTGACAAACACAATGCACGGATATAATAAACACGTTCTCTCTCTCTCTTTCTCTCTCACGCACATGCACGCGCATGCGCACACACACACACACACACACACACACACACACACACACACACACACACCCCTAACCATTATGGACATCAGAATGACAGGATGTTCACTTGTGCAGTCTGTCCATCTCAAGGTACCAGTCAGGCATACCTGGCCGTGATCCAAACTTCTTTCTTGCTATTCACTGCACCACAGCATTGTCATACTCTTTTGATGAGTTTATAATAATAATAATAAGAATAATAACAATAATTTATCAAATGTTACTATATTAAATTTTTCATGGGATGGCCCATTGGGGCCGTGGGGCTAGTAATAGAACTATCGCCTCACAGCAACTAGGTACTGTGTTCATCCCAATTTTGTCATGTCTTGTTTGTTTTTACCCCATGAACACCTTTATTTTTATTTTTTTTACGTTGGCCCAGTGCTAAATGTATTACATCTTTTATTTATTACATCTGTGTATGTAATGCAGTGGGGGTGGCATGGCGGTGCAGTGGGTAGCACTGTTGCCTCACAGCAAGAAGGTTTGAATCCCGTCCCAGGGCGTTTCTGTGTGGATTCTGCATGCTCTTCCTGTGTCCGCGTGGGTTTCCTCCGAGTACCTCTGGTTTTCTCCCACAGTCCAAAGACATGCAGGTTAGGTGAATTGGAGACTAAATTGCCCATAGGTATGAGTGTGTGAGTGAATGATGTGTGTGCCCTGCGATGGATTGGCGACCTATCCAGGGTGTATTCTTGTGTCTCGCCCAATGTATGCTGGGATAGGCGACCCTGACCAGAAATAAGTGGGTTAGATGATGGATAGATGGATGTAATAAAGTTACATTCACAGAACCTTGGAAGTTGAGCAGAGGTGTTATTGTAATCAGTTACTTAATTAGCATAATATATTTTACAGTGCAGGAAAAGGCACGTATTACTGCAAAGTACAGATTACGTAATGGAACTTTAAGTCTAAATATAAGAGAAAAAAACATTACAGTTGGTTGGAACATCTGCATGTCATAAAAAAAAATAGCGTACAAGAGAGGGAACAGGCTGCTACAGCGAAAAATGTGGGAAAAAAAGTATACATTTCCGAAGAGCGTCTGCCGGGTGCTCGAATAGATGCCACAACCAGCTGGCAAGAGGAAGCTGAATAGAGAGGTCTGGTTGGAGTGTGTGGTGTGATCACTGTGCGAAGACAGGAAGGCACAGTACCATTGGCTGCTCGGGATGTCAGCGTGAGTGATTTTAATTGAATGCGGCCAGCCACCCTTCACTGTGGTAGCCAGTGAAGGGTGTTAAAAAGGGGCTTGGTGTGTGTCAGTTTAGGCAGGTTGAAGACCCTTTTTTGGTGATGCTACAGTACACACAGTTATTCACCTCACAGAGGGGCTGCTGGTTGGCACTGGCACAGTCATGATTTGATACCTAGCATATGAACGCAGCTTGAGCAACCCAGCATCATTCATTTCCTGAGTGTTTAAGGTGCAGTGATTACATCTGATGAGCAAATATTTTCTTTTCCTGCATACAACATAACGGTGCTCATCTGGAAAGTTTTTTTTAATTTTTTGAATACGTTTAAAATTGCGGTGAAGTCAGTGTTCACATTTGTGCAGGTGTGAAAGGACTACAGTAGGAGGATCACGTGTTTACTATTTAGTGTTGCAAAATTATACAGCACATTACATTTTCAGAATTAAAATGGCCCGTGTTATTTAAGCTTCTGCTATTAAACTGGGTGTCATAGCAAGGTCAAAGCCATTAGGGAAAATACACTAACTTTCTCACAAACTGAATTTAACCAGCTCAGATTATGCAAATAAAATGCAGTATTTTATTACCTTACCTTTGTATTACCCTTTTTTGTGAATAGATTTCAAGTTTTATATGATGTACAATAAATTACCATAATTGGGGTCCAAGGCAGAATCTACTCAAATTTTTATCTGACTTCTAGTAAAATAAAACATGTTTTATTTTCCATGAAACATTTAAAAGGAATACCCATATGTAAAAATCACTCATTTAAAAATCTAAACTAATCTAATTAATATATATATAAATTGACATTATGAAGATTGTTACTGCAGATATATTTACCAGATTATGTTTGTAAGTGTATGACCAGGATAGTATGCACATGCCATTTTGAATTTAGATGAATCACAACACTCCGTTCTGAAAATGGACTAAATTTGAAGTGAGACATTTTTATAGCAATTTTTTAACTGACAAATAAAAAGTCATAGCATTGCATGACAATGATCCATCTGTGTCATTTTCTTTTTCTGTTATGCTAATATTTCATTCCTATAGGAATGAAATCTTATTTATTTCAGTTAAGGGCTATGCCTATTGCGTTGGCATACTGCTGATGTGACATACATGCAATAGAGAAGACCATGAGAACCGGGAGGGAACATTTCTAATGCATTGTGTTCAATGAAGCACATTCCCCTGCTGAAACACTGTTCTCTCTGTTCATATAAACAGAATGGAGGGGGAGCACTGCAGTATTAGAAAAAATAATAATAAAAAAATGTATGTATACAGTGCCCTCCACAATTATTGGCACCCCTGGTAAAGGTTATAAAAAATTTACCGTTTGGTAAATTGGCTTAATCTCACACTGACAAAATGTGAAAAATCCAACCTTTAGTGGAAGCAAATTTATATAATCTATATTATTAATAAATAATATAAGCAAATAAAAATCTTGTCCTACACCCCAATTTCCATAGAGATCCATGCAAATGCAGAGACGTTAATATCGCTTGTAAGAATACCAGAAAATAAGATACCAAGAGTCTTTTGATGTTGTTGGGTCACAGACATCAGGAAGTCATGGCATGCATGATATGCGACCAAATATTAAAAATGACTTTATTTTATATATAAATGCAGGGGTGCCAATAATTGTGGCACACATGGTTTTGTTCTCATTTTTAGTGTGAGATTAAGCTAATTCACCAAACGGTAATTTTTTAAGAACCCTTTTTACTCATCTTTACCAATAATAGTGGGGTGCCAATAATAGTGGAGGGCACTGTATATATATAAATAAATAAATAAATATATATATTACACTACTCAAAATAATTTAAAGGTCAAAGGAAATTTTTTAATCATTTTTGTAAGTATGTCTTTTAAAGCCAGATAGGGTTAGAATATCCCCCTTTGGGTTGTCATTTGGACTATAGACATCACATTATTATGGGACATGCATTCATTGCACTTATCTTTAAAAACTTTTTAAGTTATCCCAGATTTCCTTTTCATGGATTTGAAGCACAAACTTAGTCAGACTAAACTGACAAACTGCCTCGAAGCACCCATTGTGACACCTCATGCACCATTTGCACGTGTTTTGCATGAGTGTCATTCCATGCATGCCAATATATAAGATGATTGAACATTTAATACATTAGTCTAATTCAAATATCAAAGATATCTCAGCTTAATAAAAAGTCCAATCAGAGTTCTATTCGCACTGTGATTGTCATAGGCTCATGTTTAGAAGTGCAGATCTGGTGTCGGCTTTGACCACTGAGTGAGGCGATATAGACATGGGAAAAATGTTTTTTGATCAACTCAAGTTATAACGTAGGCGTCTGCTTGTGCGTGTGGCAAAAAATCAAACTGAGGTTTTTCGAAATGCTTTGCGAAGAATGGAAGAGAAACATTGTCATTTCATCTCAATGTGAGAACATTTCATAAAATAAAGTAAAATGTAAACTTTACGACCATGAGCTAACATACTCCAACAGCAGTCTGTAATGATGCAAAATTATGTAAGATATAAACACTTGACAGTGAAAATTGTGTAGCATCCGCGTTATCAGCTCGATTGCTAGGCGGCTACTCATTATTAGTGGGCGGCCCACCCAGTTAAATCTACGGTAGGGGAAACACTGTGCATATATATTACGTATATCTAATATAGAGAGAAACTGTGAGACAGAGAGGTAGTTTGTACATGTATGTGATATCATTTTAAATAGAATATAATTAATATGGTATTAAACCATATAAGATCAAAGTGTCATGGTTTTCGCCTATCTTCCCTCTGTTGCTACGGTTTCTCGTCCATTTTTTAAAAGATTTTCAGTCTATCGGATTTTTCCGCGTTCCGTTTCAGAGTTTTCCTTTTTCCCGCTAATTATTCGGTTCACCTGTTAATTTACCTCTCAGGTATTTAAACCCCTCACTTCCGCTTCCCGGCGCTTCTTCGTCATATTGTGCCTTAAAGAATTTAGGGTTGGTTAGGTTCTTAGTTTTTTTACTTCTCTTTCTACTCTCTGATACTGGGAGAGTGAAAGGTTTATTTTGATTTCATTTTAATTTTTGATTTTAATTTAATTTTTCACCTATTTATCGAGTGTTATAGTCTACGTTCTGAAGGTGATTCTTTGTTTTTCTCTCTCTCATGCTTTTGCCCCTGCATTTCTGTTTGGGAGTCTCTTTTCCTTACCCTTCTACTCGTGTCTATGAGCTACACCCGGTTTTGTGGGTGGTTTATTATTTTGGCTACTGCCAGGGAGTTTTTCATCCCTTGTTTTCGTTTCTACTATTTCGGGTACCTAGACTCCTTTAGTGGTCCTCGCTTCTGTGGGTGACTTGTTCTGTTTCGTGTTTTGTTTAGTCGCAGTTGACTCATCAGTTCAACCAAACCCTCACACAAAGTTCTCAAAATGAATGTAGTCTCATTGACTTACAGATTAAGTAAGTAATTAAGACTGTTTTAACAAAATGTATAAACATAATTATGGTTCCCATTATGGTTCTGCAAATTTTCAGATTGTCACTGACAGCTATTATGTATGATGCAATGCATCTACATTAGCTATAACAAAATGTGTTGCTAGATGCAAGACAACTGGAATGTGTTTTTGCTGATCCATCACTGGATTGTCATAATCATGCATGCAGTCAGCTCTTAGCAGATCTCCCCAGGCACTAGAGTGTATCAAGCGAGTGCCATTTGTAGTGACAGGAGATTTTTCAACCCTGAAACATCTGTCCTTAATTTGACGTCCACGTGTTAATGCAAGTGCTGCATTTTCTTCTCTGGCATAGGCTGTTTGGTGAGTTAATTTTGGTGATCGCAGAACTCAAACACAACTGCGTTTATAAACAAATAAAACATTTTTAAGAAATCACCTGTTTGTCAAAGTTAAGGTTGAATGTTTATCCAGTCCTGTGCTATAGGACTGTTTCCCTTCTGATAGGATGTTTAAACTTGTCCAGTCTACATGCATATGCCAAAGGGATTTCACATACAATTTGGTTGATTTGTTAATTATTAATTCACTGTTTTACAAAATATGCAAAGATATATTGATCCGCGGGCATTTGTGGCAGCACCTTATTGAGCCAGTGTGGAATAAAGAAAAAGTTGAAATGAGCGATCCTATCAAGAATCAGCAAGCAAACAACACCTGCCTAGCAATTACAGCCAGAGCACCTAGGGCAGAATGTGTTCCCAATGGGCTTATTAATGGACTCGTATCACATTTAAGGCCCCCTTTCACTGCTGGGTTATTTGAAACACTACGTTCAGTAGATAGGCGGGAAAGAAATAACCGAAGCACTCTGGAGTAAGACAGAGAATGAAAGTCAACACTCAAAAACCCAGTAACTGCTGAGGGAGGCGGTGTAATGTGGTGGATGAGGAAAGGCACTTGCGACTGTGATATCAGGTTCAAATCCCAAATGGGGTATTGCAGTAGTACCCCTGAGCAAGGTACTTGAACTGAACTGCTTCAGTGAACATTAAACTGTATCAGTGGATTATGGGTAAAAGTGAGGGTCTGAATTGGTTAATAATTAATCCATCATTTGTGAATTATTTTTCACTATGTCTCTTACCCATAAGAGTGCTTTTGTGCAATGCAAAGCAAAGCTTGACATTCAGGAAGAATGCATTTACATCATCAAATGAAAAGACCAAATTTTATGCTGGCAGTCTGGGGCAATTAGAACGAAAAAAATGTATTCAAAGGACCAAGATAGACAGCACAGATTGCTAGCATGCAAATCTATTTAGTAAAATTAGATTTTAATTGTAATGATGAACTATGCATTAGCAAATGTAATTTGAGGTAATTTAACTTAACATCAAATGACCTCAACCAGTTAGTGGTAATGGCATCAAATGACCTCAGTTAGTGGTAATGGTATATTAATAGATGGTAATAACTTAGCCTATTGTGACTGACCCAAAATAAATGACAAAAAATGACATTTTATAAAGCTGTCAAAAAGCTGTCCATTTTTAGTCTTAGTCTTCTCAAATGTGCCTTCCCTAAATGTATACCAGTTCAATGCTGAATGACACAGACACAATGTCTGCTTGTGGAGAAAAACATACTAAACGGTTACCCATGTAGACCTGCTCCTGAACTGGGACCGGTGTGGGACCGGTGTGACTGCGTCTCAAAAGGGGGAATATGACTCATTTACAGAGAGAGATTAGTGGCCACGCTGGCTTCCTACGGTCTGGCTCAGCTGTGCTGGAACTGCAGTCCTCTTGCATTCACTGAACATTGTGAAATTGTGTTAAAATAAGCAGTAGCTGTTGGGAGGCTGCTGCACCTGCCTGTCAGTCATCTTGCGAACTGATGAAGGATGTTGCAGCGATAAGGCAAGCTTAAAAATATGATTAGACATCCCAGACATTCAAAAAAATAAAAAAGGCTTTAAAAAAGAGTGAATGTACCTGTACTGAAATGAGGTGGAACATGTACCGGTGTGGTGGGTTTGTTGTACCGGTGTGGTGGGTTTGTTGTACCAGTGTTGTTGGTGCAGAGCAGGACAGAGATTAGTCTGCAACATAGATATCTGAACAGTTACAAATCGACATACAGGGGATAAGCTGTAAGACATTTGTCAGTTTGGGTGTGTGAACGCATTTGCATTTCAAAGTGTGTGAGTGTATTTGTGCGCGCCTGTGTGTGTGTCCGTGTTCTTGTCCACGTGCGTGCGTGTACACGCAGGTGTGTGTGTGTGTGTGTCTCCGTGTGAGGGAATGTGTGTGTGCGTGTGTCAGTGAGAGAGAGAGAGAGAAAGAGAATGAGCGGCAGGCTGCACTCTCCCGTATGCCTATAAGAGGACGCATCTGTGTAACGAGGTGGCGCAGTGCAGCTGTGTCCTTGTTCATTCTTCTTCTTCAGCGCGTGGGCGATGGGAGTACTCTCCTCGCCTTGCGGTGCTGCCTGCAGGCAGGATGCAGTGAACCTGACCATGCAGGACATGCTTCTCCAGTAATCCCGCTCCTAATTTACTCTGCATTTATGCGCTGTGTTTATCACCGCTTTTCGCATCACGACGCCTCTGATCAACACTCGCGCGGCATGCTGTGAAGCAGGCTGATTTAAAATGATTGCAACAGTGCGACGCTCAGCACTGGGAAGGCATTGTGACTTGTGTTGTCCCTCCCTAGTCCCGAGCTACTACCGATGGGCTGTGTTAGAAGTAGCTTGCTGCGAGCACCACAGGTAGGCAATGTCAAAGCACTGACTTTCAGTCTCAAACATCACTCTGGCGCACAAGCACGGTCATGTCGATTGGCAGACCTCATAGATTGCTTCATGTCCTTTACTGTTTTTTACTAGACTATAAAAGCATGACATCACAGGGATTATTCATCCCTTGTGATTCCGAGGACAATGTTGATCACTTCAAATATCACTTTGAAACCTGTTCCCTGTTACCTGAACACAAACACTGGTCTGTGCCAAATAAATATGTGTGGCTTTGAGTTATTTTTGGAATTCTGTTTATTCAAAGTACTTCTGCTTGCTTAAACTGGGTCATTCCTGTCTGGAAGTTGTGGGGTAAACTGCACATTTTGATTATTGAGTCAAAACTATATTTTCCCCGCTGGCTTCTGAACTGTGGGGACACACATATTGGCATACATACAGTACATATGTATATACAGTGCCCTCCACTATTATTGGCACCCCTGGTAAAGATGAGTAAAAAGGGTTATAAAAATTTCACCGTTTGGTGAATTAGCTTAATCTCACAATAAAAAAAATGGAAAAATCCAACCTTTAATTGAAGTAAATTTATTATGAGGAAAAAATATATAATAATAATTTTTAACAAAACCACGTGTGCCACAATTATTGACACCCCTGCATTTATATATAGAATAGAGTAATCATTTTAAATATTTGGTCGCATATCCTTTGCATGCCATGACTTCCTGATGTCAGTGACCCAACAATATCAAAAGACTCTTGATATCTTATTTTCTGGTACTCCTACAAGCGATACTATAACCTCTCTGCATTTGAATGGATCTCTATGGGAATTGGGGGGTGGGACTAGATTTAGCTGTAAATTATGCTGGAACATTATGGAATACATGGTTCAAATGCAGAGACGTTATATTATCGCTTGTAAAAGTGCCAGAAAATAAGATATGAGGACTTTTTCAATTAAAGGTTGGATTTTTCTCATTTTTTCAATGTGAGATTAAGCTAATTTCCCGAACGGTAAATATTTTATAAGCCTTTTTACTCATCTTTGCCAGGGGTGCCAATAATAGTGGAGAGTACTGTACATACTGACCTGTGGCAACCAGGCTGACTGAGCAATGCAGAATTATATGAAAAGTTTTTTATATGGTTCCAATGTGCCTTTCTGTCCAAATATTAATAACTTCAAAAAACATGCTGTCCATATGGAGCACCATCTGCTCAAAACAGAACACCACTTAACATGGATGGTTTTATAAAAAGAACAGCAATTAAGGGTCCCCACCTTAAATATATACAGTATATATAACTGCCTAGAAAATAATGGGCCAGATCAATTTGTAGGTTCTGCACCTGTACCTTTTTCCCCCCTGATTATCTGACTGATTTCCAGTAGATAGATCTTCACTATAGTAAATGTACACCATTTCCACGGCCCAGAAAATACAGGCCACTAGCTATTCCTTGGGTTGTATAGTCAGCACAAACACATTTTAAAACACTCAGGTGCTGAAGGTCTGTCTCTGGGAGTAGTGGGGGGGTCTGTCCTTTGTGGAAGATTTAATTAGTAAGCATGGCATATACAATTTTTTCTAGCTGACACAATCCAAATATTTTCACTCTAGATGTGTAATGTTATGCTTTTGCACGTGAAAGCAGGCTAGGATGCCTTATTGGGGGAAAAAAGAGAAAAGAAATCCAAGTAATCTAATGTCACTGAGGCAGCAACATCACACTTTGTTACATCCCAGTGGCTGTCACTCACTCAAGTTCATTAAGGTTTTAGCTAACTCTTCGCTGTCCCACTCCCTTCAGCATAACGGTTCTGAGACCAGCAAGCACTGGACTTTAAATACCTGCCCACTATTCTGCTCACAAACCACCTACCACTGAAATCCAATTCTGAGGGTGAGTGGACCTTTATTTGATGGAAATATCAGAGCTGTGCACCCGCGAAAAGATAACTTCTAACATGGTTATGTGGCAATCAGAAGTTTGAAGTTTGGGCCAGTGTTTGAAAGGAGAAGAACTAAACAGAAGACTGGACATATTTTTTGCAGTCTTTCTGAGCCGAGCGGCGCCTGTATCTTCATTTTTTATTTATTTATTTCTTTTTTGTTAATAATCACAAGAGACCCTTTTTGTTCACTTAATGTTAGTAGATGCTCCCATCCAGAGCAAATAAAGGACTAGAGCATGTAATACGACTGGATGAATAGCAGTATAGACACAGGCAGCGTGTGTAACAGATTCAAAACCAAGTGACATTGTGTGAAATAATACTGCCTTCAAATTCAATCACGCAAAGGTGTCGCAATAAACGAAATGGATAAAACAACGGTATAGCAGAAGTCACGCTGTCAGCGTGGTTCCCCTGAGGGCGTATCATACAATGCATTATACTATTTTATTTTTCTATTTATTTTTATTAAATTTGGCACCCACGCAGGGCTGAGCATATCCTATTCCCACCCTGATTTGGAATGGCCAATTGTCTGCAACCGCGGCCGTGTACCTACTTTGCGGGGACCCCACTGCCGATTCGGGAGAGCGCAACCATTCACGCTTCTCCTGCGAAACGCGTGGTGTCGCCAGCTGCTTCTCTTCACACTGCAGACAACAACTAAGCTCCCATAGAGCGGAGTCGCAGGAGAGACCTTTCGCATCGACCTTTCGAATCTACGGGGGCCCGATCGACCAGCAGGGGTCGCTAGATAGCAATGCACACAGATCCCTATCCGACTGAACCCTCCCATTCCCTGGGCGATGGAGTCGGCAATTGCACGTCACCAGGGACGTAGCTTTGTTTTCAGCTTTGGTAGGGACTGTATGTGAGCGAACAAATTGACCTGAAGCTATTATAAGCTTATGATTAATATATTTCACTGTTGTCCACATATTCCTCTCAATCTCTAATTTATTGGGGTCCGGGAGGTTTTTGGATATGACGCAACTGCAGCATTAGATACAGTGTTTCTACAAACCCCAACTGCAAAAAAGTTGGGACAGTATGTAAAATGCAAATAAAAGCAACATTTTCTTTTACATATATTTAATTGAAAAGCGTACAAAAAAATATGTTTAATGTTTTTAGCTTAGGAACTTTATAGATTTTTGTAAATACAGGTGCAGCTCAAAAAATTAGAATATCGTGAAAAAGTTCAATATTTTTTGTCACTCATTTCAGAAAGTGAAACTCATATATTATATAGATTCATTACACATAGAGTGAAATATTTCAAGCCTTTATTTTTTTGTAATTTTGATGATTATGGCTTACAGCTAATGAAAACCCAAATTCAGTGTCTCATAAAATTAGAATATTGTGAAAAAGTTCAATATTGGAAACTCATGGTGTCACACTCTAATCAGCTAATTAACTCAAAACACCTGCAAAGGTTTCCTGAGCCTTTAAATGGTCTCTCAGTCTGGTTCAGTAGGCTACACAGTCATGGGGAAGACTGCTGACCTGACAGATGTCCAGAAGACAGTCATTGACACCCTCCACAAGGAGGGTAAGCCACAAAAGTAATCATTGCTAAAGAAGCTGGTTGTTCACAGAGTGCTGTATCCAAGCATATTCATAGAAAGTTGAGAGGAAGGAAAAAGTGTGTCTTTCATCGCAGCCATCTACCAAGAAGTTTTTGAGCACTTCATGCTTCCTTCTGCTGACAAGCTTTATGGAGATGCTGATTTCATTTTCCAGCAGGACTTGGCACCTGCCCACACTGCCAAAAGTACCAAAAGCTGGTTCAATGACCATGGTATTACTGTGCTTGATTGGCCAGCAAACTCGCCTGACCTGAACCCCATAGAGAATCTATGGGGTATTGTCAAGAGGAAGATGAGAGACACCAGACCCAACAATGCAGATGACCTGAAGGCCGCTATTAAAGCAACCTGGGCTTCCATTACACCTCAGCAGTGCCACAGGCTGATCGCCTCCATGCCACGCCGCATTGATGCAGTAATTCATGCAAAAGGAGCCTCAACCAAGAATTGAGTGCATATAAATGAACATACTTTTCAGAAGGCTGACATTTCTGTTTAAAATATCCTTTTTTATTGATCTTATGTAATATTCTAATTTTCTGAGACACTGAATTTGGGTTTTCATTAGCTGTAAGCCATAATCATCAAAATTACAAGAAATAAAGGCTTGAAATACTTCACTCTATGTGTAATGAATCTATATAATATATAAGTTTCACTTTCTGACATGAGTGACAAAAAATATTGAACTTTTTCACGATATTCAAATTTTTTGAGCTGCACCTGTATATGCTCATTCTGAATTTGATGCCTGCAACACGTTCCAAAAATGTTGGGACAAGGGCAAAAAACACCTGTTTGGAAAATTGCACATGTAAGCAGGTGTGTGCAAGGTCCATATGTGTGCAAGGTAATTTCCACAAGTGGCAATTCCAAGTAATCCAAGTGGGCTGGAATTAATGATTGAAGCCGTGGGAGTGCAGAAATATGCATTTAAAATAAGAGACTGCCATGGAAACACGAGTCCCTTCACTCTGATTACAGTGAACTTGTTGTGCAGGAAAATTATGAACTGAAGTAGAAGATGCTGGAAGTTGCAGATGGAGCTGCATTTGAGCCCTTTTTGTTAAAGACATACTGAACTTTGTTAGAACATAATATTGTATAGCTACCTGGTGCCGATATATATTATTCGTGCTCCTCTTTATGACTTGCTACAGGGGTCAGCAACCGGCCAATGGAGAAATATGTTTTTTTTCTCTCCACTCATTCCCATTGCATTGTGAAACAGATCTCAAAAGCACACTTATCACATAAATTAATGAAAAACAACGTTCGGTACTGGATGTCGTGATTTTATATATCGGCATAATTTGTGTTTGCATTCGTTCATGTGCTAAAAGTGTGCTTTTAAAAGACCTGTTTCGCCATGCAATGGGAGTGAATGGAGAGAGAAAAAAACTTAATTCTCCATTGGCCAGTTGCTGACCACTGCAGCAAGTCATGAAGATGAGCGTGAATATTATGACTCATATCAGGTAGCGATACAATATTATGTTCTAACAATGTTCACTATGCCTGTAATGGTGTTTCTTCTACGATTACCACCATAACAGTGTCCCAGACTTATTTCTCCATGTGTGAGGGGCTGGCCCTCTTCTCTCTTCTGACGTCATGATGAGCAGTTGTTTTGAGTGGGCAGCTGTTGAGGCATTCAGTGCCACTCTGGCTATTTCTGCCTGTCTGTCCGTCCTCCACTTCAACGCAGCTGGCAGACAAACTACGCAGTGTCTGCCCTTCAAGAGACGGCAGAATTAATAGGTAGGGAATGGGGAGGTGGCTGCTTTGATTTCTTCCGGAGGAGCAGAAGAGTCTGCACTTTTCAGACAGTCCGACCTTTAGGGGCCAGGAAAAGACACACTTGTAATATGCACAGTGATGCTGCCTTTCAAAGATAATTCTACAGCGTGAACGAGCGACACACTAGATGGACTTTCGCCTGCTTTCAAGTCCTTTACTCAGATTGGAGGGGGGAGAGTGGGGTGGGGGGGTGTTTTTCAAATTTGTTATTTTAAATAGCCACTCTTAGAGGTCTGCATCAGGCTAGAAATGAAGCCCAGAGGTAAGACGATGGCCAGACCCAAACTAGCCCGACAAGCTCTAGCCAAAAGAGTGCTGACAGTAGGCTGACTCCCAGCTAAGATTAGATTATTTTATTTTTTTACCAATCAGTGATAGTGATAAAAAAGTTGGCTAAACCCTAATCTCTAGGCCTACGTTTTTAGTCATCATCACCTTCAAAGTACCACAATTGTTTCTAATAGTTACTTATTTATATTTATATTTAATAATCTAATATAATGTGTTAATATAAAGATAACGCTACCAAGACACGCACTGGTGCAAAAAATAAGCACCCTGAGATTTGTGCCCAAACCATACAGATTTTTTTCTATGCGTTTCGCCTGCAGAAATTATATTAAAAAGTGCGTAAATGCAAAATGCACATAAACGCTAAATGCAAAATAAATAGGCGGGTAAATGACATTTACATGCATTTACCCTCCACTACATTCCTGGTACCAATCAAGTGTGGGTTTAAAAAGTTTACTGTAAATCTGAGACAAAAATATATAGGAATATAGCATGTTGCTGTTGTATTTACATTTTTTAAATATTGCTTTCACAAATGCCAGAGCAGTATGCATCTGGCAAGAGGCCACACAGGATGGAGGGCATCTAGATCAAAAACCGGACTGTGGCTCAATGACGGATGTCTGGCCACCATACGTTTGTACATTAGTCACTGTTTGTATTGATCAGAACAGGGTAGACAGCTGGCTTTAGTGTTGTTTTCTCTCCGTAAAACATTACATTAAATGGTTAGTTCCGAATTTTGGACAGCACCCCAGCACCCCGGCATCGCGTTATCAAGTGCCAAGTATCATGGCCGCGCCCCCTTTAGGGGGGAACCAAGGCTCAAAGAATCGCGCCTTCACGTTAGCTAGCAGCATCAGAACGTCGTCTCCAACTACATCTCAGCATAACCTAGATAAAACAGTTGGCTATTAACAGGTTGCTTATTTACAGACAACACTTATCTTAATGCTACTGTACCTGGTGATTTGATCAAATATGTGTAGATGTCCGGATAAGCAATGTCCGGCCACTGTGTCGGGTCATTGATCCACTTGGATGGAGGGAGGCTGAAGGGGTTCGACAGCTGACCGATCAACCTTAATTTATTAAGGTATCACGAACGCTCAGGTTCAAGCATGGTAGCAAAATAATTACTAGACTATGTCTATAAAACAAAGCGGGTTTGTTTAACACAAAATGCATACACACTTGTCAAAATTCTCAGCTAAACACACGTCAAATTGCATTCATCTAATTGGATCTGTAGGTTTTCTATCCCCCAAAAAGTACCCGTATGTGCCGTTCTGGTCTATATCTCATTTACGACTTGGCCGTGATCTTGTCAATCAATGGAGATCATTTTCAGCTGATTCCATGCTGTCCTTCATATGGATGTCCAGCTATTGCTAATGATAGCGCAACCTAATGGTATCAGTTAGCATCCACTACCAAACGCACTTAAACACACTTCACGGTGCACCCAAATTAACCCTTTAATACATTTATTGCTCCTGTGCAGTCAAATACGGATGTGTTAATTTGCTAGTGAAGCGTAACGGTACATTACAAAACCTGGAAGCTTTGTGCCATTATCAATTGTTGTTTAACCGCTGGCAGAAGTGTTGCTACGCTACTATTTTCAAATGTCCAGGTTGACAGCAGGCCCGGACCTAATCTGACCCGATGACACAGAGCTAAAAATAGGCCCAATACCAGCCAGATCACAGCACACCTTCAGGCCCAGTCGGGTTCGGGTCAGGATGCAGCCAAACTAATTCCAAGTGGAACAATATTGCTACCAAAAAAAGACAGAATTGCTTTTGGTGGTAATTTTTCTGATGGATCTGATCTCTTACAGGATTAATCGTTTTTGCTCCAGGCGCACATGGGGCTATGCATGCTGTTGGAAATGTTTTCCGTTAATATGGTTTAGTTTGGTACTGTAACACATTATAATTGAATATTTTAGAAAGCAGGGTGCATGACGCACAGCCAATGCTGTGAGTGTGCAAAAAACACTGATGTTATTGCCTCTGTGAAAGGCTCCATCAACACCTCCTCTGACCAGAAAAAAGGCCACCTTCCATTAAACTTGTTACTCTTACGCAAAAGTGCACTGCGATTAGACTGAATGTTTGCATTGCATACCAACGGGTCAATTATTGAAACAGGTAATGCGTATTGAACATTATATACATTACCCCAAAATAAGTAGTATAATGCATTTTAAGAAAAAATATATTCAGGCATGCATATACTGTACTCCAGCACATTGGATTTGAAATAAAACTATGAATGTGAGTTTATAGTGCCGGGTGTAATTCCTACCTGGATCATCCAATATGGATGGACCTCAAATTAAAGCTGACAGTCCGCAGTCATTCATTGTTTTATTTCAAATATAATTTGCTGGAGTACAGAGCACAAAAAAACATAAACTGTGTCATTGTCCCAATACTTTTGTACTTAACTATACAATAAAATACAATACGGCTTTTATTTTGTGCTGATAAAGGTTTTGTGCAGCCTCATAAAGAATGATCTCAACAGTAAAGCGCGGCAACTAAAAACCAATAACCAAATGACAATACCTGACCTCCTTATAATCCCAGGAAATGATTGCAACATTATGTCCCACTTGAATGGAGGGAAGACTGTGTGCTATTAGGCTTTAGAGAATACATATGAATTGGTATGCAATTCCCTCATGAATGCAAATAGACATTCTCCTGATTCTGAAGTTCTGATTTAAGCATTCAGTCTTGAGTATGTCTGTGCCCTCTTGCTAGATTATAGCAATGAAAGAGGGCTGAGAGGAGTGTGTCTGGAGGTGTGGGAGTAGCCTCGGCTCAAGGTCATTTTCGAGTTAGCGAAAAAGTCATTAGCCAGGCTTTTTTGATGTATGCTTATCAGTGCTTGAAATGAGCCAGAGGCGTAGGACAACTCAATTGCCATATCGACTGCCGATATCTCAGGATGGAAAGGAAAGTCAGGAGCGTTTCAGTCTGTGATCCCGCTCCCGCGCCCCATTGGAATGGGCTAATGGTGTTCTCAGATTAGACAGCTCTCAGCATATCCGGACGAATCAAAATGGCACAGGGTTTAATTCCGTGGCTGAGGTGAACGTGTGCACAAACCACGCCGCGCTACAGAGAGCCTGAGTAACAGAGGGAATACAAAGCTGGTGACTCAAAGGCCACCGTGGGTGAGTTTATTCAAGCTTCCCTCACAACAACATTGCTCATCATTACGAAAAAAGAAAGAAAAGTATCTTTATTCAGCTAAGAAAAAATGTCTTTCAGGTGCTCGTGTGGACACCAGGATTAGATTTTGTTCAAGAGACATAATTACAATGTAAAAAACATGCAACGAGGCTGTTCTGTAAATAGTATTTATTACAGAGTGTTTGCATATATTACTTCAAAAAATATACAATGATTTTAAGATTCACAAGTTGTCTTGTCATCATTGACAGACCTGGCTACCAATCGACTCAATTGAGTGCAATGTATTTAGTGATGAGTATTTGCACTTACTGTAGGTAAGAGTGTCCATGATATCTTTAATTACAGGATAAACAACATCTGCTCATCCCTTAACAGCAAGCTCAGCATTGCCTCAGGGAGTCTATCAAGTAATTTCATAAACAAAAGCTTCAACTAACAGAATTGCTGACTTTTTGCAGAGAAACCGATCACTGAGGACACATGAGTCTTTGTGTGAGTGTCATAAGAAAGAAAAAAACACATTTATAAAATTGACAAAAGGAGGCCCTGACTGCAATGTCCTGATATGAAGACGCTGTGTGTTTACAGAATATAAATAAGGAAAGAATAAACATAAGGGAAGAAAGTGTTTCCAGTGCAGAATATAATTATAATTTTTAGTGCAAGTATAAAACATACGGTATACTAAACGATAAATAAACAAAAATAAGTAAATGGCATCAGTGCATTGTATTCTCCAAGGAGTTACTGGAGCAGTCCACTTAATGGAACTTGCTTTGCCATGTCATCACAGGAGAGATTCAAACTCATTACCCAGTGGACACAAGTCATCTACTCGGGTGCCCGTGAGACACGCAGCTGTTCTGCCGTACAGAGCATGGTCTGAGCACCCTTTCAGAAAATATATTTTGAATGTTAGCTACTCCATATTGTTTGCCATCAGCCTTGACCTGAAAACCTGATACCTGTCAGCTCTCTGGAATATGAAAATGTATTACCCATGAGGCCTCAGTCTGCCTGGTGCCTGTGAATATTAACTGAATATAATCTGCGCACTTGTCTTCCTCTTTGGGAATGTAGGTGTATTACAAATCCTAGAGATGGGAGTGGGGTGGGGGTGGGCAAAAATGTACCCCCGCTGAATCTTTACACAGTAGGCTACAGTGTGTGGGTGGCTCAGGGCGTGAGAACAAGACCTCGATCCAGCTAGCATCTTTTTTGTTCCCTATAGGGAAAACTCACCTGTCCCAGGGGATTGGTTGCACATGGAGAAAAGTTGTGTCGTCATACAGAAAATGGCTGAACAGTCTAAAATCGCACCAGAGCAGCACTTATCTCTTCTGAAGGTCTCAAGCTGCATGCCCTCAGATAGGCCCAATTGAAGATGAGGGTCTTTCTTGTGGGATCCTTTATACAGGTGGTAATGTGACATCATTGTTAGAATAGGGTCAGGGTTCAAATACTATGTGTAGACTGCACTAAAACCCTGAACATCTACGACGTTGTAAAATGGTACATACATAAATGCATCTGCAATTCAAATATCATTAGCTTTTTCACATGCATGGAAGATTGAATATTTTCTCATTACACATTTTGACTAACAATTAAAATCGAGAGTTTTTCACAAGCACAGTTCAACAATCAATAAAACTAACTTGCTAAACTAAGCTTTGTGAAGAAAAAAATTGCCCTGCCTTTAGTTGTTAATCAAAGTCAAGGACAGATGTTGATTGAATCCATGCCTGAGTCACGCATCCTTATCCAGCTTAAGGGCATATCCAATTTAATCAAAGCAGGCTTAAGTTTTGTTCTGAATTCAAGCAACTATCCTTAAAGCTCTTAAAGACAGAAAAATCCAAGACACAGGAAAGATGTGACCTGAAAATTGTGTCACCTGGGCTGAAGGTGAGAAGTTGACCTTCCCTTTGTAAACAAACTGTTGGCCTCATGTATAATAAAACATAATTCAGTGATCTGAATAATTTTTTCATACTTTATTGTAGGATTACAAAATTGTATGAATAACCTTCCTATTATGTTAGCATTTTACTGCCATTTGTGTTGTTATGGGTAAAAAAAAACATACAATTTCCAAATATCTTTTTTTACATGTATTTCCTAATTCTCTAGGATGTCTTAAAGGTGTTTGCTGAAGAACATTACTGATTTTGAAAGTTTTTGAATACATTTTGAATACAAAAACAAAAGGTAATTTTGGGTCATATAGGCCTTAACATAAATTGAAGGTTAAATAATTATAGTCACCATCTAATATTAACAGCATATGTATGTAGGCAATATGTTTTATTTAATAATGAATGGGGGGAGTCAAACATTGTTAAATCTAAATAAATTGTTTAGAATAAACGCTATTTAATGTGTCATTAAAATTACAGTTTGAGTTTGAGTATTTCATACAGTGAATTAATAGTTCAGGTAATTGGTAGTGATCAAATACATGCGGATGTCATACATGGATGCGCTCCAGTTACATTGGCTCCTGCGACCGGCTTAGTGTATGTTGCTTTTGGCGTAAATTGTTCCCTGGACATTATGTGTTCACTGCTGGGTCATTCCTCATTATGATAAACCTTTTCACAAGTTGCTCACTTCATTTTTATATGACATTAAAGAGAAAACCAGGCCATACAAATCAATGACCTGGTACCAGCTCTTACTAGAATGTTGATGCATAATGCAATGCTGGTTTCCTAATGTCTATGCAGTGATGAGACATGGCTTTTTTCTGCCCAGGTAACTTTGAACAAAACGGGAACCTTTGTGTGCAAATTCATCTTCATAAAGATTCAAAATAACGTGAAACAATGGCAGCTACTAAATAGGAAAAAAATGTTTGTAACCAAAATATCTCTACAATATTTTGGTGTCTCTTCTTACTTGTGATATATTGCATCTCCAAATTAGCCTCACTTGCATGGGTCCACATATAGCTCTGTGAATAACAGCCTGCTGGAAGGCATGTGCCCTTAAACAGGGATATCCCTGTCAGCAGGCTATTTCGTTATTGACAGGGCTAAGCTAATGAATTCAAGTGTCAATATTACCAGCGTGGCCCATTGTGGTCAACAGAATCAGCATAGAGCCATCAAAGGAGTTATTCTTACAGAATTTACTGACTTCAGTGACTGAAGTTGTGATGAATACAGTAAGCATTTGACCAAAAAAAAAGATGTATAGTCTTTATTCAAAGCTAAGGACAACATTTTATTGCAGTTAGATAGAATTTTGGCGCAGAACTGTTCATATGAAATATTTCAGAGTGGTAGCCCACGTGTATATAGAGTGAATGGAGTAGTCCCTCTGCCCCCCCACCCTGTCGAGTCGCATCTGCCTTCGAATGGGATGTGGGGAGTGCCGGGTGAAATGAGCTTTGAAAGAAACAGCTCCATTTTTATAACGAGCAGATTTACGACCCGTGGAATGAAAATGTCCGTAGCTCTGCTCCAGCACATTAGCAATTTCAACTTGACGAGGATGCGGGAAAAGTTCACGTGGTGCATTAATCGAGAGGAAAATACTGGTATTTGGCTGTTAACTTGTGAAACACCATTGTGCTTTTGTGGCAATTACATAATTTTTTTCTTACTCACACTAATGTTTAACAGCTTGTTAAACAAGTTTTGAAGTCCTCCCTCTCTAGACATGCAAAGTTTCCGAAGCCTGTATTATTGTTTTGGTCCAATTAAAATTGAATAAGAGAACTCTGGCTTTGCCATACAGTTAGTACAGTGATGAAAAGCTTATATGCTTATAACACACTTCACCTGTAGGGTACTTCTCTTGTTTTATAGTTATTGTCAATGCATATAGTTTGGCACTGTGCTATGAAATTGAGATACTGTATATCATACTTGATTCAGTTCCTAATCTTATGCAATAACTGAACAAAAATTGGTTTATTAACAAACCACAGTTTAAGACATATCTCACCTCGATTGAATAATAGCTTTGGAAACTTTGAAAACTTGTGATATATTTAAAATTTGGATTACATTTTAAAATCCGAACCTCCTTGGCCAAAAAGTAAAAAGTATTGGCTTGAATCGTTCAGTGATACATTTTTCCTGACAAGCATACCTTACACTGACAAGTGTTGCATGTTAACATTGCTGGAGCTGCCCCAGTCTGCCATGTAGAGGATGAGACACAGAGCAGGCACCCTACAGACCCTGAGATGTGTTCAGGATACTAAGAATCCTTGCCTGATAGTTACAGCAAGCTGTGCCTGACGTGGGCACGTTATTGTCCTTGGAGGATAATATTCACATGAATTATTTACCTCTGCTTTGTGAAAACGAGAATAACACCCCTCGTGCGATTTCTAACTCAAATACTCACCAGGAGGCCTGACTTTGGGTCACCATGTTACCCTCACGATGAGACGACTGTCTGGCTTTTTTTTCTTTACCTTTTCAAACAAAAACAAAATAATTGGTACCGGGCACTGGGTGCCAAACTCATTTCCTGTGTCATTGTGGATTTAAAAGAAAAATGTCATATCCTGTTCAATGTTTGTTTTGGATTTATTTATGTGTTTTGCACGCATTTCATACTTTGCACCCATCGCAAATTGTAAAAGTAGAGAACATCAGCGTTTGTCTCAGAAAAAAAGCAATGAGATCATCAAGACGGCACAGAAGATCAATTTACAATAAATTAGTGTAATGTTTACGAATATGGTCTGTTGTCTGAGAATGCCGTGCTTTTTACTGTACACAACTGTTGGTAGAATAGATTTGTAAGTATACAAATTGAAAATGACAGAAACTTGTGCCCAGAACAAGCCCGGACACATTTCCTTTAGGAGGATTATAAATAATATTAGTCGTTGTCAAAAGTGATTGCAATAATGGCCATAATGAAGTGTGGGAGCACACAATTAACACAAGTCATCAGATCTATAACCCTATTAGGCCTATAGTCGCCATTTATGTGCTGTGTCCTAATTAATGCTCCATAACTATGCAAACAGAGTGATGGCAAATGTCCCAAGTGGCACATAGAAGGGAGAATGAAGGAAAGAGCAGAAACATCTTTTTATCGGATTGAACTCATTGTAATTGTGGTGACATCAAGGCCTTGTCAGTGGGTATTGAATAATGGGAGCATTTCTATGCAATAAACAGAGGTCCAAGTGTCACACCGGCTTAATAAATTAAACTTTACTCCACAATCTCATTACTTCCAACAGGTTCACAACACAAAATTGATGATATTTTCCTAATTACACATGCAGTGTTGGAAAGCACTTTAAAATCTAATCTTGGAAGAAATGTATCAAATTTCATTACCTGCAGTTTTTCAATAATGCCTATAAATGTGTTCTCCGAGATATAAAAAAAAAAAAACACTGTCCACATACGGTTGATATAATATATGTGCAGTTGCGCCTTGATGTGTCTGGCTGGTTACTGATTATATTAGGCATATTGGCTGTTATTTATATGCCATTAGTTTTCAAGCCTTGTCAAATTGCTGAAGGTTCTGTAGGTCAGAACGGACCTTCACTATTAAAATAAATAGCATACGAATGAGTTTTCTTACAGCACACGTGTATGCTTTTTGTCACAGCTTGAGAATTATTGTCAGCTGAGTCCAAATGCCCTTATGCAGAGGATTAATTTACAGTGACTGAGTTGAGTTGTTATATGTAGCATATTTGGTTTATGGTAAAAGCTGCTTTTAAAATAAAAATAAAAATAAAAACATTCAAAGTTCAATAGTTCAGGTTAAAGAATGCATGCTTTAGAATGCATTACACTTTTTTCTACATAAATACAGCAATTTGGTGGGTAAAATTATTGCCATGATTACCTCACTAAACGATAAAGAAAAAGTACTCAAGAATTGTATATAAAGGAAATGATTATTGCATTAATTTGCAAATACAAACAACTAGTTTATGGTGATAATCCGCAGTTTTCACAGTCCATGGTCCCTAAGAAAACTGAAATGCTACATTTTAACTTCAGCCATCAGTTCTGTTAAAAAGGGTATGAACCATTCAGGTGACGTGATCTCGTTTCTCTTGCTAGTATCTAGCGAACAGTGAGCTACTGATAGACACACTAGTTTGATGTGACTATAAATCCAGTTCTCAAGCAGTCAAAAGTTTCCCTTGGGTGTGGAGCTTCATTTCCTTATGAAAGTCTCTGAGAAGCTGCGTGAGTTCATGCAGAATTGTACATAGCAGCTATATCAAAAAATAGTTTGAATTTTAAATATATATTTTAAATGAATTGCCGACCTAACCTGTCAATATTATTTCATATTAAATCATATTATCATTTCTATATTACATGGTGAAATAAGATGACTTGTAGTCAGTTTTAACATAATTTGAGAATGCAGTGTTTTGACTTGACTTCCACATTTGGACAGAAGCATAAAACAGAAACACTGATTAATTTTCCAAAAAATAAAATAAAATTAGATCGATCAATCATTGTTTTTTTGCAGAATATCCCTTTTAGGGCAAATGTTGATTGAATCTAGGCCCCTAGCATCAAACGTGTAGTTTTCTGGGTATAAAAAAGATTATTATTCTCTGTATGATTATTCATGACTAATTCCACTTACGTAAGAAATGATCCGAGATGGCCGCAGAACATGAATTGAACTGATTTCTGAATTTTTCATGTGCAGCAGACTGCCTGCATAAATTATTTTCTGTGATGATGATCGATACCGAGTCTTCTCATAAGGTTTCTCTAGGCTCACTGCTTCTTAAACTGTCTCTCCCACGTTATACCTTTCAGTTTAATGACAAATAAATTATGGCCTTCCTCCCTGAGTGCAAAGACAAAAACTGTCCGTTTTGATGTATTGACACAATATCGCCAATGTTTTGAGGAGCCAGCGACCCCTTATCGCTGGATTTATAGTGATGCCAAGCTCTTTTTCAGTTTGAGCCCTATCACCATGGAGAATTGCAAGTCTCTCACTTATATGACCATGGTGTTTGTGTATTTAATATCAGGTCAGTTATTTTGTTATGTTGTTTAAAAGCTAGTGATATACACATCTAAACAGAGTAATATCAGTCACTAGACTGTAAAATACACACACACACACAAAAATACTAGTGTGTGTCTCTCCTGTAGTGTTGAACACTTGGGGGTAACCTCTTTACTAATGGTATCATGTGATAGAGGGAGGTGTGATTTGTTCACATGCAGTGTTTTTTTTTCTTCTCATTTTGTGTGTGTGTGTGTGTGTGTGCATTGACCAGGGAAGTTGCCATCCGATGGCTTTGTCTTTGAAGAAGTGCAGAGAATGGATAATGTTCCATCAAAAGGTGATCCTCCCCACACAGAATAGATTTTTTCATTCTTTTCTGATGGGATCTCCACCTGAAACACGCATGTCTCCAAAAAAAAAAAAAAAAAAGCTTTCGCACGTTTGTAATGAACACTCTTTCAAGTCGTGTTCATGAAAGGACCTGAGTTCTCTGATGGGAGTCAGAGAGCTTCCTGCACGCGTGCCGCTGACAAGCTCTGCTCATTCTGAAGAGCAGCCAGAGGAGTTGATGAGAGAAGGTTTGGGAGGAAAGCTCACGTTTGCCTCCCTCAGAACAGCCTGCAGTGCATAGTTTTACATTCTGCTACGCTTTCACTGACCATTCTTTGGCAGTGCAGGCAATGGGATGGCATACATTTGCTGTGAAATGCTACACGTTTCTTCCAGACGGTCTTTTAAGAACAGCATGCTTGCAGCCGCTGGGACACTGCTCCCGCAGTCTAATGGTCCAATGTGTAAAAGCTTTCTCCAATTTCTGTGGTAATCAGCATTCGTAGTAATATCAGCTTCTCCTGTAAAGAAACTATTGCCTGTGGATTTTTTTGTTTTAACATTCTCATTTTATATATACAAATGGAAACTGGAAATGGCAATCAATAAATAAATAAATTAAACAAGTTCACTTAATATGGTGGGTATAATAACATTTTTCATCGAAATCAAATTGAGACAACTAAATAAATGTTTTGCAAGAGATGCGTGGGTTGGCAATTATTTTTTCCAAAAATATTTGTATATTTCTTGGGGAGCTGGTTGCTCGATGTGCAATATTTTAAATTATGATTTACTGCAAAAACTTTGCATGTCATTTTTGATCCCAATATACATTTATATTATATATTTATTGTTTGACTAATCTTGAGTAAGCTTGTACTTCTCACAGTGAAGAGGGATTTGCCATATTATTACTGTAGAAATCACTGTCTGTTTCATGGCCACCCTGAAGCAGCTATCAAATGACAAAGACAGCAACTCCCCAGCTGAACGTGTCATAATTTAAATGTTTTTAATAGGATTCCCCATCATATTAACCTCTGTTTAATGGCATGTCTGTGTGTGTAGCAGATTCATAATGTAGGTATGTCAGCTTGTGTTGAAATGAATAAAAGAAAACGCAAGTATGAGCGTAAAAATATGCACACACTTTATTAGAAATGGTATTAAAATGAAATAATAACAGCAGGCACCTGGCAGGCATCAAACTATACAAGACTGCAATCTTCCACCAGTACCATTGTGAATTGTATTAACTGTATACATTATGTTGCCTACTGCGTAGGTGTCAGTCTGATTCATTCTGATAAATATCTAGCTTAAGGACTGGATTTTATAGAATAACTTGTCAGGGGCAAGAAAGTAATTATCTGTTAAACAGTGACTGGGCTACATTCATCATGCCAGCTTCCCTCAATTACCGTGAAGTAATCATGGATAAAAACATTGCGTTCCTGTAACACAATTTCTGTTATGGGTCCCAGTTATATTACCAGTGAGGACTTTAATTATAATTAACTATTTAAATTAAAATATAGTGAATCTGTTTGGACACGTTACACACTCGCAGAATACCATCAGACTTCATAGAGATTCTTAATTGTGTGGCTTCAAGTGGCTTCCAATTGACCTCCTGCATTTAAATAGTTACACAACCGTGTTATGCCAACCTCCAAATATTTTTCACTTTATTACCTGTTCAAAAAAGCCATTGAATTAGCTCGCTAGCTAAATAATGAAGACTTCAAACCTGAATTACATGAGGCCTAAGTGGCCCATGTATGTTAAACAAGTTATTCTTGTGGGAATCTAAACTGAAATGTGTGCCGTGGTATTTAAAATGTTAAGAACGTTCATGTCATTGAAATTGAATCCATCATAGGTAGGAATGCAAAGATTTCCACTTGGGATGGATTTTATGGCTGGCCAAGTCTAGTTAATGACCCCAGTAATACCATTTCAAGTGCCTGTCCTGCTACAAGTGAGAAACACGTGTGGGTGTCTATTTACAAATTTTAATTTGCAATCCCATAATACGAAACATGCTTACTCAAAGGTGTGATAGAAAGATATAGGCACACATAAAATGTATTGCTCATTTGCATTCGCATTATATGTGAATTAATATACGATTAATCAAATTCGATTGATAATCTAAATCAGGGGTCCTCAATCTTATCCAGAAAGGGCCGGTGTGGGTGCAGGTTTTTGTTCCAACCAAGCAGTTACACACCTGATTCTACTAATCAACCACAAGAGACTTTGCTAAAGACCTTGATGAGTAGAATCAGGTGTGTTACTGCTTGGTTGGAACAAAAGCCTGCAGCCACACCGGCCCTAACTGGATAAGATTGAGGACCCCTGATCTAAATGACAATGTTACGTGTTCTGTGGCCTGTGTGCTACAATGTCTCTACTGCACTTTCCTTAACATGAATAGACATGTCGGCCTGCAGTCCACATCCCCAGAGACAGATAGAGATTCAGATTATAGCCCGCAAGAGATCGACTTCGTTGATAACTGCATTGTCTATGGCAGTGGTGTCAAACTCCAATCCTGGAGGGCTGCAGTGCCTGTTGGTTTTCAGTGTGTTTCAGTGACTAATTGAAGTCATTGATTGGCCAAAGAGTCCGCACACCTTGTTTAAAGACCTCAATTGGTTCTGATTGAGAGGAAACCTCAAATACCTGCAGAAAGGGCGGCCTTCCAGGTCTGGAGTTTAACACGGCAGGTCTATGGTACACAAAGCCATTGTACCTTGTGCCTTGTATTCAGTGCCCACTCCTCAGCATTGCTTCTAGTTTTAAGTCTATTTTATAAGCAGAGATCACATCTGGTTGGGCTCACAATTTTTCAGAATGACCCTTTTATACATTCTGCTTTCTCAAACATTCTCGTGTTATAATGATCAGGTCCATTTTATTATTAAATTTTTTTTTTATCTCCTGATTTTTAATTGAGTGAAAAAATGTCAGTCGTTAGCTCTAATTGCCTCTAAATATTGTGACAAAGTACCTAAATTGACAACACCGACTCTTTCTTTTCCCTGTGAAATAAAAGTTTCCTCTCCTCTTCCAGCTTTAAATTTGAACACTTATGAATTCACTGTTGCCCTAATTACGTCTTACAGCAACAATGAGAGTCCTGTGCAAAGAAAATTGCTTCTTGAGACCAAAATGTCATCAGTTTCCTTTAAAGGTATTTTTTCTTTTTATGTCAGACATAAAATAAGTGGAACACTTCTATGGGGATTTGTTTTTATTGTCAGGATGAAAACACATTAAAATTGAAAAATGAATAAATGATCAAGCTTGAACACAATCTTTGAAGAAGGGTTTGAAAGATACATTTCCCCATTTAAGTTGTTTGTTCTTCTTCCACAATTTGTTTGTCAAGAAAGAAAAACTGTTATTTGTTCATCTCAGTTTACAGAAGTTAGTATTGAAGGCATTTGGATTTAAATGCAACTCTGTAAGTCTTTAGCAAAATGGCCACCATTCATGAATCAACATGCAGCAAGTGTACCCTTTAAAAGTTGTTATATAAAGGGTACATTGTGGTATCTTTTAACACATTACTATGTCACTGACCGTATGTTGTATCTGAATAATGAATTACTAGCACAGCATGCTTTCCAGGATTATTATTAACCTTTATTTAACCAGGTAAAAATGAGTGAGAACAAATTCTCACTGACCTGGCCAAGAAGACGTGTCAAAATACAAGAGCTCATACAAATCATACACAAAGTACTCTGAAACTAATTGCATAAAACTGCATTGTCAAATATATAAATTGATTAGTTTTGTGTAACATAATGATAAGTTTTTATTTCCTCACTTCCTGTACTTTTTTTTAAAGGAATTTGGCTAGTTGGTTTGGTTGAGTGGTTGACTCGGTTCCCTCTTGTTTTTGTTCTTCACCCGAGTGCCCAGACGGACCCGGCGCACCAAGGCCACGGGGAGGGAATCCGATAAATAGTTTTTTCCATCCCGATCCCGCCGAGTTCAGGCAGCACGTGGAACTCTTTGGCTATGGGGAGCAGCCGTGCGCTCGGTCATCTCGCCCCCCCCCCCGTTGCTCTGTCGCCGTTAAGGTTCTGCCTCTTGAGTCAGCTGTAAAAGCCAAAAGCCCATCTAGCCCGTGCCGAATCACACTTATCAAAGTGATTTTAAACACATGATTGACAAAGATGTTTTTAATGTGGTAATGAAGTCTTCTCAGTATGTAAGTAAGTAAGTATTTTATTTATATAGCACCTTTCATACAACAAATGCAGCTCAAAGTGCTTTGTGTCATGTGTGATGTGTCATCATAGCTGAACCCAATAGTAAAATATGTGAACCAGGCACAGAATGGGGAATTAACTCCCACCTACTTCTACTACCACCTCTGTGTGTGCTGCTAGATCATTCATTCTATTGGTAACATTTTATATGGATGCTAACAGCATTATAAAATAGCAATGTTTGAAGACCACAAGATACCTTTAAGACCATTTTTGCTCATCTCATCAGCTTGTTACAAATTTTTGCTTAACAATGACCTGTTGAGTTTGAGATGTGCTTGAGACGAGGACATTCAGAAGTCAAAAAACGCAATCAAAGATTCGTACTTTATTTTCAGTTAGAACTCCGGGTAATTGGAAGCGGGGTGATAAACTCCGCAAGATTACATTGGAAAGCCACAATTATTTGACTTTTTTTTCTCTCTCTCAAAATTGTCATTTAAACTCTTCTGTTGTCGAGGGCAGGAACAATTTATCTGAGGAGCTATGTGGAGGTGGGCATGAATAATAAGACAAAGTAGGTGTTCAGTGAGCTTTGCTCTCAGTTATATAGTGGGTTATTGCAAACATGAGCAGCATGTTAAGTCCTTTGAATCAAGTCTTCAGTTTCCACAAGTCGATATATATATTTATAAAACATTCATTTGCACAATGTATCTGAATAACACTGGTCTGCATAGTAGTAGTAGCTGCTCTATTCGGGATATTGTGACATTTGAATTGAATTGAAATGTTTTTTTTGCTAATGGAATCGAGGGTACAAACTGTTGGTTTGATATGTGTACCTACGGCAGCCTCTGGGGGACATAGGTGGTAGTGCGTTCTGGTTTAGAAGAGTGTCTTGTCAACTCCATTGCACCTTCCTGATCCTGGGTCAATGAGCAGAATTTAGTGTAATTATTGCTCATTAAATAAATGTATAAATAAGGGAAACAAACTTTCCCCATTTCAGCTCACAAGTTTAAACTAAACTCCACGACCGTCAAATTACTTTAGGTTAATTCAAAACTATAGTGAATTGTTCAGTTGGTAGACTTAGGTATAATTGATGTATAATTGGCATAGTTATGTTGGGAACATTTTTTTTTTTGCCAAGACAATAAAAAATGGCTTATGGTATACAAATACCATACGCCATGCCCATTAAAATTGTCCAGTACTAAATAAATTGTAAATGTTAATGAAACAGCTCTGTAGTGAACTTAACATCATTACAGATCTCACATTAAAAAAACAGGGAAAAGTCTTGTGCAGGAACGTATCTCCATCAAAGAGGTGCCGGTGTCGGCAAGATGAAGAAACATAAAAAAAGAGAAAATCTGAACGAAAATATGCAATGCAAAGCTCTAATGTTCAGCCCGCACACTCAAACGAAAAAAGTTTAAGGACCGACCTTCAGAGGCAAAAAATGTATAGATGCAAAAAAGCTTATTAGTTAAAATAGAACAAATGTTTTATGCTTTGCATATTTTCATCCAGATAATTTTTTAAAAATATTATTACAGATCTGTTCATCAGATTTTTTTAAAGTACGCTTTTCACCCTGTTTTGTTGCTGTTCTTTTTATACTGCACGTGAAAATGAATGCATAAAGAAGTGAAATTGTAGGCTTTCGATCATTGCACTCAATCAGATACCTCTTGAGTGGTCTCTCTGTTAAAAAGGTAATTTTATTGCTTATTTTATGCACAATAATGCTGAATAAACTGGTATGTGCTTGATGAGTGCAGTTAGAAATAATTGGAAGAGTTCATGAAGCGCTCTGTTCTGAAAGGCTACGGGTGCATGGTAGTGGTAATACAATCATGCAGCCGATCCTCCTATCTTGTCAAAACATTTTTGTGCTGCTCATATTGTTGTTTTCAGTTTTTTTTTTATAATGTTGAATTTGAAAGAGAGAAAGAGAGAGAGAGATAACACATACTGATACATGTATTGAACCTCTTTTTCCCTGAAGCCTTGCCCAGCCGAGGACTATACAAGTGCAGTACAAGTACCTTACTAATAGCTTATGGGTCACATTCTGTTACGTTCAGACCCAACGTCATTGAGTTTATACCGCAACCGCACCGGTTTGCTGCTCTTTGCAGCACAATGGAAGCATGTTTCAACACCGCCGTAGCCGTCTCCATGCCCATTCTGTTCTGGTGCTACCTCCCACAATGCAATATGGCTGGTGCCCTATGCTGTGACCACATTCAGCGGAATCACTACCCAGCCTGCTCTCCTCAGCGAACAGCAAGGTCAGCGGAGTCCCAACAACTGGATTTTAACTAAGTCGGAACCCCTGCTATAGTCTCCTAAACCTCCCCAAGGTGTGGACCATGACCTTCTCTAGAACTTTCTGATGGATGCATATGTGTGAAGGGGGCACACGAAGATACAAAGAAATATGCAGATATTTCATCAATACTTTATTGATAATATCATCTGCTGCAGTCTGGGATAGGTTTGGTTATCATTGCCATTATCTATTAAACTTATTGCTCTTGTTGCTCTTTTTTTTTCTAGTTTACACATTTTTCTCTTCTGTTTCTTTACCCATTTGCTGAAAAAAGTGAATGCTCTCCCAATCCATCTTGAACATCGTTCGGGGAGAAACATCTGCAAAAGCAGACTGGAACAAAATCTGTACTGATAGGTCTTCTCTCTAAGTGCTATTTGCAAAAATGAGCACTGTTCTGGTAAACCCCATCATCTGTAAGCCTTGTCCTAAACACTATAGTTGATGCTGAAATTAGAGCACAATATTCCATTGATCCACCATTATTAATATTGACATTGCTTTTAGCATCTTTTTGCAAACATTCTTATTAGGGGTGAATTGTAGGCACGTGTGTATGAGTACTAACTGAGAAATGAGCAAGAAATATATCTTCAGTAAACAGTTAATATCTACTTGTACACAATATATAATGCAATCTCAGTATAAATCATTCATCTGCCATGAGAAGATATCAGCCTAGGGCTACCACTCAGTTAAGCTCATTTCTGTATGCATGGGTTGGGGTCTCTGAGTGGGGAATAATGTCTATGAGATTGGTAACTCATTTAACCCATTTCAGCCAAGAGTTCCAAACAAAATGGCACAGTTACTGCTGTTATGAATACAAGTAGTCACAAGAGATTACCTCATAAAAACATATCTGTGTGTGACAAATTATTTTTGAGTAGCAATTACACATATAGGCAAAATAGACGGAAAAAAACCACTTTATTTATATATTTATATAAGTATTGTTTGTGGAAATAGTTTTACTTGTCGTATTGCATGAAGCTACTGGAATGGAAACACGTACTCAGTTTTGTGAGGCTGTCAATCAGTGCCTAAAATGTAATAGCAAAATTAATTGATTTACTAAAACTAAAAAAAAGTTTTGGATGGCCATTCTTTTTTTTGTGAACCATTTGCTTTTTTATTTATTTATTTTTTACAAAGGAAAATAATAAACACCTTGGAACAAATTGAATGTAATCCTGCCTAGAGCATTTGTGGATGTCCTCAGTAATGTGAAATCGATTTGTCGGGCAAGCCGAGCCTAGCTTGATGGATGCAGAGACAAGACGCAGACATCCCCATGTTTGTAGCATTGACACCCCCACGATCTGAAAGACATGTACTGAAGAGGGCCAGTAGTATTTCCAGAGAGGGATGCATTTCCATGAAGGCTGTCAGAGTGCACTAACTTCAGTACCATCTGATTTCTCTAAATGGTGCTGCAAAGCCATTACTTCAACTAAATTAAGTAGAAAATGGTATCGGTGTTCACAGATTGTAGAGACAGAAATGATACAAGCTGTATTCTTGCCTTGATATTATATATTTTTTTTCTGCCATCATTATAATGGCAGGATAGCTGTAGTAAATTGTCTTAAGGCAGACAGCACAGCTAAATGATTTTGCTTGACCGCTCTTGCTGGAAGATTATAGGCTTCTATTTATGAGCACATCGTTGCTTTTAGGGAACTAAATATTTTAGGGCCTTTAAAATCTTCAGTCCTCAGAAGCCTTTTTTCTACAAGATTAAATCATCATTGTGAGCTAGAGTGACCTTTACTTGACGAAAAAGATGAAAACATTAAGCAAATAAATCATGTTCATCTATCTTTTTATACCCACAAATGAATATTGGCTCATTTTAAGTCAACAGGATAATCATCATTGGCATTATATTGACGTCCAAGGTACTGGGTCCATTTGTATATGACACAAGTAACCTTTGGACACGTGGTGACTTATTAAGAAGAATGGTTTTGAATTGTATACATCAAAGCACCACAACATCTGGTTAAAATCTTTTTCAAAAAAATCATATTATAAATATTCTTACATGTTTATTATCAAACAAATGTAATGGTTACAAATGACCTCAAATATACTGCATGCCTCAATTTTTTTTTACTTGAATTTGTAACTCAAGAGTGTTTGGGTATCAGATTGCATGGGCCTTCAGCACTCCAGACTACATTTATTTGAGATAGAATTGTAAGGCAATCCAATGGGAGTGGTTTTGTCTTGATGTGTTTAGCTCTGTGTTGGCCTAAGCCTTGTTTCTGATTGATTCTCTAAAATAGTACCCCACAAAAAAATAATAACCCACAAAACATGACAGGACCCCCCCTCTAAGGGACGACCCCAGACAATTCCTCAGACCAACTGCTGCGAAAATCCTTAATTAGGTCAGGATCCAAAACATCTCTGGCCAGAACCCAACACCGCTCATCTGGACCATAACCCTCCCAGTCCACTAAACACTGCCACCCCTTACCTACCTGTTTCTCCGCCAAAATGCGATGGACAGTATACACAGGACCCCAATCCACGATCCGAGGAGGAGAAGGGGGTCTATCAGCAGGAGACAACAGACTGATAAGCAGCGACTTCAATCGCGACGCGTGAAACGTATAGGATGAATCCGCATAGAGCGTGGCAATTGAAGATGCACCGTTACTGGATTTATCCTACGGATAATTTTTAACGGTCCTATGTAACGAGGAGCAAGTTTACGTGACTCAACCCTCAAAGGCAAATCCCGCGACGAGAGCCAGACTCGCTGACCTACCCGATAAGAGGGAGCTGTCCGGCGATGTCTGTCGGCCGAAACTTTCTGGGACGCCGACACTCGCAAAAGAGATGCGCGAACTTGTTTCCACACCGAACGACACCTCCGAACAAAAGAGCCAGCAGAGGGAACCTCCACATTCTTCTCAAGTTCAGGGAAGAGTGGAGGCAGATAACCTACTTGGGCCTCGAAGGGAAAGAGGCCAGTGGAGGCATTGAGCAGAGTAAGAAAAACAACAAAAAACTGTCTGCGTGAGAACAGCAAAAGGTAAAATAAATAGCACAGAAACGCTAACAGGAGGAACAATACCTATACCTGAAAATAGCTAAATAGCAAGTCCCTCGTGACAGCGTTTAATATCACAAGGTCGCAAGTACCTGGCTATACCTGGCTCAATACAATGTCGAATGACAAGGAAGCACCGGGGAAGTGGAAGTGAGGAACTCAAATACCCTGCAGGTAGAGGCACAGGCAGGTGAAACGAATAACGAGAGGGGGAAAACCAAAACTAAAAAGTCCGATAGATTCTCAAAATAGGAAATCCAGGACGAGAACCCCAACGGAAAAGAAAATAATAACCCACGAACCATGACACATACACACACACAGACACGCGGACATTGCACAGAGAAACACCAAGGGCGCTGGCAGAGTTCTGGAATGATTAGTGGTTTTCTCCCCATCCACTGCATTCTGCTTGTATTAATGAAGGAAACACCGCGGGCACAGTCAGCAGAGTTCAGTGAAGTGAGAACTATTAGCATCCATCAACGCGACACAAGGCTGGCATCTATGTGTGCCTTTGCTTTCTTCCTCCGCTGCCAAAACTGATTAAATCTGAAGGAAGTGGTCAATTGCAATGTATTCAAAAAGTCCTTACATGACTCATTCATATTAGAGGATTAAAGACATAAGCATACATGATTGCTAATCAAACTTATTTATTAACTTTTTTCTGAGCGGGTTCAGTTTTCATGTGGCGATAGTTAGAGTTTTGGGATGGCAGAGGTGTAGCAGGGAATTAAAATAAACACTTTTAGGCCACTAGGCATGATTTGGGCAGGGAAAACCACACTTTGCTGGTATTCATCCCAGCTGAGTTCTGAATGGATTTAGATTGCTTTTTCCAATTGGTGCATTCCAACGACAAGAAAACGAGAATCGCTGTTTGATAGCATTACTGCTGATTTCTGCTCTTTTTTTCTCTACCCAAACAAATGAGACAAGATGGAAAAAAAGATTAAAGCTTACTCCTAAAATCAATAGCATTTTACGGACCTGTTAAAATGACGTGAAAGGCGCCATCACGAGCAGCTGTAATGAGCAGAACCAGCGGCATGCAACTCTTTACGCTTCTCAAAAATGTGTCTAATACATGGGACTGGGTCGCTCGTCCAACTAAGACACTGGACACTGCGTATGCACCCTAAAGGCTGCCGCTGAATCCTGATCGTGCCGGTGCTGACCGGCCGACATCGCCTGATCAATATGTGCAATTTTAATTGTCCAGATAACGAGGGTTTCATTTGAGGGCCTGGGTAAAAGCCAGAATGGAACGGCGGAAGGAAGCTCGGAATGGCCAATAGTGCTCTGCGCCAAAAAATACCTCCGTTCAAATGCTTGCAGCACTCGCTGTGGAATGCACATCAATACAATCTTAAGAGTTTCTGAATGGCCATCATATGTACTTTCATTTGAGCATGGAATGTCCATGAAATACACATTTGAAATATATGAGAAATTGATCAAATCTAATAGCATTAGCAGACATGTTTCAGAGCCCCTCATCACCCTTTCAGAATAAGACATCAAGATAAGGATTTCACCTTTTGAAAGTGCAGATTTTCTATTTATTATTTATATTACATTTTTGATCACTCAATTATAAAGTGATCAAAATTATATTTTAATGGAAAAAGCCTGTTAGAGAGAATATTAATATATTTGAATATCAAGCCCTAAAAATCACACATCAAGGCATGATGTATACCAAATGAAAGCTCTAGATCTGCCCTTCGAGGAACTGTACATGATATTATGAGTTAATGCGGAAATTGTGCATTATTTGGACTGCAATCAAGTCTGGCCATTACATCTACTATAAGAGCCCCTCATCACCCTTACAGAATAAGACATCAAGATGAGGTATTCACCCTGCATTCACACATCAAGGCATACCCATTTTAAACAGAGAGCTCTACGCTTTCTTATGGTGAAAAACATCATCTTGATGTCTTATTCTGTTTGGGTTATAAAAGACTGAATGATAACTGACTGTCATTGAAATGTGATTTTGATCAACGTATCATTGAGTCATCAAGAACTGCAGATACCCATCTTAAATTGAGAGCTCTGCACTGTCTTTTGGTGAAAATTTAATCTTGATGTCTTATTCCGTTAGGGCAGGCCTGGTCCTAGAGAGAGAGAGGGTCTTTTTGTTTTTTTTTTTTGTGTTCACCAATTAATTGGTCAATTAGAGCAGTTGATTACACAGTTAACTCTCACCACCTGGTTTCTTTTGGTCTAATTTTGCTGCTGTTAAGGTGAAAAAAAAAAAACCAGAGACCCCTGCCTCTCTCTAGGACAGGTTGCCTACCCCTGCGTTAGGGTTATAAGATGCTCTGAATGACAACTGGCCTATGGTAGATGTAATGGTCAGACTTGATTGCAGTCCAAATAATGCATGATCTCTGTACGAACCCATAACATCATATACATATATTTGAAGGGCAGATCCCGAGCTTTCATTTAGTATACATCATGCCCTGATGTGTGAAAGTCTAATGTGATTTTGGGGGCTTGGAGAGAAAATGGCCACCATTTAATTTCAACAGACTGATGTAATTAAAAAATTATTTTTATTGACTTATCATTGAGACATCAAGGACTGGAGGTACTCATCTTAAACTGAGAGCTCAGTTCTTTCTAATTGTGAAAATCTCATCTTGATGTCTTATTCCGCTAACGTTATAAGGGGCTCTGAATGATAACTGACATGGTAGGTGCAATGGTCACATTTGATTGCAGTCCAAATAATGCACAATTTCTGCATGAACCCATATCATCATATACACTTACTCAAAGGGCAGATCCAGAGCTTTCGTTTATTATACAACATGCCTTGATGTGTTAATGCGGAATGACATTTTTGGGGCTTGATATTGAAATATTACATTACATTATTCATTTAGCAGACGCTTTTATCCAAAGCGACGTACAGTAAGTGCATACAGAAGGTCATCGAAGTAACTACAGAACAGATAAGAAAGCACATTCTTCCCATACAGTAGCAGCTATCCCTAGTAATGAACACAATGCAGTTCACAGTGAACTGGGTAAATCAGCTCTAATACAATTCTATTCTAAATATTATAAACTTGAATACCTTGAATACGCAGTTCAACAAGAACACATACCATGAGGTCCTAGATAAGTATTAGTCCAGGTGGAGTCTGAAAAGGTGTGTTTTCAGGCCACAACGGAAAGTAGGCAGGGTTGGCATGGAACGTAGGGGAATGGGAAGTTCGTTCCACCACTGGGGAGCTAGGGTGGAAAAGCTCCGCAGTCGGGACGAGCGAGTGCCATTTACACGGAGGGGGGGAAGTGCAAGTCGCCCTGCAGTAGATGAGCGAAGTGGTCGAGCAGGAACATAGTTCTGGATCAAGTCCTGCAGGTAGACAGGGCCTGTCCTATTGGCTGCAGTGTAGGCCAGGGTCAGAACTTTGAACCTGATCCTGGCTGCAACTGGCAGCCAGTGGAGTGACCTCAACAGGGGGGTGACGTGAAAATTTCTGGAGGTTGAACACAAGCCGGGCAGCTGCGTTCTGGATCAGTTGAAGAGGCAGGATGGCGCAGGCTGGTAGGCTTGCGAGCAGGGAGTTACAGTAGTCCAGGCGTGAGGTGACCATGGTCTGGACCAAAAGCTGGGTGGAATAGGTGGTCAGGTACGGTCAAATCCTCCTGATGTTGTACAGGAGGAACCTGCAGGACCGTGCCGTCGCCCTGATATGGTCTTTGAAGTTCAGCTGGTCGTCCAGGACCACCCCCAGGTTCTTTGCAGAGCGGGAGGCAGCCACCATGGTCCCGTCAACGGTGATGGAGAGGTCAAGTAGTGGGGAGGTTTTGTGTGGCATGAAGAGGAGTTCTGTCTTGTCGAGGTTGAGCTTCAGGTGATGGGTAGTCATCCACTCAGAGATGTCAGCCAGACAAGCAGATATCCTCTCCTTCACCTGTTGGGTAGAGGGAGGGAAAGAGAGGAATACTCTTTATCCTCTCCAACAGGCCTTCTCCATCAAAATATAATTTTGATTCACTTATAATTGAGTCATCAAAGATTGAATATACTCATTTTAAACAAAAGATTCTGCACTTTCAAAAGGTGAAATCCTTATCTTGATGTCTTATTCCGAAAGGGTGATGAGGGGCTCTGAAATTTGTTTGATAATGATATTAGTTTTGATGAAATTTTCAGATATTTAAAATGTATATTTCATGAAAGTTCTATGCTCAAATGAAAGTACATATGATGCCCATTCAGAAACTGTTAAAAGTATATTGATGTGCATTCCACAGCAAGCGCTGCAGGCATTTGAACTGAGGTCCTTTTTGGCACAGAGCACTAGTGGCCATTCCGAGCTTCCTTTCGCCATTCCATTCCGGTTTTTACCCAGGCCGTTAATTTGATGGGTTTGTCAAGTCAGCCTGCATGAACTGTGCATGAACTCTGCAATTACTGCATGGTGAAAAATAGCTAAAACAGCTAAGATTAGAGCATGTGCCTGTTTAAACTGTTTTTCAAATTAAGAAAAAGGCAAAACATGTTTTGAAACAATGTTTTGAAATTATGATGGCAATACCATAGCTTGAATGTAATATGGAAGATAGACTGATGATGTTCTGGCGCCTTCTGTGCTAAACTTCCTTAATAAACTATTTTTTAATTGGCTGTATTCGCTGGGTAGTTTTTAAATGGAAACAAAACATTATTACAAGCTTCAAATTGTGCTCTATGCACTGTACGAGTAAAGAACTACGCTTTTTCTCATTTAAAGACTATGGAAATCCCTGATTACTGCCAATAGTTTTTAGTTGGCTGCGTTTGCCAGCTGGTGCAGTGCTGCCTCTTGGGAACTGTAGTTAATTCCTTGTTTGTACAGGCAAGTGGGGAGTAGGAGGTGTTTCAGATGTGACAAGAACACACAGTTTCATGTTGCTTTATCATGAAAATCTATGTGAATATTTTACCACGGTTCGTCTAATTTTAAAATGATTTTATGACGTGAAGTTGATGTGTGATGAGGAATGTTATACTCAAATACATTTTTATGAAGCAATAAGCTAGATAGCTTTGGTGTTAGCAAAAAATGGATTCAGCATAATTATAAAACCAGAAATCCACCCCGTGTTTGATAATGGGAATTTGTATGTCTTTATAACTAAATATAGCCAAATAATACTTCTATCATGATAATAAAGGGTGTTTCAATGGTAATTTCAACATTTAAATTTTTATTTGAAAAGGTTGCATAATCCAATATGTGTAAGTATATTTAAACTGCTTATTAGTTTAAAACTAAAATGTTTCAATTCTCTGGGTGGAGTTTAATAGGTGAATATGTGTGGTTTATATTTTGCTAAAAAAATGCAACATTTACATTACATTATTACATTACAACATACTCTTCTCCTCACCACTTGGTGGCAGTATTGTTCTTCTAAAACAAAGAGCATAAATATTCTAACATTCATGACAGTAACCATTTTTATTTTGTTAACCAGCTGTTTCCAGGCAAGAAATATATATTTTACCAAATATGATTAGTATTCCTAAAGGGTTGGCACTGCGCCAATAATGCATTTTTATTATGATAGGAAAATGTGGTTGTTCAGAGGCAAATTTTTTCATTATTAACATGAATAATAATATTAATAATAATCAGTAGTTACTATTAATATATAATAATCATAATCATCATAGTCAGACAAAAAATTATACACAGATGAAATAATTAGCAGTGACATTAGAGGCAGACAGGAGGACCTGGTTTACCACAAGGTAGTGACGGACAGTGCATTGTACAGAACGCTGTCTGTGTGAAGCCTTTCATCACTGAGCCGGACCCACATGAGGCCGGGTGGCACAGAGGAAGGGGAGGCGCCCTGTGCCACCGTCCCTGACACTCACTTCCTCTTTCACCATCTCCCGAACACACATGAAAGAAAAGCCAATCAAACGCTTTACATTTACATTCTACTGCTGATGAGCGACTGTTGAGCAGGGAATTGAAGTTCATGCTATGTGTTATGGAAAGTTATGCTTACAGTTCTTTACAAGAACTTAAGAACTTAGGAACTTAATATTCATCTCAGTGTAGGCTCAATTCTCTCCCTCCCTAAATGTGATAGCGCACCACGCTTTGCATGAACTGATTCACTTGAAGAAATTCAGAGTTTTATGAGACTGCAAACAACTGAACAAATTAATTTTGTGCATATGCTCCCAGCCCCTACAGTTAATATTTGCAGCGTATAATGTTATTAATCAGCGTATAATGTTATTAATCAGATGAATACATTTTATTTTGTGACAAGCGAGGAATTGCCAGCTGTAAAATTAGAGGGGCAGTTGTCTGTGAAAGACAATTCTGGCAACGAACCTTGGTCAGCATTATCTGTACATGCCCTTCCCTGGGTATAAATGTGTGTATGAACGGGCTTATCTAAAGTTTATGAGAGAGAGATTCACCTTACTGTTAAAATAATACAAAATAAATAAAAATACAAAAATAAGCATCATTCAAAATCATTTATTGCTACCCATTTACACTTATGACAATCATGGTATGATATGCATCTGTCTGACTTTTCCGAACACAAAGGACTGCATGTTCACCTCAGGTGAACGCAGCAGGGCATCTGTGGGCTGGCTACACTAGCGTGTGTGTTTGGCGGATACGGACCTGTTTGTACGCACTTGTTCACGCTTGTCAAACTGTGTCCCGAGCTATGTGCTGTGAATGTCATGTCTCACTGAGTGGAATTAGATTTTCCGGAGAGAATTAAACAATGTAATGTCAATACCGTTCGGGGTGTTGGCACTGCCAGTATAAACTGTAAGGCATGCATTGTATCAAACTGTTTATTTAAAAAGTAAATGCAGTTTTGAAAGTAAAATCCATGAACATTAATGCACTTTAATCTTGTTTTGTAAGATAAATGAAAACCACCCCCATGTATTGCCTCACGGAGCTTGTTACAATGTCATACAGAGACGAAGCACCAAGTGGTGAAAAAAAAACCTTATATCCAGTTACAGTCAACAGGCTACATGCTTAGTTCAACTTAAATGATTCATGACAAGAGGAAGTATACCAAGGACGTGGTTAAGAGATTGGAGTCTGCAGACAGCAGGATGCGGTACCTGTGGGTCCAGGGGTAACTGACAGTGAGTAGTGGCAGACAAGAAGGTGATCTTTTCCTTTTTCTGGTTGGCTGCCCAGATGTGGTTGAAAAGCAAGTTGAAGTTCACTAACTGGCTGTCTTGGGGGTGGTGGGCCAGGAGACAGGAACTAGCTAATTGGCTGTCTGTTGGTGGCAGATGATAGGCCGGGGCTGGGGGGGGGGGGGGGGTGACATTAAAATTAATGTGCTGTAAAAATAAAATAAAAAAGTAGCAGTCGAGTCATACCCATGCCATGCGCACGTTAATCTCACAGTTTTCTTTGACAAAATGCTGCTTGTGCAGTTCGTATAGCAGGCCAAACCGAGATTAGTTTCTGTTTAGCGGCGAGAGGCCCACCCCGTGGTGTTCTATGCAACGTTGGTCACTCTGCACCTGAGCGGAACAAGGTGATGCGAATGCCTGGCACCCCGCAGATGCGGATGCCACCTGCTGCCACTCCACAAGTGGCCATCACTGATGCCAAAGGCCAGAAAGGGAGGTGGCTTTGTCAGAAACGGTATCGGCGGCCATTTGTCACACGCCGATATCACAAGAGTGCCTTTGCCGTTTGTCACTGTGCTGTCCTGTGCACCCTTGTGTTTTTTTTTTTGCTTTTTTTTATCAGTGTCAATAATGACATCATGACATACTAAAATTATTCCAAAAAATGCAGAATTGAAGTGACAAACGCAGATGCACACATGCTTATACTCAGTCCTTTTGAGTTACCGCCATGCCGATTAATGCACTCTTTCTATTGCATTTTCTTTTGAATAGCACAGGGCTTGCTGTATGTAAAGTTCTGAATGGCTGCGTCACTCATGTTTATCATGTGCTCGCACACTTTGGACAGCAGATGGCGATCTGTTTCCACTTTACACATGCTGTCTGCATCGGTCTGTAATGCTCTGCTTGTTGCGGCTGAGTCACCCTTTTCACACACGGACCACTGACAGCCCCTTTGCTCTGACGATATGAATATGCAAATTGGTCACTCGTAGAAGTCTGCTCGGGAAACCATGTAAAGTGCTAAATCTTTTTGTGGGCCCTGATTATTTTCATAATTGTTGCAATTATTGTAATACAAGTCCTACAGTTTGTATCCGCGCATGCAAAATACCTGCACGTATCACCCGACCACATACAGTTTTGTTTTATATCTCACTATATCTCTTGTAAAACAGTCTAGCTGTGGATTAGATGCCATCAGGGTGTGTTTTGTTTATGAGTGAGCGTGTTGGATGACTTGTGTCAGTGTACAGGTGTAAATATAGCAGTGATGCAAATGCCCAGTTTCGTGATGCCAGCTGGAGAATGAAAGTGGGGAAGAGGGCATTATGTTATTGTGAATTGTCATGCATGGGAGTCAAAAAGACGTTGTTAAGAAAGGAACAATAATCCCAATAATTGTTCACTTTGTTGAGATTGAAATCCATGGATAGAGAAAAATGTAAGTGTTTGCTTTGTCTTATCAATGACAAGATGACTAAAGGTCAAATTATAACAACTGTGTTGGACTTCTGGTTGTTCTGCTTATGTTCATTGATAAGACAGTGAATCGAACCCCCAACCCATGGACTGCACTACACGGTCTCCCCAACAGAATAGATTTCTACTATTTATTATAATTTCCGTAACATTTCCATAACCGTATGTATAATGTCCTCGTTTATTTCTACAGGAGCCTTATTGGCTGTATAAATGAGGTTGTGGGTAATGATCTTGCCCTGAGCATGCAAGACTTGTGCCACAGCCAGTAATACATAGGCTTCTTCTCTGTCAAATTAGCATTTTACAGAACCGAATAATACGTCTCTGGTGTTGCTAACAATGCGACTCCTAGTGATGTTGCGAGTTGCGTTTCACTCCGTTTGTTGCTTTTTGTGTGAAATGTCAGATCCAATTACATCTGCACTACAGCTCTATGCCAGCAGACCAATGACGTGCTTCTCGGTACTGTTCAGATCCATCAGAAATAACTTCTATTGTGCTGTCAATCTCCTCAATCAATTTTTTGTAGTGCCTTTATTCAAAGTGATCATTTACAGTTGGGATTTCTTTTTCGCAAAAACCTTTGCTCTTAAAAAATGAATGCATGTTTGTTGTTTTATTCATTTTCCCTGCCATGATATAGAGTGCTTTGGGTTATATTAAATTCACATTTACATATAATTTACATATAAAGAACAGAGGCAAATTAGCATGTCAGCAGGATAATTTCCTGTTTCCCCACTGGAATAGAATTATAGCAACGCAAGGGCATAATCTCTACATTTAGCACAGAGCAGCACGATGGAAAAGACGGCAACATCATGCAGACACACTTCGATCCTGCACAAACATATGAACATGAATGAGAGATGCATAACGTTTTCATAATAGAGATTTAATGTCCCATGCAGCCAGTAGTGTGAACAGAGATGAACCCTTAAAGGCAAATTGGGCAACATCGGAGAGGTAAAAAGTAGTGTCAGAGAGACTTCACAAATGGCAAACTGCTATTAATGATTTGAACCAATGTCTATGATTTTTAATGGAGAGCAAAATATTGTAATTGCTTAATATGAGTCACTGACTTAGGGCCTGATTTACTAAAATCTTTAGTGTGTTTAGTTATATCACATGCAAAACCAATAACATGACAAATGATTGGTCACGGTATTTGTTTCGCACCAATCATTGGTTGCGTTATTAGTTTAGCATGTGCTACAGGTTTTGCACCCGCTAAATGTTTTAGTAAATCAGGCCCTTAGGGTATGCAATAGCTCCGCCCATCGTGATTTGCATAATGCCTCATTGTTAAAATAATCTGATGGCGTGTGCTAGAGCGCAGTAATTCCAGTTTAATTGGGCCCAGGTATATGAGCCATGAACGCCTCATCCAGCAGCAACCTAGTTTTCCCGCGAGGTCTTCTAGCCAAGTATTAGCCAAACCCAAGCCTACTTTTATGCAGCAGATAGACATAGGTAGGGTATTATATGGCTACAGGTATGGTACTCAACCATTATGTAAAGAGAGAGAGAGCTACAGGTATGGTACTCAACCATTATGTAAAGAGAGAGAGAGCTACAGGTATGGTACTCAACCATTATGTAAAGAGAGAGAGAGGTTTCTAGTTTTTGATGTTATGTTTTGTTCGGTGTTAGATGTATGTCCTTGTTTGGTTTAATGCAGAATGCTTTGGCAATACAGATGTAATGTTTTGTCATGCCAACAAAGCAAATTGAATTGAAGAGGAAGAGAAAGAGAGAGAGACCCTGATTTAACAGTTGAATTTGGCTTCATAGATTGTATGTAATGGTATAGAATGCTTCCTAGATATGGTGTCAGTCCATTACGAGGCTGATATGCATTGTATTTGTTTGTAACTGAGTTCCAGGTAAACAGCCAGGACAAATGTCTTTTCTAATGATTGCTCTGGAATGATTCCACATTTTTATCCAAAGGTGCATTGGCATTGCAATTGCTGTGCTTTCAAATATCCATACTTGTGATTTCACACTGACATACCATTAACCATGCAGTATAAGGCTATTTTTTTTTTTACTCTGTATTTTACAAAGAACACTAAACTGGATTATTGTCCATTTTGTACAATTACATTTCATTAAATTTTGTCTGAGCAACATTAGTGCTAGCTGCACTTGCATTGGCTATCACGCTACATTTAATCTGTTATCCATGTGTGTTATGTTTGTGCTGTGTGTGATTCTGACAAAACAGCTCAACTTAATCTGCTTCTCGCACTGTTAATTAATAAATGCAAATCAATGTGCTGAGGAATGCATTCAAATGTGTGTTTTAATGCACACAGGGACTTACTGTTGTTTTCTTTTTATTATGGCGTTTTCTTGGAACTAGCTGGTGGTAGATGGACCGAAAACGCAGTTATAAAGTTAGAGTTCCAGGTACATTCCAAAAGCTAGCGTATAGCTTTCCGATTTCATTGGGTGGAAGAGCATTCCATTTCTTTAAACCACAAAATAGTTTGCTTGCCAAGGTGCAAACTAATGTTTTTCTATTGAATATTTGGGGATCTTCATAGGCTTTTAAATTCATTAAAGGGATTAACAAAGATTCTTCAGGTTGAGTTCTGTTAGTAGCGAAGACATTAGGTAGTACTTCTTCACACAGAGAGTAGTCGCTGTGTGGAATAGCTTGCCAGGTCATGTAGTACATGCTATAATCACTCACATGCTACTAACTGTAGCGGATAAATGTTACTAGAAGTATCCTAATATATCATTTTAAATATCGAAACAAGCTTTTGTTGAAACAAACTTGATTATCAATCACTGGCTTAGCTATAATGGCTGGCTAGCTTGTTACCTTAATATTTCCAACGATGATGAATGGTCCAGTGATCTATGCAACTATACTGATACGTCAAGAAATGATTATACTGCAGTTGGCTACCTCTTGCTTAAACACTTAAATGGAACAAGTCCATAAAGTAAAATAGTGGCTATATTCCCAATCTCTCTCCACCTCCAGTTTATTGTAAAATTTTCCCTTCAGGTTCCTCCTATCCCAAGACATCCAATGTCTTATCAGCAATGAGGCAAGCCTGTTTTCTGATACAAACTGAGGTGTAATTGTTCCTTGTTGCTCAACAGAACGATCACAGCACTGCAGGCAGAAGAAGGCCAATAAGGCTGCAGTTTATCCCATTAGACGGATCTTACAGTGCTGTGCTTGCAAATACATTGAGATTTTCTACTGCAAAATATTATTTTCTGTCGCTCCTCCCACTGTTACCTATTAAGATAGTCATGTTACGCAGCATTTGTGCTACAGAATACTATTGCTGCTTATAAAATCAAAAAATCCGTTTCATAATTAGATCTCTTTTAACATCTTCCACGCTGAGCGCAAACCACTCTGTTTATTATTTGTGTTAATGCAAAGGGTTGGGGTATTCATTTTCTTGAAAACTACATTATGCAATGAGTAATTGTACAGCTTGTTTAGTGAATGGCCATTTTTACTTGCCTTGTCGAGTCCCTCCAAACCCTCGGTATTAAACAGGATGCAGCAATAGGGAAAGAAAATGGGCTTATTTGCATTCACCATAAATATGGACAATTTCTGACAATTTTCAGGAGACTTTTTAACTGCCAGAAAAACAAAAACAGAACAATCAGATGACAGCTGCTCAATTTCTGTTAAAGTGTTTGTGTTTCCATCTGGACTGTGCGGATAATGCGCAAGCTGAATGGCAACACTTTTTGAGTGTGTGTGTGTGTGTGTGTGTGTGTGTGTGTGTGTGTGTGTGTGTGTGTGTTGTTTGTTTTGGGTGGAGCACAGAGGTCACCTTAAACTCTCAATGTTTGAGCCACCTCATATGGTACGATTTGGGCTTCCACCCCCTCCCACCAACTAGACTGTTAGTAGCGTCGGCGGGAGCCACATACTTCCACAGTACCCAGAACCCTCTGCACACGAGTCTCTGAATTGTAGCGCCCAGAAAAATATGGAAACCCAAATTAGTTGTATAATGAATGCATATATGAGTGCTGTATACGAACGGCAGCCTGCCAGAGCACCAGGTGTGAGCGGAGGAACAAGAACATGGGAAGAAAATTGGCAACGGCAAATGGCGTTACTATTACCGTATTACAGGAGGGTTAGCAGCGTTCTAAGGCTTATCTCAAAATTCCAAGCCAAATTAACACAATGTGATGTTGCAACGATCGGAATATAGGCAAGATCCACACCGGCATTTATCCTGCAAAAAAAGAGAAAACTTCATTACCTTCTTAGCACTAAGCAATAAGGAAGCGTGATTTTTCAATCCACAAGTCAGTGTGAAATCTGTCTCTCTCCAGCCAGATTGATTGAAAGAAAAACACAAAGCTACCCTCAGTGATGTTTCGCAGGGCAAAATGAAACGAGCAACAACCAGGATAAGAGAAAAAAAAGTATATTAACCGAAACAAAAGAATATCCTATTTCTACACAAACAAATGAATCAAAAGCCCCCCATACAGCCCATCCTCGAAGACCCGAGAGAGGTTTTATGTTAACGCATTGGTAAGGCGGTAGGTAGCAGCTGCCACAATTAGAACAAGCCACAGCTGTGCCCATATGCCTGTGAATGGGCTTGACACTGTCCATGGTCCTGAAGTATTTCTGAAGCGCTAAAGCACCTGATGTACTAAATGTGCAGCACATTAAATACAGGGTCAGCCCCCTCTACTCCTGTGCTCCCCTTCCTTGCAATTAATGAGAAACATTTTTCACATCTTGGTAGCATTTTGCTTTTCAAATGTAGCATAAGCATACAGGTATTTGCTTTAAATGTAGAAAGAGAATTGAAGTTTGACTCATTACATTACATTACATTACATTCATTTAGCAGACGCTTTTATCCAAAGCGACATACAGTAAGTGCATATAGAAAGGTCATCGAAGTAACTACAGAACAGATGAGAAAGCACATTCTTCCCATACAGTAGCAGCTATCCCTAGTAGCGAACACAATGCAGTTCACAGTGAACTGGGTAAATCAGCTCTACTACAATTCTATTCTAAATAGTATAAACTTGAATACGCAGTTCAACAAGAAGACATACCATGAGGTCCTAGATAAGTATTAGTCCAGGTGGAGCCTGAAAAGGTGTGTTTTCAGGCCACGACGGAAAGCAGGCAGGGTTGGTATTGAGCGTAGGGGAATGGGAAGTTCGTTCCACCACTGGGGAGCTAGGGTGGAAAAGCTCCGCAGTCGGGAGGAGCGAGTGCCATTAACACGGAGGGGGGGAAGTGTGAGGCACCCTGCTGTAGATGAGCGACTCATTATCATTAAATACAATCAGAAACGTTTTTACCTGGTTGTGCGCTCAAAGCTTGAATTTACTTCTTGATGAGGATTTGTTTTTATGAAGTATGCATACCACATAAAAAGGAGGCCTTTGTGGTTTCATATTTTCTTTCTGTGAATAAGGGCCTCAGCAAGTGTACCTCTGTAGCCAAATCCTATGTCATGTCGCAGTCGGACTGGCCCACCTACAGTATCTGGTGGAAGTTTGAAAACGTACTTATAACTGGAGAGTGCCATACAGCCTAAACACAATTTTCTTTGGAAATAATACTATTGTGATCCAGCTGAGCAGGACCCCCCCCCCCCCCCCCCCCCCCCCCCCCCCCCCCCCCCCCCCCCCCCCCCCCCCCCCCCCCCCCCCCCCCCCCCCCCGCATCCCCCCCCCCCGCGCCCCCCCCCCCCCATCCCCATTCATTCCCCATCCTGTCCTGTAGCATTTTATTTCACACACACACTTTTTACAACAACAAAACAAACAACATTTCTCATTTGTGAACTCTCATGTGTTGTTGTAATGGAACCACTGCAGCATGGACATGTTGTCTCCTTTCTATACACACAAACATGAAAAACACTCTTGGGAAGTGTTACCCTAAAGTTATTCGACTCAGTCATTTCAGAGGGGATATCTAGGAGCATAGGATGAGCGGGGAACCCAAAACCAGTATATAAATTTCATTCTTAATTACCGCCCCCAAAAAAGTAATTAAATATATTATATAAATAAATATTAATTAAAAATTAAAAAGATCAAAAGTCTCAGCACAGAGGCCTTATTATAATGAATTATTCCCTCATCATTTTCTCTGCAGCTGCTTTCCTACCAGTCTATGCTTATTTTTAACCCTCAGTCTTCAGAGTAAAATTATCTGAGCACAGGGAGAGGGCTAAGAAGAACAACACAATGAGGCTGCTAAATTATGCTTTTTTTATTATCGTGATGGGAGAATTTGTGCTTGTTGATGTTCTCCACTGGATCTCCTACCAGACACTTGTTTTTTAAACTCTCCCTGTGCTAAGTGCTTGGAAGACTAAAAGCTATTATTGGTCCAAATTGAATGAATCCAGCTCTCGTTTGTGCTCGATATGGTGATAATCTTATGCTCTCTCACACAGAGGCATGCTTACATAAACATACATCTTTGATCTTCCTTTTCAGATCTCTGTTAAATGGTTTCATTTCCTTCTGTAAACTGTCTTGGATTACAAGTCTTTATCGCATCCACAGTGAATAAGATGTGCACCGCAGAGCCTGTATTTTCCCTTTTTTTAATGTGAAGATCAAATTGTATTAGTTGCCTTAACTTCTGTAGACCAGAAAAAAAACTCTAAAGCCATCTGCCCTTTTTACTCAGTGCATTAATAAAGCCCCAAATTAATCTAGGGTTGCAAATATTTGCCCCTTCAGCTTCCTATTATTTTACTGATGCTTAAAAAATAGTAGGACATTTCACAGACTAATTCATGAATTAATTACCAAATTTATTTTTCTATTTATCTGCTTTATTTTATGAAACGCACATAAGAGGAAAGCCAATGGGAGCAGGCCTAGTCGGCGCAGGTCTTAGCTACCCGGTGCTTTTGTGCGGCTGCCTCATTTCACAATCCATCATCTGAACATAGCCGTCACAGACCCTGGTACAGTAGCTCCACCGATCCATCAAGGGCTGCCATGAATGGCATCAAAACTGAGAGATGAGACCTGCTGTTGGAATTCCATTAATCCCGGTGGCCCGGGACTGTTCAGATCCTAATTCCACTCTCAGAGAGCTGGCGCCATTCCGTCGGCCAAATCCAGAAAAGCTCCTCCTGGGACAGGCTAAAAGGTTTCTCTATGGAGTTGTCCTCAAATGAAAGACTTTCGTTTGACTTACACTCCTCATTTCCCTTCACCTCTTGCTGTACATCCATCCACGCGGGCGTACTCCCAAAGCCAGGGTATGGAGTTTGGGGGGGGAGGCTTGAACCCTTGAGTGCTTAAGGTGCAATTTTGAGGGATTAGTCATGGCAGCTACACATTGGCACTTTTATGAATCGAATTCTCTTCCAAGAATGTACTTTTAATGCGTGATGGTAATTGTGTTGCCAATACTGGTACTTCTGAAGTTGAAACTTCAGAGCTGGAAAATAATTGAATAAATATGTAGTCTTTAAGGATGCAGATAGTTCTTGAACAGCCTCTATATGGTCATGAATACAGAAGCACACGGTTTCCAGCGCACACTGCTCAGTGTTGGTATAGTTCACCTAATTGTGGAAATTTATCTCATTACATTACATTACATTATAGACATTTAGCAGACGCTCTTATCCAGAGCGACGTACATAGTCACAGCCACCTGTTCCACCTCAGGACAGTGGCAAAATATCACATAGAAGGTTTTAGGGTAGCTTTATGACTCTGGTCAAGGGAAAGGATAAATTAGTGTGGTGAAAGAAAGGAGGTTTTTTGAAAACAATCTTAGTTTCTGCAAAAACGTTTGTAATAGCTGTTTAGGATGTCACATCTCCAGAGAACAGATGAAAACCCACTTACATTGTCCAAATATAATATGGCAAAGTGTTCATATCTTAATTTTGATTAATACTGAAATTCAGTTCATTTGTATTGATGCATGGCACTTATTATTGATTAGAGATAATTTGAAAACCATGATTTCACACATATTGGGCATCCTGAATTTTGTATGTTCTCAATCAAAAATGGACATTGTGTCAACGCATTCATTCACACATTAATGTAATTTGCTTCAATCCTAGTACAGTAGTATTCACCTGCATAAATAACACTGCGCTGAACAGCCAATGCCATGTCCAGACGTTTCTATTCCTTCCCATGGCTTTTAGGCCTACTATACAGAAGTGACTTTTTGCATTATTGAAGAGGTTATGAAACATTGTTGGTCAAATCAGATGGTGAATTGCAATGTGTCTGCTATTTATCTCAGCACTGTGTGTTGTGAACATTGTCATGATGTGTGCCGTGGCACTCTTGGCTTTATGAAAGGTATATGTATGCATTTTTGTGAGATTACTTAAGGTTATAGTCTCGTATGTGTGCGCGTGTGTGTGTCTGCGTGCGTGCGTGCGAAGTGCATGCATTTGTTTCAGTAACATGTTCTGTGTGTGTGAATCCGTTTATGCGTTTGAGAGATAGAGATTGGCACCCCGTGGATGGAAGGTGAAAAGACGGTGGAGAATAACAAGTCAACTTGTCAACAAATGTGAACTGTGAGAGCAGGATGTTTATTCTCTGGGTCGCAGAAGGAATGGCTTTCCACAGAGACTGAGCCACGCAGCACAGACCCATATCATCTGGGCATCATTTCCCAGGGCCTCTGGCGACAGGATTATGTTCTGTCACAACAGCGGGTTTGTGACAGAAGGTTGCATCCATTCAAAATCCACACTTAAGTTTCTGCGCGAAGAAAAGATCAGCAAGTTTGTCTCTGCCGCCGAAATGACATTATTCATTTTCCTTAATCCCTCAAATGGACCTTCGGGCAGTCAATTTGCAGCCAGCGAGGTGTGAAGCTGTTATGATGATGGGTTATTGACCTGTTTGCTGTTTGGGCAAAAAGGGGCTAAAGCATCCTAAAGTGTTTCCATGCCGATCCGAACCACTCCCAAATAGACCAAGACCTCTGATGTCACAGCATGCATTCAATTTTGTTGGCTTTATAGTTGCAATTTGAGAAAGGTCCTCACAACAAAAATCAAGGCTTTGTTCTGATTTGCAGCCAGTGTGCTCCTTCTGATTATACAGTATGTCAGAAGAGGGGTTAGCATTTATTCTTTCCTATTTATTTAGTGATTCATTTTAAGTGCCCGTGTAACAGTGTAATATTTTACAGCCAATTGGTAGTATTATAGAGCCAAAAAAAAAAAAATCATCTATGATTTGTGGGTCATAAAATGCTACATTGTTTTGGTAGGGTGGGTCCCCAGCGTGCCTTCCCCTTTGAACACTTCATGAGAACATGGAACCCTTCCAGATTTTCTGCTGAGTGGTCATTCAAATAAATGAGTCGAGGCAATTAGTTATCTTCAGCACATATTGTTTAAATCTCATAAAATATGTACTGGCATCTATTAGGAAAATTTATATTCTTTACCCTTAAATAAATTACTGTCATAGCCTACAGAGATGCAAGTAAATGGAGTTTCTCCAGGGGGCTGCAGTCACTGAACTAACTCCTGTTAATGCTTCTGTTTATGTATTCAAGTTACTGTGGCCTTCTGGGAAGGAAATATCTGGGGATGCTTTTTCTCAGTATTGATCCTGACAGCCAATCCTGTCGGTTGGATATTACAGGCTACCGAAGTGCCTTGATATATAGAGAGCCATAGATTCTAGATTCAATCAGGATTATTAAAATGGCAGACTTGGGCATGAAATAGTGGATGAAAGTGCTTGGGTTTGAATTGAGGCTGTCTCACAAAGTTAAAACTCAAGGTGTGGTCACTGTGGTGTCTGACTCTTGGTCAAAGAGTCCCACTGTGTAACTGAAGCTGATCTGTCCCAGGTTTAATAACACTGTTCTGCATGGAAGCCACATTTTTCATAAACTTTGATTTACAATTAATTATGAGTGTTATTCTTTAAAAAAACTGTTTAGTGAGTTAATTCTGGTGGTAGTCACATTTGACAAACTGTAAAAAAAAGGAAAAAAAAAGGAAATAAGCTTCATAAGTAAAAGTTAATGACTTGTTTCATTTTAACGCAGACCGCTGGCACTACATGCAGGAGGTGAAACAATAATTCCGTGGTAACTCTCCACCGGCATTCAATAAATGGATGTGTAGAATGAATGCCTGGCTCAGGGGGCAGTCTGGACTACATAGCCTATAGCAGGTTTGAGTTATTAGCTGACTATGACCGGGAGTCTCAGGGCATATGGCAAGACATAAGAAAGTTAGTCAGGGTTCCTCAGTTATGACTGCATGAATTCATCCCAAGACCCCAGCAGGCACTGTTAGGTTACTCATACCTCTGGAACAGAGTCGGCATTAGCTCACCATTAGTGCTGTCTGGTGTGGAGGAGGCAGAAAGGTCAGTGACTCACATGTGCGTTATTGACTGGAGGTGGCATTGACCCTGTTAGAGCAGTGGTTTTATCATGGCACCCAAAACTTCTCTCAGTCCTGCATTCCCCATGGGAGGGATTCCCTTCCAAAGCGTATGTTTAGTTTATGATGCATATGTTTTACATTTTTGATGTGTAGTATTCTAGTATAGTAAAGGAGATTTAATTATTTTACCATTATTTAACACACACAGTATACACAGCTGTGTATTAAGTTTTTCAAGGTTTATGACATGGGTATGCATGCATTTCGACAGATGTCCAGTTGCATATGTTGGCCAGAGTGCAATAATGCTGGGTATTCATATCCACCGGAACGTTTTTGATGCTTAAACTGTATCTGATGTTCAACTTGAACTAAACAAACAGACAGAACTGCATGAAGGTGGCAAGAAGGATAAAGGCGCAAATGTTTCTGATTCTAAAAGTAATTAAAACTATAACTATTTATCTGAATGGCAAGAAGAGACAACATGAAACACATTGCTTATGTGTGTTCATTGTGGTAGTCTACGCTACTCCTGTTCTTTTTTAGCAGCAGCAGAAAGTGCTACTGACCCTTGCCTGGACCCTGTGTGGCATGCTGGGAAATTTAATTGTTCTTCCAAATGCACAGAACTATAATCTGCACTAAGTCAGCATTTAACATTCTAAGATAGAATGTTCAACACTTGATTCTTACTCTGTAACACTCCCTGGTTACAATGTTTGTGTTACGTTTCTGTCATATTTATGCCATGTTTCATGTTTAGTGTTTGTCACAGTTTATTTTCTGTTTATGTTACGATGCAGTTCATTGTTTGCATACATATTTCCATGTTTTTCTATGAGGGGCCGTTTAGGCCATAATTCATACTCTCTCTCACATACATATATACTCTCTCTCACATACATATATACTCTCTCTCACATACATATATACTCTCTCACATACATATATACTCTCTCTCACATACATATATACTCTCTCACATACATATATACTCTCTCACACATACATACATACTCTCTCACACATACATATATACTCTCTCTCACATACATATATACTCTCTCTCACATACATACATACTCTCTCACACATACATACATACTCTCTCATACATACATATATACTCTCTCTCACATACATACATACTCTCTCACACATACATATATACTCTCTCTTACATACATATATACTCTCTCTCACATACATATATACTCTCTCTCACATACATACATACTCTCTCACACATACATACATACTCTCTCATACATACATATATACTCTCTCTCACATACATACATACTCTCTCACACATACATATATACTCTCTCTTACATACATATATACTCTCTCACACATACATATATACTCTCTCTCACATACATATATACTCTCTCTCACATACATACATACTCTCTCACACATACATACATACTCTCTCATACATACATATATACTCTCTCTCACATACATACATACTCTCTCACACATACATATATACTCTCTCTTACATACATATATACTCACTCTCATATACATATATACTCTCTCTCACATACATACATACTCTCTCACACATACATACATACTCTCTCTCACATACATATATACTCTCTCTCACATACATATATACTCTCTCACACATACATACATACTCTCTTACACATACATATATACTCACACACATACATATTCTCACTCTCACATACATATATTACCACTTCCACATAAAAATATGTATGTATGTATGAAATAAAAAGTATAGTGGAAACGGAAGGCACTTACATGAAAAGGAAGTCACTTACATGAAATGGAAAGATTGTGATTGGCTCAGAAGCTGGCCGGTACCATAGATAATTGTATTACAAACAGATCCTCAGTTGCCCTATGCAAATCTGCACGGCCGCGATCTGCGTATAAACAGCCTTGTGTTGTGGGTATTATCTGCCATTTTTGCAGAAGCAAACTATAAACATTAACGGTAACGTTAACGTTAGCTGTTATGTTAAGGTGATACCTTATGTTATGTTATGTTAAAGTGTAACCACCTTGGTTGTGTTGGACTCATGCACCTGCTGCAAATGGCCGCTGGTTTTGTCACAAATGCAAACAACAGTGGAACAGAACTGTAACCGACAGTGAAGCCTTAAAGAAAGACTGACCACGTATGTTCTATGTTGTGCCTATTGAAGCACTTATTTGTTTTGGGGCGTTTTCAGCTCTTAATCAATTCAACATTGATTCAATGTTTCCTTGCTATCTGGGCTACTACCAGTTGCACTGTGAACTTCATTGTACTACTTCCCAAAACAAATTATATTATCCATTTGTACATTTCATGCAAGTAATTTATTTTTTGCTAAATAAAGACATTCAGAATTGTATTAATTGTACATCGTTTATTGCATTTTACACAGCATTACACTCTAAGCACACTTGTGGTTTTACATTAGAATCTACTATGCTCATTGTCATATTATGTATATGCGGTGAGCACACCTTCGTGGAAATGTAATATTTTGCACGTCTTCCAGCCGATACCCATGTCATACGACGCCTTGTTAGCTCGGCGATCTGACTTCCACCACTTTGCTTCCAAGCTGGAAAATCGCTCTCCATTTGCGATTCAAACTACATCCAAGATTTGCAGCTGGCCTAATACAGTTATAATAATCAGAGCTACCAAGCTAATAATTAAGAACCACCATCTACTGCTTTCTAGCAGCTTTAAACAATAAAATCATCCTTAGCTCTGACAACATTTTGACAACTTTAGCATAATAGTTCAAAGGGCGTTTTACAAATACGTATATGTTGTGAGAAATTTGGAATTCAGGTTAACATGTGTTATGCAGACATTTATCATGTTTATAAAATGTTTCAAATTAGTTGCGAATTAAGCGAGTTACAGTCAATTTTACCAGAGGAAGTCTGCATCCGTCAATACACTACCGTTTGTTTACGTGAATCTTGACCGCCCGACGGTGGCCAGGCTATTTAACTCATTCCAGAATGTGGACACTTTCACACAACTAAAAAAAAGTAATGCATGATTGTTTCTTTTTACATAGCCTACATAGTTCTTCAATATTAGTATCGCTGAAACGTTACACAGCGGCTGATGCCATAGATCTACGTTTTTATATCCACGGCTGGTAGGCTGTTGTCCAGCGTCCGAGCACCATGGAGGGGGCAGACCAGTAAAGTTATTAGCCTCCAACCGGCAATCCATAAATATTATCATCACCTGAAACAGTCAGTGCTTCTTGAGAGGCTAGCATCAGCCCTGTAGCTTAGCCTACTGAGCTAAGCTACAGGGGACTCTCGGCAGAGGAAAAGGTAACAACTAGCGTTAGCTTGCTACTAAGTTCATTCACTGCGCAAACAGACAAGTGAACCGTTATAATTTGGTAATCATGTACTAGCTAATGCTAAAAAAAAGAATCACATCACTTTCTAACGTTAGCTTGTTTAATGCAAATCTAAGTAACCAAGGCCGTTTTGCTTTTGTTGGTTAGTTAGCTAACGTTAGCAAGTGGTGTGATTATCTTTTAGCATTACTACGTGATTACAAAATGATAACGGTTCATTGGTCTGTTTGCACAGTGATTAAACTTGGTAGCAAGCTAACGTTAGTTGATACCTTTTCCTCGACCGAGAGTCAGTTGCCAAAGTGTTGTGGAGTGTTATATCGTGCAGGACTGCAGACTGTCTCCGAGCAAGTCCAAGCTGGCCTGCTGAGGATTCTTGAGGTAGCTACACTAGCGTTAATGCTAGCGCTCTCATCTCGCTGTGAGACGGCGCAGAATGATACAGCACTGACCTGGCCTCAATAGATGAGGACAATACACTGCCTGTTTTAGGCAGCGATAGTATATTATGCACTACTGATTTCCTGTTGTAATACATGTCTCTGGTCTTCCCTCTCCATGGTGCGTGGGAACTGGACAAGTGTCTGTATAACATATTATGGTAGCAGTGCAGACGTAACTTAACAGGGTAAATAATGAATCTAGTAGTTGTTTATATCTATGGTACCAGCCAGCTTCTGAGCCAATCACAATCTTTCCATTTCATGTAAGTGACTTCCTTTTCATGTAAGTGCCTTCCGTTTCCACTATACTTTTTATTTCATACATACATAAATATTTTTATGTGGAAGTGGTAATATATGTATGTGAGAGTGAGAATATGTATGTGTGAGAGTATATATGTATGTGTAAGAGAGTATGTATGTATGTGTAAGAGAGTATGTATGTATGTGTGAGAGAGTATGTATGTATGTGAGAGAGAGTATATATGTATGTGTGAGAGAGTATGTATGTATGTGTGAGAGAGTATGTATGTATGTGAGAGAGAGTATATATGTATATGAGAGTGAGTATATATGTATGTGAGAGAGAGTATGTATGTATGTGAGAGAGAGAGTATATATGTATATGAGAGAGAGTATATATGTATGTGAGAGAGAGTATATATGCATGTGTGAGAGAGTATGTATGTGTGAGAGTATGTATGTATGTGAGAGAGAGTATGTATGTATGTGTGAGAGAGTATGTATGTATGTGAGAGAGAGTATATATGTATGTGTGAGAGAGTATGTATGTATGTGTGAGAGAGTATGTATGTATGTGAGAGAGAGTATATATGTATATGAGAGTGAGTATATATGTATGTGAGAGAGAGTATGTATGTATGTGAGAGAGAGAGTATATATGTATATGAGAGAGAGTATATATGTATGTGAGAGAGAGTATATATGCATGTGTGAGAGAGTATGTATGTGTGAGAGTATGTATGTATGTGAGAGAGAGTATGTATGTATGTGAGAGAGAGTATATATGTATGTGAGAGTGAGTATATATGTATGTGAGAGAGAGTATATATGTATGTGAGAGAGAGTATATATGTATATGAGAGTGAGTATATATGTATGTGAGAGAGAGTATATATGTATGTGAGAGAGAGTATATATGTATATGAGAGTGAGTATATATGTATGTGAGAGAGAGTATATATGTATGTGAGAGAGAGTATATATGTATGTGAGAGTGAGTATGAATTATGGCCTAAACGGCCCCTCATATTTTTCCGCAGCCTTGCGTTCATGCTGTTTCTTCTCTTGCTGTCACTCATGCTTCCCTAATTGTTTCAGTCTCCCTTGTCTAGTTACTAATATACTAACATTAGATCAGGATTGGGTAATACTAACTATCTAACCATGTGTTCATGTTTACCTTACGTTTCTCGTGCATGTTGATTACTAATTTACTAACGCTAGGTCAGGATAGGTTAACTACTAACGATTTACTAATTGCCTCGTTACGTGTCTCATTTTCTCAAGCTGTTGTGAATTTCCTGCTGCTCTCAAGCTAAAATGTTTGCACCTGTCTACACCTGCATATAAGATCAGTGTTCATGTCTGTTCGTTGCGAAATTGTTGCCTTAGTTTACTATTGTCACTCTTGAGCGTTTTTCCATTGTTTTGACCACCGTTATTGATCTAGCCTGTTTATTGACCATCGTTACTGCCTGCCTATTGTTTCCACTGCCTGTTTTTGACCACGAGTTTTGCCTGCTGTCTGTTTGTACCTCTGCCCCGCGGATAGGACTTCGGTCTGACTCCTGCTACGCCCCACGACTACGAACTTTGCTTTTTCCCTGTTTTGTGCTTCTGCTCCGCTGACAGCTACTCTGGTTAACGAACTCTTGCATGGATACCGACTTCGAGACTGCCTTCTCCCTCGGTACTGTATCTTTGGTCTGGCTGGATTTATTGGTTTTTGGACTTTGCTTGTGTGACTACGTTTTTGGATTTCACTATTAGATGGGGCATATGAATACACAACAGTATCATCATATATAGGTGTAAGCTACAATTGTTTAAATATTACTATAAATGGTAAAAAAAAAAAATTATTCAGAGGGCCTAAAACAGAACTGTGTAGAACTCATGTAGTGATCTTCCTCTTCAGCTATGTGTGTGATCTGTCAAAAATTACTTCTCTAAAATTCAGCTTGATCATATGACTTGCAAATTATCCAAAGCATAAATCAATATGCACTTTTCTGGTAGTAAATTTTTTTCATGTTCATCCATTTTTAAATAAAATATGAAGAAATCCATGTTTGCCAAAAGTAGTAAATCAATTTGTATTTCTGTTACCACAGGGATTTCAATAGTATGTTTTACATACTGGGAAATAAAGGCTAATCTTTGAGTGTCATATTGGGATGAGTGTTGAACTACTGAATTAATAGATCATTCACATTTATCTTAAAATATCTAAACAGTTAAAATGGCCTGTGCCATTAAAATCTCAGTGGTACAATTAACATTATGTACAATTATATGCTGCAGATTATATTTTGAATCAGCTGCTTATGAAAATAGTTAGTTAACATCAGGGAGACATGTGGACCCCGAAATATAAAACACATGCACTAGTACATAGTGTATTGGTCCTGGTACTGTACTGGTAGCCAAAGCAAAGAGAGTAATAATGTGAGTAGCATTTGTTACATAATAATTGCATGCAAAGCGCCAAATTTAGCAGTCAATAATAGGGCAAATTTAAAGAAGAATGTCATATGGGAGAGATGTATCATCATTAATCATCGTCATTTGCTTAGCAGGTGCCCGTCCTGACTTATCTTCTTTCTTTTTTGCAAAAAAATATAACTTTATTGAATTAATTCAGGGCTGGACTTTGTCCAAGGGTACAACAGCTGGTTCCCACTTGAGAATTCATGCCTGAAGCTTTCCTTGTTGAAAAGGCCCTTCCCTAGCCACTACCACACACCGAAAGTCATTCAACTGAAGGAGTATGTAAAAAGAAAGAAAGGAGGCATAGTATATATGATCTAGTTCATGTATGGAATTTACAAGTAGGCCTATAAACAGAACACGATGAAAGAAGTAGGAGTACAAGAGAGAACATGGTAAAGTGGTGAACATATGCGCCTAGTACAACAAGCTGAAAGGATTAATAAAACTGGCAATAGAGAAGGGTAAGGGATTATAATCAAATGAGAGAAAGATAATTCAGCCTGTTCTGAGCTCAATATCAAGTTTCTAAGTTAAAAAAAGGACTGTAAGCATAGCTTTCCTTCGTACATAGCACAAACATCAAGTCCCTGCTGAACAGTCACTCGTCGGCAGTAAAACGTAAAGTGTCTCAACTGAAAACTGTAGGTGGTGCATGTGTCCTTAAGGGCAACATTAAAACAATCAACAATTCATGTAGATCATCTTGCCAGCAGCAGTACTGCAGTAGTGCCAGCCCAGGATTTTTTAAAATATGGTACCCAAGATGGTATGAGAAATCCCATACATACTCTTTAAATGCATTAAATTGTGTTATACTCATATTATTGGGCCTCGTTTATTAATATGGTCGTAAAAAACAGTGTATTTTTGACAGAGCCAGCTTGCGTACGAAATTCTCACGTGTGATTCATCAAACAGATCACTGATCTGAGCATAAATGTATGATGAATCAAACTTGATCGTATATTCAGAAAAGGGTGGGGGATATCATTGGGAAAGTGGCCGTGTAACGTGATAGAAGACGTGACTGTGTGACTTGATTTGTCAAGATTTCTATCACGCCAGTAAAACGTAAACGTAAAGGGCTTCTAGGCAAATAAAACTATATCGGAATTATAGAAAAAATATTAAAACAGTTTTGCGTCTTGCATACAACATGACTGGTGTTATTATTTTCATATGGCTGTCTCCAATAAATACTTATAAACTACAGAGGCTATTCCTGATGTAATCATTTTAACCGGCTTCTGCTTAATTCCATTTAGGTTTCACAATAGCGATTAAACTAATAGTGATTAAAAATCAACTTATTTAGATACTATTTTTGACAATTAGGCTACACAACGTATACGTCTACAGCCACACAGCATAGGTCAAGTGCGTTTTAAAATATTGTCCAGATGCATTAACTGCTTTCAATATTTTCATAAATGGAATGACTTGGATGTGCCATTTTTATGATCAGCTACTCATTTAAGGCAAACTCTGATTTTAAAGCTCACAATAATAATGTTTTTCAAAGAGCACCATTTTGTTTATCATCATGTTGACTCCGCAGTGCTCTGAACAAAAGTTTCATTTTTCATTATAGGCTGCATAACTATTCCCTCACCACTGGTAAAAGTGTACGCAAGGTCGAGAGCTGTCATAATATTTCATCGTATCATACACCCACGTTAATTTTGATGGCCGTACGCTCACTTTATGACCAGATTTGAACGTACGCCTGAATGATAAATGAGGCCCATTGTGATGTACAGTATATTGTCAATGAAATTTCAACATGAAAAAACAAAACAAAACTGAGAGCCAGGGGTTCATCAACATTTTTGTACATCAACATTCACAGCTTTGCCTCATTTTGATCAGGTAGTTGCAGGTTTAAATCCAGGATAAGGCACTGTCCTTATATCAATCAATCAAATTAACATGGGATTCATCAGAACATGCATACAAACACAGTGTAAAAATGAATAATAAATAAATAAATGAAATTGAACGGCATGCTTCCTTGGATTGTGCTGAAAATAACAGATGGGACACTGTGTGGCATCTTGGAGTGAGGTACTTCATTTTAATTTATCTGGTCAATATTTATCTGTGTACATGGGAAATATGAAAAAATAAAATAAAAGGAATAGTAAAATATTGCCATGATAAGCAGGGAAATCTAAAAATATTTTTTGGGGACAACTCATATAGATTCATGGTGAGACCTAATTTCCAGTTTTATTCCACTTCCTTGCTTTCCACACACATGCATGCAGACATGTTTGGGTATTCACCTGTGTACTTTCAAGTAGTGTTGGAGGCTGGCTGCTGTTCGCAGATCAGAAAAGCACCAAATGCTTCTTCCAGCTGAGGGTGCTGTGAGTTGACTAAGTTCGCTAGCTTCTCTTCTCTTTTGGTATATCCCTGAATGTGAACCTTCTGTTGCAGCGTCTGTTTCTCCATCGTACTGTTCATGGCCCTTTGCCCTGTGATGTACTTTATGATCAGCATGGCTTTGCTATTAGTTACCTGATCATGTGTTTTTCTTTTTTTCTCCCCCTCGTATTGATTGATCATTCTCTTTTGTGGGTTTGTGTCCACTGAAAACCTTTTGATGTTGGTTACATTTTTTTTTTAAATCGTAGTTTGAGTCAAACTGTGGGCAGGTACTGTGCACTTGGGGAGGAGGGGGGTGGTGCTCAAGAGGCTGAAGTACATCAAACATCAGCGCTCTCAGACCTCTGGTCTGTCCCATCTCTCTCCCCCTTACCTGTGGCAGCCAAGGTATCCTGATCCGCCTCCGCTCTTCCTTCCTAGCTCTATAGGCAAAGCTGGTTCTGATTTGTTTCCCCTAAAACATATTTAATTGGCACAACACTGCTGCACACTTTACCTTCTTATATCCCTTTATTATTTACCAATCTGGCTACCTAGACAGGCTTCAGATCTTTGTAGTGCATGAAAGGCACGTATTGTTCATATTTCACACCTTCCCATCTGAGCTCCTGGTATTTTCTAGGCTGCGTGGGTTTCTGCTGAAAACATGCAGATGTCACCTTCATCCCAAAGAGTCTTACAGGGCACTGTGACTGGGTTTTGGAACAAAGTGGAATTTTAAGCAATGCTAAATCTTTCTCATACTTGTACCAACACATTTCAGACCAGAATCACTCACACCTGTGAGTGAAAAGGTTCCTTCAAATATATGCATACTTAACATTCCATTAAAAAAAAAAACATAATAAAACTGTCCCAAAGGTCTGCTAGTCAGAAATAATTTTCATAATTTGCATAATCTGCATCTGCTTTCTAGAAACATGAAGTGGACTACACTTGTGGTGAAGCAGGCCCCAAGGCTGAACTGCTGTCTACTGCAGACACACAGACCTCCCCCTCAGGAAGAGCTTCTGTCATGAGATCCTCTTACTTTTACTTCTACTGTGCATATTTCAGTTGTGCACAGGGCAATGGGCTGCATCCCACACCACACACTCATTTCATTTGCTTCTGGCTCTTGGGATTTGTAGTTGTTCTCTCTTTTCTCCGTACAGTTAAAAAAATTTAAACGCTCCCACCATATGCCTGGAGTGATACATTATGCTAACTTGACACTGCAGTTGACATGACGTGTGCATACAAAACAAAAATGAATTTTTAGCCATTTCATTTATTAATGCAGTCACACGCTGCCTTTCTTCGCGCACACAGTTTTGCCGCGGCGCTTTTTTTACGAGACATTTTAGTTTTGCTCTTTTGTTTTTATCCAGTTTTGATTCACCGGTTGTGCTATATGTCACGTCTCCTGGTGCAGAAAGCACAGGAGATGAAGTGTGTACACTCATCAGGTGTATTTGATCATGAGCCAGAGACACACCACTACCGGAGATATATATACAGCACTGATCATAAGAGAGACATACAGTATCTGTCAGTCATGACAGCTAGTAATTTGTTGCCACCTGGTGAGTCGTTATGGGATACGTGAGATGTGGTATCATAATGAACACTAACTGAGGAAGCCCAGTGGCTTAGCCTGTTGAGATGAGGCTAAATCTGAATTGTCGTTCATGGTAACCGTTGTCAAATGTAGTCCAGTCCTGAACTACTAATGTCTAGACTGTAGGCACACACTGTACTTGTAGTGATCTTTGTGTGTACAATGAACTGATCATTAAATGTTGGCTATGCACTGGCAAATGCTAATTTAAATAAAAAATTATAATATAATTACATGAAAAAATATATTTTTTATATACTTGGCGCCCAGTAGCAGCAAACAGCATTAATTACACAAACAACACCTAAATGAACACCTCAAACGGAGAGTTATTTATTTATATATTTATTTATGGCTGCTGTTTGTTTTTTTGATTATTCTTCTTCTCACTTTCTGTAAGACTGTTCCAGAATGAGTGACATCAGGGGGGGAATCTTGACCCTAGGAGTCAGGGTGAGAATTGCTACCTACAATTTAGTCATGAATTACCCATGTTAGGCAATGGGCTGTGTGCTCTGTTTTGTATATGTATGCCACATACAAAAAAAGGTTTATTTCGCCTTAGAACATAGGAACAGGCGGTTGATGTATACAGGCGGTTGATGTATACGGTACATTAGAATAGCAGGTATGCCGTCCGCAGGTATGCCAAGTTACGGTGAAGCGGATGGCGCACCCTATACCTATAAATCACAGAGTCTTATTCTTCTTTGTCTTCTTATTCCTCCTCTTCTTCCTTCTTCTTGTTCTTCCTCCTCCTCTACCTCTTCCTTCTTCTTCCTCCTTCTTCTTCCTCCTCTTCTACCTCCTCTTCCTACTCTTCCTCTGTCTACTGATTCTGTCATCAAAAATGCTCCATGCCCTCAAATAATAATTACCCCCTTTATTAGAAACAATGATTGTTTACTGTAAAAAATGCATCAACTTGGGTGTTGTTGGTAAAAGGCAAAGATAAATTCCAAGGCACTCTTTAAAGTAAAGTTAAAAGCCTTTACTGTGGCATGGCAAATACATAATTTAAAAAGCAGTAGACCTTCGTGTTGCAGCGTAAACAGCCTTCGAGAACCCTGATGAAGGTCTAGTGCTTTTTAAATTTTTTATTTGCCATGCCACAGTAAAGGCTTTTAACTTTACCATTAAGAGTGCCTTGGAATTTAGCTTTGCCTTTTACCAACAACACCCAAGTTTATGCATTTTTTACAGTAAACAATCATTGTTTCTAATAAATCTAAATGTCCTCTTACAAAGAGCACTTTTTTGGGTATTGTTGTCTCATGCAGCGCTCTTCATAAGACTCTTTTTAAAATAATTATCTACATTGGAAAACGACATCCAGTAACAAAGTGTGATCAAAGTAATCTGATCATAGAAGACAATTGCAGGATACACAGGCAAAATGCTTATGTAGCCTTGCAGTCGCCAAGAGTCGGCCTTAGCCTTGTGGTTAGTGATGGACTTTCCCACTGGAGACCCGCGTTGAGCCCCACCACATCCCTACTGTAAAATGTATTACACTTAAACAGCGGTGAGAGTAAGCCGATGTGGTCCGGTACTCGCTAACACAAAATAAATTGCTGTGGGTAACGCTACGCAGTAGCAGAATTTTTTTTTCCATTTGTCAGGCAGAGAAAATGAAGTTTTGACACAAGGAAAGGTTTTTCTGACACTCTCCCCAGTAGCCTACAACTTCCACAGCCCCATGACAGATCATCACTGTCGCTATAATCAACATTTATTTCCTCATTCAGCCTCGCACCTCTTGGGTTGTATCTAGCTAACTGAATATTCTGTATATCTAGCATAAGTCATACAGTAATAACTGTAATAATGATTAGATTTACTAGAAAACATGTTTAATTTGTGTGAGCTAAGAGGTTTAGTTGCTGTTCAGCCAAACGTTAGAATGGGCAAGACCTAAGTGTGATCAAAGCCACTTTGACCGTGGTATTATTGTTGATGCCACACATTGTGGTTCCGGCACCTCAGAAACAGCAGTCTTTCTGGGATTTTCATGCACTATAGTCTCTAGAGCTTACGGAGAATGGATTGATAAACAAAAAAACCCTGTGAGTGGAAGTTGTGTGGGCAGAGAATGAGAAATCAGAGAGAGGTCAGAGGAGAATGGGCAGACTTGGCCAAGCTAACAGAAAGGCCACAAATGCTCAAATAATAGTTGCTTCCTGCAGTGGTGTGCAGACGGGCGTTTATGAACGCACAACACGCCGAACCTTAAAGTGGATGGGCTACAGTAGCAGGAGACCATGGTGGGTTCCACTCCTGTCAGCTAAAAACAGGAAGATGAGGCTACAGTGGCATGTGGTCACCAAAACTGGACAATTGAAGATTGGAAAAACGTCTGACGAATCTCGATTTCTGCTGCGACATGCAGATGTAGGGTATGCAGAATTTAGCATAAACACCATGAATCCATCGATATATCCTACCTTGTGTCAGGCTGGTGGTGGTGGTGGTGTAATGGTGTGGGGAATGCTTTTTTTGGCACATTAAGCTCCTTAATACCAATTGAGCCTCATTTCAACGCCACAGCATACCTAAGCATTGTTGCTAACCATGTGCATTAATCGTATGCACAGTTTACCCTTTTTCAAATGGATACTTCCAGCAGGATCATCTGAAGCTAGTCACACAAAATTGCAGTGACTTCAGTTTACACCAATGGCTTGCACAGTCCCCAGATCTCAATCCAATAGAGAACTTGTAGGATGAGGTGGAATGGGAGGTTCACAGAATCTGGGCAAATAGTGGGCTGTGAAGAATTCAGACTGTTCGGTTCGATGATAAAAGAGCCTAGTACCCAGTACTAGATTCTGAAATTGAGTTATAAAAAATACTGTTGGTAGTGCTACAGTGTGAAAGTGAATAATTCATGGTGGTAATTGTCTCATGATTCAAATTATTTACGTCAAGAGAAAAGGTAAACTAACAGGAATTTACATTACACTGCATTACATTACAGGCATTTAGCAGCATTCTAGGCTCTTATCCAGAAATCATTTGCATTTGCATTTTTTACATAGTATCCATTATACTGAAGCAAGGCAGATGAAGTACCTTGCTCAAGGGTACAACGGCACTGTCCTACCTGGGAATAAGAACCTTAGGAGCTTGAAGCAAGTACATAGGGGCGTGAAGCAAGTACAGGTTTTGCTTTACATTACTAAAATGTAAATTTTGTATGCGATTTGTATAATTCCAGATCTGCTATGGTCAGCGCACAGCTGGATAATGTGCAGTCACTTTCCTTAAACCTTGAAGCATTAATTATAACAATTACTGAGAGTACACACGCTGAGGTGTGTGATTTCCACGCAACTCCCATGTGAGGTTGAAAGGAGGTCATTTTGATATGGCCAATGGTCAAGATAATTTGGTAATGACCTTGGCCCAGCATGTGGTAACTCAAAATGACACCCGGACTAAGCCTGGGGGCCACTATTTCCAAAAGCAGTGACGAAGATATGTGCTTCCTCTTCCGGTAGTGTGAAGAAATTGTGGCAATGTGAAGACTTACTATTATTCATTCATATACATTTCATTTCTGTATATTTGGCTTATATATACTTTTTTAGAATGTTACCGGCATGTAAACATCCTGGTAGCCCCCTCTGGTAGCCCCCTCCCCCACATTAATTTTTTTCTGGAAAGGTAGCCTGATAAGATAAATCTGATAAGACAGGTGTCCTTGAGGAAGTGTAAAACAGTGTAGATGATCGATAAACATCCCCAATGTTAAATGAAAAAGATCATGATCAGCAGTGGAGGTCCTTCGAAATCAATTGCTAACAACATTGTTTGAACATTTGGAACTAAAACTCGAAATAAAGACTGTTTAGGCACTCTGCGTATGCCATGAGAAATACTGTACATACACAATGTGATTGTAACAGGTTTGATTCAATGCATAGAACCTATACTATATATAATATAATTATAATTATACTGTAAAAGTATGTAAAAGTATATGTTCTGAAACATTTAATTGGACCACAGTGTCACAGTGGACAGTACTGGTCACCTTTAAAAAGTAATGGGAAGCTGTAAGTAAATGTATACTCCAGATTTTTCAGTCTGTAATAAGCAGTCTAACATGCAGCTAGATACATATTTCACCCCTTGTGCCTGCCAGTGTGATTTAACCTTTTGATGTTACTTTGTATTTTCATTTTACCCTGTTATAGAATACAGCAGTTTTCAGTGAGACTGAAGCCTGCAGTGAAAGAACAGGAAAAGCAAAAGGCGCCCCAGTTTCTATTACATGAGGCAGGTTTAAAAATAGGCCACACTTTGTAAAGCACTGCCTGGATTGACCCTGACAAATCTTGTGATGACCTGCCTTTTATCATTTCTGGGTAATGCTAAGACTTTCTTTATTCTTACTTCATTTTATATTCTTCATCTTGCACTAGTTCCAGAATAAACTTCTACGAAAATGAAATTATTATTATTATTATTATTATTATTATTATTATTATTATTATTATTATTATTGCTATTATTATTATTATTATTATTATTAATTAAAAAATGAATAAATTAATGAATAAACCTTGAAACACTGGATTGAGAGGTGCAATTCAATTGTAGCTACTATATTATACAAATAAATCTTGGAAAGGTTGGGTTGAGCAGTGCAATAATACTGTAGCTACTGTAAGACAAATAATTAGTTACATAGGATCCGCATACTAATTAAGGTAGAGCACATTCACAGTTTCCCCACTTGGAAGGAGGAGGGCGTACGCATGTTGTGCACACACCTATGTAGACACATATTACTATCTTAATATTGCGTGGTTCAAATAACATTGAGACAACTGCAACATGACTCAAGACCAGGTTTGTGGTGGTTTTAGCGCAAACTGTTTATGCTGCCTCAAAATATCAATACGCCAAAAATGTGCCTGACCACACCCCATCCCGCTCAGTTCAACGCAAGTTTACTTGCTATTTATTTTTTTCTTAGAAGACCGGGGTGATAAATGAGTAGCCAAAGTGTTAGCTACAGACATCTGGCTAGGCTGGCTAATGTTTTCACGATACCAACGTAGATAAATGAAGGGCTGTGTTTTTCTAAATTAATGGCCGTATTTCCCCCGTTTATCTGGAGACTCTATAGCTAATGGTGGTGCTATGTTTTTCAGTAGAACTGTTACATTTGTGGCTAACTTGCCAGCGAGTAATGTGGCCTCTCTCGAAAAGACGCTGTTTGTGCAGGACTTGCAGAGCCCCTCCGCTCAGTGTTGCCATGTCCGCGCTTTGACAGCCAAATTTGACTTTTTCCAAGTGCAGTCACAGTGGAAAATAAAAAGTCACAAAGCACACACATTTTTAAAACCTAAGAGCATACGTTGATTTCTACTTAGAATATGCTGGTTTCGGTTAAAAAAAAAATTTTGGCTAGTTTTGAGTTGCCATTTGGCTGGAGACTCTTGCAAGATCTGGCAACCTTGCCTCCGCTCTGGTCATAACGTTATAGAGTACTCAAGTGAGTACGTCAGGTGTGGGCGGAGTCTGGTTTCGGAAGTAAATTTAGATAGATAGAACGGGCTTCGGAGACTATCGCCTATTTTTAAAAATCTGATATATAGAATGAGCCAAAACGTTCCTGGATTAGCCTGTGTGGTATAAGGATATAGACCATATATCACATATGTTCCAATTTTATTATTTTTATTAAACTAATGGATTAATGATTGTAGTTCGACTTGTAGTCCACTTTAACGAACTACATATCCAGTACTGCAACGCACGAGTGGTTCTCGACCAATAAGATATTGAATGTCTGTTTGGACATTCTTAGTAGATGGGAGTACTGCTGCTGAAGACAAGCTATCGTTAGCTTGCTAAGTTGAGAAGCCCGCCCAACAAGGTCAGAAATACGCTACAGTTAACCACATAAAGTTAGCTGTGTGCTACTACTGGCTAACTATATCTGACAATGTTTGGAGACAATGCTGCTAGTCTGGAGGGAATTATGGTACGTCAAGTTTTTAAACAGTGCCAGTATTACACATAATTACTATAAATGGTATAACATTAAGTTTTAGTTAATGTCTACGCTCTAAATGAATGGGGAATTTACATCCGAAACCAGTGTGATGTAGTTACTTGAGTACTCTATTCAGTGTGACTGCCGTTGTCTGACACCGCCCATAAACTGTAAGCGCTCTTGGCCATTGTATTTCACAGTAAAGCAGGTACCTGGTACATGCGCAGTAGCTATTTCTCTGCTCTCATTTTTCAGTGGAACTCCTCTTTAAATAGTACTTTTTTTTCTTCATTTACACAGGACTCACATTACAAAAACCTACTTTTGTTAAATAGCCTAAAGCACATATTTAAGCTAGAAAAAAAACAATTTCTAAATATTTGAATAGTATTTAAATAACTTAATTGAAAATAAATTGCTAATTGAAATAACATGATTCAATTATTAAAGAGAATTGACCTCCGTCAGCATAGATGTCAACAATAATAGTTAATATCAGGTTGACAAAATGTTATATTTCACAGCATAGCCATAGTGAGTAGCTATTTTTTTTCTCAATTGCAAAGTCACTTAATGCCAGTGAAACTACACATTTTTCAAAACAAAATAACCATAATTCTTATTTTGTTTTGATTTAGAAGGGTGATGTAGTTGACCTGTTATATTTCACACAGTGCTGATTGCAATACTAGGGCTAACCCTTTTTATAACCCATTTGAAAACTTTTAACTCCTTTTTTAAGTATTCTTGTCTGGGGCAAGGGTGTTTTCTGGCACTGTTTACAGTATATAACAATGCATATGGAAAAAAGGGCAGACTGACAGCTTTAATAATTCTTGTAATTTACATCCATATTTGGTGATCCATTTAGGAATTACTGCCATTTTTATACGTTTCCCATTTTAGGGAAGGAAAAGTAATTTGATAATTGGCAGCTCAGCTGTTTCTTGGTCAGCTATGTGTTTTTGCATCATTAGTTCAAGTACAATAAAGCTAACAAAAGGTCTAGAGTTGATTCGAGGTGTGAAATTTGCATTTGGAGTTTGTTATTGATGTCTCTCAACCAGGCCCGGCGCCATGATGAAGTGACTGAAGGAGCAGTTAAAAATGGTGAGGGGCTGGTACCAGTTCTTCCCCATTTCATTGTCATTATGGGCGGCGCCAGGAATTTTTGACTGGGGTAGCTTAGGTGGTGCTATATCCAAAGATTCTCTAATACCCTTTCTGCTATATCGTTGCTTCTCTAATTTCCACAATCACACAACACATGTCCGCGCACAACTGCACGCAGCCATATCCTACTAGACTAGAATTTACAAGCGTTTTGAAATTCAATGTTTTATTCAAAGTGACTTACAGAGTCAATACAATGCACTTTTATCCAAAGTGACTACAGAGCGAGTACAATAACACTATAACAGTCAGCCAGCTATTTATAGTAGGCTAGGCTACTAACAACAACAACGCGTGAACACCAAACACGCTATGTGACTGCCACCACACGCTCAAAAAATAATACAATTGTCCAATCTAGACCTAACATGAAGCATAAAAGTAGCCTATTGTCATTATCACATGTTGCCAACATGACAAAAAATCTCTCACTCAAACTCCAACCTTTGACGCGATCAATAGGCTACTACTATCAACAGGTAGCTAGGCTATCGACAGCCGAGGCCTATTGTCATTGCCAACACATATAACGTTAGCCTACTACACATATAGCACTAACGTTAGGCCTACTGTGTTAAACGAAATAATGTAATTGAACATTAGCCTACTCACCAATGGACATCTCTCATACTATAGCAGGACAATGCGCCTGTTGTGGTTCATGGCAAAATCATCAATGATGTCCTGCTCATCGGGCCCTTGCTCCTCCGGAGTTAATCAACAAAAAAGCCGGGTTGCTATTCCGAGTGTCCCCGATGTTTCTCCTCATGTAATTTTTTACATGCCATAAACAAGAAAAGCTGCATTCACAGAATCGCATTTTAACTCTACTTTTCTGAGCTGGATATTTTCGCAGAACAGGGCACCGTTGTTCTTCGTCTGGAGTCTGGCTAATATCAGCAGGCCCAGTGCTGCGGGGTGTAGCCCCGCTGCAGCTAGCGATCAGATGGCGGGGACAGTGGCTCTTTTTCCTCCCGATCTTCCTCGCAAATGCGAATGTGCTCAATCCTGGCTGTCGTTGTCCTACTGTTCGACTTCTCTGACCCTGGTGTTTCTGAGGTCCCTGGTCATTTGGGGAAGAAATATTTCTCCATTTTCAGCTCGAGTTAATGTTAGATAGATGCGCTCAAAATCAACTAGCCAAGTTCAAGACGTCACCTGACTCATTCTCGCGAGTCGAATTATCGGGCAACTTTGTTTGAGAAAATGTTGTCTGTATTTATTCATCGACTATTATAGAGGGTCAAATATGCGTGGCGCTTCTAGTGTCAAACACTTGTATCTCGGCCAATATTTTTGTTGTTTTTTCTATTTTTTTTATAGGGTTCATAAAACTTAAACTGGGGGGGCTGAAAATACAACTGAGGGGGCAAAGCCCCCACTAGCTCCCTCGTGGTGCCTGGCCAGCTCTCAACCTGAGAACCAAATAAGTGTCAATCACAGTAAAGCAGACCATCATGAAGATAAAAAATGAGAATAAATCAGAGATTTGGGCATGTCAAAAATCAACTGTTTGATACATTGTTAGGAAGCAATAATGCACTGGTGAACTCACCACGGGTAAGCCTCAAGAACAGAATGGCCAGGTTGGAGTTCTGTTCTGTGAAACATGGTGCAGGTAACGCCATGGCTTGGATATGCGCGGCTGCAACTGGCTCACCTGTTTTCATTGAAGATGTGACTGGTGACAGCAGCAGCAGGATGAATTCTGAAGTATACAGAAGTTATCTGCTGATCCAACCAAATGCCTGAAATCTCCTTGGACAGCACTTCACACTGCAGCAGGATGATGACCCCAAACATATTGCTAAAGCAACCAAAGACTTCTTTCAGGGCCAAAAAGTGGAACGTTCTTGATGGGCCACGTCAATCACCCATCCTATACCCAATTGAACAAGCTTTTCTCTTGCTGAAGACAAGACTGAAGGCAAAACTCCCCAGAAACAAACAGGAACTGGAGGTGTCTGCAGTACACGCCTGGCAGAGCATTATCATGGAATGTGCCCAGCGTCTGGTGATGGCTATGGGCTGCAGACTTCATGCAGTCATTAAATGCAAAGCTTCTGTAACCAGGTACTAAAATCTGACTACTGCATTTCAGATTATGTTCATTTGTCCTATTCATTTTGTGCCCCTAAAATGGGGGCACTGTATATTTAAAAAAGTGCTGTAATTCGTACACAGATCACCTGATACGTATGTAAATACCCCCCAATTAAAGCTGAGGGAAAAAACAACTGTGTCACTGTCCCCAAACTTTTGATATACTGTACATGGTGGCATTATCTTGAATTAATTTTTTTTTACAATTGTTGGTCTGATGTGCATTGCAATAAGACATTTAAGCAACAGAATAGATTCAAGGTTCACAACATGTTCATTACAAAGGCTGTCATACAAAATTTCCAATTAAAATATATTTCTGCACAAGTAATGCCATTAAGACAGACAAGCAAAATTGATGAACACAGGGGAATTCCACTCTGGCAGTGAAGCATTAATGATGGAATGGCATATCATAATAAGGCATTCTGCCATATTTCCAAGGTCAGGCAATGGTCCCTTGGTTGGAACTTGAATTTAGTAATACATTTGTACATGCAGTTTTTGCTTTAATTATATAATTTCACAATGATATACTATATAAATTTATATATATACAGTATGTGTGTGTGTGTGTGTGTGTGTGAGTGTGTTTGTGTGTGTGTGATCTGACATATTTAGTGAGAACTGCAGGCACTCAAATGGCACAATCAAGTGGCTACTCGTACAACTGAGAGCAAAAACAAAATAAATCATACAATTGAGTGGCTAATTGAGACCCTTATAAAAGCAATTAGTTGACCTAATGGATGGAAGTTGAAATGAGACAGAAAGCACACCTCTGAGCAAATTAATGCTGCTTAATATCCGCAGATCTACCTTATGTCCCTCAACTTGCAATTTAATAATTAAGGCTGGGTGTTTGTCATGGAAGATATTGACTAAAGTCACGGAGCAGTCACTGCAGGTTTCATCACTGTAGACTGGAAAAAGGTGGCAGAAATCATGGAGTGGTTTAAAAAACATACATTTTTTAACCCTCGTGGCGTTCAGGTAAAAAATTACCCCTTTTAAATACTAAAAGAAAAAATTACGAGGAATTATTTTTTCAACCTGAAATTCCCTGGCTGGCCTTGGCTTATTGTCTGTGAAGAACATGTTAAAGAACATATTTTAATTTAATTTAACAAAAAATCATGGAATCCGTGACGCCTGTGACTTCTGTGATAAACACCCAGCCTTAATTATTAGCACAAGAAAGCGCACTGCAATGTCACTGGGTGAATTCTGGAATACAGCTGAGGAAATACTTCCAAACCTCACACGAAAGGCAAAATGACACTTCTCTGTTCTAACCAACCAGAACAATTTGTCTCTTCATGCGGACAAGTTCTCACCAAGCATCGTCAATCAATGACAGAAGGAACTGTTAAACAACTGACCATGTTAAAATTTTATTACAGAGTTTAGAACCTTGTATTTTCATTTGAACTTCGCACATGACATTCACTTTTATTTGATTTACTGCAAAACATTTTAAAATTAATATTATTTTCTTCTTTGTTTGTTTAACTATGTTTGCGCAAATGCAATATTATATAACTGCTGTCATTCTTAATGTGACTGTTCTCCGCTGCTTCAAGCGCACATTTCAAAATACTGCCGCATGTCTGCAGGACACAAGGTGCTATCAACGTCTTGCTGGCGGAGGACTGAAGTTCCTGCGAGAAGACAAGTTTAGATATACCAGTGGCCCTAGTAATGCCAGCGGAGCATTGGCGGGAGAAGCTACAGCGGCATTGCTCCTCACTCAGTTCTGCATGTTTTAGCTGAAAAGTTCCCCTCTCCCGCCCAGTTTATTTGCTCTTTCTTACCAATAATGTTTGCATCAACGGCGGTCTCCTCTAGCTGGTTCTAGGTACAGTACATATGTCAGTTCAGTGGAGTAATGGTGGGGTCAACAATATATTCAAAGTAAAAGCCAGTCACATACATTGTATTATTATTATTATTATTATTATTATATCCACCAAAAAAATGCATTTGTCTCCTGGCCCCTTTATGTTAAACTTGTAATTGAGGTTGATTAAGACTAAGCTACATGGAATTTACATTTTGAAAGCAAGTATTTGCTCCTGTGTTTATATTTGAACAAACCTGTAACATGCCCACATATGCAAATACCACATATGCAAGTAAACAATCCCTTGCATAAACATGTTCTCTCTCTCTCTCTCTCTCTCTCTCTCTCTCCCTTTCTCTCATGCACACATACAGAAATCAGAAATAGGCATACTGTACTTCTGTGCAACTTTGGCCTGGAGAGATGCGGGCGAAAAACAAAGAGATGAAAGAGCAGCTCCTTCAATAGAGACAGTGACAAATACCAGAGTCTCTTTAGTTTGCCCTTGGAGATTGGAAGTGCAAGGCCATGGAATCAAAGGGGGTTTCAAGGAATTTCCTAAAGAAGTTGTTTGTTGCAGTCTGCAGTCTGCAGGCAAAACTATATCTGCATGGTGGTGTGATCCGTAGACCTGTCTTGAGGGAAAATATTATTTCATTCATGTCATAATTTCACTTGCCTTTGGTGCTAATGATGCATTAGATAGCAGTGACCCCTCTCAATAGAGACACTGTCACATCCTATGAGTGCGAAGGCAAAGCCCTCCTCCCCCACATCAACCACAATGGCAACACAAAATGTCATCCAAGATGATGTAATGTCTCAGTCTATTTTGCCAATGAAATGCATTCCCTTGGCTAGCAGCAATTGTACTTGCTTATCTGGTGGTGTATGTTGCAGATGACATGTTCCAGAAGCCCCAAGCTAAGCATGCAGATTTCCTTTGTCAGGTTATCTGTACATCAGTGTGTCAGTGTCTGCAAAGTGAGCTCAGATCAGATCTAGCAGATAGCTAGCAATCATTATAAATTATAAATGCAATATATTATATATTATACATATATTTAGGCTATGGATCACTTTTCTAAAACCAGTACTCCCTCCTCACTAGACTGTGTTAACAAATAATATGAGATGGATTTGGGCCTTAGGAGTCACATTTCCAGGCTTTTGTGCTGTAGTTATTCCCAGGGTGTGATGTGTTCAGCTTAAAGGTTAGGTTCAGTTTTTTCAACCCTGGCCCTATTGAAATGTTGTTCCCCATAATTTATAATTGTGCGTAGCAAAATCTCATGGATTGGCTTTATTATCTAACCGCAACTTCTCAGTGGGTTCAAACACTTTCCAATTGGGCAAGGCCTTAAAAGATCATGATAAATCTAATTTTTAAAGATGTTTGCATGTGGCAGCAATGTTGCTCTGTTCAAATAAGCCAGTTGTAGCTTGTATATGTCAAGGTGCTATCCTTTGGAAGAGATTATATGAGGTTAAAAGTCCAGACTCACTATGGCCATTGAAAATTCCATGGCACTTTCTGAAAGAGGAGAGGTTGTAGCTCTCAAAACTGCCCCCAAACTGCTCTGTGCACCTTTCCACCTTAAAACACAAAAATAACCCAAATAATCTATAATTATAATCAATGATAATACAAATCTTGATCATCATAGTTCACATTCTGTTGGCTACTAAGCTGTTAAGTATCAAGATGATGAATTTTCTCATGTAATTAATGAATTCCAAGTCAAAGGAGATATTGGTGCAGCTTCTTTCTTAACTTGATTCCTCTCAGGGTTTCTTCCTACCTCCCAGCCAGTGAGATTTGTCTGGCCAGTGTTGCCTCAGCCTTGCTTTGTGGAGGTCTAAACCAGGGTATTTTTTGAAGCGTATTGTGACAAATTCTTTTAAAAATAGGCTCCACTATATAAATACAATTTGATTGATTGGTTGGTTGGTTGATTGATTGATTTGTTTGTTAGTTACTTTCTTTTTTGGGGGGGTTTTGTAGACTAGAATCATTGTTTTTTGTTATTATGTTATACTGTCATGCATATTTCAGTTTTTTTTTAATAAATAAATATTGGTGACCAATTTAGCTGTCCAATGTGTACTTTGGAATGCACAAGCTCGCATAGAGTGGAGTAGAAAGGAGACTTGGTCATATGGATGTTTTGTCATGCAGTCCATGGGCGCCCAATCCACCAGCGGGGGTCACTAGAGAGTGATGAAACACAGACCCCTAACCAACTGAACCCTCCCATACCCCTGGCTGAAGCAATCGCCAATTGTGCATTGCCTGATGGAGCTACCAGCCACAGTAGTCACTGGCACGGTTCATATTCCACCCGAGAACGTGGGGTTCACCCATGCACGACAGGGTGTGCACTGGTGCCGTAACCGAATGAGCCACCCAGCAGCCCTCGTATTTTTTACATTTATCTAACTGGAAATAAAATGTAAAAAATGTGGCAATGTATTAAGCTCTCAAGTAAGGGGTGTTATTTTGCATGTGCAACCAAAGAATTTCATTCTTTGCAGGGATCAACAAAGAGGCATTATATAAATGACTCCAGCCGCAAACAGCCATATTTAAATGACATATTGCGTGTTTGGAATGGGTTATAGGCTACTGTTAGCGGTTTAAACAAGCTAGCGGTTTACTACAAACTTTCACTGGATGTCTCTTAATTTCTGCCAGGAGTAAGATGCCTGTCAGGACTGAAATGATCATAACTATATTTATACTATGCTACCCATGCCGTTGGTGTCACATAAAATCACATTTCCATCTGATTATGGATTTTATTTTGATTAAGTTTTTATTTGTTTTGTTATTCACTGTTTTGTTATAATAGACATTGCAATGCTTGTTTGATTCAAATACTATTTAATCTTATTTTGTAACACGATTTGCTTCCTGTATTTATTCTTTATTCTTACTGTTCATGATGTATGCATCCATAAATTCTCTTTTGTGTATTTTGAGCATTAGCTAGAATGGGCCAGTTGATTAGTCCCCATTGTTACACAATCATTCAGAACGTTCAGTTATAGACATTGCAAACACCCGTACGTGTCTTGCTACAATGACAGCCGTCATCTTAACGTTTTTGTGTCTTTTAATACCTGCTTCCCATTCGTACTGAAATGCACATGCCATTACCTTTCAAAAAATAATTTTGGGCTTAGTATATGACATTATACATGCTAGAGTAATCTATTTGCATGACCTCCTCGTGTAGGGACGCCCATTTTTGCATATTCTTTCTGGCTAACCCGCAAAAATGAAAAATCAATTTTTTCTTTTAATTTTAACACAGTCCTCTTTGCATCTCGTTACTTGATCACCTCTGACACAATGTTGAGGGCGGTAACTGTTTTACATGTGATTTTGTACATACAAACCTTTAGTAAATCGAGCCCTTGGCATTTTAACATTGAATTGCATTGAATTCTTGTCCATGTTCTGCCCTCCTAATGTTTCTCAGCTCTTTTAGGTTAGCCATAGCCATCTGCTTCTTGGCTTTCCCTTTTCTCTTCCTACCATCTTAAAGCTCAGGCTTTCATATTTTGATATTCTGTGATCTCCTATTCTACAGCGTAGGCCTCCTATCGAAAGCTTTAATGTCATACTTGAGCCATAGGGATTGTTATTTTTCAATATTTCCTGAGTATGGCCCTTTCGCGAAACCCCCCAGTGCAGTTTGGCAGGCAAGGCTGCTTGTAGCTGTGCTATTAGTTTGCCATTGCTTGCACCCGAGATGTAAATCGATTGAATATGTTCCTTAGAAGTGGAATAAACCTCTGGCCTAGCATACACCCTACCATTGATTTATTTATTTATTAATTCATTTTAGCTGGAGGAAAAATAAAATAAAAATCCAGATGCTGGCTTCAGTTTTTCAAGGGGCCTAAAGCTGTAATAGCCCTGAGCTGTTTTGTGAGGACAGTAGCCTTCACAGCCTGATAAACTCTCAAGGCAAACAGTCCTTTCATACACCAGTCACTGTCACAGGGGTGTGCGTCATTACCTTAATGGGAATTTTTTGTTCTGTGTGCTCTGTAAGTCAATTGAGTTGGTACAGGACACTAGCCATGCCTTGATAATTAAAAACTAGTGTGAGAAAATACCATCCACACTCCTACACACAAAACTGTTCCAATTCACTTGTCTTAGTTCACTCTCCATTAACAGACTGTTGAATTATGGCCGTATGTTTGACCAACACTTGTATTTCGGTACTTTATCAAGGTTTAGAAACAAGCAAAACAATATTTCACCTTTAGTCAAGTCATACCCCTGGTCACACCTACATTGATAAACTGCTCTGCTGGCAAGCATGGCAGTCTAGATATTATGCGTGGTGATGACATTGAAACGTTTTTTTCCTACATAAAATGTTTATCCCTCTGAATGTTTAGCATTTAAATGAACAGATGCACAGCCTTTGCTGGTTGTTAGAGTTTATCGTCCATCTGAGGACCCCTTGAGTTTCAGAGTTCTCAGAAATGTTCACTCTGATGTGATCTGTAGGCCCTAACACTTCTTGGATTTCACCATAGATGATGTTTCCCCTGATTGTTCTTACGCTGCAGATTTTGTTCGTTTTCCTTTCCATTTTACAAAAAAACTTGTTTGCTCTTCCCACAGCTAGAGGCCATATCCCTGACCTTGTATGCTCAACTGGTATAACCTCTACAAATTTTCACTGGTAGTAGCCTGTGATTTTCAGGCCATAGATCAGGGGTGCGAAATCTGATGGGTGCATGTTTTTGTTTTAGCCCAGCACTAAGACACCTGATTGAAGACCATGATTCGTTAATTAGTTGAATCAGGTGTCATAGTGCTGGGATAAAACAAAAGGCTGCACCCACATCGGCCCTTTTCGGATAAGATTGGATACCCTGCCATAGATTGTTGGTTTCTTCCCAAATCACATTCTTAAGGCAGACACCTATCACATACAGGAAACTGAAACCATTCAATCAAATCTCCATCCTTATGCATACGGATACTTACTTCCACTGATCAATACTGATATATGTATCTCAACAGAACTTGTTTCCCCATTGCTATACATTGCTGTCTACTCATCACATTGCTGTCCACTTGACACCATTAAATCACATTCTTCCCCTTTTCCTAAATCCTTACCTTTATGCACCCCTGAACTATGGTTTGTGAAAACCTGTGGATGTCTCCTTAATCACCTTACTAAGAAGACATTTTTAGCCTGCAAGCTAGTGAACAATATCTCCTTTATTATGATAATTAGATATCTGGAATTAAATCTTCCTATTATCTTGACATTATGGTAAGGTAATATATTAATTATGGTAAGGATAACCCAAGAGTTTTTCTTAACCAAACCCAAATTGTTGCAGCTAAATGATAACCTTCTGGTCTCTGACTCCTCTGATCTCTGTAATGAATTCCCTAGACAGCTTTCAAAACAAAATTGACTCAATTTATCAAAAGCTACAGGAGTCACACTCCACTGCTGTCGATCAGTGTTTGAATGAGGTTTTTCTCCACTGCTGCCCCTGACTGGGGTCTCTATACTTTTTCACATGTTGAATTAGTCTGCAGAAATAAACTTGTCTGTAAGACCTCATTGTCAATCTGTCTCATTGACTCTATTCATTCTGGGCAGCCTTTCTCTCTTACAAATCTGGAGCGTGAAGACTGCCCCCAAGAGTGAACTTATTCAACTCAGAAACGTAGGCCAGTTAGAATTATAGCAGGTGTCTAAGTCTTACTATGGCCTGTGTTCAGTCGTAATTTGACTTTGAGATGACGTATGATGAAGTGCTGCCTAACTGAGCCCCTGCGACCATTGAGATGTGCGTCATTTGTGCTGTTGCTGCTTTTCTGTGCAATTACTGCAGCCTAATTCTCAGTGGTTTCTGATATAGAGCTATGCATGGGATATTAAAATTTGGCAACCATGGTATTCACTTGTATGAAACACACAACTGAAGCCCCAAGTAAAGTTCATTGCTTTAAATTCATGTGCCCTTAACTCTTCATGGTCTTGCCTTGTGTTGTATTAAAGCACCCTCTTGTTTATTCCACTCCTCCGTGACATAACCAGCCAATGTTCTGCTCCCAAAACAGACTGCGCTTGTTCTACCTTGTTGCCTATGGCCTCCCACTTATGGAATTCCCTCTATTAACATACTCAACTATCATGGCTCTGTTGAATTGCATAGATTCAAACTTAAAACTCTTATTTTTCACATGCCTCTTGCTTTGTGTTTTTTTTTTTTTGTGCGGCGGCTTTTTGATGGGTCCTGTTCCCTGTCAACACCCTTCTTTATGTTATAGAAATGTTATCTACTACTACAACTATTACTACAACAAAAAACAACAACAACACCTGAACAACAGCACAATAACAATAATAATATGGTAAGTGGGCGAGTTCGCAGTCGAGCTCGCAGCAATGTTGAAAGTGCCAAGGTGACGTGACGCCTGATCCCCTTGACTTTGAAAAGGCTTTTCACAGCCCTTCTGCTCTCATTCTTCTCATCACAATAACTGCTGGCGATCTCAATGCCTGCTTTTTAACTTATTGAAAGATGAGAGATCTGAGGAGAGGGCTGATCTCCTTATCATTGTGCGGCCGGCCATTGGGTTTAGCACAGGTGAAGTTAATATATTTTTATTCTGAAATGTTATTTCAATGTGGTTATTTTTTCCAGATTTGTATTTTCAATTTTGTAAGGTGGGTGTGCAACTGTTCTTTCCTAATATGTTTAAAAGAGATAATATTAATATGTTGTCTAAAGTGCTAAGGTTCCAGTTAATCCAGTATCGAATATGCATCAAAGTTTATAGATTCAAAACATTATGTGATTTACTCGCATCAGATTAAATTATTGCATGGAAAAAAAATCTTTCCCATGGTTATGATTTTTTTTAAAAATGTTGGCCCTTGAAATTTGTGTCCCAGATTTTTGTCTCCAAATGTCTTTACAAATTAAATGTATTCATAAAAAAACATATAAAAAGCATTGGCCATATTCTAAAGACCCCTGCAGCATGGTTACTTGTCCTCTATTTTTTCAGTTTTATATTTTTATTCTTTTAAAACTTAGAGAAATAATATTGCAATCAGAATTGTCTCAAACATAACAAGGCAACTCCATCTCCCTTGTAAATCAAAACAAAATAAGAATTATGGTTTAAGAATGTGTATTTTAACTTGCATTAAGAGACCTCTTGCAATTGATGTAAATGTAAAATAAAATGGCTAATCAATACGGCTATGCCAGAAAACTCCGATCTCTGGCCATGTCGATGAAATGAAAATGGTTTAGTGAAGAGGAAAGACACCTTTATGACCTGTATTTTGAACCAAATTAAGCCTAAAAACCGTCCTTGCTTTAATCAAAGAACAGTGGTACATTTACCACAATGCCAACCAAGAGACCATTACGAGTTAAAGCTGGTATTCATTCTTGTTCATTGTTGTGTATATTCATTAACCACCCCATCCCCCATATCCTGGAGAACATGCGTCGTTTCAAAACAAGCCTGCTCTTTTCAATCTCAGACGATGGAACATTTCCAGTAATAAATGACTGGATTATTCCTTTTGTCTCAGTACTGTCCAGATCCCTGCTGAACACACTCTTTTGTTCACCATGGAGGGGCACATTCCAACCCGATGTCTCTGTAGTATTCAAATGCCACAAGACTGACAAAAAGGTTACAGTGATGAATCCAATAGTGGCTTCTGTTTTTGGAAATCTAATAAGAAACATGAATGACTGCCTTTTACTCAAATTTGGAAAGCAGCTGTTATTCAGAAGTATTGCCATAGTATCTAGTTATTCACAGTATTCTTTTAAGATCATTACCTGGACAACTAGACCACTCATACTCACAAACCTGTGTTGACATGCACACTTCTACATGAAAATACTACTACTGTCTCTCTCTCTCTCTCTCTCTCTCTCTCACACACACACACACACACACACCAACACCAATATTAAACTATAACAAGAAGTGAAAATATATTTCATAGTATCTAATATACTGTATACTATGTGTAGGCTTACCACACTGTCAGAAGTAGATTCTCTAATTCCAAATTAATTTCAGTAGCATTTTTCTCCACATTGATGTTGCTCAAACATGTAGCGATAGCCTACAGTCTGCCACCGTAATTGAGAGTAAATAATTTCCAAGTACATTTTCCAGTACAGAAAAAAACGTGGATTTATTTGCATCGCATTCTAGTTATCAATGATTGCTGATAATCGACTGTTCATGATCAGGTTCTACTGTTATACAAACGTTCACTAAATTGCGACCCAAAAGAAGACATAACTGACTAAGCAATTAGGATTTTTTCTTCTTCAAAATGCAAGTCTTAAATCTTATAGTGGTAGTCGTATTCTTGCTGCCATGACAACGCTAGTTAAATCTGTGGTAGCCTACATATGGAGAGGGAGGGAAGCCTTGCTTCTACACTTACTGTGAGCACACTCTTTGTACAGACTGAGAAAAGAAGACAGCATTCAGTAGCCTACCCTTCTGCACAATTACTTAGTTTATCCATATGAGCTTCGTGTTGCAACTTTAAAAATCCGTCTTAAGATATTAATGCTTTCACCAAATTAGTTTTCCCCCCAAGAAAATAAAACTTATTTTTTCACTCGTGGGCAGGCTAGCTCCAGTCAACTAGGTGCATCCACAGCGAGGAGCATTGGCGTTGCCAATGATAGCCTATTCTTGTTTTTAAAACGTTTCTTCAATTAGTTTTTTGAACCTTTTGTCGCGTTTAAGAACAACAAACAAATACATTGATTTTACTAATACCCAGTCTTCGCAACTTGATTAATATAATTAGTTTGTTAATGCGTCTCTAAGAGCATGCAGTAAAACTTTTGTTTATAGCCTATAGGACTCTGGGGAACAGACGAGAGGATACAGGACACTTTTCTATCACATCAATGGACTCCGATGGACGGGAATATCACAGTTTGTGAGCACTGCACTTGCGCAGGACCAGTGAAAGTGACAATTAACTTTATACGCCGAGACAGGAGCGTACATAAGAATATAGCTATATCTACTTTTTTATTTATTTTACAATTAAATTAATAGCCTAAGTAAATAAATACAATACAAACAACAACATATACGCTAGGCAGCATATCACTGAAGTGTTTCTTTTTTTAAAATTGCCCAGACCTTTGGAACAATTATACCCTGAAGACGGATATTGACGGCGTTTTTGCCATGTCTTGGAAACGCACGGTCATTTTGTGGCTCAGACTGCTGTTCATTCTGCCCACAGGATTACCAGTCCACAGCCAAGAGGATTCTCACTCTGACAACACAATGATGGACAACATTACCGTCAGGCAAGGTGAAACGGTTTTTCTCAGGTAAGGCGTGGGTAATCACTTTGTCAACATCGTGATTGTGAAGTAATTTATTTAATATAGATTGTCATGTTTTATTTTTTTTCCTAAAGTAAAATAAATGGTTTTGATAAGCAGTTCAGACTTTGAGAACCTCTATTTTATGATACGATTGAATCAAAGTAATTGCATTATTTCAACAGCCTGCACCAGTCAATCCCGGGAAGGACTTTCTGACGGAGGGTTAACTGTCATTGCTCTTTTCTACAGTACGTCCTGAAGAGCGTCATGGTTTTGGAGCGGAACTGTCATTACATATAGTTTCGCTACAAATGCCATATTTAGCACGGGATGTTTTTTTTAGGCAAATAGATAAACAATTATAACGTACAGTTTGGGAATGTATATATATATATATATGTATATATACGCACAGTGCCTATAATGTTTGGGACAAATACATATTTATTCTTCATTTGGCGTTGTACTTCACATTTGTAATCAAACAATTCACATGTGGCTAAAGTGCAGATTTTCTGCTTATATCAAATGGTATTTTTAGACTTTCTTAATACATTGCACCACCATTTAAATTATAATTGTATACTATATCAATTACATTGATCTATTCGAGTGTCTGTTCTGGCCCCTTGGTGGTAGAATAAGGTCAATGGTCAACAGAGATCATGGTCATCTTCCAACGCAGACTGAAGCCCTACCTCTTCAGACTCAGACACTTCGGCCCTTTCACCTGGTCCTCTCTTATGATTTTTCCTAGCCCTAAAGCCTGATTAGCCATAAGTTTTTTTTAAATAATCACGTTTAATGATAATTATGTTAGTTTTAGTTTCATGTTCAGCGGGGTATAGGTCGCACCTTATTAATCAAGTCTATACTTCTTGCTGTCTTTCTTGGGAATGTACCTTTCCCCTCTAGGGACTTACTGCAGATGATCCCTGATCTTTAAAAGTGTGTGTACATTGTAAGTTGCTCTGGATAAGAGTCTACTAAATGCCAGTAAAGTAAAGTAAATTGAAGATGCTGTGAAACATTTAAGCCATGAAAGGTCTTCTCAAATCCACAGTGCATGGTAATGTTACAGCATATTTATGTGCAATCATGTAACAATACAAGTATTCAATTTTCTTCTCAGTGTGACTCAGACGTTTGTATTTGTAATTGGGGGTGAAAACTTTTTAATTGAGCACTCTCCAAGTCGCACACTCTAATATTTCGTTGGACCGCTTTTAGCTTTGATTACGGCGTGCATTCATCGTGGCATTGTTTCGACAACCTTATGCAACGTCACAACATTTATTTCTGTCCAGAGTTGCATTCATTTTTGGCCGAGATCTTTTATTGACAACAGGAAAGACAAACCACTACGTAAAGTCTTCTCCAGCACATCCCTTTCAATGGGGTTAAGGTCAGGACTCAAGGTCAATTAATGTGTGAAAATGATTCTTCATGCTCCCTGAACCACTTTTTCACAATTTGAGCCCAATGAATCTTGGCATTGTTGTCCTGGAATATGCCCATTGATGGGATAACCTGGTCATTCAGTACATTCAGGTACTCAGCTGACATCATTTTATTGCTGCATAATGTTGCCGAGCCTAGACCTGACCAATTGAAGCAACTCCAGTTCATAACACTGCCTCCAGAGGCTTGTACAGTGGGCACTATGCATGACGGGTGCAACGGCAACTTTTTGTTTGGCTAGGCAGTGTAAGAAACAGGCTTAAACCTTGTCTCAGGCAAAAGAGAATTGTCCCAGCTGAAAAGCTGTTGTAATTGTTGCTGCAATGATTAATCAAATCCAAAAGGCAGCTGCTCACATGCATTTATTTGAGCTGTCTGAATGAACACGTTGTACCAAGTTGAGAAATAACTGATTTATATAACCAAATAAAATAAGACCTGCGGCCAGTTGCACAAAGTATACATTTGTGTTGTAGCCACGTTTTTTTTTATTTTCCTCTCTCTATTTTCTAGAGGTTCTGATCAGACTTGAACATATGGACTTAGGTAGGAGTCTTGTATGCATAGCTGCTGCAGCCATAGCTGGTGTACAAGCAAGAGCCACGCCATTGCTCCAGGGCTGAGGTTATTCTCTGAACATACCTCTAGCTCTTTGCTTGCATGGAATTTCAAAGTTGACATAGCATAGGGGATTTTTGTAGGTGGTAAATGGCGAAAGGCAGAAAGAGCAGGGACATGTTCATTTCCCCCACCAGACAAGAAATAAACAAATCTAAACACAGGTTTGTGTTATTTCCACTTTCCCAAGCTTGCTAAATCAATTGACTGTAACCACTGTATGCTGGTCCACCTATCCATTAACACAAGGCTAGAAATAGAGAGTGCACTATGGACATGCACTTCCACTTATGAATTTGGCGTTTGAACGTCTCCAAGGAGCTACTATTTTTTCCAAATTAGATCTCCGTAATGCATATAATCTAGTGTGCATGCGTGAGGGTGATGAATGGAAAACCGCTTTTACTACCCATAACGGCCACTACGAAGTTTGGTCTCACTAGCGCCCCCTTGGTTTTTCAGGCATTAGTCAATGACGTACTACGGGAGATGTTGGAGAAATTTGTTTTTGTTTACTTAAAAAAATTTTCTGCCGATTTACAGACCCATATTGGGCACATTAAACAGGTGTTGCAAGCCCTGTTGTAGGCTAAATTATTCGTCAAGGCGAAGAAGTGCTCATTTCATGCTAGCACTGTTTCGTTTCTGGGATTCATTGTTTCAGAGGGCAAGGTATCTATGGATTCAGAGAAGGTCTCTGCTGTACCTAATTGGCCTACTTCTAATTTTGTGAAGCAGGTCCAGCGTTGTTTTGGGTTTGCAAATTTTTATAGCCGTTTCATTCGCAATTTTAGTGCGTTCGCCGCACCCAAGAAAACATCTGCTACGCAATTTGTGTGGAATCAGAGGGCCGATTCTGCATTTGAGGAACCTAAAAAGAGGTTCAGTTCTGAGCCTATTCTCATCACTCCCAATCTTTTCCTCCTTTTTGTGGTTGAAGTTGATGCTTCCGAGTTGGGCGTAGGCGCCATTTTGTCTCAGCATTCACCTATTGATCACAAAATGCATCCATGTGCTTATTTCTCTCGGGCCCTTACTGCGGCCGAGAGGAATTATGATGTTGGTGATCGTGAGTTGTTAGCAGTAAAAATGGCTCTAGAAGAGTGGCCTCATTAGCTTGAGGGACCGATCATAGAAACCTGGAGTACGTTCAGCAGGCCAAGAAACGTAAACCTTTTTTTTACCCGTTTTAACTTTTTAAAAATGTACCGGCCTGATACAAAGCATGTTAAACCTGATGCTCTGTCGCAGGTTTTTGAACGTACAGAGGGTCCTGCTATTCTGGAGGACATTGTACCTGTTTTCCAGATAGTGGCTCCAGTGTTGTGGGACATTGAGGTGGTGGTTCAGCAGGCATTGCTGTGTACCCCGGATCCAGGTGGTGGTCCCGTCGGTTGCCTTTTTGTTCTTTTTGAGGTCAGGTCTCAGGTACTACAGTGGAGTCATTCGTCCCAGTTCGCAGTGCATCCTGGTGTCCATTGCACTAAGGAATTTTTATCCAGAAGATTCTGGTGGCCTAGCATGGAGAAAGATGTGCGTGAGTTTGTCACTGCGTGTGCTGTTTGCGCTCGGAGTAAGGGTTCTCGACTCCCACCTTCGGGGTTGTTGCGGCTTCTACCCGTGCCTAGGCGACCTTGAAGCCATATCGCTTTGAACTTTGTTCCTGGATTACCCGACTCGCAGGGTAACACTGTGATTTTAGTCATTGTTTTCTAAGGCTGCCCATTTTCTCGCCCTGGCTAAATTACCATTGGCACTGGAGACCGCTCAGTTGGTAATTTCTCATGTATTTCATGTACATGGGTTACCTCAGGACATTGTTTCTGACCGTTTCAGTTTGTCGCTAGGTTCTGGCGTTCTTTTTGTGCTCAGTTGGGCGCGTCGGTTAGTCTCTCCTTTGGTTTTCACCCGCAAACTAACGGGCAGATGGAGCGAACTAATCAGACAATGGAGAACACCCTTCCCTGCTTGGCGGTGGCTAATCCGACTTTGTGGAGTCGTTATCTCCCTTGGGCTGAGTACGCACATAATACTCCACTGGCCTATCTCCTTTTGAGGCTCAAGTAGGTTACCTTCCTCCACTCTTCCCTGAACTAGAGAGGAATGTGGAGGTTCCCTCGGCTGATGCTTTTGTTCGGAGTTGTCGCTCGGTTTGGAAACGAGTTTGCGCATCGCTGTTACGAGCATCGGCGTCTCAAAAGGTTTCGGCCCACAGACATCGCCGGACAGCTCCCTCTTATTGGGTCAGTCAGCGAGTCTGGCTCTCGTCACGTGATTTGCCCTTGAGGGTTGAGTCACGGAAACTGGCTTCATGATACATTGGACCTTTTAAAATTATCAGTAGGATAAACCCAGTTACAGTCTTCAGTTGCTACGCTCCATGCGGATTCATCCAACGTTCCATGTTTCACGGTTGAAGCCGCTGCTTATTAGTCCGTTGTCTTCTGCTGAGAGACCCCCTCCTTCTCCTTAGTTTGTGGATGGAGGTTCTGTGTATACCATCCGCCGTATTGTGGCAGAGAGACGGGTGGGCAGGGGGTGGCAGTTTTTAGTGGACTGAGAGGGGTATGGTCCAGAGGTGCCTTGTTAGGTTCCGGCTAGAGATATTTTAGATCCTGATTTAATTAGAGATTTCTGCAGTAGTCGGCCTGAGGGATCATCTGGGGTCGTCCCTTACAGGGGGAGTCCTGTTGTGGTTCGCATTACATAGGGTTAGCATTCAATGTTTTTTATACAGGAATTCTCAGCTGTTAGGGTAGTTTGTTTCATAATGCAAGCAACCGCCCCGCTACAGATCAATATTCCCAGGCATATGCCTTGACCAGCAATGCCTCAGGCTCTGCAATACCAGGTCAGAAAGTTTCACTGTGTACTATAGCGAGAATCTAATAATTCATTACTGTTGATAAAATATATCTCAGGGGCTTGATGATCCAATTTTGAACTGAAACAAGGTTGACTAGTTCATAATAAATTCATCTTCAATTCAATCTACTGTAGGGTTATTGTAATCTTTGTTTATGCTCAATCATGATCTAATGCTATGCAGTTGGCCTACTAATAACAAAGAAAGAAAGCAACTCAGAGAGAGTGATAGAATCCACCTCCTTTCTGCAAAGTGGTGTTATTATTTCATAAGAAACAGCTAGCAGCTGTACAATTACTTATCTTTTTATTTATTTTGTCAGCATGGATGGATTGTGTGTTGCCTATATTATTATTATTATACTATATTACTTATTATTATTATTATTATTATTATTATTATTAATAATATTAACTCGCTGAGTTGATTTTATGTCTTTCTTATTAGTCATCCAACTGCATAGCCTTAGATCATGAACAATAATAACAATAATAAAATAGGGAATCACAAATCATATCTCGTTCAAAATAGAAACTTCTGGGGAACATAATTTTTTTGGTATCGCCGTATAGATTGGTTGTACATGGCTTTACCCTTTTGAAAGCAAGCCAAGGCTAGTAACAGCACACAAGTAAAGAAAGGCATTTGCTTTGAGTTTCAGGTGAAGCATGCGTTTAAAGAGTGCACCCACTGTCTCAGCCTGTTTCTGCCTACTACACAATTGAGAAAAATACTTTGTGGGGTGAGTGAGGTGGAGAAGGTTTAGGTGGAATAATCTAGAAAGCAGCTGATAAGGAAACTTAGCAAAACCTCTTTATATTTAAAGTATAGCACATTGTTACACCATACCATTAAACCTGTAATTAATACTCATTTGGTTTTACGTTTAACTAGTCAGTCAATTGCAGTTCAAAATTTTGTCCTGATCAATGGCATTTGTTTTGTGTTCAGTTCAGGTGCAGCTGACCTGTTTAGCTTTTTATTTCTTCCTTCAAATGTTTGATGGAGTGGGCATATTTCCATATAAAACACATTGTACAATCTACAATTTTTTATGTCCTTTTTTTTCTTTCTTGTACATCTTAAAGTGGTGTCTTAGTGACAGGTTATTCGATAATATGTTTAGGCTTATTACCAATAACCATTCCACCCAATTAATCAGAATAATATATTTTCAAACACTAAACAAAGATTAAATTATGGTGAAATGTGTTACTTTTTATATAAATTAATAAATTCAAGTAAAACTGCCACACAACTGAGTTTACTAATAAGTGGAATGCCATATTAAGTAGTTATACTCTATACAGTAATATGTGAAACTTTAAGCACTTTTTCTGTCTGCCTTTATTCTGAGTTTCTACTATTTGCAGCCACTCATGTAAAATTGGACTATTACAGGCATTCACAAGTTAATGGGGCAAACCAACATTTCTGCAATGACCCTTGGGCTAAAGGCTAAATGACCCTTGGGTTAAAATAACCAAACACAGCCCTGATTACCTTCAGCCATCAGGCAAGAGTTATATGTATAGTGTGATATAGCCACTGATGGATGTGTGCAGGCTTGCCTTAATTAGCCATTACGAAATACCTAATTGCTTAGTTAAATATTTAATAATTGTCTGCATGGACAAGAGGTACATTATAATTATTTGTTGCTAATATACACATTTTTATTATGTTTATTTTTTTTTAAAGAAATAGTATTTGCACAGTATTTTACATGTGGATAAAACAACTGGTTATACATTTAAATGTGAGTTGAAAATAAGGGCAAAACCTCATTGCAGTCAGGGCTATGTAACTTGTGACAGTAAACACAAGCCATGCAGGCAGTTAGCAGGCAACAACCAGAAATAATCTGATGAACCTGATTGATTATGAAAAGGATAGCTTGATTTCAAGGTAGCTTGTTTTTTTTCTGCATAGCTCTATGGCTACGGCTGGCATGCATGGTTATAGCCGAGTCGCTGGCACATTTCTTTCTTCCAAGAACTAGCCGCCGAATAAAGTAACATTATCAATAATAGCAACCTAGCTACTATTCATTATAGGTAGGCCTAATTACAATTGGCTGGCAAGCAGAAAGTCCAGGTAAATTAGTGTTGACATTTTTGACCTATCTATGAGAGCTCCAAGTCTGTCTTTAAACTAATCTTCTCCCGAACATGTCACCACCTTCTAAAATGAGGTCTTTTTACTTTACCATGTAAGCTACTTTACTACACTGCTCAAATAAATGAAGGGAACACTTAATCAACACAGTATAACACCAAGTCAATTAAACTTCTGGGATATTGATCTGTCCAGTTAGGAAGCGTAAACGATTGTGAATCAGTTTCACCTGCTTTGGTGCAAATGAAAGTGACAACAGATGGACAGTAGAGGCAACAGCAAGACAACCCCCAAAAAGTAAATGGTTTTGCAGGTGGTGGCCACAGACCATTTCTCTCTCTTTATTCTTCCTGACTGATTTTTTTCTAGTTTTGCATTTTGCTAGTGCCCTTGTCACTACTGGTAGCATGAGGCGGTACCTGCAGCCCATTCTGGTTGCACAGGTAGTCCAGCTCCTCCAGGATGGCACATCCATACGTGCCGTCGCAAGTAGGTTTGCTGTGTCCCCCAGCACAGAGCGTGGAGAAGATACCGGGAGACGGGCCATGACACGAGGAGAGCTGGACAGGGCCGTAGAAGGGCAACAACCAGTGGCGGCCGGCCTATAGAGGGCGCTGGGGCGCCGCCCCCCCTCCCCCACATACAAATTGTAAAAAAAGTTTTAAAAAAATTATTATTTTTTATTATTATTTAATTTTTTTAGTAGCTTAAAATTATTATTTTTTATTATTATTTTTTATTATTATTTAATTTTTTAGTAGCTTAAACATGTTATATGTTGGCCTTGCGTTGTCTAAAGTTTAATACATTACATATGCATGTTCCGGGGACTGCGGGGCGCCGGTAACGTTATGGTGAATCAGAGCACTCATTCATTTTCAGGCGAGCCCCCTTATACTGCTGCCTGATTCGCGGCCAAAAAAGGAGGTCCCCGGGCGCAGGCCTGTGCGCCCCGGACTATCCTACCCTTTTCTGATTAGTCCTCATGGTTTATGATATTATTGGATTGGATTTAAGGCATGTTTATCACGCCCAGCCGGCATCTAGCAGGATATCACTGCGAGTGCGCAAGTACTACGGATAGGTTCAGTCGGCTGCTACTCATTCATTCAAGTAGAGCTAAGCGAGAGAGATAATTCGAAATGGCTTCTTCAAGTGGAACAGAAAGCAAAGAAAATTCGGTTATTTCTTTGCAAAAAGAACCTTTCTCAAGGCGTTCATTGGGAGAAACGGGTCGGGCTCGGTCACGGCGGCCGAACAACTAGCGAACATTTTACTTTTGAACTACAGTAAAACCTTGACATACGAGTGCACTAACTTACGAGTATTCCGAGCAATTTCTTGCTTCGCCTTACGAGCCTAGACCCGAGTTACGAGCCGAGCAAGCGGAGCATTGCGAATGCGAATGCAATTTCGGAAATTGCATTCGCATTTCCGAAAAATTCTGAAGGGAAGGAAGAAACAAACCACCATGGATAGGTTTTTATCGAAACGCCCTGCAGATCAGTCAGAAAAGCGTGACGAAAAAGCCAAAAATCTATGAAAAAGATGCAAACGTCACTGATGAAGATTAAGTGTAAGTGAAGAATAATAATGTAGCAATTAAGTTTAGAACCAGTTTATTTCTTTATATTCTATTTTATTATCTTTGTATTATATTTTGTATTAATTATTTATTATTTATAAATACATTTCTCATTTTTATAACAACGTAACAAAGAAATTAGGGTGTTTTTTGGGGGGCTGGATCGGATTAATGGTATTTAAATTAATTTCAATGGGGAAAATTGATTTGATATACGAGTAAACCGAGTAACGAGCTCGGTCACGGAACGAATTAAACTTGTATGTCAAGGTATTACTGTACTAATTGGGATGGGTTAGCTTACTTCACATGGTGCTTCAAGTTGTTTTTGGTGAAAATATAGTGTGAAATAAATAAAAATGATACCGAATATTGTGTGTGTCTGTTATCTACCAATAAAACAATGCCTTTTGACGGTCATTTAGGTGCCCAGTGACCACTAAACAGAGAAGCTGTAACCATGGTAACAACAACTGCGTGACAGGGAAACACAATGTCAGCGCTTCAGTGCCTTAACTGCGTCGGGCTCGGGTCGGGTTCGGACATAAAAAGCAGAATTCCTGTCGGGTTCGGGTCGGGCTCGGTTACTACTATCTCGGGCTCGGTCGGGTTCGGACAGAAATATGCGGCCCGATCCGCACTCTAGTTCAGTGATGTCTTACTTGAAAAACTGTCCTCCACTGTTGCCAATCAAACTGTCTTATGCAACTGAGACACACGGTAGCTTGTTTTTTCTGTTTAAAGTCAAAGTCAGATGTATTTGTTTTTTTTTAGAAATGCTAGCGCCCCAACCTATATTTAGATCACCAGCCGCCACTGGCAACAACCCAGCGGCAGGACCAGTATCTGCTTCTTTTGCGAGGAGGAACAGGAGGAGCACTGCCAGAGCCCTACAAAATGACCTCCAGCTGGCTACTAGTGTGTATGTTTCTGACCAAAATGTCAGAAACAGATTCCATGAGGGTGGCATGAGGGCCCAACGTCCTGTAATGGGACCTGTGCTCACAGCCAAGCACCGTGCAGCTTGATTGGCATTTGCCAGAGAACACCTGAATTGGCAGGTTCGCCATTGGCGCCCCGTTCTCTTCACAGATGAGAGTAGGTTCACACTGAGCACATGTGACAGACGTGAACGAGTCTGGTGAATGTTATGCTGCCTGCACCATCATCCAGCATGACCGGTTTGGTTTAATTGACTTGGTGTTATACTGTGATGATTAATTGTTCCCTTAATTTTTCCCCTTGATTGAACATCTGCTAATAAAACTTAGATTTCTGTGTCAGAATAATAGTTTTTTTTGCTTTTTCTGGGTCATTTTAACTTTGTATGCACCTTTAAATGGAAGTGACAACTTCCTTATAAGGCAATTCATGGGTGTGAATTTATGCTAATCGCAAAATAAGTTGAACATGCTTGCCATTTTCGATGAATTGGCATGTATGAACACACACATGGAAAATTGTGCATGTAAACGTACACGCATATTTAGGAAAGTTTCATGAATGAGGCCCATTGCTCGTTTCATAAGCAGTCAAACAAGTCATCAGACCAGAACAAACTGAGTGATTAAACGTTCAGAAATGCCTGAAAACCTTTCTTTCTGCTACACAAGGTAGCCACGGTTACCCCCCTGACAACACGAGCCCACAGCCTTGGATTTTTATTTATTTATTTTTGCTGTGATAAGGATAACGAATGTATCTTTATTATTGTCGTCTGTGGATTTCCATGAAACACATGGAGGAACGTACAACACGTGGAATGTACGGAGCCGTTGTTTTGATTGAGCATGATTTGTGTCATGTTACGAAATAAGGAACCGTTTTCGCTATAAGATTGGGATCATAAAATAGTTAATTGAGATGTAATTGTGAGTTTTGACACTTTAAAACAGCATACTGTGTGACCAGATTATTTTTTTAAATTTCACTGAAAAAGAAAACGAAATGAATTAAAATATACTAAACCACGTCCAGCCCGTAGTTAAGGGGTAAAAAGTACTTATCGAAAGTTACTTACTTCATTCAAAACTTTAATGCCAACCATATTTGCATGCTTGTAAAATCATTATTAAAAGATAATCCTTCTTAGCTTGTTACATAATAACTGTGCTTACAGAAAAAATCTATAAGACTGAAGATTTTTAAAATAACTTTTATGTATGTGGTAAGTCATGATTTATTATGTTTTTTTTTTTTTTAAATTAGGTGGTGATATATGATACACCCTATACTCTGCTATTTTACTGTGGATTCTTATATTATTTTGTAATGTGTTGCTGAATATGATTTTTTTTCATTTGAAAAACAATAAAGTATTCTCTTTGTTTGAAAAGAGAAATTGATGATACTGTATCATCTAAACCCAGTTTTGACAAAGGATCAATGAGGGTGTAATGAAACAATTCACCTGGTGGCCTGAGAACCCTTTGCTGTGGGACATCTTGACCCCTTCCTCTGACCTCTCTTAAAATACTGACTGTTCCAAACCACCAAGCATGGCGTCATAAACAGCAGCTGGAAAAACCATAGCCGAATGACGCCAGGAACCCAGGCCTGATCACAGGCCGTAAAAGGCCTTTGAACAAGCATCCTATGTTCTTGGAACATATTCTGGACTGAAACATATATATATTGCATCATATGTATTTTGCATGTAAATGATTGTGGATAATATGATAAATGTGGTGAACCGGGATTAATGCCAATTGAAGTGTAGGGTATGTGAAAGTATAGGAGGGGGAAAAATACATAAGAAGGAATAAAGAATGTGAAAGAAAGGAGGATTGTATAGGTTATCAGGGATGCACATGTCCACATAAGTATCTGGATCACAGAGTGGCCATCACCTGGACCTCACCTGGTATCTAGATAAATGATAGGGAAGATCATAAGATCACGCACCATCGTAAAAATAATCTTATTACTATCACTAGATCGGGGGGAATAGACTATGCAGTTTATCTTCCTGGAGGGGAGTCTCCGGGTGGTGAGGAGTTACATCTCTCTTCCTGCCAGACCTTATTTGGACAAAGGGAAGTGTGAAATGTGGATGGCCTGCTCGGGACTGCATTTAAGGGAAGTCCAAAGGGACATTCGAGGAGAATCTGCTTAACAGTTCTCTTGGTACCATAGTCACACCGTACAGAATCATTTTGTTATATACTTTGTTGGTGAACCTGTTCAGGTTTTTTTGTCTTAGCAGCATGGTATTCTGTGTTTAGCTATAGGTATTGAATGTGTTCATATTTGCTCTCACAGTCGTAACCAGTGATTATTGTCATTAATAAATTATCATGTTCTCACATCATCTGCATTTTTCGTTTCAACCCTTTTCCAGCTCCAATTGCTTAACCAGAGTATATGATCTGAGCTGCAGTGTTCCTAGCACTGTGGTATGTATGCTTGAGTCTCGGAGTCAGAACCCCTTCGTCTCGCTCAGGGCTGAGTGCAAGTTCCCAGTATAGGAGAATCTGCTTCTAGATTTAGCTGTAAATTACACTGGAACAGTATGGAAGACATCGTTGGCTAAATGGCTCTAAGTCATCAAGGGTCTGAGGTTTCAAACAAGCCTTAAACCATCACTGCTGCCAGAAATACAGTAGATATGGATGGATAACTTGAAGGATAACTTTATAGAGTTCAATAGGAAAATTTGTCAAGAGAAACAACCCTTAAAGTGATCCATCCATATCTACTGCATATCTGGCAGCAGAGTGATGATTTGAGGCTCGTTTGATACCTCAGACCCTTAATGACTTACAGCCATTTTACCAACCCTGTATTCCATACTGTTTCTGCATAATTTACAGCTAAATCTAGTCCCACCCCCCAATTCCCATAGAGATCCATTCAAATGCAGAGACATTATAGTATCGCTTGTAAGAGTACCAGAAAATAAGATATCAAGAGTCTTGAGAGAGATGTTGTGTGTTTAATCAGGAAGTCATGGCATGCAAAGGATATGCCACCAATGTTAAATATGATTACTTTATTCTACATTATGTTAAACTGTCCAATATATTTTGATGTACAAAAGGTTCTATAATTTCTAAACAGTTCATCCGATATGAATGAAAATACCCTCAAATTAAAGCTGACTTCACTTCAGCTGACTGCACTTCATTGTCATTGTATCCTTTCAAACTCAAAGCGTACAGAACCAAAATAACAATGAGACAACTGATCATTTTGCAAGTTTTCTCTCCTTTTTATTTTCTATATTAAAGCATGCCTTTTTCTGTTATTACAGATACTGGGTACCATGGGCAGGTTTGAGGCCACTATAAAATACAATGCCCATTTTAAAACCTACATTGCTGCAGTAGTTTTTGGCAAAGGACCACATCTGGTGGAAGCTGGTAGCGCCACACAAGGCAACGCACACAAGGACAGTTATAGGCAAATAGGTCAAATTATAAATACCCACAAAGCAATAAATAATCCAAACAGTTGGCCTGCTTTTTGGAAACCTTAAGAGCAAGGAATGAAGGAATGAACATAGACTAAATCTGCTAAGAATTAAGTAGTTGTCTGGATAAAGTGTACTGCTTATCCACAGCACAGTTTATTTTGCAGATATTTGGCTAACCATTTCAGTCGATATTTAAGGTATCGTTACGCCAGTACCCCAATGCAGACACACATTTATTTCAGATTGAGGCATCTCTGGGATGGGATCAGTATTCTTCCCTATCCTAAGGAACCACAAAAAACCTCATTGGCCAGATTGCTTTATACAGATTAAAACCAGAAGACTCCACTACAATAGCATATGAGAATCATCTGCACATTTTGGCTGGGCCCTGAATTACCCACTGAGCGAAACTCACCCAGCACACGCACATGCATTCTGACGGAAAACCCGTTAATGATAATTGGTGCATTGCTGTGTTCCGTGAGTTTCAGGCCTATACTGAAATGACACCTATCCTTAGCTTCTGACTTTAAAAAATAATCTTTTTTCTTAAGGAGTCAAAATGGTGTAGAGGTGTACTATACCAATAGCAATAGTTTAAGCTTTGGGTCGGACTAGTACACAAATAGTTCTTTGTCTCTAAAAACTATAATTCAATCATTTTTGAAAACCAATTTCAGATTTGGCATGTTGTGTGATTATTTGTCAATAAGTAAATCACATTTACGTTTGCATCTTCCTGCCTTACATTTAGATAACCACTCAGACAGGTGTGTGTGTATGTGTGCTCATGAATGGAAAATGTAAGTTCAAAAGTAAACTCTCATTAATCAACTGTATCCATGATATATCAATAGCATGTAGGCTGCAGTTATTCATGGCATAACTTACAGTTGTTTGCAACTTACATTGAGCTGGAAAGTAAACAAGCTATAAAAGGCATACAAACAGACATTGTGGCTCCACTAACTGCTATAAAGAGCCTGTCAACTTGGGCATTTTGCCGTTTCTGTATAATGGCTTGTTTCCCGGCAAAGTACGGCTCAAGCGGCAGTAGCAAGGACCTTGAAAATCAAAAGTGGCTTTGTTGCAGTCGCTAAGCATAGTGAATGATGTGAACAAAGATTTATAGATTATGAATTTGAAAGCAAAAGATGTCCTGCCTGTGCAGTTGATCGTTAAAGTAGAGTGGATTCCTAACGCACACTATAGAGGCAGGGACAGGAACAGCAGCACAAACAAATCATTGATGATCAGATGATGGTTTTTGAGAGAGAAACTTTCTGCGCCACTCAGAATGGCAAGCAATTAACGGGGTCACTAAAGATTCAAAAAAACGTTTCCATGCTGTGTCAATTCCAGTAATACCCAGTATTAAAAACAAATTAAATCAAATGTCTGATACAGGTTTTCCATCATCACAGAGAAAATATTGTAATGTTTGTACTTCTTGTTTGTACCTCTTTTTTATATCAGCAAATTCAAATCAATCAGGAATAACAATGCAGGCAGCTAGGATATTGTCAACCTTTGAAAATATGAAGCATATGCAAAATTATGTATTTTCACATATAAAGAGACATTTTCATTAGGCTTCTATCAAAAAATCAGGAAAGGCATAAATCAGAGCTTCATCTTCTCCTTGTAAAGGTGTTGTGGTTTACATAATGATGGAACTTCACTTTCTTGTGTCCTTGTTTCTTGTTTATTTATCATGCACATATTTAAAAAATCAATTCAAAACATATTATGTTGATGTTCTGGCCTTGTCAAAGTACTGACAATCAGCCTTTGAGTTTATTTTTTCCCCCATATTCCAGAGTTTATATCACCTTGGCCTGCTGTTGAAGAAACTTCTATAGTCTGTACACTCTATAAATGTATGATCCAGACGTCATGAGGCAAACAATGACTTCAACTGCACTCTTCCACCTCTTGTTTGCACATTGGTCTGTGCACATTGTATGTTCCTGCTTACAATGACATAATTTCAAAAAGTTCTGTTTTTATTATATATTCAAAGGCCATAGATTTGGCTGGTTTTATAAATGCTTCCACTCTGCAATTGGTTGGTGTATTGTAAGACTGCACACAGTGAGGCAATAACTAGGCAGTAGTCAAAGCAATGCTTTAAAGATTTTAACAGATTTTTTAACTGAACATTGTTGTCAAAACTGTTTTTTTTTTTAACACTGGCCATGCCCGTGGTTGCCACCTAAAGCAAGGGACATGCTACATCCAGGTTTCACTTTTTTGTTTTTACGGTCACCCTTATCTTCACTTTAGTTTTTGTGGGAGAATTGGCCAATTTAACAAAGGGAAGTATTCAGGTGTACCCTGTTGTTTCGCCAGTGTGAGGAATCACTTCAATATTGATGCCTGAATTGTAGTCTCCCATATTGACAGACACATTTGAGAGAGTGCTAGTTTGAAGCGTGCTATTCTGTAGTTTTAATATTGAAATTGTTCTACCTGATTCAAAAACAACACCAATCTGAATTATCCGTGTCAGAAAATAATGGAATGGTAAGGTATCTGTATAATAAATTTGAAATAAATTCATAAATAAATAATATTAATAAATAATAGAGTGGAAAAATGAGTAGATTTTTTCAATGTGTATGATATATTTTTTTCTGTATTTATATTCATTTTACAGTGACAGCAAAGAGCAAAGATGCATATTCAAATATGAAAAATAATTGAGTTGGTGAAACTATTTCTTATTTACATTGTTCACCTTAACTTGTCCTGAAGCTGTGCTTATCTGCATCGTGTATCCCCCTGGTGTGATGAGCATTGGCATTAGAATATTTTTTTACAATCTGCTAATGTCACCAACTGAGAGCAAATATCGCAAGGAGCCTGTTGTAATCAATGACTGTGGGGGGTATCAACCACCAAGTCATCATACTGTGTAAGAAAATTACAACAGAATTCTAGGAGCTATAAAAAAGGGTTTTAAGACTCCATTATACAAATGGACGGGCTGAGCTGCTGAATGTGCTTAATTGGCTGTGTAGTTGCGGAGGTGGCTTTCTTTAGCTACTCCTCCTGCAGGCAATGTAGACAGAGACGGTGAAGGTGAGAAACCGGGAGGGCAGATTGCACTTTGGATGTAGCTGTTTGACAGCAACTGTTCTGTTCTGACAGCAACTCCCATGCATACATAACTCATTGTCTCCTATTGGTAGCCTCTTTTAACACCAAATTAACAGTATTAAATTTTGTTGTCATAAAATATTGCTGTTGATGTTAAATATTTTCTGAGGCCCGACAAAATGAGGCCACACTATTGTCGGTACCCAATTGCAAGGTGTATCATTAATGATGTTTAGAACGCTGGCCTCTGTGTTGTCACTAGATAATTGAAAACTCACGCTGAGGTGAAAATGGCTATTTTTGCTTAGGGAATTAATGAATTGGGCTCATCCCAGTTGACTGACAGCACTATGAAGAAAACAATTACATATAGGCATAGACATAACCCTGTAACATGGCTTACTTGTTGTGTGTTTAAGCCATTTGGTTTGTGCTCATTGTGAGCTTTTTGTGTTTGTTGGAAGTTCTTGGAACAATCTCCTATCTTCTGGGAATGACTAGGGAGGGATTGACTTGCCAGATCAGATGTTTGAGTGTGCTTTCTGTGGTTTCTGTAATCTGTAGCCATGCTTTTTTGTCAGTTAAGGGGTTATGCAAGCTATTTTTGAAGTGGCTATTGTTCCCTGTGTGATTATTCAAGCACAGAGGATTAATTTTAATATTTGAGAAAATAGAAAAGCAATTGCTTTCTCCCCACTCTCACATGGGGGTGTTACCTAAAAACAGTCATGTTCTATATACCATTATGCAAATCCATTATTTTTCTTGTTAGCAGATGTTTTTGTTCAGGACAAATTCATATTTTACACATTACACATTTATGCATTGTGATGTTTATTAAAGAAATGTAGCTTCTCTGTCAAAATACCAAGTGCCAAAATATCCAGCTCTAACCCTATTATTTAGCCCTAATGTATGCCACTCCTTTATATCATATTATATTTTGTTGTTTGCTGAGCCTGTCATATTTGATTTGTGTTTCTATAACTTCTTAGCTAATGCTTGTCGAAGCAGCTAATAAGTTCTCAGCTGCGTCTAACATTTTTTGCATTTTAATGTGCATCTCTAAGGACAATGCTTCCCCCTCTGGGGCACTACTGCACTTCAATCTCTTTTTTGGTTTAGAATCCCCTGGTATTTGACGGAGTCCATGATTCAGGGGCAGCTCTAGAATGCATTGACATGGCGGGCATTTTGAAACATCAGTCGGGCTTCTTTTTAAAATGTAATGAGCACATCTCACGCATCAATTTAGATTTAAGCATTGCTGTTAGCAGACAATGAAACAAATGAAAGAACTTGCAGACCAATGGCGTGTTTCTAAGACTTTAATATAGAAAACTATAAGCCTAATTCTTGAACGCATTTTCATTTATGTTAATGTCTTCAACAATGTCCATAGAATAGCTAGGAAGAAAAAATAAATAAATAATATGAATAATAATGGGCCTAAATAATAATGTAATTTAGAATTCTGCATGTAGGATTATGATCAAATTTTTACTTAATTTCACTTAAGTGCTTCATGATATTTATATAAATTCTACAACCTTGGCACTAAATAGATTCAAACAAACCTCAACTGATTTCCCACTGAAGTCAGAGGGGGACTGTTAATCAAAACAAAAAGCATGTGAAAGAGGCATGCTTTGGCAAGACAGCTCGCATTGTAGCAAGCTAGCAGGCTATGAATACAATGCGTAGGCTATGCTATTAATTAACAGATTTCCTGACTTGATCACTTGGCTAGGATTTTGCGAGCCATCTAGCTAGGTAGCAAGTATTGCTACAGCCAAAAACTGCACAAAGTGTAACCATACTATTGCTAGATAATAATCACAATACAAATCTACCAGTTAACACCAGTTACGTATATCGCAGTACCTGATGTGGCGTGCTGGAGCTTATGTTTATACTGCTGGGCAGGTTTTGCGAGTGATTAGACCTACGCAAGTGTGATGGAACTGGTGTAATGACATTGGGGGAGGGAATTAGAAGGCCTTCATTGCATATTCTGTTCAGTTTTTTTTATATCATCAAACATATCACATAGTCACACACATGCTTGTAGTGTCACACATATCAATCATATTAAAAAACCAATGTGTCGGGTGTCACTGCTTGAAGGTCATGCCTGAAAGTAATCCACAGGGAGCACTGCCCAGGGAATGAGGTGATTCTCGAAATAGAGGGCAATAATTGGTGCATCACGTCACATATTTGGGTTTTAGCCAATTTCTGGCTATACAGGTGAATGTATCAGGAAGTTTTTGTTCAGAGTTATCTTGGACTGCCCTTGAGATGCTCTCCCTGTGCACATTGGCAAATAAATGTCACTTGACCTGCTGTTGCCTCACATCTTTGGAGTTCCTGGAGTCTATTCCTGGGGTGTTGGTCACCACATAAATTTGGCGTCACAAACAGGATGCTGCTGCAGAGGGACCACTAAGATACAGCTATTGAGGGTGACTATGTTGTTATATGTGTTACCACCCTCACTAGTTAGCTTTGTAGGAGGCTGTATCTGTTTCTCCTTCTCTTCTTCCCTTCTTTCCACGTTTTTTTTTTTTTTTTTTTATATCGTTTACCATATTGTTTTCTTTTTTTTCCTTGTTTCACCTTGTCAGTTTAGAGTCATCACCGCAGTTAGTTCAGTTCCAGTTATTTATTTACCCTATCTATATACCTCCCCGTTGCTTCTCTCGTTGTTCCACATGTTTTTTCACATTAAAAAAGGGAAAAAAAAAAAGGGTTAGGAATTTTATTTATTCGACCGCGACTTTTAGCAACGCGGGAGTTTTTAAAAGTACAGCAGAAGAGAAAGAAAAGTAGTTTTTAGTTTTTATTTCTTTTTTTCGTTTTTTTTTTTTTTTTGTTTTCTTTCTCTACTCTACCTCTAGTGTCTTTTTTTTTTTTTTTTTTTTTTTTTTTTTTTTTTTTTTTTTTGTGTTCAATCCACATACGGATAGAGTTAGATAAGCGTTATTTATTATTTTTTTTTTTTTTCTCGATCTCGTTTCTATTTTATATGTTGTTTTTGTTGTTTTTTTTTTTTTTTTTGTTTTTTCTCCACTACGGATTATGTCCTTTTTAGTGTGGTGTTCTTAAGAACACTTTAAGATTGCCCAACTACTTGCATTTGGATCTCCAACATTCCCATCTCTGTTTCTAACAGAGATCCCTCATAGTATCTTAGTGGATGCTCTGTATTTTAAGCCAGCATCAAAGAATTGTGGGGTCAGACTCAGACTCTAGGAAGTGGCACGGTGGGGTTTAGTGGCGATGGGCTCGGGGAGCCGACGGCCGTAATTCTGGGTTCAAGCTGATCATCTGATATTGAGGTGTGGGCGCTGGGTTATAGTCTGGGTCAAGACTCTAACCAGAGTCTAGTTGGGGGGGGGGGGGGGGGTGAATAGGTGCTGAAATTGAAGGACGTGGGTCAGCATGCACACTGCATCGGGTGTTGATGTGATCTGTAAGAGTGATTAGTGCGGCGTGAAAGGCATGACTGAGTTTGGAGTGATATGATCTGTCGAGAAATGTACTTATGCATATTGTGAAATGCATGGATATGTTGAAAATACTGCTAACGTGTTCAAACACACACACCTGCATTTGTGACAAGCTGCGGGATTCAAGCTGAGTACGATGCAACCGGGGTTTACCTCTGTATTGTATAACATAAGTGTACACAACAGTAAACTATAATCATAGTAGCTGTGCTGTAATTAATCAGTGTATGCAAAATTGATTAAGTGGCTTTGCTGGAACATTCTCGGAGGAAAGAAGAGGATCTGAATAAACGTCGGTGTTTGAGCTGCCTGAAGCCGGGCCCCTCCCGTGTATATTTTCAATTCTGAGGCCTTGGTGTTTTAGCAATATCTCTCTCCCATGTTGACACAGACACCTTCATTGCAGACGACAAACTGGGCAGGTGTAAGAAATATTCCGTTTGTGACAAATAAAATTTGAACTACCGTCCTCATCAATATAGAGCCTTAAGCATCTGATGCACCTTCACGCAGGATCAATGTTCCCAAGACGGATTGCGCCAGAGCGGTTCTGACCATTCAAATTCCCATTTGTTGTTGTTTAATTAATTAATGTAGAATACTTCCAATACATTACGACTTAAATTTGGTCAATCAAGTATGCCACACAGTAATCAATCTATGTGTGGTGTTTTTGTACAGCATACCTATTCCACTCTGAGCGATGACTCGAGGTTTCTGAGTTTATGGAGATTTACTTCCAACTGCAAATTACAATTGTGCTTGCTTAAGTGAACCCTTGCAGCTTTCCAGAGCAAATTGGGCTCTTTCACTTTCCATGTACTGACATCTTTTGAAGTCTCTGGGAAAATGAGATTTGACAAGCTATAAATCAATCAAGGATTACCACTTCACAGATACCCACAAGGCAGTAAGAACACAGGGTTTCCCAAGATGCACTCAAGCAATGTTCTTTTAATTAGGGAGGTCTCTGTGAGAAATGCTGCTGTTGCCTCTGTGCGTTAGCCTTTGATAAAGGTGCACTTTCTAGTCCAATCCATTTTGGGCGGTGGAACCCATCTCTCAGATGAATATTACAGAATTTCTGTAAAAGAAATGTACTGTACAGTGTCGATCCACACATTTAAAATAGAGATAGTACATTCAATCATTAATACTGTTGACGGCAGTGCTCTACCATCATTAGTCTTCAATTATTCACATTTGTTTGGAATTTATTTATTTATTTATTTGTTTCTTTAACGCATAGTTATGGCTGCAGTACAGGGCATTTAAAAACTTTTAAAAAAAACATTTGTCATTCCGGTCATTTAAAACTATTGCTGTCAGCTAGTGCCATTCATTTGATGGTTTTTAATACGTCAGTTATAATAGTGTATATTGTAGTTATTATAATGCGAGGGCTTCACTCACAGGCTGCTCATTTGACAGACGTGTTGGCTGATGTTTAAACAGTAGCACTCCTGTAGTATGCAGGAGTTGTCTGCTCACTTGGTCAAACTCCACAGTTAATGATCCAGAGTGAGTCTAGCCTGTAACAGATACTTTGGAGCTCTGCTGGATGTTTCTAGGGCCACTGGGACCCCCTCAGTTAGACAGACACAGTAATCAATTAGTTATTCTACCCTGCATCATCCATGGCCGCAAACGAGCCACCCATTGCATGTTTCATGCCGCGAATGTGGGCCAGGGCATAACTTCCGCTCCTTGTTTGCTCCACTGGAGGATTCTCCATTTCACCGCTTGTCCTCGCTGCGCTGAAATATTTATTACTTCCCCTGATTTTGCGGCAGGTTTTGTACAGCGTGGCTCTTTTCATTAGCCTCCCCTGCAGTTACATTTGTGCCTAGATTTCAGTGTTGTGCAGTCTTGTGGTGGAAATTGTGTCAGCGGAAGACTGTGCAGGTGTTGGTGTGCAGATCAGTCATGGACATTTTCCCTGACCTGATGAATACTGTCAAGGTCACACGTGGGATCACAAAATGTGTGTGTGTGTGTGTGTAATCATGTGTGTGGGTGTGTACATGCATACCTTCTCTCGTGTATGCAGTGTACATGGTTGTGTGTTATTAGGGCTTCTCACAATATAAGCAGCCACTCAGGATAAGTCAGTCAGTAAGCCTGAGACCCACATCTCCTGGGTTTGCTGTGAACATCTATGAGGATTTACACATTTCTGCAGGGCCTAAGCATACAGCAGATACGTCTCCATTTGTTACTTAACTGAGATCTACAGTACATTAGCTCTGATCGCAGTGGTGCAAGCCCTATAATGATGGGTATCAGCCAGGAAACATTCTCGGTTCATCCTCGGTCGCATCATTTCCGATGCCATGGTTAATGATTGTAACATGTCTGAGCATGTACTGAATGTCTCCAGGCACTGCCTCTTTTTGTGTTACCTTGAAACTTCTCTCTGCAAGATGCATTTTTAAGCTTCAGTGGTATCCGTTGCATTTCAGATGGCCCGTTTGCCCTTGGGTTTGTTCTCAATTCTTTGTGTTTGTAAAACCTGCTTGCAGGATGGGGAGATTGGGTGCGGTTTATGACCTCTATAATTGAATGGCTGTTGCCTTGAGAAAACATGCCCCCAAGGAGCAACTGAATCCATGGTGCTGGATGACAGAAACCAAGGAAAGCTGTTATATTAGTTATATAAGCACCAAATATGATTGCCATCTGTATCTCACAGAATCTTTTCATAAGTGGAGCAAACTTTGCTTTTTTAAAATCCTTCAAGCAAGATAATTTAATCACAGAGGAGTGGAATGTAAAAATGTTTATCAAATGTGTATGTTCATTGAATAAAATGTTTGTATTTGTTGTATTTATTCATGTTTGTTAAACATTTTCTTTTCTGTTTTGCATTTTGTCAGAATATTCATAATATTCTGAAAAATGATCATATCGATACATTTTTCTCCTCATTCCATATTGACTGCCCCTGTTGGATATTTATTCAGGCCCACTGTATTTGTCATTATTCAATTCACTGTTAAACGTTAAAACCTGAAAGGTTTTCGCTTGAATTGCCAAATTCTCATGGGGCACCGCGTTGCGTTAGCCACTTAGCTAGCTGCTAATGTGTCAGACACCACAAGGTAGCATACGTTTTCTGTTAGAGTTATAGCTATATATGTATGTCAGTTAATTAAGTGCATTTCATTCTTCTTGTGCTAGTCAGCAGCACCCATAGGCATAAAGCTGGGGTCCACAACCCTCGTCCAGTAGAGAAGCAGGATATGCTGGTTTTTGTTGTTACTCAGCACTTAATTGATCAATTAAAGCAGTTGAAAACTATTCCCTGTGGTTCTCCGGGACCAGGGTTTCAGACCCCTGGTATAAAGGCATACATCAAAGAAAGAGTTCCACAATGCTTATGTGCCACGTGTGTGCATTAAAAAGCTATTCCTAAATCTGTATTTATATCCGTATTGGGCGGTCCGTGCAGCCCAAAAATATTCATACTTTTGCATTTAACTTTGTTGAAAATATGAAATGTACAATATGACCTGGCGAAACCTTTCAGATCCCTCGATGATAGCCCAAAAGTCATATAAAGTGCTTATATATGTAGATGTAGTTGTGATTTTTAGTTAGGGTTTGAATTCTCAAAAGGAAACTGCAGCTCTGTGAGGTTTGATTGGGTTCTCACATTGGCTTCTGTTGGAATTGCTGGCAGATTGCTTTGCCATTCAGTATAGTGCCAGCTCAGCTGGGGGTGCCTGTGGGCACAAGATCAATCCCACTCACACATCTTGGCCCAACACTTGATAGATCTGAACAGTCATAAAGAGACTACATTAAACATTATTTTTTAGGATTTGCTTGCAACTCTGGTAGAACCAGAAGCACACAATTAGTTGAACAGAAACGCAACTCAATGTTCTCATTTTTATTTATTAAGTATTTTATGGTGGCTCTTGACAGCCCTTTGCACAATATTGTCAATGCAGTTGTAAGAGGTAATTTATCAGAAAGCAGAGATTCACTCCATATTTCTTCTGAACATTGGATCAAAATTAAATGCAAGCATTTTCTTCACAAACACACTTCACAAACTCACTTTTGTAAACTTACTAAAATTAACTATTTAATAAGAAGGAAAAAATAGACTTGCTTATTTGTTTGTTACACTGTGACTATTCCCATGCCAGTTGAGTTTTGAAAGATATATTTTAGAGGACAGCTCTGACTGAATAGAAAGAAGTTAGTAAAGGATAGAAGGATACCAATGTTGTCAATATGGAATTTTATACTAACATAAAAAGTCCAAATGATGCATTTTTTTTCACAATGAAAGTAAACATAAAAATGTTGGTGACATCGTACATATTAGGGACATGAAGTATTGCCATGTATATGTGGCAACTGCTTGTGTGACAAAATTGTGTATGAATAGTTGAAAAAAAAGAGAATAGGCTATAGCTACAACATCTCTTCAGAAAAAGCTGACTTGCTAAACTGAGGAAAGGAAAGTCACTAATCATGAACACTGAGAAGACTATTTTTACCATCAGTTATCATATTATTACTGCCTGATTTATTTATTTTTGGCTAATAAATGTATCCCACTTATTAAAAGACAGCAGGTTATCTTAAAGGTGCAATATGCAGAATTCCTAGCCTTGATTTGGTCCTGGGTTTACAATCAAGGGAGTCTCCATCTCCGTCCTCAACCCCGCCCACTCAAGGTACCCGACTTCGGTTGTCTAGCTACCTAACGTAGCCAGCTGGATAGCTAGAGCTAATGTTGCTTACAGGACTTATAATCTCGGGAACACCGTTTGTGGAAAACTTAATTTTTCTGTCTTAATTAATAACATACAGATGAACCTCGATCCAACGGACTAATAGGGGGGGGGGGGGGGGGGGTTTTTAAGCCGTTTGTCCGTTGTCCCGTTGACGCGACGAAAATCACATATAACAAGTAGCGCACAACAACACACAAAACCAAAAACCGTACGCTTGTAAACACAAAACAACACGTGCGCGCGCGCCGCGCTTACACCTCTAGTAGTCTCGGTCGTTCTCGCTTCACCGGGAGTTTTAAACGTTCGGACCAGATAGTCACTAGCGGATTGTGTCCGTTGGATCCGGAATCCATTGCATCGGTGTCCGTTGGATCGAGGTTCATCTGTACTACAAATGGAAATACCTAAATGCTCAATTCATCGTATGCTGTGGCAATGTTCTCCAGACTGTAGATTGAAGTTATTGCCTATTCACATGGGGACATTTAGCCTATTGTGTGCATGCCAACCTGCAATAAATTACAGCTCCAGAAAGACTGCAATTTTATGATGGAATAATATTATTAAAACTTAAAACTTACATACACTCAGACTGTGCTTTAGGGACATATTTGTATTGTCAAAGTTGAGTTATTTACAGTCACTTTGGAGATGGTATATAATTTTATCTGAGCATGCCCGGGAGCCTTCTACAGGTATGTTTAATAATACAGTATAATATCTATTTGATTACATCTCCCATAAAAGAGAAAGCCTTCCTCAGGCAATTCCAGTTATATTGAATAACAATTTCCATTGTAATGAGTGAGTTAATACACAGGGACTGTTCTCAAGGCCGCAATGTCAGAGCTATGGACTCTTGTGAAATTACAAGGCAGATCTTATGATGTCCTGATATCACTAAGTTATCTAATTATTCTGAATTGATTTCCAGAAAGGCTAACTAATGCATTTGAGATGTTTTTGTATCGATAATGACAACATCCTGAATGGTAGACCATATAATTGCATATTTGTATGCCTATTCCATATACAAACAGCTATAGCATAAATGTCTGACAAAGAGAATAAAAAGCAAATATTGTCATCAATATTTACACACAGCTCACATGATACCTAACAAAGTGGCCGCTGAGCATGTGTGTATGTGTGTGTATACTGTATATATATACAGTTGAAGTCGGAAGTTTACATACACTTAGGTTGAAGTGATTAAAACAAATTTTTAACCACTCCACAGATTTCATGTTAGCAAACTATAGTGTTGGCAAATATCTACTTTGTGCATGACACAAGTCATTGTTTACAGACAGATTATTTCACTTTTAGTTCACTATATCACAATTCCAGTGGGTCAGAAGTTTACATACACTAAGTTGACTGTGCCTTTAAATTGAAAAATATATATTTTTTACATATTTTCAGGAAATCTCAAAAATACTCTAACATTCCTCCAAATGCTAGGCTACAATGAATGACTGCTTTGTTATGCTGTTGTTGAGGAGACAAATTCAAGTCTAATGTAGTTAGATCTGTTGCAGTGTAAAAGTGAATGTGCATGTATTGTGTCTATTATGCATTCGTTTTTTATATAACACTCAAACTCTCTTCCTTCTTGTGTGTCAGTATAATGCAAGTTTGATTACAGGCTTCTTGTTTGGCTGCAGGCTGCCCGTGGTGTGAGGCTTTCAAAGCTCTGAGGATAGAATGCCATTGCTTTAGGATAACTTCTGTCTCTAACTTTATTTGGAAATATTAAAACAAAGGACTCCCGTTGAAAATCCTTTTTTTTGCTTTTTTGTAAACCTCCGAACATTATCAGCAAACAATCCGTGGCCTCTGTCTTAAAAAAATACCCCTGATTGCTGTGCAGCCAACACTTCTTTTTAAATTATCTAAGTTAATCATTTAATTACTCCAATTGTTTTCAAGAAAGGCTGGTGCCAGCTTTTGCTGAAACCCAGAACTATGACATCTGGTGAGTTGAATCAAGTGTTTTAGTGCTGGACTAGTAGAAAAGCCACACACACATACACACACTGGCCCTTTTCAAATAATAATAGACATATTTGGTTTAGAATGGACATCCCTGGTTTAGAAACTTTTCTGTTGGTCTTTAATTGTATAATTGGTACTGTGAACTTAATAATGCAATTAGATGGTCTACGGTGATGCATTGAGGATAAAAACTGAAACCGTTTACATTACATTACAGTTTAAATGCACATTTTCAATACTTAACATAAAACAGGTTTTTTTAGCTAGTTAGCTGCTTGGTAATTAGAATTTAGCAACATGAGGAATTAGCCAAGGCAGTACTACCATGTAATTATAACTGGTTTATTGTGGGGTGATAAAATGTTGCTTTGTTTCTGTCATATGGAGATGCTAGCTCCGCTTTGCATACGTTTGCATTGATATTGTTTGTGCCAATGCATTCTCCAAGATAGGCATGTGATAAAGGCATTCGATCCCATCTGAAGTAACGCAGTATTACTTCACCACACATCATAAGCCATTATTAAAGGCAAGGTCCTTCCAAATTGCCAATGGATACTGCATTGATGATGCACCTATTGTGAAGTGGAAATACAAGCAAACTGTAATAAACATGGCATTAGCATGACTGCTGGTACAGTACTACTCAGTTCAGTTCACACAACACAACCACAAAATTTACACTTTAATCCGATTGCACTCAAAATATGCTTATTGTAGAGCAGAGAAATTCTACTTACCCACAGGGAGACATTGTGAATGTATGGTTTAAATGAATTTTTCAGCATAAAACATTCTAGTCACTGTGAAGCTGGAGGTGCTTGGGGTCTGTCCATTTCGGTACAATATGACTGAGAACCCAAATAGTGGAGGGTGCTCGGCTGCAGTGAGCTGGCCTGACATTATATTATCAGAGGCACACTTTGAATGAAGACAATAGCTTGGACTAACACAGAGAACATGCCCAGCCGAGCTGGTCCCATCCCAGTTGCAACGATTTTCTGACCCGCTAGAACAGGGGTCCGCAAACTACTACACGCGTGGCAGGGTGGGCACGAAGGATAATTTGCTGTGGCACACACAGAAAAAATTCACAATAAGCCCCCACCCCCTTAATAGGACTTAATTACAAAAAATAAGGATGTGCAATAAGGACACCCCACTCTGAGCAGTGGTGCCAGCAGTATCAGTCATCATGGAAACCAGCCAGTGTCCTTGCGCTCGGCTAGCTAGAATGTATCTATATCTTGCTTATTAATCATGTTAAGAGAGCATAAGGGCTGAATTTTTTAATTAAGCTGTGTAGTCATTCATTTCAGCCCTCTTGGACCAGTGCTTTTGGATTTATTGTACGAGAGGACCGGGCTGTATGTGAAAATGTTGCGCGTCAAACGTGAAGTGTACAGCATCATTTTGAAATTAAGCATGAGAGGAATTTCGAAGATGAGGCAGAATCTATCAAGAGGGCAGTATCGAAGTATCCAAAGCAAAGCAGTGTGTTTAAAACACTATGCGCTGTCAAACACAGCAAGCTACAGAAGGCAGCTAAGTTGCAGAGCGCATTGGTAAACACAAGAAATCTCGCAGCCAGCTGACAACAGACCATTCAGTGGCTTTTGTCCAACTTAAAGTATCGACTTACGGACCAGAGATCACAGAGCTGAACAGGGAAAAGGATCGCACTTAGCATGCAAAATCAATAAAATGACCAATGATTGGTCAAGCTATTTGTTTTGCACCAATCATTGGTTGTGTTATTAGATTTGCGTGTACTAAAAGTTTTGCAAAATCTAAAGGTCATAGTAAATCAGGCCCTGAATTGGTAAGCCCAATTTATTTATCCATTACCTATTGGTGCACAACTGAAGGTGTGTGTGTGTGTGTGTTGGATGCATGCTGATCTTGGCATTCAAACAGAAGACTCATGACAGCACAGCAGCAAATAATATTCTCCTAATTATTATTAGGCTGTAATGGCTACATCATTCTTCATTGCTGTCCACGATACAAATACGAATGAACAATGAACAATGAAAATAGCCTACAGGTGCATTAAAAAAATGACTGACACGGCAGTGTAAAATTGGCACTACATGTTGAAAAGGTTGCCGACCCCTGCACAAGACCCATGATACTTAAAGGTCCAGTAGCATATAATATATAAACAAAGTCAAAATTGGCGGATTCACAAAGGCTGTCGAACTGCTGTTGAACATTGTGCTGGGAGCTAATTTCAGTATACTCACTGCGACTTGAGATATGTTAATTTAATGATGCTCCATGTCAGATGAATTAAAACTCGTTTTGATATCACAATCATTGTCTCAATGCACTAATGCGCCCATTATGCAAATGCAGTCAATATGCTCCTGGAAGAGAGAGAAGTCTACTTTTATAATTACAACATAGGCATTTCAGTATTGCTATGTTACATGGCATAAACCCTGATTAAATAATTACAACACTGATATGGGGCAATTGGCGAGTGTTAAAAAAACGGTGAGTAAAATCAACTTATCAATAGTAAAGAAAAGTTTTTTTATAGACTGAATTTCAGTGTCTCTCTAGTCCCTGCTTGTGCAATTGATACACTTTAACAGCTTATGTGAGGAGATGGGGACGGAGAACCGGACGCGGCCGTAAGGGGATCTAAAAGTTACTCACAAACGTGAAGTAACCACAAATCAAGGGAGGAAATGTAATACACGAACCGAACAGACAAAATAAATAAAAAGAGAAATAACTCCTGGCGAAAACGGCAACAGATATCAACCCAGAAAATAGGGAGAATATACAGGCTTGAAGACTCAAGCAGAATAGATAGAACGTGAAAGAAAAAAAAACGTACAAATGCTAAAACGAGGAGGTAAGAGGAAGAGGTAACAAATGTGACAACCTCCACGAGGACTGGAAGAAAATTGTGGAAAGAACTAGAAAAGAGAACAAAAAAGGGGAAAAAAAGTTCTATAGAACTCAACCTAAATCTCTAATCTAAAGAAGTTCCTGTGTGTCTGTAATATAGAAATAAATGCAGTCTTCTGTAGTCCTATGCCAGGTAACCAGGCTTGTGTGAAAACAGAGTGACACAAAAGCCCGGTACAAAGAGAGCGCAGCGCAGCGCTTAAATAGCCGGCAAGCACCTGAAACTCATAAGCATAATTGGACACGAAATATGGAAAAAACATTAGGAGTGCCCTCTAGCGGCCCCGAGTAGCAACACCCGCAGAAAAGATAGAGCAGGCAGCAAAACCATGACAGCTTATGCAAGTCTAGCCTTGTTGACCAATTGCAGGTTGTTACTGATAGACTTCAATCGTCCAATCCACCAAACAACACCAAACAAGAGTCACTAGCAACAGCAGAATAAGCTGTTTGGCATTGGCAGAGAAGATTTGGCAAATTTTACATGGGCGCAACCCACACACTCAGCTGTGCTGCTCATCCCACAAATGCATGTTCCTTACAAATGGGGCACCATTTAAAAGGGAAATGAACAGGCTTTCCAACGGTATAAAATGTATTGCCAAGAAGCATTGTTACAACAGAGAAATAATCTACCAAACACAAATTTCCGAACTTTTTGTTCGATGTTTATATGGAAATCGGACAATTTTTGTTGACAGTTCATTGGACGTAGATCTTAACTGTTTTTAGAAAGAAATTGTAATTTCAAGGTAAATGTGTGTTGTGACTTAGACGTCCCCGAAGGGAAACCTGTGGGGTTGCCGGTTGTTTGGGATGTGAGTGTGGGGTGTTTATTTCCGTGAGTGTGGGGTGTTTATTTTCGTGAGTGTGTGGTGTTTATTTTCATGAGTGTGGGGTGTTTATTTCTGCGAGTGTGGGGTGTTTATTTCCGTGAGTGTGGGGCGTTTATTTCCGTGAGTGTGGGGTGTTTATTTTCAAGAGTGTGGGGTGTTTATTTCCGTGAGTGTGGGGTGTTTATTTCCGTGAGTGTGGGGTGTTTATTTCCATGAGTGTGGGTGTTTATTTCCATGAGTGTGGGGTGTTTATTTCCATGAGTGTGTGTTGTTTATTTCCGTGAGTGTGGGGTGTTTATTTTCGTGAGTGTGGGGTGTTTATTTCCGTGAGTGTAGGGTGTTTATTTCCGTGAGTGTGGGGTGTTTATTTCCGTGAGTGTGGGGTGTTTATTTCCGTGAGTGTAGGGTGTTTATTTCCGTGAGTGTGGGGTGTTTATTTCCGTGAGTGTGGGGTGTTTATTTCCGTGAGTGTGGGGTGTTTATTTCCATGAGTGTGGGGTGTTTATTTCCGTGATTGTGGGGTGTTTATATACCTCAGTGTGCCAAAGCTTTTCATTTTTATTCTTAAATGGACACTTTTTCTTTTTTTTGCACCCGGGGCTATAAATAGACCATCTACAGATGTGCGGACATTTTCTTTACTTAGTTATTTGGGACATAACACAACATACACAACAATGAGGGCATATAATATCACATGAAAAAGCCTCTTCAATGTAGATACGTTTAGTTTGGCACGCACACACAAACATGCCAAACACACCCAGGCTTCCTGCGTTTTGCATTTACACATAAGTACTGAAATTAATTACGAGAGTTAAAAATATGAATAATCAGTTATTAATTAATTTTGTATTCCTGTAAAAACTCACCTCAGACAATGAAAGAAATCAATGCAAAGAAAGGAGGTGTTTCTGTCTGAGGTCAGAGACTGTCCATCATGCAAGGCTGTCTCTTCAGACCCCAGCCTTCTCTGCTTCACCTCCTTTCTTATTCCCAGAAGGAGTAATGACACCAATTCTGTGTTAATAAATTCTGTGTTTGATAAATTATCTTTCATGCGCTTAACCAGTGTGTTGAACTTTAGTCTCAAAATCATTTCTTTTCGCCATTTATAGACTCACCGTAATGAACGATGGATGACTTTTTTCTATTTCTGAATTTGGCATGAGGATTGAGATTCATCCTCTGTGCTCAGAGACTATAACCCATTGTTGTCGTCAAAGCCCTAGGAGGAGAAGTATATGGGACTTGCGATACAATGGTGTAAAAATGTGTGATCAAGCAAGTTTAGCACCTCAAATATCATGAATTCCCATCATTCTTGGGGAGGAGTAGCAAGGACGGTGCCGCCGAAGCACCAAGGTCTCCAACTGCCAAGGAAACAGTACTTCCAACAAAGGCTTATTGTATTAAGTACTGGATTCAATCAAAATGTTTCCATAACTTTTAATGAGTTAAATATGAGGTAGAAATTTGGGGGCATTCTTCCACACACTCTGAATACCCTGTTAGGTATTTTTTTAATGTTGGAAAAAAATGTTTCACAGCTACTCTCTGTGAATGTGCCTTTTTTCCTGGGCTGCTTTTAGTTCTATTTATGATTACAAAAAAATGCAGGCTTTATTTTGTGGTCTAATAGTGATGTAAGATATGAACTTATAATCAGAGGCTTGCAAACACAAATTTTCTGTGAAACACTAACAGTGTACCTTTGAGCAATTTATGTGCTCTGTTAAAGTTTCAGGAAATATCCTACTGTATAAAATAAAGATAATATTTGAATAATAAACCATGTACCTCACATTGGATTATGTATGCAAAGTAAAAAAACATGTTCTAATAGCATAAAATTATTAAATTATAACACCATCTGGTGTGAATGCAAATGTTGGATTAAAGATGAATTTTCAACACAAGCAAGAGGTTTAAGAGATTACAAGGTGCTTTGCATTTACGGACAAGCTTGGAACATACCCTAGCTGTCCTCCTTTTAGTACAGCACATCAGTTACTCATGTCATAAGATCCCTGGTGAAATTGTTACATACGTATAAGTTTGCAATGTAATATAATTTATTATTCAAACATGCAAACTGAGACAGTGTCCCACAGTGGTAGTAGCAGTAGTATTAGTAGCAGTAGCAGTAGTAGTAGTAGTAGTAGCAGCAGTAGTAGCAGCAGTAGTAGTAGTAGTAATAGTAATAGTAGTAGTAGTAGCAGTAGCAGTAGTAGTAGTAGCAGCAGTAGTAGCAGCAGTAGTAGTAGTAGTAATAGTAATAGTAGTAGTAGTAGTAGTAGCAGCAGCAGCAGTAGTAGTAGTAGTAGTAGCAGTAGCAGCAGTAGTAGTAGCAGTAGTAGTAGTAGCAGCAGCAGTAGTAGTAGTAGTAGTAGTAGCAGTAGTAGTAGTAGCAGCAGCAGTAGTAGTAATAGTAATAGTAGTAGTAGTAGTAGTAGTAGTAGTAGCAGCAGTAGCAGTAGTAGTAGTAGTAGTAGTAGTAGCCAGTGGCGGATTTGATTGGATTTAAGGCATGTTTATCACGCCCAGCCGGCATCTAGCAGGATATCACTGCGAGTGCGCAAGTACTACGGATAGGTTCAGTCGGCTGCTACTCATTCATTCAAGTAGACCTGTCCTAGACCAAGCGAGAGAGATAATTCGAAATGGCTTCTTCAAGTGGAACAGAAAGAAAAGAAACGAACATTTTACTTTTGAACTACAGTAAAACCTTGACATACGAGTGCACTAACTTACGAGTATTCCGAGCAATTTCTTGTTTCGCCTTACGAGCCTAGACCCGAGTTACGAGCCGAGCAAGCGGAGCATTGCGAATGCGAATGCAATTTCGGAAATTGCATTCGCATTAAACAAACCACCATGGATAGGTTTTTATCGAAACGCCCTGCAGATCAGTCAGAAAAGCGTGACGAAAAAGCCAAAAATCTATGAAAAAGATGCAAACGTCACTGATGAAGATTAAGTGTAAGTGAAGAATAATAATGTAGCAATTAAGTTTAGAACCAGTTTATTTCTTTATATTCTATTTTATTATCTTTGTATTATATTTTGTATTAATTATTTATAAGTAAACCGAGTAACGAGCTCGGTCACGGAACGAATTAAACTTGTATGTCAAGGTATTACTGTACTAATTGGGATGGGTTAGCTTACTGCACATGGTGCTTCAAGTTGTTTTTGGTGAAAATATAGTGTGAAATAAATAAAATCATTTAGGTGCCCAGTGACCACTAAACAGAGAAGCTGTAACCATGGTAACAACAACTGCGTGACAGGATCCGCACTCTAGTTCAGTGATGTCTTACTTGAAAAACTGTCCTCCACTGTTGCCAATCAAACTGTCTTATGCAACTGAGACACACGGTAGCTTGTTTTTTCTGTTTAAAGTCAAAGTCAGATGTATTTTTTTTTTTTTAGAAATGCTAGCGCCCCAACCTATATTTAGATCACCAGCCGCCACTGGTAGTAGCAGTAGCATTAGTTGCAGCAGCAGCAGCAGTAGCAGCAGCAGCAGTAGTAGCAGCAGCAGTAGTAGTAGTACATGTAGAAGAAGGAGGAGGAGGAATACATACTCTATAATTATATGGGTAAGGTTGCCCTTTTCTCCAACATAAATTGTGACATTGCCTTTATGTGTGACCCTTATATGACATTTGGGGCATGAAATTGCAAATATCAAATCATGGCAATCATGGGAAATTAAAGTAACCCACGGAAATCCTGCAGTAACTGCCATTTGATGAATCTATACACTTTTGAACTGCACACAGATCAACAATGTTGAGTACTATTTAGTCTCTTCCACTCTCCCCATGTTTAAATGATAACCCCCATGCTGAGGATCCCAGTCTGTGATACCCATGCTGTAGTGCTTCCACAAGACGTACAGACTGTGTGTGCTGCAGCGGTCCCCAGCCTCTCCTCAGACAGACGGATGTAAATCGAAACTCATCAGCGCAGGTCAGGTGCCACCGTATGGACAATTATCCCTCTGCATTGATCCTGAGAGACTCTCTCTCGCAAGCGCCACGCGCTGATATCAACATCAAGGTGCCAGCTTGTCTCCAGGACACTCCGACCTGCCATCACCTGTGTATCAAGCAGTCTAAGTGCACGGTAATTAAAACAAAAGCAGCGTTCCTCGTGCTAAGCAATTCCAGACCATTTATGTCCAGGATCAGAGAAGGGTAATATCACTGTTTATTTTTTTCAATCCAGTTATAAATAAATGTATCAGTTAATTGAAATGAATCGCTGGAGAGGCTCTCACAATGACACCAGCTAAAGGGCACGGTTGCTAATTGAAAATAGAAATGGCTGGAGGGGGAGGGGAGAGAAACCCTTTGCGCAATGTCGCTCAAAGTCACTCTTATGACTGTTGTCTTTCTTAATGGGGCAGGCTGTCAGATTACAGACTCTCTGTGTGTACAGATTCCTCAGAGACTGCTGAGATCTTTTTATCCTGTTTATTTCAGTGAGGTGCCCACAAGCGACAGCGCTGTTTGACCCCATACTTAAGCATACGATCGACTCCAGGCTTTTAAACACCGGTGTGGAGACCTGCATCAGTTGGAGTGTTGAGAGGAGGACATTGTCGAATAGCTCAAAAATCAGTCCTGTTTGTCCACGTATCAAATCGTATATCGTATCATATTTGTCATATCTATCCCTCAGTCTTTATTCATTTGTATTCATTAGAAATGTATACCTGAAGTACCATTAAGAAAAATAAAAACAGTTGAGTAATGCTTGTCATTGCTGCCAATTCATTTTCAAATTATTACTTTTCTTTTCTTCCATTATGGCTAGGGTCGTAATTTTTTTCAGTAACACTTAATTTGAAGGGTCCTTCATAAGAGCTATATAAGTTATCTACTTCATATGCACTAGATATCACATTCATAAGCACTACATAAACATTCACACATGCTTATGTCAATGACCGCAAACAGGAATGTGGTGTATTATGTCAACATTAATGCAACAAGTGCACAGCAAAAATGATGGTGTACATTCAACATTGAATGTTGTGGTGGAAATTTCACCTCTCAACCAACAGTGAAGCAAAGTCTGTATCCAACAGAAACCACAACAAACTCGTTCTAAAATATTAATCAGTTTATTGCAGTAAACCAATGAGAGAGTCCTTTCTCAGCTCTCTGTCGAGCTCAAGCCCATGTCACACATTTATACACATCTTTACAGGCTCCATTCCCAGGGGGCGGATTTCCAAACACAAGAGAATAAGAGATAGGTGAAAGAGAAATATTGAGATACTCTCTGTTCCCCTAGGAAATTCCCCTTGGCCTCGTCGGCCCCCTCCCTTACAAAAGCAAGTTCCCAGCTCGGGAAAGATGTCTCCATCTCATGCAAGGACATAAACATCAGCTTTACTTATCTGCACAACCTTCGGATTAATATGAGCCTGACACAGAGGAACCAGTGTGGACCAGCTCATGTGCCTTACTTCTATATTACTGTTAGGCTAAATAATAATCAAGGAAACAATTAATAAGTGTTAAATGTTAATAATGTGATTGTCTCTAAATTAACACACACATTGTGAATCAGAAAATTGCTATCACATTGTGCACCATCATTTTTGCTGTGTGACATTACCATGACATACCAAGTGAAATTACATACTTGGCATAATGATCTCATGTCGTTGCACTTTGGTAAGTCATGGTCATGTCACTTGCTGCATCAATGTCGACATAACGCACCATATGCCTGTTTGTGGTCATTGACATAAGCACTTATGAATGTTTATGTAGTGCTTATGAATGTGCTATGTAGGGCATATGAAGCTCTTATGAAGGACCCTTCAAATGAAGTGTTACTTTTTTCTCTAGCTTGTGACCCACAAATGAGATTACAGTCAATAACCTCATGGGTTCCCCATAGGCACGGGATTAGCGCAACCACCATACAATTAGTGGCTAATTGTGACCCTCATTAAAGCAATTCATTTTCCTAACACATGGGGAGGAGGGAAAGTAAACATGGACAGAGTGTCAAACAAAAATGTCAGTACGCTGCACACAGATGCATGCAATGTATTCTCCACAGATTGAAATTTGTCCAGACATGTACACAAAGCAACAATAATTAAAAATGATTCAGCAATTGAAATAAAAAGCCTAAACTACAGTCTTGTATGTGAGAATCATCTTTTAGCAGTGGCACAAGGGAGCTTTGAACAGTGGATAGATAATCTACGATTTGGCCAATACATACCGGAAAAACTAGATAGCCTTAAGTTGCATGCATTGCTCAATAAGCATCAATGGCTGGGCAAATCCCTCCTGCTATGGTCTGCTGATGATGTACAGCCTATTACAACCCCAATGCCCTCCAAAAGAAACCATGTTTCTTACATGTTTTCAACTTGTCCATTAAAAATAACTAAAAATAACAATTATTTAAAGTATAACGCACATAATGGCCATTACTGATAGCTCCAAAATAAATACAGTATTACACTTGCTTCTTCTTGATGCACCCCCCCCCCCCCCCCCCCACACACACACACACAAACACACACACCTAAATAGAGAAGTTGTCTGAAGATGCGCTATCAAAGAGAAGCAGTCATAGCCACACTCTGGTTTTAAAGAATAGAGAGAGACAAGAAAATAAGTGAAGAGATTTATTGCCTCTTTAAAACAACACAGAATATTTTCAAGGATATTATCAAAACACTATCACTTTTTTGTTTAGCACAGCCTGTTAGTGTTTAAGACAAAAAAATGTGCTTTATTTTGTTTTTGATGCAAGCAGTACATGCAAGGAAAAGAAAAGCATGTAACTTCATAATGAGATTCTTTTTTACTCATTTTACAGTATGTTGATATGTGAAGCAGGCCCGGGTTCAGACTGCTTTCATTGGGGGTGCAGTCACAGATGGTTGGTTGGCCACATCTCAAACGGTTCTCAGTATTGTATTGCTATCAAACCACAACATTGTGTGTCGCGTAACCTAGGGTGACCATATTTTGGATTTTAAAAAAGAGAGGACAGGGTTAGACGGGTGTTATGCACATAATACTAGGCTATTGGTTTGTTTATATATGGTCTATGGCTTCAACCACGCACACACTGTGCACAGTGAGATCCGTGAGTGTGCGTCCGTGGTTGCCGTTATTATATATCTTATCCTTTAACTTTATTTTTAGTACTTTTTTGGTGTGGTGTGACTCATTTTTTTTTTTTTTTTAAGAATGTGCCCTTGGCAAAAAAAAAGGTTGAAAAACACTGGTCTATGGAACAAGGAAATCCTAATCAGACATTTTAGGAATTTAGAAATCCCTCCTGGACGAATATTTTTGGTCCCAAAAAAAAAAAATGTCCAGGAAAAAGAGGACGTCTGGTCACCCTAGCGTAACCTCAGCACCTTTTAAGCCATCTACTGTACCGGAGGTGTACTCTATACTGTAAAGTAGAGTGTGGAAAACATGATTAATCTGACAGTGAGTTGTATATAGTTAAATCAGCCTATCAGAAACTAGAAAAAAATAATACAGTTTTAACAATTAACTTTTGTGATTGAAGGACCAAAATGTTATAAATTTTTTCTAGTTTGGCTCAGTAGGGTAGCAGAAACAAACACGGTCTTAAGGCAAATTAAGTATGATTAGTAGCACTGAATTTTAAATATGATACACTTGAAAACAAAACACCATAGCCTGTCATTGCAGGCCCAAGACTGTGTATTGGCATATTAACAAATCCACAAATCCATGACTCAGCCTAAATGATTTACAGGTATTTTATAAATTCCAAAATGTGTCATGCATCACAGCAAACCCAGGTTTCTAGTCTGGGAAAACACACAGCCATAATATTGTAGCGTTGGCTAGCGGTGCTAGCCGGCTAGCCACAAAACGGTTAGCTAAAGTGTATATGTATTGTTTATGTAATTGTTATGATTGTGTGTATGTTGCCAGTAGTATATGGTAAATGTCATATATGGTATAGTATATAGTATACAGGTGCAGCTCAAAAAATTAGAATATCGTGAAAAAGTTCAATATTTTTTGTCACTCGTAAAAGTGAAACTCATATATTATATAGATTCATTACACATAGAGTGAAATATTTCAAGCCTTTATTTCTTGTAATTTTGATGATTATGGCTTACAGCTAATGAAAACCCAAATTCAGTGTCTCAGAAAATTAGAATATTACATAAGATCAATAAAAAAGGATATTTTAAACAGAAATGTCAGCCTTCTGAAAAGTATGTTCATTTCTATGCACTCAATACTTGGTTGGGGCTCCTTTTGCATGAATTACTGCATCAATGCGGCGTGGCATGGAGGCAATCAGCCTGTGGCACTGCTGAGGTGTCATGGAAGCCCAGGTTGCTTTGATAGTGGCCTTCAGGTCGTCTGCATTGTTGGGTCTGGTGTCTCTCATCTTCCTCTTGACAATACCCCATAGATCCTCTATGGGGTTCAGGTCAGGCGAGTTTGCTAGCCAATCAAGCACAGTAATACCATGGTCATTGAACCAGCTTTTGGTACTTTTTGCAGTGTGGGCAGGTGCCAAGTCCTGCTGGAAAATGAAATCAGCATCTCCATAAAGCTTGTCAGCAGAAGGAAGCATGAAGTGCTCTAAAATTTCCTGGTAGGTGGCTTCGTTGACTGTGGACTTCAGAAAACACAGTGGACCAACACCAGCAGATGACATGGCACCCCAAATCATCACTGACTGTGGAAACTTCACATTGGACTTCAAGCAACGTGGATTCTGTGCCTCTCCACTCTTCCTCCAGACTCTGGGACCTTGATTTCCAAATGAAATGCAAAATTTACTTTCATCTGAAAAGAGGACTTTGGACCACTGAGCAACAGTCCAGTTCTTTTTCTCCTTAGCCCAGGTAAGACGCTTCTGACGTTGTCTCTGGTTCAGGAGTGGCTTGACACGAGGAATGCGACATTTGTAGCCCATGTCCTGGATTCGTCTGTGCGTGGTGGCTCTTGATGCACTGACTCCAGCCTCAGTCCACTCCTTGTGAAGCTCCCCCAAATTCTTGAATGGATTTTGCTTGACAATCCTCTCAAGGCTGCGGTTATCCCTGTTGCTTGTGCACCTTTTCCTACCACACTTTTTCCTTCCACTCAACTTTCTATGAATATGCTTGGGTACAGCACTCTGTGAACAACCAGCTTTTTTAGCAATGACCTTTTGTGGCTTACTCTTCTTGTGGAGGGTGTCAATGACTGTCTTCTGGACATCTGTCAAGTCAGCAGTCTTCCCCATGATTGTGTAGCCTACTGAACCAGACTGAGAGACAATTTAAAGGCTCAGGAAACCTTTGCAGGTGTTTTGAGTTAATTAGCTGATTAGAGTGTGACACCATGAGTTTCCAATATTGAACTTTTTCACAATATTCTAATTTTCTGAGACACTGAATTTGGGTTTTCATTAGCTGTAAGCCATAATCATCAAAATTACAAGAAATAAAGGCTTGAAATATTTCACTCTATGTGTAATGAATCTATATAATATATGAGTTTCACTTTCTGAAATGAGTAACAAAAAATATAGAACTTTTTCACAATATTCTAATTTATTGAGCTGCACCTGTATGTCATATGTCCATGTCACAGAAGTTAGTTTTGCGATGTTGGCACTGAATATAAAATAAAAAGGGCCTGCAGTCTTTGATGTGGCAGTCTAATCCTGGTGTGTTGAAGAACTCTGACTCGTAAATAAAGCATAAGTATTCTGCAATATCCACCTGGTCTATCTCTGGACGTGCTCACTACAATATGGTAGTATAGAATAACTCACACTAAAAGCATGACCACGGAGGCCTTCACATTTTTGTCTAGAAAGAATACAGCCATAATAAGACAGTAGAGCAAATAAGCCTAAAAGGATGTAAAGCAGCCTACAGTATCAAACAGTGGACAAAAACATCTCTCAGACATTAGGACTAATCATAATATGCGCTGCAGCCTACACACAGTCTAGAGAAAAGTGTATTCATAAAAATACAGTAAGACAAATCATAGTAGGCAAGGCAGCCTACAGTACACCCAAATCACAGCAACTAAAAAAATAACCAAAACAGTAGTAATTGCTATATAAAATTACATACCAATGACTCCACACAGTGCAAGACGTTGGAGCTTAGTCTTGAATGCTGTAATAATATCCTCATAGTTCAATTACTGACCAATAGTCCGATTCCTGTGTCATTTCTCTCTCAAATGAAAGCAGAAGCTAATTTTAGAGAGAAACAGTGATGCCCTGTTGCTTGTTTTGATGTAGTTGACCATAGGAAAAAAAATATTCTACAGTACAGCTGGTCATGGACAGTGATGATCAAACAGGTGATCTCCCTGCAGGCCTTGTCTGTGTTTCACCTATAGTGTGCTTTGCTAGCTTCATCTTTTGCACAAAATTGTCCAGTGTGCTTCCAGTCATTGAACCATGACCCATCAACAGCAAAGAGACAGAGGATAATGATCTGTTAGTGCTGTTTTCTGTTCTGTTGGTCAGAATGATACTGACTCTGGCACTCACAGACAGTCTCTCAACAAAGCACTTTTAAGTAGGATTGGATACAGCCATTGCTGAAATGAAGAACCGGTTCGCAAGAAAAAATGTTGAACTGAATTGTTATACCATCTCATCTGGTCTTGCCAGTAAATCTACTTTGTGACTGGGAAGGTGCGTGATTTAGGCTGACGGGCTGGCCCGTCTACCGCCAACAAATCTGTTAGAGCAGTCCAGGGGCAGAAGCACTGGCAAGGGCCGTGGACACGGGAGAGGGGAGAAGGATGTTCAGCCTTGCTAGCTTCAACTGTTCCAGCTTCGGAATCAGAGTTGGCTGTTACTGGCTCTACAATACCTTGCTGGGTTTGACATGTCTCCTCTTCTTCTCCAATGGGTGGTCTTTTAACCCTATCTAACTTTGACTCACAAAAGGCACTTTTCATCTAGTTTCTACTACTCTTATTTAAGTGTCAATATATTTAAAAAATATTCAATGCACATCCATGGTTTAAGTCTGATATTCAAATTGAAGAAGAGGCTGTATCATTCAGAAATTTACAACAAAATACAGTTATGTCACTAACATCACATACAGTATATACTTAATACACGTAAAAATATGTAGCCTAATGTTTTCATATACCTGAATGAATACATGTACAGTAGGGAAGTAGGTGTGTTTTTACATAACAACAGCACCCTATTACAGCTGCAAGTTGGTCACTATGGAAATGTTGACTGTACTGGACTTTGGCGACATGTAATAAGATACATTCTTCAGGGTTAACCAGAAAACAGTTGTAGCTTCATATAGCTAGGATATATTTTTTTATTACACATTTTTATACCAGAAATTTTGAAGAACAAAATAGGTGTCTCTTAAACCGAAAGTACTGAATGCTTATTTGTACAATGCTTATTTGTATTGTTCCTATATCAGAACATGATTTGATATCAGAAGATGATTTTCTTAGCATGTATAAAGCATTTTATTATTTTATTGACTGTAACTATGACAAGCTGAAAGTTGTAAACATGGTTTGGGCTATTAGCACCCTGTTGTTTTATTGCCCTGCAGTGCAACTTGAGAGAAGTACGTGTTTTCGCAAACCGTGACCCTTCTGAACAACCCTGCATCTGAATTTTTTTGGTTTTCTTAAAGCTGTAGTTTATAATTTCAGAAAAAAACATGACTACTGTAATTTGGACGGATCCAACTACCACTAGGGGTCCACCGTTACACAGTGTGAGTAAACGCTAATGTAGTTTATTTGAACAGTCTGTCTGGCTAGCTAGAAAAAACAAAACATAAAATGTGCCTTTTTCATTACCACATAATTTTTCAATCACAACAATCCTCTTTTGATAATATGATTGGCTTTGTTAAACACACTATGCATAATGATATATACTGTATATGGAGGCTTGTTGATTTTGCGCACATAGCTCGATGGCTAGCTACCACACTGGAATAAACTTCTCAACCATGGCCCTGCATATTATGATTGAAATGTTTATGGTGGCAAGTGACAAATGACCACAGTGAATGCATGCACCCCCCTGAACCCAGGTCCGATGTGATGATAGATATCTATAAACATTTTACAGCGGTCCTGGAATAAATGCAAATAATTATAAAACAAGATACAAAAACTATATATTTTTAAATGTATTATGCAAAGTAGTCTTGCCATATGACACCAGAAGTGACCTATGGAATTATGCCTTATCAAGGCCCTTATTATAAGTGTATTTACACATCAGTCAAAATTTAATTTCCTGTAGGAAAAAGTGCTTTTGACTAGAATTAGAATCTATTCTATACTAGTAATTTACCAAATAATCTACCAAATATTAGTAGTTTACAAAAGTCTGTCACGATCTGGGCAATGTTCTGCAGCAGTAAACAGGCAAACAGGATGCCAGGATATAAAGAAAAAAAAAATGGGGTAAATCAAAAGAGGTTATATTGATGTTATGAAATAATGTGGCGACCAACACCCCAGGAACAGACTCCAAGAACTGATGAGATTGCAGCAGCAGGTCTGATAAGTGACCATTTATTTACTAATGCGCACACAGGGAGCGCATCACAAGGGCAGTCCCATCTGAAAAATGTCCTGATACATTCACCTGTATAGCCAACAGTGGCTGAAACCCAATATGCGGTGTTACGCCCATAGAACATAACCACCAATTATCACCTTCTACGTCAACAGTCATCCCACTCCCTGGGCAGTCCTGCCCACTCACTGCCTCATTAAGGTGTTCATTCTATTAAGACTCAAAAAAAGGGAGACTAAGGCAGGAGTTAGTTGAGACTTTTAAATTCATGAAAGGAATTAACAGTGAACTACAAAAAGATGAAGCATAGGAAACATAACTGAGACACATTCCACACTCATATCAGAATATGTTTTTGTTTATTTTTAATTTATTTTAGTTTTTATTTTATGTTTTTTTTTTTTTTACGCAGTTGTCAATGCATGTAACAGCTACCCAGGACATGTAGTGAGGCAGAGGCTTTTGGGGGTGTTCAAGTCCAGGCTTCATGTAGTGCTGGCTAACTCTCTAGACTGTAGATGACAGTTAGGCTAGATGGGCTTCATGATTACATACTTTTGTGCGCTTGTGGTCTTTAACATAAAATTTAATTTCACAGCCTTGTTTATGCTTCTGTGGGAACAGACATTTGGTATTTTGACTTGGGAAAATACGTTTTTTTTTCTCCCCACAATGCTTTATCAAAAATAAAAATAAGCAAAATGTGTTGATTGGTTAGGCTTTAGCCTTGCAATAAATTAAAGGCTATTAGGAGGCATTTGGTCAGAAGCAGTTCAACGTCACTCAATCCGAATTTGACACCCAATCCTAACTTGACGAAATGAATAATAATAATTATTATTATTATTATTATATTGTTAATTAGTTGTGTTTTTTAGTTTAGTTTCTTATGGTACGAACGTATCTTAAAAAAAGGTAGCACTCTTCTGATTGTAGTTAAGATAAGAAAATATTGAATGGTTTTTGAAATCTTGGTGGCTTTATTTGATCTTTTTCCATTAGCATTTATATCACACACATTTTCATGTAATCCCCTGCACACCTTAGCAGTTGCTGACCCACCATGGATGTGTCTGATTAATTTACCCAGAAGTCACTTTTACTTACTAATTTTTTTCCAAAGGCAGTAGAGAATAATTTTCACTTTTAAAAGCACTGTGAGTGGAAAGATGTAGAATGTTGAGACATTAATGCCTGCTTTAAATTATTGCAGTTTCAGCTGATACCAGTTGAAGCCTTCGACCAAGACAGTATTTGTGACTGAGGCAAGAACACAAGGCTCATGATTGGACCTTCTAATTAGTAATCAATCTATGATTTAACTATGAAGAAAGGGTTTCATGCCATTATCACATGACTGGTCTTAATTTCCTCTCAGTTCCTCTCTTCCAGTTAAATCTAGCATGTTCTGAAGTATCTTAAGTCACATCTTACGTAATTAACTCATTTTCATACACCTTCTCTTCAGTTTTAGCAATAACAGCTGTTCTGGGAAATTGAGAGTTAGAACAAGAGCAAGAAACCAGCAATCAAACGAATCATTTCGCTGTAATCTGATCAGCAGGGGAACAGATGCATATAGATATTGTTAAAAAAAGAATGAATACTCCAAGGTCCTTATACTGTACTAAAATGTGCATGGATATAATGAAAGAAAAAAAGCAGGATACAGTGGGCTAGTTAACCAAGCCTGGCAATGACTTCAGTTAGTATCCTTACCCAGGATATTGATAGACCTCTGCAACCAATTGCGTAGCATGAGGAAACTGGTGGCAGTGTGAATGAGGGTGGAAAGATTGCTCAGGACCGCACACTGTAAAAGGGACAGGCAGTCAGGTGTGACTCAGGTCAGGGCTCTGCTTCACACAGCTGGTCTGTGATCGATGGGGAGGAAACAGCGACTGTTACTTACAGGGACAGAGGGGTCACCAGACCCAGCTGCCAGCTCATCCTTTGCTTTCACTCTTTTACCCTCCGTGGGCTGGACTATGATGGAGATTTTGTGGAGCTGCTGAAAAAGTATCGTGGGGAGAATTCAGAAATGCAGACCTTTCGGTTTTCCCCTTGAGACTTGTTTTGCTTTGTTTTGTTTTTTAATTAAGTTGTAGAACCCAGGTTGTTACCAAAGCTTAGGAAACTTTTTAAACAAAAAACATGAGAAGCCAGTGTGTTTTAATAGGGTGCAACCCCTTTCGAAGTTTTCAATTTTAAGCTCCTCCATTCAGCAATTGAACCATGACCCTGTAGTCTCGCGGTTCAGTCACCAAATCTCTAGATGGTATAATTTCCAAAAGGATAGCTTCATTACTTTCTTCCATCTCCCTGAAACACAAGTTAATTTACACAATTCAGTAGCCTAGTTGCCCTCTGAGCTTGGATTTTAATCAGAGCCACTGCACTGCAGATGAAATTGGTCACACTTAATTTTTTTTTTATTATTCATTTTTTTAAGCAGATCCAAACGGTCACTAAATTGTTGATTGATTGCTGGATTATGACTTTCCCCACCTTAATTTCCATATCCTCAGCTGTATTTTGTTTTGGTCTTAACAAGGTGACATTCATGCTGTCATTATGCGTAATTAACACACAATTACATATTGGCCCTGTGTAAACAGATGCTTTCATGTATTTAATGCTGTTGATTAATACTTTGCTCTTTGTGAAAGAAATAATGGAACATATTTGAGTGGAAAGATAAACTGTGTCATAAGTGATATGTGTCCTCATAACAAGTGACCAGTGTCCCTCTAAACCAGGATATGCTGGCTTTTTTGTGACTCAGCAATTAATTTATGAATGAGGTAATTTGATTAAATTTTAAATATTTGATTACATTTATTTTAGTCACACTGTTGCAACACCTACTTACTTGCATTTGAGTTGTTATACGTATATATATGTACATTGAAATTAAATTGATACCATTAACCGTGGTGTTTGGATGTGGATCAAATTCAAAGCTGATAAAAAAAGCGGAGTTCAGAAGAAGAGCAGGGGTATGATATCATAGTAGTGACATACGTAAGTGTGATGTAATTTTAGTGTGGGACACGCATAATAAAAAGGAAACCCACGAGAGTAACCTCTTTAGCAATTCCTGTGTTCAAGGACTGAATGCTTAAGTTTTCCCTCCTAACTCATTTATTTTAGATTTGCCCTTGTGCATATTATAGACCCAACACCCACGGCTCTCACATCTAACACATTTGCCCTTTTGAACAAAAGCTTAAGGGAGCACTGTATTCATTTACACCAAAACAGCGTGTGTGATTCATGTTACCTCCCTGGCTCTGTCCTTGACCTCAGTTGCAGTTGCTTTCCGCCCAGCCCCAGTTACAGTGCTGTGGCCAGGATCTCAGATCTCTTCATTTCTGCTGTTACTATAAGAGTGCTGTGGCCAGAGCTTTGTGGACCTAGGATTTTCACATGTGTATGAGACAAGGTACGCTTATAACAGTCTCTTACGAGAGACATTTGGAAATGGACATCCAAGTCAAAAAAAGGCATGTACGAAAAGTCATGTTGAAATACAGCTTGGACCCTCTGGCCAAGTTTTAAATTTTTGGAATGTTCCCCCATATATTTATGTAGATATTTTAGACTATTGGAATGCTTGTTTTTAACCCACAAAAAAAATAATACATTTATTAAAAAAATGGCTGCAGCGCTGTGTTCAATGTCATCATCATTCAGGTTGTGCCTGCCGTAGGAACCACGCATAATGTATATTTACACATTTCTTTTCTTGCCAGAAAGTTAGTGATTCTCTGCGTACTTAGGCTAAATACTAAGTACTTATGAGTGCGTTTTTATTGACTTTGTTTTTGGATACTTTCACGTTGAGGAAAATGGGGTCAGCATTATTTTTTCCAACGGTAAGCCCGTGCTTGCTTGAAAACTGAGTTGGGACCATTGAATTATATTCTAGTTGTGTCAGGAAAAGAATGATCATACTGTTACAAGCACAGCATGAAAAGCTCTGATTATCTGAAATGTGCCTTTTCTTCTGTGCTTACATTCATTTGGTAGAAACACAGGAGGTCTTTCAGATGTGCAGGCCAGCATGTAGGCTGGCCGGCCTGACTCACTGATCAAGTCTTGGGATATCACCATAGTAACATATTCACAAACCCCCATTTATCCTGGTTACAGATGAGAGGGTAATGTAGTCTGACAGCATGAGAGACTAGACAGTGGTATGGATTCAAAAACAGCCTAAACCTAAGACATTTGAAGGTCATATTCCAACATTTCAGTAATGTGGAAATGAAGTTCAAAGGGATATTATTTTAGACTCATGGGTATATGCTGTACTTCAATGAATCGAGGAACTTTTTCCTGTTAACATTCTCTCTGAACAGCTGTTTGTTTATGTTTTAGACATTACTTGAACACTACATATCCCAAACAAAACTGAAATGATTTGCTTTTCATTTTTATTGTCTTAGTGTGTGTCCATAATGGACCGAGGCGATGGCACCATGGTATTAATACATAAACTTAGCAGATGTTCTGGTTTAAGTTAACTGGTATATATTTTTTCCTTTAGTTCAGGTTAATTTGGATTTCAGCTACTATTGCATGAAAATAGATGCATGCTGTTTTAAAAAAATCATATTCATAGACCGAACATCTGGGTGTTAACATCTCACACGTGACATGTGTTCTCGCCACAAAAGGAAATCATAAAATAAAGGACAGCGACATCTGTTTCACCAGATGGGAGTGAACTGTGTGTGAACCATGACACAAGCAGGAGCAGAGCAATATGTTTCATAAGAATTAGGAAGACGTGGATGACACAATTGCCTTTATTTCAATATTTCCCAGCGGCGCACATAGAATACCCCTGTGCAGATGTTTGCACAGGTCACAGAGACTGAAGGAGCGCACTCACAAGCAGGTTGTATGTTGCTCCAGGCATAGCCTTTTCAAAGATTGCATCTGTTCAGCTTCTGTTTTTCCATAGCTTCGCCTTTTTGCAGCTATGCTGATCACAGGCACACCGTTCAATGTGTTTTTTTTTGTCTGTTTGCTGCCAAAAAATTTTGGAAAGCTTGAAAATCTCCATATAGTGATGCGAAAAAGAAAGTACAACTTCTTTCACTTTGGGTTTACATATTAGGACATAACAAACTCACAGCTGAATTCACGCTGGCATCGGATATGGACTACATCAAATAAATTAATGTGAACAGCCAAGCGGATGTGAGCAATAAATTGGAATTGAGCCTGCAGTGTGAACATAGCCTTAGTTGATCATCAGAAAGTGCTACTACATGTATATAAAAGCAGAAACTCTGAAAATTTGGTTTGTCACCATTACACAATCACCTTTAAAGGTGCACTATGCAGGATTTGTAATCTTGCAGTGGTCCTGTGTTTACAATCAAATAAGTATTCTCTTCCATCCAAAACCGCCCACTCGCCTCCATTGAGGGCAAGAAACACACTTGAGCGCAGAAAATTATGTCACGCGAAAATAAAATAAAAATAACATTTTTAGCAACATGCATTGTTCTGTATAGATTAACGGTAATTAGGCAGTGTTATAACAATGAACTAAACACTTTTGAAATAGTTTTGAAGTTCTCAGCTGCCCTACCACATCGACTCCTGCTTCATCTGCCTGACTGTGTTCCTAACTGTCATCTCCGATGAACGCAGTTGTAATGGGGGGTTCTGTAATTCAGACATATTTTAATGTTTACGCTACCGTTGCGAGAGTGGATGATATAAAACATCAAGCTCTGGAATTAAAAACACTAAAACACGCTAAAGCTATAATCATTCATGTGGGCACAAATGACACCAGGTTTTGTAAATCGGAAGTGTTAAAGAACAAAGTTATTTTACCAAATATTACATAATATTACCTTGTTATTAATTTGATACAAAAGGTAGCTTATCCGTCTTATCTAGCTACCTACTGGATAGTTAGAGGTAACGTTACTTACAGGTCCAGCAGAAAATGGGGCTCTTTGCAAAACTCCTTTTTTTTCAAACTCTTGCAAAACTTCAGCTGTCGCATTGAGGAAAGGCAAATCTTAGGTTGACTCAGCTTCTTGAATGCGCCCTGTCTGCTTGTTGTTTGGCTTCGCTGTCGGCTGCTTGGCTCCTTCACCTCTGCCACTGCAGTTGCCAGCTGGCTACAAACGCTCTGCTGAAACTTGATCCCTCCCCACAGGCTCTGTAGCCACACCCACTCCTCCCCACACAGAAAAGAGTGCCATGCCTAGAAACTGTTTGGAACCAATCACAGACACCAGAAGTAATAGAAATAGGCTTTATTTGTGGTCAACAAACATAGGTCAAAAATCTAATTCAGGCAGGGGTCAATGTCCAGTGAACAGGGCAATGCAGGATGAGCAAAAGCAAAGTCCAGGAACAGGCAGGGTTCAGAACCGGGGAATCTGTCAGTGCAGGGGATTAGAAGGGTGAAGGGTAGGAGCAGGGCTAGGACAGGGAATGGCAGCTGGGCAGGAGGGCTGGAGCAGGGCTGGACAGAAACAGACTGGACAGGCAGGAGAACAGGAACTGGACGGGTACACAGGACTGGACACAGGAACTCGGAACAGGCAGGAAACAAACGCTAGAAAGACTGAGACCGTGTCCGAATATGACCCCTACACCCTTTTTCAGTTTTTCTCACAAATGGGGGCACTTAAAATACCAGCATGAACCCCTTATTTCCGGGGTTTTGTTGAGGGAATTCAGAAGCACACTCATCTGCAGAACAATGCACTCATCCAACAATTTCAGTAAGTAACCCGGAAGTAAAAGCGTAAAAGACATAGAGCACATATGCATATCTATTGTTCATATTACAAAATACTCTATTCATTTGTGTTAATTCTATCTTCATTCATAATCTACACTTTGTAACAATCGTCATATGTTAACTGATGTTAAAAATTCTAAATTCAAAATAAATATTACGAGCTACTTCCTCACTAGTCTGGAAAGAGTTTTGTGGGATTTCTTTCGCACACTGCTTGCAAAGTGGACAGGGCACATAGGGACAGGGGTCTGAAGGAACAGGGGAACAGGGGAACAGGGGAACAGGGGAACAGGGAAACAGGGGTCGTATTCGGTCACGGCCTGTGACAAGCATGAATACAGGGCACAAGACGATCTGGCAGAAAACACAGAAAGGATGAGACTAAATACCAAACTAAGAAAGAAACAATGAGGAACAGGTGCGACAAAACGAATGAGAAAACACAATTCAGGTGCGGGGAAGTGGAGACACAAAATGGAGGGAGAGAGAGAAAACACGGAACAGACTACCAGATAGAAAATACATATAAAAGGAAAAACCAGACTTCAGACGTGGGGGCACGGGTCGTGACAGGAAGCGTCCCGAACACATCTTCAAAATCATAAATAGAGGCAGAGGAGCAAGGTTTATGCATTTTTTTCCCAGAGATTTCCAGTGCACCATAAATATGACTGAGCATGGTTATTTTATAATATTTTCTAGGTAAAAATTCTGCATAGTGCACCTTTAAAACATTGGAAAATGCATTTTCACCTAATACACATTTAGAGCACATTTTTTTGATGTTTTTATTTCACACACGCATGCACACGCACACACACACACACACACACACACACACAAAATTGATTCTGCTGATCCTGAGGTAAGAGGAACTGGAGAAAAGCTCCTGGTTGAGGGCATCATATGGGCAGTGGTGTCTTCAGGAAATTAAACTATCCAATTACATTCATATAAAGATATATATGTTGTTATAATGGCATAATGACAGTACCACAGTAAATTAAAATTGCATTTTAAGTTAGGAAAGTATTCCAAAAAAATAGATAAAAATTAATAAATAAAATGTTAACAGTGCTAAAGCTCTCATAAGTAAAACAAATCCTCATTGTATTACAGATTTTATTGGCAATGCCATTTATAATGAATGATGCACAGTAATTGGTTCTGTCCATAAACAGCCACCGACCAGGAACATGAATAAATGAAAAAGGAACACATCTTTATGTACTGCTTCGGTACTGGGCCATGTCTATTATTGTGCTGGCAACATGAAACAACAGCAGAATACACATTTATTTGATAAAGTATTTTCAACAAAGTCAGTCCCACCAACTTCTGCAATGCTCTTTGTAGTACCAATGTATTTAGCCAGCTACTTATAGGGACGTATTCGTTTCATAGGCAGAAGCTTGCATCCAAAGATACAACCTAGTTATTTTAGCAGATACCCTTCTCCAGAACAACTTTGTTTTACACATTTTTACAATATTTTGGAAAATGCTAATTCATACAACTTGATATTTTAGTGAGGCAATTTAGATTATGTGCCTTACACAAGAATCCAATCTTCAGGGGATTCGAACATGCAACCTCACCGTTAGAAATGCAATACCTTACCTATGCAACTGGGTGTGGGGTATGAGAAACTTTCATGTCCCAACTAAGATGTCCTTCAGAAAACTGCTTGAAAGAGCATATGTGCTGTGGAAATTTGTGATCACAGTCAGTTTTTCCAATCCCAGATATAATGTCGAACATGCCTATTCTCCTGATATATTCAACTTGTTGAAAGGGCTATTGCCATGCCAAGGATTTTATTTGTGAGATATATGCACTCTTCTAAAGAAATAGGATATTTGGAGAATGTGGTTACAGTTCTGGATAACTGATATGTGTTTGCAGCTGTTGGAGTTTTTGGACACGGACAGCTTTACTGTTTACTGTGTGAAGACAGGGCCCTGACTTACCTGTATTAATTTATCAAACATGTCACCCTATACTTCATGGATATCAATTCAAGCGAATATGACTGGGTTCCTTATGCATTTACCGCTGTTGAGATGTCAACTTTCCTCTGAAGTCCCATGTGAGAAACGTAACATCAAGTTTCTGTACTGATCCTGTGAACACTCTCGAGAAAGCTAATTTCAGTAAGAAGCTCTTGAACAGTTCTGGCCAACTGCTGAAACAGAGGATCCAGAGCTATTCACTGAAGGAGAATGTCTCTGCAAGTCCACACAGTGTTTATATATGAGGCATCATTCTCTAAAATGACAGAAGCGAATTCAAAGTATAGGTCCAGGCTGAATGTGGACTTGCAAGTCTGTCAGTCACCCATTCTACAAAGGAGTTCCACATGGGCTTTGTAGTGACAAGCACACACCTTCCTCTTTCTAGGAAACTCTGCATTTGCCATTGCCTTTTACTTTGCTTGCAAACTACTGTTTTTACATAATCTTTACTATTTTCTTATTATTATTTAAGTTGCAATTTTGAAGCTGGATTTGCTAAAGTGTGCTGCAATAGACTGTATTCAAATTGCAATGCTTGCATTTTGTTAGATTATGCTATTTATTTGAGGTGTGCAACAGAGTCACTATCCGTATCTTATCTGCTATTTTTTAAAATCTCGTGGGAACAAGATGTTAACTTGTGCGAACAAGATGTTGTGGGAACAGATTATTACACATAGGGACAAGATCCATGTGTTGTGGGAACAAGATATGTATCATGTAGGAACAAGTATACTAAAGTGTGCCTACAAGACAATTTAATAATGTAAATGAGCGAACCATCCAGTAGGAAGCAGCGACGAGGAGTTGGAAGTGGTTAGCGGCAGTGACACTGCTCTTAGTCAAACCAAGTCAGCCAATTTCACATTTCTGTAAATGTTATGCTGTCTGTAATGGATGTAAGACCAACTGAAGAAGCAGAAGCTCGTACAATGTTATGCGGGTGACTATGCGCGAGGAAAACGCATTGTGTGCTGACTGATGCAGGTGAAAATGTAGACAGCCAGCCAGCATTGCCTCCACACACGATTTGTTACTAAACCACTTCAGGTTATATGTAAAAATATACATTAAAATCCTACAATACTAAATGTATGGTATGCTCGTGGGCGTGGCTGCACTGGTGCTATGCAGATTTGTGACAGGGATATTTGTGTTCATCTTGTCATCAGCTGTCGTTACAAGCAATGGGAAATGAGAAAGAGTTACCGTACAATAACAACTGAATCAGTTTAATGTATAGTTTTACGTATAACCTGAAGTGGTTTAGCAATTAATTATGTGTGGAGGCAATGCTGCCTAAGTTACTGATGTCATACATTATTCCAAGTCCGTCTATAAAATTACAATGTATCTACTGTGCTAAACCTTTCTGTTACATAGATTGCTTCAAGTCCATTACGTTTGCCAAGGCACAAACAAATCCCGCATATATCTGCACATTGACAGAACAGGAGCCCTTTATGTTGTGGAATAATTTCCTATTCTCATCACCAGGGTTGGGAATTGGAAGGTGAGTGCAGTCAATCACTCCCAATACGCCTGAGAAACCAACTGTTATATGTGTTTTTTGTTGGCTCGATTAATTAAGGTTTTATTTTTTTGCCCTGGACACTCTTATTGTAATTCAGTTTACTCCTAACTTGTGGAGTCTACAAATTTTGCCATCTTGAAACACCCAGTTGCATAAATGTGCAGATCCACTAAGGGCTAAAATAAGGGTGGTACATCTGAATGAATTCAATGTTTGTTCCATGTTAGCTATACACTTAGGTATGCCAAGCTAGCTGTGGCATCTATAGCTATCATTGGTTTTATTTCTGAAAGCTTCAGTATTAATACGGCAGTGTAGTATAATTGTTAAGGAGTTGGTTAAGGTTGCAGGTTCGATTCCCAGGTAGGACACTGCCGTTGTACCCTTGAGCAAGGTACTTAACCTGGATTGCTTCAGTATATATCCAGCTGTATGAATGGATAAATGTAATAAGAAGTTGTGTAAGTCGCTCTGGATAAGAGCGTCTGCTAAATGCCTGTAATGTAATTAACAATACCTTAAGGTTGGATGGGACAATGATTGACTGCTGTACCTCATATACCTGTCCCTTCCCTTTATAAAAATGAAACATTCTTAATGTATTGGCATGTCACCAACCCTAACTGTACAAGTATTATGCGGTTGTGGTGCTGTACAGGTCTAATTTGCATGCGTCTAATATCACAATACTGGTAATGCAAGTATAATCATTTTTGGGAAAGTTTAATAACGTTGTGTACAGGTACACTTATGTTGTAGTGTACAGGTGTAATGATAATGAACTGATGTATACGTTAATAGTAAGAAGAAGAAGAAGAACAAGAAGAAGAACAATCTTATTTTAGTGCAATTTTCCCAGAAAATTGTAAGAACCCACATGGCTCTCCTTTACATGCAGAAACAAGAGAAAAATCTTATAAGAATTTTTTTCACCATCTTACTGTATATATACAAGTGCAAACCGACCCATAGGCCTGTGTGGAGATTGCCAAAACTTATAAGGTCTTATCCCCTTGCTACCATGGGTTTGTACTTTGGATAAAATAAATGTAACTATATTAAGCTGAACATGACTTTTTATAAATGGCCACTTTACAATGTAAAAAAATGTATGTGCACGAGCTATAAATAGTCTAACAGTACACAAGGTGGAAAGAGCGCTAGATAAATCTCAGTGCCCTCCATAGGGAGCCAGGGTTTGTTTAGCTGCTAAAAGAGAAACAGAGGAAATGTTTGTCTGATTCATACTTATATTCACTGAGATGCTTTGGAAACACTAGGAGAAAAACCACCTCTGTGTGTTGAAGGGGATTCATTGTGGAATTAATCCAATTATAAACATACAGTATTGTTGCCATGGCAGTGCTGACCTCCAAATGCAGACCCAAAAAAAAAAATCAAAGAAAGAAATAGCTCAGCAATAAGAGCACCAGCATAAATCATGCAATGAAAGCGTTGGTTTTGCAGAGATTTAACTTCCTACATGTCTTCGGTTGCCACCCTCGCTACACAGTTTTGTTATTTTTATTCAATTATTTTACAAATTATCCTCCAGGCATACTGTATGAGACATTAGTTTATATACGTACTGCTATAATTAAAAACACATTTTTTTTACACAGAAATTGGTAGAGTACTCAAAAAACTGCTCTGTAGGCTATAAATATTGTTACTTTAACAAAAATGTATTGAAGTAAAAGCTAAATTAGCCCTCCTAACATTACTTGAGTAAGAGGGGAGGAAATAAACTACTCAAATGCACCAGGTACGTATTGGAGGCTGCCATTTATTTAAATCTGCTTTATGCAATTATTGAGTAACCTTGACTTCCACCTAGCAAAAGCGGTCACAATAGGCTATCCTGGAATTCCAGGTCTGACTTATGAAAATTACATGCAGTCGATTTCACGACACATCGTGAAATACATATCTGCGTTTGCTTTTACAGAAGGATGGGCATTTATCATGCCATAATTAAAAACAAAACGCATATTGCATTGCATTTCATTTTGTGTTCTCTAAAAACACTCATACTGATTCAAACACTCGTACTGCGATTTTCGTGCCAAAATTTTAATGGAAATGATCCCATTGCATTTAGCTTTGTCAGCATAGCGTGGCGCATGGAACGTGACACAATTCAAAGCAATCCTCGTGAATGTATTTATTTGACCTGCAGAGCAGTCTGTCATTGCATTTATCGAAGTGCTCCGCCTTTTCAGTGACAAAATTAATCAACTGTCCAATCATAGTCCGTGGGGCGGGGCGGGGTGGGTCGTGAGGACGAAACAGTGCGGAGAAGTCCATCGTCCTCGGTTTAGTGTGTGTTTGGGTAGCCGAAGCTATTTTGCAAGTGAATCGATTACCTTGTGATTCAGGCTGTAGGCCTATATGTTTTTTTGAGGTGAATGAGAAACCGGCTTGATTCGCAGAGGCTGGTAACTGCCTAGTTTAGCATCCCACTGGATTTGCAACTGACTTGGCTGGTCACTAGCATTCCTAGGCTGGTAACTCACATGCCTAGCATGGGCTTGGATGGACTTCTCCGCACTGTTTCGTCCCCACGTCCCACCGCGCCCCTCCCCACGGACTATGATTGGACAGTTTATTACATTTAATTCTGTCACTGAAAAGGCGGAGCACTTCGATAAATGCGATGACAGACCGCTCTGCAGGTCAATAAATACAATCACTAGTATTGCTTTGAATTTTGTCACATCCCGTGCGGCACGCAGTGGCCACAGAGCGAAATGCAATGGCCACGTTTTACATTAACATTTTGGCACGGAAACCACACAGCTGGTGTTGAAATGCAATGACAGACTGCTCTGCAGGTCAATAAATACAATCACGAGGATCGTTTTGAATTGTGTCACATTCCGTGCCCCACGCTATGCTGACAAAGCTAAATGCAATGGGTTCGTTTGCATTCAAATTTTGGCATGAAAATCACGCAGCTGCCGTTGAATGCACCCCGTATTGTTTTTCAGTATGAGTGTTTTTAGAAAACACACAATGAAATACAATGCAATATGCGTTTAGTTTTTAATTATGGCATGTTAAATGTGCATCTTTATCTAGAAGCAAACAAAGATATGTATTACATTTCATGATGTGTCGCTAAAGCGATTGCATTTAATTAAGTCACTAAAGATCTTCCGCACTGACTCGGCTATGTGCAGCAGTGGTTGGTGGGTCTACAGGATTGGAAATGCCCCAGGGGTGGATGGGACTCATTTCATTTTTTTGGTTCTGCAAATTAATTACATTTAACTGTTTCTGGTTTTCATTTTTGTTTCTCTTTCGTTTTAAAGCCATGCTAGGTACACCTAACGAAAAAAAACATTCCACTCTGTTAACTACCGCGTTGGCTGTCAGCACAACCTGAAATAAAGACCATCTAACAAAACCTGTGCGTAAAGATAGTTTGTATTACAAAGTCTGCGCGTTGCGCATCTTTGCTATGAATACTCTGAGTGTGAGTGCAGAAAGATCTCATATATCCACAGAAACCTCATGTATCCACAATTTTTAATAATATAAAATGATAAAACGTGTACAATTTTGCGATGCCAATAAAAAATAACTTTATCACTCACCTAACAGACTAATCCAGGAAGAACTGGCTATATCTGATGGTATTGAGTATTTTGAGAATTAATCAGAGTATTGATAATCAAGAAATATGATTCAAAACAGGTTGAGATAATCAGCTTAAGTAGAGGTTTTCCGCCTTGTCAATTTTGAGCTCAGCAGCTGCCGATGCTCAGTTCGGTCCTAGGCTAGCAGTCACATACAGTTTATAAATAAATGAATACGTGATGTATTCATCTCAAATGTTATCCTAGCAATAACCACCATGCCTCTGATCCTGACACATGCGTAGGGTAGAGAATTTTCAGGTGTAGTGTGGCCCTCACCTCCTTTGGGAACCAGGCACATCGTAGTAGTTGTACTGCACTGTACTGCACTTTAGTGTCTGAAGGTAAGGTGTCTGTGAATTAAATTACAGTGCGCGAGTGCAGGCGGTCTATGGTGAGATGCAATTTAAGGAGAAGGTATTGTCTACAAATGTGTGCAGGAGGGGTCCCCGTTTTTCAGCTTGAGCCTGTGTGCCCCTACACAAGCCTGTGCATGGCCCTGATGGATAACTTCCACCAACCTAAATTACATCATACATTCGTCTAATGTTTATAAAATGATGAAACAGTGCACTTGTAAGAGTGACTCCAGGTTTGCTTGCAGTCATTAGAGTGTCTTTTATTCCAATTTATAAAGCTAAGTAAAATACAACCTAAAATCTAACTTAAATCTTTACCCAGTCCACCATCGCTCTGTATCCATTTAACTTAGTTATACAGCAATACAGAGCACTTTAAACCCGTTCACGTGTCCAAGAAATCCACGTTGACCTCTTTTTGGCTCTCCCAAAGCCCGGTTATGTCTCTATATCTCTTTTTGCAATTTGTTGGTACTTTCTCAGTGTCTCAATCAATCTCAGCTGCCACATTTGATATCTTGCTGCCGTGACATCAGTAGGGAGAGATAAAAAAAAGAGAGAGGCACAACCGTCATTGCAATAAAAGCCTAAATGAAACTGCAGAATTGTCTCCCCTTGTGAGAGCACTGGGATTTATAGAGAGGAAACAGCATGTAAGCCAATATATTATCTTGCTTAATGGTCCCAATTCATAAAGCCATTCAAGTCTTAAAAACTAATCACAAATCTCAAAGATACTATACAATTACTAGTGACTTTGTCAGGTGCTAAATTATAAATTACTAAAGCCAGGCCGTCTGGAAGATATGCGAGGCCCTGCGCAAAGTCGACAGCGCGAGGCCTTTATCATGTTGCACCACGTGCACACGCGATGCACACGCACATCATTTTTGTCGCAGGCGTGACACATTGTAACGAACCACGCTCATCATGCGGCGTCCACTGTTGTTGTGACATAGCCTATACCCTACGCTGTACTGCTGATAGATAATAGACAATAACAGAACGGTGGCGGTTTGTGAACTGAAAACAGACAGGGCGGTAAACTTCCGTTTAAACTCATCATTGGTCTCAACCTGTTTTCATTGATTTGCCTTGATTACCATGTGTGCCAACAATCTGAATGTCCATTGGCAGGTGAACACACAGCTTCTGTTTTCACATCATGTTCGGGAGATTAAGTGATAAATTAATTTTAGAAAAATAAGTATTTTAATCAAGTACACACATAGGCCTACGAGAAAAAAAAACTACACAACTCAACCTACAAGGCTAACGAAACCTGCACCTAAAGATGAATTACAAAATATGTGCATTGCAGGTCTTTGCCTTGAATAGCCTATTGAATAGATATTGAATATACAGTATATTTGTCTTGAGGAAATTGCCAAGGGTTCATAGATAAGTATAAAGACTTGTTGTTGTGTTTGTGTTCATTGCAGGTGTTCGCAGGGCAACGCAGTGATGCACACTGCCTGGCTGAATCGCTCCAGCATCCTGTACGCAGGGGAAGACAAGTGGTCCGTCGATCCTCGAGTGAGTCTTCTGGCGCTAAACCAAGAAGAATTCAACATAAAGATTGAGAATGTGGACACATCTGACGAGGGCCAGTACACATGTGCAGTGCAGACACGCACCAAGCCCAGAACCACGTCGGTGCACGTTATTGTCCAGGGTAACGTATTGCTTACTTTCATCTTCGCTTTTCTAGCCCTGGCAGAAGGTCTGTCTTTAACTCGTTTACATTTGGGTGATTGCAAAACATATTACACTAATTTCCTCATATTGTTTGCTCATGTATTCCGGGATGCATAATGTTTGCGGGGTGTCGTGGGTAGCACTGTTGCCTCACAGCAGGTCCTGGGTTCGAAGCCAGGGACCTGTCTGTGTGGAGTTTGTTTGTTTTTCCCATGTCTGTGTGGGTTTCCTCCGGGTACTCCGGTTTCCTCCCACAGTATAAAGACATGCAGTTTAGACTAATTGGAGACTCTAAATTGCCCATAGGTATGAGTCTGTGTGAGTGAATTGTGTGCGTGCCCTGCGATGGATTGGTGACCTGTCCAGGTGGTAGTCCTGCCTCTCACCAAGTGCATACTGGGATAGGCTCCAGTTCCTCCTGCAAACCTGACCAGAAATAAGCAGGTTAGATAATTGATGAATGGATGAGGATAATGTTTGTTTTGTTTTGTGGTTTTTTTAATTGGAATGTAAAAAATGGAGAAGAAAGATAAAAGATCAAATAAAATATGGATTATTCCTTTTGTGTATTTATAATGGTCACTGGCAATTTCTGAGGCCCTGCTTTGGTTATTACTTTGTCACACTTTACACCAAGTGTATATTCTTAAAGCATTCATGAGGCATACCACCACAGCTTTGTTACCCTTTTGTAACACTTCTATGCATCATATGTAATGCATGATGTGTTTGGATTTAACGCCATCTGTCCTAAAAAAAAAAAGCTTTGAAGTCGTTCATATAGCTGTTAGCATACTTAATGTGTGCCCTAGTCGATTCCCTTTCTTTGCTGCAACTCATTTGAATTGAATATGACTCAACCATGCTCGCAAAGATGGTAAAGACTGCCGTTAGTGCCCTATGTTTAACGGCCGGTTATTGTATGTACAGCTGGTCTACTGTTTAATGTTACTTTTAAATGGGTTTCGTTCTTTTGAAAGTGACTGATGAGGATATGAGGATTGTTCGCGGGTGCACTGAACGGTAACGGCACAGGGTGCAGGTATGCTGTGTGCTGAGAAGGCCTCAGGGAGAGTATATGGCCTACATGAGATTAAATTACACCTCAGAAAGATTTCATTGCACAGCACCTAAATGCACATCATATGCATAATGCATTTGTCAAGAGATCAAATGTTTTAAATTACTCTTGTTCTTCTAAGATTCTATAATGTGCCAATACTGTCCTAGGTGGCGTTGTCTATATACTAATCTCGTCCCGTTCAGTGATTTCACCGGAGTGTTAATTGCTATTCCTCCCAGATGGCACTTGAGCATTTTTGATGTAGAGCACCATTACATGGGAGTGCTAAAGTTTTGATCACTTGGGAAGTTTACGATGACCATCAAAAACAAATAATAAATGTCCAATCTGCCCCTTAGAAGTTAACCTGGGGGGAGGATAGTTCCCTGCTTGGTTGAGCCATTTATTGCCACTAAAATAACTAATTGGTTGCTGTTATCATTCTTGCTCGCAGTCGATTGTCAAGTCGCTAGAAGCCTTATTCTCACCTACCCATGATACTGTCAGGTACCTTCACCTAAAACTGAATTACTTTTTGTAACAAAAAAATCAGTTAGAACAATCAAATCTAAGTTTAAGTAATGACAGTACAACTCCTGCTAGAGTTTAATTATTTTATTTAATTAGAGATGAGTTAAACTCTACTGAAATGATTTTCCAGAAGTCAACAACATGCTCTTCAGTATGCCATTGAACAGTATACCCATAAGCATGAAGTTACAATATTCCATTAACACAGCCAAAGATGAAGGTTAAAACTAACAAAAGCCTAAGTCCACACCTGCACAGCTGATTATGTTTCATAAATGTAACTTAGACTGTAATTAGATAACTGTACTTGGTTGAACATTATGTGACAGTCCACTCAAATTTTGTCATTTTTAGGTCAACGCAACTTTAATTTACTAATTGACCAGCATTAACAGGGTGTTGCTGTAAAAAAGAGCATGCATGCTCAGTCAACCTACCTTGTATAAATAAAGGTTAAATTAAAAAAAATTAAACTCAAAATTTCATAAGGAACCAAGGTCAAAGTGGGAGGCAATAAGGCCAAAATCAAATCCCAAGTGAGGACATCAAGGCCAAAAAGCATATTGTAAAAGCACCTACCCCATTTGTACAATCAAAAGTCAAAATAGAAAGGAGCATACAAATGTAAAACATGTGCAAATGTGCTGCAAAATGCATTAAAATATGTTTTACCATTCACGGAAAATGGCTGTTATTGCATTTCCTGTGTAATTCTCACCTTTTCTGCTTATCTAATTTTCCAAGTACCTCCCAAATATCATTGGTCTACTTCGGGAAGAAAAGACACACAGCAAAAATGGTGGTGCACATCTAACACTCTAGGCTATTTATATGAGAACTTGATCTCATATAAACACCCTAGGGCAGGGGTCTTCAACCTTTTTCAGCCTAAGGACCCCCTTGGCCGATAGAAACAGAGCGGGGACCCCCAGATATAAAAATAAAAAAAACAAGTGGTTGCATCATGGGAATCATTCTTTTTTTATATAGTTTTTGTCAACAAAAGTAGCTTATTATTGCCTATTAATGCTTTGAATTTACTCAATATTATATTTTTTTGTCGAAAATACATTTAAAAATTGTTAGATTTAATTTTTTAAAAATCCCACAAAAATTGGGGGACCCCCTGCAGTACCTCCACGGACCCCCTAGGGGTCGCGGACCCCCTGTTGAAGATCCCTGCCCTAGGGTGTTAAATGTACACTAGCAGTTTACACTGACATTTTTGCTGCGCATGTGCAAGATGCATTACCTGTGCATTTCCAAATATAGGATTCAGGTTCAGATAAAGCAATATTAGTTAGTTAAATAAAATCATGTCACTTTAAAATCTGGAACGAATACTTCAAAGATGTATTTAATGGACTCCCTCCTGTTAGGTACATGTAGATATATGCAGCAGATGTATGGCTGACTAAATGCCTAAGAGCGTGACATCAAAGTTCAGGGAGAATTATCACACCACCGGCATTCAGGTGATAGAAATGGCATGGGAAACGATGCCAAGCAATGGCACTTTGATGCAGCGAAACAACACCCCAGATAATTATCTTCATAAGTCTCTGTAGCATTTTGGGTTCAGTATATAGATATTAAGTCAAGGTCCATATGGCAATGCAGTGTTATTTTTAAAAAGAGCACGAAGGCCAAAATCCAGGGCAACACAGCATATGGCCCAATGTAATTCAAGCCCTGCATCATGTTAGTAGATTATCAATTTTGCCACCCACTACATGGCATACATGATTCAATTAAGCATTCAATTTGATTTGATAATTGGCAATAATGGACCACAGACTGGATATGTTTGAAAATTTAATGAACAAGTGTTCCCTGCAATTCAACCGAATTAACATTCTTAGTTTACAACCAAAGTTCCACTTTGGGATTCCAACCTACACGTTTTCACTTACAAGACCAGTTTGTGAGCTGCTAGGCCTCAATGCCCCTTCTCACACAACACATATTTTCCACCTTGATATTTGATCCTTTGACACCTCTGCTTTTAGTGAAACTGGTCGAGAACAGATCAGGCCTTCTGCAAACACAGACAGAGGCTGTCCTGTTACCTTGGCAACACAGAATCAGAAAGAAGGGTTGATCAAGAGAGCTTGGATATGCTTAACATAAAGGTCAGTCTCAGAATAAAGCCCTTCCCATGAATGATCACGTGAACATATCACAAATGGGACAGCCACATCTGTAGTCACATGTGTGTTCCCATCTACTTTTTAATAAGAGTCGTGGTCCTGTGCAGGGCTAGAGTATATCTGTATTCATTTAGTGTTGTGTATATGCTATAAAACATGAAAAGTCTTCTAATAATGACTGTAATCCCCTTTTATTGTTCTTATAATTAAGCCCTGGGGCATTGTTCAAACAATCTTTTTTAACTTAACAGTAAAAAAAATCTTTCAAAAACAGTGCATCCCTTTCACTGATGTTGTCTGTTTTTGATCCAGATCATCAAGGCTTGGTAAAAAAAAGATAGAGCTATCCTTATTGCGTTGAAATGATTTCAGATTCCACACGTTCTGTGAGCACAAAGCTCAGGGTGTGCCCAGAGCAGTTAAATGGCTGATGTGGTGGTGTGGAAGCAAAGGACTGATCGAGGAGAAAGAGGATAATTAACGCTTCAGATGAAGTAGGGCTGCAAGTCGGCAGCACCGAATCTCCAGTCCATTGAATTTCCTAAGCACTATACCAGAGTCTCGGGGCGTTAAATTCCAGCCAGTAATAATGTGCTGTTGACATATTCTAATCATTCTCTCTGCTGGCCTCATGCATTTCGCCATAGGCTATTTAAGTGACCACTCAATTTTGGTTCTAATGTCTTCAAATGCATACAAATGTATTTAAAACCTTTTTAGTTGCTTTAATCAAATGCGAGTATATATATATATATATATATAGGAAATTATTAAATGAATGATAAAAATATATCTTAAGTAAGGAATTCAGTTAGGTCTAGTCTATACTGAAATGTCTCCTCATGGTTGTGTAACCTGGTTTGGCTCTCAGATCAGCATAGAAGAGTATGGGCAGCAGACAATTACAAATTGCAGTGATGTACTGAGCTAATGGTCTAATTAACAAGGGATGCTTAACGATGACCACAGCCTGCATTTCAGAGCGCAAGGCATTAATTTCCTGTGTTTTATTGAAAATGCCTGCACGGATCACACACGATTAAAATAGCCTTAATGCCACCTCTGAGCAATGTTTGCATTTAATAATTCCACTAACTATTTTGTAATGAAAGATTATAATGTATTTTGCTGCTCCCCGACGAGTCTCCTATGGAGGAAATGTAATCAAAATAGGGAGGTATTCACTCGTCCATTGTGTTTACGTTTTCATGTGCTAATTAATTCCGTAAAGAACTTCTAATCTTGAAGTAATCTCATCTGAAAGCCTAACTTAATTCAGTGCATCCAACCCCCTATTTCAGAGGGTGCCAATCCAGTGTTGAGTATGATAGGTTTTAGATTAAATCAACACTTCAGTTGGACTGCTTTTTGTTTGCTGAGTGTATCTGCAAATAGCTTTCAAACTAAAATATCAGAAAAGATTAAGTATTTTGATGATACCTGTTTAAAGCAAATAAAGGTAGTTTTTTTTTCTCCTTAGAACACATTACTATATACCTGATTTTTTTAATGGTTAGATGTATTATATGTATAGCAATAGGTATTATTTGAACTTTGCTTGCCAAAATGTTAGTTTTGACCCGTGATCATGGGTTCCAATTACAATCTAAAACCCATGGGTGAATAACAAAGCCATTCCATCACATAATTCTCGGTCCATGCCAGGGAAGACATGTACACATTCACTGTAATGTATACACATAAGCCTATTAAAGGAGAATGCAATGTGTGCAGAAATAAGGGGTCTTGCAACTCTAAGCCATGGATTCTATTAACATTCATCTTTCACTTTTACAAACAACAAAAAGCAGGTTGCAAGGGCAAATCTTGTTTGAATACAGGCCTAAATGTGATTTCTGGTTTTATTGTACTGCAGCCAGTACCATCACCTCCAGCTCCGAATTACGCTTGCAAAATACATTGTGGATGCCGTGTTTCTACAAGTCAGGGGTATGTTCTCCACCTGTCATGTAGAGACTGACTGAAGTCTGACAGGATTATTAAACACAACATCATGCCAATTTGCATTTGCCATTTAAAATGTTTTTTTTTTTCTGAAATTGCTCTATAGGCTAATGGCTATTCAGCAGCCAGCTGACAGGTTTACCCTTGGCTCTGACACCTGCTGCTTTATGGTAAAGGAGTTCATTTGGCAACTGCAATGTGCAGTCAATTCTCATCTTTGACAATTTGTGAATATGTATATCTATAATTTGTACATAGTTATATTTTATTTATAAAAAAATGATTTTTTATGAATCAGCTGTCTTAGTTGGACATGTTTGTGTGTGTGTGTGTGTGTGTGTGTGAGAGAGAGAGAGCGAGAGAGAGGGAGAGAGAGAGAGTAATTTTCATTTTTAGAGCAGTCTGCTGCAGTAAAAGCAGATTGCTCTAGAAATGAAAAGAATGACCTCGTTTTCAATTATTGCTGGATGAACAAAACCAAATTCAGTTGGTATGAAAACACCATTTCCAGAGAGAGGCAGAATACAGTGCTAATGATTTAAATTCAATATTGTTGACATTAAAATCCTTTGTGCTGCCAAAATCCAAAGTGTGAGGGGAAGGCTGAAAATAATCTGCTAAAATTCAGTTCAGTACAATTTATCTTGTGGTGAGATTTTAAAACGTTTGATGTTTTTTGTCAGCTGGAGTAACTAATCTCTATTTTATTTGCTTTGAAAGCAGATGTGTGCATTGTGGTGTGGAATCAGATGCGTTCGTGACTAGAGAACATTGAGTGTGCAAGGATCCAGAGGATGAGGATGTTTTGAACATATAACCCCTAAACAATGTATTTCAGATAATAATGGCACAACAGTACAATAAACAAGTCAGTGGTTATTCAGGAGAGGGTGTACTGGCAGGGCTCCCTGGGGATGTCAGTGAGCAGTATGCCTCTCTACCTTTTGTACTATGTAGCCTGTGATGTTGATGGCTGTCCCTGGGCGAGTGCATTGGTACAGTCTCTGGGCGAGTGCACATACCTCAGCAGCAGTGGTTCTTGTGTCTGGGTGCGACTCGACAGGAAGAGCTAGCTATTGAAGACGGCACTTTATTAGTGTGCATACTGCAACTTGTCCATTGCTGCATGTTGGACAGTACAATTACACTCCATTACAAAAGAGAGGAAATAAATGCACAAAAATGTGGAACGATGTTTTCACGCAGTTTTGAAATGAAAGAGAAACAATCATCGCACCGCCACAAATACTGTCATGGTTTGGCAGGCTTATTTTATTCTGCGGCCGGTCGTGTTTCTTTTTAATGTCCGTTTGAAGTTCGTTTCTTTATTTTTTTCCCGCTCCGGGTTTTTTCCGACATTGGCAATCAATTAATCTTCCGGTGCTTCTACGTTGTTTGATAATAAGAGTTTTTTCTTATAGGATTTATCATCTCTCGTTTGCACTTCCTTGTTTTGGTTTTCCAGTTTTGGTCTCGTTGAGACTGTTTCTTTCTTTACCGTTTTCTCTACCTCTCTTTAGTTCCCTCTCGTATTGAGGGTGAGAGGTTTTTTCTCTTTTTATTTATTTCACTCGAGTTTTCAGTATTTTCCGCCCTACTATTTGGGTCATTATTATTTAATTTAGTTTTTACCTCTGTTGTGTTTTCTCTCTCTTAGTTGAGAGTAGGAGGTGTTTTCTGTTTATCTGTGCTCTTATTGAGTTTCTAATTTTCACCCTATTTTTATGGGTTGATTTTCTTTGGCTATAAGCCAGGAGTCTTTATTCCTATATTTTCTTCCCTGACGCAGACATGGTTCCGCTTTTCTGGTATTGCACTAAGGTGGGATACTTTTAGATTCCTCTCAGTCGCATCTGGTTCTCCGAACCCGACTCCACCCTCACAAATATGTGGGAGCTATTGAGTGGCTTATCCTATTAAAACATAGATTTTTCAATATACTGATGTGCTCTACAGTCTTGTATTGAATCTTGACCATGCCAGTAGTTTCAGCCCAGCAGAGTAGTGCAGAATTTGTTTGCATTTCTGGGGTTTTGCTGAATATATACGGGAACATACTTTTCAGTAAGCAAACAGACATCTTGGTCCCATAAATATGACACACCACTTTAAAAATGAGGTGCAGCTCTGTGACGTATTCCTTGAACGACAACAAAAACAAAAACGTGTGCATGGGCGTGCAATGGTGGAACGTCTTCACTTCCACAGTACAGTTTTAAAATAGCATGGGCAATATTTCTCACATACTGTATGTCACATTCTGAACAGTATACAATAAACAGTACACAGTATGCTGGCACACAGCACACCAGACACAGTAGCTAGGGCTCTGATTCGGACACAGCCCTTGCCTGCTTGATATGAAAAAAAACATGGCTGCTAACTAACTTCCTGAAACATTACAACTTCCTGTAAGACTGAACTAAACCACCAAAATGATGACTAGGAGGTAGTAATAGAACATCTAAATCATATCAGTTACACTACTGATGGTTTAACAATATTTTAATAAAAATTGCAATTCACGTAGCAAACATACAGTATATTCCATTTCTATTTGTTCATTTATACATTATATTATTCTCTAAAACTAGCTTTTATATTCACGTCCGAACCCTTCACTTTTCTTTTAGTTTTTTGCTCAGTGTTGCTCAGTGTATTTTTGTGCATTTTTGCTAATTGTATTTTAATCAAGATTATAGGTATCTGCCATGACTTCAAAATATTACATGAATTCAGAATGATAATCACAGTTATTCTTTTCCTCTGAAATTTGGTTGCCAGTAGCGTTACTTTCCATACTGAATCCTACCACCTCAGCTGTACAGTTACTGTGATGATGGACATCTGACCCAGGAGTCCACTCAGTGCTCTCTATGGAGTTATGAGTCTGGGAATTCCCTGACAATGGCAACCTTCCCTTCCTGGCCAATGCTGTGGTCCAAAGAGGGAATTCTGCACCCTCCTCTAGTGCTATAGACAATAGAAATCCTTGGTGAAAAATAAACAAAACATTTACGGGGTTCGCTATTTCCCCTTTATAGTCAGCACCATTGTAATGAAATACACATTTTGGATCTGGTGGTGGCGGTGTTGCTTTGAGGATCTGATGTGTCTGGTCAAATAATTTACCCTATAAATTTATCCTGTGGCTCTGATCTGTAGGGTGATACTGGTTTGCTGGCAGAGGTCTACTAGGAAATGGACACTACTGTTTCCTCTGGCACCTGGAGTGAACAGACGGATGATGTGCAAATTTGTTATGAAAAGACAACCAGGAATTATTCCTGTATAGCCAATAGAGAGATAGACAGACAGATGGGGAATCTGACAGGTAGCCAGTGATCTCTGTTCTCCACAGCCGGACCCTTCTGCAGATTGGCCTCCTCGTATAAAGTGTTCAGAAAAAGCAGCTTCAGACCATGTGAAGCATCATGGTGAAGCCTTGTTGGGCTAGCCTACTCTCACCAGTGGCAGTGATGTGGACACTCCTGTGCCAGGTTTTTTTTTCTTTTTTTTTTCGTATTCACACTGATCCAAGAGGGGCTGAGTCGAATGAGTCTAATTCAATGTGCATTCAGTCACAAATGGCATGTTATTTGGCTTCTGTCATGGTGTTGGATTGCAAGTGTTGTCATTTCATAACCTGAATACAGTGAGAGAAAGCCATGCAGAGAGATTAGAAAAATGTCTAATAATAATCATAGTAATAATAATGGATTGTATTTATGTATCCATTGTCACAATCTCAAAGTGCCACTGCCAATGGAAGCACAATATAAGCATTTCAACAAAATGAGGTTTGTTCTCAAGACACCAACAGCTGCCACACTTGGCCCATTGAAGTCCAAGACATATTTCTGAAATGTTTGAAGTCAAAAGGCTCCCCTATTGATTTTAATGGCTATGAAACATCCATATACATCCATATACAGTTATATGCAAAAGTATTGGGACAGTGAAACATGTTTTTGTTGTTTTAGCTCTGTAATCCAGCACACTGGATTTTAAATAAAGCAATGAGTATGCAATTAGGTTAGACTGTCAGCTTTAAATTGAGGGTATTCACATCGACATCTGTTAATTTGTGTAAGAAATATAGCTTTTTTTATACATAGTGCCCCCAAATCTGGCTCATTTACAGGTATAGGGCATGGCATTTTTGCCAAGAGAAATCATAATCACCTTCAGTAACTTGCATATCCTGAGTGAAACACAAATTTAGCTAGTTAAATGTAAAATATAAATTGACTGAGTGTTTTGAATTGAAATAAATGTGTGGATCTATGGTTTATCTACTTCAGCACCCAGACTTTAATGGGAAGGTGACTAAGGTCACACATTTATTGAAGTAATAAATGAGTTTTGGGAGGTGAAGTTTGACATATTCAAAGAAACCTCTTTCGATATTCTCAAGGTCTTGAGCTGCAGATTGGAAACAAATGTGAAAATATATTATTTGGTACAGTACCTGTTCTCTGAATAACAGAGCATTACTTTATGGAAGCATCCTTTATGGAGTATCCATCAAAGAGTAATAAGACACACAAATTAAACCTGGAAGTGAATACTGGAGATAATGAATGCACTAAAGCTGTATAGAGAAAAGTCAAAGCTTTAACATAGCATGTTTATAGCTTAATCGATTTAGCACTTTCACTGTGAGAACGAAGCCTCTTAACATCTTCTGGGCACGCAGTAAAGTCATTTCTGTTAACCGTGGAAGAGATGGAAATTTTTGCCAGCTGTTTCTGGTAACTCTTGTTACCCACTGATCGCAGTGGCAGTTTTGAGGATCTGTGTAACAGTTCTCACAGTGAGTCTTTCAGCTTTGCTGTGGCTATGACTGTAAAAATTAAAGGCTCAGCCATAGAGAAACCGCCCGAAGAAATATCCGCTTCATTGTAGCTGACGTGCAGAAAGAAATATTTTTTCATTAGAGGTGTTAGGCTTGATTTTTGGGAAAAGGGGAGGCGTCTTCTCCTCACCCTCAGTTCTCTTTCTAGATCTGTAGCTGCCTGGAAGCGTAAACAATGCTGTCTCAAAAGTGCACATTTTGTTTTTCATTTGTCTACATGTGTTGCTCCAGCTTGCAAGTGCAATTTGTCATATTCTTTTTTTTTTTAAAGTGGCCTTTATCAAAACTGGCTAGTGAGAAAAAAAAAATACAAATCTTGTCAATTAGGGGAAAAATAATTCCAGATGTAGAAATGTATGAAAAAAAACCAATGCCCAGACATGGTAACATAAGTAAATGTAAAGTAAGGCGAGAATACAACTGAATGTCATGGTCCGTGGCTATTTTCTTTCGCTGCGGTTTTTGTCCTCTCTCTTTGGTTAGCAGTCTATCTGATGTTTTCCACGTTCCGGTTCGGGGTTTTGCTTCTCTCCGCTTATTATTAGTTTCACCTGTCCTATTACCTGTTAGTCATATCATACCTCCACGAAGTCAGGGTTGGTTAGGTTCTAGCTTTTATATATTTTCATAAATAGATTCTATCTTTTGTCACTATTAGATTGGCTTTAGCTGCCCTTGAAGCTCTTTAAGGAATAGTTCCTTTCGCTATTTCTGTTTCTTTACTTCTCTTTCTACTCTCTGCTATATTGAGAGTGAGAGGTTTGTTTTTATTTCATTTATTTTTCACCTCTTATCGGGCGTTATAGTCACGTTCCGAAGGTGATTCTTTGTTTCTCCCTTTCGAGTTTATGCTTGTGTATTTCTGTTTGGGAGTCTCTGATCTTTCACCTTTCTACTCGTGTCTAAGAGCCACACCCGTTTTAGTGGGTTGTTTATTATTTGGCTACGGCCAGGGTGTTTTCATCCCTTCTTTTTCATTTCTACTATTATTCGACTTCCTAGACTCTTTTAGTGGTCCTCACGTTTGTGAGTGACTTGTTCTGTAAATCGTGTTTTGTTTCGTCGCGTATGATTCATCGTTTCAAACCAAACCCTTACACTGAAGCATTTTACAAATATGGAAAAATTATGTAAATAAATAAATGCACATATACAGTACATCTCTATTATGTAATATATGATAGATACATCCCATGACCATAACCTAAAAAAGTCATGACTTAAAATAGGCTTGCACGGTGTACCGCCATACCCAAGCATTACAATACTAACGATACTGTATTTCTTGGCTTTTCCATTTTGAATGTGGAGCCTACAGGGTACACGTATAGCATGACCTACACATGAACTTTATTTAGGCTACCCTCCAAAATAATAACATGGCTTGTTGTAATTACATCTACAGAATTTAAAAATGTTCTGAGATTTGAACCACTTCATTTATTGAACAAAAAGTGACAGCCCTAGCCTCTGCTAGCATAGGCATGTGCATCACACATGAGACGTACAGCATCAAACAAACACCCATGGTATCGCAATACTACTTGGTATCGTATCGTGAGGGAGGAATTAACCCTAGAAAACATAGGTGGTCTTTGCTCTGGTTGATTAGGGTTTCAGTCTCGGGAAAAATGTAATTCTGCACGGAAAAACCCCTGAAATAAATAAATAAGTGATCTTCAGTGTACACAGCAGGTTCATTTCTGCAGATTTGTGTCTCTCTGTTTTCTTATTTTTATGAAACGTTAATGTGCAAGTACATGTAAAGGGTCCTTTGCACTTAGCTCTCGATGGAGACAGCACTCAGCGGTTGCACTCGGACAAGTTTAATGGAGTCATTCCGCGCGCGTGTGACGCTACGCCACACTGCAAGCTTTTCGCTGTCATTTAAAACCCATCACATATACAGCGAATTTACTGAGAGCTTGATTCTAATCAACATATGCCCTCAAATTTGACTTGAAATTTAATAGGCGTTCATTTTTTCAGGTTTGAGGATCACTGAACATTACATTTGCAGTGCATTTTGAATAAATTATAGGGCACACATTCGCTACAAAAAAAAAAAAAAGAGCAGATCAGAAAATATAGTGAATGCCCGACCCTGAAGCTATAAATGCTGCGCACATATCCTTCCGTTCCCTGCAGGGATGGCTGATGATGGTTTTATATCATCGCTGATAGAATTTCATCAGTGTCGATGGAGCATCATGGTTAGGGAACTGGGCTTGTAAAGCAAAGGTTGCGGGTTCAATTTGCAGCTGAGGGCTTTATTCCCAGCTGAGGCGCTGCCATTGTGCCTTTGAGCATGGCACTTAACCTGAACTGCTTCAGTAAATATCCAGCTGTATAAACGGATTGTATGTAAAAAAAAAACGTTATCTGTGTAAGCCACTCTGGATAAGAGTATGTGGTATAAGTTTGTCTTGTCAACTGTGTAAATAAATCTCTGTAATCTTAAACGGTAGGATAATTCAGAAAAAATGGATATCGTGTAGACAAATAAATGCCAGTGTCGATATAAAAACACGTCACAGGACTGAACCATTATATATAATGTATTTTGATGATGTCATTATATATAATGAATTAATGAAATTATCAGTTGGTTTTTATCTAATTCAGTTTATAGTACGTATACATGTATTTAACCCCTTTTTAAGTATCCTTGATGTATAATCTAATCTCATAAAAAAATGTCTCCGACGTAAAAAAAAAAGCCAAGTTACTCACGCATAGCCTACAGAGCTCTGTCTATAGGTTCTTAATTCCAACTTGCAAAAATTAGGCCTGCCTTTAAAAGTATTGATATCAAAATGTGGCCAAGTTACAATAATATATACAACAATATTGCCTATCATAGCTAAATACACTAGCTCTATTCTAAAGCAATGCTATCCAAACTTTCCTAAATTATTTAATGCAATTTAGCCCTGTGTGTTTTTATAAGTGGTGTCACCATTTTGCTGTAGTACAAGTGAAATTGAACAGTTAATATTGGAAATGTCTTTTGCCTTTGCAATAAAAATTGCAATTAAAAGTATTTAACAGTTGCAGTTGTTTTTGTCTAAAATAAACTTGTGCCCTGCCGAGCTCAAAACACCAATTCTCCGTGTGAGAGACAGCAACTCTAACCATTAGGCCACAGTAGCTCCTTGGAAAACACCAAGCCATTAGTTATATTAACATAAACAAAACATTAGTTTGAAGTGTTTTTATTGGGCGATAAGCTTGGGAGAGCAGGTATGCGATGTTGTTAACCAATGGGGAGAATTACTGTTTGAGGGTATGACGGCAGGAGGGTTTCTGGGTAGGCAGGAAGAATGGAAAGAAGAAGCAGAAGCAGGAGGATAAAAACAGCAAAATAAACCAAGTTTGGGGCTTTATTGTGTGGATGTGTGAAGTTGTGCGTTAATCCTGTGTGGTTGCATGAGGTCAGAACATACATAAGTTAATGTTTTTAAGGGCTGAGAGTCTGTGGTCATTGTGGTTACTCCTGAAAAGTGCCAAACTCTCTGTGCTGTATATGTATGGGGCATGCCCCACCAAGCCGTAACTTGGCAGATGGCATACCTGCCATCCCAATACTGAAATACTAAATTAAATTAAAGTATTTGATGTATTCTGTTTAGTCTTATAAATAACATGTCTGAAGCAAGGGATCCATTTGAATATTATTTGTCACTGTTCTCTAAAGACTGGATTGAGCTCTAAACGTACAGTCTTGATCAGGCAGTGACCTGGCTATGGGAATACATGGAAACACAATATTTGTTATACATGAGTGAGGCTTTGGAACTAATCTATGTGTCTTTTGTGTGTTTGTAGTGTCACCAAAAATCATAAATTTGGAAAAGAACATAGCTGTGAATGAAGGTTCGAACGTCACCCTCTTGTGTTCTGCAAATGGAAAGCCGGAACCCACAGTCACTTGGAGATTTTTGTCACCAGCCGGTAAGTAAGAAATATTTAGTTTTTTTTTCTGTACTTTTTTTTCCATTCCCCTACATTGATTACATATGGATATGAATAGATGTTCAGGGTTATATTGCTGTAAAGTTTATTTACTTTCATGCATCATTGTAAAAGGCCTATAATTATGTAAACCAATTTTATTATTAATATAGGATTCAAAAGCACAGTACCCCCCCCCCCCCCGCCCAATATCCTTGATATTAAGTTTTGACATCCTCAAAAGGTGATAAGAGTTGCTATACAAATCCAACCCATTGTGATACATTTTTTTCAGCGACGCAATAAATTACAAGCTGATTATTTCAATGCAAATGAGTTGCACACCATGCATGTCACTGTTGTTGGCTTTAAATGCTCCGAGAGATTTTCATATCTGCCTGCACTGTCATATCGCAGAGAATGTGGTTTCTGCTCTCAAAACCAAAAGGAATCTGCCAGTTTTCTTTCCATGATTTTATTCCAGGATTTTTTTTTTTCTCCTTTTGTGTTGCTTTTACTGCCTGTGTCTGTTTATGCTTCACTTGGCTGGCGAGAAGCTAACGATGGAAAGCAGTTTTTGAAACAGTATTTTCTGGGGCCAAGCTTGTCTCTGCGCTCAAGCCTTTTTGACTTCCCTTTTGATTGTTACAAGGATCTTGGGATTGAAATGTTAATTTGACAAGGATGTGACCACCTTGTTTTGGGAAGATAAGTGAAAGGAGCTTTAATGGGCCTTGTATATTTGCACACACACACGGCTGGGACCACGCTGAGACAGAAAGCTCGCCCTCCCCCTTCAGTAATGAGCCGCCATCAGTCGCCCCGCCCCCAATTCCGCATGGAATTCAGATCCTCCAACTTACAGAACAAAGCGCATGCAATACAAAGTGTGTGAGAGATTGAAGCACAAAAGTGCGTTGTTCAACAAAGTCGCAAATGCTTTTGAAACATAGTGTCATAAAAGCTTTTCAAATGCCTCTGGCTGTACTCTTTTTAAAATCTTGATTTCTCCTCACACGCCACGCCACAGACTGCAACAATGAAATGTTTTAAAGTATAAATTTTACTAATCAAATCATTTCACAATACATTTGAATGGGAAGACCAAGGGAAAATGTCTGGGTGAGAGCAAGGATCTAGCAATCTTCCGAGCAATGTAAGCTCATGTTTCATGCAGAGAAAATCTTTAACATTTATGAACATCAAATAAATTATGAACATATACAGGACGTGGTCAATCCAATGCTATGGGTAAAACCATTCGATGTACTGCATGAACTTTTTACTTAGTCACTTATTTTTTATTAAACACACTGTGAGCCTGTTGAGCGCTTTTTTTGGTTGAGTGTTGTACAGTAATGGCGAGGTAAGAGAACTGGACGTATAATAATTTACACGTCTCATGTTTGAATTCCAAGTTGAGTTTGTGGAAGGCAAACTCTAAAACAATTGATGGTGATGGTGATGATGTTGACAATGGCCTACTACTCCAGAAACATGGTTAATATTCCTTGGTAAATAGAGATTTAAGTATAATACACATTGCACATTAATTAATAATACACTATTAATACACTATTAATCAGATTACAATAAAAAAGCTAGCATTACGTATAGGGGTGCAACGGATCACAAAACTCACGGTTCGGATCGTATCACGGTTTTGAGTCACGGATCGGATCATTTTTCGGATCAGCAAAAAAAAAGACAAGTATATCTTTGCTTTCCATTTATTCTGTAAAACACTTAAAGCAAGGAACTTTTGCCCATGGTCTTAAATGAAAACAACATTCAAGATGTCCAATGTTTAAGTAAAATCTTAAAATATATAAAATATTCAATACTCAATTGTTAAATCAAAGTGCAAAGTGCAAGTAATTTGACTTGCTGCGTTAGATTGCAGGATGATAAATAACGTCCATATGAAGACAAAAATAGCAACGCTGAAGCGCACCAGATGGTAGCAACAAGAACATCGGCGATGGCTTGATGATGTCCAAGCTTCTCAGACGAATATAATTTAAAACATAATATTGAGAACATTTTGCAGCGAGGGTGCGAGTCTTACGATCAAACATGATTTAGCCTATTTTTGTTCTTATTTTTAGACACGTTTCCTATTTCATTTCAACCAAGTGTTTAATGTTCCACAGAAAATAACGAGGAGCTTCGCTATGCTTGCACTTTATTGTTAAATAAAAGTATTTCTTCATGAACATTGATATTTACTAATTACGTAGTCTTAGCCCAGGAATGTGCTGAAGTTTATGGAAAGATACGTGTCGACAGTGTTAGTTTCACTAAATTCATACTAAATTCATATTTGCATAGCGATTCAAGTAGTTAAAAAAAAAAATTCGCCATTTTTTGTGTAGTTAACTACTGAAACTTGCAATTTTGTCCTTGTGAAAAGCCCAGATGGGATTATTTTGTTTAGGACAGGTTTAGGTCTCAGGGGTATTTCAGGAAGCTGGATTGTCAGCTCACCTGTGAAAAATATTTGGCTATAGTTTTTAATGTTTTAAATCTGAATTTGTAAAACTAAACTTGAATATATTAGGTGTCAATTAGTCATAAGTATTGATTATTGCTATGTATTAACAAATGTTCAGAGAAGTTGTTGCATGCTAAGTTATCTGGCTAATTGAGTAATCCTGCTTGGTGCAATACCCCCACTTGGACTCTAGTTTCTGGAAGGCAGGTGTCTGACTGATGGTCATTGTATACAAAACCAAAGTTGACATTTCTTGCACTTTTCCATGAATAGTGGGGTATTTGATTTTTTTGGTTTGTGTATGACCTGTGAACAAGTGGGCACTTTTTGCAATAAACTCAATTGAGTGGCATTTTTTGCTGGCATGTGACTTTTTTGTATTATATTTTGTTATAATTTTATATCACTTGTACATTGTCAATTTGATCAGAAGTTTGAACTACCTTTTCTAAGTAGCTTTAGTTAACCAAACTAGATTTCTCCCTAGAGTGGCTTTGCTGTAGTTTCCCCAACACTGTGTATTGACACAGGAAACTACCGCTCACAACCAACACAGCAAATATTACAGAAATTTAACGGGTTGGATATCTTCCAGAAACTCCTCTTTTTATGCAGTGTGTCTTCGCAAAAATTTTCAGGTTTTCAAGGTACTATACTAGTTAATTTTTATGAAGTTTTACTAAGTGACAATTTGTGCATCACTTTTTGGCAATTTAACTTTTTTAACCGAGCATAAACACCAAAAGTTTTTTTTACTTAAATCTTTTCATTTTTAAAGAAATAACAAAAATATCCTTTTAAAAAATATATTTTTATTTCAATTTCCATTTCCATGTTTTACTTTATTTTATACTTTTATATTTACTTTTTTTTTTTAAATCTGGGGGTTTTAGGGTTAAGTTTAGGGATTCAGTTAGGGTGAGGGTCATGGTTTTACTTTTTTATTTTATTTTGTTAAAATAAATTATTATTATTAAAATATTTATTTTATTTTATTTTTTGAATGTTTTATTTTATTTATTTTTATTTGTTTTGCATTTATTTGCTTAATTTGAAAACACTTAGTAGTAGTAGTCAGTATGTAGTCTAGCCATAATCAGTCAAACAAACAGGATTCTGGTATATGTAGCAAAAAAGTATTTAGTACTCAAAGAAGGTGATATAGACCACATTTACAGAAGTGTGTGCAATTCTGGGCACCACACTGTTGTAGAAGAAATATATAGAAGCTTTTGAAAAAGTAACTAAATGTATTAATGGTATGACATGTCAAAACTATAAGGAAAGGCTTAAGATTAAGGGGGATTTGAGTGAGGCTTTTACATTCATGGACTGACAGCAAAATCATTTCAATTTGTATTCTGTCAGCAGAACAAGGGGTGTGGGTGGAAATTAATGAAAGGTAGATTTTTTTGTTTGTTAAGTTTTTTCCATGTTGCATGTAACAGCTTGCCAAGCAATGTAATAGAAGCAGACTCTTGAGTTGTTCTGGTCCAGGCTTGGGGCAGAGCTGGGTGATTCTAGATGAGCTGAATGGCATGGTCCCATCATTATTTATTCTTATTTTTATGTTTTAAATGATTTAATAATTTATTCCGAAGACATGTCCCTTGAGTTTGGCAGAGATACGACATGCATGTGATGTAGCAGCATAAACAGTGAACACTCTTGAAAATGTTAAACCACATTTCACCTCTGAAAGCTCCCACCATATGTTTGTCAACAATATTTGATTATATCATTTGACCATCTATGAAAGAAGTGCATGAACCGCTTGGTCCTTCTCTCTGTCAGTAGAAAGAGGTTTGTAGGGTCTATCTGCAGTCTGCTGATACTGTTCTGCTTGAGCCAAATGATAATTGCTCATTTTCAAGTAATGAAAATTGAAATTCAAGGAGACCTATGCTATCAGAGGCAGCACCGCCTTCTGTCTGAAAATTAAGAGGTGTGTGTGTGTGTGTGTGTGTGTGTGTGTGTGTGTATTTAATCAGGTGGTGGATGAAGGTCCCCGTGGCTATATTAAAAAAGGGGGATTTAGAGGACATGGATCTAATATAAAGTTATTCCAGTTATCTGGACAAAAGTTATACTCCATTTTAACTGAATCTGTAATGCTTTTTAGTTTTTCTTTTTATATTATTGTACAAATGCTGTATAATGTAGGTGAACACTGCTCTATCATAGAAGAAGAGGTTCAAGTCACAGATGGTTATGTGGAGGCTGTGGCATCATTGCACAGTTGTTGAAATTACTTTAATTGGACCCAAAGTAATAAAAGGCCATGACAGTGGTGTGGCATTTGGCTACTAATGAGGTCTCAGGAGGCTGGAGGCATATAACGGGGTCTAAGTACATTATGGCTTTTTGAAACCATCTGAGAAAATTGTTGAGTGATTATACACCTGGAATGTAACCAATGTTTTGACTCTGAATGTTTTGTTTATGAGCTGTCGTTGGGTCATAATTCAGTTGTTTTATTATTATCTAATTTATTATTATTATTTTATTTTTACCCAAATAACTGAGACACGCAGACACAAAAACACTTAACAGGCCTTAATTGACATTAATTAACAGGCCCATGATTTATTCATTATTTTATCGCTGCAGAGGCATAACTGAAAATGATGTGAAAATGATATGCATAGCTTTATAATTAGACGAAGTGTTAATGAAACAAATTGTGGTGCATGTGGGTGGGCGGGATATAGGACCTAGTAAAAAATGAAGAGAAAAAAAAAAAACACCTGCTAATTGGCCGTGGCTTCATGCTACCCGGTGATGATAGAATGTTGGACACTGGCTACAGAGCATAAGATATCAGTGGGTGGGCGCGTTTGGTCTGTGGTTACAGCGGGTTTGGTCTGTGGTTACAGCGGGTTTGGTCTGTAGTTATTGGAGTGTGCCCATCCCCTCAGTATTAAAAAAACCCTGAGCTTTTTCTAATAATGTTGTCCACCTATTTTCCATTGTATTAAACAAACCCTATTATCTCCAAAATTATATACAGTACATTCATGGTTCAAACCTTGAAAGAAGGAGCAGCCTTATACCAAAAATGACTAAATTACTTAAATCTTATGAGAGTCTCACTCAGTAAACATACAGGAAATATACAGTTTATTCTGAAAAACAACACATCATTTTCTTTATTCTGTAGTGATTATATGTACTTTTGACAGTGGATGAAGCCAGATGTATTGTTACAGTCCTACCACATGATGTCTACAACACGAGTAAAAACATTTGGAATGGATTGAACAAAGCGGTAAAATTTGACATGACTTCCCAAAGATGAGCGTCAAGTGTCCCCAAAACCTCTCCAAATTGCCCAAAACCTCTCCAAAATGCCCAAAACCTCTCCAAATACCTCTCCAAATTGCTCCAAACCTCTTCAGATTGAAACATTGTGCATATCTTTTTCTCCCAGCCATATTCCACTTCTAGAAGCCAATTCTATCAAGGGTGGTAACCTCTGAAACCCCACAAATCCCATATTTTTTATTTACCCATTGTCTCTTGTTGGTTAAGCCCTTCATGTCAGTCCAAAGTTGGAGAGCTTCTGTTCACACACGGTTACTCATATACAGGTTGTAGCACTGCACCTTGAATCAATAACACATAAAATCAATAATTTAAGATTGATTTTATTGTTAAATGCCAGCATCAAATTAAGATGGCTGGGGCATAAGGCACTATGTTATAGCAATTTCCCCAATTAAAAGGGCAACCAGGGGGTGCCTTTTTGAGCTATCACTTCAAATGTATCTTTTCATATATTGCATGTGAAACCTTAGTCTATCAACCTTGTTCTCATTTGTGTCTCACAACAAGGGTCTTTTTTAGTATTCAGCCAATACTGTCCCCACATAATACAGAGCATGGTGCATTGTGTCACTGAAATAAATTACTTCTAACTTAGAACAAACACAGCAATTAGGACAGACAAGGAGCTCTTTTCTTCTTTTGCTATGAAGTATAGTCCATCAACACTCGGTTGATTTTCATTTCACAAAGCTTAACTTGTCGTCATGGAGACAGCAGTAACTGTGGAATACTGGAGCTTGATGCCTCAGTTTGACTTTGACTGATACTGCCATGGAACAAATTATGGGTGTGATGCTATTCTTTTTATTAATTTAAATAATATATTTCTTATATGATTATATGATGTTTTGGATTTCAGGTGTCCTTAACTTTTACTTAGAAATACATGCAGGCTATCCTTTTTTAACAAAAAAATATCATTTGGATTTAATTGTGAGCCAAAGTTAAACACAAATGCATACAGATTCCAGACCTACTGTATATTAAGAGGTCAGTCACTAGCTGTTGGAAAGGAAAATGTGGTCTAATTGGTGGTGGTGCTACTGGGTTGCAGCGGCCACACGACCATCCACACAAAAATGCACAGATCCTAACTATAATTCTGACAATAATTCGCGTATTTACCAAATATTTGGTAAAACCATATTACTTAAAAACAACAGAATAGGTAAACATCTTGGTAGTGGCTATTCCTGGAATTTCATCATTTTTCAGGAAATCAAAACCCTTTTGAATTGACACATTGCATTTCCTTCACCTACATATTTAATTATTTTAGATATGCTTTTGTTGTTTACTGAGTTGATGTTAAGCTCAGTACACTTGCATGATGACAATGCATATAGGGCTCATTGACATTCTAGAGCCAAGGATCACTGACAGGTTTTCACTTATGAATATTGTGGTTGAGTTGGAGCAGCAAGAATGTGTCAATGCCAAATGTGTTGGGCCTTGTTCACATGCAAGTAAATAATTAATCTGCCATTACTTGAGATCCAAGAGAAACTACACGAGCAAAACATGTTCCAATGTGCCTTTAATTGTTGACTTTTTATCTGTGTACATGTGAATGTGATATCTACCTATTATGTTAAAGTTAAATAGCCACAGGTTTTTAACTTTACAAGGTATCTAATTGATCAGATGTTGTAGAAAAAGCCAAGTATGTTTTATGGTTTGTCTCAGGATTACTGCAAAAAGTAAGCCCTTTTGCCCAAACTGTAAAATATTTTTGAGTGACTGAAAAATACTTACTTTTTCATTCTTCTAGTTTAAAGTCCAGTTATGGAAATGTAGTTGGCTTCTTTCAGTATTTTAATAACTGCAGCCTGCAGCACCTGTCAACACTTTAGTGTTAACTCCTGACACATCTTGTGGGAAAAATGATATAAAGCTAAATAAAGCTACCTTAAGCGTCACTGGAAAGTACATTTTGAGTATTCCATGGCAACTGCCAAAAGTAAGTAAGGTGCTGTGAATATAAGTTGGAAAAAGGTTAAGAATGGCGCTTGTTTGTATCTTTCCATGAATTCCACCGGAAGTAATGTGAGTACTCATTTGGCCTTTCCTCCCCAGCCCAGTTTGGTGTCTCAGAGGATGAATATGTGGAAATCCTGGCTATCACTCGGCAGAAAGCAGGAACGTACGAGTGCACCGCATCCAATGAGGTCTCCACAGACGTACAGACCACAGAACTCATCGTCAACTGTAAGCTAACCCTCACTCCATCACCTTAATATCATGGTGATGCCCTGCGTGAAATCAGTCAAATTCTGTTCACAGCATTTTAGGAACTGATAGTTTTGCAGTTCTGACTGATAATATTGTTCATAAACCCTCTTCCGAACCAGGTTTAAACCCTTTTAAACTCCTTGTACTGAACTTAGAATATAAACAGACTGACGCTGACACGTTAGATTATTTAGTTTTTCATTTGAGGCATGCTAAATTCCATGGGATGAAGACACTTTTATCGTCACCTCTAGCCCACCATCTATAACTGACCATGTTAGAAACACCATTGGGCTGAGGTATAAGTTTGTTTGTATGTGTTTCATATGCACATTCTATTCTTAATCAGCCATTCAAATTTTTTACCTATATCTTTGATTATATTTGCAACTCACTGTTGTCCTGTACTGGGGATGTGTTTGTGTAGACCCGCCGACTGTTTCCGAGGGTAAAGACATCGGCGTTGCGCTCGGACAGAGAGCCGTCCTCTTGTGCGAGGCGGAGTCTGAGCCTGCGGCGGAGTTCGAGTGGTACAAAGAGGACAAAAGGTAACGGGCATGTTACACTTTCACCAGATTTGCATCTATGTAAATATCTACCTCAACTAAAACAAAACAAAAATGTCATACATGTAGTTAAGAGTTATGTTTACTCCATCATAGAAAAAATAACCACCGTATATGTTTACTAGAAAAAAGAAAATATAACAGTGTGACTTAAATTTGAGTTAAATAGTCATCAAATTAAAAAAGGTAAACCCAGATATTGAATTTAAGAGACTTACCAGTAATTAAATGTATTAAATGCTTAATTCAGCTTTTTTCTTTTGTTTAAGATACAGACAAGATGGAAAGTCTGCACACCCCTTTCACCTTCTCCACGTTTTATTACATTACAGACTTATACTACGATAGATTGAGTTCATTTTCTGCCTCAAACATCTACACACAATAGCCCATAATGACGAAGTGAAAACAGGTTTAGAAAATATGCAATTACATTTTACTGACAAAAATTGGTTATTTAGGGGTTACATATCTGTACACACCCTTAGACTAATACTTAGTTGCTGCACCTTTGGCAGCGATTACAGCTTCAAGGCGTCTTGGGAAAGAAGCTAGGAGCTTGGCACACTTGTTTCTGGACATTTTTGCCCATTCCTCTTGGCATATTCTTGCACGCTCCGTCAGGTTGATGGGGAGCGTCGGTACACAGCCATTTTCAGCTTTTTCCACAGATGTTCAATTGGATTCAGGTCTGGGCTCTGGCTGGGCCACTCAAGGACATTCACAGACTTTCTCTGAAGCCACTCCTTTGTTCTCTTGGCTGTGTGCTTCGGGTCGTTGTCATGTTGGAAGGTAAACCTTCACCCCAGTCTGAGGTCCAGAGCGCTCTGGAGCAGGTTTTCTTCAAGGATCTCAGTGTACTTAGCTGCATTCATCTTTCCCTCTATCAGGACTAGTCGCCCCGTTCCCGCTGCTGAAAAACATCCCCACATCATGATGCTGCCACCGCCATGCTTCACTGTAGGGATGGTATTAGCCAAGTGATGAGCGGTGCCTGGTTTCCTCCAGACGTGACGCTTGGTATGCAGGCCAAAAAGTTCAATTTTGGTTTCATCAGACCAGAGAATCTTGATTCTCATGGTTTGAGAGTCCTCTAGGTGCTTTTTGGCAAACTCCAAGCGGGCTGTGATGTGCCTTTTACTAAGGAGGGGCTTCCGTCTGGCCACTCTACCATAAAGGCCTGGTGGAGTGCTGCCTGGATGGTTAATCTTCTGAAAAGTTCTCCCATCTCTACAAGGATATGCTGGAGCTCTGTTCCTGCTCACCTCCCTGGCCAAGGCCCGTCTTCCTAGATTGCTCAGTTTGGCCGGGCGGCCTGGTCTAGGAAGATTATTGGTGGTTCCAAACTTCTTCCATTTACAAATGATGGTGGCCACTGTGCTCTTTGGGACCTGTAAAGCTGCAGAGATTTTTCCGTACCCTTCTCCAGATCTATGCCTTGACGCAATCCTGTTTCTGAGGTCTGCAGATAATTCCTTTGACCCCATGGCTTGGAGTTTGCTCTGACATGCACTTGACATGCACTGTCAACTGTGAGACCTTATATAGGCAGGTGTTGGCAATTCCCAATCATGTCCAATCAATTGAATGTATCACAGGTGGACTCCAATTAAGTTGTAGAAACATCTCAAGCAGTATCAGTGGAAACAAAATGCACCTCAGCTCACTTTTGTGTGTCATATGAAAGGGTGTGGACATTTGTGTACATGTGATATTTTACATTTTGTGATTTTTAATAAATTAGCACAAATGTCTAAAAACCTGTTTTCACTTTGTCATTATGGGCTATTTTGTGTAGAATTTTGAGACAAAAAATGAACTCAATCTATTGTAGAATATGTCTGTAACGTAATACAACGTGGAGAAGGTTAAAGGGGTGTGCAGACTTTCCAGCTTGACTGTACATGTATCTTACACCAATACAGATTGTCAGAGCTCATTGAGGTCCAACTCTTGTCATGAAAACCAATGTCCATTGAGTTTTTTTAGAGTGGCTTTTAAAATTAATTTACACCTGGCTCACCAGGAGATTTTAGGTCCCACCCTATCAATGGTTCCGTTTACAAAATTCACCACCAAGTTGAAAATAATATGTTGCATTGTCAGATTGTTGCTTTATCACTACTCCTTCACAGGATCACCAATGAGGTTGAAGGCATTGAGATTGAGAACACAGGAGAAGGTTCAAAGTTGACCCTTTTCAACATCTCAGAAGGAGGCTATGGAAACTACACGTGTGTCACCATCAACAAACTTGGCAATGCAAATACAAGCATGATTGTGTATGGTGAGTTAATTATGTTTATTTGTATCAACATAAATAACATCTAAATGAAACACTGATATGTTCCCATAGGCTAAACTAAAATAAGTGATCATTTCATGGAAAACAATTAATTTACCAGATTCATTGTTTCAATCGCTGATCAATACCAGTTTGCTGTAAAATGAGCGCTGGTGATGAAAATGATTGGGCGTTTCTAATTGGGAGAAAAAAATAAAACAAAAACTGGAATTGGGAATCATTAAAAAATAAATAAACAAGAAACGATAATATGCACAGGTGACACATATAAGGTGGAATTAATTGATGCATATAGGATGGAATTAAATGAACGAAAAACCACAAAACGTGATGATTAAATCCCCCCATTAAGTCCTGCCTGTTTTAAATCTGAATGTCGCGCAGAGGGCGGTGGGAGCAGTAATTTAGCCTTTGCTCTGATTTTCATTTAATTCTGCTTTGTTCTTTTTATTCTTCTGGTATAGAAGTAATTGAGCCCACTAGCTCAACGCTGTTGCAAGGTTAGTACCGTGCATGTATACGCTCTCCCAATTCCTCTACTCACCTGTGTGACCTGCATGCATGGGAAGTGTTGCCATTTTCTCAGAGACCTGGAAAAAATAGGATAACATTGGTAATCCTCAGATAATAATGCCCAGGCCTCAATGTGGTGCATTGGTTAACCAAAAGGTTTCAGGTTCATATCTCAGTGGAGGAACCATTAACCAATGTAATTGCTTCAGCAAATATTCACATGAATATAAATGGCTAATATGTTTAAAAAGTCAGTGTGTGTGCTAAGCAAATAAATTGCCTAAATGCAAGTGACAATTAGATTGTCTAATGATAACGAGGTCTGGGACTGAGAATTAAAGCATAATCGCCTTAAAATGCCAATTGTTATATTGACCGTAGCAAATGAGTTGAATTTAAAATTCATGCAACATATTCATTATATAATCAGGAATGTAAATGTGAACTTTATGTATTTATCTTGCCAAATTGAAAATATAAGCATGCGCTGTCTCGTGTTTCACTATTATCTGTAGCAATTGAAATGGTGAATCTTTTTGAAAATGGTTAATGCTGGTAAATGTTACCTTTACTAATTTCTTTTTTTGTTTTCTCATAATTTAATCATCATGGAACATCATCTGGCACCATTTTTCTTGCGTGTGTTTTTGTAATCTGCATGTAAGTAATCATTCTATTTTTGTTTTCATCAATCCTGTACATATAGTTTTTTTGTGGGCATTAAAATCCCTAACTACAACTTAGCATTTTTCTTTTTTTTTTACTGTTATAATTTGTATGTATTGAATTTCAGTAAGGAAAGTGTTAATTACATGCATGATCTAAAATTAAACAAAACATAACTTGATAAGGCATTATACATCTTCTCTTGAGGTTAATTACCTCGTATTTGATTGTGAGAAACCGCGATCATTTCAATTTGTGGGGTGGAAAAGTATCTGCCTTCTTTTAATAATTACATAACTGTCCCGAAAGGAACACAAGGAGCAGTTGGAGAAATCCACGGGAAATTAGATGCTATTGTATTGCAACCATCAAAGTAAAAGCTTGACATGGCTTTTTGATGTGCAGTTTGAATTTTGATGGGTCCATGAAAAATGAAATGACTTTGCCAGGCGATTTAAAAAGAAACAAAAACTGTTAGAAATTGGATAATGCTATGGTCCTCACATTTTAAAGAACGGTTCATTAAAGTAGCCATTTCCCAGAATTGTGTGAGACATGAGCCTGGACTAATTCAAAATAAATTCTAATTAACTTCCTGACTCACAGTTAAATAAAAAGTATTATGCAGAGAATGTGTTGGAAACACAATTAATAAAATCATCTCTGGTACTTTCTGTGGCAGTAGTAATATGTTCTTTTTTGCAAAGATTTCTGGGAAACATACCAAAGTTGGATGTCTTTTTTTAAAAGCAGTCGCCAATGATGGATTAAGGTTGAAAGGTTTACTCATATAGTCAGTAATATAAGCCCCTCTATAAGTATTGATAAATATATATTCCAATTATTAAGCAGATATTAAAAATTGCTTATATTATTTTCTATCCGTGGTATGTGAAGTAGGTTAGGCAAATAACTGTTCTTCCCCTCTGCTCTCTGGCTCTTGACAGGCCTTCTTATCAGGCCCACAGCTTTTTTCAATTACTGAAGTCAGAGAGATTTTCTCTGGTCTTATACCAGCCATGTCTGTATTGCAGACCTATACAATAATCTCACTGGTCTATGTCTGATATCCATATAAGGGGGAATGGAGAATACATGGATCTCATAGGATGAAGCCACAGTTTTTTTGTCTCTAGAAATATACTAAAAAAGATATTAAGAATTCTTGTGAGTTTATGTAACCAGCTTCCCACATCCGGTTGTGTATATTAAAACAGTTGATGAGTTGATGGGAATTGCTGTCTTTGTCATCTGTTTACCCTTATCAACAAATATCATCACTTTTTGATAAGGAAAACCCTACACCAACCTGTGACTCACTCGTGACGTAGGTCTGTCGGATCACTGCAGTGAGGATATGATGAATAACCTTCCCTGCTCAACCGCTGTCATTCAAGACCTGTTTTAGAGCTGAGATCGCTCAACACACCTCAGTCTCCCAACTTTGCTTTGAATTCTGTGGAATTTCTGTGGAATTCGTTTTCCCCTTGTGCATGTGGGTTTCCTCCGGGTACTCCGGTTTCCTCGCACAATCCAAAAAGACATGCGTGCTAGGCTAATTTGAGGGCGTTGACAGGGCGTAGCTGTAATAGAGCATGCATACTCAATCAACCTACCCTGTATAAATAATGGTTACATTTTAAAAAAATTCCCAACTTGCAAGAATGCTTATTGTGGAACACCATTCGAACTCTTACCTTTGGTGAGTTCTGTATATTGCACTGCTGTTGTTTGTGACATTGTCACAGTTGCACGTGCGGGGCGCTCATTTTCTAAATTAACATTAATCCAGAGCTATGTCACGAGCAGAATAGGACAGGAGAGACTGAATGGATGAGCTATACTTTCTATCAGGAGGTTCAGAGAGCCTGGGAGCTGAATTTGAAGGAGATTGTTGTTCACATTAAACGACTGTCAGAGGCAGATGTGCACAGTGATCAGGCCAAGACTGGAGATTTTCTTAGGATCCACACACACTACGTCTAAAAGTGAAAGCACCAGATAATTTTCAAGCTCCTAAACCACAAGTCGGATGGGTCAGTTAGTGGAGCAGATAATGGAAGGTATTGTGCATTTTATGACTAAAGCATGAAACTTTCTTCAGTGTTTTTATAAACCATGAAGTTTATTTTCAGACGTGGAGGCATTTCAGATTTGACCTCTGGGACTAGCCAGAGGGTGAACAAATTTCAGGCTGTTAAATTTCTATTATTTTTTCTCACTTTTTCGCAGGCATTAAGGTGGTATACATCAATTATGTTTTATTTTACGCTCTTATTACACATAGATTGCACAGAACTGCTGTAGACTCTGTTTTAACAATGTAAAACATGAACAAATGGGGAAACCCCCCGCCCACCCCCACCCCCACCCCCACACACACAAAAAAAAACACAAAAAGTGAACTTCACACAAGGTAGATTTAACATGTTCAAGAGCAATGTTGTTGTCATATCATCATCTCTTAACCCACCCTATGATGACATTATCAGTTCAGTATGGTCATGTGTGTCATTTCTAAGCCTAGCAGTCTCCTGAACAGTGCACTTGAGGGCAGCCTTTTTGCACTTGCAGTGCGTAGTACACCCTTTCTTACAGCCACAATGGATAAGTCCATAGCAGCTCTGTGAGACTTCTGGAAGGGTGGTCCACAGTGGCTGCCATCCCGTTACTTCCTTCACCCAGCCCCAATCAGAAGGGCTTGGCAGCTCAGGGTCAGGTACTAAAGCATTGCTCCAGACATTAGCCTGATAGGTGGCCCACTTAATGTGTTGCTCTAGTCTTTGTGGGTGGGATGTTTTCCAGAGCTCTGGATTTCTGAGTGAAGAGCTTTCTTGCTTCATTCACCTCCATCAGCACCACAAAGCGCTCCAACAGTGACTTGGACAGCTCACTCACATCACCTGGCATCTGCTTGAGCTCATTGAAGGCCTCAGTCACTTCAAGGGAAAGCCTCCCAAGTCTCCCATGCAGTTTTCATTTCTCTTCCAGCAGATGCTAATGCTGTGTCACATCCCGTAAGTGTGTGGAACAATGAGAGAGTGGCACAGGTACTTGGATCCAGCTTGTTAGTCACTTCATGAACCCCTATGTATCGGAAGCTAGTGCCTGTACCAAGAGCTATCCACATTTCCTCTGGTTTGATCTTCCTCAACATGGCCACAGCCATGACAACGTCAGTGTACAGTACTACAGTACACTTCTACAGTACGAATAGTCATCTTCTTGCAACCCTTCTGAACAGCATCGGAAACATGCAGAAGCAAGCGTGTGTCTGCTTCCTCGTGAGAACATGGAGTGAGGTTCGTCCTGTCAGACTGGGCAGGAGAGCAGAGCACCTTCTTCCCGTGAGTCGCGCAGACTTCTTTTCCATCATCTACTGGGACGCAAGTGACTTGTTGGGAGAGGAATCCAAACAATTTTGTTTTGTTCCCATCAACGCGCAGGAAGTCTTTACTATCAAAACGGCTCGTATTCTCAAGCTGGGATTTTGCATACGGCACGAAGACACTGTCTGCATAGCCCTGGAAGGTCTTTGCTGTACCAGGATTCAGCATCTGGACCACAGCTGCACCATCAAGGAACACAGCATCAATCACAGGAGCAGGTTGTGAATCAATGTCATCAGTCTTTATGTGTACCTACTGGTGGCCTGATTGACCTGGCAGGGCATTACAAATTTCCCCCTGTTTCTACTTGGCAGAGAGCACAGAGTTCCCAGTTAGTGGGGCAATGCAGCTTGGAATGCTTATATGTAGAAGGTTGGGCGAGATCAATCAGTATATGGCGTTTGGACATGGTGACAAAGAAAGAAGCACACACCAGAAGCAGGAAAAAAGTGGTAAGAACAGAAGGTGTTGAAGTGTCAAAGTCTATGGTTCTATAGGCTTCTACCACCACTAGAGTTCTGAAGAGTGCATACAAGCTTGCTGAGGCATGCAGAGGGATTATCCTGTAATGCACAAGAACATACCACAGTGTAAGTGTATATTTATATTGTTTTATACATTTTTATGCAGCAATACTAAATTTTGGCAAAGATATACATAATTATAATGCAGAGTGATGGGGAAAAAACTGGAAAAATGCAATGCTGAGGTCAATGACCTCTCAAGGTCACCAGAGGTCAGATACAAATTCATGTCTGAAATAAAACCTTGGGGTATGTAGATTATATGCTGAAACTTTCATACTTTAGTCATAAAATGCACAATTGGTTTGCCTATCTGCCCCACTAAGTGTGTATTTAGTAAATAATCTTTTTGATCTAGAAAATGGCTTGCTATGGATAATAATGGGTTGTACGGTATTTTTTTCAGAGGAGGTTTCTCTAAGACAACAGGTGAGGCAGTGCTTCACCAAAAAAAGGGGTGAAAACGAACATGCATATCACACAATCACACACACAACATAGGCTTTCTTTAATATTGAATCATTACCGACTTTCGACTTTCCTTTGGGAAGCTAACAAAAAGTGCTTAGATTCAAAAATATGCCTTGTATCTTTTTATATAGTTCTGTGCTTGTATCGTTAAAAAAAAAGCGCCACCCTTTTACTTTTAAAAGGAACTTCAGTGAGGCACAGTGTCTGACTGCTTCACTTGTCCATTGGAAATCAATGGGGGACTTTATAAGACATGATTGGATAATTGTGGATTATGACGTGTTTTTGAGCCCACCCGTGAAGTACTGCCTCACTAAAGTATTCAATAGAGTTCCAATGGCGCATGTTCTGGTGCGCGTTCTCGTCCTGATGATTGACATAATGTCTATCCGTTCAGAACGAGTTCAGCTGTCCAGCAATATAATCATGTTCACCGCCAATTTCGAGTAGACCATTACTGTGTTACTGTATTAGAGAGGGAGAAAGAGAAAGGGAGCGAGAGAAATGTATTAAATTTTTATGGTTATGGCGTTGTCAGTGGTGATTTATATTGTAAATAGTTACATTTTTTATCGTGTTGTAGCGCTAATAGCAAGCTAATTGCTAACGTTAGTGATTTAACTAACGTTGTCATAAAATTTCTTCTTACCGTGAAAATCGCCAACCTGTTTACATTTTGGGACAGATGTTAAGGTAAATCTATCACCATGGCGGCACTTTCGCCACAAGTCAGCAATTATACCAAAAAATAAAAAGGCTAGTCTGTTATTACATACCAGTTTTTGCCAAAGCTGCATAATAGCTATGATAACGCGAAGCTCTCAAAACTATAACAGCGTGGAAACCCTTTAAAAAAAAAAACTAAATAAAAACCGTAGCTAGGCTACATGTATGGCTATGGCTATGGCTATGACAACTTTAGGACTAAACAGGTGACATTTTAGTTTATAAAACTCAAGTAAGCTAACTTAGATATCCAGTGAGCACAAGTGGCTTGCAGAACTAGAACTAGTGGCTTACACTTTTTTAGCAGCATTTTTTCTGTAAGTATAAACCGAACTATTTAAAAAATATATTATTTATTTATTTAAGTATGAGCCAAAGTATGTCTCCCTAGTGTGTCTCCCTGTGGCACAGCCAGTAGCACGGGTTAGCTATTATTCCCACGCTCTCTCGAGCAGTATGCATGTTTGAGACAAATGCAAGACTTCCCTGGACCGAATGCCACATGCGGTTTATTTAATTAAAGTATATTAGAAGTTTTGCACAACAGCATGTAAGGACCCTGTATTTCATGCTTTACCACACATGCAAAACATGGAACTGATGATGATGAATACCTCTTGTTATTCCATCAGTGGCAATTGATTGCATACCTTGTTGCCCCCTTGTGTACCCCAGGTCACATTATGAAGATGTCTTTGGAATGTATTTTATTCATTCAAAAAAGACATACATTGTTTTGTATTGGTCTCATGCAAGAATAGGGATCTATGTTCATAAAAAAATTATGAACAAGTCTTGCTGTCATCCATTAAAGGAAAATAAAATGTATGTATAATGTATAAATATTATAAATGAGCAATGCATAAGATCTGTGATAATTCTTAGTCCCATTACATGTTCATGTAGTGCTGAAAAATAGTTCAAGCAAGCTAATATTTATGTTCAGGCAGTTGGCACTAACATGGTAAAACCAGGATTTCATCTAAGCCATAGGGAGTACTACAGAACTCAGCCAAGTGTACTACACAAACCTCAGCCAAGCATGCGTACAGGACCTCCATACTGCATACTCCATTTTACTGCACCATATCTACCCAGCCCTATTTAAAGACTGATCCTAATGACTTAATTTACTCCTGTCACTGATACTGCAGTTAACCCCATTCCAACACATGTACCTTCATCGGGTTGAGCCACACACACACACACACACACACACACACACACACACACACACACACACACATTACATTTACATCTAAGTATCTAGTATATAAGCCCTGGCTACAGCCTTAGAATGCTTTTTTTCTGTAGGCTAAATGCATTGTGAACATGATTCACTTTAGGCCTCCTCCTGTATGTCACAGAAAACCTTAGCTGTGCTGTAACACTGTCTCATCTCTAAGCACATTACAGCACTGCTGTTGCTGAGCATCTGTGCAGTGCAGATTAGCTTCTGTACAACACTCTGCAAATAGGACTGACTTCTTTGTATCACACACAAGGTTTTATTCTATGAAAAGATGATGATGATGATGATGATAATCTGAAATGGTTCAACAAGGCACATTACAGACAATGTGAAACAGCTGGTTTGAATTGACCAAAATGACCATTAAAGAGCTACTGCTAAAGCATTCATCATAGAGAACAAACTCTATTAGCATAGCAAACAAATTACCTTACTCTTTTGCTTGTGAACAAGCACATGGGCACATCTCAGGTAATATTTCAGCAATGAAAACAGATCTGCGATAGCGAACACAGTCATGTAAATACTACTGTTCTAGGCCATTTTCCTTCAGTATAGTGTGATTCTGTTTGTAGTGATGTCCTGCTAGTCTATTTTGTGTATTATTTCTTTAATACAATCTCTCTTTTAGAAAAGACAACATTTCTCATGGCATCAACAAATTATGCCATACTGAAAGGTTTGTTGTGAGTACGGTATCACATCTAATGCCCTAAACTAATTAAAATAATGGAAATAAAATAAAAATAAAAAACTAACAAACAGAAAATAACAATACTAACCATCCTTATCCAACATGTTGATTCTGCAGACAAGCTGCAGATAAGGCAGCCCAATTAGCTGGGTATGACGCAGAGATTTTACTTTTTACTTATACTGCCCATCCACTGCCAATTAAGACTAGGGTCATGATGATTGAAGCTATCACAAACTTTGTACACACAAAAAGTTTGTTCATACACATGTACAGATTTATGCTATCCTGTAATATCATATTTTTTCACTAACAAAGTTTGGTGCATTTATTCTGGAACTTACCAATCATTGTTTGTGAAGACACAAAATAACACTTACATTTGCCGTAGCTACAGACAGATTGACTGAATCCAGGCCTTCATCTTTTTTGTCCTGGGGAGAGTATTGCTATGGTGAAGAGCTCTGTGGCACATCACGTTGCCACTTTACATAAAGCCAGGCAGGAGAAAGAGCCCCACTGTTTCTGTAGCACTGATGTGAATATTTGCTGTCCTTGACAGGGCCTGGAGCAGTGCAGGATGGGAACAGTAGTGCCGTGGGAATATACACCTCCGCCTGTCTACTCCTTGTGGTCTGTGTTCAGCTTCTGCTCAGGTTTTGATACAAAATTGTGTTCTGGAGGGCAGCTGGACATCCCTGTGATTTAATTTTGTTCTCACATCCCTCCCCTGGCACAACAGACTGTTGTACATTTTGTGCAAGGGGGGCAGCAACCATTATACGTCATTTCCCAACTCCAAAAGATCTCAAAATTAATCATGTAGAAGTGGGAAGGTGTAAAGGGTGGTGAAATTGAAAGCTTAGACTTAAGCTGCCTGCTGTGTTGCTGCAACCCAATGCCCATTCTTTTCTGGACTCACAGTCGTGGTCATCTTTGCTTTCACAAAATGTGTGAATATACATATACAGTATGGATTATTGGGTATATTTCACCCTCCCACTTTGTGATTGGTCTTTTTTGTTGGCTAACTCATGCGCATCTTAATTTTAATGCATCTTAGGCAGCATTATTTTGCTGGATATTGAAACGTCCATGCAAGAGATCCATGTTTGCTTTAATCCATTTGTTGAATTACAATATGGTAGAATTGAATCTAGACTTATTCTGTCTTTTATTTTTTGTTTGTTTGCTTTTTGTACCTAAAGAGAACAGTATTGTGCTTGGGAAGAAAAATATACTGTTACTGAGTAAGATTGTTCCCCCCACAATTATGTAAATGGTGTTACTTTTAATGTGGTGTGCAGTGCACTATGCTAATTTTTTGTGTTATTGATAATATTTTAAGAGAGCTGTTGATATCAAAAGGTTACTGTAGATGTTTTGGTAAATCTCAAATATAGGTTCAGCTATGAAAAGTTGTGCTTTCTCAGAAATGATGTCTCGAGCGTATTTTTCAATTTAAATCTCTCACAGGAAATGTACAGATTAAATATGTCATAAGGTCAGTTATTGGTTATTCAAGCAGTGCCAGCAATAGCCTGACTGATTTAAATAAAGCATCACATGTTTTATGTTCTTTTCAACATACTATGACATGGGTTCAATCAACATTTGTCACTGAATTGTAATGAAGTATATATTTGTTTCTTCAAAGACACTTATTTCAGTTAATTTCAATACATTTTGATAGGGGTTAACTTGTCAAACAGTTTGCAATGGAAATAAATAAAACATTTGTCGTTATTAAATACATTAATGACACATGTTGATAAGTTTGAGATTTGCACTAAGGTAGTTTTACTACTGGAGCTCAATCATAAGATGACATCACATTTGCCCAAATTGAGAGCAGTGACCCTTAAAAGTTGGAGTATAAATATTATTCTAAATATTGACAGTATTATAAAATTGTGAGAAAAGAAATGTGTGTAACCATAAATATCAATGAAATACAAAAGACTATAGTCTCAGTCAGATGGATGAGAAATCGTTTGTATTCAACAGCCACGGTAAAATAAATGAATGTAAATATGTTTGAACACTTTTATGATGAAAGCTCTATTCTCCTGTTGAAAAAGTTAAAAATGTTCTTTTTTTCATTAAGAGTGATGAGAAATCAGCTTTATTGAGCAACCAGTGTGAAATAAATTAATGATGTGTTTAAAGACTTTTATGTAAAAAATAATCAATTTCACTGGAAAATCTATGAAAGACATAAGGCTATATAGCCTTATGTCCAAAAAGAGAAAAATGCAAAAATCATAGATGTCTTTTTTCCCCACTCAGATGGGTAAGAAATCATGTTTATTCAACAACCTTGGTAAAATAAATGAATTAATGAAAATGTGTTTGCAGATTTTTATGATGAAAAATCTATTCTCATGTCAATAAAGTGAAAAAATGCAGAAATCCTAAAGTTGTGTTTTTTTTCCATTTAGATGGTTGAAAAATCATCCTTTATATAGAATAAATTAATTAAATCATATTTGATGAAAAATTCACTGGAAAATTGGTAAAATACAAAAGGGAAATATGCAAATGTCATAAATGTGTGGGGTTTTGTATAATAATTCATATTTATTCAACAGACATGATTAAATACGTTTTAAAAAATGTGTTTGAATACCTTTATGATGAAAATTAGATTTAACTGGAAAATCAGCAAAATGCAAAAGGCTCTATATACTCTTACATCCAAAGGTGCAATAATGCAATAATCATACATTTCAAATGTTTCCACTCCATGCATGACAATTTATCTTTATTGAACAGGCATGATGAGACAAATTAATCAAAATGTGTATGAAAAAAGAAAAATCACAAAAAAAAACACAAAAAGCTAATGTCAAAAAATATTTAGAAATCCTATATTACTGCTTTTTACACTAACATAGATAAGACATCATCTTTAGTCAAAAACCATGGTGAAACCATGTTTGTAGACTCATGATGAAAAATCTATTTCACTGGCAAATCAATAAAATATGAAAGACTAGAGTCTCATGCCCAAAACGTGATATGTCTATCTCACTGGATAAATAATAAAACACATAAACAATAAAATGTGTTTTAAAACATTTGAGAAAAAAAGATGGGGGGGTGGGGGGGCAAGTCAGCAGATGGAATGGAAATCATATTTATTCAAAAACTATTGTGAAGTTAATGAAAACAAAAGTGTATCAAGGCATTTATGCAAAAAAATCTATTTTGCTGGAAAATCATGAAAATATGTAATACTACACAGTACAGTCTGTAAGTATTTGGACAGTAATACTGTTGTTTTGGCTCTGTATTCCAGCACATTGGATTTGAAATGAAGCAATGAATATGAGGTTAAAGTGCCGCTTTAATTCAACGGTATTTACACACATATCCAGTGATCCATCTAAGATTTAACTACATAGTCCCCCCATTTTAGGGGAACAAAAGTAATTGGATAAATGAACATAATCTTAAATAACGTCATCACATTTAGTACTTGGTTGCAAATCCTTTGTATTCGATGATTGCCTGGAGTCTGCGACACATGGACATCACCAGACGCTGGGTATGTTTCCTGGTGATGCTCTGCCAGTCCTGTATTGCAGCCATCTTCAGTTCCTGTTTGTATCTATTCTTGTCAGAATTCTTGTCTTCAGCAAGTGAAACGCACGTTCAATTGGGTTAAGGTCGGCTTGGGTTGCTTGGCTGGCATTGACACTTCTTTGATCTTCATATTGAGACAACAGCAACAGACTCCAAATGCAAATTCCACACCTAGAATCAACTCTAGACCTTTTGTTATCTCTCTTGTGCACGGACATTATGAAGCAACAAAGCACAGCTGGCCAAGAAACCGCTGCGCAGCCAATTCTCAAATTTTCTCTGCCTCTCTAAAATGGTGGGACTATGTACACAAAAGGGCGGTAATTCCGACACAGATCACCTGATATGGATGAAAATACCCTCAAATTAAAGCTGACCAGACCATCTGCAATTTAACCTCATATTCATTGTTTCATTTAAAATCCAAAGTGATGGAGTACAGAGCCAAAATCAAAAACAATACCATTGTGAAAAGGTGGCAGTGCTGGGCTTTTGTGTACAGCTAGTATTATAACTGATCAAAATTGTCAGTATCTTACTGCAATTTGAATGTGACCTGAAATGGGCTATAATCAAGGACTCGTATAATAGCTGAATTGACATTGTACTGAATTGATACCAGGAGTGTATGGTATCTGTACGAATCATGCCTATTAATGCCCTTGTACTGGTGTTCTTTCACGTATGGAAATATATTCATTTTGAGATAAATATTAAAGCATTACAGGACTGAAGAATTAAAACAAAGGGAAAATATCCCATTTGTGATGATAATAATAGCTGATTACCCGCCAAATTGTATTAAAATGATAATTAATCACCATCCCACACGTTCAGAGTACCCTGGGTTGCTGAACAGATGTCCATTTCCCATTCTGTTCTCGTCCTGCAGATTTTGGGCTTCTCAAAATGTGCCCTTGCACGAACATATCTTGAACTATCTCTTGAAGAACATTGGGAGTTTCACAAGGGTTTCCAGAAACTTGTCGTGGCGCGCATAATATGTGAAATGTGTCGGGAGTGTCTTGAGATGTGAAGAATCTGTACAATGTGATAGTGCTGACATTAAAACATTATGGTTAACACCGTATCTGTGGTTGAAAGTATAGAAAACCTATGGAAAAAAAACACTGCATGCATTTCTTCTCTTTCCCCCATCATAAAATATATATCCAAATATGATTGATTGATTGATATTTTTCTTGCATTGCTTGGATGCTGCCGTCTCATTATGAGCTGACTCAAAGCTGTTTGGGATGATGTTAAAATATCACTTTATATTTAACATATCACTTTTATTTTATTCAGTGGTTGGAGACATTACCTGCAATCATTCAGTTTAATATGACAACATTCTTTTTGCAGCGGAGGCCATCAAGATGTTATGATATTTGTGTCTCAAAATGATTAATCTACCTCAAGGGCAGCACTTGCTCTGCAAACTGCATGTAACATTTTTCGTTTACACTGTCTCTGATTCTTGGAACCCAATATATGAGAAGTATAGCTTTCTATAACTTGAGCTTAAACATTCAAATGACAAAGTTATGATTTTTTGTGGGAAATGATAAATGTTGGATATGATACTGCAGATCAATCTAATCAACACAATCAATACAGCTTTGACAGCTTGATTATTCCAATAGTTATATTGTTTACCCTGGGGGAAGGCGGGGGTTCCTAAGTGCACGATCAAGTATATCAAGAGGTCGATGTCTTCATGACATGCTTTTTTGGACAAAACAAATGTTCATGTTATATCTTGAAGAAGTACTTGAAGTATCACATCTCAAAATGGGTAATTCTGAGGAAACTCAGCCCTGATGTCTCAGTGGATTAAATGCATCTATAATGGTCTAGGAATTGATAGGTATTACTGGATTTCCATGTGCAAGGCACTAGTCCAAAGTATATCTATGTGTCACAGTATTTAATTGAATCCTGCCTGTGTCAGTCAGGGGCATTTCTAGACTGCTTTGATTGGGGGTATGAAGAGGTGCTGGTGGGGCACAAGGGGGGGATGAAGTAGCAGGGGGTTTCTGGGGTTCCTCCCCCAGAAAAAATTTAGCCTTTTAAAACAAATTTCCTGCATTTCTACACAACCTCACACAGGGCATTTTTTTTAAATAAAATGTTTAACTTATTAACATTTTGAAGATTTTTTTTTTCCAAAGCCCTAGATGAGATTTGAGATGCTTTCATATAAAGCTAAAGCATAGGCTAATCAGTATATTAGTGTATATATTTTTAAAACCCATCTCCACCCCCCTCATCTTATAGGAGGACAACCTTATGTATGACCAATAATACCAAATTATTACCTAATCTTGGAAACAAGTATATATATATATTTTTATTTTATTTTATTTATTTCAGATTTTTTTCCTATTTTCTCCCAATTTGGTAGCCAATTGAATCCCTATTCTAATTCAATTCCCCCCATGTAGCAACCGCTAGAGAATCACTGCTGCACAACCCCGTCAGCCGGTAGTAGAGCGGAGGTCGCCACGTTCTTTTTCAGAGCGCGACTCCTCCAAGCCTGACTGTGATTCCAACACGCCCGGGGCCGCTATATGCGCAGCGATTCTCTCTGAGCCCCTCCCCCCACCCGGGAGCAGCCGCCAATTGCCGCTCCCACAGGGTACCGGTCATGCTCGGTTCTGGCAGGACCAGGGCACGAACCCCGATCCTCTGAGTACAACTGCACCGACTGAAAGTCAGCGCTCTTACCGTTGTACCACCGCGAGGCCCCGGAAACAAGTATATTAAAGATGAGCTATATTCCTTCATCATTTCAGTCTCTTTGTGCTATTTTCTATTTACATGTGAAACTACTACTACTGTAACTGGCTCATCATTTCAATTTATATTTTAGCCACTCCACTGACTAGCCGACACACAGCAGTAGGCTAGCTAACACACACACACACGGGCGCCGCACACACAAGTGCAGCCAGCTAGTGCAATGCTGCAGGTGTTTTATAGAATCGCAGCTATAACAACTAGGCGAGATGCAACATGTAATCAATCTATTTAAAAGTGCGATTTGCGCCCCTATTCTCAGCTCACTGAGTAAGCTAGGCTAGCGAATATTATATCCTAAGCAATGCGTAACAGTTACAGTTATCAAGAAGAGACAGCATAGATTGATCAAAGAAACTGACCTCTTTCTCTCTCGTTGCGTCTCCATGTTTTATATGGCCAAACCAACCAATCAGATATTAGAAAAATATATTATTTCGATTTTTATGATTTGCCAAATCGTCTGTTGCTCTAATAGCCTACTGACGGTGCTGGGCGCCGACTTCATATTCGGATTTTATTTTTTCTCGATTTGGCTTCAAAATGGCTAATAGAAAAGCAGTGCATTTTTTGATGACCAATGACAAAATTACAGAAAAATATGAACGCTCAAAAAAATTGCTATAACAGTGATTTTTTTCAGAGTTTTCATTGGATGGGCAGATGATTCCTCTGGGTGGGCAATGCCCACCCCAGCCCACCCGTAGACACACCCCTGGTGTCAGTTCTGATTAATAGCTCATAATGTGTCTTTATTGTCACCCAGGGAGATGTTGTTTTAGTTGGCAAGATATTCCTTGCCTAATCTATCGTCTGGCACTCGTTAGTTATGCATGCATGCATCTGATGTCTGGTAAAGCACGCATTATTTGTTTTTTATGAAATATCTTTTAAACCCAAAAGGTTTGTGTGATATTTAAAAACAGTAAGAAACATTCTGTTTCTTCTGTTGGATTGCAATGGTGTACCTGCTCCCCATTTTATGAGTCCATTATTGCTACTCCAGTAAGCACAGTGATGTATTGACTTGAATACAGCATTTTCTCCAAGCACTCATGAAATTGTCAAGCCTGTGATCTTTTAACATGCATCAGAGGGGGATACAAATCCACTCATCACGCTCTTTACCTCCTGATGGGGCCTGCACGCCGCCCTCCGCGGTGTCTTATCTGTCATGATGACCGTCCGGCGCCATCGATTTCTGCGGCCCGTGAAGCTGTGGCCCTGACCTCCGCGGCTCTGCAGCTGTCTGTTCACTTCTGAACATGAGGGCGGGGTGCGCCACAGCACCGGGCAACTTTATTTTTATCGTTGCCGGCCCGGTGCTTTTGACCTCTCAGTTTAGTTTTAGTGTATTTTTATTTTTTTCTCACAAAGGGACAAAAGGTTCTGCCTTTTTAAGAAGGAAAGCCTGTCATTCTCCTGAGTTAAATGTATTGTTTGTTTAATTATTTAAAACTTCAGAAGAGATTCAGTAATTGCACTTTGCATTACTTTGCATTACATGTAACTGTCATCGCCTCCTAATACATTGCAGCAATGACTGCAGACCTGCTCCCCAGCTACAACATACCACCTGCTGAGTGCAGGAGTCAGCCTTTAAATGTCCTTGTGTGCCAAGACTGGGAGGTCAATATCCACAAGGGGGAAAAAAGTATATATATATATATATATATATACACACAAATCCCAACTCCAAGAAAGTTGGAAAAGTTTTTTTCACATATATTTAATTGAAAACGGTACAAAGAAAATATATTTTATGTTACATCTCATAAACTTTATTAATTTTTATAAATATACGCTAATTCCGAATTTGATGCCTGCAACACGTTCCAAAAAAGTTGGGACAGGGGCAAAAAAAAAAAACTGGGAACTTCAAAAAACACCTGTTAACAGGTGAACAGGTGATGCTATTATGACTGGGTATAAAATAATACCAAAATGTTTATTCTCTTATTTTCAGGTACTATTACAAGCAATACCATAACCTCTCTGCATTTGAATGGATCTCTATTGGAATTGAGGGGTGGGACTAGATTAAGCTGTAAATTAATTTTTGAAATCACTGCTTTTTGCTTTTATGTGCATTTTACATATACTGTCACAACTTCGTTGGAATTGTGGATTGTATATAATATAAAAAATATAAAATATAAAAAAGAAAGAAAGCCTTGTGCATTATATGGATGGATATGTGTTAAAGTATTCAGCAGCAGCACTGTACCAGGAATTAAACCTTGAAACAAATGCAGTTCCATAATAAAGTTCTCATCTTAAAGTGTACGTGCAAAAGGAGTACTCAAGCAGAATGGTTATTGTTATCTTTATTTTTATAAGTTATGATTTGCCATCAGTATACTTTCTTTGCAGTTGTGTGGGTCAGTAGCAATGCTAACCACAGCCCAAATAATAATAAATATTCCAAATATTACAAGAAGGATAAGCAGTTGCCTGCATGCTGTTCTTTATAGAGTAACAACCAATATATTATATATTATTTAAAAAAACACTTCATCCCATGCCAAAAAAAACAAATTCGGTGGTAAACAGAAAACATTTGAGGAAAACATTCAAGTATGCAATCAAGTAACTTTTGAACAAGATTTCTCTTTTGTAGTGCACAAAGTATATTTTGCACAATGTTCCCTCTGCACACGGTCTTTATTAGTTGGTGACGACCCGTGTGATCAGTAGTATGTGGGCTTTTCTTTTGCATTGTCTACTTTTACTCTGATTTCATCGAACCTGCAATTATCTTGAGTGTGCGTACAGGCTATTTTGTTCTATGCATAGACAGGCGACCCATTATTTCAGTTATTCATCACAGAAACTATTAAACCATTAGCTTTCAAGATCCCAGTTCCAAAATATCTTTGTGTCTACAATGGGAGGGGAGACTGATCTATTTACTTATGACCTACTTCTCTAACCAAAGCTTACAGTTGGAGCTTCTTTTCTAAATCCTCAGGACTTCCTGGCTACAGAATAAATCAGGATTAATAAGCAATGATGAAAATTTATGACAACTTCTGATGCACTTGAATAATTTAACTGTAAAACATAAATCATTAATAACCTGTTATTATTTGAGTTAGGAAATAAACTATTTACTGTAACGCTTACCGTGTTTTACCGATACCATTGTTCAAAAAGCTGAATTGTTTAAACCGTATAAATTGTAAACATCCTTGATTTAAACCACAAGCGGCTTATTTACCACCACGAATTTATGATTTTGGTTTAACCCACAATATTACCATGCTATTCCAGGATAACATATTGTTTACCCAGGTGGTTATTACCTAAGGTTGTTAAAACAAGAAATAGAGTAGATATCTCTCCCCCGGTGTAAAGCCACCCCACACACAACATGTGCACTTCACTAAGTGCCAGCATGACGGAAACAAATGGTAACTGATGAGGGCCAATCTTCAGTTCTCTCTCTAGCAGGATCAGTATTTTAGAAAACCACACTGACGCCTTATTTAGTATGTCTAGGGAACTAATCGAGTAGTCAGTATTTTCCTTGAAGCTGGTTCTGGGCTATCACTCATCAGTGAAACATTACGGCAACACGTACCTACATTGAAACAGCACCCTCTACGTAAGAACTTTCAAACTGCACATACTCTCAAGGGTTAAACATTCTTGGCTCACTGACTGTGACATTGGGCCTTGGCACACACTTTCTCAGTACAGATGTATTTGTTGTTAGGGACTCGAGACAAGATGTCCTAACCAGGTGTAATTTTCTCAAGCCTCATGGTGCCTCAATTGATATATACTCCGATACCTTAGACTTTAGGAAGGCACAATTCCCCTTTTAAGCTCTTCCTAAACACTGCCCATCCGTGGTTATCATCACCAGTTTAATCTCTCTCATATGATCCCAGTCAGCAACACCACCTGTAGGCTAACTCACCTGTAGCCTTTTTTATTCATACCGAATTTATGATTGTTGATTGAACAATTTAGCATGTTAGTGTTTGCATACTAGACGGGTGTACCTAATAAAGTGGCCACTTTGCGTGCGTGTGCGTGCGTGTGTGTGTGTGTGTGTGTGTGTGTGTGTGTGTGTGTGTGTGTGTGTGTGTGTGTGTGTGTGTGCACGTCCGTGTCCATGCGTGTCCTCATTATTTGTTATTTCAAAGGATGCTACGAAAATAACATTTCCAGCTGGATAAGCTATCCACCAGATTTTAACCTTGCAAATTACTGTAAATAATGAATAACACAGTTGCCAGGCTGCATTTTGTTTCTGTTTTACCACGTGAAACCACTAGGTAATTAACTGACAAGTTAGTTACTATGAACTGGAAAGATCCAGTTTCCAGTATACATACTATATATTGCACACATCCACTGCAGTTGTAAGAGGCCACATTTTTCTTTGTGGAGCAAAATGAAGACTTGATGAATTACTGTGAAGATTTCTGGCCTGGAAGCCAAAACGGTGCTTGCATTTTACCATGCTCAACATGTTCACATCAGCAAGCATGGATACAATGTCAGGGCTGTGGCATTTTGGTCGAAGATTCTTTTTTAGAGGACATACAGATACATGATTAATGAGGTGACCGTCCACTTTCTGCCTCGACTACCAAGCCTTTGTTTAAGGCCAAGAAATTGCCGTTTTGCACCTGAAGCACTGGAAGTGAAACACTTTGTTTTAGATACAGCATGTTCTGCATAACAAGGAAAGTGACATCATAACAAACTGAAAGCATATTACACTGCTTTTACACATTTACCCTGGTTGAACATTTAATCTACTGCCCAAACGTTTATTATTATTATTATTATTATTATTATTATTATTATTATTATTATTATTATTATTATTATTATTATTATTATTATTATTATTATTATTATTACTATTATTGCTGGCAGACTGATATTCTCATTGAGGGTGGCTTGTATAGCTTGGATTTCACATTAGACCCTGTTGCAGATAGATAAACAAACCTCAGAGTTTCCCTTAATAATATGATCTGGGTCAATTGATTACATCCCATTGTCCTGAATCCTAATGCCAACAGTGGCCCAAAGGTAACGCGCAGTTGACCATTTAATTGGCAGGCTTTGGTTGGCATGATTCTTCCCATTTCATTGTGCAATTTTGACTCCTCTGGTCGATCAGGTACCTGATGTCTGTCTGCACCAGCTGAATAAAAAGTGGAGTCCTGTGAGGCTCAGCTGGTGGACTGCAGAGTGAAGAGGAGCACCAGCTGGCTGCATACACTTCAGTGGACACAGACACAAGTCTTTGATTGGGCACACTGAATTTTATGGGGGGGTGTAAGATTTATTTTTTAATTTTTACTTTTCTCTGCTCTGCCTCATTCACAGGTGAACCAACGTGGCCAGTTGTTTGAGCCGAGTTGTATGTTGTTTGTTGACTGATAGCAGGGCACTAATTAAAGTCGGCGGTTGTAAAGACATCGTTGTGTCAGGGTTATGTTCTCAATTACGAAGTGGTGAAGGTCTCGTCTATAGCTTTTCATTTTTTACTTTAATGAAGTCTCCAGAACCTTTGCAGTTGAGTTGCAATGCATTATCCTCAAGCAAATTCCTTGTTAAAAATTGTATGTGAGATGTTTGCGTGCTCTGATCATGCATTTTATCTCTGTTTACTGAAGGTAGTGTGAGTAATTGAGGTTGTGTACTTGAGAAAACAGTACATCCTGTTATTTATTTCTTTTTCTGTGGGAAGTGGGAAGCAACAAGTCACAAATGAAATGTTGAAAGACAAAATATCCCAACAGCTGGGGTATGATGATATATTTGCATAACATGATCCCATACTCTCATTTTTCACCTGATAATCAACTTTTTCTAATGATTAGATACAAGTTGGGAATAGTTCACTTGCACCAGCAGTGCAATTTAGAAAATGACTGTGATTAGTGAGCCATGTTATTGTGGGGCAGAAACATTACACAGCTCAAAAATAAAGCTTTATTTTCAGGTACCCAGGTCTTGTGGTCAGTGTGGTGGCATTCTTTTTTTGATATCATCTAACCTTTTAGTACCATAAAGTATCACATAAGTTAATTACAATACAGCAAATTACCATAATTATCACTAAGTAACTAGGTACAGCTATAACAAGATTGACATGACTGGCCTGGTATGGTCATGTCATAAGACATACGTCCCTGTCAAAGACCATCTTACAGGGGACAGTGGAGGGAAAGCGGAGAAGAGGCAGGCAGAGAAAGTCCTGGATGGTCAACATCAAGGAGTGGACTGGCTGCAGCTTCCAAACCCTGCTGCTGCACAGCAAAGATCGAGAGTGATCGAGAGTGCTGGAGATCCACCATGACACCCCTACGGCCCCCTAGGCCATGGGATGAGATGAGATGATGATGATAACAAGATTGCTAACTTTAACTTTAACCTGTAGCAACTGATCAGCGGCGTACAGGTTCAATCACTGCTATCACAGTTACCAATAGCTAGGGTATATACAGTGATGCTCGAAAGTATTCATACCCCTTCACTTTTTGCACACTTTATTGTGACAAAGTGAAAACATGTTTTTAGAAATTTTTTGCAAATGTATTAAAAATCAAAAACTGAAATTTATCATGTGCATAAGTATTCAGACCCATTACATTAACATTATAGGCATTTAGCAGACGCTCTTATCCAGAGCGACTTACACAGCATTTCTTTTGAATTTTATACATATGATACAGCTATTATACTGAAGCAATGCAGGTTAAGTACCTTGCTCAAGGGTACAACAGCAGTGTCCGACCTGGGAATCGAACCGGCAACCTTTCGGTTACAAACCCAGTTCCTTAACCATTATACCACACTGCCGCCCCTGTTTGCTTACCCTTTGCTTTAATGTATTTTTAAAGTATCATATTTCATATTTGGTCGCTTATCCTTTGCATGCTGTTACTTCCTGAAGTCTGTGACCCATCAACATCAAAAGACTCTCGATATTCTATTTTCAGGTACTGTTACAAGCGATACTATAACCTCTCTGCATTTGAATGGATCTCTATGGGAATTGGGGGGTGAGACTAGATTCAGCTGTAAATTATGCTGGTACAGTATGGAACACATGACTGGCGAAATGGCTGTAAATCATCAAGGGTCTAAACTATCAAACGAGCCCCAAACCATCACTCTACGGCCAGATATGGAGTAGATGTGGTGGATCACTTTAACGGTTTCTTCTCCTGACTATAGGAAAATGAGTCAGAAAAAATAACCCTTGCAGTGATCCATCCATATCTACTCCATATCTGGCAACAGAATGATGGGTTGGAACTCATTCGATAGCTCAGACCCTTGATAACTTACAGCCATTTAGCCAGCCATGTGTTCCATACTGTACCGGTGTAATTTACAGCCGAATCTAGTCTCATGTACAAAGATAAACAGCTGGCCAGAAAACAGCTGATCTATCGTGCAGATTAATCGATGCAAATGAACCTGTTTCATTGACAAGGTGATTTAAAAATAAAGAGTAGCCGATGAAAGAACATTGGACCTACACTCATTATTATTTTAGTCTTGGCAACCATTCTCTTGATTTGGGGGTTTTGCCCTCCAGAACAGAAATTGACCACCTGTGATCTAACATCTACCAATTATGTGATCATCATTTGGTACTTTTCGACTCCATAATTGGTCTGAAGTAAAGGTTATCCTTTCAGTTGTTTTAGTTTTGCATTTCACATTCCATTTCACAGTTCGTTTATAATGTGACAGAAAATCTACAAGAGCACTCAATAAAAATGTTTTTTACCTATGTGTCAAATGGCCACCAAAATAGTACCATACCATCAAAATAGCATTTGTCATAATTTCTCATTACCAAACATGGTAAATGACAGTGATGGCAGCTTTGTAGCCAAGTTCACAGTATCTATAATGCAGGGGATAAGAAACTTGAAGATAAACATGTTTATTTGCTGGAATTTCAACTATATTCATAATTTAATGATCAGCACAGGTTCAAGGTTTGGAGTATACGCACACCAATTTTCAATTTTCCAGAATACACATTTAAACCAGTTATTTTACACTTATATTTACCCCATATGGTTAACATAGAACAAAAATTTGTAACCTTAATTTGTGTATAATGGCCATTTCCAGTTGGCATTTTTCCACAAACTGAATTAGATATTCTAAAGCTGCATTCAGTTATGCTAATTGCCAGCTGGATGACATTAACACCCATCCAGTGCTAATGGAAATTAGTTGAGTATTTAGTTATTGCAAGTAGCAGTTTACATTTTGTGCTGTGCCCCCCTCCCCCCAAAAAATAGAAACATATTATACTGCATAAAATGAAGCAGAGATTTTGACTTATTCTAGGTTTTAGTTTGGAGATTACCTGTTCAAATTGTAGACGTATCTGGAACATCAATGTACAAGTTATCTTTATATATTGTATTCATTTTAAATTTTTCTATTGAACTCTATGGAAAAATAAGAGAAACAACCTTTAGAGTCATCCATCATCTACTGCATATGGTTTAAGGCTCATTTGATACCGGCTCAGACCCTTGATGACTTACAGCCATTTAGCCAACCAAATATTCCATACAATTCCCATAGAGATCCATTCAAATGCAGAAAGGTTATACAAACATAGCGCTTATAAAGAGTTTTTTGATGTTGTTGGGTCACAGATATCATAAAGTCATGGCATGCAAATTATATGTGACCAAATATTAAATATGATGACTTTATTTGAATTTATGTTAATTATGTTTGGTGCCCTAAAATGTGGGGGGACTATGTGTAAAATTGGCTACTAAACTGCTAAAGTGGAAATATAAATAATAGTTTGTAACATTATCAATGTAGTGACTCTATTTTTTATCAATTTAATGCTACCTTGGTGAATACATTTACTTCTTTCAAAAACAAAAAAATGTCTCAGTGAATCCAAACTTTTGCTTATAACTTATAAATGTAATGTTTGTGAATACAAAATGTCTATGGATCAAAAATGTATTACTCAATCGTCTGAAAAAAATAAAGATTGATGTTTTTTTTAAATTTTTAAATTTTATTATTTTTCTTTTTTAAGAAAACAGAAACTGTTTTGTAATAGAATTTAAACATCCACAATACAAAACAAACTATAATCTTTATTTACATGAATGTTTTGTTTTTCTTGTTTACATTTCGTGTATCACTTTCAGTACTTAGCTTGGTATGCAGTAGGTCACCATTTGCAGACTAGCATTGAATGCAAACATGGTACACTCCTTAGCATGACACAGACAAAAACACTCCTGTAAGACCTAACTGCATTTTCCCTTGTTGGCACAGAAATAAACAATTGTAAGCAGTTACTAATGTATTGCAGTTTTACAATTAATATAAAGGCGGCAGATCAAATGTTACATTCACATAGTAATGTTACATAAACTGTACAGTATGAAGTTTTGCAATCCCACAATACAGGTTATGCAAGTCAAGAAAAGGTATGAATATGTTATGCTTCCTCTTGAATGGTTATTAAAGTTACTTCAGTTACATGGGTGTGATATTGTTGCATATATCAAAAGGACATATGTATATCTAATGCATACCTGTGATTCAAAAGTAAAAATGTGTGCACAATTTCATCAATCGTACAGTTTATACTTTGGGTCTCAATTTAGACAATACACAGTAAACCAGGAAATTGTGACTTTGTACATGTTGTTCCCAAGTATTTTTTCCCTCTTCAAAAAAAACATCATAATATTTTGCTGTCCATTATTGTAGGAAGATAAATTAATAAGCAGAGATAATGAAACATTCTTTCTCTTTCTGAATCCAAGACAGCAGAACAGATGAATATTGCATCTCCGTGTTCCTTGTAGAATATACCATGGTCCTGTAATACTGGTGGAATAAAGAATGTCCATTTGCAGTACTCTTGAGGTGAGAGAAGTTGTCCTTTAAATACACAGATGTTTACTGTACAATATATGGATAACCGGTGTATATTTTTACATATCAAAAACATATATTCAGCTACAAAGGGGAAACTACTACTAAGTTATATCGATCTCAACCATGCTATATTATTTCTCTTTGCTGTATTATAATATTTAAAATGCATCACTGTCAGGTGTTAGGGGATGCTTTCCTGGCTAGAAGCATGTGTATTTTCTTGTGCCATTTTTTACCTAGAGATCACTTCCAGTCAGACTATAAAAAAAATGTGTAACACTGTATTAATCTTAAGATTCTTAAAATTTAGATTATGGGTACAAAACAACTCAAAAATTAAAATAATTGACTAAATAAAGAAGTAAAATACTTAAAATGCTAACACAAGTACATATTTTATCAACAAAGGGGAATTTTGCCTAGACTTGTTTTCAAATTCAAATGTTCTCCAATCACTGACACCTTCAAGAAGGGACAATAAAATCACAGCACATATTTTTTTTATTTATTTACACCACAATTGTTTGCCTATTACATAAAATGAACATAAAAAAAATTATATGATTTTATCATTCTAAATGCACATTTCATTAGTTGTTTACGGTTGTAACATAACAGGATGCCTGATCTTTAATTTGGAACTATCCACATGTGTGAGGCAATGGTACACTGCATTTCTGTTAGATAACCATCCACAGACACAGTGTATATTGCGGGAAGTGAAATCAACCAATACAAGACCTGAATTTACCGTCCATGCCCCTTATAATGCCTCTTGTACAAGTGCATTTGTGTACCCATGTATAATATCAGCTACTTCCTGGGAAGACACAAAATGTAACATCCAGGCGGTGACTTGTTGTTCTGCGATGGGTCTGTGAGCATCATTCAACGTCTCCCAAATCAATATCAAACAGATGAAGGATACTAAGGATTGAAGTTGTGTGTTTAGTGACAATTGTATGTCTTCCCCTAGGTGGTAAACCTCATTATTTCGTGCCCATTATAATACTGTGAGATAGAAATCAGTTGCCACAGAAATAGATGATTAGGGCTGTCTAGAAAGACATGGATACTTCAGTCAAAAACAGGCACTAGACCTTTAGCTCACTTTTCCATATATCGTGTATACAAAATATTAACACACAATAACCTACAATTATACTGACATTACATTCCAGACACGTTTCAGTTCTTTCCATGTATTCCTTACAATAGCATTTATACTATTAGGTGAGCAAATAAAATGTAAATATTGACAAATTATTATTTGTTGCATGATCTGTATTAGTTATTAGCTATCTTCTGTGCTCACAATTAAAGGCTACCCTGTGTAGCGAGGAAATCCATTTCTGACTCTCTGCCCCTCTTAGGTTGACATCTTCATTGTGTTTTCTAACATATCATTTTTTAATGTTGTGTACTTTTTTTTTTTTTATGATGTGAAGTACTAATCTCTGGCAGTCAATGTCCAGTAACAATGTTTTTAAACCAATCATCTTTGGATCACATTCAAACAACAGAACAGGTTTGTTAAGTAAACTATATTTCTGTTTCTTGTGACATGTACTATTCAGCTATACCTCTCTCCAGACTTCAGAGTGACTGACCAAAATGTCTTAATATCAAATTTTAGGTTCTTTCATGTTTTTTTTAATTTTGGTGTTGATTTTGTTGAGGACTCATTTTATCAGACAGAATTGTTTTTGTTGACTTGTTTACAGTTTTTTGTTTTTTTAAATATTACATTACAGAGCTAAACCAGGAAGGAATAAAACAGTGATCTCAGTGAATATGTCCAGACTGTAGATTAGAACAAAAGTAATGCATCATACCACTCATCGTATACCCCCCCCCCCCACCACCCCCCACCACCCCACCCCCCACCACCTACCCCCACAAACACACACACACATACATACACACACACACACATACACACCTCCATTAAAAAATGCAAATGCTCTGTGTTGTTGGATTTCCTGTTCTTGGACAAAACTAAAAGTCTGTTGTGCTGTGATGCTGTGGGAAATCAGATGTGGGCACAGCTGCATCAAAACTTGAAAAGGTAGAGCAAAGCGACAGTCCAGAGCAGGTGCAGAGAGTGTGGAGAAAGGGAGGCCCTGTTCACATCGTGCACTGCTCCTGGTCCTGCGGGTTTCCAAAGAGAGAGCCATTAATCCTCGCTACGCATCAGCCAGCAGGTTCACCATCCCAAAGAAATATGAACAAACAATTATTATTGCTTTGGCGTGTGGATTGTTTTTCCATATACCAATACCAGAACCTTTTAATTTATTTAATTTATTTAACTATTTGTAATAGATCTCAAGGCCAAAACATCCTGAAACTTGACTGAATTCAAGCCTATAGGTGGGGTTCACTCAGCATGTCTTTAACTAACAATTAAAAGCAAGAATCATTATTTTCTTTACAAAGAAATTGCAGAACTCACAGTTAGATGAGTTCAACTGACTTAGTGAATAAAAATAATAATGTTTCTGTTTAAGTGCAAGTGAAAGTTAAAGTAAAATGTTCATTGAATGCAGTTCATATGTCTGCACCCTGCAAGGCATTGTAGCCTATTCTTAATCAAGCTATAATTACAACTGGTTGCATACAGCGTGGATAATATCTTACAGTACATCACAGTTTCACAGTGGCAAGACATTCTAATATAACACCTGTAATCATATCCCTATTAAAACGTACAAAAAGTTAACTTTGACGAGACTCTGTAACGATATTGTTTGCTGGACTGTAATCTAATTTTGATTGGCTTTGAATCACAAGCAATTACATTTGTCAAGGGTTCATTTAACAACATTTGACATGCATTCTATTAGAGCCACATCACAATTCAATGTTATGATTTCCATTAGATGGAGTCAGCCCCTAATTACGTACATTTGTTGCTAAGTTACTTGTCGCGAAGGCACAACGGTAATCACACAGGGATTTCTGTGGATTTCCATTCTTCCAAAATTGCTGCAGCAGTCATTTACTTGTATTTTTCTCCCTGAATTCCTGCTGCATTTTGGGCATATGGGTAGTACAGTGAGGGTAGTAAAAAAAATTGCATCAGTTGGTCAGAATTACAAAAGAACTGCAAATGATGCGTTGCCATAGGTTGATATTCTCAAAAAAGAAACAAAGATGATTAAAAACATTTGCTCCCCTAGGTCTGTGAAGGTGAGAAGTGTATCTCTCCTGCCCATTGGGTTCCATTAGGAATAATCAGGACTAATCCTCAATACAAATGTGAATGGTGCACTTCCGTTAAGTTCCATAAATACATTGCACTTTTGTTCAGAGCGATTTCCTACATAGTCAGTATTCTAAGATCAGGGGTCCTCCTAACTTACATGTCTGAAGTGGGGCAATTGCAAAACATGCAGACATTAAGTGCTTTTATTGTTCAGAAATTCTTTATGTAGCAATTATGTTGCTCTAAAGGCTTAATTTAAGCTTTATGGAGGTATTTTCAGTTTATATTGCTGCAGTGATTCATTTTTTTTCCACAGCAGTGTTATATGACTAAAATATGACTAAAATGAACGTTGAAAAAGTGATTTTTGATGACAAAGATGACGACAGAGATACAACAAAAATGCTTAACTATTATGATCTTATTCATCCAGCATATTCATCTGACTAAAACATTTTTTTATTTTTTGATGAAAATAAAATGTTACAAAGAACGTGTCGACATGCAATCCCTCCTGTTCAAGTTACATACTGGTTCCATTTGAAAGTATCATTCTTAAAACTATATTTAATAATTTGTTTCAGAAACCATTTTGAGTAACAAGTTGACCAAAACATACTTATGTGCAAAACATAAAACTCTGTGTAGGTAAAGGATTGCGAACGTACTACAAACATGGCTGCTTGTGACCTTTTATCCAATCATTAGCATTTCTGTCAGGACAACAGTGCAGTACACAATAATTTTTGTTTGGCGCTGAATGGATCTGCTTTAGGTACTACTCTGGAGCATGGGTATCTCCCCGCTAAACAGGAGATGGCCAGAACCCCCCCATAACAACAACAGATCCAAACAAAAGGCGGAAGCTGGGGTGCTGGAGGGTGATTGCAAACTCATGCGACCGATGGTGCAGAGTTTGCAAGGTGGGCGCACGCATGCACATGAATGGATTTATAACGTTCTAACCAGGGTAAAACCCCAGTGATCAGGCAGCTATGAATGCAATGCACGTCTAACCATGTCCCTGCCCCAGCCAGTGTTCAGGAGAAAGAAGAAAAGTGATATATGGACAAACATCACTCTAAGCAACAGAAAGCACAATATAAACTACAGCATGTGTACTTACTACTAACATTAGGTGCATTGCGAAAAGTCTTATTTTGACAAAAATACTAGAGTCACCTCTTATGTTACTTTTGCTATCACAGCTAATTTGAGTTGTACAGCCAGAAACAAGGCAGCCAGCTCTGACTGGTTGCTAGCACTGTTGACAAGTTAGCTAGCTAGCTAAGTTCCATTACTTCAGTCACATGTTCTGTTTTGTAACACTAACAGCTTCAGTGTTTGTTGCGGAATATTAATGAAGTGGTGCCGTTATTCGCATTTCAATCTACCTAAAATGAGTGCGTGGGGCAGAATAGACATAACCTGTATGTTAAGACTAAAAACATTAGGTACAGTCAGTAAGACAATTATTTTGTGGTCAAGCTGGACAATTTTTTTTACAGTCTATTGGTGAAATATGTGTGTCTTATGAAAGTGATTTGAAGCTGCCCAGTGTTTCTTGTTCGTGTAAGGCATTGGGTATTTAATTTAATATTTTCTACATAATTGTCTTTTCAGTTTTTTTATTATTATTTATATTATTCTATATTATTTATCTATTATCTATAATATCCTATCACATCATGTACAGCTAGCTAAACTCATTAGTAATAAATTTTTCAATGCAAAATTTTTTCAAAATTTGAATTAAATAAAAGTTTTTTTCCCCATAAAATTAAGTTATTGCCTTATTTACTTCTAAAAAATCACCTCTGCATAGACCAAGATGTGATCTATGATTTAAAGATAAATAGCTGAAATATATAATTGATAATATTCCTTTCAGATCCTTTTTTGATACTGTGTAATAATGACAAGATCTATACGATTCTTGAAAAAAATTATGATGAGTTTAGCATCTGTCTATAAAGGTCAGTCAGTCATATTTTCTAATAATATTCCAATGAAAATAAAATTGTGAAACATGTTTCATTAGAATTAGACTAAAATCATTAGTCTTATGTTGAATAAAAATATTCAAATGACTAAAATGTGAACAAAACTAAATGCAATTTAGCCAGAAGATTATGACTAATACTAAATCTAAATGTGTTATCAAAGCACTGTTTCACAGCCGCAATATGGACAGGAAAACTAGCTCAACCTCTCGAACAATCCAAAATTAAGGACATTCCACTTGGATTTAAAACTCATGTTGGGCTATACCCAGTTTGTTATAACTGTACGTTTGATTAGGGTGTTATCCCCAAAAGGATAAGCTCGGGACATGCGGAGAATACAACACATCGTAGCTACATGGGAAAACCTCGAACTAACTAACTTCAAAAAACACATTTTAACATGACAATCCCAGAGCATGTGAAGCAAGGTTTCTAATGCACCCAGAAAGGACAACACTTTATGAAATTATGCAGCAGAATTTGTCATTATACTGTACATTAGGTTTAACCAACCGACATCTGTTACGTCCCTGTGCTGCACTACGAGTGCGCCCTTCTGATTTTATTAGTATGCTACTGGTTTTTGTTCGGCTCACCCGAGTCTTGATTGGGAATTGCGTTCACCTGTGCTGAATTTTCCGAGAGCATAATGGTTGCGGCGTTCTCTAGCCTGAGAGGTGTGTGTTAGTTCATTTCCACTCTGGGTAACTTCACGCACATTCCTAGGGTAGTGCAGAAGTTTAGTCTTAAATATTAATGTGGCGTTCGGTTCAACAGAGTCTGGCGGCGGACTGAGGACACCTCCAATTCCTCCAACTCCTCCCACCTCCAACCCCTCCCACTTTCAATCGTCATCTCTAACCCCTCCCACTTTCAATCGTCATCTCTAACTCCTCCCACTTTCAATCGTCATCTCTAAGCAACAAAAGTACTCCTGAAGTTGGTAGCAGCGTGGAGACGTGGGCTGCGTCCCAATATTCTTCACTCCCCACCTCCCTTCCTCCACTCCCCCAGTACAAGGCTACTTTGTTGTGTTGTAGGCTAGTGACTGGGCAAAACTATGTATTTTTAAAAAGGCTTAATTCAGTTGGCACACTCTAGTTAGACCCTTTGCTACCACTTGTAATTGTAACGCAGGTGGATTCTGGGCCGTAACACCATCATATACCAAAATGTGTCAGCCAGCTTTTTTCTGTTTAACACTTTATTCAAACAGTAGTATTATAATCATGAAATGCATTTTATTAGAAATTATTCTTACCATACAGTATTATGCTTGCATTTGTGTGCCCCATATTGTTCAGGGCAACACAGGTGTAGTTTCCATAATCCTCTTCAGACACATTGAAGAAGACAAGCTTGGATTGTTTGCCTTTGGTTTCAATTTTTACTCCATGAAGTCCATTGAAGAGCCTGTGGTGACAAGTCAAATGCTTAGACGCATGCAAGTACTCATCGGGAAGTTGCCATGGATACACATCCAGACAAATATTAGACAACTTACTAACACAGATTCGGCCACCCATACATTTTGTATATAAAACTCTAACTTATTGCAGTCATTACTTCAATCTCCACAAGTGCAATATTCTTGCCAGATACAGGAAGATGAAGACAAGCATTCAATACCAAGACAAATGAATCATCTTCATAACGTGTAAGAAAACAAATTAGCTATTTAAATTCATATTTAACAATGACATCTGTTGTGGGAGTGCAATGTGTCATTCACTTCAGGGAGCCATTCTATTAACTTCAGTCCATATCTTTTAAATCAATGTATTTTACATCCATAGGGCTGGCAGTAATCAAGAAACACCCAGTCATTCATGGACATATTTTTTATTTTTATTAAAATACATTTTTTGCTTTATTAGACAGGACAGTGTAAATTGACAGGGAAGGCAGGAGAGAGAGAGGGGTTGACCTGCCGCGAAGGGCCCGGGCTGGATTCAAACCCAGACCGCTGTGGTAAGGACTTAGCCTTAATAGTATGCATGCTACCAGGTGAGCCACCGGTACGCCCCATCAGACTTATCTTTGATTGTGCCTGAGTGAAAGCAGTGAATGGATAATTGTGTCTAAATCCAGATACGCTTTTAGAATTAAAACTTTTTAATTTACTTTTGTTCTTAAGAAAAAAACTGTCTGATTAATGAAACAAGCACAGACCTTCGTTTTTGTGCATATCCCAGGTGTATCGGGTGATGAATGCTGACTGTTTGTAAATTCGATGCATGTGCCTGTTGATGTGATTAGCATAAAGAAACACCCTAGCAATTCCATAAAGGCATGCCAACTTCAGGGTCGTGTGCAAACATAAGCTTTTCATCGCTCTCCACAAACATATCTGCACGGTCCCTAAAGACGCCAAGGCCAAATAATCCAAAAGGAGCAAATATGCGATTGCTAAGTGTTGGGTTTGACTGGGCACTTGTGGGTCTTTATACATCATCAATCATCAAACTGAAATAAAAAATAAAAAACGAGAGTTCTTGAAAAAACGAACCAATTAAAACTAGTGAGCTGAAACTAAACTGAAAATCAAATCAAAATTGAAAACTGAATAAAAACAAAAAAATTATAATTTGGTTAGTTACCGTTGATAAAATCAAGATTAGTTAATGCAGTTCACTTCAATAGGCGATTTATGCTTATAATTGTACTGATAAACCTTTTGTTGTTAATGTGATATCTCTAACTACTTAATTTGACTTTGCATAAATAATAAAGTGTTCTAAATATAAATATCTTCTGTATATGCCTTTATGCTTGTTTCCAATCACATAGATTTTGATCGTACCAAAGAACAAATTCAGACAAAAAAACATGATGAATGGCGAAATGTTCATGGAAACGTTCTTACGCACAGTTTCTGATGAAATCTGCTTGTACGCATGTTTTGTGAATGAGGCCCATTGTCTCCAGATTTTTGCTTGGGAATATTAAATTTAATATTACACTAAACACATGACAATATTTCATTCTGTTCATTTACCCCTCATATTATCTTGACATGTGTAACCCGCTGTACAAAAATGTGGGAAAATATATATATATATATTTCTCAAAAAAAAATCACCCCACAACTGTTGTTGAGAAAATATATATAGTGCCTTCCACTATTATTGGCACCCCTGGTAAAGATGAGTAAAAAGGGTTCTAAAAATTTTTCCGTTTGGTGAATTTGCTTAATCTCACACTGAAAAAATTATAAAAATCCAACCTTTAATTGAAATAAATGTATTATGAGAAAAAGAAATCCCTCACCAAGAAATAATGATTTTTAACAAAACCACATGTGCCACAATTATTGGCACCCCTGCATTTATATATAGAATAAAGTAATAATTTTAAATATTTGGTCGCATATTCTTTGCATGCCATGACTTCCTGATGTCTGTGACCCAACAACATCAAAAGACACTTGGATAGCATTGCTTTGGAATAGAGCTAGTTTAATTAGTGTGAGCTACGATAGGCAATATTGTTAGTTGTAACTTGGCCACATTTTGATATCAATAATTTTAAAGGAAGGCCTATTTTTTGCAAGATGAAATTAAGGACTTACAGACAGTGCTTTGTAGGCTATGCGTGAGTAACTTTGCATTTTTTTACGTTGAAAGCTTATTTTTTGGTGAGATAATAACCATAAAATAAGTAGCCTAATGTATTTAAATATGTTTTTTTTTAAAGTACAAAAGCACGTGTTTCTACACAATAACAGCAACGTATTTTAGCCCTAAGCGCGATAGATGGTCGCCGTGGAAATGTGGACTGTACGGAACTTTGGCAAAACGTAACAAAATAAACTCTTCATGGTTAATCTGAAAACAGCTGTAACGGAATATACTGGTAAGTACTTGCTATCCTAAACATATTTATACGAGAGATTTTGGAGAAGAAAAATTAGGTGTCTTCTAAACCGAAAGTGCATCAGGTACAGTAAGCAAGGGAAAATGCTTTTACTACAACGTTTTTTACAAATATTATTGTTTTTATACGTAAACATGATTTTCTTAGTGTGTATAAATGGTGCATTTTATGCATTTTACAGTCTGTGGCTGTGGCAAATCTGTTTAGAGCGCCAGTGTATCGCAAGAGGAAGTATGACGATATATTCCAGTATCAATATTATTTCCCACGCCTAATTCTTTCCACATGAGACTCATTTTTGTAGAGCGGGTCACATTTATGATGTTTTTTATGTTTGGGGTCAAATTGACCCCAAAAGTTTAAACTGACACAAAACGATTGTTACACAAAACAAAACGTTCTGTTTCACTTTTTGTGTGTCTCCCAATTCAAATCAAATCATCAAATCAATATTTTTTTATATAGTGCATTTCACAACTAGTTGTCACAATGCGCTTCACAGAAAAACCCAGCCTAAATTGACTTGTATCCCTAAATATTAACAATCTGTAATGAAACATCTAATTTTAGAGCCAGAGGTAAGTAAAAGTTTGAAGTTTAAAACTTGTATGGGGAAGTGCTACCAGAATCATCCACACAAAATCTGAGATAAAAAAAAAAAAAAGGTTGTATATTTGAATACATTTTATACAGCTGCCCCACAAATGACCCCACACAACACCTTAGTATACAAAGTTAGTACAGGACTTTGTTTATATTTATCACATCTCACATGTATCACTATTTAATCCTAACAAATTAGGAAAAGTCATAGTGTCAGCATGAAAAAATAAGGTTAACTGGTTTTTAAGAGACATCAAACACCGCATTGTGTCAAATTGACCCCGGAGATAATATCAGGGTTAAAATAGCAAGCATAGAGCCCTGTTTATTATGTGTAACTACACTGTCTAGTGGGACAATGTTTCAGTACAAAGATAATTTCATTTTAAAAATGTATTTTACTTATGTCATAACATGTATGTCATAAGCAGTCCTATTTATTACAATTATTTTATTGACTTATGATATGATAACGCTGAACTGTTGTAGCTGATAGATAATAACAGCTGAATAATGCAATTTTGCTTTACAGAAAACTGATGAGGCATTTGTAGCACAGAGTTCAACACAACTTAAATGCAGAAAACTGCCATCGCTCTGAAATTGAAGCTCGTCTGTAAATGGATATCTACTTGCCTGCGGTCTTCTTTGTACCACTCAAAATCTGCAATGGGCACAGCTGACGCCTCACACTGCAGAATGCCCTTGTGACCAACGGGGGCGCCGGTGCTCCTGGCATTCAAAATATACGGAGGATCTACAAGAGACATTATAGTGAAACATTTCAGTGATTAAATATGTGTGCGTGCGCGTGTGCATGCTCCTGCATTTGTGCGTATGCATAAATATCTATTTAAAAAAAGAGGTCAACTGCATACTGTGCAGGGATGGAGATGACTAGATTGTGTACGGTTACTGAGAACAGGTTTACCAATGGCCAAAATAAATTGTGAAAGGCAAGCAACACCATGTGGGCTACCATGTTCTGTCAATCACTTGATCTGATCTGAACCAATGAAAGGACTCATTGATATCACATGATGATTCTACCCAGTTTGGCAATCATGATCACCCGTCCATCACTTGCTCCCGATGACCCAGTATTGAGGAAACAAAAGCAAAGAAAATGGCTCCAGTGACATCGCCATCAACAGGATGGATTGACATAAATGTATGGCCTAAATTCAATCAAAATTTACTTTTAACTTTAGCCATGTCAAAGTAATGGAAAGCAGGTATCAAAGACAATGTGTATAATACGTTGGAGATGATCTTGAATGAATCTGAATGGGGTGTGCTAGTGCTGCTTGGGCCTTGCTTACAATTGACTGTGACATGCACTGTCCTCACGTCAGGGGCCGAGACGTCGTTGTTTGCACTGCACTCGTACACGCCCGACTGCTCTTTGGTGATAGCTGTGATCTCAATATATTCACCTTCGTTCATCACTTTATGGCCTGGAGATGAGAAAGCAGAGAATAGATTAGACAATATAAAGTAATACAATTATTGTATTAGCTTGTTTGCTAGCTTGCTTAGTTAGCTAATTTGATGTTCATGTTCCATCTTTTTTCTTTTTCATGCCCCTTTCATGCCCTTACTTCAGAGCTTAATTTACATGTAATATTACATTTTGCAATATAGTTTTTTTTTAGTCTAAGCAACAGCAAGTGCATTTTGCATGTGAATATTTACCAGGAGCAGAGCTAGCCTGTTATACATATAGAGCCCCCTAGCCTCGACCTCTCCTATCCCTGGCTGGTCCCAGAAGACTGCCGGAAGCCATTACCTGCCCTCACTTTGGGAGTTAGAGAAACAACTACACTACCCAGAATCCCATCTGTGGCAAAAAAAAAAGAAAAAGATCCCCAGCCCGGCCAATTGTAAGCCTGAAGTCGCTATCAGTTACATGTGGCATGCTACCATTGTGTGTTGGTCATTAAAAAGGTCAAGAGTCCTGTGATGCTCTAATTTTAATAGGCCCTTTTCACGTTGCGATATGTTAACAGGAACTGACGAGATAAGTAGGTAACAATGTTTGGAAGTTTCAGTAATTATAAAAATGAAAGTTGTATAATTGTATAACCTGAGTGCCTTGTGGCCTTGCTCTTGGCCTAGTTTGCATGCCGCTGAGAGTGAGAATTAAGGGAACTGCTTGGAAATCATAATAACACTCTTCTCCCGCCTGTGTCTGACAGTGTGTCTGGAACCAGGGCCGTGAGGCCATGGGTCGGGGGGGGGGCTGAGAAAGCTGAGGATGATAACGAGATATGTTCCCAAAACAATTAAGAGTGTGAAAGGAGGACAGTCTCTATCCTGTTTTGTATAATCAAAAGTGTATAAGTATGAAGGCTTGTTTTGTGGACACTGACTGTGAATGATGTGTTTATTCTCCATGCATAAATAAAACTTGTTAAATTTCACCAGTCCGAACCTCAGAGTGGCTTTATTCCACAACAATTATGGTGCCGAAACCCGGGGTTGCAAGAGACTTCTGCATCACCATCCAGCAACTGGCCTGACAATCGTGTTTGACGATATATATATTTTTTTTTTTTACAAAGTGAACAGTGCACAAGAGGTATAGGCTAAGGTAAGCTCTGATCAGTCAGCCTACACGTCTGTGATAATATAAATGACTACATACTTGTGTACTTGTCGTGTTTACAGCAAAGCAAAGATAGTTGGTGTCCGATTATTACAGTAATGAAGTCTTGAAGCAAGCCAAAATGCTACCAAGCTAGCTTGATTCCTATGGAAAAACCATAAAATGTGTCACTGGCAAGTGGAGGCTGAATTATTTTTAATGAAGTAGAATATATGGTACTTAGAATCATCATTTCACAAAGTGGACCAAGCCACTGACACCACACTTCTCCCAACAACATATAGGGGTCGATTCACAAAAGGTTTGCCTGTACAAAAGCACGTGTAAAACTTACCACCCGCAAAAAATCGTCGAGGTGAGGTGATCAACTAACGAGGTATAAAGACGATTGTGTGTGCTAAAATTGAAAGATACGTTGATTTCTTATGTTTGCCGGTTAGCCTGAATGAATATGCAACATTGGGCATCCCTATGTTATTTCGTGAAATAGTTGGACGAGGTCATGCAAATAGATTAATTTAGCAACCTGAAATCAAGTTTGCCACAGGTATTTGCGAGGGCATTTTAGTACAAATGGAAAGCAGGTATTAAAAAACACGGTGTCGATAAGAAGATGGCTGTCATTGTAGGAAGACATGGGTGTGAATATCCATAACTGAATGTTCTGAATGATTGCGTAACAATGGGGGCTAATTAACTGGCTCATTCTAGCTAACGCTAAAAATACTCAAGAAGAGAATTTCTGGATAGCCTACATAGACTACATCATGAACAGTAAGAATATTTTTAAATCATGAAGCAAATTGTGTTACAGAATACAAGAGTAACTAGTATTTGAATCAGACAAGCAATACAACACCAATTATAACAGACAGTGAATAACAAGCAAATTAAAACTTTATCAAAATAAAATCCGTAATCAAATGGAAATGTGATTTTATGTGACACTTCAGGCACGAGTAGGTTTAGTGCTAGTGCTAATATATAGTAATATATTTAAAAATATATATAAATCCAGTGAGTTTTTTTACTCCTGCAGCTGAGCAGCCCGTTTTGGGTGGGTGGTTCAGGTTTTTTCACATGCTCTGCATATATTGGCTAATTGACCCGGAATCACTCTCGTCTACACTACACTTTAGCTCCCAAAAACAAATAAAAAAGAGCAAACAAAGACATTAAAGAACGTATTTTTTACAAAGGCAAATACATGTAACATAATACAATATAGCGACTACCTCTTAACTGTTTAAATTATACTTAGCCTGCAGGCTAACATGACTTTTCAAGCAGTCGAAGATGCATCCCTGCATGCTTTTAAATGTAAATGCAACATTATTGTAAAGTAAAGAACGGAAAGGCTGGTGTTACCACAGAACTGTATACCTACCCTGTTCTTTAGATGCTGAAAGAGGGCGCGTTTATGCAAATTACATCTGGCTGTTTCCAGTAATGACGTTACAGCTGGAGCCAATTCTGAACAGAATTTTAAGCCGAGTGATTTTTTTCTTATGCAACAAAAAATGGCAGGTAGTACCGACGTAATATTTTACCAGCACATAAGTATCATGCTACACTGCATATAAATGCTAAAACTAGCTAAACTCCAATTTCCATGATATGGGACCTTTAATGTATTTTGCGTCAGCACAAATGTGGATATAGTAAAATTCTGCACAAGTTAATTTACCTATTCGTTTTGGTTATTGAGAAATTGAATTGTTTAATTGTTAGGCTATCTGGCAAATTATACGGAAAAATGTTGAGTTGTCTAATAATCCGTCATCCCACAGTACGCTACTCTGTTGCTGCATAAAGCAATTTGCAAAACTATGAAATACAAAATAGCAAACTAATAATAACTTTATTTGTATAGCACCTTTCTAATGCAAGGATACAAGGTGCTTTGACAGGCAAAGGAAAAATGACAAAATATATAACAAACAGAAGAATAAGAACAATAAGTATACAGAAATACAAGATAATAAAAAAAGAGAGAAGAATAAATAAATAAATAAATAAAATAATACTTTTAAGTAAAAGCTAGTTTATAAAGGTGAGTTTTCAGGTTATTTTTGAAAGTGCATACTGAGTTTGCAGTTCTTAAATTGAGTGGGAGGCTGTTCCAGAGTCTAGGCGCAACCACTGAGAAGGCACAGTCACCCTTCGTCTTTAGCCTAGAATCTGGAACAACCAACAGATTCTGATTAGCAGATCTGAGTGTCCGGTTTGGTAAGTAAGGGGTAAGAAGCTCAACTATATAGGCAGGTGCTAAACCATTTAAAGCTTTAAAAGTAATTAGTAAAATTTTAAAATCAACTCTAAAAGCAACTGGGAGCCAGTGTAAGGATGCTAGAATAGGGGTAATATGTTCTCTCCTATTTGTCCCAGTTAATAGCCTGGCGGCTGCATTCTGCACCACTTGGAGCCGGACCATAGTTTTGCGTCCCAGGCAACTATACAGCGAGTTGCAATAGTCTATGCGTGATGACACAAATGCATGTACAATTTTCTCTGTATCTTCAAAAGACAATATTTTTCTGATTTTGGAGATGTTCCTCAGTTGGTAGAAGCATGTCTGGACTGATTTCTTTATGTGAGACTCAAAGTTAAGATGTTGATCAAAAATCACACCAAGATTTCTAGAAACAGATTTTACATTTAGTGCAAGAGAGCCTAAATTCGATTGAATTAAATCAGAGACATGCTTCGGGCATAAAATAAGAGGGAACGTATCCCGAGGCAAGGGAGTTATTTATAATGGAGAGTAAAACTGGACCAATCGTTGTTAGTACATCTTTTAGAAGTGTAGTAGGAATTATATCAACGAGACTGGATGACATTTTCATATGGGAAATAATATCGTTGAGGTCATCTGCTGAGATGGGCTCAAATATACTTAGAATTCCCATGGTTTGGTGGGATTCGTCGATAGTATGAGCAGGGGGAGTGATTTTTGCCCTGATGTTTTCTATTTTTTCCACAAAAAAAGTCAGGAACTTCTCACAATGTTCAACAGAGGCTTCAGATGTAACATTTGGGGAGGGATTTAGAATATGATCAATGGTTTTAAATAGAAGTCTTGAATTCTGATTATTTTCAGAAATCAGATTGGAAAAGTATTTTGTTCTCGCATTTTTAACTGTCAGATTATAATTTTGAAACAGGTCCTTCATTAGGAGATAATGAACTTGTAGTTCAGATGCTTTCCATTTCCGTTCCGCTTTTCGTCGTTCCCTTTTTAATTTGAGTATGTGGTCATCGTTGAGCCACGGCATGTTTTTTGAGGATTTTGACCTACTTTTGAACGGAGAAATAGCATCAAGTATGGTCAAGCATGTGCTATTGAAGTCGTTTACTAATTTCTCAGTGTCTAATATCCAAGTTAGATTTACTTTACAATTTTCAAAAGCTGAAGAGAACCGTTCAGCTGTTTGACCATTTATAATGCGAGAATGAAAAAAGCGTTTGTCATTTTTTCCAATAGAGGGAAGTTGAAGAGCAAAACTAATACTAAGGTGATCGGAGACACAGATATCCTTCATCATCATACTATTAAGGTTCACACCAAGAGTAAATACGAGGTCAAGAGTGTGTCCCTTATTATGAGTAGGTCCTGATACATGTTGTACAAAGTTGAAAGACTCCATAATATTTAAAAATTCTGAGGTGAGAGGATTTGAGGGGATATCAATATGAATATTGAAATCACCTGCGATTACAATTTTATCGTGTTTTAGGACAAGAGTGGATAGTAATTCTGAAAATTCTAACATGAAGCCATTGCTCAGTTTAGGAGGGCGATAAACCACTACACCAATGATCGGGGATTGACTGTGAATGGTAAACACAAGCACTTCGAAAGAAGACAATTCCCCAACTGTAGCCAATGTGCATTTGAAATCACTGTTATAAATTATAGCAATGCCACCACCAGTCCGGCCACATTCTCTTGGTTTGCTAATATATCTATAATTACTGGGGCATGATTCAATGAGTTGACTGTGTTCGTTTTTCTTCAGCCAGGTTTCAGTAAGCATTAAGAAATCAAGATTAAGAGACGTAATAAAATCATTAACAATAAAAGTTTTGCTTGACAGAGATCGGATATTCAGTAAGCTAAAAGTGGCTTTGACATTGCACATGGATATGTTAGCATCAGACATTTGTACTGAAATCAAATTACTGACATTGACATTTGCAGCTGTTGTCCTAAATCTCCCATGGCCACTGGAGGGTCTGGGCCAATAGTAAATTACTGCGTTCTGCGTAGGGGGTGTGCTTAATTAATTTACTAGGTGCAGGTGTTATAGAAACACAACAGTGGTAAAAGTTTGCAGGCTTCGGACTTATGTAACTTACCCCCTGTCAATTGTTCATAGTCCGTAAGCATTGCAGCGTGAGGTCCATGTTACAGGCTAGCAAGTTCGTGCCCCTTCTGTTTAAATGTCGACGATCTCAACCAAATAGGTCATGTCTTTTCCAGAAAGCTGCAAAGTTATCCACATATGGAATGTTCAACGCACTACAGTAACCTTTCAACCAAATGTGCAGCTGGCGAAGTCGGCTAAACTTCATATCTCCAAAGCAGGGGGAAGGAATCGGACCTGAAATAACACATTGTTTGCCAGTATCAAGCACGGTATGTATGAGGGTTTTAAAATTGTCTACCAGTTTCTCGGATTGTTGGAGTTTAATGTCGTTCGATCCAATATGAACAATAGCGTTGGAGGCCATCGGATGTTCACGTAGCGCGGATGTGATAGATTAATTTATGTCCATAACGAGACCTCCCGGATAGCACAAGGTCTCCGCTGAAGAAAAGTTGAGGTGGCGAACCATGGATGAGCCGACAACCAGAGTGGTGGGGGGGCCTGTGGGTGATACACGGGGAGGCTTTTCCCGAACTATGCTCCTCGAAGGCCTCGTCCAAGCCCCATTCAAGGGCTGAGAGGCACCCAGGGGATGAGCCGTCACACGGGGGTGCATAGTCCCTCGATGCACCGCGGAGACAGGCATTGGCGAGCTGCGCGACCTGGGTTGCGAAGGGTTAGCCTGCTCCGGTCGAGAGAGCTCGTCCAGTACCTGGTACCTGTTTTCCAGGCTCAGCTTCTTAACACTCCTTGTTTATTAAAATTGCTTTAGAATAAATAAATACATTTAAAAGTTAAAATAGGTAAAACGATTAAAATAAGTAAAACAATAAAATGAATCGGCTGTAAGCAAATGAACAGAAAGTAAAATAAAGCAGGAGCGGCAAATAAACCAGGAGCGGCAAAACCGAGCGACTGCTTACGACTGTTGTGGCATGTACCATGCGTTCTGCCTACTACTTGATTAACCTGTATTTATTAGCCTATGCATCGTCTTTTTCATCCTATATGCGCTTTTAATGTATAATGCCGCGATAAACATTAATGTGATTATCACTGAACAGGACATTCGATGTGAATTGTGGGTAATATGAGCTTGCCGAGTCTGCTCTTTTGCAGACTCGCTCCCTTGAGAAGAGCTGAGGGTGGAGGGGCTATGTCACAAACTTCACTTGGCTTTCTAACGGATTGGACTAACACTTAAAATGGAGCCCGAGGGTACATCCTGGTCTCAAAAGAGATTCTCCCAAGTGAAGTTTGCAAGTGAAGTTTACTAGAGTGGAGCAAAAACTGGATTGGGACGCAGCCTAAGAGACATACAGTGAAACAGTTTGTAATAAACCGCCAGCTCGTTCAGTGAACAGTAGCCTATACCCTACACTAAAAAATACCATACAAATTATGTATTTTCACCGTTTTCTTACAGTATAACCAGACGCGTCATGCCCATTCAAACTTGGGGGGGCACATGCCCCAATGGACCCCCAATGCCACTCGTTCTAATTGTCCTTACCAGAATTTTGGCTTGCACGCCACTGAGTATAACCATTCTAAACATGCAAAATCACATTTAAATATGGCTGTTCGCAAAATAACACCCCTTATTCGGGATCTTAGTAAATCAACCCTGTAATGTATTACCTTTTATTCCAATGTATTGAAACAATTGCTCAATTGCTTACGCATATTTTTAGTCAATGTATAACTTTAAATTTAGGGCAAAGGTTTTTGTCAGAGACTGTTATAATCATATAAAAAATGTGTCAACTAGTCTATAGGGAACTATGTCCTGAAAGTAAGAGCTGGGCACTGAAGTAATTGTGAATGGCAACTGATAGTCTTCTCCCTCAAAACAGCCTGAAAGCAAAGATGAGTCAGCTTTATGCAGTCCTATGGGTTCTACCAGTTGGTGACTACCATTGGTAGTAGCTGTATTGCCATGAAGTTGCATTATTTATTTACTGAGTTGAAAAGTAGGCTTCGCCTCCCATGAGAAACTGTGAGGCATAAGCTCACACAACATTACATCTTCCATTTTTCAGCAAGTCCTGTTCAGTATAACAAAATAAATACACAATATTTTGATTAATATTCACAAAACATACGCAGCTGTTCTGCACCAAATATTTGTTTTAATCAGGCTCCAAATTAACACCTGCCAAGCGCAAAATGTAGTTAAATATTCTCTGGCAGGCCAAGTGGCTACACTGATTTGTAAACGACGCCAGATTTTTATTTTTAGGTGAAAGCACCTTCATTTTGGGTTGAGGAAAACAGTATCGCCAAGAGATGAAATGCTTGGTCTTCTAAAGACACCATAGATTGTTCATCACTTCAGTTCAATCATATACACTTCATGCGCGCGACTGCACTATAGTATACAGTGGCATAATAATGGTGATGAAAATGTAGGGGTCCCTGAGAAATTCCATAGGGTAGTTTATTATTAGGTCCTAAAATTATTCTATTTATGTCCAAAATAAAAATGTAAAATGTAAAAGTTAAAATAATGTAATCTGCAATGAAAATAGACTTCTGAAATCGCTCTGCGCCCTACATTCATATACTCTGTAACATAATAGCTACTTCGCTAGTTAGCTAGCTGCAGCTTCTAATTGAAGGTTTGGGATAAGAAACTAGCTAAGTAATGTTAGAGGCTGCTAATGTTCGCATGCTACTTCTCCTTCATGGGGTCCGGAACGTCTGGCTACACAACTGATAATATAGCAGAAATACTGAAAAACATTCTTGATTGATTCGCTAAAGATCTCATTCCAATGTGGAGGCATTTCCCTGGTGTCGAACCATTAGTGCACACTAAGTACCTTTACTGATGGATACTGTTAAAATGTTTAGTATCCATATTTGGAGCTTCAAACCATCACTCTGCTGCCAGATATGCAGTAGATATGGATGGATCACTTTAAGGGTTGTTTCTCCTGACAAATATTCCTATTGAACTCTATGAAAAAATAAGTCTTCAAGTTATCTACTGTATTTCTGGCAGCAGAGTGATGATTTAAGGCTTGTTTGATATGTCAGACCCTTGATGACTTAGAGCCATTTAGCCAACCATGTGTTCCATATTGATCCAGTGTAATTTACAGCTAAATCTAGTCTCACGCCATAATTCCCATAGAGATCCATTAAAATGCAGAGAGGTCATAGAATCACTTGTAGGAGTACCAGAAAATAAGATATCAAGAGTCTTTTGATATTGTTGGGTCACAGACATCAGGAAGTCATGGCATGCAAAGGATATGCGACCAAATATTAAAAATGATTACTTTATTCTACATTATGTTAAACTGCCCAATATTTTGATGCCCACAAATGGGGGGGGGGGGACTATGTACAAAAGGTTCTATAATTTTATCCGATATACAATGGGGGAAATAAGTATTGGACACGTCAACAATTTTATTATCAAACATATTTCCAATGTAGCTATTCACATGAGATTTTGACCAGACATTGGTATTATCTCAATAAAACTACACAGCTAAAGAAATTGTAACGTTTCAATTCTTTAAAAAAGTTATGTGCAATAAAGTGAAATGACACAGGAAAAAAGTATTGAACACGTTAAATTAAATGTGGTAGAAAAGCCATATTTTTTATATTTGGTTGCATATCCTTTGCATGCCATGACTTTATGATGTCTGTGACCCAACAACATCAAAAGGCTCTTGATATCTTATTTGCTGGTACTCTTACAAGCGATACTATAACAGCTCTGCATTTGAATGGATCTCTATGGGAATTGGGGGGTGAGACAAGATTTAGCTGTAAATTACATTGGAACAGTATAGAACACATGGTTGGCTAAGTGGCTCTAAGTCATCAAGGGTCTGATGTATTAAACAAGCCTTTAACCATCACTCTGCTGCCAGAAATACAGTAGATATGGATGGATAACTTGAAGGGTTTCTTCTCCTGACTTATTGTTCCATAGAGTTCAATAGGAAAATCTGTCAGGAGAAACAACCCTTAAAGTGATCCTTCCATATCTACTGTATTTCTGGCAGCAGAGTGATGGTTAAAGGCTTGTTTAATACATCAGACCCTTGATGACTTAGAGCAGTGGTGTCAAACTCATTTTCACCCCGGGCCACATCAGCATTATGGTTACCCTCAAAGGGCCGGTTGTAACTGTAAGACTATAAATAGTCTATGCAATCAAGAATTTTTGTTGACAGGGGGGGGGGTGCAATCGCATTTTTAAATTTTTTTTATACAAACTTCATTTAACGTTTTATTTAACGTATGTACCGCGGGTGTGCGTCCGCGTCTGCGTTTGTCTGTTATATCGTAAAAGTAAATCCCCGTTAACCAGCCACGTAGATACACGCGTCAGATACTTAAGTTCTCGCGGGCCGCATAAAATGACGTGGCGGGCCGGATTCCGCGTCAGATAATTAAGTTCTCGCGGGCCACAAAAAATGACGTGGCGGGCCGGATTTGGCCCGCGGGCCGGGAGTTTGACACCTATGACTTAGAGCCACTTAGCCAACCATGTGTTCTATATTGTTCCAGTGTAATTTACAGCTAAATCTTGTCTCACCTCCCAATTCCCATAGAGATCCATTCAAATGCAGAGCTGTTATAGTATCGCTTGTAAGAGTACCAGCAAATAAGATACCAAGAGCCTTTTGATGTTGTTGGGTCACAGACATCATAAAGTCATGGCATGCAAAGGATATGCAACCAAATATAAAAAATATGGCTTTTCGACCACATTTAATTTAGCGTGTTCAATACTTTTTTCCTGTGTCATTTCACTTTATTGCACATAACTTTTTTAAAGAATTGGAACGTTACAATTTCTTTAGCTGTGTAGTTTTATTGAGTTAATACCAATGTCTGGTCAAAGTCTCATGTGAATAGCTACATTGGAAATATGTTTGATAATAAAATTGTTGACGTGTCCAATACTTATTTCCCCCATTGTAGATAAAAATACCCTCAAATTAAAGATTGTATTCTTTCAAACTCAAAGTGCTAGAGTACAGAACCAAAATAATGAGACAACTGATCATTTTGCAGTGAATAATTGACAACTGATATTTTTTTTCCAGAGCTGTATATGTAAGGATATAAATTATTCTTGGGGCCACTGTATGTTTAATATGTGCAGTATACAAGATTGACTGATGCAGCAGCACCTTAGTTCTCTTGGCAATGTGCAGGTGGAAATGAGGGCTGTTTTTTCTGTTGATTGATCAGAGGTCCTGCCATGTTTCTTTGAAGCCTACATCCGTCTCACTTGGGTGGATTTGAGTCAGGAAAGATGCATTCAACTTTACCGACCACCCAGAGAGAATGGTCATTTCTTACTCTCTCACTTGTAGAAGAAGGGGAAAATAAATAGATGGAGTTTAGCTTAACACTTCAGTGCCAAATCTGAATAACTGGTCAGGCACTTATAAAATTAAATATACAGAAATGTATAGAGGTATAAGTAATTAGTGCAATCTCATTTATGTTAATCCATTTTTAATAAACAGTTTTTTTCAATAGTGCATTTGCCTCAAAACCATTACATTGAGATTTCTTACCCTTTTGTTACCCTAACAAATTGCCAGTCACCAAAGAGCAAAGTGGCCCTAAAATAAAATAAAAATTTAAAAATAAATTCTAAGCGTGGCTCTGATTCAGGAATTCTTTCACTTATCATATTAATATCACCAAAGTTTTTTTAAATATGCAGAAATGTTGAGGATAATGAGAAGTGCATACATCCACTGGGATTTAAAAAAAAATCTGAGCAGCAACTGCAGAGTTCTTTTAAAGAACGGTTTGCTGATCAATTAGCTATCACACCATATGTCAACTCTATAATTCCCTGTAATTTAATTTCTAGTACTAGGAATAGGATGGGGACAAAAGATTAAACATGGGTTTAATTTGTGGGGGAAAAAAACCGTTTGAAAGCCCTCAGGAAATGCAAGACAACATTGTTATTGAGTATTCTGGGAGTTGTCTGTAGTAGGGTCACACGTTTTGATTAAATTCCAGCAATGCTATAAAAAAGGATTGATTGGCTAAAAGACAAAGGGTTGGAGGTTGTCCCGACTGTGGTTACGATCTTAAAAAGAGAGAAAATCAATCCTAGAGTGTGGAGATGAGGCAAGCCCGGTGATGAATGAGCGGACTGTGTGTCTTGGCAGAGTCGTGTAGTTCCGGGCGCAGGGGCCTGGCATTTGTGATACGGTCCTTACAGTCTGACTGCCTAGTCAGCGATCCCTGTGGAGAATTTTAACGCTAAGTTTCTCTACTTACTATGTCATAGTAAGACCAATGGACCAGAACATATTCACTACCATGGTAAAAGCCTAACTTATAAACATTAATAATTAACATAATGATAATAATGGGGATTAAGTAAAAATGAAAGGTTTTCGATCTAAGGTTTTTGATTCAAGAGGCTGCAAAATCTCGATAGGACCCGACTGCATGCAATACTGCAGCCATGATGACCAGGGGCTCATTTTATGAAAGCAATTTGCGAGCATTTTCACTCACAGATCACAATATCTTGTCAAAGCACCTTTCACGACAATGTATCGCTTGTGAATTGCCAATAAAACAGATCTTATCGACAGAGATCTTAAAAGAATATTAAAAGAAGCATGACCAGTCTCGCGTCAAGTGTTTCCTTGCAAAAAAGTAGTATATAATAGTTTATGTTTTAAGAATGCTTACTGTAAAAGAATTGTGTCTGATACTGTTATTGAGAATAAACAAATTTGTTTGTTTCCCCATTGCATTTGTGTCCATAGTCTATATTTACAGCATGCTACAAATGAAAATGCCAAAGACTCTAGATAATAGTGTTTTATGCTTAGCACATCAGTGTGCGGTTGGCATGTGGAAAGAGCTATTTATTTGGTGATTGTGTGTAAAGTTGTGATGCAAAAATAAAAATTTTGGCAGTGTTTATATAGTTTTGAATTAAGTGTTTGCTTTTGCAAGAGATGTAAGATATTTTGTATTTTGTGTATGAGTTTTTGGTTGTTGTGTGTAGAGTTTCGACAAAGAGGGCTCTAGTTTCAGAAATTGTGTTTTAGCAATAGTAAAAAACTGTAATTATACTGACGTTTTATGATGCATTTTATGTTTGGGGTCAAATTGACCGCAAAAGTTTAAGCTGAGACAAAACAATTGGAACAGAAACATTTTTGACACTTTCTGTGTCGCCTTTAGCGTGTCTCCCAATTGACTATCTTTTTATTTCTACATATTACAAATCTGATTAAACATCTCATTTTAGAGCCTGAGATAAGTGAAAGTTTGTTCAAAACCTTTATGGAAAAGTGCCACTAGAATCACCCACAAAAAAAAAATGTAAAGTTGTGTTTTCTTACATTTTATACAGATACCACAAATGACCCTACACAACACCTTTGAATACAACATATAGTGGCAAGTAAGGTTTTGTTACGCATATTTAATGAGAAAACTGTTCTGTATTTGTTGGATTTTGTTTCGATTTTTAATACATTTGCAAAAATGTCTAAAACCATGTTTTACTTTGTCATTATGGGCTATTTTGTGTAGAATTTTTAGACAAAAAATGAACTCAATCTATTGTAGAATATGTCTGTAATGTAATGAAACGTGGAGAAGGTGAAAGGGGTATTCAGACTTTCCAGCTTGACTGTATACACACTATATATATATATATATTACCTTATCACTGACATCTGTATGACATATCAATCTCTTTATAAGATTTAAAAAAATAATAAAATTAAGGTTTTTTTCCCCAGTGTACAAAAAAGCACTCGTCATCAGGTATTTCATTATGATTTCCTGATACCAATGAAAACAAAACAACCCTACACATATTAATCACACATCTGTCATCCCTTGTGGAAAATCACATTTTGTATCCAGCTGTATAAATGGATAATATGTAAAAAAGAAATGCAAAAAAAAAGTTGTGTAAGTCGCTCTGGATAAGAGCGTCTGCTAAATGCCTGTAATGTAATGTATGCTTTAAATCCCATTGCTTGCCAAACTAAACATTTTTGAAATCGATTTATTCCGCTTAGCTTAAGCTATTTGTGATTCAGTCATTTGATATATCCACACTGTTGTAAGAAGCTCTCCAGTATATACGCGGCATTATGTGCATGGGGTGGAGATTTGATGAAAACGAGGCGTGTCTGTGGGCGATTTATGTCTAGCGCCACCAATGGATTATTATGAACAATACAGCATCTTTTGCATAAATGGATATTGGAATGAGTGCATGTTATTTGAACATAATATTGGTCTTATTTTACTTTGCTGAGCCTATACTCAGCAATTATTAAAAAGCTGTCATAAAATGAAAAATATATAAAAGTATGACCATCAATATCATACCAGACCAATATTAGATGAATTCATTGATAGACAGTGTCTGGATCATATTCACATTGACAGAGAGACAACTTTGTACTTTTGTCAGATCAGCTGCTCCAAAATTATTAGGAAGCACAAATGAACACAATCAAGCGTGTGACAGATGCACTCAAAACATTTTTTCGTTTGACAGGTTGCAAGTAATATTAAGTACATTTGGACTCCAACTGGTTAAGTTTAAGAAGTCACTAATAGTATTGTGCTCAACCATTGTACATGATTGTATTAGGTAAATCTGACAAAAATTTAGTTTTCCACCAAGTAAAGGTTTGATTAGCATATATGAAGTTTAATGGAGAACTGTGGGCAGTTATTGATCCAAAGTTTAGTAATAATGTAAATTTCTTATACTTGTTTGCACTGTATAAAAACACATCTGTACTTGCACTGAGGCAGGCTGTGTCAATGCAATGGACAATGCTTTGTTTTTTTTGGGGGGGGGGGGGTACACCAGTGTCAGTCACAGCTGTTGTATCAGTATCTTGGCTGGTGCTCGGGTGACAAATACTTTTGTGGTGCTTCAAACTCAAACTTTGTGTGTGCTCCAACGGATGGGAGCATTTCAGAAGGTACATTTGTTGGGTTGCCTCTCTTTGTGTCGCCACTGGTCTACAGCATAATTTGAAACGAACACCAGTACCTTGTCAGACGCTAAGACGCCAAACCACTTCCATACAACATAATTAGTTTGGAATTTTTATTAACCAAATATTTCATACCAGAAAAATACACAGAAACATAACTGCAGAATATATTTAAAATTAAAGTCCTTCGCAAGTAAGTAAGCAAGGGTTTTTTTAGGGGTGGGCACAAGGGAGTGTTGATTGATACATGTTTTATATCTCAAACTTGACACAGTCAAAATTTCCAGCTATACAGTGATTATTTATTTAGCATAGTTACGCATTCAATAGTTTAATAAATAATGAACACAGATCTAACTGTACCAGACACACAGCCATTCTAGTCAGTTAGGGGTTAGCTGCCATTTTGAAGGCTAAAAAAAGTTACTGGGGGGGGGGGGGCAGAAAAAGGTCATTGCACTGCAGGGATATTGAACTTGTAGTCACTATCCATTTTTACAATATTTTTTTCATGGAACTCAGTCACTGTCTATTTCACATTTTTTATATACAGTCATGCCGGAAAGTCTGCAAACCCCTTTCACCTTCTCCACGTTTTATTACGTTACAGACATATTCTACAATAGATTGAGTACATTTTTTGTCTCTACACAATTCTACACAAAATAGCTCATAATGACAAAGTGAAAACAGGTTTTTAGACATTTGTGCTAATTTATTAAAAATTTAAATGTAAAATATCATATATACACAAGTGTGCACACTCTTTGATATGACACCCAAAATTGAGCTGAGGTGCATTTTGTTTCCACTGATACTGCTTGAGATGTTTCTACAACTTAATTGGAGTACACCTGTGATAAATTCAATTGATTGGACATGATTGGGGATTGCCAACACCTGCCTATATAACGTCCCACAGTTGACAGTGCATGTCAGAGCAAACTCCAAGCCATGGGGTCAAAGGAATTATCTGCAGACCTCAGAAACAGGATTGTGCCAAGGCATAGATCTGGAAAAGAGTACGAAAAAATCTCTGCAGCTTTACAGGTCCCAAAGAACACAGTGGCCACCATCATTCGTAAATGGAAGAAGTTTGGAACCACCAAGAATCTTTCTAGACCTGGCCGCCCGGCCAAACTGAGCAATCGGGAAAGATGGGCCTTGGACAGGGAGGTGAGCAAGAACTCGAGGGTCACTCTGACAGAGCTCCAGCGTATCCTTGTGGAGATAGGAGAACCTTTCATAAGATTAACCATCCAGGCAACACTCCACCAATCAGGCCTTTATGGTAGAGTGGCCAGACGGAAGCCCCTCCTTAGTAAAAGGCACATCACAGCCCGCTTGGAGTTTGCCAAAAGGCACCTAAAGGACTCTCAAACCATGAGAATCAAGATTTTCTGGTCTGATAAAACCAAAATTTAACTTTTTGGCCTGAATACCAAGCGTCACGTCTGGAGGAAACCAGGCACCGCTCATCACCAATACCATTCCTACAGTGAAGCATGACCGTGGCAGCATCATGATGTGGGGATGTTTTTCAGCAGCAAAAATGCACCGTTTGGTGAATTAGCTTAATCTCACACTGAAAAAATGAGAAAAATCCAACCTTTAATTGAAAAAATCTAACCTTTAAAAAAAAAAACAATTTATTATGAGAAAAAAAAAATCCCTCAACAAAAAATTATTTTTAACAAAACCATGTGTGCCACAATTATTGGCACCCCTGCATTTATATATACAATAAAGTAATAATGTTTAATATTTGGTTGCATATCTTTTGCATGCCATGACTTCCTGATGTCTGTGACCCAACAACAAAAAACTCTTGATATCTTATGCGTGTGCGTGTGCGTGTGCGTGTCCCACTGAATGATGATGATTTACATATCATCATCATTCAGTAGTGTAATGGCATATTACTCCAGTGATATGGTACCAGATATTCTTTCACGGCATTGCCTACAGCTGACTTGGGACCGACAATTTTGTATGACCTTTTCCTGAGGATATAAGGGACATTAAGCCAAAGCTGCAGTCAGCACTGTAATAAACTGCATAATCAATGTGTGAAACAAAATCTATCTGTCAAGTATTATCCAGACACGGCTCAATACAATGTTTCTTAGTTAGCTAGAAGTAATCACAGTAATCATAATTAATAAAAGCCATTCATTCAATCACAATGCCATTCAATTTCCAAGCAATGATCACCAAGACCCTGCAGATAATTATTAAAGGTCAACTTTATGAGAATTAGTGATAACTGGTTTCAGTAAAAAGAGAAATGGCAAGAATCGGGGCCATGTATAAGGTTCAATGGCAAACTTATACAATGACTGAACAAAATTTCAATAAAATGTTACTGAGGTACAGTGGCCCCTATTCAAAAAGCATATGCTCAAGCCATTTTTTGAACACAAAATATTGTAGTTCGGCCATTTTAACAGGCTCAAAAAGCTACCAAAGCCTGACAGTAATGTCTTCTGAGTTGTTAGTTATATTTAAACTTTTCATGCTTTTTTCCCTCTTATTAGAATACACACATTTTTGTGACCTCTGTTTGTGACCGTCATTTAATTTCTCTCTCAAATATCAGCAGGCAGAATATTTATTACACGGCACAATAAACTTGCCCGACAAAATATCTCTGAAACAATATTTAAACGGCAACTATATTGAAATGCAAATCAATGACTGAATAGTCTTTGTTTGTGCAAAAGATGCCCACAACCCACACCTGAGTGCTTGTTTTTATTCTGATACAATAGTGTATCAAATTTGCCCCTGCTTGTATTCAAAGGTAGCCACACACTTTAATGAAAAAATGATCAGGCCTTCCTAATTGCGTATGAAACAATGACCAGGACAGTGAACAGGACATCACTGCATCTTAGCATTTGCCACAAACAAACACACTAAATAAACAGCATGAAGGGCTAATGTTCATGCTGTCTAGATTACCTTCGAGGCACGATGAATGCCACACAGCACCGATTCTGTGTATGAAGATTGGAAATGGAAAAAAATAAACACAATTTGGACCTGAAGCAATTACATCCAATGGACCCCATAACAAGCCAATAATCTGGTTGTTATTACGAGGCCGTCTATCCGTGCACATATCTGTGAGAGAGATGATTAGAATGGAGGGAGAGCGACTGGGGAAATTTGTCAGAAGAAATACATAAATAATAGAGTCATTTCCTGCATTGGAGGCCCAAGAGATAAACCACAGCTGTTACATTACAGAGATGTGCATGTCAGGATGTGCGTGTCAGTGTAAGACTGAACAAAGGATTATCAGTCATAAACCCTTGGAGCTGGTGGCGACTTCCTTGAGGGTGCAATAAAACAATTCACCAGGTGGCCTGAGAACTTTTTTCTTCTGACCTTTCATGGCCATATGTATGTGCATGTAAATAATTGTGGATAATATGATAAATGTGGTGAATCAGGATTAATACTAATTGAAGTGTGGGGTATGTGAAAGTATAGGAGGGGGAGGAATAAAGAATGTGAAAGAAAGGATGATTGTATAAGTTATCAGGGATGCGCTTGTCCGTATAAGTATCTGGAACATAGAGTGGCCATCACCGGGACCTCACCTGGTATCTAGATAAATGATTGGGAAGATCATAAGATCACGCACCGTTGTTAAAAGAATCTTATTACTATCACTAAATGGTAAATGGTAAATGGACTGCACTTATATAGCACCTTTATCCAAAGCGCTTTACAATGGCCTCTCACTCACCCATTCACACACACATTCACACACCAATGGCGGCAGCTGCCATGCAAGGTGCTAGCCTGCTCATCGGGAGCAATTTTGGGTTCAGTGTCTTGCCCAAGGACACTTCGACATGTGGACAGGAGGAGCCGGGGATCGAACCGCCAACCCTGCGATCAGCGGACGCCCCCGCTCTACCTCCTGAGCCACAGCCGCCCACAAGGGGGGAGTAGACTATTCAGTTTCTTTCCTTCGAGGGGGGTCCCCGGATGGTGAGAAGTTCCATCTCTTCCTGCCAGACCTTATTTGGACAAACAAAGAGAATTGTTGAATGTGGAAGGCTGCTCAGGACTGCATTTAAGGGAAGTCCAAAGAGATATTCAAGGAGAATCTGCTTAACAGTTCTCCTGGTACCATAGTCACACCGTACGGAATCATTTGGTTATATACTTTGTTAGTGAACTTGTTCATGTTTTTTTGTCTTAGCAGCATGTTAGCTTCTGTTTAGCTATAGGTATTGAATGTGTTCGTGTTTGCTCTCACAGTCTTAACCAGTGATTATTGTCATTAATAAATTACCATGTTTCACATCATCTGCATCTTTCTTTTCAACCCTTTTTCCAGCTTCAATTGCCTGTATGATCTGAGCTGCAGTGTTCTGAGCACTGTGGTACGTATGCTTGAGTCTCAGAGTCAGAACCCCTGCGTGTCGCTCAGGGCTGGGTACAAGTTCCCAGTATGGGAGAATCTGCATAACAGTCATTAAAGTATGGGTAAGATTATAACTGACTTCCCACACTATGCATATTCTGGTTCTGTGTGTAGCTGAACAGGCTAGATAAAATATTTACTCTCTATTTTCTTTCTTCAACCTTTATATTCTGTAATTGACTGCTAATTCTAAGCTAATGACTTCCCTGCCTGTTATTTAATTATTTTTATTTTTAACTTGCGTGGTCTCCATGACTCTAATCCATTTTATACCCTTTTCAGCCTAAATTGCGACTGAAGACTCAGGGGGACAATTCTGACCAAGGACTAACTGATCAGTGGCCTGGCACAGCAAGTCTTTAGTGGCGTTCTCAAGTTGGGAAAGGCAGCCAAGTTCTGCCCGCAAAACAGGGTTGGTAGTGCATGGTTCTGGTGATTTGATGTGAAGAGAACCCTTGGACGTTCTACGTCGGTTCTTGTCAAATTCGCCTTAAGGAGCCCTCTGAATGCACTGTGACCTGGGCTCGCAACTATCTATGTAAAAAATAATGCATGTATTGTGTTGGCTAGACCCCCAACCTCTGCGTTCTCCAACAAACTGAGATTCAGCAATAATGCTGATACCGGCAAGCATATATTGAGTAATGGTGGTACCTAAGGACGTGTTGAGTATAACCACTCCGAGCTCCACGCATGATTAAAACCTTCCACGCATGATAAAAAAAATTCTAAATTATAATTTTAAATGGAGTCAGATAAACGAGTAATTAGTTAGTGATATTTTACACAATAACTTTTACCTTTTCCCACAGCAATAGCGGAATACATCACGCTTAAACCTTCACTCCAAGCTATTCCCTCATTGGTCTAGCTGCGCGGAGGTTCTACATCAGCAAACAGCAGTTCTCCATGAAACACCTTGGCAAGGGACAGGTGTGCATCCATCCTGTTTCACAAAGGTGACAGAGACACAGGTGGAGAGACACCTGATGTTATTTGTTCAGGTTTTTGTCAGAGAGACAGGCAATCAGGATTTGATTCTAAGGTGCCTTGTTTAAAATTAAATCTAAGGTTTAATCTATTATCTAAGATAATGTATGTTTTGGCATTTATGTTGGTATGCATGGTTTTACTTAGTAATGCAATTGTGAGTATATATGTGATAGAAAGATTATTAGGTGTGCTAACAATCATTAAACTATAAATGTAAATGACACGCAGATGGGGGTAGGTACAAAAACATAGCATGTTTCTCTCTGTCTCACATCTGCAACACATTCCATCACAAATGCATCCAGACACCTTTCTTCCTTAGCAACAGCTTTGATACGGCCACTATGTTTACATTCCTTAGATAACCCCTGCTCCAGGCCTCAAAGCTACAGACCTTCGAGAACATCTCCGTTTCAGGTTGTCAGTGCATGATGTGAGGGCACATTGAATCATATAAACTCAGATGGAATACTTAAAAACACACACATTGATATTTTGAGCTGTTAGTCATGCATTAATTATTATGAAAACTTATTCTTGTTTTATATGCTAGATAAAATATAACCTTAACTTCTATGCATGCTGCTGGGTTCCTTTTAAATCTAACTGGTCTACTTAAGCAATGGCATTAAATGGTGCATGGGTCCTCTTCAATTTAAGCCATTACACATGTGTGTGTGATGTGCACATCTGGGATTATAAAGGCTTTAAACAGAACAGTGCAAAACAGGTGAAAATTGGCCCAATTTTGCTTCTGCAGAAAGTATTTAAAGCTTTGTATTAAAGAATATATTTTTAATACTTATACATGAACAAAATAATTGGCTATACAATAGTTAAAGTACATTTTTCCACATTCCACTTTTTTTCTTAACTTTCCTCCTCCGCGAGATGAGGCGGAGTCAACTGACAAGTGGCCAGAGCATCTGAGTTATGTGAAACAAGGACACCTCTCTGCATGAGTGGAAAAGTACTGAGAAGGATGAAAGGGGTTTATATAACCTGGTGTTGAATGTTGCTTGGGAAGCCACTTCTCTGGTGCTCTGTGTAGAGTATTCGAGCAAGTCTCTCCTATTTGATAAAATTAATTGCGATTTTGACCTGATGAACACTGAGTTTTAAGAAAATTATTTGGTCTCCATTGAGGACTAAGAGAAAATCCACGACATATACAGTCAAGCCGGAAAGTCTGCCCACCCCTTTCACCTTCTCCACGTTTTATTACATTACATATTCTACAATAGATTGAGTTAATTTTTTGTCTCAAAATTCTACACAAAATAGCCCATAATGACAAAGTAAAAACAGGTTTTTAGACATTTGTGCTAATTTATAAAAAATCTAAATGTAAAATATCATATGTACACAAGTGTCCACACCCTTTGATATGACACCCACAAGTGAGCTGAGGTGCATTTTGTTTCCACTGATGATGAGATGTTTCTACAATTGGAGTCCACCTGTGATAAATTCAATTGATTGGACATGATTGGGAATTGCCAACACCTGCCTATATAAGGTCCCACAGTTGACAGTGCATGTCAGAGCAAACTACAAGCCATGGGGTCAAATAAATTATCTGCAGACCTCAGAAACAGGATTGTGTCAAGGCATAGATCTGGAGAAGGGTACGGAAAAATCTCTGCAGCTTTACAGGTCCCAAAAAGCACAGTGGCCACCATCATTTGTAAATGGAAGAAGTTTGGAACGACCAAGAATCTTCCTAGACCTGGCCGCCCGGCCAAACTGAGCAATCGGGGAAGACGGGCCTTGGCCAGGGAGGTGAGCAGGAACCCAAGGGTCACTCTGACAGAGCTCCAGCGTATCCTTGTGGAGATAGGAGAACCTTTCAGAAGATTAACCATCAAGGCAGCACTCCACCAATCAGGCCTTTATGGTAGAATGGCCAGACGGAAGCCCCTTCTTAGTAAAAGGCACATCACAGCCCGCTTGGAGTTTGCCAAAAGGCACCTAAAAGACTCTCAAACCATGAGAATCAAGATTTTCTGGTCTGTTGAAACCAAAATTAAACTTTTTGGCCTGAATACCAAGCGTCACGTCTGGAGGGAACCAGACACCGCTCATCACCTGGCTAATAGAATTCCTGTTTTTCAGCAGCGGGAAAAAATTTTGTCAGTAAAATAAAATTGCATATTTTCTAAAAACCTGTTTTCACTTTGTCATTATTGGCTATTGTGTGTAGATGTTTGAGGCAAACAATGAACTCAATCTATTGTAGTATAAGTCTGTAACATAATAAAATGTGGCGATGGTGAAAGGGGTGTGCAGACTTTCCGGCTTGACTGTACAGTGCAGTCCATAAGTATTTGGACAGCGACACTATTTTTGTTGCTTTGGCAACTTTCAGCTTTATTTTGAGTTTTTTTCATCCATATCAGGTGAACTGTAATTGTATCCCTTTTTATGCATTGTCCCCCCCCCATTTTAGCGGACAAAAAGTAATTGTACAAATGAACATGAACATAAATAAAGTCATATTTAATATATTGTTACATATACTTTGCATGACCTGCTGATGTTTGTGACCAATCAACATAAAACAACTCTATATATAGGTACTCTTACAAGCCATACTATAACCTCTCTGCATTTGAATGGATCTCTGGGGGAACTAGGCGGACTAGATTAAGTTGTAAATTAAGCTGGAACAGTTTGGAATACATGATTGGTAAAATGGCTGTAAGTCATCAAGGGTTTGAGGTAATAAACAAGCCTCGAACCATCACTTTGCTGCCAGATATGCAGTAGATATGGATGGACCACTTTAAGCCTTTCTTCTCCTGACTTATTTTTCAATATGAACCCTTAAAGTGATTCGTCTATTGCTACTGCATTTTGGGAGGGAGCTATAGATAGAAAGTATAGCTGTAATCCTTCCACATATCACCCAATATGGATGTAAATACCCTCAAATTAAAGCTGACAGTCTGCATTTTAACAAACTATTCATTGTTTTATTTCAAATCCAATGTGCCAGAGTACAGAGCTCAAACAACAACAACAAAAATGTGTCACTGTTCCAATACCTTTGCATTTAACCATACACAGTGAGCACCATAAGTCATTGGACAGTGACACATTTTTAGTTATTTTGATTCTGTACTCTAGCACTTTGAGTTTGAGAGGATACAATGACAACGAGGTTGAAGTGCAGACTGGCAGCCTTAATTTGAAGGTATTTTCATCCATATCAGATGAACAATTTAGAAATTATAGAACCTTTTGTACATAGTCTCCCCCATTTTCAGGCATCAAAAAATATTTGGCATCAACAGTTTACATAGAATTGTGTTCTCACTTCAATCAAACCGCTCCAGGAATCACTTGGAAGCGGCCCGAGACCATCTCTCGCAGGTGACCCGAGATCGGTCGTTTGGTGTGCACCCAAGTTCGATTGTGCACGTTCTCACCTCCCTGAACGTAAACGGCTAAACGGCTAAACGCTCCAGGGTACGATTAAATTGTACCAAACACGGCAGGTGTGAAAACACCCTTAGATTCTCACAATCATTCCTATGCATGTCGCTTGCATTTGGTATAATATTATCTATAAGCTATTGCCAGACTATTTCAAACCAATTCAGGTTAAGAACAAGAGTACACCAGCAGTGTCATTCTGTATTTAACTGAAAGGGTAGCTAATTCTTGGACAAAATACCATACCTCTCCTGTCTTTGTGTCTTCTCTTGGCTCTGATGACAGTTGTCATGTTTGGGAGAGAGAAACTCTTATTAACATACCTTTTATATAACATGAGCTAGGCTTTATTGGTGCTCACAAATTGCTACCTGCTTTCAGGAGTTCTTAAAATTATCATGCAAAGAAAAGCGTCACAATTAATGCTTGCTTTTGTAAATGAGAAATTTGGGAATTTAGTACATTAGGAATACTTAATTTACCAAATTTACAAAATATACACCCTGTTTTATCACGTACACCGCAAGTATACATACGTATGAACAAATGTAACAATGTATCAACTGGAAAGTCTCAGAAGAGGAAATCAGTACAAATAACATCCCCATGGCGATTTGAGCCAACATAAAAATACTGCAGTCTTTCCATAATTTCCATTTGCATTCAAAAAGCAGTTGCAATGTTTTCATTAATCTGGCTCTGAGTTTATTAGATCAGGATTCAATTAATATCTCAACTTTTAATTACAAGTAAACAAAAGTGTTATTTTTCTATTTCACAATTAGAGTGTTGGGACTCAGCTTGCAAAACAGCTTTTTTAAGCTGTTGGAAAAAAAAGAGAAAATAAACTATATAGACCACTGTCTTTCTTGTATCTAGTGAAACCAAAATAGTTTGTCACATAGAACCTGCTTCAGAATTCCGGGGTGCACAAATACAAATGTATCAAAATTGGATGCATGTGGTATGTATGAATATGGCATTTTTAAGCTTAAGTCTCATATTATGTTCACATTCTATAACTCCATTTTATGTTTGGGGTCATATTGACCCCAAAAGGTTAAACTGATACAAAACTATTGTAACTTTGTAAACAAAGGTGTTGCGTGGGGTCATTTTGACCCCATGTTCTGTCGCTGTATAAAACATCTCAATAAAAAAATGTTTTCAACATACAAAATCTAGGCCTGCCATTAAAAGCAAAATATGATTTTAATACTCGGGAACTGGCTATATCTGATGGTATTGAGTATTATGTGAATATAATGTGCTTATATTCAGTCAGTAGTGTCAACAGTGAAGCTCTGCAAATGCACTTTATTTTTTACTTTTATTCTATTTTTATATTGTAATTACAAAATAATGGTATTGATGGTGTTGTGACAACTACACGGGTGTAGGCTTGTGCACCGTATGCCACCAGTTAAAACCAACACTGTGACAAGCCTAATGCAGATTTAATTGGTATTTTTAGGCTGGGGATATATAGGCCTAGATCAGTATGTTTTTGGATGCCTTCAAACTTAGTAGAGAGTCATTTTGCATAACATTTTCTCCCGGGGTGCATGGAGACATTCTGTTAGCCCCTTTCTGTTCATTTTCTTTATTTTCTATTTTTGTGAGACTCTGTTTTAAGTGGAATAGAAAGGATGTTTGCCAATTTATCATATCACCACCTGCTGTGATAGGAGAGACCTGACAGCCTGCAATAGCTTCCTTTACTGTAGGATGATCTGCCATATAAAAGCTGAGGAAGTCACCACCGCTACGTTTAAACTATGTAATTACCCATTTTAATAACAAAAACTGCACTTGCCTGAATAATCTAAACTGTTTCTACGCCACAATTAGGCATAATTCACAACAAACACTTATTAACCACTATATTCTAAACACACAGTAACATGTTCAGTGTTAAATCTGATAGAGTACATTGCACTTTAATAGAGTGCATTTCATCATTATTTGACTCATATAAACTATGTTGGAATTAATGTAACGCTGAAGACTTACTGTGTACATAAGGGTGTGTGCAATAAAACACAACTTTTTTATTTCTTTATTTTTTTATTTTTTTATTCAATAAAGTAAACCTTAGAGATTTGCCTGACACAATGTATGCCTCAGTGTGAGGCCAAAATACGTTATGATATGTCGGACATGAATGTGTAACTGTCAATTAGGATGAAAGAGATCAGATACCCTGAGAGTGTAGAACCCAGCTCTTTTCATTTGAAACAAATGAAGTGATTATGCTATATATCAGCTGCTGAAACATGTGGAAATGACCTAGACTACAATTTCCTAAAATAAATAGATAATCGGTGAGAGACCCACTTAGCTCCAGACACCCACTCAGCTCAGTGGCTGTGATTTTGTCTGCACTCATCATTTGACTCAAAATTACTAGCTAAAAAATGGGGGGTCCTGCTTTTCTAATTTATGAGATTGTGTTAAATATACATATTTCATAAGCAACTGTAAATCATGTTAATTATTTTATGTCATAGTGCCACTAGATTGTCTCTTGTTTTTTCACATGGAACTTCAGTCCTCCACCAGCTAGAGTTCAAAATGGCCTCTTTGTTAAGCCACTTCTCAAACAATTACCCCATTTCCACCACCTTAATAATCAATAATAAGTTGATAAATGAATTGCCACTAATTAAGCACAGATGATGATTGACAGTGACACTGTTAAATTCAGTTTGATTACTTATCACCGTGGACATTGTGCAGTATTTTTAAAATCTCAACAAAAAATGTATTCAACAACAAAAATGGCAAGTCACTCACAAATCACTGTCTGTAAGTAATTAATTAAAACTGGCAAAACTAGGCCTGTCATGAAAAGTATTGATATCAAAATGAGGCCAAGTTACAACAAACAATATTGCTCACACTAATTAAACTAGTTACCATATATTCCAAAGCAGTGCTATCCAATGTTTATTTAATGTAACTTGGCCCTGTGTTTTTTCATCTTACCATCTCCGCCTAGGTTTTAACTAAATGCTCATCTACTGATTTCTCCACATTCTTCAACAGATGCTGATTCACGTCTTAATAACATTTATTTCTGTAGCACAGACAACTTTATAACAAAGCATGACATAAAACATAAACTAGATAGGCTACGTACTGTAGTTAAGCTACCAGGACAAACAAACACACCCTTAGTTACCCGGCATGAACATGCCAAGGTGCCAGTACGTCTATTTTTATTAGTCATTAAGTTTGTTTTCATGTTTACCGATTTCATATCATTTGCGTTGCATTTTTGGATGTAGGCTATGTCGGTATTATAGCATTTTAATTCCAACAAATATAAGTCTATTCATAATGAAATTATTCGGTTGAATTATGACATGAGCCTACTGTTTTCTTGCACTCTCCTTGCTCAGCTAGTGTTGCAAATAAAATTGGGGTCGATCAATTGCCTTTAAAATAAATCAAAATCATTAAGTATAATTGTTTAATGTTTTTGGAGGTATTATGCAGCCAATTAGAAGAAAAAAATTGTGATCCATTCACTAGAAAATTTTGATGCATTGAGAATAATTTACTAATCGAATCGCAGCCCCAATAATTTAATTTTGAGGTATCTGCTGATTCCCACCTCTAGTACACATAGGGTTATAATCTCAAGTTCATGGAAGTGAACATACGGTTAAATTGCATTACTGCAAATACTGCAATGATAGATAGATTTCAAGCAGTTAGTACAGCTGAATGCAGCACACAACATATTTGGACCATAGGGTTTGGACACAAGAACATTGGCCTTTTTTTGGCTTTCTTTTGAATTACAATTGGGTGGGCGGGGTTTCAAGTTATTTTTGCAACCAGGCATTGCAGTTCACTGTTTAGCCACTGGGAAAAAAAGGTTTCAAATATGGCGTCAAGTTATAGTTGCCACCTGGAAGAGGTGGATAATTCATACACGTCACACGTTCCAAGAAAATACTTCCGCAAAGGCTGCACTTGTACATCCACTGGGAGCCTCCTCCTTCCTCGCTCCTCCGAGAAGTATTTAGCGGTGTGGAATGTCCTTAAAGTTGGCGGACCTCAATCGATTTCCGGGTCAGGCGAGGACAGAAGAGATGAGGACGGATGAAATAAGCGATTGGAATGAACCCAGTGTCTTTCCCAATCATGGCCATGTCCTAAATGCTCCTGACCTGGAGTGGCTGTAAAGCATGGTTGCCATGGAAATACATCCAGGTACGGGTAATGGAAAAATGATGTAGTGGAATTGCTCTGCCTGCTTTTCCCATGCCTTGCCACGGTCAGTATGGACTACTAGTTGGTTCTTTTTAGCGGAGATCAGTTACCAACAGGCTGATGCGTAATAGGGGGCTATTGAAATCAGTTGTTGTAATTGAATAACATATTCATACAGTAATACCTTAAAAAAATATTTATCACTGTTTCCAAATGTATTGTATGGAATGATTTGAACTATAAAATTGTGATGGCAAGTGACATTCCTTGTATTTGCTCACTTGCTTTCCAAAAGGGTCTGATTGAGACGAGTACAATTGGTATGGTTTACCAATGTGCACAATTTTAAATAGCGATTCAAGATCTGGCATTATTTGGTGGTAAAATAAAAAAGAATAATACATAAATAATTAAAATAATATTTGTCTATACCAGAAACAAAATCAATAAATCATGTTTCAAAAGAACATCCAAAAGAGTGAACACACTTTAAACCTCCTCTAGTAACAGTCCCCATACTGCAGTTAGATTTCTAGAGCAACCTGCCCCGCTAATTGACGGAAGCTCGCCTCTTATTCCGTGGGATTGTTATAAAAAGAATGCCCTCTCACTAAAACGACAAATGTGTTCCAGTGTAGTCGTTTCCGATTAGTTGTGAAGCGGTGAGTGCCAGCTTCTGCTCCGCTAGTGCAATCGATCCCTCCAGCAACAAAAGAGCAGAGAGGGCTTTGCCTCTTAATGTGAAGTGAATCTGCAACTGGAACCACGGATCCAGGGACTGTGGCTTCATCAAACTCTGAAGGATAGATCCACCTTTATGGTTTCCTAGCATGTTTTTTTTGGGGGGCTGCTTATACTTCTAGACTCAAGTGATAACCATGTTTTGCACTAATGCGATGCCTCCATTTATATATTCCAATGTCATTTTTAATTGTGTAATTGTAATTATAATTATAGTATTTTATGTAGTCCTCCCTTTCCAGTAGTTATTTATATGTATTTTAATACTCTGTGCTCAGGGCTTACTTGTAAAATAGATCTATGATCTCAATGTGGCGCCCCAAATACATAAGTGATTTAATTACATTTAATGAAATCAAAAGTAAAATGATGCCACTGTCCACTGCTTTCCTTAACTTTCCGACAGCTGTTTTCCCCCTCCCCCATGCCTGAGTTAAATATATATTTTTTTCAAACTGTATGACAATCTCAGTCAATCAGAAGGGGCTAAAACAATAGTTAAGACAACCGCGATAGGTGATTCTTTGTCACAAGAATATGTGGAAAGGAAGGTAGAGTTCTTTTAAAAAAAAAAATAGGATAGATGGAAGATAGATTTGGAAGTGGGACATGGGGATCAGGATGGAGAAAGGGAGGAGAGGTATTTCCTGAATAGATGCGTGTTGTCTCTGCTGTCCTGATTGAGACAAGTCAGAAAACACACCTTGTATCATAAACGGAGAGTGGGAGACATTCTTAATCTGATATTTAAGTATGGGTCATATCTGAGACTATTGCATGGGTGCAATGCATGCATGTCAGAGAGCTGCAGAAAGATATAGGTGCATGCAAAGATGGCTATGGCTCTCATCGTGGTCTAAAGATAACTTGCAAGAAATGCAAAATAAATGAAATCCATCGGTACGCAGGGTAGGACATTATTTTACCCTGTCATTAATGAAAGTGTGTCTTGATGTTCCTTGAGTGACATGTTTCACTGCCTCCAAGCTTGCCTACAGTGTTACAGTGTCATTGTATTGTTTCTGTGCTGATGAAAACTTCATAATTAGAATTAATTAAATGTGTATTTCTGCTCATTAACCAAGCGATTGCTGAATTTGGAGTGCCTACAGGGATGATTACTGAAATTGAGGAAGATGGTGACATCCATCCATTATCTAACCTGCTTATTCCTGGTCAGGGTCCAGGGTCAGAACAGGAGCCTATCCCAGCATGCATTGGGCGAGAGGCAGGAATAACCCCTGGACAGGTCACAAATCTATGGCAGGGCACATACCATTCACTCACGCACTCATACCAACAGGCAATTTAGAATATCCAATTAGTCTAACCTGCATGTCTTTGGACTGTGGGAGGAAACCGGAGTACCCAGAGGAAACCCACGCAGACACGAAGAGAACATGCAATCTCCACACAGAGGGCCTTGGCTTGGACTCGAACCCAGGAGATTAACTCTTAATGCCCCACTTGTCAGTACACCGATATACAACATACGTATCTATAATATGGGATGGCAGGCACCGTTACAGCGTTTTGTAGGCAGAAATGACTTTGTCATTGGAGCAGTGCAAATATATATCAGATTTCATGTTATAATGTGACCCACAGCTCAACACTCAAAGGGAATAAATGTATTTCAACTCACAGGATGCTCTTAACCACCCTCCAATCCCAGAAGCACTCTATTGACCTTGCGTTTATTTGCACTTTCACCAGAGCGGCTGCCGTGCGAAGAGCAATGGGGGTCCGCCCCCAAACATGATGAATGAACTCCCATTAAGGGATAACACGTTTACATAACGCAATCACTGTCTTTATTTTACTGTCACATTCCTGGGACTGCCAGAGACAGGAGAGAAGGGCAGAGGTGTGTTGTTCTACAATACAGCGTCGACTTACCGCACACAGCTATGGCCTGACTCTCAAGATGGCCATTCCCAGCGGCCACTGCGATTATACCAAACTGCTGCTGTTCACCTCAGAGAGTCGGGGGCTCACACTCCATATTATTCAGATGTCTTACATATTACAAGCTCAGGCCTTAGGGGGTGAACTTTAGCTCTCACAATAGTTCTATTTTTTCAGCTGGAAAATAGAAACAAAGGGAAGATACTGTGCGGGAAGAAAAGAAACGCCCCGCTGGTTTGCAGTAATGCATAAAGAGAATATGGCTGGTTAGGTGTGATGCAACATTCTTTAGAGGTGCCAAACACATTTTCCGCACTGAAAACAGCAGGTAAACATGATTTACAGAGTCTCTGAACAGCTGACATTACTTTAAGAGAGGGGTATATTGCAGTCTGACAAAAAAAAAACACATTCACCATACCTTAATGGAGTGAGTTAAATCCACAAAACATACTGTCGTAGAAATAATAGCAGTAGCGCTGTTTTGATTTCCCAGAGCAAATTTAACATTACAATAATGTATCCATGTTTTGTCAATTGCGAATAATTTTTGTGATAGCATAAATATTAGTACAAAAAGTAGGCTATGAATTATTGAACTTGGCATATATCTATTACTAGCTTCAGTAGGGGTTTGCCTACCATGTTTACTGCACTTTCTGTGAGCTTTGGCTAAAACTATCGGCCCACTATCTGGACTAAATGTCCACCTGGACTAAATTATATTTATTTCATACATAAATTACTTGTATGTAAATTTTCACATGATTTAATTTGTTGTTATAACATATTAACATATTAACATTATACATATATATAGTAGAACCAAATTGTCATAATACTTAAATTTGAAAAAATATATATATTTTTTATTATGGACAGATTTGCCATCCCATCATGGCATTTAAAAAAGTTAGACATTTTAGCATAACTGTCATTTCACAGAGCCGCTCAAATCCCCAGTTCTGCACAGATAAGGAACAGGTCACCGCGGTTATCCCATTCGATGACATCTATCAGCAGAGGAAGTCCCAGAGTCCCTTCTCTATCTGTGTTCCAATCTGTAAAAAACCCTGATGAAAATGAAAACAAATCACTTAACGTCTATCTTCATTCAAGCCCAAGTCAACGTCGAGGCATTTCCAGTGTAATTACGGAGTTGCTTTGATTGCTTGCTGCCAATCAATTATTATAATTTAATTTCTTAGCCGAGCAGGTTTGAGAGCGATTACTGATTTATCGCCTGTCTGTCTGAGGCCATTGTTTAGAGTTTTGTCTGAGTGGCAGGCATGCACAAAGGTTGCACCCACTGAGTCATGGGGGCCCACCAAACATGGGTGCAGTCCTGTCACGTCCTTCCATAGTGAAGTCTGAATGTTTCAACTAAACCTTAGATCACTCCTGAGAATATATGACGTGATTAAATACATTCAGGGTGAGAATTATACCATGATCGATCGGGGGAGCTCCCCCCCCCCCACCACCCATAGAGATACAGTGCCCTCCACTATTATTGGCACCCCTGGTAAAGATGAGTTAAAATGGTTATAAAAAATTTACCGTTTGGTGAATTCCCTTAATCTCACACTGAAAAAATGAGAAAAATCCAAACTTTAATTGAATAAATGTATTATTAGAAAAAAAAATCCCTCATCAAAAAATAATTACTTTTAACAAAACCACATGTGCCTCAATTATTGGCACCCCTGCATTTATATATAGAATAAAGTAATATTTTTTTATATTTGGTCGCATATCCTTTGCATGCCATGACTTCCTGATGTCTGTGACCCAATAACATCGAAAAACTCTTGATATGTGATTTTTTGGTACTTTTACAAGCGATACTATAACGTCTCTGCATTTGAATGGATCTCTATGGGAATTGGGAGGTGGGACTAGATTTAGCTGTAAATTACACTGAAACAGTATGGAACACATGGTTGGCTAAATGGTTCTAAGTCATCAAGAGTCGGACGTATCAAAAAAACCTCAAACCATCACTCTGCTGCCAGAAATACAGTAGATATGGATGGATAACTAGAAGGGTTTCTTCTCCTGACTTATTTTTCCATAAAATAATTTATTTAAAAAAACAAAACAAAAAAAAAAACAACAACTTGATTCTGCATTATGTTAGACTGTCCAATATCTTTTGATGCCGGAAAATGGGGGGGACTATGTACAAAACGTTCTATAATTTCTAAACGGTTCATCCGATATGGATAAAAATACCCTCAAATGAAAGGAGACAGTCTGCACTTCAACCTTATTGTCTCAAACCCATAGTGCTAGAGTACAGAACCAACATAATAAAACACGTGTCACTGTCCAATTATGGTGCTCACTGTATATCGTTTTTGATTATTGTGATGTAACATCTATTGTACTTCCTAAAATCCCATTATGAGCCATTACAATGTATTGAAGAGACTTAACTCACATTTTAAAAAATAAATATTGTTCAAAGTCCTTAAATACAATCTAAACATGATGTCTGGCCAACATATGATGTGCAAGGTTTTGCCTCCATGGCTGTTGAAAAATGAAGCAAGAGGGTAGCTGAATACTTAAATAATTGTTTTCTGTTTTATATTTGTAAATAATTTGGAATAAATTGTAGATTTCACCTTTTGTATTGATATGGTAAAATAAATTTTGTTGAATACCAGCAAAAAAAACTGATTAAATCATTTTTCATCAAATGTTTATATGCAACAAAATATGAAAAAGTCTAAGGGGGCTGAATACTTTTTTCAACCCACTGTGTGTGTGTATCAGACTAAATTACATTTTATATTTCTAGATTTCATTTCATATTTCATTGAACATTTTAAAGGAATTGAACAGCTTTCACCTTGGTCCAACTTTGTTTAGCTCCAGACAGACAGCGGTTGTGTTTTGGCATGTCATGCTGTGTAGCTATGAGCAGCTTCAGTGATTCTATATCTTCTGAATTCGCTCATCTTACTCACCCTGCCCACTGTATCAGCTAATTGACATACCATAGAGATCTGTACAGAATATTAACCTGGAACATGATATCATTATCAAACCCTCAGCAGATTGTGTCATCTTTCTTGACTTATTGAGATCTGGCTAAATCCCTTTAACCACTGTTAACATCTAGCTTCTTATGATAGCAACAGTGGCTAATATACATTTGTAAAATATGTTGTCATGAGTCTTGGTTTCAAAAACCTGTGCTCTTACCACATATTTCCATAGTGCATTTTAACTGCATGCAAGTTATTGTCTATGATTGATTGTGATGATTTTTTTGAATGGAAATATTTGAGAACTTTGAAATTTTTGATGGGTTTTTTTTTTCTAAAAAAAAAAAAAAAAAAAAGGACAAAAAAAAAAAAAAAAACAAAATATTAAAAATGATAATTTAATATAAAATTACAATATTACATTATATATTACATATAATTTTAACAAATTAATTTTAATTTTTTTAATTTTTCTTTATAATAATATAATAAGAAATGGGTGGTGGAAATTCACTGATGAAAAAAAAAATCTGAAAAAAAAAAAAAAAACAAAAAAACTGCAAAAAAAAAAAACAATAATGTCACCCAAAATTATATAGGCATGACATCTTGAATGATAGCTTTTTTATAAAATATAATAAAAATAAAAAAAAAAATCATCTAAAAAAAAAAAAAAAAAAAAAAAAAAACTTTTTAACTTTACTTTAAAGCTTTTTTAGTTACTTTACAGTAACGTACACAGTCTACCATCCTAGCACCCATTTGTACTTTTTTTTCCAACTTTTGACAAGGCTTGTGACAAGGCACTTTTTAAAGATGGGGTAGCGGAACTCTTGCTGAGAGAACTGAATGCTTAATGAACAGCTGAGACATGCAGTGAGCCATTTGACCCACACCCAAGGTATATATAGTAGCCACTGTAAAAAAAAAAATGAGTGATAACAAATTCAGCCTTAATGTTTTTTTTTTTTTTTTACATTTTTTTTCTCAGTCCTCCCTCCCTCTCTTGAGACAGACTCATAAGCCACTCAATCAACACTTCAAAATATTCAGAGCAATTTCTTGTTAGCTCAAAATATGCTTGTCAACAGTTGATTTCATCATCATTCCTCTTTTATTTATCTATATATATCTGTGGCTGAGAGACCACATTATTATGGTGACCGAAATATTTGCAAGACATTATTTTTATACGTATGTCTCTAAAATATAAATGTTACATGCTTAATATCATTGCACAAAGCCAGGAATGCAATATTGTTCAGATTATTTTAGTTTAAGTGTGTGGTTTCCAAGAAAGCCACTAATATTGCTAGATGTTATGTTTTCTGAATAATATGAATACAGTTTGCTTAATGCACAATTTACAGGAATAAATACATTTTAAAAATGTGCATCTATCTATATAAATACATTGTGTAAGTAATTTGAAGTACATTGTGCCCATCAACAACACATATTGCAAAAGGACGGACTGAACAGAATATTTATGGACACCATGTGTATCAGAGCTCGTCACACATTGATGAGCTCTAATACACAAGCTAGGTACAAATTACATATAGACAAAAAAACAAATATCCTCAAAACCTCAAAACTGGCATGACCCCAGTTTTCTGCATATATAGCCACGCAGGGATAACTTATATAGCACAGGAATAAATAAATAAACGTATGACCCACACTTCTGAGGGTAATTAAGGTGTTTTGTCAGAAGTGGAATGTACTTCTATGATTGAGTTAGGTCAAGTGCTGGTCCTTCACTGATAGTGTGTCAACACGTCACTTAACAAAAGTAATCTACACCAGCAAACGCATATGTCTGGTTTGTTGACAGCACTAAAAGAAACACTTGTTCCTTTCTGACATCTTCAAAATGACAGAACACAAACCAGCAGGTAAAAACTCTGAGGTAAAATGTTTTGCTTTTAATTGGAGTGAAATGCTAATTATCCCAGATGTACATAATTGAGATTTTTCCCCTTCTCCGTTTGCATGCTGCCTTTTAAATTAATCAGCCAAGCAATTAAAAATCTCCTCATGATTGTGGGAGGTTTTGGCCTCCAGTTGTTTAAAAAAAGTATTTTAATAATAATCAGAAAATCATTCAATCTTTCTTTTTTTCGGCAAGTCATTAGCAAGCTCACATATACTGCTGACTGACAGCTGGTTCATCTGATTGACAGGAACGATGACGCCTGCAAGAGCTCCATGAATAGAAACAGCCTGTATTTAACAGGAATATTGTGGATTCAAATGTCTTGCGACGTGTATGACAAATACCGCAGAACAGCCCACCCAAATGCTCGTGAGTGTCTGTATGTGTCCATTCAAACTCACAATGAAATGTAAAAGAAATGAAATATGAATACACTGATTGATAACAACAAACATATTTTATGGAAGGAAAACTGTTCAAATGGACCCCACTGATGTCAAATCATTTGTAAGCCTTTCATGTCCTATTATATTAACCACAGATGTTGAGGAGGTAAGATAGTGTAGCAGAAGTGGCAATCAAACATTACGACCAAAGACAGTAATGAATGGCTGAGTTTCAGGAGGTCATAGCAAAAAGAGGCTCCTGATTTAATTTATGCAAACCTGTCTTTTTTCTGTGAATATTCAATCAATTGTACAACTGGAAGCGCATATTTAACAGTTAATTTTACTCCCACGTTATCGTTATACATAAGCACACAAATGCATTAGCACATATGCACACACACACCCAGACGCGCGCGCGCGCACACACACACACACACACACGCACACACACACAGAGCAGAACTGACTTGATACATTACCAGTGATGTAATTATATGTTAAAAACATCTGAAATGAACAACATCTGAAGCGCCTGGCACATTGCCACTAAACATAGCAAGTTCTTCACAAACACCCAAGTTGTTATTTAAGGCCATGCTATGAAAAAACGTTGTGCTAATTGCACCGCATGTTTAAATACGAGGATACATTTCACAAGCCCGACTGTTGATCACAAGTGTTCATTGGGTAAGACTAATCAATATTTGTGTTTAACCCTCACAAATGGTTAATGTTTGGGGTAAATTTTACCCTATTTTTCAGTTTTAAAAAATCAGTTAACCTTATTTTTTCATCTTGACACTGTATGACTTTTTCCTATGACTGCCGCCATAACCTAACATAAGAACATGAAGTGCGTAGTCTTTTATTTTCCAACTCTGTGTCTACTGCCTTCTGTCACCAGTGCTTGAAGTGGGCCGGAACAGACCGGTACGCCGTATCTACGTACGCAGTGTTTGTGCGCTTCTGACATTTTCTCTTTCTCAACTTTTCCACAACAGTGACTGTATTGTAGTCCATAATGATTCATTCAAGTGAGCCCACCCATTGACATACAAACAGAGTTCGTTACCGGTACCTGCTTTCTTGCTTTATCACTGCTTTTCGGTAACAGAACCTGTCTTTTCAACATGTTAGAAAAGCAGTGAGGAAAATAGATGGATATATATTTTGTTTCTTGTTTACTTCCAATAAGAAACAAACTTACATAAAAAAATGTAATGCAAATAAAAGTCCTGTTGATTGTTATCACACATAAAATGTTTTAATTTAATTGTAAAATATGGGAAAATATTATATAAAAAATTATTATATATAAACTTTATAATTGTATAATGTTGTCTATAATGTTGGAACATTTAATTTAAGCAGACAGTAGTGGATTTGCATAGTGTTGAACATATTCATAAAGCTTGCAGCAATAATCCAAACACTAGATCTGGGATACAGCTCTCATTGCAAAACAGAATACCCACAGCAGTATCCTCATGAATCTAGCAGGAGATACAAATTATGCTTCAGACCTCAAATTCAAAGCACACAGCTTTTTGCTGTATAGGCTTGATTTGTTTAGAAAAAGCATCATATAAATGACTATGTTATTCATTTGTCAACAAAGTCTTTTAAGCAAATTTTTTCAGACCAAATAGTGTTCAGACCAAAATCAGCGACTGTTGACTTTAATTAACCTGGACAATTATTCAGAGTACTGTAAAAGTACTGAAATTGGCTACTGAAGTTGATTGGTTGTACAGTGTCTCAAGCATAACTTATGAATAAATCTACTGAAATACATGGCAGCTTTATATTCGCAAGGTGAATTTTGAATAGGTTTAAACATATAAAACAATAGGAGCTGGCTTTGCAATAGGACAGTTCCAGTCTTTTATCCAGTTTCCCATCAAAATTGTATGTGGCAACAGGACATCTTTATGAAGGATTTTAAGACAGGCGAGCCAGTTCTGAGGTAGAGATGCTGGGGTCATGCCAGTTTTGAGGTAGAGATGGCGAGGTCGTGCTGTGAGATGAACCACTCAGAGAAGTTTAAGTCTGTGTGGAAGACTAGAGCCAGTGTGCTTCATTCATTCTCATCGAATGGTCACTTCACTCTAATAGCTGTAGAAATACATTCCAACAGTATATGTTTATATCATTGCCATTGTTTTTATGCTAAACAATATGATAATATGATGTTATCAGGACAATGCATACGTCTACAGCAATCTCTGACAGCTGAGCAAGGATGGTTTTTTGAGTTGCACAGTTGTTCAACTCAGAAACAGTCAAATAAAATCAAGAAAAAATAAGAAAACTCAACTGCTGACTTCAAGTTTTTATTGAGCAGAAGAGAAATTGCTCAGAATATATTTTGCCACTATGCTAGAATATAGAATGGCCTAAATAAATAAATAATATTGCTCCCTTTTCTTTAATGGCTAAAAGATGCTTATTACCTGGACAAACTTCCCAGAAGAATACATGTAGATTTGTGTGTACGTGTGTGTGTGTGTGTGGTTGGGTGCGTTAATAGAGCTATTGCATTTTGTTTTTATAGAGTTAACATTTTGAGCAAACAGATTTACACAGAAACATTTTAAGTTGATGGATGTAGTATGTATATCATGGGTTAACACTTAGTATAGAAGCACACAGAGAGTTAGTTACATTATTAAAAGCTAAAGTTTGTAATAGAGCTGAAGGAAATACAAAAAAAATAAACAATACTACTACTGCTATTCAAAGTGACATATTCAACAAAAATGATCCCATTACATTTAATTATAAAAAGTATTGTTTGTCTTTTTGTTTTTAAAATTTACTTTTGAACTTTATCTCATTTTATCTTATTTCTTGATTATTACATAGCCTGAATATAGTATAATTGGCTCACAACAACTGAAACGTTAATATAAGAATTTCTATATGAACTGCCATTAGTGAAAATGATCTGGTATGATGTCAGTTTTCAGAAACACTGATTTTAGAAGTACAATCCCATTAACATTTAATCCAGTATTGGCTTCCGAAGGCAACAAGCCACAGTACTTGTATTCTCTAAATGGAAGTATTTTCCTATCAGTTTTGTACGCCAGTGCCACCAATACCAGTTGGCATGGTTAGTGCATTTGGCTGAAAACCTTAGAAATGTGCCTTCCCAAACACAAAAAAGAGACTGCTGGAATGCTTCTTATGGAATTAAATATTAATGTGGTTGAGTTTTATTAATTACATTTAGCCTTAATTAATTTAATAGAAGCATATGCTTTAACATATACATCATACTGTAAATGTCACAGAATATGAAGTACTTCTGCAAACATGAATAAGTACAAACAGCATAATCTGTTGCAGATTGTGTCTACACAAAAGTTCCCTTTTAATTAGCTTATTAAGGCCCATTACGGCAGTTTCCATAAAATGAAATATCAAGAGATGGCATTTCACATTGCATATAAATTCACATTTATTTGCTCTGAGCTATGCTTGGTTTCGCTCTGCATACATTGATCCAGTTCTTCTGCTATGCCCCAACACAAGACCCATGTCATAATGTCATGGTTTCATCTGAACTTTGCCAATGGCCTCCCTGCCTCATTAATTAAGATGTGTGACCTTTGCAAAAACAATGACTAATCAATAGCAGCTTGGTCTCCCCAGAACTCTAATTAAGAGCAGAAGCAATTATAATGACAGAAACAAGCTATTCAGCCCATTTTAACTCGCAATTTTACTGAGAGGTTCTCCACAAACTAAGACATTTAAAACCCATTTACACATTTTTTTATTATTATTTTTTAGTTACTGCAAAAGCAGGAACACATATTATATTAAAATCGTACATTTACTTCATAATATGATTTTAATAAGCAGAAAATCCTGTTCTGCAATTTATGGCAAAAATATGAATACACAAATGCTGCACACACAGTGTAGCTAAAGTAATATAATGCTTTTTGAATCAAACGATAGAGGCATTCAAGGACATATCTGGCATCCCAGTGACCCTCAGAGGATAGCTAAATACTTAATGAAGACAGAAAAAACAGTGTTCCTGCAACTGGATACAGTTCCTGCTGGGTGGAAGTCTTTCCTCTTGCTGTGCAGAACCTGAAGTGTCTGGCCTGTATCTCATCCTTATTTCCCTGCTCTGCCTATGACCTGGCATCACACACCACTATGAATGCCTCCTCCCCAGACCACCCCCACGTCATTCCCCCATGAGCAGCTTCCACATAGAGAAACACCGTTATCCCTTCCAGTGAAGGTTCTCCGAGACGCGAAACATATTACTAACCAAAATGAACGTATGGAAAAAATGATGTTGTTCTGAATATTGATGAAACAAATATTTATGTTTTTAAAAAAAATTGCAGCTACTTAACAGTGCTCAGTGACCCACTTTACTTACCAAGAATTTTTGGAAATGAGAATTATGACCCTCTCCTGAAAGACACTTGTAATCCATCATATGGAGAAAAATATGGAGGGAAAAAAGCACCAAAAAGTGTTCCGCCACACAGATGACGAGCACATTCCCCAAGCCTTTTATGGCATGAATTAAAAATGTATTAATGACCTAATTAAGACTTGAATCTTTCAAGTTAATCTGGGACCCGCACAGGGTTGGTCACTATGGTGATACCTATGAGGAGTCAACCGGCACGCTCCCTCCTTTGGCACCCTGTCTGAAATCATTTACAGGCAAATTAAGGGGTATTAAAGGAGAAACACAGAATCATAATTCAGGCTCTAGAAAACACTAACGCATTCTCCCCACCGAGCTTGCATGATGTCCAAGGATGGATTATGGTATCGACATGTAACTGGATAACGTCAAGCCCTAATGCACTCACACGCTGTGGTTAGGCTCCCGTTATTCCATAGACCCAGGGGATGCAGGGGAGTTGCTGACGATGTGTGCAGAAGAATGACTTCACTGGTGAACCTCTCTATCCGTCTGCTCACCCGCCCCCCCCCGCCCCCTCCCCCTTTCCCTCCCCGCACCACACAGGACTTGTCACTGGCGCCACAAAAAAAAGGGGTGGGGGGGGACAAGGGGCCATTGGGGCCCCCACTTTTACCCTCCTTGCTAATCCCTATATCGCTGTTAATGGTCCTTTAACATTTATATTACATCCCCGCCATCCACAACTTCATTGGGAGTTTGAGTAAAGGCAATCCAAGGTGCGCCCAAGTTTATTTATGGTCTGAACGACTTCAGCAAAAGCATGCTAATAATTTACCAGTATCCTAGGCTAAATCATTTTGGTGATGAATTTGATGATGAAGAAGTCAGAGCTTTTCAGATTTTTCGTAATATGATTTTGGGATATAAGATCTCCACTGCTGACTTGTAGTTCTGGCTGTTTATTTTTAAATTTATCCATTTCTGAAATTATTCTGGCGCACCTGGGACTTGTTTGAATTTATTTTCCATTATGGCCTAAGCAATGTTATTACAAACGCTATGTCAATATAAGAAAATTAGATGAGAATCAGGGTTCAAGGGGTTAGAACACCACATGTGCCATGTCTTCCTTCATTAAATACTACATGAATGTTTTCTAAAGATGTTAAATCATGTATAATTAAGGAATACCTAGCTTTATTAAGGCTACAGGAATACATTCTTTCTTCAAAGCGTGACCCTATAACAAAATAAAAAATAAAAACATACATTTCCAATCTCTCATGGAATATGTTGATAAAATAAAGCATCTCCAGCAAGGCGGTAGCTGTAGTTTCAGGGACGTGTGAAGATAAATTAGGTGCATTTAAAATGTAGTCAAGACTCATCCTGGATACCTTTCTATGACACATTAGTAAGCTGCAGCAAAGCGGCTTTTTGTGTGTTGACCTATGCTGCGGGTGCTTCCTCCAGCATCTGAACAGAGAGACCCCAAGTGAACTAAGCACGTCAAGCAGAATCATACTCCACTAATTCCCCCGCCCCACCCGCCACGCACGCATACACACACACACACACGCACACACACACAAAACTGAACTTGAGCAGATAGCGTCTTCCTCTCCTTTTTATTATTAATGATCAAAGTTCAAGTTTAATTAGCCAAGTTGTTGATGATTTATTATCATGGTGCGCAAAAACCATTTGGCGGAACATTCCCTTCTGTCCTCGGTGGCCGGAAGAAATGGGCGCTTTGACTTTGCTGGAAGGAACAGTGACACCTCACGTAAGCTAAGCTTTCCGCTTGACCCCCTTTTCCACTCAGTGCAATGTGGTAACACTGGCATTGAGAAGTGTGGAGGGGCAACAGGACACAGGAAGTCAGACCAAGCAACTTAGTAATTCAACCTGGTGGAAAGATTAAATGTAACACGTTCCATCATATTCAGTCACTTTGACCCTGTGACACATTTTGAGTTATACACGCTGTTAAGAAGAGGGAAAATGCAGCTTTCTCCCAATGCTAAGTGAATGATTCCTTGTCAAATATAGAGTATATATTTGCAAAAAATGCTTTGGAATATTTTCCAGCATCCTTCCATAGGCATGGGAAGATGTTTAGAACTCAGGGTGCTGAAAATCACAAGGACAAATCATTTTCTATAACACAACAAAGATTTTAAGTTGTTTTGTATAATTGATACGGAACTGTTTCCCTATATTTATACTATCTTTGGCAGCCTATTAAATGTATTGCATACATATTTAATATACTAAATATACATGAGCACTAAGAATCAGAGGGTGCTGCAGCAACCCTACTTCCAGCACCTACTGAATGTACATCCCCGCATCCTGTTGGCCTTTTTTTACTGCTACAGCACAATGCTTAGAACATGAAAAGTTTTGATAAACTACTACTAAGTCTTTTTCAAATTGAGTAATTTTGTTTTCCCCATAAAGTAGCTCTTCCTTATGATTTTATTTCCCACATGTAAACATTTAAAACCATCCTTTTTTAACTAAAATAACTAAAGAGCAGTGGTCCCAACACCCAACACTGCCGGAAGCCATTACCTACCCCACTTCGGGATCTTTCAGTCACCTTTAAAATGATATTATGGCATTGTATGGACGAAACCTTGACATATATGTGATACAAAGTCCATTATATACTCACCACCGCGTTTAAATCAAATTTGAATCATATAATTAACGGAGTTTGAGAAAACACAACTACACTACCCAGAATTCCCGGTCATACATCGCTGGCTCCCGTTTTTGCTAACTAACGCAGTTGCTACCGGGCGGCCGCTCTGCTAGCGAAAATGGCTATCACTTTGTCTTATTACGGAAGTGAAACTAAGAGTAGCTATCACTGAGGGCGAGAATCACTATCAGTCTGGCCATGTTGAAAATGTCAGCTTTATGGCTTTACCTTCAGCAGTCATGGTGTGCAAGTGAGTAGACCGGATGTTGTAGTCGTTTTGGTTGTTTTTTTGAAAACATGTTTGTTGTTTATTTGTTGGACATAAATAAATTGAAATAAATTATTTTTAAATATGACAACCCCTCACTTGGGTGTTTTGAACGTGTAGCTGCCTGAATATAGAAAACAATCATTTTCAGTCCATTGACTCCCATTGTATTTTTTCTGAAAAGTGGCACCAGATGTTCGTCACCAAAGTGGGCGGGAGTACAAAGTTCTATTACTACTTTTTATGATCTTTCCTGTAGCCAGTTCTGCACCCACTCTGAAATACCTTCTGTAATTCCAACTGTTTTTATTTGATGAGTCTCTCATGTGGTACCTTATCAAATGCTTTATGGAAATCTAAGTACATAATATCATAAGCCCTGTCACAATCAAAACAACTGGTAGCTTATTCAAAGATTGCCAAAAGGTTTGTCAGGCATGACCTTGTTAGCTATCCCCTAGGATGTTGTTATTTTCAAGAAATAATTTGAACTTGTCTCTAATGATAGATTCCTGCATTTTACATGTGATGCAAGTTAAACTGACAGGCATGAAGTTTCCTGGATCAGTACGATCCCTTTTCTAATATAATGGCATTATATTACCTTGCTTCCAGTCGTCTGGTATTTCTCTAGTTTCTAAAAACTCTAAAAATACCTGCCAGTGGTTTATAAATGATCTCACCTAACTCTTCGAGTACCCGTGGATATATGCCATCATAGACTGCTGCCTTATTTGACTTTTGTTTATGTAATTTTATCTTCTCTATACCCTTCTCGATACCTAATATCCGCTAAGACATTCTGAGTACTGAACACGCCTTCCGGCATATTAGTAACCTCCTCTCTGGTAAAACTCAACAAAGTAACTATATATACAGGAACATCCATATTCTTCTAAAGCAATGCTCTTTCATTATTTGTAATGCACCCAACTTCATCCTCAACTTTCCATTTAATCCTGTAATATTGAAAGAAAAGTTTATTATTACTTTTTGCATCTTGGACAATTTGCCTTTTAAAGAGCTTTTTAGCTACCTTTAGTTCTTTTTTAATCTATAAGCACACATATTACAACATCCAGCCTTGTTATCCTCAGTACTGGAATTTTATAAATATAAATATTATAGTTTATTTTATATTATTTTTCTTCAAACTCTCCTGTGTAGCTTTATTCATCCACTGCAGAGCCTGCTTTCGCAACTTACTTTTTCATACCTTTGGAATGAATTTACATTGTGCATCGAGAATAACTCCTTTGAACCTGCCCCACTTTTCATTCATAGACTTCCTATCAAGAAGTTGCACCCAGTATATATTGCTTAAATTCACTCGTATCTTGTTAAATTTGGCATGCCTAAAATGGAAAATTCTGACTTAGAGGAGGCCCTCTAATAATTTACTAAAATACATCAAAACTAACTGCACAATGACCACTTGTCCCGAGTGGCTCCATTACCTATGTGTTACAAATTCTGCCAGGATCATTACATAGCACCAGATCCAGAATTGATTTCCCTCTTGTAGGCTGACTGACATACTGTGACGACAAAAAAACAGCCATTTGCAACATCTAGATTCCTCACTTTTTCCCTTTGCTGTCACCAATTCCCAATTAATAGTGGGGTAATTTAAGTCACCCATAATAACAGTCTCACCTCTCTGACAAGCTTGTTTTATATTTCCAAGGAGCATTGCATTGAGCAAAATAGGTTTCTCTAATCCCAACTGTCATAGCCCCCATTATTCATAACAGCCTCAATTTCTAAAAATGACATTTTTATACTTCTAAACAAAAACATTACAGGTTCCTCCTGTACAACATCAGTAGGATTTGACCATACCTGACCACCTACTCCACCCAGCTACTTGTCCAGACCATGTTTCTCATGTCTGGATTACTGAACCTCCCTTCTCGCAAGCCTGCCAGCCTGCGCCATTCTGCCTCTACAACAGATCCAGAACGCGGCTGCTCGACTTGTCTTCAACCTCCCGAAGTTCTCGCATGCCACCCTACCTGCTGAGGTCACTCCTCTGGCTACCGGTCACTGTCAGGATCAGGTTCAATGTTGTGACCCTGACCTACCCTGCAGCCAAAAGGACAGGCCCTTCCTACATGCAGGACATAATTCAACACTATGACCAATTCGCGCTGCTGCAGCAGGGTGACTCACACTTCCATTCCTCTGTGTCAACTAGTGATTAATCACAATTCCTTCCCGTTCCCAACCGAGAGTGACGTCGAGAAACCGGGAAATTTGACATGGGCAATGTAGATACATAACTCATGCATTACATTTGGCCTAATTAAGTACTATAAAATAATCAATATATGAAGTTTATTTACAAAATGCAGTATCCACCTTTAGAAAAAATACCTACTCATGACTGCTTATTGACAAGCGAAATCTCGGTAACTGATTGCTTTAGAGCACGTGGACGTTGCTAGCGCACGCACAGAAAATATAAGTTAAATATATCTGCTCCAAACGTGGAGAGCAAAATCATGTCAAGCAACCTGTGGAAGAATATTGAGAAACTTAATACGAACAAGGCAAAATGTCTGAATTTGTAAATTAATAGGCTACTATAATTACAACGTCAATGACTAGGCTACCACAAGGGGGGCAACCGTGGATAGGGACAAGGGGTAGCCTAATAATGAATGCAAACCCATCGTTTTGTTATTCCAGGACATCGGATTCTGCATAAATATAGCCCAGCTATAATTACAAAACAAGCTGGAATTCGTACAGCAAGTTGCAAGTATATTAGATACCTTTGCTTTTCTTACCAACTTGTAGCCAGCGTTAATACTTCTTACGGTTCAGGTAGGCCTAATGGCCCTATAGTCTTTGTTTAGATGTCCGAAGTTCCAAAGCAGCCGTAATTTTGTACATAAAATATGTTACTTTTATTAATAAAACATCTTTGAAAAAGATTATTTGTTATTGATATTCAAAAAACTCAGCCAATAGTATGCTAGTGGACAATTCCATGCTGCTGAAAGATAGTTTTATGTGACATATGGATGCCTGTAAATCAATAAGTAGGGTCGCACATTTGATAATAGCCTACAAGAACGCCCCTGGTTTTTTAGACGGAATTTCCCGGGAAACCCGGGAGCGAGGTGTTATAATCCCGGGTTTAAAAATATAAAATCTTCGTGAAAATATTGCAGACTATATTTCCGACTGCAAAGCTTCTCCACCCTAGCTTCCCAGTGGTGGAACAAACTCCCCATTCCTCTACGTTCTGCTCAAACACTGCCTGCTTTCCGTCGTGGTCTGAAGACACACCTCTTCAGACTCCACCTGGACTGACCTACCAATGTAGTACCATTTTCATACGGCACTTGTTTCCTGTTTTTCGCTTGTTTCCTGTTCCTTAATTCTTATTTGATTGTATAGTGTATAATGTCTTGCTGACTTGATGAGCCATAGCTTACTGTGTGACTGTACTCAATGTTTATGACTATGGATAGTGGCTATGTTATGATAGAATTGTATGTCGCTTTGGATACAAGCATCTGCCAAATGAATGTAATGTAATGTAATTTCAGATGATTATTTTTACACGTCCTCTCTATTCCCTTACTGCACTGTCCCAGCCCACACCTACTATAATTCTGCTCTAAACATATTTTATTAGTGTTCTCACTATTATTAAAGATAGCCTTGACAGGTTCCATCTGGGCAGTCTGCACCTCCC